>CM077014.1:125488396-126887146 GCA_039090855.1 Macrothele yani | reverse complement strand
TTAGGCCACTGCGCCACAGGGGCGGAGTCGAGATTTATGTATGAGGGTATATTATTAAGCGTTGTTATTGAAATCAATGAGATCAACGACAAATGTAATAACTGCCGAATAGAGTGTATGACTTTCCAGTGGTCGACGAATAAAAGGTGTGAAACTGTTCTTAAGTTATTCTGTTGATTCTATACCTGTGCGTTGGGTTATAATTTTGACAAAGCGTGATTTATATTCACGAAGTTCATTATGAACCTTCGCAGAGAAGCATAGTTAAGCAAGTAAGCATTTAAACTGAAAATTTTAACTATATTTAAGCTAAATCATCATAAGATATACATACACTCAAGGTTATATGGAACAATTAGCATCCAAAGTCACGGAGAAATATTTGAGTTTACATTCCTTCATGAGAAGCAGCAGCAAATGTTACGGAGTTAGCGTCATCACTCAAAGGAAGGGAATACATTAAATGTTACTGCATATCGTGGAGATATATTGGCACTCAAATGCATAGCGAGAGGTTATCACTCAAGTTCATGGAGATAAACTAGCACACAAAGTTATGGAGAAAGTTTACAACTCGTCATGGAAATACACAACCCTGCTATTATTATACGGACACACCTCAATTAGTAGTGAATGGAAAACTGTGATTCACACTAACGAATCACGGTACAGTATACCAGTGCGATGGTTTTTCACTAGATCGAAATAAAGCTATTACAATGATGATTAAAAACTTTACAATGGGCGGGCGATACATGGCATTCCCCCCGTGTACAGCACAGATTTCACGATGGATGTCAGCATAATTTAGGCGTTTAGTCCACAAAAATCTCGACTTCCAATTTGGAGTAAGAATCCAGTTGACGCGCCATTACGAACTGCCTCCTGCACACGCCTTACGCAGTTACTGAACTAAAACACCTCCAGTCGGCAGCTATGACGTACTGTTTACTTCGCTCCCAAGCAGACACGGTCTGACAGCAATTCCACTCCAGGTGGCGCTAAGTGTTGCTTACTTTTTGATTCACCTACGTCCGTCCGAAAAGTTCCAGGACTGATCTAGTGAAGAACATAAAAAAAGTACCATACTCGTTAAATACACAGTTGACGTGGACCAGGAACATCAAATAGAAGTCATCGCTCTTTCCACGTTTATAAGAGAGTCACGGATTCATTTATTCGCCTTCTAGTTATTTGTTCAGTTGCTGCTGTTCATCTGTGGTGAATCCCCAGCATTGTGCGGGGCTCCAAAGAAACAACCTGCCAGGTGGTTTGGCAGTTTTTCGTTTGTGAGTCTGGGGAATTTCGAGGCCGCTGTGGTGCAGTGGAAGCATATCCGGCGCGTAACTGGAAGACCCTGGGTTCGATTCCCGGTGGCGGCTGATGAGAAATTTTTCCGTGGCCGACTTATAAACGTGGAAAGAGCGATAACTTCCATTTGACATTCCTGGTCTACGTCAACTGTGTATTTATCATTCTTTCGCCTTCTAATCATTTGTTCAGTTGCTGCTGTTCATCTGTGGTGAATCACCAGCATTGTGTGGGGGCTCCAAAGAAGGAACCCTGCCATGTGGTTTGGCAGTTTGTGAGTCTGGAGAATTTCGAGGCAGCTGTGGTGCAATGGAAGCACATCCGGCGCGTAACTGGAAGACCTTGGGTTCAATTCCCGGTGGCGGCCGACGAGAAATTCTTCCGTGACCGACTTATAAACGTGGAAAGAGCGATGACATCTATTTGATGTACCATACTTGTAATTAATGCTGATCACGTTCAAAATACCAACCTTCTGAATCAACACAGTTTCCAGCGTTTCTGAAGATCCTGAAAACAGTTCTAGAAGACATCTTCCGGGATGTCAGCAAGTTGTTCTGTCACGGCTGCTTGAATACATGTAATGCCTATATGATACTGTGAGAGGGTACCCTCTCCATTCAGCGCTTTGAGGCTTGGTTTATGGATCATACTGCAGGCACCATGTTTAATCTCTGGCAAAATTTCTGGGGCAAAAATCAGGATCCTCAGCTGCGGTGCCCAGCAGATCGGAACAGATTAACGAACGAGTCTCCTTTTTTGTCATCAAAATGCGGGGTACCAATCTGGTATTAAGGTTTCGTTTCCCCATGTCCTCATATCCTCCTGTAGAATCTCAAAACAGATACATTTACTGATGTCCACGAGTCAGCCAAAAGTTTCAATGTAACTCGGCGATCTTTCTTTAACTGATTCCGCACCTCTTCGATTTTTTCCGCAGTCAGCACAATGGAGGGGGCGCCCAGATCTTGGATCGTCATCGAAGGATTCCCGCTAGTTACGAAACCGTGCATACCATTCGAAAACTCTGCTGCGGGATAATGCTGTGTCTCCATATACTTCTTTTAACATTCTGTAAGTTTCTGTAACTGAGATTCCAACAAAACTGGATGTTAGCCGTCTGCTCTTCCATGTCTAACATGAAATAGGAGAAAAACGCCTGCTACGACTTCCTATTCAAATTAATTGGAAACTTGACACTTGGTCGTTCTGGGTGGCATAGTGGTTAGCATACCCGGGCGCTACCCGGGAGACGCGGGTTCGATATCTCCTTCAGGACGACGAAATTTTCAAGTTTTCTGATATTATCTGACTTACCATCCTTGTCGTATTTACACCAGAAAACGGATTGTCATCTTCAAAACTTGTATTGTATGGTGCAATCCCATATTCCATTCATGACTCCATGTAGCTGATTAATAACCTGTGACATGTTCAATATTATAGTTGAATAGTTCTATTTACAGAGGAATGAGGCTTAGATTTGAGCAAACATGCATAACTGGATAATTCTTACACTCATAAAAGCACATTATTCAGCTGATTAATTCACTTAATTTAGAACCGAGCAATTTAAAAGTCTGATACTTTACAATATGGAATACTCAAAGCTTCTACAAAGTGTCTCAGCAATGTAAAACCTCTCTCATGAGGTTTGTAGTACACTGCTGGCCATCCAAAATGCAACACCAAGAAGGAAGCATCCGATTGGTCTGAAATTCGTAGCATGAGTCGCCCGCTAGAGGACATGCAAACGATTAGCACTGCAGGGCATATGCAAATCATGTGCACCCGGCACGCCAACGAGAAGCGCTATAAGAAGGGTGCACAGAAGGCAGGGTGTAAGTATTGGAAGTGTGTTGTGCGGCCGGACCTGTGCGTGGAAAGCTTCCTGATGCCTCGTCGCTGAATACGGCAGTCATTCCAGCACGTTCCGGAGTTCGACAGAGGACGAATAGTGGCTTATCGCGACAGCGGTTTATCGTACCGAGACATCGGTGCCCGTGTGGGACGACATCCAGCCACGGTGAGGCGAGTATGGATTCGGTGGGTGAAAGAAGGCCGGATGGACCGACGTGAGCGATTGCCGCAGCCGCGGCACACCACCGAACGAGAGGACCTGCATGTTGTGCGGCGGGCATTGACGGGTCGCACCGCCACATCACGAATGTTAGCGCAGGAATTAGGGTGTGTTGCGCAACAACCTGTGTCAGCACGTACCGTTCCACGCCGTCTGCAGGAGCTGGGATTTGTCGCACGGCGCCCATTGCTCCGATTACCATTGACGTTACACCTTCGGCGAGTGTGGCGGCAGTAAGCCGTTGAACGCCGCACCTGGACTACGGAATGGCGCGACATCATTGTCTTCTCCGACGAATCCCGCTTCTGCCTGCCACACCACGATGGTCGGACCCGCGTGTGGTGGCACCGCGGCGAGAGACTGTATGACGCCTGCCTTATGCATCGCCATACCGGTCCGTCGTGTGGCGTTATGGTTTGGGGCGCAATTGGATATGACACCCACACTCCTCTGGTACGCATCGCCGGTACACTCAACAGCCACCGCTACATCTCCGACGTTTTTGAGCCTGTAGTCCTCCCTTACCTGCAGGACCTGCCAGCGGCTAGGTTTCAACAGGACAATGCGCGCCCGCACGTGGCACGCATCGTGCAACAATTCTTCACGGCCCACCAGGTGTCCCTGCTGCCGTGGCCCGCCTGTTCTCCCGATATGTAGCCCATCGAACACGTCTGGTTGCTGATCGGCAACCGAGTGGAACGGCAAGCAGCACCCGCGGCTATGCCTGATGAACTGTGGCAACGTGTGGAAGCAGCCTGGACCGACATACCCCAAGCCCACATCCAAAGCCTCTTTCGTTCGATGCCGCAGTGTGTAGCGGCCGTTATTGCCAGCCATGGTGGCCACACGAAATATTGATGTCTGCGTGTTCCGCAAGTCGCACGGGCATGTAAGCTCAATCGTTTCATCTTTGTATCTGTTGTTATGTGTCCAGTAAATCTGGCTTTGCTATCTAGTGTCCTTCTTGGTGTTGCATTTTGGGTGGCCAGCAGTGTATATATAAAATCACCCCACCTGCTCAGATAACTACCTTTACACTTTTAGATATATTGATGATCTGCTGTGTATCAATAATTCAGAAGTTATAGAGAGTGATTTTGATAATATCTATCCTAGCTCTCTTAACTTATGTAAAACCAACCACAGTAATCAGGAACTTGAGTTCCTAGACTTAAGCATTAAGCTCAACAGAGGTAACCCATCTATTAGCCTCTTTGATAAAAGAGTTAATTTTCCTTTCAAAGTAATTAAATATCTACACTGGAATAATAACATTTCAACCAAAGTAATTGAGAATGTACTAATTTCTCAGGTCCTAAGAATTTCAAGAATTTGCAGCAACAATTTGGATTTCAATTACCACATTAATATACTATTAGAAAGTTTTCTAGAGAACGAAATTCCTTCTTCTTTCATCAAAAGAACTTTAAGAACAATTATTCTGAATAATAGAGTAAGGTTGGCAGATCTGCTTTAATTTTCTACACAGTTAATAATATGATTCTGACCAATCAAAGCCGTAAGGAAGTTGGCTAGAGGATGCCTATTAACTACCTAAAGGAACCTTAGTGCTATGGATATGACGGTCCTATTAAAACAAAAAATTAAATAATATAAACAAAATCACAAAAAAAAGCTTAAAAATCTGTTTATAAAAGAAAATAAAAACAAATAAAAAAGAAAACTAGTTATTCATTACTAGGATAGCTATACTAAAAATAGTAAAACCAACATTAAAATTAATAAGATTCTGATTAATCTATAGAAGCTCACTAAGGTGATTTAATACATGCAAAGATTATTAAATAAACTGCTCGTGTATTTTATAATATTTCTCATGTATTCTGGAGAGTTAATTCTGCTCATTCTGATCATACAGATCCACAGTCTTAATTTTATATATTTTTTCTCTGGTTAAAATCTCCGCGCGTTGGTTTCTTGCTGTATGAGGAGGCCATCAGCCCCACCCTCGCTGCCCCCAGCGTCTAGGGAGTGGCGGAAGGGGTCAGCCATGTTCTCCTCTTGTAAGGAGAAAAGTTTTTGTCACACAAGAGGTAAGCTCTCTTCCTTGTTTTGGGTTCTAGGTTTTATAAGTTCAATGTTTGTACTTTATGTACCTTTTCTCTGTCGTTTTTTAGCTTTTCAGCTTTTAAGCATTGGTTTGTCTGTTAACATTTATGCGGGTTTTAACTCTTACTTTTCTTTGTAACTTTGAGCGTCTTTTGGGGTGCCTAGGAACAGAGGAAGGCTAAGCTTGTTCCTTTTCTATGCGCTGTCTATGCGCTGTTTTTTCAAAGTAGTTAAGTTCTTAATAACTAATTAATTATGCACTTAAAGCACTGCTGAAATACTTTGTACATATTGCAACTAACTGTTTAAGGTATATAACTTTCACAAAGTTTTCTTTAGTTAATTATTATCTTTAACTTATTCTCGTTTTCGTGCTGTCATAAGTTGTTGAGTAGGGGTTTTAGACTCAAGTTTTCTTTCAAAAATCTGTTCGTTATAAATTAACATTTCCTTTTTTAATTGCAATGTAAAATTTGGATTTCTTTTGCATTGTTTTTCAGGTTTAAATTCTCTCTCAAACGAACTTGGAATTTCGTTATAGCTGAAAATCATTTCTATTTATTATGTCACTCTCACAGCTTGAGTTCTCTTTAATCTTCTTCTCTCTGTTTAATAGTAACAGATGAAGAGCATGGGTCGGGCCATGAAGGTTAATGGATGCAAGCGAAATTGTTAACTAGTGCTAGGTCATGCTACTCTACGGAGGACATGACTTATATATATATTTTTTAAACTATTTTAGGTGGGAATGTTACTTGCATCTATGGCCTTGCAGAAACCCATTTCCAACTAGGGTCTTTGTGGAAGTGAGAAAATGCAGAGTTTTTGCTGGTCCTTGATAAAGCCAAGGCTCAGTATTCTCGACACCTTCTACATTCAGTTGTTTTATTTTATTTTTTTATCTTTTCTCCTTTTACTCACACAGGTAGATACATAACCTTTTCTATGTTGTATTAGGTGTGAGTCAAAATTATATATGTATTTTTTTTTGCTTAGGTATCTTCTTTATAGAATGTGAATTCTGAATTTTCAAAACTGCTGCGTTGCGCGTTTTGATTTTCAGGTTATTTTGCACCCTTCGTTTTAAATTCTAAAATTTTTTCCTTAGTCTTCAGTTTTGCTCTTAAGTAGGAATTCAACACATTTATATTTCATCTGCAAGTTTCAGATGAAAAGCACTGCGAATTTCCTGTCTTATCCATTATTCACAATGAAATTAAATGGACTTCTTATAATTATAAACCAGTTTTTTTTTTTTTTTTGCATTGCGATTCTGGGTCCCCTTAAAATGTGGGACCTTAGGCCCGGGCCTTCAGGGCCAAGTTGTAAATCAGGCCCTGCACGTGTATGAGAGTCGTGAAATGTGAAACCAATTTTTCACCCAAGCAGAAAGTAAAAACCATATCCTTCTCTAAAGGAATCAAAGTTCAACTTTGGCTGTACCAGAAACCAACACAACAACGCTGTCTGCATTCTATCAAAGTTGTAACATACCGGGTAACGTATAAAAAATCATTGAGCCGTGTATTTTTGATAATCTGAGATTCAGATTTTAACGTAGAATCGTAAAAAGAGTATAAATGAATTGCGTATAACGTAACTGAAAAATCGATAGACATTACAGTAAAATATTGGGACTAACGCAGAATTCCGTAAAGAGTGAAAACCGTATACGGAATTCTGCATATTCTGAATGAATACATAAAAAGAAGGTCAGTTAAATAATCTCCATTAATCTTTATCCCTTTGTTTTCCCAGTTCAGTGATTGCCACATTGCAAAATGTCTTGCAGTCATTAAACTGTGAAAACAAAGGGATAAAGATTAATGGAGATTATGTAACTTATCTTCGTTTTGCTGATCACGTAGTCATTTTTGCAACTGTCCCTTCAGAGCTGCAGATTATGACCCAAGGACTTGCTGACAAGATTATAGACGTGGGATTAAAAATGAACTTTCAGAAGACAAAACTGATGTATAATGCTTTTACAAGAAATGAAGATTTATCGATTGATGGGGAAAAGCTGGAGATAACCGATACCTACATTTACCTTGGACAGCAGATATCAAGCAAAGGTCATATTGATGAAGAAATTAATCAACGTATAAGACTTGGTTGGAGAGCTTTTGAAAAGAAACAGTACAATTTTTAATAACACTATGCCATTATGTTTTAAAAGAAAAGTGTTTAATCAATGCATCCTTACAGTGCTTACGTATGAAGCAGAACGTGGACCTTAAGTAAAAAAAGGCAGATAAAGACTGCAAACAACTAAAAGAAGCATGCCTTGCAATTTCACGTAGGCTCAACACTAAGCCACCGTCTTCTCTTCCTAAAATACGGTGGCTGAGTGTTTGGCCTACGTTAATTGCAAAGCTGTGCTACCTAAAATGGAGAGATGCATGCTTGGTGTAACCAGGAGAGGTAAGAAGAAGAACTCGTGGATAAGGAAAATAACAAGAGCTGAAGACTTCATGACCAGAGTAAAATCCCTGAAACGCATACATGTGACTGACCAAGGCACAAAAAAGCTGAACTTTTTCAATCGGGCAAAAAAAATCAGAACATGCGACAAGAAAGTGTGAATATAAAGCATAGCACAAGCAAGATGGAATTGTTCACTGTATTCACAATATAAAATTACTGAATTAAAAAAAAAAATAAAAAATAAATAAAGTGATTTTAAAAGACACTGCAACAAACACATCTCTCTCTCTCTTTTTTTTTTTTCTTGTAATTGCTACAACATCAGCTAAATTTTCCTCTTGTGTTGCTTTCTTCTGAGCAAGTTCCACATCCATATTTGTCTTTTGTTGATTCTGCAGCTGCACAGCAATCTTTGCTCAGTTTTCCTTTCTGTTGATAAAATCCCCTTCCTATTTCTTCACCACTTTTCTTTACTCCTTCCCTTTTATTCCCTCAGATGACAATTTATCCATCATGCTGAAAGAACTTTCAGCCTGAGGACCACGAACGCATGATATCAAAGCTTTCGCTAGTTTAGATAAATGGTGTGACTTTCAGAATATGAATACTTTTGAACACCATGCACCAATTCTAGCAAATTTTCAAACTCCATCACTTGGAAAATTTCCCCTCCCTTATCAAGCTTTAGTGCAGACATTTATGGGGGGCGGGGGAGTAACACTTAAACAACACTATAGATAGTGAGAGCATCGCGGGGAAAAAAATGCGACTTCGGAGGAAATCTTCTCTCCGACCGACATCCGTTTTCAGGAACTTCTTCCTTTATTTTTAGGTTGAAATGCAGTATTTGTGGAATAAAAGGATACTTAGGAACAATACAGGGCAAAAGGAACATCGCGAAAAAAAAAAAAAAAAAGATTACGGGAGAACTCTTCACTGCATCTAACTTCCGTTTTCGAAAGTTTCGCAAGACGGAATCCAGTCATCAAACGAAAAACGAATCCTTCTCCCCCACCATTACTCCCCAAAATTCCTGTTCGGTTGTGCATTGATCTCGAGAACGCCGAAAATTATAACGGAAATGGCGGACTTCTTCGAATTCACGGAAGAATCTTTGCCTGAAGACTACGGAGAAATCTTCGCGCCGTCTTAACTTCCGTTTTTGGAAATCGGTGCCCACAGTTTCATGCTGAAATACAAACATTTACGCAATAAAATGACATTTAAAAACAATATCGGGAACAGGCAACATCCTGAGAAAAAATAAATTACGATTACGGGAAAAATTCGTCACTCTGTTTAACTTCAATTTTCGAAAGTTTTGAAAGACGAAATACCATCCCCAGACGGAAAACGACCCCTCCCTACCCCCTACCCCCAATTTCTCTTCAGTTCTGCATCGATCTCGAAAATTACCCAAATGATGACAAAAAAGCGGAATTCCGCGAATCCGCGGAAGAATCTCATGTATGGAAACGGCAATGGGATAGACATGCGGCCAAAAGAACGGATAACCGATGGACAACCGAAATTCTTGATTGGATTCCAAGGGACAGGAAAAGACCTAGAAGAAGACCACATGGGAGATGGATGGATGAAATTCGAAAGCATGTCGCAGTAACATGGAGGAAACAGGCTCAAGACAGACAGTTGTGAAAGAAACTTGGGGAGACCTTCATCCAGCAGTGGATTGACAATAGTTGACACAGGTAGCGATGATGTTGATATATATATATATATATATATATATATATATTCTATAAAGAAGATACCTAAGCAAAAAAATACAAATATAATTTTGACTCACACCTAGTACAACATAGAAAAGGTTATGTATCTACCTGTGTGAGTAAAAGGAGAAAAGATAAAAAAATAAAGTAAAACAACTGAATGTAGAAGGTGTCGAGAATACTGAGCCTTGGCTTTATCAAGGACCAGCAAAAACTCTGCATTTTCTCACTTCCACAAAGACCTAGTTGGAAATGGGTTTCTGCAAGGCCATAGATGCAAGTAACATTCCCACCTAAAATAGTTTAAAAAATATATATATGTCATGTCCTCCGTAGAGTTGCATGACCTAGCACTAGTTAACAATTTCGCTTGCATCCATTAACCTTCCTGGCCCGACCCATGCTCTTCATCTGTTACAATTAAACAGAGAGAAGAAGATTAAAGAGAACTCAAGCTGTGAGAGTGACATAATAATTAGAAATGATTTTCAGCCATAACGAAATTCCAAGTTCGTTTGAGAGAGAATTTAAACCTGAAAAACAATGCAAAAGAAATCCAAATTTTTACATTGCAATTAAAAAAGGAAATATTAATTTTTAACGAACAGAATTTTGAAAGAAAACTTGAGTCTAAAACCCCTACTCTACAACTTATGACAGCACGAAAACGAGAATAAGTTAAAGATAATAATTAACTAAAGAAAGCTTTGTGAAAGTTACATACCTTAAACAGTTAGTTGCAATATGTACAAAGTATTTCAGCAGTGCTTTAAGTGCATAATTAATTAGTTATTAAGAACTTAACTACTTTGAAAAAACAGCGCATAGACAGCGCATAGAAAAGGAACAAGCTTAGCCATCTTATGTTCCTAGGTACCCCAAAAGACTGCAACCTTCGTTTTAAATTCTAAAGTTTTTTCTTAGTCTTCAGTTTTGCTCTTAAGTATATATATATATATATATATATATATATATATATTCTATAAAGATACCTAAGCAAAAAAAAAAAAAAAACACATATATATATATATATATATATATATATATATATATAAAATTTTAGATTGGATTCCAAGGGACAGGAAAAGACCCAGAAGAAGACCGCATGGGAGATGGGTGGATGAAATTCGAAAGTATGCAGGGGTGACATGGAGGAGACTGGCACAAGACAGACCGTTGTGGAGGAAACTTGGGGAGACCTTCGTCCAGCAGTGGATTGATAATGGTTGACAATGATGATGATGATATATATGCAACCGAGGTTCAACTGTATGTTTAAAGTTTTACCCTTGACTTAGGGGTAAAACTTTAAATTGTAGTTGTGATTTATATACATTGCTGTCTTTTAAGCCTTCAATGTAGTTTTTCGTATAAAATATTATCAGATCTATGAAACTTTCATCCGCATCTTTATTTTATTCGTATTAAGCTGGTAGGTATCATAATATACGAATAAATCTTGGTTTCTTTTCCTTCAGAAACAGGTAACACATTTTTATAACACCATCTGAGTCTTTTGTTCAGAAATGAGGAAATATATCAAATCAGGCGTGCAAATTTTCTTGTTAGCGAGATCCCTTTCAGGAGATGAAAGATGGTAGAAAAAATAAAAATAATACAGGTCATTTCAGCGTTTACGTACTGGACGTCGGTCAGATGTATTTGTGCCATTTTGCACAAATGTTCATTCGTCCTTCATCGTGGAGTCTCTTCTTCCTGTTTCAAACAAGGACACTTGCCGACGCAGGGAATCGGATCCCCCCCCTTCCCCCACATGACTGTCCATTCCACTTGGCCGACGACCTTTAAGTGACTCAGTTATCGATTTCTCTAACATTCTTTTTACACCTGCAATCGCATAAGAGGAATTTCTCTTTTCACCGGAAGTTATATAACTGGGAAGTCTTTCACATCTGTCGGAAATAAAACAACTCCGAGAAAACAGAAACACGTGTTTTCTGATCAGAAGGAAATTGTGAGACTGATGGACGTCATAGTCTTACCCTAACAGATCTCACAAAATGTAGTAAGCTCATATTATGATGGAGCAACGATTTACTTCATTCTTCCTGTTTAATTATTGCTATCACGTCCCGAATTGTTTTATATACACCATACTGTTAGAAGTATTTGGACACCTACCAACAGTTGCAACAAAATAAGCACACCGGACAAAAATTACGGAATGCTCATTTTATAGGTTAATATGGGGTATAACGAAGTGAATTTCTCCGTCATTTTTATCCGCGCCGGGGTTCGAACCCGGGTCCACTCATTCCGGAATAAGTTGCTCTACCAATTAAGCTACGCGGACATTTGTTCTGATTCCTATCTGCCTTTATGTCGTGTGCGTCCTGCTGGCAGGTACGTCACATCTCCTCTCCTGGTACGTTACATCATCTCCCCCTTACTTTTTTTTTTTTTCGAAGTGCTGCTCATATTTTTCCTATCTCGCGGTGTGGAAATAACATCACACCAATGCGAGATTTTGAACGGTCGGGTCATCCGGATACTTCGGGCGCCATTATAACGAAGTGAATTTCTCCGTCATTTTTATCCGCGCCGGGGTTCGAACCCGGGTCCACTCATTCCGGAATAAGTTGCTCTACCAATTAAACTACGCGGACATTTGTTCTGATTCCTATCTGCCTTTATGTCGTGTGCGTCCTGCTGGCAGGTACGTCACATCTCCTCTCCTGGTACGTTACAGGGGTTACATCACCACGAGCTCGAAGCACAGCCTTGATTTTCTTTGGCATGCTGTCAATTTGGGAGCGGATGACATTAATATCCAGTTTGCCCCACGCTGTGAACAACTGGTCCCGCAGAGCAGTCAAATTGGGAGGGTGTTGTTGTCTCTTCTTAACGGCCCGTTCGAGCATGTCCCAAATTTTCTCTAAAACATTGAGATCAGGCGAATTGGCGGGCCAGGTGAGATGTGAGATGTCGACCTCATGTTCTGCAAACCAATCCTGCGCAATGGCAGCTCAGTGGACAGTGCAGTTGTCGTCTTGATAACGTGGATCTGGAATGGCGGCATCTTGGAGGAACTGGACATATGGCAGCACCTTATCCAGCAGTTTCACGTAGTCCACCGCTTTCATGTCATTAGACACGTGAACTAAGGGACCCACCCCAGCACTGGATATACAACCCCAAAACATGACACTTCCACCCTCTTCTGTACAGCCCTTTGCACACACACTCTGCGTTGAAGGCTTCTCCTTCTCCGGACTTCCGCATGACCCTGGATCGACCATCATTGGAATACAGGCAGAACCTGGATTCGTCCGACCAGATGATGCGTCGTCATTGTTCTGTAGTCCAGTGTCGGCATTCCCTCGCCCATTCCAGCCGCTTTTTCTTGTGTATGGCAGACAGCTTGTGGCGTACCCTAGCTACACGACTGAATATTCCTACATCATGCAGTTCTTGTTGAAGCGTTCGTTCGGAAACAGGCTGACTGGGTCCCGCATTGTACTCTTGCAGCAATTCCTGCCGGGTTTGGAACCGTTTTGCGGTTGATAATCGCCCCAGACGTCTACGATCACGGTTGCTCATGATGGGTTTTCTGCCGCAGCTGCTCCGACCGGAATTGTCTCTGGCCGAATCCTTCCACGCTAAATGAACACTACTGACTGTGGACTTGGACACGCCAACGAACTCCGCCACTCCCCTCAGCGAATGACCATGTTCACGACCAAAGACGATAGCTCCCTTTTGCCACTCTGTTACGTCACTTTTCTACTCACCTGTACGCAACAATAAAACTGATTAGGCATGCACGTCTTACAAGGCTGAAAAAGTAACAAGTAAAATACATAAAATACTTTCCATTCCATTATATACATTCTATTATATACACGCATTTTTCTCTGCCTGACCAGTTTCTAACTGTTCCTCCGGATGACAGCATTCCGTAATTTTTTGTCCGGGGTGCTTATTTCAAAATGTTAGTACATCTAACGGCTCTCTCTGAATTTAAGTCACAGCGGCTACATTTCTTGGTACGCATGTAAAATTCTGCTAAACCTCGACTGGAAAATTCCTCCACCCTTCCTGAAAAGCTACTGCCAATGTGACTTGGAAAAAGGAAGGTAGATGTGGAAGACATCTGTTTCGGTGTTTGAATATGCCCCGTAAGTATTCTACTAGGTAAATGTCCGTACTGGACAGTTCCAAGTTGTTATTCACAAACAGTTTTGCATACATCGTGCGGTGTGAGCATGGATCATGGTCGGTTTTAAACAAACAACGGAGTTTATCCAAGTAATTCTACAGACAGAGAGCGAAAGTTTTCCAGAAGATCGAGATAGAAGGAGACTTGACGGTTGCAGGCATAGCAACCAATGGTCCAAGTCCACCCAGCTGAAATACTGCCAAATCGTTACAGCTACTTCTTCACCAGATCTACTTTTTTAATGCAGAAATTCATCAGGCACAATTCAACGGAACACGAAGACGTGAATCCAGAATTTGCATAATCTATTAGCTGTCCGAATACTTTTGGCAATCATCATCATCATCATCATCATCATCATCATCATTGTCAACCATTATCAATCCACTGCTGGACGAAGGTCTCCCCAAGTTTCCTCCACAACGGTCTGTCTTGTGCCAGTCTCAGTCACTCCCGCATACTTTCGAATTTCATCCACCCATCTCCCATGTGGTCTTCTTCTGGGTGTTTTCCTGTCCCTTGGAATCCAATCTAAAATTTCGGCTGTCCATCGATGGTCTGTCCTTCTGCCAGTATGTCCAGCACGTTGCCATTTCAGGGATTTAACTCTGATCATGATGTATTCCACTCTTGTCATTTTTCTGATCCACGAGTTCCTCTTCTTATCTCTCCTGGTTGCACCAAGCATGCATCTCTCCATGAACCTTTGAGTTGTCTGCAGTCTTTGTATGTCTCTTTTACTTAAGGTCCACGTCTCTGCACCTTCCAGTGCTTATATATGGTGCAGAGGCGTGAACCTTAAGTAAAAGAGACATACAAAGACTGCAGACAACTCAAAAAAAAAAAAAAAAACATGGAGAGATGCATGCTTGGTGTAACCAAGAGAGATAAGAAGAGTAACTCGTGAATAAGAAAAATGAAAAGAGTGGAAGACATGATGATCAGAGTAAAATTCCTGAAATGGCAATGGGCTGGACATATTGTGAGAAGGACAGCTGAAATTTTAGACTGGATTCCAAGGGACAGGAAAAGACCCAGAAGAAGACCACATGTGAGATAGGTGGATGAAATTCGAAAGTATGCGGGAGTAACATGGAGGAGACTCGCAAACGACAGACCGTTGTGGAAGAAACTTGGGGAGACCTTCGTCCAGCAGTGGATTGATGATTGATGATGATGATGATGATATATACTATATATATATATATATATATATACAGGGCGGACGTTCAAAAAGTCTCGACGCAGTGGGTATCGTAGGTTATATAGAAATCATATAATAGTTTTACGGAAACATAATTTACTCACTTAAAAAAAGTGTTGAAACTGTCATTCTTTACATAAACTAACTGCTTTACATGTTTTAAAACACATCTGCGAGAGTTAAAAAGTCCCTCCGCAGTGATTTTATGGCTGTTCCACTTAATTTTGATAGTGTTACAGTCAAAAGATTTGAATTAAATAACTTGCTGTATGTTATATTTCAGTTTTTGCTATTTTCTTGATAACATATCGAGCTTCAGAATATGTTTTACAGCAATACCAATTTTCACCAGCTTCTGATGAGTTGGAAAGTTTCCAAAATGTAGATGTTGATTTCATCATTGCCCCTCAGAAGGAAGGAACACCCATGAAATCAACATTCACATTTTGCAAACTTCAACTCATCAGAAACTTGTGAAAATTGGTGTTGCTGTGAAACATATTCTGGTTTCTTAATGGGACGAAACAACATCCAACATTCACTCTTCTCCTTTTTATAATAACAAAAAAGGCATTAATTCAGACACGACATGCAACGGGAACGGAATGTTAGCATATCAAACAAAAACCTCTGAATGCTCAATGAAAAAGATGCGATGTGAAAAGTAACTCTCAGTCTTACAATGTGACACACTGGGTGTGACAGAGTGAATCACCAGAGAAGCAGATGGTAGGCGTTTGCCTGTACTTCGCTCCGGACAATCGCATTGCAAACAAACGCAAAGGAAGTATCGTTTTACGAAATGATATCGGTGAGTCCAGCGTCAGCGTCGTATAGTCGGTTGGTGGAAATCTTCGTTGCTTTAAGAAAGAGACGGCAATATTTTTGTATGACAAATCATTTTGCTCTCCTCTGGCACCAGTATCAAGCACAGAATTCCACATTACGCATTTTTTAAATATTTTTTTCAAGAATAAAACGGAGTTAAAACTGGGTCAAAATTGGGTTAGGAACACCGTGACCCACAAGAAATTATAGACCCATTGGCCTGATGAAACGTTTCCATCTCTGGTCGTTTCTGGAAAAATCCTATTTCAGGAATTTTACTCTGATCATTATGCCTTCCACTATTTTCATTTTTCCTGATCCACAAGTTACTCTTCTTATCTTTCCAGGTTACACCATGCATGCATAGTGTTATACTGTATAATATACCAGTTCAATGTGGCACGAATTAAACGAGGTGCTGAAATCGTTTTACAAGGTATATTCAGCGAAGCGGATGTGATGGCGTCCCTTGGGCCGCGGGTGGCCTAGTGGGCAACGTTCGTGACTGCCACGGAAAGGACCTCAGGTTCGATCCCAGGCAGGTACGAATGCTCGATCCACTAAATATCCGCCGTGCGTCGGATGGGCACGTTAAGCCGTCGGACCCCGGGTACTGGCCCCCGGTAAAAAATAAGGGCGTCTTCCTCCCCCTTTCTACTTCGCTTCCGTGTCACTTTCCTATCGGGCACTCTAGCCCAAATCTCCTAGCTTCCTATTTCTAAGGGTTGTCTAAGACCTGGTGCCAGACACTCCCTTCCTAAAATCCTCTACATATGATCTGATGATCTGATGGCGTCCCATCTATTCCCAAATATTCACTGGAGGAGCATCTCTGCTACAAATGGCTCTCTCAATCTCATCTAACAGATATTCAGCTGGGTTGCGTTTTCGGAAGTGTGGGGGACATTTTCACTGCTGTGCTCCTGGAATCATTGTGCGAAGATCAGAGCTATGTAACATGGCGCATTATTCCGTTGGAAGTAATCCACTCCGTCAGAAAACATCGTGCACATGCACGGGTGTGTTCGCCCGGCAGTAATGTTAACATAACCTCGTGGCATCCAAATGCTATTCCACAGGTATTAAAGAAGCCAAAGCCCTGCATGAAAACATACCCCAGAATATCACACGGCCTCCATCAGCTTAAACAGTTAATTCTGGGCAGCTGGGATCCATCGATTTGCGCTGTTGACGCAATATCCTGGCTCTCCCATCCGCGTGCATTAACTAAAACTGTAATTAATCGGACCAGGAGGCCTTTTTCCAGTCCTTAAGGGACTTGTCTTGATGCTTTCGTGCCCGCATTTGTCTGGTTTCAATTTTTTTTTTTTTTTATAACAACGACGAATTGCACTAGAAGGTGACGAATGCTGTTATAGCCCATTGGCATCAATGTGCGGCGGACTGTGAATGTTCAAATTCTCCTCTGGACACCGCTGTTGTACTGCACTGTTACTTGACGCAATGGAGCTCGTTTGTTGCCTCGTACAATCCTCCACATCTTCCGTTGCCCTCGAACATCGATCAGTCGTTTCTGCCCACAGGAAGACCACTGACTGCTTGTTTTGTTGTTTGTGCACTACTCATTGTACACCAGTGCTGACATGGGCGGAGACCGAGCCCGAACTGAGCTCAAGCTCTGTTGGGGGGAGAGGGGGAAGAAGGAGAAAAAAAGCGAAAGAGCCACAGAGAGAGAGAGAGAGAGAGAGAGAGAAAAAAAGAGAGAAAGAGAGAGAGAAAAAAAGAGAGAAAGAAAGAGAGAAAAAGAGAAAGAGAGGGTGGGAGAAAGAGACAGAGGGAGAAAAGAGAAAGAAAGAGGGGTAAGAGAGAAAGAGAGAGAGAGAGAGAGAGAGAGAGAGAGAGAGAGAGAAAGCGAGAGGGGTAAAACAGAAAGATAAAAGAGAGAGAGCGAGAGAGAGAGAGAGAGAGAGAGAGAGAGAGAGAGAGAGAAGAGAAAGCGAGAGGGGTAAAACAGAAAGATAAAAGAGAGAGAGCGAGAGAGAGAAGAGAAAGAGAGAGGGGTAAAAGAGAGAGGGGGAGAGAGAGGGGGAGAATAAGAGAGAAAAGAGAAAGAGAGAGAATAAGAGACAGAGGGAGAAAAGAGAAAGAGAGGGGTAAGAGAGAAAGAGAGGGGAAAGAGAGAAAGAGAGAGAGAGGGAGAAGAGAAAGAGAGAAAAAGAGAGAGGGAGAAGAGAAAGAGAGAAAAAAAGAGAGAGAGGGTGGGAAACAGAAAGATAAAGGGGTAAAAGAGAAAGAAGAGAGAGAGGGAGAGAGAGAGGGAGAGAGGGAGAAGAGAAAGAGAGAAAAAGAGAGAAAAAAGAAAGATAATAAGACTCTGAGAGAGAGAAAAGAGAAAGAGAGAGGGGAAAAAGAGAAAGATAAGAGAGAGAGAGAGAGAGAGAGAGAGAGAGAGAAGATAAGAGAGAGAGAGAGAGAGAGAGAGAGAGAGAAAGATAAGAGAGAGAGAGAGAGAGAGAGAGAGAGAGAGAGAGAGAGAGAAGATAAGAGAGAGAGAGAGAAAAGAGAAAGAGAGAGGGGTAAAAGAGAAAGAGAAAAAGAGAGAAAGAGGGTGGGATAAAGAGAGAGAAAAGAGAAAGAGAGAATAAGAGACAGAGGGAGAAAAGAGAAAGAGAGAGGGGTAAGAGAGAAAGAGAGAGTGAGAGAGAGAGAAGAAAAAGAGAGATAATAAGAGACAGAGGGAGAGAGAGAGAGAGAGAAAAGAGAAAGAGAGGGGTGAAAGAGAAAAAGAGAGAGGGTGGGAGGGAGAGAGAGAATAAGAGACAGAGGGAGAAAAGAGAAAGAGAGAGAGAAAGAGAAAGAGAGGGGTGAAAGAGAAAAAAGAGAGAGGGTGGGAGGGAGAGAGAGAATAAGAGACAGAGGGAGAAAAGAGAAAGAGAGAGGGGTAAGAGAGACCGAGAGAGAAAGCGAGAGAGAAAAGAGAAAGAGAGAGAGGGTGGGAGAAAGAGGGAGAGAGAGAGAGAGAGAGGGGGATTTTCTTTTTCCTTTTCTTTTTTAATTTCATTTTGGATGATTTTGCATACGAGACGATTCTCACGCTTTCTAGTTGATAAAGAGAATTCTCCGGCAACTGGGTCTGAGTGGGGGCTCGGGAGGGCTATTTATTCTGGGCCTGGGTAGCAACTGCCATAGGCCACGCATTAGGGATATCTGCGGAGAAGGAAAAGATTTTTCAAGAATGATAGACATTAGATAGTAAATAGCTCGCGGCTGAAATTTTGCTCCCTACCTTCACACGGCAGCTCCCTCCTAATTCTATTGTGCAATGTACATAGACTGCACCATCGCCAGATCTTTCCGGATTTTCGGGCGCCCGAGGCGTTTCAGAAAGAAACGAGAGTAGTAAAAAAAAAGAAAAATCGAACGGCTTTACTGTAAAAAAAGATACAGGTCCTTCCACCATTCCCCAGTTCAGAAAAACCGGTTAATTGCACCGGGAGGAGTGAGTGGACGTCTGGAAAAGAATTTTTTTGTTAATGACTAAACAGGTTTGTCAAAGTTTTTGCAATCGTTCGGGCTCGGGGACTATTTTGCAATGTAAAATTCGAGCTCGGGCTGACATACTTCGGGGTAGGGCTGTTAAAGTTGATCCCGAAGTCAGCACAGTTGTACACCCTTGATACAGTTGTTCTTGTATAGCCGAGAAGGTTTGACCTTTTTAAATGATTGCATCTGTCGGCCTCGCAGCCACTATACCTCTTCCAAAGTCGCTGAATCACGAATATTTTCCATAATACCGCTATTTACGCTGTGTAGACGTATGAATCCTTTGCAGTGAGAAGTTTACAAAGCCATCTCAACATCACAGTTGCTTTCGTAAGTGAGGATGGAACGTGTCTTAGTTTTTTCAGAAGCAGGTAGCACGTAAGCGACACTTGAAATGGAAAAAAGAGAGAATTCATTTTGCAATCCAAGGAACAGTAGTATTATACTCCGAAGAATTCATTTTGGACTCCAAAGAATATGAATGAAAACTATCCTTTTACATCCCAAAAATTTGTTTTTCTCCGAAAATTTAGTATGTTTTATAAAAATATACAAAAAATATAGAAATATAGTTTTAGTAATTCATGAAGTTGGAAGTTATTAAATTATTTCATTATAGCATTTGGAAAAAAAAAGTCCTACATTACAGTTTGTAAAAAAAATAATGCATTGTACATTTCGCAGTTTCTGGGCAAGTTCATTTCCAAATTAAATTTTTAAAATGTAGCAGGCACGAAGATTGTTAAGTAAACCGGAATCTGTAACTTAACAAATTTGAAAAATTACCGTATTTATCACGATTTCCTCTACCTTGGATAGCAAATACCGAGCAAGGGCGACATCGAAGAGAAGTTGATATGCATATAAAACTTGGCTAGAGAGCATTGGGAAGAAATAGTAAAATTTTCAAGAACGATTTACCATTATGTCTTAAAAGAAAAGTATTTGCTCAATGCATAGTTCCAGTTCTTACTTATGAATGAGCGAACTGAAGAACACATGCGGAGGCTACAAGCAACATATACAAGTATTCAGCTGTGCATGCTTAATGTAACCAAGAAAAATAGGAAAAGGAACTCATGGATCAAGAAAATGTCAAGAGTAGATGACATCATCACATAAGTAAAGACCCTCAAGTGGTGGAAGTGAGGCAGCGGGACGTGGCTGACAACTGCTTTGAAGGAGAGGAGTGGAAGGGAATGTCGCTGTGTTGAAGGAAGGGAGATAAGGGAGGCTATATACAAAGAGGTGTGTTGTGTCTACGTATCACGACGTTAAAATTTGATTTACATATATAAATAGAACATTTTCCTGTAAAGAAATTCTTCAAATACAGCAGTATTTTCACAAGCGGAAATGCAAAATTCAGATCCAGAAAATAAAGTTGAAGGTGACATTATTCTACCAACACTTACCATATATCTTACATCACTAGCCCACTAGTCAAGGCCATGTTATCTTGTTGGTTTACCAGTCGCATCACTAGTCAGATCCAGATGCCTGTGTGTGCGCGCAGGTGTATCTGGAGGAAAGGGGTTACGCCGATTTTTTTTTTTTTTTGTGGCCGGTAGTAAAAAAACCTTAAAAATTCTATCTTTCAGTGTTTTGTAAATGAAGTTGCTGTTGTGGTGTCTTGAAGAGAAGCGAACTCCCAACTCCACGAACGTAATGGAAAACCCAGTTTTCTCGCTCGGGCCGGGTAGCTGAGAAAAGACTAGCGGCGTGTGGTTTTGTGTGGTGTGTCGCGAGGTGATATGTTCTGTGTTCATGTTCTTTCCTCTCCGTGCTGTAATAATTCTTAAGGATATTAAACCACTCAGTTAACTTGAGGTAGGTGTCGGTTTTCCATTTGTGAGGTTGGTTTAAACTAATTACGATAGTGACAAGAAACCACAATAGCTCTCGAACTTGCTAAAGTTGCTATTGCCCCAACAAAAATAAAACACTGAGAAAAACGTTTTGTTAATTCAAAAAAATGTTTGTTGAATCAACAAAATTTTTTGTCGATATACAGTCAACAAAATTTTTTGTTGAATTTGCAAAATTATTTTGTTGAATTTGCAAAATTATTTTGTTGAATTTGCTAAATTATTTTGTTGAAAATTATTGTTGATTTAACAAAAATTTATTGTTATCACGACAAAACTATTTGTTCATATAACAAAATGATTAGGTCGATCTTTGGGGAATTCTTTAATCCAACAGAACATATTGTTATGACAAAATGTTTTGTTGTGGCAACAAAACATATTGTTATCGTGACACAATAAATTTTGTTGCTATATCAATATGTTTTGTTGCTGCAACAAAACATTTTGTCATGATAACAATATGTTCTGTTGGATCAAAGAATTCCGAAAAATCGACCTAATCATTTTGTTAAATAAACAAAACATTTTGTCGTGATAACAATAAATTTTGTTAAATCAACAATAATTTTCAACAAAATAATTTTGCAAATTCAACAAACTTTTTTGTTGACTGTATATCGACAAAAAGGTTTTGTTGAATTAACAAAACACTTGCCCACCTGTCGCCCACCATGATTTCGAAGTCTAGCGACATCCCTGCTACCAAGAGACAGGAAAACACACAGGAGAACACGTGAGAGAGAGACGGATGAAATTCCAAAGCGAAATAAGGAATTGTTCAAGCCAGAGACTTGTGGAAAATACTTAGAAAGATCTTCATCCAACAGTCGATTGATGATAATTATAAATAGGAAAAAGAGTGTATGTGTGTGTGTGTGTGCGCGCGCCAGTGTTGCCAGGTTGGGCTACTTTGAAAAACAATTTCCTAGTGTGTGTTTTTTTTCTGTCTGCAACTTGGCTACTTTTTGGGGGTTTTTTTTTTTTTTTTGCTCTGTAGATTATTTAAAAATCTCAAGTGGATAACCTAATATATATATATATATATTTTTAATTGGAGGTTTAACGACCACCGTGAGCAACTCAATGGCTATAAAGCAGTCGCCCGTCCCTAATTTAGGGTCACTGGTTCCAGGGAAGGGAGAGAGCCAGTGCCGTAAGACAAAGACAACATTCATGCCTCACCGGGTTTCGAACCCGGACCCCTTTCGGACGAATGATCAGAAGCCATGGCTTAGACCACTGCGCCACCGGGATGGCAACCCAGCTGCCTTTGGTGGTGCAGTGGTCTAATCGCTGGCTTATGACCATTCGTCAGAGATGTGTCCGAGTTCGAATCCTGGTGAGGCATGGATGTTGTGTTTGTCTTACGGCACTGGCTCTCTCTCTTCCCTGGAACCAGTGACCTTAAATCAGGGACGATTTTTCCTCCCAAAGAGTTCTATACACTAATCAGCATGCTTCAATCTGATTTTCGTTCATTCGCCAATCATATAATAAATTAATTAAATAATAAAATATTAATTTAAATTATTTTTTTAAATTTTGAAATAAATTTACCTCATTTGTAATATATATTTTTTTAATTTGACCCAGATTTTTACTGAACTGTGTCCCAAATAGATATAGCCATATTGGTAAATGCCTTTTTCTTTTATTATTGGGATTAACGACCACCGTGAGCAACTCAATGGGATATAAGCAGTCTCCTGTCCCTAATTTAGGGCTACTGGTTCCACGGAAGGGGAAAGCCCAGCTCCGTGAGACGAACACAACATCCATGCTTCACCGGGATCCGAACCAGTGGGGCATGGATGTTCGAATGGGCAGCCGTGCGTCGGATGGGCACGTTAAGCCGTCGGACCCCGAGTATTGGCTTCCAGGTAATAAATAAGGGCGTTTTCCTCCCCCTTTCTACCTTGCTTCCGTGTCACTTTCCTATCGGGCACTCTAGACCAAATCTCCTAGCTTCCTATTTCAAAGGGTAGTTTAAGACCTGGGGTCAGACACTCCCTTCCTAAAATCTTCTACATATGATCTGATCTGATCCGAACCCGTACCCTTCTCGGATGAATAGTCATAAGCCATCGCTCAGACCACTGCGCCACCAAGGGCGGCGATAAATATCTATATGGACTACTATGTATATACATACTACAGACAGTTTATAAAATTTGGTATTCTACAATAGGTGATTTTTACTACATTTATTCGTTTTATTTCGCAAGTAAACTTTTTAAAAACTGACAAATTTGATTTGTAATGAACAAAGGAGCTTTTAGTTAGTTTTTTTTTTATTGAAGAAACAATAATAAAAATTGGGCTACTTTTTAATTAATTTGGCTACTTTTCAGAACTAAGTCTGCTACTTTTTCATTGAACTTTCTGGCAACACTGTTGCGCGCTTTCCCTGAATATTCAAACGATACTTTTTGTTTTTTGAAGGCTATGGTTAAGATGCCAGAGGGATCCATGTTTCCCGGAATATATCCATATTTTTATTTAGTTTTTCAAGTCTCACTTAGCAAAAAAAATTAAGGAATATTTCTTTCATATTATTATTTGGTTTCTAGGGTGTAAACCTATTTGAAAAATCGATGTTTTTAGAACACATTCTGGCATACGTAAGTACATACATAAAAAACAAAACAAAGCAAAAACGTGATTATAGCACCACTTTATCCCATGGGCGTACCCAGGAATAGCTCCCGTGGGAGGGGTGGGTGGGTAAATGACCCAGGTCGGGGTCGAAACGAGCTCTTGATCGAACCGACCGAGATCTCCTACAGCCCCGCCCAGGTGCATGTTGGGCTTATTACTGTTTACGCCTCCCCAGACTAATCATGATCATCTTCATGGGTATACCTGGAAAATCAGTTGGCGGAGGAACGAAAATGACAAGTGGGATTGATTCTGCACAGTCGTGTATTGGTACGTGCGTTGTCGATTATAAGAAAGAAACACACACAAAAAGAGAAGAAAAAGAATCGAAGCATGGGTTGGGCGCCCATAGCTTAGTTTTCAGGAGAGGCTAAAAGAAACTGTAACTGTGAAAGACAAACACATATACCTTATGTAAATTTCCACTGTGTCTTCTTGCTATTTAAGTGTTTTACTTTACACTCAACAAATATATTTAATTGAAAACTAGAATACCTAAAACGAAATAAATGCATAGGCCTAATTAGAGCAAGACTGGTTGTGCGTCCTCTTTTGAGCTGTCTCAGGCGCAGTTCAAGATGTAAACGTACAGTGATCGTACGGGACGAAACATTAGTACAGTGATGTAAACGTACAGTGATCGTACGGGACGAAACACTAGTACAGTGATGTAAACGTACAGTGATCGTACGGGACGAAACACTAATACAGTGATCGTACGGGACGAAACACTAGTACAGTGATGTAAACGTACAGTGATCGTACGGGACGAAACACTAGTACAGTGATGTAAACGTACAGTGATGTAAACGTACAGTGATCGTACGGGACGAAACACTAGTACAGTGATGTAAACGTACAGTGATGTAAACGTACAGTGATCGTACGGGACGAAACACTAGTACAGTGATGTAAACGTACAGTGATCGTACGGGACGAAACACTAGTACAGTGATGTAAACGTACAGTGATCGTACGGGACGAAACGCTAGTACAGTGATGTAAACGTACAGTGATCGTGCGGGACGAAACACTAGTACAGTGATGTAAACGTACAGTGATCGTGCGGGACGAAACACTAGTACAGTGATGTAAACATACAGTGATCGTGCGGGATGAAACACTAGTACAGTGATGTAAACGTACAGTGATCGTGCTGGACGAAACACTAGTACAGTGATGTAAACGTACAGTGATCGTGCGGGACGAAACACTAGTACAGTGATGTAAACGTACAGTGATCGTACGGGACGAAACACTAGTACAGTGATGTAAACGTACAGTGATCGTACGGGACGAAACACTAATACAGTGATCGTACGGGACGAAACACTAGTACAGTGATGTAAACGTACAGTGATCGTACGGGACGAAACACTAGTACAGTGATGTAAACGTACAGTGATCGTACGGGACGAAACACTAGTACAGTGATGTAAACGTACAGTGATCGTGCGGGACGAAACACTAGTACAGTGATGTAAACGTACAGTGATCGTACGGGACGAAACACTAGTACAGTGATGTAAACGTACAGTGGTCGTACGGGACGAAACACTAGTACAGTGATGTAAACGCACAGTGATCGTGCGGGACGAAACACTAGTACAGTGATGTGAACGTACAGTGATCGTACGGGACGAAACACTAGTACAGTGATGTAAACGTACGGTGATCGTGCGGGACGAAACACTAGTACAGTGATGTAAACGTACAGTGATCGTACAGGACGAAACACTAGTACAGTGATGTAAACGTACAGTGATCGTACGGGACGAAACACTAGTACAGTGATGTAAACGTGGCGTCAGTGGACAGATGAGGATCATCATCATCAACAACCATGCCTAATAGTCCCGTAAATGCCTGAAGCCATGTGATATCAGATTTCATTCGTCTTATAGTGTTTTACTATATACCAACGCATCGATACTTATCTGGTAAACGCAGACATCCTGATAAAGGGGGTTTCAAGGGCGAAGCACGCGTCCGGGGCCGACTTCAGAGGAAACCATCCACGCATTCGCGTCCCCAAACACAGGGAGTCTGCGGAAAACCCCGGAAAAAATCCCAGACTAGATGGCCGGCAGGACCGGAATTCGAACACCCGTCAGAAACGTCCGCCTCACATACAATGCATAGAGACTTAACCAGCTGCGCAATGCCGGTGGTGGACAGATGAGAATCGGATGCACATAAAACCCGGAAATGGTCCGCAAACTCGCACGACTTCACCGAATGATAGACACCTCTACCGCATGGCAGTGACCGATCGTACAGTGACATTCAAGGTTTTAGCGCAGCAGTGGAGCATTGTCACAGGTCAGACTTTGTCCTCCATCAGAATTCGACGTCCTTTGCTTAACTAAGGACTGGTCGCTAGCAGCCCATTGCTGGGCATTCCTTTGACCTTCGACCATAGACGTATCAAGCTGCAATGGGGTCTCAAACACAGACCTAACCGCTCTGATTGGCAACAGGTCGTGTTTTCTAATGAGTCACGAATCAACTTGATGCACCATGATGGTCACATACATGTTAGAAGACGTCGTGGTGAACGACACCTTTCGCCGCCCTGGTGGCGCAAGCCCTGGTTTATGACCATTCGTCCGAGAAAGAATCCGGGTTCGAATCCCGATGAGGCATGGACATTGTGTTTGTCTAACGGCACGGACTTTCTCCTTTCCATGAAACCAGTGGCCTTAAATTTGGGACGGGTAACTGCTTATAGCCCATTCAGTTGCTAAAGGTAGTCGTTAAACCTTCAATCAAAAAAGAAAAAGAACGACACTTTGTGACGTCATACCGGTTCAACGTCAAACGTCATGGTTTGGGACTCCATTGGTTTCAGATCAGATCATATGTAGGGGATTTTAGGAAGGGAGTGTCTGACCCCAGGTCTTAAACAGCCGTTAGAAATAGGAAGCCAGGAGATTTGGGCTAGAGTGCCCGATAGGAAAGTCACACGGAAGCGAGGTAGAAGACGCCCTTATTTACTACGGGGGTTCAGTACCCGGGATCCGACGGCTTAACGCGCCCATCCGACTCACGGCGGATATTTAGTGGTTCGAGCGTTTGTACCTGCCTGGGATCGAATCTGAGATTTCTCCGAGGATGCCACGAACGTTGACCACTCGGTTCAATTCGCGGTCTCGCCTGATGAGAATGGAAGGAACCGTCAACAGCCAGCGGCACGTCAGGAATGCTAGAGAGGCACAGGTGATAACCCTCCTTCAGAGTTGCCCTGGCAGAAGAACCTGATTTTTAGAAATAACAGAATAATGTTAAAATGCGTAAACATGGAATAAAATGTTATCAAGAGTCAATAACGCATTGAATCTGAAAAGCTTACAAAGTTCTTAGGAGTAGGACTTTTCTGGAGTACTCTCACATCATTATTTCACCTGTCGTTCTAAAGTCCTTAGGCGTAGGACTTTTCTGGTGCATCCTCACACCCTTATTTGACTTGTCGTTCTAAAGTCTTTAGGCATTAGACTTTTCTGCTGCACTCTCACACCCTTATTTGACCTGTCGTTCTAACATCATTAGGCGTAGGACTTTTCTGGTGCATCCTCACACCCTTATTTGACAGTCATTCTAAAGTCCTTAGGCGTAGAACTTTTCTGGTGCATTTCCACACCCTTATTTGACCTGTCGTTCTAAAGTCTTCAGGCGTAGGACTTTTCTGGTACACCCTCACACACTTATTTGAACTGTCGTCCTAAAGTCCTTAGGCGTATGACTTTTCTGGTACACCCTGACACCCTTATTTGATCTGTCGTCCCAAATCCCTTAAGCGTAGGACTTTTCTGGAGTACTCTCACATCATTATTTCACCTGTCGTTCTAAAGTCCTTAGGCGTAGAACTTTTCTAGTTCATCCCTACACCCTTATTTGACCTGTCGTCCTAAAGTCCTTAGGCGTTGGACTTTTCTGGTGCACTCTCACACTATTATTTGACCTGTCGTTCTAAAGTCCTTAGGCGTAGGACTTTTCTAGTGCATCCTCACACCCTTATTTGACTTGTCATTCTAAAGTCCTTAGGCGTAGAACTTTTATGGTGCATCTTCACACCCTTATTTGACCTGTCGTTCTAAAGTCCTTAAGGCGTAGGACTTTTCCGGTACACCCTCACACCCTTATTTGACATATGCGATGCTTTGTTGATGAGGTAGGTGTTCTTTTGCTTTTATCACGTGTCTAACGTTCAGTTGGAAAGCTTAGTTAAAGTTGCTTCCCTGCAAAGCGCTACTCATTAAAAAGAATTGCCTTAGGCGTAGTTACTGTTCGTGGATGAGTAATGCACGTGTTCCTTCGAACAATAAGCCGCTTCTGTTATTTTGGGAACCAAGTACGGTGTCCTTGTAATGCTAGTTAACGTTATGTGGTTGAGCAGAGGAAATGTTCTGACTAGTTTTCTCGATTTTAATTGAAATTAAGATATTTCTTCATGAAATTAAGAAAAACCTCATGCTTCTAAAAGACGTAAGAAAAAACATCAGTCAACAGCTGGCATATTTTCTTATTTTCGAGAAGTGGGTCTTTCGTATATTCGAACCAGTGGCCCTTAATTAGGGACAGAAGACTGCTTATAACCCCATGAGTTGGTCATGGCGGTCGTTAAACCCTGAAACGAAAATAAAAATAAAAACTCTAGCACTTGATGCCAAAAAAGTACTGTTAAGACTCTGGCATCTCCCAATTAATTCTTTTTTGGTAGTGACAACAATAACAGCACAGCGTGAACTCCCACTATCACCTTGGTTTATCTAGGACAGATGGAAAAAATAACAAAAAATTGTAGAACGTAACCTTCTACCTCTCGCACTGGTACATCGAATGTTGACGACGCTTAACAAAAATACACACGTGGAAAAATACCGAGAAACAATTTTTACAAGCAACAAATTAAAGAGACACAAAAAGAGTGACATCCTCGTCACTTAGTCGCTTTCTTTCAATCGCTGCTATTTTAAGTTCATGAAGAACTCCTCAGTATTTTTTTTTGAGGTTCATCCCCCCTCTGTTTTCCTGCTGTTTCGCATTCCCTGTAAAAACAAGAAATAGCCCCTCGGGGAACTATTGGATTTCTTTCCCACCTTTAAAAAGAGCGATGGGTTCCCACAATTTAAATCACATCTGCTACTTCCTGTGTAGTTGCTTTCACCGTTGTTTCCTCTCGCAGAATAGATCCTCCGCACTGAAACTAAACCACCATGCTCTCGGGAAATACAAAATGAGGGTTGGATTAAATTCCCTGCATAAATAAAGGTTTAGAGGGAATCCTTGTTGATTTAGAGCATCAAGATCTAATTTTTTCCACCCCCTTTCCCTCTCTACCTAATTCTGACATGTAAAGAGGAGCAGGGTGGAAGAAAATTACATGTGTGCGGCGTTTTCCACGACTCCCTACGCAGATGACTAAAATAATGTCGAGAACAAAGATTGCTTTTAGACGTGAAAATCGTTACGAAGCAGATGGCTTTAACGAAGCTCTCAGCAACGCTCTTCTAAGAATATACTTTTTACCTGAGGATTAAAGACATAATGCAGCCAAATCTGAACTGCAGCAGTTTAATAACATGCACAGCTTAAGTAGAGAAATTTCGTTTAACAGCGTTTTACAGCGTTCAATCTGTGAAGTACCACGGTAAAGGATACGCTACTGAAAATAGCCTTGATTAATTTTAAAAAAATACATTTCCTGTGACCACGTAAAATATGGGATATTTATTCTCTTTTCTTACCTCACGAAAACAAAGCATTTTTAGATATAATTCTGAAAAGGGAAACTGATGTGATGCTATAAACATCAAGAGCAATGCCACTTCAGTTCAGGGTGTAAGGATCATGCCTTTTGACAAAGTACAAAGGGCATCCTGAAAGTAATGCCTCGTCCCTCATAAGATTTTTATTTGTAGCAGCAAAAATGTGAAACTTGGTGGCAAAATACTTAGACATGTTAATAATGCTAGCCTATTCAAAGTATTGTCAATCACTTTCTATACATTGCCGCCATCTTTAAACCCATTGGCAAAATCCATTTTGGAAAAATTCCTGAAGCTGCCGTTTCACCCTTGAGTTCACAGCCAGTTTATCGTCTGTCACATCATCGAAACGTTCCCCAAGAAGGGTGTTTTTCAAAGGGGCAAACAGGAAACAGTTTGAGGGAGCCAAATCAGGACTCTAGGGGGGGGGGCATCACCGTCCACACCATTTTGGTAATCTCCATTGTGGTGTGAGAACATGCATTATGATGGTGTAAAACAACACTATAAAGTGGAATGTCACATCTTTTCCATCCGATAGCTTTCTTTAGCTTCTTCAATGTCTGCACATAGTAAGCACTGTTTATTGCTGCAACTCCTGGATGCTGACACGACGATCAGCTGTAATGAGGTCTTTCACTCATTGCCTGTTGGCATCTGTCACTGCAGTCGCGGGTCTTCCACTCCATTGTTTGTCCAACATTGAACTTTCTCCCTCTCGAAACCTCTTCATTCATCTTCGGACATTACTCGATTGTGGTAGCTCCATACACCCACAAGAGTCTTCTGTGGATTTCTGGAACCTCACACACCTCTTTTTCCAGGAATTCAATTACAGTTCGCTGCTTTTCTCTGTCTTTCATGATCTTCATTTCCGATTCTGAAGAAACTGTTCCCACATTGGCAACAGTACATGTCAGTGCAGTTTCATTAAAATCACTTCAAAATTTCAAAAGTTATTAAGGAGGAGGCATTACTTTCAGGATGCCCGTTGCATTTAAAGAAAATTGCAGCTTAGAATGCTCTAGAACAGGTCTCTCACACTGGATCGCTAAAAGCTTTGGAAATGTGAAAATTTTGCAATTATTTGAAAATTGAAAATAAAGAAATGGGTAAGGAAAAAATTTAAAAGGATAATAATAATAATATACACATACGGGAATTGGGTTTCATTTTCGTGCCTGTGGTGCCTTCCGAATCAGGACAGGGAACCCGCCACATCTAACTTACCAGTATGTGTATATTTTCTGTGTACACCAACTATACTTTAGTCGTTACATTACCATCTAACGACAAAAGCACAAACCTGAACATGTAACCAGGCACAGCTCAGTGCTGCCATCTAACGACCACACACGTCGCATCTAACCCGAGAACTTCTTGGACGTTTCCATTTCTAGACTTTCCAATACTAAAAGTTTCCAGAACGTTCCATCATCATATTTAAGCAGGATCAGCTTCTCCCTAGTTCAGTCCGGAAGCAAGAGTGCGCTGGTTAACTTCGAAGTGATATAAACTAATGTTTATCCTCTTTGTAGACACGTAGGAAGCATAAATAAGTGATTGCCAGAAAAAGCCTACGACAACGCAGAAAGCTGGAACTAAAGTAAAACGATAAAGAACCGTGGCGAACGAAGCGGTCAAGCAAAGAAATAAATAAATACAACCGAAGTCAACGAGCAAGGACCTCAACAACGAGTTCCAAGCAATGAAATCGAAGAAAAATGTTGTGAAAGTATAATTCAGACTACTTAAAAGTCGGATATTCGGGTAATAAATTCGAAAAATGGCTTGCATGGAAGTGGACGCTAATGCCGTTATCAACAGAAAACCACACATGTCTCGTTATGAGAGAGAGATCATCTTTTTCAAAAAATTCTATTCAATAATAAATTTAAAAATGAATTAAAAGATAGATCAGTTTTTTTTTGTAAATTTATGTACAATAATAAATTTAAAAAAATACTAAAAATAATTAATTAAAAAAATAGCCCTGTTTAATGATTATTAAAGCTAGGTGGATCACGAAAGTTCGTCGTTCTAAAATTTGAATCGTGGTTCTAAAGCATTTGATCACTAAAATTTGAGTCGTGGTTCTAAAGCATTTGAGGAGCACTAAAATTTGAGTGGTTCTAAAGCATTTGAGGAGCACTAAAATTTGAGTCGTGGTTCTAAAGCATTTGAGGAGCACTAAATTTTTTTTTTTTTTTTTTTTTTGGTTGGAGGTTTAACGACCACCATGAGCAACTCAATGGGATATAAGCAGTCGCCCGTCCCTAATTTAGGGTCACTGGTTCTAGGGAAGGGAGAGAGCCAGTGCCGTAAGACAAACACAACATCCATGCCTCACCGGGATTCGAACCCGGACCCCGTTCGGACGAATGATCAGAGGCCATCGCTTAGACCACTGCGCCACCGCGGCCACTAAATTTTGAGTGGTGGTTCTAAAGCATTTGAGCAGTACTAAAATACGAGTTGTGGTACTAAAGCATTTGAGGAGCACTGCTGTTGAATATTTTGCAATCACGTGAAACCTTTTTAAAGATTTAAATAGAACGAACACATCGCGCTTATATAAGGCAGACAAGTGTTTTTAATCGTATACATAATCTCTCATCCTAGAGTAAAATATTCAAAACTGGAAAATACTAAAAAATGTACGTAATATGAAAAAATTACAGTACCTTCTAGAAATAGAAATATCGTGACGAATACGTGAAAACCCACGAATCTCACTGACATCAATGAGACTCGTGATTCTCCTATAGTTGGACCGACTATACAAATGGTTACGTCACCCAGATGGAAAATTGTACTCTTGAAAAAGTAGAAAATCTATGGAAAACATTGAACACCTTCTTTACTGTCCAACACAAAATTACTTTTCTCAATTCTTTTGTTTTTTGTTTCGAGTTTACCGATCAAGGTGAGCAATTCTGAAGTACATAAGCAGATGTCGATCTCTGATTTGAGGCCACCGGTTTCAGCAAATGGAAAGATTCAGTGATCTCGCATAAACACCACCCATCCTCATCCGGCACTCATATAATCGAGGCGTTGGGGACCCATTAGATAAAGAGGTATACGCAAAACTTTTTTGGCGTGTATCCACATTTGTGGTTTGTAAATTCGCTGCGCGTTTGTTTGGAGGCTTTAACGGCCACAGTGAGCAACTAAGAGCTATAAAGCGTCGTCCGTCCCGAATTTGGGACAACTGCTTTTGGAATGGGAAAGAGAGCCAGTGCCGTTAGAGAAACATGCCATTCTTGCTTCACCGGGATTCGAACCCGGACCTATCTTGGACGAATGATTCGAAGCCAACGCTTCTACCACTCGGCCCTTGAGGTAGCTAGTAAACGGTCAACCATTCTATGTTAGTGACTCGTTCTCAACATATAGTAAGTGGTTCATCATTCTATCATTCGTGAACGATTCGTTCACAACGAATGACCTCACCGTGAATTGTTCGCTCTCACCACTGTGAATGATAATTCAACCCGCCATTACTGCGACACACGCGCGTTTAACTTTTTTCTACCAGCATGAATCATGTAGCGCGTTTAACTTTCTTCTACTCTCATGAATCATGTAGCGCGTTTACCTTTCTTCTACCCTCATGAATCATGTAGCGCGTTTAACTTTCTTCTGCCCTCATCAATCATGTAGCGCGTTTAACTTTCTTCTACCCTCATCAATCATGTAGCGCGTTTAACTTTCTTCTACCCTCATGAATCATGCAGGGCGTTCAACTTTCTTCTGCCCTCATGAATCATGTAGCGCGTTTAACTTTCTTCTACCCTCATGAATAATGTAGCGCGTTTAACTTTCTTCTACCCTCATGAATAATGTAGCGCGTTTAACTTTCTTCTACCCTCAAGAATCATGTAGCGCGTTTAACTTTCTTCTACCCTCATGAATCATGCAGGGCGTTCAACTTTCTTCTGCCCTCATGAATCATGTAGCGCGTTTAACTTTCTTCTACCCTCATCAATCATGTAGCGCGTTTAACTTTCTTCTACCCTCATCAATCATGCAGGGCGTTCAACTTTCTTCTGCCCTCATGAATCATGTAGCGCGTTTAACTTCCTTCTGCCCTCATGAATCATGTAGCGCGTTTAACTTTCTTCTACCCCCATGAATCATGTAGCGCGTTTAACTTTCTTCTACCCTCATGAATAATGTAGCGCGTTTAACTTTCTTCTACCCTCAAGAATCGTGTAGTACGTTTAACTTTCTTCTACCCTCATGAATCATGCAGGACGTTTAATGTTCTTCTACCCTCATGAATCTTGTAGCGCGTTTAACTTTCTTCTGCCCTCATGAATCATGTAGCGCGTTTAATTTTCTTCTACCCTCATGAATCATGCAGGGCGTTTAACTTACTTCCACCCTCATGAATTCGGAAACGAATTTCCAACAAGCTGTTCTCTTGAGATTCCGAGGTTAGCTCTACAAAGAAATACAAACTACCAGATAATTTTTACTTACTGTTGCCGTATCAAACTTCTCCATTTACAGCGATCTTGACATACAACTCGGGCTTCACTGACATCCATCACACGCCGTGCACAGGATCATCTTCTATGCTTCATACTCTTTTCCTCATGCAGACACTCCTGAATCTGATCCACCCATGACTTTTTTTTATTTTTTTTAATTTGAGGTTTAACGACCACCGTGAGCAATTCAATGGGCCATTCGTCCATCCCTAATTTAGGGTCACTGGCTCCAGGGAAGAGAGAGAGAGCCAATGCCGTAAGACAAACACAACATCCATTCCTCACCGGGATTTGAACCCAGACCCCTTTCGGATGAATGACCAGAAGCCGTCGCCTGTACCACTGCGCTACCGGAGCGACAGTCATTCCCATGTCTTTCTTGACCTTTCTCTGACTTTCCTTCCTGCCACTTGAGCTAAAAATATTTTCTTAGTAAGCATCTCATCACTCATTTTTTCAACATGGCCAAACCACCGAAGCATATTAGTTTCCACCTGGCTAACACAACATTTTGTTTAACATTACACAACTGCAACACATCTTCATTCCTCACACAATCAGAACGTGTCTTGAGTAACGCATTTCTCCAGCACACACACGACTCCTATGTTTCTTCTGTAGTACCCAGGTTTCACTACCATACATCAGATTAGGAACAATTACACTTTCATACACAGTCATGCGAGACTCTCTTCAGAACCCATCATTCCTGTTAAAATCTCTCAAAGCAGCCATGACTTTCAATGAAGAATTCACTCGCCTACTAATATAAATACGAGGTCCGATCAAAAAGTTCCGAGACTAGGCCGATATACAACAAAGTACTTACGTTACTTAAGTCTGGCTATGATCTCCCTCAAATTAGTCTCCTTGGGCAGCGATTCGTCCACGGTTTCAGAACGGCGACCCTTGAGCTTCAGTTTCATCTTCAGGAACAGAAAGAAGTCGCAGGGGGCCAAATCCAACGAGTAAGGCGGATGAGGAAGGGTAGTCATTCTGTTGAGGCTGCAAAACTGGGTGTTGCTAAAGCTCTGTGAGCTGAAGCATTGTCGTGATGTAGCAGGAAATCGCCCTTGCGCCACATTTCAAGTCGTTTGCGGCGAATGTCCTCCCTAAGACGCCGCAGAACATCTCAGTAAAAATGGGCGGTGACGGTCTACCCCTGGGGGACGAATTCACGGTGCACAACGCCACGAATGTAGAAGAACACGATGAGCATTCTTTTGCTTGCGCTTCGGATTTGTCGGGCCTTCTTGGGTCGGGGAGATGTCGGGATTTTCCACTACGACGACTATTGTTTGGTCTCCGGGTCGTAACCGTAGACACAAGTCTCGTCCCCAGTGATGACCCGTGACAGGAACGTTGGATCATTCACCACCTGCTGACGAAGATCTTGACAGAGTTCGACACGGAGCGCCTTCTGTTCGGGGTTCAGAATCTTTGGCACAAACTTTGCAGCAATGCGGTGCATGTTCGAAACCGACGTCAGAATTTCTTGCACTGTTCCGTGTTACACATTGACGATGGTAGCAATGTCTTGAATAGTTCTCCGACGATCCTCATGCTCTAGTTCCCTAATTTTGTCCACATTTTCGGTGAGTTTGTTCGTGGACGGTCGCTCTGTCCTCTCGTTGTCTTCCAGTGCCGTTCTGCAGCTCTTGAAGCACGAGTGCCACTCAAAACATCTCGCACGACGCATTGCTTCATTGTCATAAGCCTGCCGCAACATTGCATGCGTCTCCGTTCCCGATTTGCCGAGTGTGACGCAGAATTTGATGTTCGGTCGCTGATGTAGTTTGTAGTAAATACCGAAATCGCAGCTGTGTTCTGCGCTTGGTCACCAAATATCGTGTAGCACAGCTCCCGATGTTCATAGAACGACGCCACTCGGCACAATGACTCATGAAGGTCACTGCCCTTGACCGCTGCTCGCGCATCCGCGTACTGCCATCTGTTGGCGCGCTACGTACCTAGTCTCGTAACTTTCTGATCGCGCTACGTATATGGTGGAACTTAAGAATGGTAATGATACGTGAATACCATTACTTTGAATGGTGTGCTTGAATCGTCCGCGACGAGCTTCATTCGTCGTGAACGGCTGACGACCTTGAAGTCTTTTGGGCAGTTTGCCCAAAAGTACTGGGAATGATCATTCAATTTGGCATTACTGCTCCACACACTGAAGTCGCAGCATGATTAACTCCATTCCACTCGCATGGGTTCAGAAGCGAATTCCCAATAACAAAGGTAATTTTGATCTGAATGGCAAGCTCGAATCGCTCGATCTTGGCAAATAAGGCATCTTGAACGGTTCAAGAGCTCGCGCCGTTTTGGGGCAATTTGCTAGAAAGAGAAGAGTCCTTGAAAGCATAATAGGGCACCTTGCCACGAATGATTTAATTAGTGAGCGTAGCGAGACCCTGGCTATTGAATATTCATTCGTGAATTACTCTTTTGCGTGAATGATGAATGGACCCCCCAGAAAGAATGATTTACGCCATCACTAATTTATACACGGTCGAATCACATTATTGTGACCACCAGAGTATCCGCCTTGTGCAGCGCGGACAGCAGCTGGACGGGCTGGGAGTGGCTCAATAAGGTGCTGGATGGTGTTCACAGGTATGTGGAGCCATGCTGACTGCAGTGCATCTGACAGCTGCTGCAGAGTGCGTGGTGGAGGATTCACAGAGCGAACAACACGATCGAGGTGGTCCCACAGATGCTCAATTTGGTTTAAGTCTGCGGAATTAGGCAGCCAGGGAAGTATTTTGAAGTCTTTATTGTCCTCTCCCAACCACTCTCGGGCATTTCTAGCTGGGTGACACGTCACATTGTCATGCTGCAAGATCCCATCCGTCCCAGGGAAGACAATCAGCACGTATGGGTGTACGTGGTGTACAAGGATGGATTCATAACGAATTCGGTCCATTTTGCCTTCCACAGGTTTAAGTGGGCCCAGAAAATGCCACGAAAGCATTCCCGAAACCATAACGCTGCCCCCACCAGTTTGTGTTCTTCCAACAGTAGTTGAAGTGTGTTTGTTCTCCGATGTTTCTCGTCTTATACGCCAACGTCCATCCGTTCGATGAAGCAGAAAACGTGACTCATCGGAGAAGGCAATCCTTTGCCAATCAGCGGAGGTCCAATTCCGATGCTGCCGTGCAAATGTAAGCCTTTTCTGCGGACGCACCTTCGTTAGCATAGGTGCAGTGACCATTCGTATGCATCGGAGCCTCATACCCAGCAGGGTTCGCTGAACTGTCGTTTTAGACACACTTCCGGTAGCCCCCTGTTTCATTCGGCCAGTGAGTTGCTCCACTGTAGCGTTTCAATCGGCCCTCACACACCTTCGAAACCGAGGTTCACCTCTCACATCAATGGCACGTGGTGCTCCGCAGTTTCCACGTCGCTTATTCGCGATGGTGCCATTTCTCACAATCACGATACACTTTAACCACAGCCGCACGCGAACAGTTCACAAACTGCGCTGCTTCAGAAATACTGCCACCCTTGGCCCGAAAGCCGATAGACATATCTTTTTGCAAATCTGATAAATCGCTCCTTTTATCCATGACAGCAACGAGTGATATGTTTTCAGATTGCCTTCAGCACACCTTATGTACCCTCGAAGTCAGCTCAACACACGTGAAAGAAGGCACGTGTGTTGGCTACGCGCTGTTGACGTCAAAAGTAGGAGGTGGTCACAATAATGTGACTCGACTGTGTATGTATTTATGCTATTTGCATAATATGTATAAATTAGTGATATTATAACAAGGGAGCTTACAACGAATGATTAAATTAGTGATCGTAGAAGCAATTTGCAAATTGAATTCGTTAATGACCGTTTGGCATGAATGACAAACGAGTTCTCTAACAGAAATGGTTTACGCTATCACTAATTTTTATGTACTTATGCTATTTGCATAATAGATATAAATGAGTCATAGCACAACACGGGAACTTAGAACGAATGATTTAATTAGTGATCGTAGAAACAATTTGCAAATTGAATTCGTGAATGACCCTTCGGCATGAATGACGAAAGAATTCTCAAGCAGGAATGGTTTACGCCATCACTAATTTTTATGTACTTGTGCTATTTGCATAATAGATATAAATTAGTGATAGTACAACACGGGAGCTCAGAACGAGTGACTTAATTAGTGAGTGTACGAACAACCTGGAAACTGAGTAATGATTCGTGAATGACTCTTTTGCGTGAATGGTGAATGAACTTCCAAAAAAGGAATGATTTCTGTCATCCCTAATTTATAAGTACAATATTAATGCTATTTGCATAATACAAATAAATTAGATGTAGCATAACACGGGAATTTACAACGAATGACTTAATTAGTGAGCGTACGAACAACCTGGAAATTCAATAATCATTCGTGAATGTCTTTCGCGTGAATGATGAATGAGCTTTCAAGAAGAAATGATTTACGCCATCATTAATTTATATATACAAACTTATGCTATATAATACAAAAGCTGAGCATGCAGAAGAAAAAAATATTAATCATGTTTACCCCTGTTCATTCTGAAAGGAAATTTCTGCAATTTTGGAAGCAATAATATCCTCTCACGGCCGAAGAGAAGAACAAACGGACGTACAAAACTATAAGGAGCACGTCTGCATGTTACAAGGAAAAATCACAGCAATGAGACAGTAGTCCCTCTATATCAACGCAATGTTACTCTACATCCAGACTACTTTATTTCTGTGCGTAGTTATAGCCTTAACTAATGGCGTTGTTGTTGGAAAACAAGCACACAGAATCATGTTGAGAACGAGTTTTGTTCGTTTCTACTTCGTTAGCCCTAAATGGAATAAAACGACGGAACCCTTGGGACAACCAGCGAGGGGTCCCCTGTATGTCGAAAAATAATGTTACCGCATAATGGTCTACCGCAGCGAATTTCGAAAACATTCCACCGGAGAAGCGAAGAATCCAAGGCAGATTGTTCACCGGAAGTTCTATTAAGTAAATGCGGCTGGGCTTCCAAAAATGTGCTCTCTGCGCTGCCTAACAATCGAGAATCTGAAAGCCATGTACGTAACCCAGTGCGTACGCTGGCTTTTAACAGCAGCTAATCTTTTAAAACATTCTAACTCATTACCTCACATCATATACAGGGGGTCTTCAGTCGTTGATGTTTCCAGGAAACCACACAAACCGGAACAACTGAACGCGAAGAATATTTCTCCGTATGTTATGACGTCGATAAAGGAAGACGCGATCCACTGATCTGGTAACGTAGGTTGAGTAATTTTCAAATTTCCTCGCATTATCTGAATCTTACAGATTGTTTACACCTGTTACTTATTCCGAGAAACATTTCTTTCTTCTTTTTTCTAGCCATATGCCTCCGTAATATGACTTTCCAGGCGATGAAAATTTAATGCAGACAAACCTCAGTAACACAAATTACTTTTATCGCGAGCTGTTTCTAAATCTTCCGAACATTTTCGCGTGCATTAAGCGTTTTTAGCTCGTCCTTATTCCTTTTTTTTTTTTTTAATCGTGTTTATGTTATCTCTTTGTCCGTCCGTCCGTCCGTCTGTCTGTAGGCGCCATATATCTGCAACTATTTATCCAATTTGAAACATTCTTTTTGCATCGGAAATGTAAGAACGAGTATCCTTGGATTGCGGTTCTTTTACGATGCATAAGTTCGCCGCTAGAGGGCGTAAACGCAGATGCTGTCGAATTCAAAAATGAATTTTATTCCATGTAATTACTTCTAAAAATCCGATTAAAATAATTCGTTCTTCCTCTCAATGCGATTTATAACGAAGGCTATTTTGGGTACACATTTTTTTCTTTTTTCTTTTTTTTGACGTAGGACTACGTCTCACTCCGCGGATACTATGGGGCGACTTACGGCCGACTACCTGTGAGAAAAATAGGTCCCAATTGAAATCATTATAGTGTTAGAAATACGTGCCACACATTAATCGTGTTAGCATATTCGTAAACAACATGGAGTCCAATTCGCGTACTGCGCAATGCATCGTGCGCCCGACGTTCCCCTCGAACTCTGTGCGCGGGGAAGATTATGCAATATTTCTGGGTGCGCCACCACGTTTGACTCAGTCTATCACGGGAACCGTGAGCGCAGCACGACTGTGCGTGGTATTGTTTTAAAGCTCTCGGTGAGATCTCTTCAAATATACGAAAAACATTTCGCAGTGGTCTGAACTGAACATTTTAAAAATTGTTTTCTTGTGAACCGGTGAACACTTTTGACAATATCGCGTTTTATCTGGGCAACCGCGAGTGCAAAACGACTGTGCGTGGTATCGTTTTAAAGCTCTCGACGAGATCTATTTAAATATACAAAAAACATTTCGCAGTGGTCTGAACTGAACATTTTAAAAATTGTTTTCTTGTGAACCGGTGAACACTTTTCACAATATCGCATTTTATCTGGACAACCGTGAGCGCAAAACGACTGTGCGTGGTATCGTTTTAAAGCTCTCGACGAGATCTATTCAAATATATAAAGAAAATATCGCTGTGGTTTAAACTAAAACTTTTAAAAATTGTTTTCTTGTGAACCGGTGAACACTTTTGACAATATCGTGTTTTATCTGGACAACCGTGAGCGCAAAACGACTGTGCGTGGTATCGTTTTAAAGCTTTCGACGAGATCTATTCAAATATATAAAGAAAATATCGCTGTGGTTTAAACTAAAACTTTTAAAAATTGTTTTCTTGTGAACCGGTGAACACTTTTGACAATATCGCGTTTTATCTGGACAACCGTGAGCGCAAAACGACTGTGCGTGGTATCGTTTTAAAGCTCTCGACGAGATCTATTCAAATATATAAAGAAAATATCGCTGTGGTTTAAACTAAAACTTTTAAAAATTGTTTTCTTGTGAACCGGTGAACACTTTTGACAATATCGCGTTTTATCTGGGCAACCGTGAGTGCAAAACGACTGTGCGTGTTATCGTTTTAAAGTTCTCGACGAGATCTATTCAAATATATAAAGAAAATATCGCTGTGGTTTAAACTAAAACTTTTAAAAATTGTTTTCTTGTGAACCGGTGAACACTTTTGACAATATCGCGTTTTATCTGGACAACCGTGAGCGCAAAACGACTGTGCGTGGTATCATTTTAAAGCTCTCGACGAGATCTATTCAAATATATAAAGAAAATATCGCTGTGGTTTAAACTAAAACTTTTAAAAATTGTTTTCTTGTGAACCGGTGAACACTTTTGACAATATCGCGTTTTATCTGGACAACCGTGAGCGCAAAACGACTGTGCGTGGTATCGTTTTAAAGCTCTCGACGAGATCTATTCAAATATATAAAGAAAATATCGCTGTGGTTTAAACTAAAACTTTTAAAAAATTGTTTTCTTGTGAACCGGTGAACACTTTTGACAATATCGCGTTTTATCTGGGCAACCGTGAGTGCAAAACAACTGTGCGTGTTATCGTTTTAAAGTTCTCGACGAGATCTATTCAAATATATAAAGAAAATATCGCTGTGGTTTAAACTAAAACTTTTAAAAATTGTTTTCTTGTGAACCGGTGAACACTTTTGACAATATCGCGTTTTATCTGGACAACCGTGAGCGCAAAACGACTGTGCGTGGTATCGTTTTAAAGCTCTCGACGAGATCTATTCAAATATATAAAGAAAATATCGCTGTGGTTTAAACTAAAACTTTCAAAAATTGTTTTCGTGTGAACGGGTAACATTTTCAACAATGCCGTGGAATTCGCAGAATGAATACAAGCAAAAGTGGAGAAAATCAAAACGAGAGACAAGAGCAAGTGAGGAGAAATGTGAGAAGCCCAAGAGGACCGCAGCCCAACGAACTAGAGAGTATCGAGAACGCCTGAAAGCAGCCGCCGCCAAACAAAAATCCAACACACCGATTGTAGTCATACGTTCTAAACTGAAGGCTCAATCAGAACTGAACTGACCTAGTTTTTTTTTTTATTTTGTTCAAGCAATGTACAGATTTTTCGCTAAGGCATAAAAGTAAATTTAGGTTCCCCCAACATCTTTTTTTTTTTTTTTTTTATTGGGGCTTTATCAACCACCATGAGCAACTAACTCATTATGCTAAAAGCAGTCGCCCGTCCCTACTGTAGGGCCACTGGTTCCAGGGAAGGGAGAGTGCCAGTGCCGTTAGACAAACACAACATTCATGCCTCACCGGGAATCGAACCCGGACCCATCTCGGACGAATGATCAGAAGTCATTGCTTAGACCGCCGCGCCACCGGGGCGGCCCCCGATATCTGTGCTTCTAAAAGTCCTACTTGAAAAATTCCTTCTGCGTCAGATAGAGTTCCTGGCGGGAACTGTTCTCCATATAATTTCTAACTTTTGGAACGGTTCGGCCACTCGAGGGCGTAAGTATATATTTCTGTTTCTGATGTATTTTCAGCAAAATCTGAGCTCCTGAAAAGTAGATTTACAAATTCTTTCGTGGGCTGAGAAGCACGGAAAGCCGTTTGAGAATATCTTTTGCTTAAAACAGTTCATACTTTTTCCGTCAGGGGCGTAGACGTACATCTTATTTTTGTCGATATCTCTGCTTCTAAGAGTCCGATTTTAAAAAATTCTTTCTTTATCGGACAGCGTTTCTGGTGTTAAATGTTTTGCATATAATTTTAAATGTTTCTTAACGCAAAAATGTGCCACAAGAGGGCGTAAGTTCACGTTTCTGTGTATAACATATTTGCTGAACTAAAAAGCAGATTGAAAAAAATCCTTCTTTGTTCAGATACTACTAACTATGGAAACCTTTTGTGTACATTTCTTTCCCAAAATAATGCACGATTTACGCGCTAGGGGGCCAGAAAGTTTAATTTGTTTTTCTCGATATCTCTGCTTCTAAACGACCTATTAAAAAAATTCGTTTAACACTGGATGCCATTTATCGTGTGGAACATTTTGCCTATACTCGTGTAATGTTTGCAGTTCACAGTTATGTCGCTAAGCTGTGTTTCTGTACTTCTGTCTGTAGAACCTCCACTTCTAAAAAGCCTATTGTTTTTGTTTTTTGTTTTTTTTTACTCTATGCTATTCGCTACAATAAAGATGGGGAAGATTATCCTCTTTAGGTAATGAACAGCTTGTTTGCTAGCGGTTGTAAATGTCAGAACCTTTTTCTCGCTGTCTCTGCTTCGAGGAGACGTATTCGAAAAATTATTTTTCCTTAGAATAGTTTTTGCAATGAAGAATACTTTTCGAATATTTTCAATTTTTCCATTATGCAAAATTATTCCGCTAGGGGCGTAGAGTTATATCATATTTCCCTCTACATTTCCTCTTCTAACTATTGTCTTCGAGAATCCGTTTGTCTCTGATATCTTCCTTCAGCTATAAGAAACATGTGCACAATGTGTTAATTTTCGTAACATACTTTTCAAGCGCTAGGAAGAGTAAGAAATCCAGTTGCTTTTTTTTTCTATCAGGTTCCACTGAGTAGGAAAAAATTTTAAAATTTTTAATCGCGTCGGAAAGAATTCAAAAGACGTGCTCATTGCAACCGAAAATTCGCTGTCATCTTTCTTGTTTTATTTTTTTTTAATATTGGGGAGACCGGAAAATAATGTCGTTTTTGGAAAAGAAGAGAAACACTGTTCGTAACAGAAGAAATTTATTTCTTAATCAATTATATAATCGCCATCATTATCGATCACACTTGCCCATCATGAAACAAAACTCTCAATACCGTCTTTTTTTTAAGGCGTTGGCTGAGATGCAAAGAAGTCTGAGAGCCCCGTTCTAACAACATCAATATTGTGGAATCTCTTCCCATTAAGAAAGTGCTGCAGAGATCTGAACAAGTGGTAATCAGATGGTGCAGTGTCAGGGGAATAAGGGGGATGGAGAAGTTAAATAAAATTTATTAAATAAGTGAACGGAAAATTAACATGAGACCGGGGGGAGGGAGGGGGTAATCAAAGATTTGATATAAGAGCCGGCTTAGGCGCGGCCGGGCCTGGATCGTGCTCATCTCGTGTGTGTGTGTTCAAATATATAACTGACTGCAGTCGAATAGTCTGTACGCTTTGTTATAAAGAACAAGGAAAAACGTCACCCGCGTATGCAACTATTTCATGTGCATATACCGCTTATTGTCTGTGACTGTTTTGCTTTTAACCTTCGTTATTATTATTTTTTTTGTTTTTTTGGTAAGTGGGTGTACAAATTTCCAGCGTAAAAAAAGGGTAATTTAGTACGAACGCATTTTATAGCACTACTTCTGAAGTGTTTTTTTATGAGTCTCTAAAAAGTGAAGTATGTTATTTTTAACCGACCTTCACTGTACTACACGAAAAAAAAAAAAAACTGTCATTCGTATTTCTTCCACTCAAGCAAAAATGTTTTAAACATCAATGTTAAATTTTTAACCTATCAATGCTTACTCTCTAGATCACCTTTGAATTTTTTAAACATCATCATCATCATCATCATCGTCAACCATTATCAATCCACTGCTGGACGAAGGTCTCCCCAAGTTTCCTCCACAACGGTCTGTCTTGTGCCAGTCTCCTCCATGTCACCCCTGCATACTTTCGAATTTCATCCACCCATCTTCCATGTGGTCTTCTTCTGGGTCTTTTCCTGTCCCTTGGAATCCAATCTAAAATTTCGGCTGTCCATCGATGATCTGTCCTTCTGGCAGTATGTCCAGCCCATAGTTGCCTAAATAAATATCGCGTAATAAGTTCCGATTACCTTGGCATCCGTCCAGTCTAACAGCATGTTCATTGTTTTGTATGATCGGCTAGAGCAACTGGCGTCAGAAAACACAATTTTATCGAACCAATCAGCACTTCCCTTGAAGTCTGAAGTGCTTCCGCTAATATATTCGCAATTAGTGCAGCACTACATGGACATCCCGAAAAATTCTTGGCGTGAGGCCTGACTATTTGGAACAAAAAATAAGGGGGCAGGAAAAAAAAAAAGAAAAACACCATTCCTTCCTTCCGATGACATCACAATGATGCATGTAACAGTGGCAACGGCCCGGCCATTAACACTCGGCATCCTTGAATCTCCAGGAAACAAACTCCACAACAGATCTCCTTGATTATCCACTATGGAACTGCCGCAAGTATTTTTCGTTTTGTCTCCTCTGAGAAAAACCTTCTTTGTTGGTTTACTGTTAGACAAGGACCTGCACAAGGCCTCTTTCATATTTCGGCTTGAAATGTGATATCGCAGAACGAAGCACAAGGACTCCAGGAATTCCCCCCCCCCCCTTTTTTTTTCTCATCGTTTGCAGCAAATAATCTTGTAACACGTCAACCAAAATAATAAATTCAGACTTCACAGCTGGGCACGCAGTTTACAATTTCGAACCGTTAATTGCTTTAATTTGAAAGATAAATTTCAAAATAACTAACTAAATAAATAATATTTATGTATTTATTTTCTGCGTTTCTATGACTGAGATCCTTGCTAACATCTACCAAATAGACCATTCGTTTTTCTTTTTCTTCCCCCTTTTTTTTTCAGTTGTTTTTTTCGGGGTACAATGACCACAATGAAGTTTTAAACGTTAAATAGCTGTAGTCATTCAACGTGACAGAGCCATAGCCGGCCATTTCTTCCACCCGCGGCAAACAACAAAATATTGAGCCCCCATCTGTATTTCTGTCTTACACACACACACTTACACACACACACACACATATATATACAGGGTGTCCATAAAGTCTTTCCCACATTACAAAAATTAATATAAAAAATGTATTACAGGTACAAGAAAGGGATTGCACGGCAATGATGGTGCTAAAGTAAAGTTTTTTTTTTTCCAGAGTCAGCACACACCTCCACATGGGCGCCATTTGTGGCCCGGAGGACATCTAAGCGATATTCAATTTTGCGTCATGTTTTTGTTTAACATCTCAGCAGAGACAGAACCAATGATATCCGTTATTCTTTTCTTCAACGTCTCGACATCCGGAACACTGCTACTAAACTTGGTCTTTCACATAATCTCACAGGAAAAAGTCTAGAGGGGTTATGTCATGGGACCGTCGCGGCCAATCCATCTGTCCGGAAATGTGGCATTCAGGAACTCACGAACCATTATTGACGAATGTGGTGGAGCACCGACTTGTTGGAAAATAAGCGAAGGTTGGAGTGCATGCAACTGAGGGGCTACAAAACGTTCCAGGTACACATTGCATGTTACTGAGAGCTCTATAAAGAAGGGTGCGATGATCATGTCATGCATCAGGCCGCCCAATACGTTCACTTTCGGGATAGCCCTCTGTTGTTCGATGACATAATGCGGATTTCCTGATCCCCAGATTCGCACATTGTGCTTATTTACTGTACCAGTGACGTGGAATGTGGCTTCACCAGAGAAACAACACAGTGCAGATAATCACTATCACGAGCTATGCGCTGCAATATCTCCATCGCAAATGCCGCACGGCGAGGCCGGTCATCAAGCTGAAGTGCTTCAACGATCTGTTACCTTATAAGCATACAGATGAAGACTTGTGTAAAACTTTGTGACCCGTGGAACGGGGAATCCCACTTTCCAGTAAAGCACGACGAATGGATTTCCTGGGGCTTCGCAGAAATGTCTCCTGAACAGTTGCAACTGTCTCTTATGTAACCGGTGGTCGACCCGCTCAGGGGAGATGGCCAACACTACCCGTCGCTTTAAACTTTTCATCATCATCATCAACCATTATCAATCCACTGCTGGATGAAGGTCTCCCCAAAATTTCTTCCACAATTGTCTGTCTTGGGCCTGTCTCCCCTATGTCACTCCAGTATACTTTCAAATTTCATCCACCCATCTCCCATGGGGTCTTCTTCTGGGTCTTTTCCTGTACCTCGGAATCCAGGCTGGAAAAGTGATGCTCATGGTTTTCTTCGATGAGAATGGCCCATTTGCTGTTGGATTGGCTGGACGCAGGCAGTACGTTCAAGGCAACCGCAGACTGCAATACGTTACGCAACCTCAAAATGGCCATTAAGCGTAAGCGACCCGATATTCTGTCAAATGGGGTTATTCTGCAACACGATAACGCACGCCAGCATGTGGCGACAGTGTGCCGAGATTTGCTGCGAAGCTTGCGCTGGGAGGTCCTCGAGCATCCTCCCTATAGCCCCGATCTGTTGCCCTGGGACTACCACATCTTTAGGCCACTGGGAAAAAAACCCTCTCAAGGTGCGCCAGTTTGCTAACGACGCTGAAGTCCGGAACGCCGTTGACGACTGGTTCCACACACAACCACGGACGTTCTTCGCTCAGGGTATCCACAATTTCGTGCCGCGCTATAGGAGACTTGCTTGAACCGACAAGGCGACTATGTGTAACGGGCATGTAGGCCATGTATCACTCTTACTTCCTGTAGGGATGTAAGGTCAGGTGATGCGTAACATCACAGCCTCTCCTTGACAAATGTCAACCCCGCCTTCTCGTGGTACATCCTGTTCCCACTAAAGGGGCTCTGACGACCGCCAATAGCGGTATAACTATACCATCGGGATTAGAGGAAATGCTATCCCACACTCACCAACCCGCTTGGCCAGCGTGGTGAGTTATGGCCAAGCCCCTCCAAAATGACTCCACAACTTAAATCTTGGCCCTCAGTCTCCGGCAGCTGGAATGTACCTGGCCAAGGCAGCGGCCAGTGCGACATGAAGGCAGAGGGTGCTAAGAATCCCCGGAGGACCGGACTAGGCTGCCATCTGATGCTGACCTTGGCGACGTATAACGGACGCTCCCTATCTTCTGATTCAAGGCTTCTTGAATTGGAAGAGGAACTACAAAGGATCAAGTGGGACATCGTCGGGCTAAGTGAGGTAAGGAGAAAAGGAGAAGATCTCATTGAACTGAAAAGTGGACATCTCTTCTACTATCGTGGGACAGATACTGGCAGAACTAGTGGTGTTGGATTTATAATAAACAAGAAACTGAAGGATAAAGTTGTAGAAGTTGAAAGTTCCTCTGACAGAGCTGCACGACTCGTTGTCCAACTCTCGAGAAGATACCAGGCTCAGATTATTCAAACTTATGCACCCACCACAAGTCATGCTGAAGAAGAAATTGAAGAATTTTATGAGGAAATTCGTGATCTAAATAATAAAGGTAAGCAGCACTTGAAGATAATTATGGGAGATTTCAATGCAAAAATAGGGCAACGGCAACAGAATGAAACTTCAGTAGGTAAATTCGGTCACGGCAACAGAAACCAGCGTGGAAATACTCTCGTAGAGTTTGCAGAGGCAGAAGGGTTTTTCATCTTGAACTCCTTTTTCAAGAAAAAGCCACACAGGAAATGGACATGGAGACATCCAAATGGGACGACAAGTGAAATTGATTTTATTATGTGTAACAAAAAATTCGTCATAGAAGACTGCAGTGTGCTAAACAAGTTCAACACAGGCAGTGACCATAGATTGGTGAGATGTAAGATGCACCTCAACACTAAACTCGAACGTAGCAAGCTCATAAGACAAACAAAATGTATTGACATAACCAACCTTAAAAAACACCATAATACCTTCAAATTGGAACTGAAGAACAGATTCTCTGCTTTAGAAAGGCTTAACATCGGAAGAAGTGGATATTTCTGAAGTTAACAGAAAAGTAACCAAAGCTCTTATGGAAACGGCAACAAAATTAGCTGGGTCTAAGAACAAATTGCATGTGAACAAATTATCAGGAAAAACCAAAATGTTGATGCAAAAAAGAAGAGTGATGAGGACAACTAAAGAAGATGTGACTTCCAAAGTGGAATATATAGAGCTATGCAAGACAGTACGAAAAAGTATCACTGAAGACGTAAGGAAATTCAACTGTGAACTAGTAAGGAAAGCAATTGAAAACAACCAAAGCCTAAAGATATCAAAGGGACATCTCAGTAAGGGGAAAAAACAGATTATGGCACTGAGAAAAGAAGATGGTTCTGTAACAAGAAATAGAGACGAAATTATGACAAGAGTGAAAGATTTCTACTCCAAAATATATGAAAGGGATGATACATGTACTCCAGACATCATGAAAGGTACCAGTACCAGAGTTCTTCCAGTCCTTCCAGCAGAAGTTGCACATGCAATCAAGAACATGAAGAGGGGAAAAGCTCCAGGAGAAGATGGAATTACTGTAGACATCATACAAGAAGCAAGTGGAGAAATCGAAACAGTACTCGCCCAAGTTTTCACTCGATGCCTTAATGAAGGGAAAATTCCTGAGGATTGGAACAACGCTACAATGATCTTGCTACATAAAAAAGGTGACATTGAGGATCTCGGGAACTACAGACCTATCAGCCTCCTATCAGTGGTTTATAAAAACTTCACTAAAGTGCTTTCACACGGTTTGAAGGTGACACTGGACATAGCTCAACCGAGAGAACAAGCTGGATTCAGGAGTGGCTACAGCACAATAGATCATATCCACGTACTGAGAGAACTAATTGAAAGAGCGAGGGAATGTGAACTTCCATTGTGCATGGCTTTTATCGATTATGAAAAAGCCTTTGATTCGGTGAAACCATCAGCAGTTACCACGGCTCTGAAATCCTGCGGTATTGAAGATGCATACATTAATATTATTAATAACATCTATGAAAATGCAAGTGCAAAGATTCGGCTGTTTGAAAATACAACACACATAAAAATTGGAAAAGGAGTGAGACAAGGTGACACCATATCTCTGAAGCTCTTTAATGCCACATTGGAAAATGTCTTTCAATCACTGAACTGGGAAAACAAAGGGATAAAGATTAATGGAGATTATCTAACCCACCTTCGTTTTGCTGATGACATAGTCATTTTTGCAACTACCCCATCAGAGCTACAGAGTATGATCCAGGAACTTGCTGACAAGAGTAAAGAAGTGAGATTAAAAATGAACTTTCAGAAGACAAAAGTGATGTACAATGCTTTTACAAGAAATGAAGATTTATCGATTGATGGAGAAAAGCTGGAGATAACAGACACGTACGTTTATCTTGGACAGCAGATATCAAGTGAGGGTCACATTGGTGAAGAAATTAATCGGCGTACAAAACTTGCCTAGAGAGCTTTTGGAAGAAACAGCATAATTTTCAAGAGCAATATGCCATTATGTCTTAAAAGAAAAGTGTTTGATCAATGCATCCTTCCAGTGCTTACGTATGGTGCAGAGACGTGGACCTTAACTAAAAGAGACATACAAGGCTGCAGACAACTCAAAACAGCATGGAGAGGTGCATACTTGGTGTAACCAGGAGAGATAAGAAGAGGAACACGTGGATCCGAAAAATGACAAGAGTGGAAGACATCATGATCAGAGTTAAATCCCTGAAATGGCAATGGTCTGGACATACTGCCAGAAGAACAGACCATCGATGGACAGCCGAAATTTTAGATTGGATTCCAAGGGACAGGAAAAGACCCTGAAGAAGAACACATGGAAGATGGGTGGATGAAATTCGAAAGTATGCGGGAGTGACATGGAGGAGACTGGCACAAGACAGACCGTTGTGGAGGAAACTTGGGGAGACCTTCGTCCAGCAGTGGATTGATAATGGTTGACAATGATGATGATGATGATAAAAACCCTTACGGCAAAAAACCGACAGTATCAGTTTCATTTGGGCGACCTTTATATCTTTGTACGTGAGGGTGATTTTCGGGTCTTTCTGGCTCAGTGGTTAAGATGCGCAGTTTCTGTTGATCCAACCCAAATTACCTCGGTTCAAATACCTCCCCCGCAGAAGGATTCCCTGGAGTAAAGGATGAAATTTTCTAGGTCTGCGTTTTGCGAAATTTCTGTATAGATAGGGAAAACCCTGATACGGACTTTTCTGAAATAAAGGGAATTACTGGCTGCGAAAAATTTGTGAAGATACGGAAGTTAAAACAACTACAAAAAAAAAAAAAAAAAACCAGGAACTTTTAAAAACGGAAATTTCGTTAAAAGACTGACACCTACCGACAACTTTGCTGCCCGTTATTTTTTTATTTTTAGAAATTTTCCCTGAATTTACCCCATTTATTTTTAACAGTGCAGGGATCAAACTTTTCCCCACCAAAAATTAGAAACTATTTGTAAAACGTTTCCAACCAAGAGCTGTATCCAATGCTGAAACAAGTTTTGAAATCGGACTTTTAAAAGCACAGATACTGGGGAAATCGCAATTTACCTATACGCCCCCTAGCGGAAAATCTATGAATTACTCGAAAAAGAAATTGTACCCAAATTCGTTATAAATGGCATCCAAAGGAAGAAATAATTTTTCAATCGGATATTTAGAAGCAAATACAGGGTAAGCTAAAACTCCCTGCGCACCTGACGTACTGTGATAAGAAATAATAACAAATCTATAAAGTGTAGTTACTGCGCACGTGCATACAATATTGTGAATGGAGAATGTTCGTGCGTTTGGGGCGGGGCTACGTGCATCCTGCCGTCTGACTTTGAATGACGCGGACGGTATTTCTGGATAAAATCGAATCAGTCAGTAGTGAGGCGTCACAGTGGCCGGTTGAACACGGTGTAGTTGCTTGAGCGTCAGGTTTTTCTGATTGAACGTGTGTTCCGTAGTGGAAGTGAATATACGGACGAAGTGAAACGTATAAGTATATAGAGAAAAATTTCCCGATATACTGAAGCACCCCATCGCAATGCAGTGAGGCGGTTAATTGAAAAGTTTAGTGAAACCGGATCAGTGAGAGATGCTCCCAGAAGCGGTAAGCCGCGAGTGTTAACAGAGAAAACGGTGGAGTAGATTTTCGTTCGCATCACTAAATGTCTAAATAAATCGGTTTGAAAATTGGTACAACAAGCAGGTGCGTCGTACAGCAGCACCCGTAGGGCACTGAAGATGCTCTACCCGTACAAAATCAAAACAGTGCACCAACTGAAACAGACAGACTACGATATGCGTGTGGAATATTGCAGAGCGTTCAAGGACTTCATTAATAACAATGGAGAGGGTATTCGGGACGTCGCGTTTTTCTCCCATGAGGCACTGTTCCACTTATCGGAATAAGTGAACAGCCAAAACAGTCGCATGTGGACTTCCAAGCAAGATTTCTCGGCTGTACCTGTCACGTGTTTTTGAGAACATGTTCAGATGCGTGGATGCACGTCTACACGCAAGAGGAAGCCATTTCCAGCATTTGTTGTAGCAGATACGGTAGGTGTATTTTCTTGCCAGGTGCACAGTGACTTTTGGCTATGGAATAAAATGTATTTTGACTTCGATAGTATCTGCATTTACGCCACCTAGCGACAAATTTATGCATCGAAAGAAAAAAATACGGAAAGCAAGGATCTTCGTTCTCGCATTTCAAGCTTTCCAATGCAAAAAAGAAAAATTCAAATCGGCCTAATAGCTGTAGGGATACGGTGTGGACGGACGGACAAAGTGACGCTATAAGCACGTACGTTTTTTTTTTTTTATAAAAGACGTGCTAAAAATCAGATAGCCTTAAAAGGCACACCACAGTGTTTCCTTCGCTACATGTATTCTGTGGTTGTGACGTACCTGTCAGCAGGACGCACACGACATAAAGGCAGATAGCAGCAAGAACGAAGGTCTGCGTAGCTCAGTTGGTAGAGCGACTTGTTCCGGAATAAGCGGCCTCGGGTTCGAATCCCGGCGTAGACCAAAAATGACGGAGAAATTTACTTCGTTATAATGGCGCCCGAACTATCCGGATGACCCGGTCGTTCAAAATCTCGCATTGGTGTGATGTTATTTCCACACCGCGAGACAGGAAAAATCAGAGAATTCCTTCTCCAGCGCTTCGAAAAATAAAAATGTGTGATGTTGCATTCCACACAGCAGATTGACTGGGAGTTCTCAAGTGCACGTTCTACAGTGGATGGCTGCCTGCAACGATTCATGGTCACGGCTGACCCGTGGGCCATGCCCCCGGCCCTCTTTCGGGGGGGGGGAGATGTGACGTACCTGCCAGCAGGACGCACACGACATAAAGGCACATAGCAATCAGAACAAATGTCTGCGTAGCTCAGTTGGTAGAGCGACTTGTTCCGGAATAAGCGGCCTCGGGTTCGAATCCCGGCGTAGACCAAAAATGACGGAGAAATTTACTTCGTTATATGGTATAAATAACAAATATTAAATAAAAGGCAACTCTCAAGTAGGCGTAATCCTATAAAACAACAGATTGATGAATCACAACAGCGCTGATTACGATATAATTTACTCGCGATCTTGAAATGCTTATTCATTGCTTCATTTATTTATTTTTGTATGCACGACTTGTGTCGCAGAAAAAGATTACCAACTTTCCGTCTTTTGCTTCTAATCATCAGCATCAGCCTCATTAAAAAAAATGACAATTTTTTATAATCTTCTTCTCCTGATAAGTTCTTTTGGTTGAGTTGAGGATCTGCTTTCAAAGCTGTGGGAGTTCAAAGCACGATGATATCTGCGCTTTTCGTTAGAAGTGCATGGGCATCCTTTATGAGCAGATATTTACCAAGTGCCTTGAGTAAAACTACCACTACATTAGAGATCCCCCCTTTCTGTGGATTACAGTTTCTCTTCTTCCTTGACTCAAGTGCGCTCATCCTGAGGACTCCCTCCGTACTCCAGATATATTCAGGTCTTGTTACTGCCACGGATACCCAAGTAGATAAGCCTAATTATGAACAGCACGATATGTCGCTGTTCAAACATGGTGTACACATTCTTGATTGAATACTTCTAAACGGGAAAAGTGGCACATGAAGCAGTTATCTACTAAAATTGATTCCGCTGCTTTTCAAAAAGAGTCTTGCGCAGTGGTAATGCTTATAACAGCACTAAAAAAAAAAAAAAATGAACTCAAACCGACGAGTACTCGTGCATAACTAAGAGATGAATTCACTTCGAAGTTTATTTGCCGAAGATAAATTTTCGAGCTCTCAACGCCTTGTTCTCAAGACTTTTCTTAAGTTCTATTTTTCACTGCTTACTGCAAAATTTTGTCGCTGTCTATTTTTCAGCCGTTTGCCTCGAATAAGTCTCCATTTTTATTTCGGACTCATGCATCATTCCATTTTGTTTTGACGTACTTTACGCTTTCTAATTTTGTCCTCCTCCATCTTCCCCTTGATTTTCTTACTCCACTGTTTTCTAAAGCCTCTATTTCTCTTAATTTCTTCTCCAGACAGGTCTGCTCCACCACGAAATTATTTTTTTACAATGTTTACTTTCTTTTTTCATTAAATTCCTTACTTACGTTCTACTTTGTTTTTGTATATTTACTAGTTATTCCTTTCATCTATCTAAGCAATCTTAACCTGTTCTTTACAATTAGTTATTATTATTTTTTCTTGGTTGTTATTACACTAGCGTGCAAAAATTAAAGACGAAACGGTTTTTCGAATGTAACGTCATTCAGAAGTGCTCCACATCGACTCAAATCATACCATAAGATCTCCAAGATGTGAGAATATAGACAAGTGAGCATAACCGTCCAAACAAGGAATCCAAAGGATACAAAGGCACTTTATTGAAAAGGTAGCTTCGAGCACAACTGGACAGAAGACAGAAACGTCCATGTGACAGGCGGCTGCCAAGAAAAATCCGGTCTTTAGTAGGGGATATGATCACCCCTGACTGCGTTGCAGGATTTACAACGTCTGTCACGAGGTTGTCAAGGAGCTGTTGAGGCATCGCGGCCCATTCCTCTTGTAGCGCCAATCGCAGCTGCGGAATCGTTGCTGCCGGCAGGTGACGTGCTATCAATCGTCTCCTGAGAAGGTCCAACACGTGTTCGATTGGATTTAGGTTCGGGGACCTTGCGAACCATTCCATGCGTTGAATATCTTCATTCTCCAACAGCTCTGCGAAAGCCACTGTACGATGACGTGTAGCGTTGTCGTTCATGAAGAGGAACTCAGTACCCACAGCACCTCTAAACAGACGCACGTGAGGCAGAAGAACCTCGGTACAACAGCGGACACAGTGACTGAACCTCCTTGGAAGATGGAGGTTTAACGACCACCGTGAGCAACTCAATGGGCTATAAGCAGCCTTGGAAGATGTGGAGGTCAGTACGGCTACCAAGCATGAAACCGCCCCAAACGAGAACTCCGCCACCTCCAAACCGGTCTCTTTCGATGATGTTGGAGGTGTTATTGCATGTTCCCTGCTCTCTACAGATGTGTATACGTCCAGAATCGCTCGTCAGACTAAATCGGCTCTCGTCCGTAAAGAGAACTCGACCCCATTGCTGATGTGTCCAGTTCTTGTGTTCCTGGCACCACAGAAACCGCCGTCTCCGATAAGCAGGCGTTAAGAGCACACACCGTACTGGTCGTCGTGCAAATAGACCTCCTTTGTGCAGCCTCCTGGCCACGGTAAAACGCGATAACGGACGTCCAGTTGTCTGTTGCATGTGCCTTGCGATTTCTCCCGCTGTCTGCCGTCTGTCTCTTCTCGCCTGTAGGACAATATACCGGTTGTCCGCCGCCGTGGTTGCTCGTGAACGACCACTGCTAAACTCTCGGACAGCTGTTCCTGTCGTTTGAAATGCTCTCCTAGCTCGTGAAACGATGCTGTGAGTGATCCCGTACTCCTCGGCCACACTAGTCACACTTCGGTCTTCTTCCAACTTCCCAATGACGCGACCTCGCGTAAAGTCGTCCAGATGTCGTCTACTGGATTGCCTGTTGGCCATATCACACGGTGGTAGCAACTAGACGTCGTTCAAAACTATGTACATCGTGTAATAGCTTTCACCGAATTGCTGAGCGTACACCGCCCGTGTGCTTTATACCCTTCCGACACTCGCTCCCCTACGTCATGCTGCATATATGCCCATGCCTTACCGTACCAGACTCTAGTCTATCTCCTGAGTGATCTTTCGGTCTGTTCTGCCTGCTCGTTCCGCTGTTATGCTAATTTCTTCTCTTCGTCCTTAATTTTTGCACACCAGTGTAGTTATTGTTCTTTTTTTCCTGGTTAAGTTTCTGGTTCATAGAAAAAAAGCAGGTTGACAGATGTATCAGACATTTTTATAAATCTTTTTCAGCAAGTTCTCCCTCCTTTTACTTTCTTTTTCTTTGCTAGTAGAGCCGTAGCCAGGATTTCATCTCGGGGGCCTTCGAATCCTGTGTGTTTTAATGCATGCGCTCGCGCGCACATATGTTTGTGGGTGTCCCCTCTCTCTCCCTCTATACATAGACAGGGTGTTCAGAAAGTAATGCCTCCATATTTATATACACTACATTGACAAAAGTCACCGGACACCTAGAAGAGAAACACAATATAGCATTTATTTCACATACATTAGTACGGTGTCGGTCCACCTTTGGCCTTAATATGCATGCACTGACCCTTGGAGACATGCTTTCGACAAGGTTTGGGAACACAGCAATAGGTATGTGCTTCCATTCAGTACATAATGCTGACGCTAATTTTTGTTTAGTAGTAGGCCTTGGTTCCAAACTTCTTATGCGGCGCTCTAATACATTCCATAGGTGCACTATGGGATTAAGATCAGGGCTATGTGCTATCGTGTGTGGACACGATACGGAATTATCGTTAAACCACGCGGTAACAGTCCTTGCTTTATGGCCCGGTGCATTATCCAGCTGGTACCAACAAGGCCCCGTTCCATAATATCGCCACAGAGTTCGTAGGGCATAATTGTCCAGAATATCGAGGTAGACGTGCTGGTTAACAGGTTTGTACACGATAACTAATGGGACGGGACCATACCACGAAAAACACCCCCACACGAGTACACTGCCAGCATCAAACATGACCGTAGTAACAGTACACTGTGGTAAATAGCGTTTCCCCGGCTGCTGCCATATTCCACACACGGCCATCGGACTAATGGATCGTGTATCTGGATTAATCAATCCATAGGACCCCGCTTCCATTGATCTACGGTCCACGATAAATGTTCTTTACTCCATGCTAAATGACGAGTAGCATTCCGAGTGGAGATGAAAGGCTTATGAGCAGTCGCACGACCATGGTAACCCATGGAATGAAGTTCTCTGCGAATGGTACGTGTACAGATCGAGGTTCCAGCATTTTTACTCACCTGTACACTGAGGTCCGTCGATTAGCTGTAAGGACTCTCCTGAGGCTTCGACGTCCTCTATCACTGACTTTCTTTGGTCTGACGGACGTTTTGCTGCTTCAGGCACTCCATGTGTCTTCAGTACATCCAAAACAGTTGATTTGGGTATGTTTAAACGCCTCTCAGTTTCTCTTATGGACAACCCACTAATATAACACCCGCCGCGATATTTTCACCCAAACTCACACTGCGACATGATCGCGGTCAGCTGCAACTTGTTTTTATACCGTTTGCAGCTGTACCGCGCATCTTAACAGAGCAGCGGATCCGTTCATTTGCTTTTGAACGGATCCGCTGCGTTGTTAAGATGCGCGGTACAGCTGCAAAAACTTTGACCTGTGACTTTTGTCCACACAGTGTATATAGTAATTACTATTTTAATATTTAAATTACTAAGAAGTAATTACTTCTTCAAACATTTCAACAACAAACTTTCTCCGGTGTGGGGGGGGGGGTTCAGGGTATGGGGGTTGGTTTCAGCAGACTTGAAATTCTTATCTATTAAAATGCACTCAACACACTCTTGATCCTGAATCGCGATTCCCTGACTATGAGGTATGACTAGTCTACATATGTCCACTTATTATATTTTGAAAAACCGCATGCGTCTTATTACACTTTTTGCCAAACTAAACTATTATACTTGAACAAATATTGAAAAAAATTAGAACCGGAAAAATATTTGTAGCATATCAAAAGAAACAGAAATTTATTTTTCGTTATGGCCTGAATTTATTGACATTTGACTCGGTAACATAAAATGTCTCAGGGGGTGATCAATACTGAAAACACATGATGTCATCGAAGCATGCGCAGAAGATTCAAAACAATTGCTAATGCAAAAGGCATCCACAAAATATAAAACATAAGCAGCCGAAAAATCACGAGAAGAAAAAATTAAGACATTTTCGTTAAAAGGGCAGGGAATTATTTGACTGCCTGCAGCAAACAAAAATAGCAGGAAAGTGGAAGGAGCACCGATGAAATATCTTTCCTGGAAAACAATGAAATACAATTATAGAATACTAGGGAGAGTAAGTTTTCATTCTACCGTAATTTTGCAGAACGTTCTGTAAAAAAATATGTTATGAAATTATTCTTCGTAATATTGCAAATCTGAAGTTTGCGAAAAATTTGCAGAATGAAGAAACTGTTACAATTTTACCGAAGAGAAATGAATGCTTGGGCTTATGAAGATCTCAATTTACGACACATATTTCCTTTAATCGTAAGTAGCGTCGTAAGATCAGGGTAGGACTTCTTGTTATGTATTGCAAATCAGTTCGGAAGCCAAGTTTGCACAGTCGCGGAATGAAGAAGCTGTTCCCATTTCGTCTAACGGAAATTAATTCTTGGGCTTACGATGCATATGCAATTTAATCGTAACCAGTGTTGTAAAACCAGAGTAGGACTGCATCTGAATTCATGGCCGATCAATTTGCATGAAATAATTGCATTTTGAGTTTCTTAGTTCGTTTTTATCCATAAATATGAATGAAGACATTGTGTCCTTAACTGAAATTCTTTTCATTCAGTCACCAAGTTTTTTTTCTTTCTGTTTATTCAATATAACCAGAGTTTGCTGCTGGTGTGCTCAATAGACGTAGCACGATAAAAAAGGAAATAAATTTCCCCTCGCTCAGATAACACTTTTCCTCCAAAGCGGAACTAATAGTTCGGTAACTGCTGTTCGTGATAAACAACAACAGCTTGCCCAGCGACGTTGACAAATTACCGGTGATGGCCTACGTCATCATCTCTCCACTTTTCTTTAAGAAACTAGCCTCCTAACCGTCCACCAGACACACACACATCGTTGGCTTAACCTCTTCCCTATCGACATACCGACCGACCGACCAACGGATCTACGCTGCTTTCTTATCTGCTTGAAGCTGACAAGGTACGGTGTTGCTCGCAGGGGTGACCACGAAGATAGTCATTGGTTTCTCTGTTACTTGGAGGGGAATGCCCGGATGTTGGTCTCCTGTGACGTCTCGTCAATCAACGTCATCTTCGAGGAGGAACGGCAGACATCAGAGTAAGCCGCGTAACATAATACAAAACCGTTTTTTCTTTTAAATTCGACAAGGGAACCATATTCATCTTTAAACGCAACCAGAGATTCTACGCAGCAGGAAACTACACATTAAGGAAGATTTCTTTAATTAAAAAAAAAAAAAAAAAGGCAGCAAAGACCATTTTTCTTTGGTAATGTAACACAAAAAAGGAAAATACAATTTCCCCCGAGTTTAAGAAAAAAAAAAACCCACATTTTTCTTTCTTTTACGCTGTGAAGTTAACGTGATTGATGAAAGTCTTGCGAATCAATCAATTCCTGAAGAATTTACGAATAAGTTTTCAGTTAATCAAAATGGCCAAATAATTCTAATTCTAACAAACCTTATTACCAAGTAACAGCACGCACGGCGATGACTCGGAATCAATAAATCATTGTCAGGAAATTTTCTGACTCAAAGATTTTCATTAATTGTTAGAAGTATGAGTTTTCAATGCATTAATCAGCAGTCGCATCAGCTGTTATCTCCTGGTGTGATCTTTCCATAGAATATATCCATTACCTTAGGTGCTGTTGCTGCTTGTTCTATAAATATGATTAAATTGCTTTATAGGAGCATTAACAAGTAAGCTCAACTCCCCCCGTACCTCCCCCACACGCACATACAGAAGAACATAAATCAAAGTGTTTGCCTACAAATTTTGATATTAACATTTTAGAACATGTTAATAAAAAATGAATTTTTCATCTCCGTGTGTGGCAACACAGAACTACGGCATTTCTGGAGCTATTTTGCAAAAGTTGAAAACCACCAATCATTTTTCTGCCATTTCGTCAGATTGCACCATTTCGAATAGACAAAGTCATCGCTCTTTCAGCGTTTTCTATAATTAACACACAGCAACCAAATAATTGTTATCCGGACACCGCTGGGCACGTACCCCAGATCTATCGATAACTAGCCGAGTGCGTTCGCCTTAAGCTACGGTGGCCAACAATCCACGGCGCTGTGTGTGTTTATTTGTCAGCATCTGACTTCATGAATCAGTAGAGGGCCGCGGGTGGCCTAGTGGGCAACGTTCGTGACTGCCACGGAGATGACCTCGGGTTTGATCCCAGGCAGGTACGAACGCTCGGACCACTAAATAACCTCCGTGCCTCGGATGGGCACATTAAGCCGTCGGGACCCGGGTACTGCCCCACCCACGTAATAAATAAGGGCTTCTTCCTCCCCCTTTCTACCTCGCTTCCGTGTGGCTTTCCTATCGGGCACTCTAGCCCAAATCTCCTAGCTTCCTATTTCTAAGGGTTGTTTATGACCTTGGGTCAGACACTCTCTTCCTAAAATCTTCTACATATAATCTGATCTGATCTGATCTGATCTGATCATGAATCCGTAGAGATGGGCTCAACAACTGAGAAGTCTCCATTTAGTGGGACTTAACGGCATGAGCTATTAAATTATAGCTAATAAATCCAAAGGGCGAGAGTGATAGTGAAAATCTTCCAAATACGTAGAGACAGTGTGAATATACAAAGTCATCACACAGATAAACACACATTTGTGGCGACAGATAAACACACATAGCGCCGTGGATTGTTGGTCACCGTAGCGTAAGGTGAAAGCACTCTGCTAGTTATCAAGAGATCTGGGATACGATCCCAGCGGTATCCGGTTAACAATTTTTCGTTTGCTGTGTGTTAATTATAGAAAACGTGGGAAGAGCTATAACTTTGCCTATTCACATTACCTCCACGTAGTCATTTCATTTTGTGATTGCGTCATACAGCAAAGATTTTTCGAGTCGGTCGAGCAACTGAAGTTCAGCTGACCGGTTATTTCTACGCAGAGAGGTTATGATTTGTATTTTCTCAGTCTCGCATTATGGGCAAAAAAAAAAAAAAAAAAAAAAAGGTCACACTGAATACAGTCCGGAAGGCACGATGAGTGTCTTTACTACCAACAAGGATACTTCGAACACGAAATAAGCTCAAAATTGCACGTCAGCAAAACTATTATCCCAAATGGCATTGTGAAACTTAATGATGACGAAAGATTTAGCGATCGAAAAGAAGTGGCCGTCGAAGGGGTAACAACGCCATGAAATGATCAAGCCATGCGTCGAATCGTCAGATGCTGTCGAAGTAGTTCCTCCAAGAATATCAATGTCTCTACATTCTACGAGGCCCGTTTAAGAACGACTTGAGCGGAAATTTATAAAAATGTATGCGTGAAATACCACGGTTAACGCGGCTTATTACGTATCTCTTTTAACAAAGCTGATCGCGCATGTATATAGCTGCGGTTCTTTTCTAAGTAATCTTTTCCGGAAGCAATGCCCCTGTAACCTGGGCAACCATATTTATCAGAAGCGAGGTTCAGTAGCCATTTTGGAGACAGTGAATTGTATTCATTTTCCTCCAATTTCCCGCCATTTTGATGAGCAGGTCAACGGTCAGAGTATGCTTTTTCTAACGCACCGCAACAGAGGGGGTGTTAGATTTATGGTTTCGTGGATGTGAGAAGAGGGGGACAGTTTCAGCCAATTAAGTAACTTTGCATTTTCAGAGAGAAAGCATTTTTAAGGAGTGTCCGCGCTTTCTTGAAAGGCGTTGGACTTTACTCTTCGGCAGGGGAGGCTTTTGGGGGTTTCTTGGAGGAGGGCGAGGCACTCGGTTAGAGAGATGTCGGAAGAAAGTAAGGGAGAGAGGAGGTGTGAAATCTCGCCGGTCAGTGGGAATTAAGAAAGATGTGAGGAATCGGGAGAAAATGAGAAGGTACGAGGCGAAGACTGGCCGGGAGAAAAAAAGACGATCAGCTTGTTGACGATAATAGACGAAATGAGATTAGGACAATGCTTTGAGCATTCCCCATAACATCTAAATAAAAGTTTTCCTAACTGCAAGAGCAAAGCTTAACTTTAGTCGTGTTTATTTAATACTTTATCTATCTGCTCAAATAGGGAGAAATATGGGTTAAACCCCCGATACAGAGCTTGCGGCAAACGAAGCATCGAACGAACCCTTCACACAGGGCGCTGTAATATTATTGTTTAGTACTGAGCCAAAACCCTCTGAAGATTAAGAAAGCCTCCGAAGTGGTCCGTGACGTCAGAGCTAGCGGGCCGACCAACTCGAGCCTCGAGGTCGCCGGTCCTGAAAACGCGGACGAAGTACCGCGGTGTTTACGCAGAGAAATAGTTTCTCGAGTGCGATACTAGACAAGTCGAGAACACAGCAATAAATTGACCATGGGTTTTTCTTTTCTCTGTATTTTTTATCCTTAGATACCATCAAAAGATTACATCCTTAGTTTTCATTTATTTTCTCAGTTTCCTGCAATGATATCTGTGAATCGGGGAATTCCAAAATTTTGCTTTTGTGCTGCGAAATGATTTCATGTACGGGCCTTGAAAATAAATATTTCAGGAAATTTTTCCTTCAGCCTTCAATTACAGTTTTTTCACGCATAGGTATCGAATTTATGACATCATTTATGATAACACAAACATAATAGCTTTTTCACGCATAACATGAAAAGCCCAACATTTTACGTTAAACACATTTGCAACTACTTTTCTTTTTAAGTGAATGGCAAATTGGTAGGACTTTTTGAACATTTACATTTCACTTAAAACTTTTAAAAATCCACTTCGCGTTCGATTTTTTAGAAAGAAAAAAAAAAAAAAAAGAAGAAGACCGTTCTCTAATTACGTAACGAATACGAAAGCAAAATTTCTGATTTAGTGAGTATATTTCCTTCCTGAAAATACGGTGAGATGTGTGCTCAAATCTTGCAACCATTTCTAGAAAGTAAAAAAATAAATAAATTATAAATTGAAATCACTCAGGAAAAAGTTCTTTGCCAGATGAACAGGGAAGGTATTAATTTGGATATCTTCGAATTTATGCACATAACATTGCACATTTTATGCTGGGAAATCACAAATGCCCACATTTTTTTTCCAACTTCGTGAAAACATATTTTACACAAAAGCTATTAATTTTCTCCAGCATTATATTCATTGTAAAGTAAACTTTTTTTTTTCATTTTTCAACTGAAACAGATATTGAAAATGTCAATTAGCACATTAACAGACTCCCCCAAAGAAACGGAAAACACAAGCATCAACAAATGTGCTCCTTCATTATGCATAAGTACTTTCTTTTTTTGCACGATGTTCTTCTTGCAGGAAAGAGCGTTTCACTGCCAGTATTCCTGAAGCTGTCCTTATACATATGACTGCGAATGCAAGTAGGAATTAAAGTGTTACTTTGTAGAAGAGTTCAATTTAGACAATTCAAGTTCATAGTTCTCTAATCCGAACGGTAATTTCTGCCACAACTTACTTTAAATTAAATTGTACGCAGAATAAGCTATCGTGAGAGCAATTAGGCTTTACCAACCTTTGAATTCACGGTGGAATCAAAATCCTTTCCTGGTGCGGGAGAAATCCATCTTCTTCGCAGGCTCTCATCTTTAGGAAAGCTGAAAACAATGGGTTTTAGGCGTGCTTTGTATTTAGATCCACATAAAGGTACCCAATATTTTACAAGCATGTTGTATAAAAACGCTAATTTACGTGAACGACAACCGAAAGCTCAATACTGAGCAATGCCGCATGAACACGAAGCTAATATTGGCAGTCCCCTTAGCTTACGTTTGCTGTTTGACCCCTCTGGAGAGAAGGATTGCGATGCCCCTCTGACCGTGACGTCACACCCCTTCGCAGTTCGCGCGCTGGGGCTTGCTCTCCAGGGTTTTTTGACCAAGCCCTGTAACACACCTGTCCAAACGTCGCTGCAGTTCCACAATGACGTGCTGGAAGCCATCTTTCTGCATGCCTTTCAGAGCCGCTTCTGAAGCTTTGACTACCTTTTCGGTTTACGTAAGCTACGTCATCGCAAGTTCTTTGATAGTTAGGAAAAGAAAAAAGTCACAGGGTGCTAAATCTGGACTGTATGGAGGGTGTGGAACCGTTCCAATATTTTTTTCAGCCAAGAGAATAGGGACTTTCTGCGCCACATGAGGACGAGCATTAGCATGATGGAGTTTGCAACCATTTTGGTGAATGTGTGAACGCTTCTTACGGACATGTGCGATCAGCTTTGTCAACACAGACACGTAATAATCCGCGTTAACCGTGGTGTTTGGCGGCACGACATTCTGGTATACCATTCCTTGGTAATCATGGAAAGTGATTACCATTATCTTCCCGGCAGACTTTTCACATTTTGCCTTTCTTGCCTTCGGAGATGACGGAGTTTCCCATATAGAGAGATAGCTCTGTAGTTTGCAATCTGGATGGTAGTGATAAAGAAAAGTTTCATATCCTGTAATCACGGACTTCAGGCAGTCTTCGTTTGAAACAATTTCTTGCTTCAAATATATTCACACACACCTCAACACGCACTTGCTTTTGTTCAGGCGTCAGTAACCGAGGAATCCATCTTGCACTGACTCGCGTCATGAGTAGTTTCTCACTGAGTAGAATGTGGGCACTTCCAAATGAAATCTGTAAATGTTCTGCAGTCTGTTTTTACTGTGAGCTGACGATGTTCACGAATAATTGCGGCTACAGTGCCTACCATTTGATTAGTAATGGGTGTTGGCGACTAACCCAGGTCCACTTTTTTTCTGAAACGATTCGCGGCCTCCGCAAAATTCTTTTAGCCAACACTGTATTGTACGATGTGTCATCACAATCTCATCATATGCCTTAACCAACATTTTGTACGCTTCCGAATTCCTTTCCCCTAAACGAACACAAAACTTCAAAGCTGCCACTGTGACGTCCATGGCTCAACTGAGTGGTACGGGCAAACAGATGCTTCTTCACAACGTTCTACTCAAGGTCACGTGCAACGCAACTACTCAGAAAGATTCATTAACACGGAACGGAGAGGAGTCGAGTGCATGCTGTGATGACATTTTGGTTCCAGTGTGTAGCTATACTATTAAAAAATAAACAAATGCGGGTCTTTTTTGTACAAGCTACGTAAGAGAAAAGAAGATAGTGCCAGCACAGTTTCAAGACGTTGAGCGAAGGATTTGGATTACAATTTTAGGAGCAGGCACTTAAGTCCGTTATGAAAAGAAGAGATTAGAGATCACTTAGCAGATGAACTGAGGTGGAGAGCGATCGGAAGATCAGGCAGACTTAAGAGTGGTGGAAGTTGCAAGATGGCTGCATGTGTGTCCTTCTGTAGTCCACAGGCTGTGGAACCAATTTTATAATACGCAATCACCTTCCCGAAGGTACAGTGAAGGGTAGCATGCATAGACAAATATCTCCGATTAACAGCTCGGAGGTACAGGACGGCTACCCCGAAACTGCTGCGGCTAGAGAAACTGTGGTATCTGCTTCAGTTGTGCAAAGAAGGCTTCACGAAAGCGACTATCCCTCTAGGCGATTATTACACGCCGTCACAGGGAAGGGGGCGTTTGAAATGGGAAAGACTTCACACGTCAAGTGAACCCCATTTTGGAAAGGGAAGCTGCCATGGTCTGCTCTACCCAAAAACTTCTCCCCAAGAGAGAACATGGAGGCATCATTGGATGACGAATTAAATGTTCTTCCTTGCGCGACCACGTCAGAGTGTTGATGAAGTGTGGACACACATCAACGACGCATACTCAGATACACATCAGGACACCATCTGGGGACTTTTACACTCGATGCCGCGCCGTGTTGCCGAATATACAGCTAGCGTGGTGGCTACATTATACACATTGTGGTAATTAACTAACGAGACTGATTTCTCTAAAATAATCCCGATAAAACTAACGAGTCGAAAAGGCATGGTTTTTTGATAAATCATTTATCAGCTATGCAGTGGCAACGGCGTTTGCGTAACAATTGCGCGATTATTTACACTGCGCATTACGTCATTCGGTGGAAGAACATTATTATATATCTGTCATGGAGCAGAGAGAAAATATCCAGTTTTGTTTGAATGCAACATTATGTGCATGGTGCTAGTTGCCTATCTCGTGCACAAATACACTACCAGACAGAGAAAATGTCACACCATGAAGGAATGCTCAGAAACAGATCAAACTGCACACACAGATAGCCAAGTAGGTCCTGAACAAATGATCTAATTGTCACATACACACTAGGGTCCAGTAGCTGAATATACAGGATGATCAATAAGAAGTATGGCCCCCATTTTGGGTGATACAGCATTGAATCCGACGTGGCATTGGGGCAATGAGAGTCCGAATAGAGTCCTGCGATTTTGTGGACCATGCGGTGTTTATCCTTGTCCACAGTTCATCTTCATTTTGCGGGGGTGGGAGGGTACTCAACCGACGTCCAATCGTGTCCCACAGATACTCGATAGGCGAGAGGTCGGGGGATCGTTCTGGCCACAGGAAGCACCCGCACACCGTGTAAAGCATTCAGCCAGATCCGAGTGGTATGCGGCCGGTCGTTATCCTCTTGAAAAACGGTGTTTCCGATGGCTAGCAGATACGGTAGCGCCACGGGCCGCAGCACCTCGTCAACATAGCGGCGTGTCGTCAATGTGCCTGTAATGCGTGCCAGTGATGAGCGGCTGATAGCACCCCACACCATGATACCACGTTGTCGGGCCGTGTGGCTCTCCACAATGGCAGAGGAATCCGCCTGTTGGCCACGTCGCCTCCAGACTCTCACACGGAGATCTTCCGTGATGAGACTGAACCGCGATTTGTCACTGAACACCACACTGTTCCATTCGGCACCCCCACGCAGCTCTGGTTCGGCACCCCCACGCAGCTCTGGAGCGACACCATGCCAAGCGGTGACGACGATGGCTCGCTGTTAAGGGTAGCCTTCGCAACGGACGGCTGGACAGCAAACCAGACGCAGCCAATCGGCGCGACACTGTCCGCGTCGATATCGGAGCATCCAAGCCTCCCAGTACACTCCGCAAAATGTCGCCCGTTGTGGGGTGTGTGTCTGCTATGGCATGACGTCATATGCGACGATCGATGCTTTCGGACGTCCGTCTCTATGCTCCGGCGTCCCTACGACGTTACACAGATCCTTCCTGGGACCACTGTTTCCAAATGCGACCAACGGTTATGGCATCACGTTCCGTTTCTTCCGCAATACGACGCAAGGACCATCCGGCGGTACGAAGGCTTACGATAACACGTTTCGTGAACTCATCCTTTTGATGAAATCGCGTAAGACGGCATTGGCACCCTTTTTTCGTTCTCCAGATACGCTTACAACCGAACCACTCACTTCTCGCGGCTGTGTGACGACGTCTCGACTGATGGCCTCACGGGCTAGTTGCCCGCTTATATCCCGCGCGCCGTTTGTGCGATTGGCCTGCAAATGCAATCATTTGCATAACTTCTACGTGTGCACCCACCCTGCAATTTGCACGGCGCTGCGTTCACGTCACAGTGGTGTGGCGTTTTCTCTGCCGGGTGGTGTATTCCGATGGTATGGACGTTTGAAGAATGGGCTGGAAGATTTGGAAAATGGCGGAAGTACAGCGGACGCCCGATTTGAGCACGCATATCTGAACTCACTCAAAAGTTGGCGAAATACTAAAGGTGAGCGTTTTGTGACCTTGAGAATGTGAGGTCGCTGTTAATAAGGATTCGTCAAATTTCAGTGCACGATTTGTGGTGGCAAAAGCGCTTGTCCTCGTTTTGTTCCCCATGCTTTGTTAGACGACCATAAACATACACGTGTGGAGCATGCAAAAGACATTCTGGGGACTGCAGCAACAATGCAAAATATTCTCCAAACAATGCAAATATTCTCCAAACAATGCAAAATATTCTCCAAAGCAATGCAAATATTTCTCCAAACAATGCAAACTATTCTCCAAAGCAATGCAAATATTCTCCAAACAATGCAAACTATTCTCCAAAGCAATGCAAATATTCTCCAAACATGCAAATATTCTCCTAAGCAATGCAAATATTCTCCAAACAAGGCAAAATATTCTCCAAAGCAATGCAAATATTCTTCAAACAATGCAAAATATTCTCCAAAGCAATGCAAATATTCTTCAAACAATGCAAAATATTCTCCAAAGCAATGCAAATATTTCTCCAAACAATGCAAACTATTCTCCAAAGCAATGCAAATATTCTCCAAACAATGCAAACTATTCTCCAAAGCAATGCAAATATTCTCCAAACATGCAAATATTCTCCTAAGCAATGCAAATATTCTCCAAACAAGGCAAAATATTCTCCAAAGCAATGCAAATATTCTTCAAACAATGCAAACTATTCTCCAAAGCAATGCAAATATTCTCCAAACAATGCAAAATATTCTCCAAAGCAATGCAAATATTCTCCAAACAATGCAAAATATTCTCCAAAGCAATGCAAATATTTCTCCAAACAATGCAAACTATTCTCCAAAGCAATGCAAATATTCTCCAAACAATGCAAAATATTCTCCAAAGCATTGTGACAGGTAAACGAGACAGGGTGCTTTCGTTATGATTCTGAAACGAAGCGCGAGAGTGCTCAGTGGAAGTCGCTACAGTTACACAAAGGAAAAAAGATCAGGTTACAGAAGTCAAAAATCAAGACAATGCTTGTGTGCTTTTACGACATCAAGGAAACGATTGTGGGAGAGCATTGTTCGTGTCAGGCCTGTGTGCAAAAACAGGCAATTATTTCTTCTTCACGATAACGCACCCGCGTACAGAGCAGCGGCGGGTCCAGAGGTAGCGCGGCCCTGCGCCCCCTCACGAACCAAGAAAAAGCCTCTATTTGTAAGGTTTTAATAACAAACTGGATAGTTTTTCCTGAAAGAAAGTATTACTTAAAAGTATATTACTTTCGTTAACTAATTGGAAGAACTTATAGATATACTAAGAACACATTTTCATTTGGCGGGAAAATATCAGAAAGGTCTCCGGTTACATACATGAGACTGACCAAGGAACAAAAAAGCTGAACTTTTTAATCGGGCGAAAAAAATCCGAACATGCGACAAAATGAAATTGTTCACTGTATTCACATTATAAAATTACTGAATTTAAAAGAAAATAAAGTGATTTTAAAAGACACTGCTTCAAATACATTTTTTTTACTTGCTAGAACATCAGCTTAATTTTACTTTTGTGTTGCTTTCTTTTCAGCAAGTTCCGTGGCCATTATTTGCCTTTTGTTGACACTGCAGCTGCACAGCAATCTTTGCTTAGTTTTTCTATCTGTTGATCTCATTCCCTTCTTATTTCTTCACCACGTTTCTTTCCCCTCCCCTTTTATTCTCTCAGATGACAATAATTTATCCATCATGCTGAAAGAACTTTCAGCCTGAGGACCCGAACACATGATATCAAAGCTTTCACTACTTTAGATAAATGGTGTGACTTTCAGGATATGAAAACTTTTGAACATCATGCATCAATTCTAACAAAAACTCCATCACTTCTGTTTTGGGAATATTTCCCCTCCCTTATCAAGCTTAAGTGCAGACATTTATGGAGGAAAGTAACGCTAAACAACAATAAAAGGATAGTGAGAGCATCGCGGGAAGAAAAAAAAATGCGATTTCGGGTGAAATCTTCGCTCCGACCGACTTCCGTTTTCGGAAACTTCTTCCTCCATTTTTAGGTTGAAATGCAATATTTGTGGAATAAAATGCTATTTAAGAACAATACTGGGCAGAAGGAACATCGCGAGAGAACAAAAATAAGATTACGGGAGAAATCTTCGCTGCATCTAATTTCCGTTTTCGAAAGTTTCGTAAGACGGAATCCAGTCGTCAAACGAAAAACAAATCTCTCTCCCCTACCATTATTAATCCAAAAAAATTCTGTTCAGTTGTGCATTGATCTCGAGAATGCCCAAAATGATAACGGAAATGGCGGAATTCTTCGAATCCACGGAAGAATCTTTGCCTGAAGACTACAGGGAAATCTTCGCGCCGTCTTAACTTCCGTTTTTGGAAATCGTTGCCCACAGTCTCATGCTGAAATACAAACATTTACGCAATAAAATTACATTTAATAACAATATTGGGACACAGGCAACATCGTGAGAAAAACGAAATTACGATTACGGGAAAAATCGTCACTCCGTTTAACTTCAGTTTTCAGAAGTTTTGAAAGACGAAATACGATCCCCATGCGGAAAAGGACCCCTCCCAATTCTCTTCAGTTCTGCATCGATCACGAGAATGACCCAAATGATGACAAAAATAAAAAAATAAAAAATAAAACGGAATTCCGCGAATCCGCGGAGGAATCTCATGTATGCGGTTATTCCCCCCTTACGAAAATCCTGGATCTGCCCCTGTACAGGACTTTCTGGCGCGAAAACGAGAGAGAGAGAGAGAGAGAGAGAGAGAGAGAGAGAGAGAGAGAGAGAGAGAGAGAGAGAGAGAGAGAGAGAGAGAGAGAGAGCACACCCGTTCTCCAGATTTGTCTATTCCTTAAATTAGAGCTGTTAAAAAAAAAAGGTTTTACAAAACATTGAAAGCATACAAAGAACTGTGACATCAACTCTTCACTCCATAGTAAAAGATTACCTCTGCAAGCTCTTTCGTTTGTTAATTGATCATGCCACTTGTATTAACGCAGTTATTAATACTTGAAATAAAATATATCTATTTAAATTTTACAGTTTTCCAATTTTTTAAAGCAATTCCCTCTCATTACTTAATTGACGCAGTGTTCTCTCCCATCGCACAGATGTAATCTCTCAGAAATTAAATCACTTCTTTCCTACATGCTTGTCTATATGTGTGGTAAGTTTCGTCTCATTTCGTGTATTCCTTCTGCGGTTTTCTATGCCGAACAGTGCAATCGGATTAATTTAAGATCATGAAAGGCCTCTAAGAATGGGGCTTAATTCTGGGTGGGGAGCAGCTGGTTGTTGACGCAACAGCTGACAACCAACCACTGCAATTATATAAGAAGAACGATGGAGAAGAAGATCTGAATGACTCAACTTATCTCTCGGCAATTACAAAGTGCCACAGCCGTCGAGGAGGTTTCGAACGTCCGTTTGACTCGCTAATCAGGAAGCTCTTTTGGATGAGCACTGATAGCTTCTTCACCCGCATGTTTCTTGTTCTCATCTGATAGCTGGAACTACCCACACTTCTGTCACATGCATGAAAAACCACATAAGTTGGGTCACTCACGCAAACGCAAGTCGCTCGCTCAACAAAGTAGAAACATGCTGAACAAAGAATAAGTTGTTTACGATGCTTGTTTGCAATCAAAGAGAAGACTGTGTGGTTTTTAGTTGGTTGTTAAGGACATTGCAGACCAATGTCTCCAGCGTTGCATTCAAAGAATTTCTTCCGGGGAAGGGGGCAATTTCAAATTTTGAGGGGGCTCAAACTTATTATTATTTGTTATTTCATCATCATCATCATCATCATCAATCCATTGCTGGACGAAGGTCTTCCCAAGTTTCTTCCACAACGGCCTGTCTTGTGCCAGTCTCCTCCATGTTACTCCCGCATACTTTCGAATTTCATCCACCCATCTCACATGTGGTCTTCTTCTGGGTCTTTTCCTGTCCCTTGGAATCCAGTCTAAAATTTCAGCTGTTCATCAATGGTCTGTCCTTCTCGCAATATGTCCAGCCCATTGCCATTTCAGGGATTTTACTCTGATCATGATGTCTTCCACTCTTGTCATTTTTCTGATCCACGAGTTCCTCTTCTTATCTCTCCTGGTTGCACCAAGCATGCATCTCTCCATGAATCTTTGAGTTGTCTGCAGTCTTTGTATATCTCTTTTAGTTAAGGTCCAAGTCTCTGCACCATACGTAAGCAATGGAAGAGTGCATTGATCAAACACTTTTCTTTTAAGACACAATGGCATATTGCTCTTGAAAATTATGCTGTTTCTTCCAAAAGTTCTACAGGCAAGTTTTATACGCCGATTAATTTCTCCACCAATATGACCCTCACTTGATATCTGCTGTCCAAGATAAATGTAGGTATTGGTTGTCTCCAGCTTTTCCCCATCATTCGATAAATGTTCATTTCTTGTAAAAGCTTTGTACATCACTTTTGTCTTCTGAAAGTTCATTTTTAATCCCACTTCTTTACTCTTGTCAGCAAGTTCCTGGATCATACTCTGCAGCTCTGATGGGGTAGTTGCAAAAATGACTACGTCATCAGCAAAACGAAGGTGAGTTAGATAATCTATATTAATCTTTATTCATTTGTTTTCCCAGTTCAGTGATTGAAAGACATTTTCCAATGTGGCATTAAAGAGCTTGGGAGATATGGTGTCACCTTGTCTCACTCCCTTTCCAATTTTTATGTGTGCTGTATTCTTAAATAGCCGAATCTTTGCACTTGCATTTTCATAGATGTTATTAATAATATTAATGTATGCATCTCCAATACCGCAGGATTTCAAAGGCATTGTCACTGATGATGGTTTCACCGAATCAAAGGCTTTTTCATAATCGATAAAAGCCATGCACAATGGAAGTTCATATTCTCTCGCTCTTTCAATTAGTTCTCTCAGTACGTGGATATGATATATTGTGCTGTAGCCACTCCTGAATCCAGCTTGTTCTCTCAGTTGAGCCATGTCCAGTGTCACCTTCAAGCGGTGGGAAAGAACTTTAGTGAAGATTTTATAAACCACTGATAGGAGGCTGATAGGTCTGTAGTTCCTGGGATCCTCAATGTTACCTTTTTTATGTTGCAGGATCATTGCAGCATTGTTCCAATCTTCAGGAATCTTCCCTTCATTAAGGCATCGAGTGAAAACTTGAGCGAGTACTGTTTCAATTTCTCCACTTGCTTCTTGTATGATGTCTACAGTAGTTCCACCTTCTTCTGGAGCTTTCCCCCGTTTCATGTTCTTGATTGCATGTGCAACTTCTGCTGGGAGGACTGGAAGAACTCTGGTACTGGCACCTTTCTTAATGTCTGGAATACATGTATTATCCCTTTCTTATAGTTTTGAGTAAAAATCTTTCACTCTTGTTAAAATTTCACCTCTATTTATATATACATTAATACATATGTTATTTATATACAAACATTAATACATATGTTATTTATATATACCAGTGGTAAACGGATAGCAAGATTTTAAACGGAGTATGAAAATTTTCTTGCCGCCCCTGTGGCGCATTAGTCTAAACGATGGCTTCTGATAATTCGTTCGAGACGGGAAATAATGGCTAGCCTAATGCGGTCAGCTAGTATGCCAGTAGTGGCAGCCGGCAACCACGTGACGTAACTGATGGCTTGCCGAATCTTGTCCGCCAATTTCCCAGTAGTAGCCATAAAAAAAGAAAAAAAATCAAGGATTACCGCAGTTTCCCAAAGCGACAGTTGTTAATGTTGCTAGAGGGTAGACCACCAATCAAAAAACCGGGTCAGCACGCAAGGCGTGTGGTCGTTAACGGCTACTGGATGTTCTAGCTGAGCGGAGAGTTCGCAGATTTGTTCAGTCCAGCAAAGGGGCAACACTTCTTAAGATTACGGATAATCTGAATCAGGGATCAAGTCCGATGGCACCTTCAACCTACAGTTCGCCGCACATTACATCACATGGGTTACAGAAGCAGACGACCTGTACGTAAGCCATTGATATCTGCAGTGAACAAGAAGAAACGCCGCCAGTTCCCTCAGGAATACAATAATTGGATAAATGAGTGGGAAAGGGTAATGTGGTCCAACAAATAACGTTTTCAATTACACCATGCAGATCAAAGTGTGGGAATATGGAGATAGCATCACGAAAGCATGGACCGTCAAGCTAGCGGAGACAATGCTATGGACTGGGACATGTTTTCGTGGGAGTGCCTGGGCCCTTTGATTAGTGTAGAGCAACGTCTGACCGACCAAAGGTATTTAAATACCGTTGTCCACCCAGTCATGTTGACGGTTTATCCCAATACAGATCGATACTTAGGACAATGCTACATATCATAGTGCTCACACTGTACGCGAATGGTTTGAGAATCATCACGGACACTCCCCCTTTCACATTGGCCTCCTCAATCACCGGATCTCAATCCAATGGAGCATTTGTGGCATGAAGTCGAAAGGGTTCGATCCGCGTAATATGAACGGGTACAAATGATCCCCATTGACAATCCGTAACGTAGCCGCCACCGGGTAGAGAAGTCTGCGGACGTACGAGGACGTCCTAATGCGTTCCAGCTGAAAACACCCCACACTATAGCACAGCCACCGCCTGCCTGCACTGTACCTTGCTGGCATGCGGGATCTATTACCTCATGGCGTTATCGCCACACGCGGTATCTGCACGAAACAGTCGGACCAGGCTACACGTTCCCAGTTATCTTGCGTACAATGGCGGTGTTCTGGAGCCCAGGTGAAGCGCACAGCCTTGTGTCGTTGGTCCGGCAATGGCACCATGGTGGACCATAGGATCTGGAAACTCAGGAAACGTTGTACTGGTGGAGCGCTGATGCAATTACTGGCTCAAGTATTGAATTGTGCTGTGATTTCCAGCAAAGTTGCAAGCTGGGCGGATGCTACGGTGTATGCCAGAACCCACGACCGCCCAGGGCTCTTCGATGGCCACGCCGGTCTCGCACTCTGGATCTGTGTAGAATCTGTGTAGTCCAGGTACACTGTTGAAATTGTTGGCCGTGTAAATCTAAATTTCGTAATAATTTCCCAGATGGAGTGGCCCATCGCCCAGGCGCCGACTATCACACCACATTCGAAATCGTTTAAATCCTGGTAAGCTGCATTCTGAACTGCGAATGTTACTTACTACTTGAGCTTGCGGTGATACCTTCCTCTCTACACTGAAAAGCAATTGAATTAGAGACAGCTGACGTTGTGCAAATGTGGCGCTGTGGGCGACCCTGTAAACGGAAACGACATGACGTATGCAGCAATCCGACAATATAAGGAGTGATGCGACGGGAATTGGTAAGAGTCGGACTCAGTATGGGTAAGACGAAGGATCTCAGCGCATTTGATCGTGGGCAAATTGTCAGGGCCCGAGGAATGGGTCACTCCATCTCGGAAGCCGTGCATGCATTGGGATTTTCACGAGCCACTGTGTCACGGGTGCACTGTGAGTGCATCGAATCCGGTAAAACTATCCCTGCAAAAGCCAACTGCCGTGGACAACAGCCAGTGGATGAGCGGGGTCCTCGTCGGCTAGCTCGCATTGTAACAGCGGATAGACGGGCGACAGTGCAAGAAATCACTCGGCAAATTAATCCCACGAGGGTACCGCTGCTGACCGCACATCACAGGGTGCAAATATTAGCATGGGCGCTGGAACATCGCCACTTGACCCTAGACATGTGGGAAAATGTTGCCTGGACTGATGAGTCGAGGTTCACGTTGGTACCTGCGCATGGCAGGATGCGAGTACTGCTCAAACCACATGAAGTGATGGATCCTTCTTGCCAGCAGGGTACTCTTCAAGCTGGTGGGGGAGGCATTCTCGTCTGGGGACTGTTTACGTGGAGTGAAATGGAACCCCTGGTACGTGTAACATCGTCCCTCACAGGTCAACGTTACAGGGATATCCTGGAAGACCATTTACTCCCGTTTGTGCGTTTTCAACATCCCACTGGGGACCTCATCCTGCAACAAGACAATGCACCGTGACATCGCTCCCGAATTGTATCCGAATGGTTGGATGAACACTCCACCGACGTGACCTCGCTTCTTTGGCCAGCTAGGTCACCTGACCTTAATCCCATCGAACACATCTGGGATGCCATCGAGAGAGATGCTTGAGGCTCTGACCTCCCTCCATCAAATCTTCGTGAACTGTGGGAGCTTGTTCAGGGGTCGTGGATCCGTATGGCTTCCCAACGCTTCCGGTGTCTTGTCGAGTCCATGCCGAGACGAATCGCCGCCGTCATCAGGACGAAAGGTGGTGCTACACGTTAAGAGACAGGTATCTCTAATTCAATTGCTCTTCAGTGTATATACGTCATTTGCGGACGATACTGTTTACCGAATGGGAAACGGTAGCGCCCTTCCCATTTTTTTTTTTTTTTTTTTTTTTTGCACCTCAGTATATATGAATGTTAGGCAGAGCCAGCTCAAGGCATGCTTCCGCCCGAATGCAAAGTGCCACATCGGTGTCCCATTATGAACATTTCTTTGGAGGAAATTTACATCATATTTTCGAATCTAACATATCCACACGCATTTGGCTGTTCTGTTCCATTCCACTTCTAAAATTTAGAGATAAGGTGTTTTAGTACCTTACAGGTACTCAATAACGCAAATTGTCACACGATAAAAAAAATATTGGATAGGAACAGCCCTCTTATAAAATTATTAGGTGAATAAGTAAATCCATCGCTCTTTCCACGTTAAGCAACACACAGCAACCAAAAATTGGAAACGTCTCAGTAGCTGAGCCCATCTTACGGATTCATGATGTCAGATACTGACTAAAAAAGAAAAACACACATAGCGCCGTGAATTGTTAGCCGCTGTGTTGTAAGGCTAACGCGCTCCGCTAGATATCGAGAGATTCGGGATTCAATTCCGCGACGGCGGCCGAATAACAATTTTTCGGTTGCTGTGCGTTGCTTAACGTGGAAAGAGCGATGTATTAATTTATTCAACTGACGCCACGTATTTAGAGGATTTTCACTTTAAATTATTAGGTGTACAAGATTAACTTAGCCGGATCGGTTCCCCTTATACTAAAACTACAGAGATAGGAATACTTTCCTGTACTCAAAATACAAGGATAGGAATACGCAATTAATTTATTAATGTCCTCTACATTTTATTCATGCGAAAAATAAAAAAAGCGCTTCGGGAAATTTTTAGATTTTCAGAGAGCGAAATTCCATCTCCCCCGTTAACTGCCACTCCAAGCAGCTGCTTCTTTTGTTTAATGGGAAATCTGTCGCTGGCGGCGGGAGGGGGAGGGGGGGTTTCAGGCAAATAAACAGTGTTTCGTTTCTCTGACAAGGAAAGATGATGGGTTGTCAGATACACCAAAGCAAGATAGTCTGTGGACAAAGAAGGAGGCAGCATATATTGGTGAACTCTGTTTTTGGTAAAAACCACTCCTTGTTCTCGGCTATAAAATAAAACAAAGCTACAGGAGTCCCAGAAATATTTTATTTTACTCACACAAGCCATTCAACATTTAAGATTTTACAATGGTCTCGTTGTGAAAGGTGCCCATCTAGAAAAAGTACCCCGATAGCTTTTTTACCGTCTTGAGCGAGCCATGATGCCGAAAAAAGAGTTTTTTTTTTTTTTTTTCGTTGTTTCGGAAATGGAGCTATTAAAAAAAAATTCTCGACCACCTCATTCGGCGTGAAATCAGTCCATACCGTTTTTTGTTTTGTATTTTCTTTCGAAACACGAAAAAAAAAAAAAATGCAGAAATAGTGTAATTAATTTTTTCCCCAGCTTTCCACTTCGTTTCGTTATATGCAGGATTTGGAATGGGATCATGTTTTAAAGATAATTAACCGTCTTATTTGACCAATAAAGGTTACAAGACCTGGCTAATCAACACCCTCTCCCTTGTCTCAAAGGCAGTAAGCATAATGAGAAGTAATTAGACTATTTTCAGCGAACAGAGATATGTACGCCTTCCATGAAGACTTTCGCCCTGGGAGTAATAAATAAATCACCAACGGTACATTATTAAGACCGAGGGGGGCTGCCGGTCGATATTTTGCTGCTTTTCTCTCTTACACACACACACACAATTCCGGAGTTCAGTTGCGAACGCAGAAGAAACAAAGGACCACAGTCGTTATTATTTTATTTAATAGAGGTCACGTGTAAGTGTTCCAAGGAGATATCCTTAATCCCCCTCCCCCCACATTTCTTGTGCTTTTAACAGCCATCCACGTAACAAGATATGTTCCGCAGCCAGGAGAACAAGCGGGAGAGGAATACGAATCTTGTGGTTAATTCTTCATGTGCCGAAAGCCACGAGAATCAAATTTTTATATCAATGTCTATGCAACACTTTCATCTTTCATGTGCTCATTAAACAATTCATGCTGGGCAGTTGATTGCGTTCCCCTTTCTATACGCACACAATTCGAAATTCTATTTCATGTAATTATTAGCAGAATTTAAATAAGTGGAAATTAAGGCATCACGTGTTTCATTTCCTACATGTCCGAATTAAGTCATTCAACCAATAAAATTGCAATAAACTTTATAAGGAATGCTAGATAAACGGATTTACATTTTCAGATTCAGTAATTAGTATAAAGGAAAGTAAGACGCAGCCTCCAATCGAGATTTTACTCGTTAGGGTATTGCCAAATAAATCGTTGGACTATTGCGGTTACGTGCTAAATTTTGTCTCCCATCTGAAACCACGGAATGTATCTGTAGTTAAAGGAGTTTAAATCTCTCTTACTAGACTGGACAAAAAAATGCTTTGTGCAACAGATTAAGAAAGCATCAAACCAAAAAATATATACAGTGAAACCTCCTAAATGGACAACATGGAATAACGGCCACTTCTATTAGGTTGTAAAGAAAATATCCAGAAAACAGAGAAACATGTATTTCAAGCTTCCAAAATCTTCCAAACACTTCACCTAATCGTCATCACTTCCCCATTGGAAGTGATGACTTTGTTTAACCGATCTACGAATTGAAATATTCCATTGCGATAGAAGTCTGGCGAGCGAGAGTTAAAAAAGTCATCCATGCAACGTTTCATCGTCATTAGCAAAGATTTTCTCGGCGAGAAAATTCGACAAAGACCGGAACAGATGAAAGTCGGACAGGGCAAGGTCTGGGGAATACGGGGGATGCGACAAGAGTTCCCATTCCAGCTCGTGCAATCTTTGCTGGGTCCGTAAAGCGACATAAGGAGGAGCGTTATTCTTGTGAAAAACAACTCCATGGCGATTAATCAACGCTGGTGGCATTTCTTGCAATGCAGCATGGAGACTGTCAAACTGTTGAATTTACGCATCCGCTGTGATGGTATTGTTCAGCGGTAAGAGTTCATAGTGAATCACACAGCGACAATCCCACCAACAACTCAGCATCACCTTTCGTCCCTGAAGGAGGGGCTTAGCGACATTATGTGGAGCTTGTCCTTGCTTGATATGTAATATTCACGTATGCGACCGATCTTTCGTCACCCGTGACCAACCGATGCAAAAAAAAAAAAAAGCCCTGCCGTTTTTCTCTTTCACCCAGAGCAGCAGCAATTGAGTAGCGTTGCGTCCGATTCTGGTCAGACAAAGCATGGGGTACCCATTTGCACACATTACACGAATATCCCAATTTTCTCTTTCACGCAGAGCAGTAGCAATGCAGTAGCGTTGCATCCGATTCTGGTCAGACAAAGCATTGGGTACCCATTTGCAGAGTTTACACGAATATCCCAACTTCCGAAGTCGGGTTCTGAGAGTCGTATGGAAGGTTTTCAGTTCTTCTGCCGGTTCCGTAGTGTTGCGTAAGGCTGGGTCTTCAACCTTACTGGGTCTGCCATTTCTATGCGCACCAGAAAGATCCCATTACACCAGTGTCAAATTTCCTGTACCAGTCATATAGCATATACTCTCTATCTCTCTGATTGTATCGTCACGAAACGCGTTTCTAAATTTTCAAAGTGCTTCCGTAACTTTCACGCCATTCAAATATTCGTAGAGCAATATTGCATGCACATCTTCCTTCGATATCGCCATCGTATCATTGCCACGCGCAACTAATCTTCACCACAACAGCGTACGTCCTGTCTAGAGAATCTATTCTTTCGCGCACAGCACTCTGGGATGTCTACGTCACCGTAGGCCCACAATATCGTGCATTACACACGAAACATACGAGTTTTTCCTGAAATTTTCTTTAGAACCTGATATTTAGCAGACAGTTTTATGATCCCGGTCCCGAAGGTTATACAGTCGGGTATATTTACAGGGGTTTATCAAAATAATGGAAATGGACTGCGACTGGAATGTATGCAGTACGTCGCACACGAATCACAATATAAACTGAAGAGCAATTGAATTAGAGATACCTGTCTAGTAGCGTGTAGCAACACCTTTCGCCCTGATGACGGCGGCGATTCGTCTCGGCATGGACTCGACAAGACACCGGAAGCGCTGGGAAGCCATACAGATCCACGACCCCTGAACAAGCTCCCACAGTTCACGAAGATTTGATGGAGGGGTCAGAGCCTCGAACATCTCTCTCGATGGCATCCCAGATGTGCTCGATGGGATTGAGGTCAGGTGACCTAGCTGGTCAAGGAAGCGAGGTCACGTCGGTGGAGTGTTCATCCAACCAATCGGATACAATTCGGGAGCGATCTTACGGTGCATTGTCTTGTTGCAGGATAAGGTCCCCAGTGGGATGCTGAAGACGCACAAACGGGAGCAAATGGTAGTCCAGGATATCCCGGTAATGTTGACCTGTGAGGGACGATGTCACACGTACCAGGGCTCCTATTTCAGTCCACGTAAACAGTTCCCTGACGAGAATGCCACCCCCAGCAGCTTGAAGAGTACCCTGCTGGCAAGAAGGATCCATCGCTTCATGTGGTTTGCGCCTTACTTGTATCCTGCCATCCGCATGTACCAAAGTGAATCTCGACTCATCAGTCGAGGCAACATTTTTTCCCACATGTCTAGGGTCCAGTGGCGATGCTCCCGCGCCCATGCTAATCTTTGCACACTGTGATGTGCGGTCAGCAGCGGTACCCTCGTGGGACGATGGCTTCTGTACACCATAGCGAGGAGATGGCTGTGGATGGTGTGGCTGCTTACACGTTTTTCTGCACCAGCGTTAAATTGCTGAGTGATTTCTTGCACAGTGACCCGTCTATCCGCTGTTACAATGCTAGCTAGCCGACGATTACCCCACTCATCCACACGCTGTTGTCCACGGCAGTTGGCCCTTGCAGGGATGGTTTTACCGGATTCGATGTACTCACGGTGCACCCGTGACACAGTGGCTCGTGAAAATCCCAGTGCCTGCACGACTTCCGAGATGGAGTGACCCATTCGCCGGGCCCCGACAATTCGCCCACGATCAAATGCGCTTAGATCTTTTGTCTTACCCATACTGCGTCCGACTCTTACCGATTCCCGTCGCATCACTCCTTATATTGTCGGATCGCTGCATACGTCATGTCGTTTCCGTTTACAAGGCCGCCAACAGAGCCACATTTGCATAACGCCAGCTGTCTCTAATTCAATTGCTCTTCAGTGCACTGATGTGTCCCTTTGCCGGAACCAGTTGCCCCCAATTAAATGATGAGCAGCTGTTCATAGCTTTAGGTGTTGACGGAATATTTTCAATTTGTTCGTTTCTAGGTTTAACGACTTAGAAAACAAGCAAAAAAAAAAAAAAAACAAAAAAAAAACACTAGTATTTTTAAATACTTTGTCTTAGCTTCTATTCCAGATTTAATGTTAGTAGTTTTTAATAAATTTTGCAAGACAGATAATCTGATACCCCGGATTCATTAATTCCTCAGCGAAAGTTAGGATTAGTTACTGTTTTTAATACCAACTAAGTCAAAATAATTTCCGTTTTTTGTCAGTTTTTGATATTGAGACGGTCCCTTTTCTAGTTTTCAGCCGTTCATGTGTAAGCTGCTTACTGCCAAACTTATATTAAAACATTATTACTGGAGGTTTCCCTTGCATTGGCTGCTCATGAAGTTCAGTTTGAATTACTTCATTGGAAATGGTTTTACAGCTTTGTTTGGACTTTTCAGGATTCATCCCCTTTCTTAGAGGGATGGGAATGAACAACGGCTTACACGTAAAAATTTACAAGTGCAAAGTAAATTGCTAATGAAGGGGTCTGAGAGGAGTGAAAGTGCCATGGAGCTGATCTGATGGTTGCGAGCGGGAAAACACAAAATAGACTAGGGTGAAAACCCCTTTTCTCAGGAAGGGAAGGAAAAAGAAGTCTGTATCCAGCGTTTGAGAGGGGTAGGAGATTTGGTGATTCTCCGTGTGACAGAGAGGGTTTTCGTCTCCCAGAAAAAAGAAAGGAATGCACGGAAAAAAAGAATTTTTTTTAATGTCCGATGCTGAAATGTGAGACTGAAGCAGAAATTAAGTTCAGAAGCCTGAACTTGGCAACTAGGTAATTGAGAAAAACGCCTGATAAAACAAGCTGGAACAGATCTACGTGTAAATAATAACAAGTTAGTAAAATCATGCAATGCATTGATTATAATACGCTTTCCAACCTACCAGAAATCATTACTCAAGTTATGAGAATAATGGCTCTTGAATAAATCTCGGTCCTGTGCCCTGACCTTCGATCCCATTTCGATGATATTCAACAGAACCGGTTTGGTATACCTCCGAAATAACATGATAAAGTTTTGTCGCAATCGAAGCATTTTTACCTAAGTTATGATGCATAAGGGCTATGGAACAGATACCGCTCCTGTGTCCTAACCTTTGACCCCATTTCGCCCATTTTCAATAGAACTCGTCCCCAGGCAAGACCCTACAATATACTAACATTTCATCCGAATCAAAGCATTTTTACGTAAGTTATGACGCATAATGGTGATGGAAGTGATTCCGCTTCTATGTCCTGACCTTTGACCCCATTTCGCCCATTTTCAATAAGGTTTGTCGCCAGGAGGTCCCCTACCACATACTAAAATTTCATCGAAATCGAACTTTTTTACGTTAGTTATGACGCATAACAGCGTGGAATGGATCCCGCTCCTATGTACTGACCTTTGACCCCATTTCGTTTACTTTAAATAGGGTTCCTTCCCAGGTGATCCCCTACCAGATACTAAAATTTCATCGAAATCGAACTATTTTTACGCGAGTTATCGTGCGGACGGACATACGCACACAACGCGTGACGTAATGAGGCAGATGGGAATTGCGACCATCTGCTCACCGCAAGAGTGTGACGTCATAAAACTTTAATAGGATCCACACACGACGCGTGACGTAATGAGACAGATGGCGTAACCGCGCGCCAACATTTTCAAAAGCGAGATTGTGACGTCTTAAGATTTCTAAGCATTGGTAACATTAATGGAACAACGCCATCACCAAAAACGTTTTAATTCGGGGTGGTTATTTAACCCACTAAACGAATTCTCCTAAAGTCGAAATCAAGCTAAATCGATTTCTAGTACCAGAAAACGGTAGGTTAACGACTTTCATCAAAATTCTTAGAGCCGTTTTCAAAATAAAATGTACATATACATACATACAAGAATTGCTACTTTAAGATGGACGTCAAGTAATTTTGCTTCCTATACTTCCAATGGAAAAACTTCTGTACACATTTTCTTCACAATTAATGCGTTCCCAAATATGAAAATTTGAACATCGATTAAAATATCTTCATTTTATAACTTGCAATGCTTAATATTTTCTAAAACATAACCATAATTATGTAATTCAACATTTGTTTGTCTACTGACGTCATGAAAATACAAGTCGCGCCATCTTTTTTCTGGACAATTAATGCGTTCACAAGGATGAAAATTTGAACATCGATTAAAATAGCTTCATTTCATAACTTGGAATACTTAATATTTTCTAAACCATAACCGTAATTTTTTTGTCCACTGACGCCATCAAAGTACAGGTCGCGCCATCTTTTCTCTAGTTTCAACACCACCAAAGGAAAAGTTATTGATTTTTAAAATAATTATGGTTATGTTTTAGAAAATATTAAGTTCTCCAAGTTATAATATGAAGTTATTTTAATCAATGTTCAAATTTTCATCCTTAGGAACACATTAATTGTGAAGGAAATGTGTACAAAAGTTTTTCCACTGGAAGTATAGGAAGCAAAATTACTTGACGCCCACCTTAATAATATGGGATAAAAGCAATGGAATGGATCGCAATCCTACGTCCTGACCTTTGACCACATTTCGTCCATTTTCAATAGGTTTCGTCCCCAGGTGGTCCCCTACTACATACTGAAATTTCATCGAAATGGAACCATTTTTACGCATGTTATGACGCATAAGGGCAATGGAATGCATCCCGATCTTTTGTCCTGACCTTTGACCCCACTTCACCCATTTTGAATTGGGTTCGTCCCCAGGCGGTCTCCTACCACATAGTAAAATTTCATTGAAATCGAACCATATTTACGCAAGTTATGACGCATAAGGGCAATGGAATGATTCCGCTCCTACGTCGTGACCTTTGACCCCATTTGTCCCATTTTCAATCGGGTTGATTCCCCTGGTGGTCCGCTACCACATACTAAAATTTCATTGAAATCGAACCATTTTTACGCCAGTTATCGTGCGGACGGACGGACAAAGCTGGAGCATATACGCTTCTTCAACCTATGGTTGGAAAGCGTAAAAAGAGTGATGCAGAAGCAGGGACAAGCAAATCTGTGGCTTTCCCCATATACTGCATTAAATAAAGAACCTCGCCGTAGAATAGCTAGTTCCCATGTACCTAGTAATTCATTATTTTCATCATCAGGTAAAAATATAGCTAAAACCCCGGAAGTGCTAAATTTTCTTACAAGCGAAAGCGTGACAAACCCACGCAACAAGACACTGAATGTAATCCAGTGAACAGCTCTGTAAGGTTTGCCACACATTACTTTGAAACGAAAACGAAATGTCGGAACAGGATTTCCGAAAAAAAAAAAAAAAAAAAAATTGGTAGCCATTATTTCCAATTGAAGCCTGCACATTACGTCGGAAACGCTTTGTAATTCTTGCTTCAGAATCGGAATTTTCGGTATTGCGCGCTGGGAATTTTTCTTCCGAAGCATTTGCGCGTGCATTAATTCAAGAACATCTGTTCTCGAAGTTCATTTTTATCACACTGGCAGGTGCACAAGCTCTTGCCATGACATGAACTGTCTATTTTCAGTGGTTCTGCATTTTCGAAAGTTGTTTTATTATTTCCGACCTAGTGTGTGGACAAACTTAGTTTCCTTTCCGACATGTTCCAATACGAAAAGATAGTTTCTGTTCCTTTGCGAAAAGTTAGTTTCCGTTCTGACATGTTCCGATGCGAAAAGTTTCTTTTTCGTTCGGACATGTTCCAATGCGAAAAGATCGTTTCCATTCCTACATGTTACGATGCAAAAAGTTCGTTTCCGTTCTGATATGTTCCGATGCGAAAAGTTCATTTTCGTTCCTACATATCCCGATGCGAAAAGTTTCTTTTTCGTTCGGACATGTTCCAATGCGAAAAGATCGTTTCCATTCCTACATGTTACGATGCAAAAAGTTCGTTTCCGTTCCTACATGTTCCGATGCGAAAAGTTCATTTTCGTTCCTACATGTCCAGATGCGAAAAGTTTCTTTTTCGTTCAGACATGTTCCAATGCTAAAAGATAGTTTCCATTCCTACATGTTACGATGCAAAAAGTTCGTTTCCGTTCCTACATGTTCCGATGCGAAAAATTCTTTTCTGTTCCGAGACGTTCCGATGCAAAAAGTTCGTTTCCGTTTCTACGTGTTCCGATGCGAAAAGTTCGTTTCCGTTCCGACATGTTAAGATGCAAAAAGTTCCTTTCCGTTCCGACATGTTAAGATGCAAAAAGTTCGTTTCCGTTCCGAGATGTTCCGATGCGAAAAGTTCGTTTCCGTTCGCACATGTTCCGATGGGAAAAGTTCGTTTCCGTTCCGACATGTTAAGATGCAAAAAGTTCCTTTCCGTTCCGAGATGTTTTTATGCAAAAATTTCGTTTCCGTTCCGACATGTTCCGATGCAAAAAGTTCGTTTCCGTTCCGACGAAGTGTGTGACAACCTGAACACAACTTGATTTTTGGCAGATGTTTCGACAATAGCATTATATGTAACACACTGACGTAAATCAATTTTAAAATCATTCGTCATGAAACTTATATTGTAAATTTACATTAACATTAAGGAAATTTATATAAAAAAAAGGTGGATTTTTCTCGGCATTATAGAAATAACATTATTTATCACTACGAAAAGTCTTTGACGATTTGTCTCTAATCCGTCGCTGAAGAAGTACCTCGAGAGCAACCCGAAATTAAATCCGCCACTCATCAGAATGAGCAATATTCAGAAGCTTATTGATTAGGGCATGTAACTAATCAACAATAATGGCTTACGCTACAGATACCTTGGAGTCGGGAGCCTAGATTAAATATTAATTAATTCGTGTCTTCTGTCTTAGAGATGGCGAAGATAACTCGTTGAATGCGTGCGGGCTTCGTCTTTTTTCCGTTCTTCACTTTGTCAGCTGATATGAGTGGAAGCAATCTGACGTAAGGGGACGCCAAGAAACCTGCGCTAAGCCTCTTGGGTATCATTGATCGTTTGCCATTCCAAAAAAAAAAAAATAAAAAAAAAATACTCGCGAAACTTCTCTAAGCGACACCTCCCGTCTACAAACCGTACACGGAATTTTAAATTCCTTCCATGTAATTCTGACTCTCGAGATATTTCAGTGCCAGATTCGATCAAAGACACTAGTATCGCACAACACGCGGCAGCCGATTCCGAGATACAGACGATCAGTTCTCTTGGAATTCCAATTCCTGTAAGGAGGGCGAACATGGACTAAAGTTTTCGAAATAAATATTGCGATTACAAATATAAAAGTGCAAGCATCTACGAAGGAAGAGGACGGTATTACCAATCTGCACTATAAAAATACAATATTAACAATCTGCTGTGTAAAAAAAATTCTTAAATTCCGAAGCCGCTTTCTGTGATTCCTTTCGTGAATAAACGAAGCCTATTTCTGATGCGGGATGCAAGGTCAGGTGATTGGAAAGGGATTAAGACAAGGTAACACCATATCTCCCCAGCTCTTTAACGCCACATTGCAAAATGTCTTTCAATCACTGAACTGGGAAAACAAAGAGATAAAGATTAGTGGAGATTATTTAACTCACTTCCGTTTAGCTGATGACGTAGTTATTTTTGCAACTACCCCTTCAAAGCTGCAGAGTATGATCCAAAAACTTGCTGACCAGAGTAAAGAAGTGGGATTACAAATTAACTTTCAGAAGACAAAACTAACGTACACCGCTTTTAAAAGAAATCAAGATTTATCGATTGATGGGGAAAAGCTGGAGATAACCGATACCTACATTTATCTTGGGCAGCATGTATCAAGTGAGGCTCACATTTATGAAGAAATTAATCGACGTATAAAACTTGGGTGGAGAACTTTTGGAAGAAACAGTATAGTTTTTAATAGCAGTATGCCTTTACGTCTTAAAAGAAAAATGTTTAAGCAATGCATCATGCCACTGCTTACGTATGGAGCAGAGACATGGACCTTAGCTGAAAAAGACTGCAGACAACTCGAAAGAATCGTTTAAAGATACATGCTTGGTGTAACCAGGAAAGATAAGAAGAGGAACTTGTGGATAAGGAAAATGACAAGAGTGGGCGACACCATGACCAGAGTGAAATCACTGAAATGGCAATGGGCTGGACATGTTTCCAGAAGAATAGACCACCGATGGGCACCGGAAATTTTATTTTTATTTATTTATTTATTTATTTATTTATTTATTTTAATTGAAGTTTTAACGACCACCGTGAGCAACTCAATGGGCTACAAGCAGTCGCCCGTCCCTAATTTAGGGTCACTGGTCCCAGGGAAGGAAGAGAGCTACTGCCGTAAGACAAACACAACATCCATGCCTCACCGGGATTCGAACCCGGACCCCTTTACGGACGAATGATCATAAGCCAGCGCTAAGACCACTGCGCCACCGGAACGGCCACAGAAATTTTAGACTGGATTCCGAGAGACAGAAAAACACCAAGAAGAAGACCACATGGGAGATGGATGGATGAAATTCGAAAGCAAGCCGGAGTGACATGGAGGAGACAGGCTCAAGACAGACAGTTGTGGAAGAAACTTGGGGAGACCTTCATCCCGCAGTGGATTGATAATGGTTGACAATGATGATGATAATTTCTGACACAATCTTTTCTGTGAAGTGATGGAAAGAAACTGAATTTGAGAGATCTTTCGTACGTCAGAAAATATCTAAATTTTCAGAAACCTTTCGACAATTCCTTTCTCATTTATATTCACGGTAAATAGTTTTTAAGATGTGTTAATGGAAAATTCTAAATTTTAATAAACCTTCCCCCAATTCATTTCGTATATTAACGGAAAAACTCAGTTCTAACTTTTTCCGTATCCATTTGACGAAAAATTTCCGGTAATAGGTGCAATCTGAGGGAATACTTTACGTTCGATTAACAATTAAATTTCAATCGTCTGTCGAAGGATATGATTTTAAAGTTCTGTAGTGAGATTGAATATTATGAGTAGCATATTGCATGGAATTTTGGTTATTGTGGCACCGGCTTTTCCTTCCATTCTCCCACATTTCGTGCACCACCTATTGTATATTTTATTACCGTAAAAAACCAGGTACTTAATTTATTGTATAGATGATTGTATGATGCCTTAAGACAAAAGCTATTATAGCTATCGGGAGTAAATTTTACACTGAGGAGTTTTGCAAAATATTACTATAAAACAGAACATTTCACCTTTTGTTAAAGGTAATTGGAAGTCACTGTCAGTTTTTTTTTTTTTTTTGTTGGAGGTTTAACGACCACCGTGAGCAACTCAATGGGCTATAAGCAGTCGCCCGTCCCTAATTTAGGGTCACTGGTTCCAGGGAAGGGAGAGAGCCAGCGCCGTAAGACAAACACAACATCCATGCCCGACCGGGAACTGTCAGTTTAATAAAATCTCAAGTTCCAAAGCATTATCTTGCTTTGAAAGCTCACGATGAAAAAAAAATACGTAATTTGTAATTTTCAGAAAAAATAATATTATTACAAACATTTTCAAAAGAAATAATTAACTCCAACAGGAAATAAAGGGACCACATACGCATCAACGGTAAAAAAACAGGAAATGAAGGGACCACATACGCATCAACGGTAAAAAAACAGGAAATAAAGGGACCACATACGCATCAACGGTAAAAAAACAGGAAATAAAGGGACCACATACGCATCAACGGTAAAAAAAAAATTACCATCGCGCAATTAGTTGTATCTTAAATGTGAATGCAACTTCTGAGACTTTCTGGCTCAATGGTTAAGAGGCGCGGTTTCTGTTGAGCCGACCTAAACGACTTCAGATCGGATCTCATTGCGGTGAAAGGGTCCTGGTGTGAGGGCTGGAAAGTTCGGTTCACTGTAAGCCGCCACACAGGAAAACTGCCACACCGGAAGATTGCCACACAGGAAAACTGCCACACCGGAAGATTGCCACACAGGAAAACTGCCACACCGGAAGATTGCCACACAGGAAAACTGCCACACCGGAAGATTGCTGCACTGGAAAACTGCCACACGCTTTTCATTAAGGGGCAGGGCACAAATTGCTATTCCTCCAGGGAACACTGAATGTGTGGCAGTTTTCAAACTTTCCGAATTATGTGTGGCAGTTTCCCAAGGTGCCTAACGATGAGAAGGAGCTCTTTTGTTTGTCTGAATTTTCATGTCGGTTCAGACTTAGGGCAACTGGCCACAGAAGTTCGAGGGGGAGAGAGGGTGGTATAAAGATTGCCGTTTCCTGGTCTATATTGAGAATTGAATTGGGAACTCCAAACAAATTTCGAGACAACGTTCCATGTAAGCCAAGCAAAAATTGCTGTGTTCAGGAAAGGACAATAAGATGGGATTTTTTAATAACGCTGCACTTTTACTTAGGCACTAAATATTTACATAACATGTCAAATTTGTAATATTTTTCTTTTACTTAATTAATTCATAGGCCCTACACTTCGGCCTTTTTAACAGATTTTTATCCGCCGACTTCATATTCATAACGCTTACGTATCAAATCAAGTCAATAGCATTGCGCTTTTACTTAGGCACTAAATATTAAAGTCATGGCCACAGGCATAGGCCTTTTAACGATTTTTATTCTACCAGTGTCATATTCACAACGTTTACACATTAAATCAAGTTAATAATATTGCGCTTTTATTTAGGCACTAAATATTTATTCACAGGCCCTAGACCAAGGCTTAGACCCTTTTACTAGTTTTTATTCTACCAATGTCATATTTACAACGTTTACACATAAAATCAAGTTAATGATATTGGGCGTTTTCTTAGGCAGAAAATATTAATTCATAGGCCCTAGGCCTGTTTAATAGTTTTTACTTTATCATTGTCACGTTCACAACGTTTACACAACAAATAAATGTAATAATATTGCACTTTTACTTAGGCAGGAAATATTAATTCATTGGCCCTAGGCCTAGGCCGTTTTGACAGTTTTTATTCTACCAATGCCATATTCACAATGTTTACACAGCAAATCAAGTTAATAATATTGGGGTTTACTTAGCAGGAAATATTAATTCATAGGCCCTAGGCCTTTTTAGTAGTTTTCACTTTATCAATGCCATATTCACAACGTTTACACAACAAATAAATGTAATACTATTGTGCTTTTACTTAGGAACGATATTAATTCATTGGCCCTAGGCCTGGTAGAATAAAAACTGTTAAAAATGCCTCGTTAATAGTTTTTGCTCTATCAGCGCCATATTCACAACGTTTACACACAAAAAATAAATGTAATAATATTTATTGCTCTTTTACTTAGGCACGAAATATTCGTTCATAGGCCCTAGGTCTGGGACTATGAATTAATATTTCATGCCCAAGTAAAAGCGTAATATTATTAACTTGATTTGCTGTGTAAACGTTGTGAATATGGCATTAATAGAGTAAAAACAATTTAAAAGGCCTAGGCCCATGAATTAATATTCCGTGCCTAAATAAACGCCCAATATTATTAACTTGATTTTCTGTGTAAACGTTGTGAATATGATGCTGTTAGAATGAAAACTGTTAAAAAGGCCTATGCCTGTGGCCTATGACTTTAATATTTAGTGCCTAAGTAAAAGCGCAATGCTATTAACTTGATTTGATACGTAAGCGTTATGAATATGAAGTCGGCGGATTAAAAGCTGTTAAAAAAACCGAGGTTTAGGACCTATGAATTAATTAAGTAAAAGAAACATATTACAAATTTGACATGTTATGTAAATATTTAGTGCCTAAGTAAAAGTGCAGCGTTATTAAAAAATCCCAACTTATTGTCCTTTCCTGAACACAGCAATTTTCGCTTGACTTACATAAAACGTTTTCTCGAAATTTGTTTTTAGTTCCCAATTCAATTCTCAATATAGGCCAGGAAATGGCAATCTTTATCCCCCCCCCCATCCCTCGAACTTCTGCGGCCAGTGGCCCTAAGTATGAGCCGACATGAAAATTCAGACAAACAAAAGAGCTCCTTCCGATCGTTAGGCACCTTGGGAAAACTGCCACACATAATTCGGAAACTTGGAAAACTGCCACACATTCAAAGTGTTCCTCGGAGGAATAGAAAATTGTGCCCGGCCCCTTAATGAAAAAGCGTGTGGCAGTTTTCCTGTGTGGCGGTTTTCCGATGTGGCAGTTTTCTAAGTTGCTGAAAGATGTGTGGCAGTTTTCCTGTGCGGCAGTCTTCCGCCAACCGAATGTTCAGGTTCTTCGATTTTGCGAAATTTCAGTAATAAATACGGGGAAACCTGGAACGGACTTTTCTAAAATAAACGGGATTATTGATTACGGAAAATATGTGAAAACACAGAAGTTAAATTAAAAACGGAAATTTCCTTATAAGGCGGACACCTACCGGCAAATTTGTGTTTCCTTTTTTGTATTTGCAGTGTGTGGTGCGACTCTTCCTGTAAGTTAACAGAATATTTCGGTTTGTTGCTGTATTTTTTTCCCCATTTAGGGAGGGCGTTGAAACGAGGAAGGTGAATGTAGTTGGCGAACTGTTGAGAGAATCCAGCACGGTACAGTCACTGAATAGATTCATTTAAAGGCGATTTTTTGTTTGTTTCTTTGTAAGCAGTCGCCAGTGGGAGCCAGTCCTGTAACAGGGTTTAGGCCCCACCTATGCCTGATCCGGAACTTGAACTCTGGCCCGCTCGGACGAAGGTCCGAATAATTCGGCCGACACAAAATGCATTGTAATAGCCTTGAAAGCCATGAGCTTTCCCACACTTTGAAGGCCGTCGCTTGCGGTTATAGGCTTCACGCAAAGTGGTACTGCTTCATTAACAAGGGCATCTCCAGATATCGTATTCTAATCTCCTTGGTAGGTGCGCCTCTCTCTCTCACTCTCTTTTTTTTTTTTTTTTTTTTTTTTTTTGCTAGCAATCATGCCCGTTCTCTGAACGGTGAATCTATAAAATCATTTTTTGAACATAAAATTAAAGAAAGGGAAAAGTAATTAATAGAAAGAGAAGTAATTTAAAATCCGTAACTGTTTTACGATTTACTATACCGTGCAAATTAATTGGGACAAGCTATTTTATTCTCAGAATTGTAATGTGATCGCCAGTTGATGTCGGAAACCCACGTAAACCGGTTTTATCAGCTGTGAGGTGACTGTTAGAACATGATAGTAAGAATGTGGTTTGACCGGTTTTAAACAGGAAATAGGCACTTCAGCTTCAGTTGTGAGCTTTCGTGTGTGACAGGTGGATGTTAGTTTCTGCTCTCTGTGAGTACGTGTTGCTTTCGTGTATTGAAAAATGGATATTTCCCCAAGGAAGCTGCAAAAATAATTTCTCTGAAGGATCACACTTCTATGACAGTGAGAGATATCATTTCTGCAGTTGGTGTAGGCAAATCAAGTGTATCAAGACTGCTTACGGGATAAAATGCATCTGGATCATCGTCTCCAAAAAGGAGAGGTAAATGTGGAAGAAAACGAAAAACAACTCCACGAGCCGACAAATATCTAATCAGAAATAGTAAAATGAATAAAAAAAAAAAAAAAAAAAAACAAGCACCGACATTCAAAGAGATTTATTGGCTAGTGGTTGTGATGCTAGTGATTCAACTGTACATCGTAGGCTTCTGGAAGTTGGCCGGAAGGCAAGAAGACCAACGAAAAAACAATATTTGAATGCAAAAATAAAGATAAAACGTTAAGCATGGACCAAAAAATATTAATCATGGACTGCTGACGACTGGAAAAAGGTAATTTTCAGTGATGAAACTCATTTATTTGTGCAGGGTTACCAAGCAAATGTCGTTAGACGAAGCAACTGTGAGCCCTTAAGACCTGAGCATGCCAAAGAAACTGTAAAACACTTTCTGAAACAGATGTTTTGGGGTTTTTTCACATCAAATGGCACTGGAAGCTTAGTTCCTGTTCAAGGTATGATGAATTCAGCCAAGTACGTAGAAATATTACAACGTAGGATTGTTCCATTCCTGCAAACTTTTGACGAGACATTTCAACATGACTTGGCATCATGTCACAATTCGAAATTGGTCAATAATTTCATGCTGGAAAATCAAATTCATTTGCTTGATTGGCCTGGAAATTCACCAGACTTGAATCCCGTAGAAAACTTGTGGAATATTTTGAAGAGACGTTTAGGTAAAATGGACTGTATAACCAAAGAACGCGTGATAAGGAATGCTATAAAAGTGTGGTTCCACGATTATGAAGTCAAAAATATGTGCTCTCAATTAGTGGAGTCAATGCCAAAACGAATTCAAGAGGTCATTTCTGCTAAAGGAAGATATACTTCATACTAATACAGGTATTTATCAGTGTGTATCAAGGCATAGAATGATATAAAGGCATAGTTTTGGAAAAAAGAGTGATTTTTTACTTTGTCCCAATGAATTTGCACAGTATGTAGAACAGAGTCGTGACGTCAATGCATACAGTTTGACGCAAAACGGGGCAGGCTTTTCCGCCCTTTGATTTTAAATCAAAATTTGAAATTTTCAAAGCATTTCAGTGATTCTGACAAAATTATCTTGAAACCTATCAGCATTTTGAAACAGTGAAGCTAAGCCACCCTTTTGAATGTTTCAGCTTTCAGACTTTTTACTAGGTGTAGAAAAATTCACGCAGACAATGTTTCAAAGCGCTGTTTTTTTTTTTTTTTTCGTGCATTAACAGGTATTCTGACTTTAAGACCTACCAGCATGACAATTTTTATGTCCCTAGGTTATTTAGAAGTGGTCTAACAATTCGCGAAAAGTTCAAGCAGACAACGTTTTAAATCCGCCATTTTTTTTTCGGACTTTTCTAGGTATACAGACATAAATTTTCAGATCTCTAGGTCTTTACAAGTGGTCAAACAATTTGCGAAAAATTCAAGCAAACAATGTTCCAAAGTCACCATTTTGATTTTTTTTTTCGTACTTTTCTAAGCATACGGACCTTAAAACCTACCAGCATGCCAATTTTCAGATCTCTATGTCATTTAGAAGTGGTCAAACAATTCGCGGACGAACACACTCGCATTTTCCTTCTTTGCTTTTCATATACGAGGCGAAAGCCTATATTTAGATAGGTATTCACGTATGCCGGCGGAAAACGCTGAACTTTAAAAGCGTCGCTACGTCATTAAGCATTGCTTCGTTACCAGTTTTGATTGTAGCCTGTCCTTTGACCCAATGAGAAGAGGGTGCTAAAAATAGCTGCGTCACCATGACAGCAGGTCACGGGACCAGAACTTTCCTGTGTGCTTAACGCGAGAAAACAGAATAAGCCCTTCGTTCCTTTCCTGTGCGTCTTTAAAAAATGCTTAAAAATCAGAAAATGACTTTTTCTTAAAAAAAATTTGTAAATGAGGGATGATAGTTGCGAGTTTCTGCTGTAAAAATTGCAATGCGTTATGATTTATAGTCTGCTATATATGCGTTTTTTAAAATGGATCGCTTCGCAAAATAGAGAATTTTGTGAAATTTAAAAATTTAATTTCTCGTAAACTAAATCGAAATTCCAAAAAAGGGGCCACGAGGTGCAAAAATTTGGCCATGACTCTACATGCCTACAAAGTTTCGTGGTTCTGTTGCTGTTAGTGTGTCCGGAACGCGAATTGATAGCACTTTTTTGATTACCTTAACTTTGAAATACAATAGCTCTTGAAGTATCGCCAGAATCGAAAAATGATTTATTTCAGCATGTTCTCCAAACAATTATCTACAAATGATATAAATTTCATATTTTTGTGTTCAATACTTTTTGCGCTGCAAGCTAAAAAAAACGCGAGTGTCGCGAAATTTCTAAAACAGCGGCGGCGGCAGCGATAGTCAACTTTTTTTTTTTTTTTTTGAATAGAGAGAATTGACATTTCGCCATGAAACTTTTTTTGCGAATACCATAAAAATGGCATTAACAGAATAGGTAAGTAGGTGAGTTTTAAGACGAAGACAATTTCAGTTTCAGCCTGGTTTAATTTGTAAGAAAATAATTGAATATGGGGAAACCCGGAACTTATAATAATAAGCACATCATAAAATGAGAACATTGTACATTGAAAGCTTCGCATCATAACTAGCTAATAAATCGTTTATAAATTTCTCTTTCCACACAATAAGCGAAGAATGATTCATTTTGAAACACTAACACAGATTTTAAACTGAAAAAAGTTTTTCAACACGCGTGTTATAAAACTCACTACTTCACTCTCTGACACACGGCATCGTTCTAACTTTGCAGCTGCATTGGGTCAAGGTGTTCCTGACCCGGTTTTATTCCCGTTTTATTTTTGAAAAGATATTCCAAAGAAAAATGCGCGTTGTGGAATTCTGTAGTCGATACTGGTGCCCAATAATGATTTGCCATGCAAAAATATTGTCGTCTCTTTCTTAAAGCAACGAAGATTTCCACAAAACGACGTCAGACAACACACCGATTCCATATCGTAAAAAGATCCTTCCTTTGTGTTCTTTTACAGTGAGATTGTTCAGGGCAAGGCACAGGCAAACGCCATTCGCCTGCTTCTCAGCTGATTCACTCTCTCCGTGCGAAGTTCACTGTATGACTATATACACTCAAGAGCAATTGAATTAAAGATACCTCTGTCTACTAACGTGTAGCACCACCTTTCGCCCTGATGACGGCGGCGATTCGTCTCGGCATGGACTCTACAAGACACCGGAAGCGTTGGGAAGCCATACGGATCCACGATCCCTGAACAAGCTCTCACAGTTCACGAAGATTTAATGTGTGTGTGTGTGGGGGGGGGGGTCAGAGCCTCGAACATCTCTCTCGATGGCATCCCAGATGTGCTCCATGGGATTGAGGTCAGGTGACCTACCCGGCCAAGGAAGCGAGGTCGCGTCGGTGGAGTGTTAATCCAACCATTCGGATACAATTCGGCAGCGATGGCACTATGCATTGTCTTGTTGCAGGATGAGGTCCCCAGTGGTATCTTGAAAACGTACAAGCGGGAGCAAATGGTCGTCCAGGATATCCCGGTAACGTTGACCTGTGAGAGACGATGTCACACGTACCAGGGGTCCCATTTCAGTCCACGTAAACAGTCCCCAGACGAGAATGCCACACGCACCAGCTTGAAGAGTACCCTGCTGGCAAGAAGGATCCATCGCTTAATGTGGTTTGCGCCGTACTCGTATCCTGCCATCCGCATGTACCAACGTGAATCTCGACTCATCAGTCCAGGCAACATTTTCCCACATGTATAGGGTCCAGTGGCGATGTTCCCGCTCCCATGCTAATCTTTACACCCTGTGATGTGCGGTTAGCAGCGGTACCCTCGTGAGACGATGGCTTCTGTACCCCATAGCGAGGAGATGGTTGTGGATGGTGTGGCTGTTTACACGTTTTTGTGCACCAGCGTTAAATTGCTGAGTGATTTCTTGCACTGTGGCCCGTCTATCCGCTGTTACAATGCGAGCTAGTCGGCGATGACCCAGCTCATCCACACGCTGTTGTCCACGGCAGTTGGCCCTTGCAGGGATGGTTTTACCGGATTCGATGTACTCACGGTACACCCGTGACACAGTGGCTCGTGAAAATCCCAGTGCCAGCACGACTTCAGAGATGGAGTGACCCATTCGTCGGGCCCCGACAATTTTCCCACAATTAAATGCGTTTGGATCCTTCGTCTTACCCATACTGCGTCCGATTCTTACTGATTCCCGTCGCATCACTCCTTATATTGTCGGATCGCTGCATACGTCATGTCGTTTCCGTTTACAGGGCCGCACACAGCGCCACATTTGCATAACGCCAACTGTTTCTAATTCAATTGCTCTTCAGTGTATATAAGAGTTACTTTTCTCATCACATCTTTTACATTGAGCATTCAGAGGTTTTCAATTGATATACTAACACCGCGTTCTCATGACATGTTATGTTGAAATTAACTTCTTATTTGTTAATATGGATGGATTTAATATTAAGGAGGTTGAGAAAGGCGTCGAGGCCAACAAATACGTGCTTGTTGAAAACCACAAGGGGAAGAGTGAATTCTGGAAATTGTTTCGACTCATTAAGGAAGCGGTGAATAATTCTGTTTTGTTTGGTTTTGCGTGTTGTTCAAAATGTGGAAAGTGTATAATTACAAAGAAAGATGTCGACGGTGTAATAAAAGATTATGGAACCAAAAATCTAACGGACCATAAGAAAGTATGCGCACCTCCATCAAAGCGTGGAAAGAGTGAACAACCTACTTTGCCGTTCAAACGATCATCAGTGAAAGTATGAGATGCTGATTTAGATCAAGTAAAGAAATGTGAAAGTGAACTAGTGGCAGGGGCTCACTTAGCTTTTAATGTAGTAGATAATATGTACTATCGTGGTTTTGCTCAAGAATTAGTGGAACTGGGAGCAACGCATGGAAATATAGATTTAAACAGTGTGCAACGTACCAGGAGATGTGACGTACCTGCCAGAAGGACGCACACGACATAAAGGCAGATAGGAATCAGAATAAAACGTCCGCGTAGCTCAATTGGTAGAGTGACTTATTTCGGAATGAGGGGACCCGGGTTCGAATCCTGGCGTGGACAGAAATGACGGAGAAATTTACTTCGTTATAAGTGTATTAGTGGGCAGGAAGACAGTAAGTTCCGACTGTTTGAAGATGGTTGAAGGCTTGAAAAATAATATTAAATGTTCCTTACAACCAGCCATAGAAGAACAAGCTGTATCGTTCACGACTGACTTATGGACTGATAACATTGTACAGAGAAGTTATTTGGATATTACAGTCTTCTGGATTGAAGAACAAAGTGCTGATAGATCATGTTGGAGTCTCAACCAGGTTATATATTCTTGTGCTCATTTCCCCGAGAAAAAGACAGCTCAGAAAATTGCAAACGTGTTAAATGCCACTTTGAGGGAAGTAGGATGTGACGAGACCAACACACCTGTCACTACAGATAAAGGGTCAAATATTGTAGCAGCAACAGAACAAAATGTTCACATCGGTTGTGTCTGCCACAATCTGAACACGGCAGTTGCTAGAGCGTGGGAGAAATGCAAGGAAATGGAGAGTATTAATGAGTTTGACCAATGTGCTCACAATTTATTGACGTATGTAAAGAAACTACCGGAGTTCAATCGGGGTTGAATATCTCGTTGAAACACGGCGGGAAGACTCTGGCATTGCGATCTCTTTAGAGAATGTTCACTTCGATACTCGAAAATCATAAGACGGATAGTAAATTGAGACTCGTGCTACGCGACAGAGGAAAAGAGTATCTGTTAGACAGCATAAACCTAAATCTTGTAACGTACCAGGAGATGTGACGTACCTGCCAGAAGGACGCACACGACATAAAGGCAGATAGGAATCAGAATAAAACGTCCGCGTAGCTCAATTGGTAGAGTGACTTATTCCGGAATGAGGGGATCCGGGTTCGAATCCTGGCGTGGACAGAAATGACGGAGAAATTTACTTCGTTATAATCTTCTTAAGGGAACTGTTGAATTCTTAGCTCCAATGAGCAGCGTGCTCGATATACTAGAATTTGCTTATATGCCAACCTCACAAAATGTTTTGCCAGCCTTTTATCTGCTGAGAAATCCGTGGGATACAAAGAAAGACAGTGATTTGGTGGAAGTCCGGAGAATAAGAAGAGTATTTGTAACGCAACTTGATGAGAAAATGTGGAGCTCGATTACACCTATTTATTTTTGTGCAACATTACTTGACCCAAGCTTGAAAACATTCTCGTTCGTGCCTACGCTAAAGATAACTGAGCGAAAAGCTATGATGGATCAAGCACTTCACTGTACTCGTGATTACGCCGTAACTGTAATTGCTAGCATGAATACTCCGAATGAATTGTTGCACACTGAAGAGGAGAGCAATAATCTAAATACAGCAGAACCATCAACACACGAGAGTCAACATGGAGAACGCAAATTAGAGAATTTGCATTCTCCATGTGGACTCATGAAGTTGACGCAAACTGGAGAATGATCCATTGGCTTATTTCCGACAAAGTAATGTTGAACGAATTACACAACCTGTGAATCAAACAATCTTCGGAACTGAAGATCTTGATGTGAAACTGAAACGCTACCATACAATTGTAGGACTGTTCGTGACTCCCCAGTGCAATTGTGGAAATTGCAAGGATACCCGTGAATTGTCTTTATTCAATACTCTTAAGTGGAGGGGTGAGCAGAGATTGACGTATCTCATACTAAGTACCATTGCGAAAAGAATTTCTGTAATACAAGCATCATCGGCAGAGTCAGAGCGCCACTTTTCGTGTGCTGGCCGAGTTGCAAGAAAGGACCGTGGCAGACTAAAACCTCAAACTTTGGAGGCTCGAGTCGTAATTGCTGAAGGCTTAAAGAAAAAGGATAATTAGTAAGCTAAGTAAGCAGTTGTTCTTTCTTCGGCGGAGGGCGGGGGTAGCCTTAAAGCGTTAAAAATATACCACACACATGTTCTTCACTTTACAAATTTTAACTTTACATCTAAACAGAAAAACTTTCCTGAGAAATTCCCCCACCTCAAAAAATTGTGTACAATGCAAGGTGCTTTATATTTTTCACATTTTGTACTGAGCTCAGCTCCCTACTCTATTTATGATATTCTGCTACTGGTGATACTTTTCTAGGATAATTTAGTTTCTACCAACTCCATAGTAATCACGTGATATGAAATTTCTTAATATCATCATCATCATTGTCAACCATTATCAATCCACTGCTTGACGAAGGTCTCCCCAAGTTTCCTCCACAACGGTCTGTCTTGTGCCAGTCTCCTCCATGTCACTCCTGCATACTTTCGAATTTCATCCACCCATCTCCCATGTGGTCTTCTTCTGGGTCTTTTCCTGTCCCTTGGAATCCAATCCAAAATTTCGGCTGTCCATCGATGGTCTGTCCTTCTGGCAGTATGTCCAGCCCATTGCCATTTCAGGGATTTAACTCTGATCATGATGTCTTCCACTCTTGTCATTTTTCGGATCCACGAGTTCCTCTTCTTATCTCTCGTGGTTACACCAAGCATGCACCTCTCCATGCTTCTTTGAGTTGTCTGCAGCCTTTGTATGTCTCTTTTAGTTAAGGTCCACGTCTTTGCACCATATGTGAGCACTGGAAGGATGCAGTGATCAAACACTTTTCTTTTAAGACATAATGGCATATTGCTCTTGAAAATTATGCTGTTTCTTCCAAAAGCTCTCCAGGCAAGTTTTGTATGCCGATTAATTTCTTCATCAATGTGACCCTCACTTGATATCTGCTGTCCAAGATAAACGCACGTGTCTGTTATCTCCAGCTTTTCTCCATCAATCGATAAATCTTCATTTCTTGAAAAAGCATTGAACATCACTTTTGTCTTCTGAAAGTTCATTTTTAATCCCACTTCTTTACTCTTGTCAGCAAGTTCCTGGATCATACTCTGCAGCTCTGATGGGGTAGTTGCAAAAATGACTACGTCATCAGCAAAACGAGGTGAGTTAGATAATCTCCATTAATCTTTATCCCCTTGTTTTCCCAGCTCAGCGACTGAAACACACCCTCCAATGTAGCATTAAAGAGCTTCGGAGATATGGTGTCACCTTGTCTCACTCCCTTTCCAACTTTTATGTGTGCTGTATTCTCAAACAGCCGAATCTTTGCACTTGCATTTTCATATATATATATATATATACTTAAGAGCAAAACTGAAGACTAAGGAAAAACTTTAGAATTTAAAACGAAGGTTGCAAAATAACCTGAAAATCAAAACGCGCAACGCAGCAGTTTTGAAAATTCAGAATTCACATTCTATAAAGAAGATATCTAAGCAAAAAAATACAAATATAATTTTGACTCACACCTAGTACAACATAGAAAAGGTTATGTATCTACCTGTGTGAGTAAAAGGAGAAAAGATAAAAAAATAAAATAAAACAACTGAATGTAGAAGGTGTCGAGAATACTGAGCCTTGGCTTTATCAAGGACCAGCAAAAACTCTGCATTTTCTCACTTCCCACAAAGACCTAGTTGGAAATGGGTTTCTGCAAGGCCATAGATGCAAGTAACATTCCCACCTAAAATAGTTTAAAAAATATATATATGTCATGTCCTCCGTAGAGTTGCATGACCTAGCACTAGTTAACAATTTCGCTTGCATCCATTAACCTTCCTGGCCCGACCCATGCTCTTCATCTGTTACAATTAAACAGAGAGAAGAAGATTAAAGAGAACTCAAGCTGTGAGAGTGACATAATAATTAGAAATGATTTTCAGCCATAACGAAATTCCAAGTTCGTTTGAGAGAGAATTTAAACCTGAAAATCAATGCAAAAGAAATCCAAATTTTTACATTGCAATTAAAAAAGGAAATATTAATTTTTAACGAACAGAATTTTGAAAGAAAACTTGAGTCTAAAACCCCCTACTCTACAACTTATGACAGCACGAAAACGAGAATAAGTTAAAGATAATAATTAACTAAAGAAAACTTTGTGAAAGTTATATACCTTAAACAGTTAGTTGCAATATGTACAAAGTATTTCAGCAGTGCTTTAAGTGCATAATTAAATAGTTATTAAGAACTTAACTACTTTGAAAAAACAGCGCATAGACAGCGCATAGAAAAGAAACAAGCTTAGCCATCTTCTGTTCCTAGGTACCCCAAAAGACGCGCAAAGTTACAAAGAAAAGAAAGAGTTAAAACCCGCAAAAATGTTAACAGACAAACCAATGCCTAAAAGCTGAAAAGCTAAAAAACGACAGAGAAAAAGTACATGAAGTACAAACATTGAACTTATAAAACCTAGAACCCAAAAACAAGGAAGAGAGTTTACCTCTTGTGTGACAAAAACTTTTCTCCTCACAAGAGAAGAACATGGCTGACCTCTTCCGCCACTCCCTAGACGCTGGGGGCAGTGAGGGTGGGGCTGATGGCCTCCTCATACAGCAAGAAACCAACGCGCGGAGATTTTAACCAGAGAAAAAAAATATATAAACTTAAGACTGTGGATCTGTATGATCAGAAAGAGCAGAATTAACTCTCCAGAATACATGAGAAATATTATAAAATACACGAGCAGTGTATTTAATAATCTTTGCATGTATTAAATCACCTTAGTGAGCTTCTATAGATTAATCAGAATCTTATTAATTTTAATGTTGGTTTTACTATTTTTAGTATAGCTATCCTAGTGATGAATAACTAGTTTTCTTTTTTATTTGTTTTTATTTTCTTTTATAAACAGATTTTTAAGCTTTTTTTTGTGATTTTGTTTATATTATTTAATTTTTTTGTTTTAATAGGACCGTCATATCCATAGCACTAAGGTTCCTTTAGGTAGTTAATAGGCATCCTCTAGCCAACTTCCTTACGGCTTTGATTGGTCAGAATCATATTATTAACTGTGTAGAAAATTAAAGCAGATCTGCCAACCTTACTCTATTATTCAGAATAATTTTTCTTAAAGTTCTTTTGATGAAAGAAGAAGGAATTTCGTTCTCTAGAAAACTTTCTAATAGTATATTAATGTGGTAATTGAAGTCCAAATTGTTGCTGCAAATTCTTGAAACTCTTAGGACCTGAGAAATTAGTACATTCTCAATTACTTTGGTTGAAATGTTATTATTCCAGTGTAGATATTTAATTACTTTGAAAGGAAAATTAACTCTTTTATCAAAGAGGCTAATAGATGGGTTACCTCTGTTGAGCTTAATGCTTAAGTCTAGGAACTCAAGTTCCTGATTACTGTGGTTGGTTTTACATAAGTTAAGAGAGCTAGGATAGATATTATCAAAATCACTCTCTATAACTTCTGAATTATTGATACACAGCAGATCATCAATATATCTAAAAGTGTAAAGGTAGTTATCTGAGCAGGTGGGGTGATTTTTAATGAATTTATATTCCTTAAAGAACAGGAATAGATTAGCGATATTCGTGGACGTTGATGTTCCCATGGGAATACCGTTCACTTGCTTATAGAGAGTATTATTATATAAGATATGGTTATTTTTTATGCAGCAATTGAGATAAGAGTTCCAAGTTCCTACATCAACAAATTGGTTAAGTTTAAATTCTGCATACAGCTCTTTAAAGGTAGTGATTATATCTGATAGAGGCAGATTAGTATATAGGTTTTCAAAATCATAACTATTAATATCTAGGGGACAAACTTTGAGTATAGTAGAAATTACTTCTGCATTATTATTAATTATCCAAAAATCTCTGTACATCAAGTTAGAACAGTTTCTAATGTGTTCCAAAACCTTCTTTAAGACATCTTCAAAAGCAAGATCTATTTTCTTTTATGACTCCTTACTCCACTAGCTATGAACCTGAACTTCACAGGATCCTTATGAAACTTAACCGTTGCAAAAAGAAATGGAAATTCAGGCTCATATCTTCTAGTTTGTGGAATTTTAAGTTTCTTGAAGAATGCCTTAAACCGATTTTCTAACTGCTTGGTAGAATAACTTACGGGCTCGTATGTTACTCTATTATTGAGTTCCATAGTTAACAATTCAAAATAGAACTTCTTACAGATAATTGCAAAATTATTGCTAGCTTTATCCGTAGTGGTAAAAATAAATAGGTCTTGTAGTTTGGAGAGTGACCTTTTAGCTTCTCCAGAGAAAAAGAGATTTCTGTCGAAACAAAGTCCAGACCTGCCAACTCACCGGTGAAGCTATTGATTATATTATATTTCCATTCTGCGAAGGCCTCAATAGGCTGATTGTACCTTAAACTGGTTTTTACGATGTACCTATTAACATCTTGAGTGAAGCTCTCAAGAATCCTTTTCTTTGGAAATTGTGAAGGAAGGTCTGAAAGCACTGCTGAAATACTTTGTACATATTGCAACTAACTGTTTAAGGTATATAACTTTCACAAAGTTTTCTTTAGTTAATTATTATCTTTAACTTATTCTCGTTTTCGTGCTGTCATAAGTTGTAGAGTAGGGGGTTTTAGACTCAAGTTTTCTTTCAAAAATTCTGTTCGTTAAAAATTAATATTTCCTTTTTTAATTGCAATGTAAAAATTTGGATTTCTTTTGCATTGATTTTCAGGTTTAAATTCTCTCTCAAACGAACTTGGAATTTCGTTATGGCTGAAAATCATTTCTAATTATTATGTCACTCTCACAGCTTGAGTTCTCTTTAATCTTCTTCTCTCTGTTTAATGGTAACAGATGAAAGAGCATGGGTCGGGCCAGGAAGGTTAATGGATGCAAGCGAAATTGTTAACTAGTGCTAGGTCATGCAACTCTACGGAGGACATGACATATATATATTTTTAAACTATTTTAGGTGGGAATGTTACTTGCATCTATGGCCTTGCAGAAACCCATTTCCAACTAGGTCTTTGTGGAAGTGAGAAAATGCAGAGTTTTTGCTGGTCCTTGATAAAGCCAAGGCTCAGTATTCTCGACACCTTCTACATTCAGTTGTTTTATTTTATTTTTTTATCTTTTCTCCTTTTACTCACACAGGTAGATACATAACCTTTTCTATGTTGTACTAGGTGTGAGTCAAAATTATATTTGTATTTTTTTGCTTAGGTATCTTCTTTATAGAATATATATATATATATATATATATATATATATATATATATATATATATATATATATATATATGGGATGTAAGGTCAGGTGATGCGTAACATCACAGCCTCTCCTTGACAAATGTCAACCCCGCCTTCTCGTGGTGCATCCTGTTCCCACTAAAGGGGCTCTGACGACCGCCAATAGCGGTATAACTATACCATCGGGATCAGAGGAAATGCTATCCCACACTCACCAACCCGCTTGGCCAGCGTGGTGAGTTATGGCCAAACACCTCCAAAATGACTCTACAACTTAAATCTTGGCCCTCAGTCTCCGGCAGCTGGAATGTACCTGGCCAAGGCAGCGGCCAGTGCGACATGAAGGCAGAGGGTGCTAAGAATCCCCGGAGGACCGGACTAGGCTGCCATTTGATGCTGACCTTGGCTACCTATAACGGACGCTCCCTATCTTCTGATTCAAGGCTTCTTGAATTGGAAGAGGAACTACAAAGGATCAAGTGGGACATCGTCGGGCTAAGTGAGGTAAGGAGAAAAGGAGAAGATCTCATTGAACTGAAAAGTGGACATCTCTTCTATTATCGTGGGACAGATACTGGCAGAACTAGTGGTGTTGGATTTATAATAAACAAGAAACTGAAGGATAAAGTGGTAGAAGTTGAAAGTTCCTCTGACAGAGCTGCACGACTCGTTATCCAACTATCGAGAAGATACCAGGCTCAGATTATTCAAACTTATGCACCCACCACAAGTCATCCTGAAGAAGAAATTGAAGAATTTTATGAGGAAATTCGTCATCTAAATAATAAAGGTAAGCAGCACTTGAAGATAATTATGGGAGATTTCAATGCAAAAATAGGGCAACGGCAACAGAATGAAACTTCAGTAGGTAAATTCGGTCACGGCAACAGAAACCAGCGTGGAAATACTCTCGTTGAGTTTGCAGAGGCAGAAGGATTTTTCATCTTGAACTCCTTTTTCAAGAAAAAGCCACACAGGAAATGGACATGGAGACATCCAATTGGGACGACAAGTGAAATTGATTTTATTATGTGTAACAAAAAATTCGTCATCGAAGACTGCAGTGTGCTGAACCAGTTCAACACAGGTAGTGACCATAGATTGGTGAGATGTAAGATGCACCTCAACACTAAACTGGAACGTGGCAAGCTCATAAGACAAACAAAATGTATTGACATAACCAACCTTAAAAAACACCATAATACTTTCAAGTTGGAACTGAAGAACAGATTCTCTGCTTTAGAAGGCCTAACATCGGAAGAAGTGGATATTTCGGAAGTTAACAGAAAAGTAACCAAAGCTCTAATGGAAACGGCAACAAAATTAGCTGGGTCTAAGAACAAGTTGCATGTGAACAAATTATCAGGAAAAACCAAAATGTTGATGCAAAAAAGAAGAGAAATAAGGACAACTAAAGAAGATGTGACTTCCAAAGTGGAATATATAGAGCTATGCAAGACAACACGAAAAAGTATCACTGAAGACGTAAGGAAATTCAACTGTGAGCTAGTGAGGAAAGCAATTGAAAACAACCAAAGCCTTAAGATAGCAAAGGGACATCTCAGTAAGGGAAGAAAACAGATTATGGCTCTGAGAAAAGAAGATGGTTCTATAACAAGAAATAGAGGCGAAATTTTGACAAGAGTGAAAGATTTCTACTCCAAATTATATGAAAGGGATGATACATGTACTCCAGACATCATGAAAGATACCAGTACCAGAGTTCTCCCAGTCCTCCCAGCAGAAGTTGCTCATGCAATCAAGAACATGAAGCCGGGGAAAGCTCCAGGAGAAGATGGAATTACTATAGACATCATACAAGAAGCAAGTGGAGAAATTGAAACAGTACTCGCCCAAATTTTCACTCGATGCCTTAATGAAGGGAAGATTCCTGAGGATTGGAACAATGCTACAATGGTCCTGCTACATAAAAAAGGTGACATTGAGGATCTCAGGAACTACAGACCTATCAGCCTCCTATCAGTGGTTTATAAAATCTTCACTAAAGTTCTTTCACATCGCTTGAAGGTAACACTGGACATGGCTCAACCGAGAGAACAAGCTGGATTCAGGAGTGGCTACAGCACAATAGATCATATCCACGTACTGAGAGAACTAATTGAAAGAGCGAGGGAATATGAACTTCCATTGTGCATGGCTTTTATCGATTATGAAAAAGCCTTTGATTCGGTGAAACCATCAGCAGTTACCACGGCTCTGAAATCCTGCGGTATTGAAGATGCATACATTAATATTATTAATAACATCTATGAAAATGCAAGTGCAAAGATTCGGCTGTTTGAAAATACAACACACATAAAAATTGGAAAGGAGTGAGACAAGGTGACACCATATCTCCGAAGCTCTTTAATGCGACATTGGAAAATGTCTTTCAATCACTGAACTGGGAAAACAAAGGGATAAAGATTAATGGAGAATATCTAACCTACCTTCGTTTTGCTGATGACGTAGTCATTTTTGCAACTACCCCATCAGAGCTGCAGAGTATGATCCAGGAACTTGCTGACAAGAGTAAAAGAAGTGGGATTAAAAATGAACTTTCAGAAGACAAAAGTGATGTTCAATGCTTTTACAAGAAATGAAGATTTATCGATTGATGGAGAAAAACTGGAGATAACAGATACGTATGTTTATCTTGGACAGCAGATATCAAGTGAGGGTCACATTGATGAAGAAATTAATCGGCGTACAAAACTTGCCTGGAGAGCTTTTGGAAGAAACAGCATAATTTTCAAGAGCAATATGCCATTATGTCTTAAAAGAAAAGTGTTTGATCAATGCATCCTTCCAGTGCTTACGTATGGTGCAGAGACGTGGACCTTAACTAAAAGAGACATACAAAGGCTGCAGACAACTCAAAGCAGCATGGAGAGGTGCATGCTTGGTATAACCAGGAGAGATAAGAAGAGGAACTCGTGGATCCGAAAAATGACGAGAGTGGAAGACATCATGATCAGAGTTAAATCCCTGAAATGGCAATGGGCTGGACATACTGCCAGAAGGACAGACCATAGATGGACAGCCGAAATTTTAGATTGGATTCCAAGGGACAGGAAAAGACCCAGAAAAAGACCACATGGGAGATGGGTGGATGAAATTCGTAAATATGCGGGAGTGACATGGAGGAGACTGGCACAAGACAGACCGTTGTGGAGGAAACTTGGGGAGACCTTCGTCCAGCAGTGGATTGATAATGGTTGACAATGATGATGATGATATATATATATATATATTTGTGGAAGTGAGAAAATGCAGAGTTTTGCTGGTCCTTGATAAAGCCGAGGCTTGGCATAATCGACACTTCCTACATTCTACATTCAGTTTTGCTATTTCTTTATATTATTGTTTACTCATGCCTATTGGGCTTTAAAGTTTTTCTATACTGTTTTAGTTCTTGTTAAATATTTTTTTTTATTTTTTTACAGTCTATACTTGGTAGTGTATATGTATATATAACCTTGATTCGGAACAATCGAGTATACAATCCACGCATATTGTTCTTGCTTCATTGTAAACATCACTAATTAAGATCTTGTTTATGATGTTTTATGATAATCAAGTCTTCAATTTTGTTCGCGCTTACAATTAAATTTTTGATATTCTTAAAGATAGCTTTGGCATTGTATTTTTGTTTTTAATATTGATTTTTGCGGACAAAATACATTTGTGTAATCGTAAATAATGATTCCCATTTGTGATATACTCCATGGTCACGGTCATAGTCAGCCATTACATTTGGATTACGCAAAATAGTGACACTAAAATTTAGCATGTAACCAAATTTTATTATTAAAAAAGGATTTCATTTATTAAATATCAAGCAGTTATTGGGATGAATACATATATTACGTTTATATGTACATATATACAGTATATATAAATTGAGTTTCGAATTTATAGTTCAAAGTAAGAAAACAATCTTCGTGCAAAGTAACTAACTATACTAATAAACTGAATGCCGTTGGTGCACGATATAAACCAGGGCTCACCGTGGAACCTCCGGTTACGTTTAATTAAAATACACTGAGTATAAAAGAAACGTATAAGATCTTTCGGACACCCCGCACCGGGATCCATTACCAGATACATAAAAAAAAAGAGGTAGTATGGGCTGGATACAGACAATTTATAATTTCACATGTGACGCAATTAGCGAACTGCCATCTGGTGTGTAAACGAAACAAATCGATTACAATAAAATAATGATTAAGTCAAGCAGCAACATATTAAATTGGACGGTCATGTGCACTGTAATAAGTAAACAAAAATGTTCACGGTCTAGGTATGACATATGGAACAGAGTCCATATGTCATACCTAGACGCAATTACGAACTGCCATCTGGTGTTTCGTTTACACACCAGATGGCAGTTCGCAAATTGCGCCACATGTGAAATTATAAATTGTCTGTATCTAGCCCATACTACCTCTTTTTTATGTATCTGATGATGGATCCCGGTGCAGGATGTCCGAAAGATCTTATACGTTTCTTTTATACTTAGTGTATTTTAATTAAACGTAACCGGAGGTTGCACGGTGAGCCCTGGTTTATATCGTGCACAGACGGCATTCAGTTTATTATTATAGTTCAAAGCAGATTTTTCCGGGTCAGTTACGGGATCGGGTCGGATCCAGTTATGGGACGTCCGGGTTCGGGTCCGAAATATTTGACCCGTTTCCAACTCTGGATGACACATGATCGCATTAACCAATTTCAGCGCGCCGTTTGTATAAAACACAACAGTTCGGATATTTTACTGTTCCGCGTCTAGTAAGAACGGGTTTTGACTAAAAAAATTAAGCAAATACCTGATGTAAACTTTATATTCTGTATTTTACTGAGGATGTTAGTCACTTCTAGATGCTACTAGTAAAAACCCGAAGTTGCCAATGCTTGTGGACACTTCACGTGCTTACTAGTAATTCCGCGAAATAACTGATTTCGGGTTTTTACGTAACATTTATATATATATATATATATATATATATATATATATATATATATATATATATATATACTATTGAGAAGAGACAGATGCAAAAAAATCTTTATCTGGTACTAAAACAACTAAGAAATACTCAAAAACCAACAGGTATGAGTAAAAAGGAGATAAAGAAGTAGCAACCTGAATGTAGAAAGTGTTGAGAATGCCGAGCCTTGGCTTTATCAAGGACCAGCAAAACTCTGCATTTTTTTCACTTCCACAAAGACAAAGTTGGAAATGGGTTTCTGCAAGGCCATAGCCCACAAAAATATTTTTGTAATTAACATAACTTCCTCAGAGTTGCATGAGGAATCATTTAGTTAAAGTTTTTGCATGCATCTATAACCTTCCTGGCCCAACCCACGCTCGTCATCTGCCACAAAAATCAGAAAAACGATTACAAAAACCACAAGTTGTGAGAGTGTCTGAATAAGCCATCAGAATTATTCAGCTAAAAAACACGTTGCCAAGCAACCTAGCCGCCTAAGAGAGATTTTAAACATGAATAACAGTACCAAAGTACTACAAAGTCTTATGCTTTGGGGTGAAAAAAGCTTTATCCAAAATGCCATAAAATAAAAAACAAAAGAATAAAAAATTTTTACAATGAGATTCCTAAAATGAAACAGGATTTTGGTACCCACAACTTACTCAACAACTGACATAACAAGAAAAAAATAATAATAAAAGTAAAAAGATGCTTTGGAAAATATTATATGAAGTTAACAATTAGTTGCCATATTTACAAATATTCCAGTAGTGCTTTAAGAGTATAATCATGTAGATATTAAGTTCCTACCAACAATGAAAAAACATCGTTGACAACAAGAACAATAAAACGACTAACTACTCAAACAAAGTGCCCCAAATCACGCAAATATTCCAAGTTAAGTGAAAGAGAAAAAACTCAAGAAGTTAGTAAAAATGCTTGCTCCTAATTCTTGATGCTAAATAACTAAAATTTCTGCCAAGGATGTTCATTAATTAAACTTAGAACGAAGTAAGATTAAGAACAAAGATGAGAGCTTACCTTCCAAGCCACACTTGCAGCTCAAGTTTTAAAACATGGCCGAACCCTCTTCTCAGCCGCTCCCAGAAGCAGGTGGTGGGGGTGGGGGTGGATGTGGGGGGTGGGGAAGGTTCCCTACTTTACTCTGCATAAAAGACCCTGCCCGTTAAATTTCTACCAAGATGAATTATACAACTAAGAATGAAGTCCTGCTTGTCCAGACAGAGTAGAATAACTCTCCAGAATACATGAAAAATATTATCAAATACACTTGTAGTGTATTCAATAACCTTTAAATGTATTTAACTACCTTAGTGTACTTCTACAGACACTTCAAGATCCTATTTATTTTAACGTAAGTTTTTCTATTTTTAGGACAGTTATTCTAGTGAGCGAATACCTCGTTTACTTTTTATTTATTTTTATTTTACGTTTTAATCAAATTATAAACTTTTTTTGTGTGATTTTATAAGCTGATTTAGTATTGTAACAAAGCAGTTCCTTCCCAAAGAGGTTTTGCTGAATTCGGTGAAGCGACCACAGATCTAAAATTTTGTCTCGCTAAATTCTCTGCAGTTGGCTCAGTTCTTGCACTGGACTTTCTGGAAGTTTTGTTCTTTTTTTTGTAGGAATTAAGTACTGCTTTCCCAAATATCTTCACATTTAAGCCTCTTTATTAGCGAGGGCTCTACCCAATCAACGAAAATTAGCGTATTACTCGGGCGCGCGCTTGGACATTGCTGCAAGATTTAGCACCATAACTAGCCATGGCTAACTCCCATTCCCGGTCAAGCTCTTGCATTCCATTGAAAAGCTTCTCTGAATTGGAATGGAACTATTCCGTAAGGCCAAGGATTTCACTCTAAGCTTCTACATCAACAGTTCACGAATAGAACAAGTATGCGTTGGCAGAGACAGGAATTAAGCAGGACAGAAGCACCCTTACCGAACGCAATGATCATTATAGAACATCCCATGTAAAGGGAGAACCAGAGGAAGCCCTCTAGGTTATGTTCAGGGAGTGCTTCTCCAAATCCCTCGTCGCGCCAATGGCTTCAGCCAGTGATTATTTTGTTAATAATGCAAGCCGCAATGAGGCAGAGATTCGAAGTAACTTAGATATATACCGTAAACCAAGTACTCACTACAATGCGCTCCGGTATACGATGTTTCGCTTCCAGTCGTTTTTTACAACAACAACAACAAAAAAAAAAAAAAAACAGCATTAGAACACAAGGAAATTCATTTAGAGCAGTATCGATTAGATTATAAATATCAATTTATCATCCGGTATATTTTCTCAACATTTTCAATGCCTTCCATGACGCGTGAATTCTCAAAATAGTCGCATTTGGACGACATGAAATCGTATTTTTCGTCGGACGACACGGCATTCGCGTAAGAATGGTGATCAAAGGTCAATACGACCTCTCTGAATCTCAGATCCAATTCCAATATTAATGTTAAAACACATCTGTGGTGTGTATTAAGCTGATGGATCATTCATAAGATGAAATTAAAATCAAATACATCACTAAATGATAATTTACCATATTTTCCTAGCACATTTTTGTTTAGGATATTCAGCATTATTTACAAGATAACTTGTATTTCAAAGACATTTTTGTAGACCTAAATCCTGTGTATCTACCTCGGTACTGCCTAACTACGTAATAGCAACAATCATGACACTTCGTAAAATCAACAAAAGAATATAAGTGTGTCACAAAAGTAAATATTTGCTAAACTATGGGGCAGCTATTAATAGTATTACTACTGTTTAGTTTTAAAAAACAATATTTATTATTATTCAGATTTAGACGAACGTAACCAGCGACCCTGACATCGATGACAATGGGATGTCACTACGAAAGTCCATCAGCGCATGCGCAAGCTAAAATTTGACTTCGAGATAGAAAGAAAAGCTGAGTGGTATTGGTAACTTTGGGTCTAGGATATCTACAGGTTACATCTCGTCGTGTGATACATCATTTAAGAGCTGTCGTTAATAGCAGGTTACCTCCCCTTGGAGAGGCGGGGAAGGGGGTCGGTCGAGGAGAAGCAAGATTTCGCTACGATGCACCGTTTTTGAAATATTTTGGAAAATCAAACTAGGTGGCTCACCGCGTGCTTCCGTTACCCATTTCCGTTACATCGAATTTTTCCACTTGGGATTCACTTTACTACTGTCAGGAAAGATGCTTAGGCATTAAAAAAAATTCCTAGTTTAAACCATTCTAAATCATAAAAAAAAAAATCAAAAATTCTTCATTTTTTGAAGTTTTTCCTAATTTTAATCCTGGGCTTATAACCTAAAATTTCACTATAAAATCTTCAGCCTTCAAAAAATTTTTCGTTCAAAACCCTTCCAAATATTTTCGGCGCCTGCCCATTCACCAGATTTTGAAATTCCTGTATAAATCCCTGATGAGTGATTTTCCCATTCTCTTTGAAAAATGAAAAGGGATGAACCTCGCAACAAGTACTTTCACTGATTTTTGGTCCCGACCCCTTTCTGTAATGTTTACTCTCTTGCCCGCCTTGAGTAAGAATAAAAGTTTTTGGGGTTGGGCGATACATACGTTTATAAACGCGCATGCGCGTACAAATATTCATTCCTATGTTTTATTAAAATTACGAGACCTTTAATTTATTTCACAGAATGGGTTTTCTAAAAAGAACAACACATATGTGACTGACTTATAAAGCCTGGAATTCAGATTTTTTGAAAGCATTTTACTATCAAAGACTTGATGAATAGCGTGCAAACACTTTGTAAAATTAAAAAAGAAAATCGGAGAAATGAAAAAAAAAAAATAGAAGTGGAAAATAAAAATTTAAAAGAAATAAGGAAAGGCAGTGTGTTCCGATCAATGTAGATTGAATCTTCCGCTTTTCTTCAGGAGTCATCAATTATTAGAACACTGTTGATGAACAAACTGTCAGTGCTGCCCAGATTAATTATACAAAGTGAGGAAAAAAATCTAAATGAATTTATGCAAATAAATCTCCTTAAGCTCGAGCACATTAATTAATCGTGAGCATGACCTTCGCGGAGTAAGTCAGCGAAGAATCACATCAGTGGAAGAACGGAATTAAAGCATACGTTGGAAGACCCAAATGCGGAGGATGTTGTCTGTTCCTGTCCGCTTTAGTTTTCGTAACAAAAAGCTACTTTTTCTAATTGTTCTGCGCTGATTTCTTTAGTATCCGTACTTTTAGTCGTGTCGAAAATGTATGACATGTCTGCAACACACTTCTGTTAAAATATGTAAAGCTTGGTAAAAGAATTGGTAGCTTAATACTAAAAACTCTAAAAAATAAAACAACATATAGCGAGTGGTGTTTCACGTCTGAACCCTTTAAGTGGCCGATGTTTCTGAATCAAATGGTGCCCAAACTTATCTAAGCTTCCCAACATTGTTCACATAGCGTCTTGATTCTACGAAAGCTACGAAAAAGCAATACGTTTATCCCCTCCCACGTCAGCAGTACCGAACATAAACCTGTCGCTAGTGATAAGATCTCGGTTCCATCTCAGTTCTCTGTTCCATGACCCCAGACATGATGGGGAAGGCCAGTTCCCGTGCCAAGAAAAACGTGCTACTGGGTAAAAAAAAAATGCCTCAAATATCTTCTTTCTTTCTGTTCTTAGGTTAGTCGACATTGTTATAGCCCTTTTAGCAGATAATCAGTTAGAAAGCCGCTAGTGGCCTAGTGGTCAACGTTCGTGACTGCCACGGAGAAGACCTCGGGTTCGATCCTAGGCAGGTACGAACGCTCGAACCACTAAATATCCGCCGTGCGTCGGATGGGCACGTTAAGCCGTCGGACCCCGAGTACTGGCCCCTACCGGTAATGAATAAGGGCGTCTTCCTTCCCCTTTCTATCTCGCTTTCGTGTCACTTTCCTATCGGGCACTCTAGCCCAAATTTCCTAGCTTCCTATTTTTAAGGGTTGTTTAAGACCTGGGGTCAGACGCTCCCTTCCTAAAATCCTTTACATATGATCTGATCTGATCTGACATGGTCACATAAGTATATGGTAGCCTAGATGAGTATATCTTACTCCAGGTGTGGGCCGCGGATGGCCTAGAGGTCAACGTTCGTGACTGCCACGTGGAAACCTCAGGTTCGGTTCCAGGCAGGTAAGAATGATTGAACCACTAAATATCCGCCGTGCGTCGTATGGGCGCGTTAAGCCGTCGGCTGCCGGGTACTGGTCCCCCGGTAATAAACAAGGGCGTCTTTCTCCTCCTTTCCACCTCGCTCCCGTGTCACTTTTCCATCGGGCACTCTAGCCCAAATCTCCTGGCTTGCTATTTCTAAGGGTTGTGTAAGACCTGGGGTCAGACACTCCCTTCCTAAAATCCTCTACATCTGATCTTATCTTATCTGAAATTTGAAATCGAGCTGCCGATGGCTTAGTGGTTAGAGATTCAGACTATTGTTGGAGAGACCCCAGGTTCAAACTTAGCCTTGATAGTGTGAGTTTTTAGCAATCGCTGAATATCTGCCGCGCATTGGACAAGCACGTAAAGTGACGACCTCCAGGTAGGAATCCCCCGGTTAAAGTTCCTAAGCCCTCGCCAAATTTCTCTCTGCCTTCTATGTGCAAAATCGTACGCTTGTACGGTGGTGCCATCTAGTGTGCTCTCTCTCTCTCTTACAAACTATCCTGTCAGAATCGCTCTAACTTCCTTCAGTTTTTGTGCCCTGTCCGTAAGGACACAGAAACTGAATGAAGTTAGAGCACATATATTTGAAATATATGAAATTTTTTTAGTACATGTATTTCAAAGTAGTAATACAAGATAAACTCACAATTGATTCCCTGTATGTACTCAAAAATGAGTACGTGTCGTTTTCAAAAAATGAGACTCATGTACTCGGAGCTATTATAAAGCCCAGAATGTACTCAAAAACGATTACATTTTGCTTATTTCTAAGAACCAATTTTTAACAATGTAGAGGTAAAATTTGTATCGCTTTTAATTTTTACGAAAGTGCCGAGACCTTATTTTTATGTTTATTCCTTTTTCTCAAAACTTTGCATTTTAAAACTGGGATGCGTGCTTGACGCTGGAAAAATACGGTAATATGAACATGTAAATTATGTTTTTGAATTTTGTATCTTGCCTCAATAATAAGGCTTAAAAAGAACAGTGTTCGAAAAATTGATTTTTTTTTTCTATTTTTTCCTTAGGTCAACACTCTCCTTTTTCATCAACTTATGCTTAGTTGATGAGAAACGGCCTTTTTCTAATTTTTTTGTTTGCATGGAGGTTTGTTTAACTACAACCGTGAGCAACTCAGTAGGCTATAAGCAGTCGCCCGTCCCTAATTTAGAGCCACTGGTCTCAGGGAAAGGAGAGAGCCAGCGCCGTAAGACAAACAAAACATCCATGCCTTACCGGGATTCGAACCCGGAGCCATTTCGGACGAAATATCATCAGAAGCCATCGCTTAGACCACTGTACCACCGGGGCGGCTAATTTATTCACAGTCCGATTTATTTACAGGTTTCTTCTACAATTTCACTCTCCCCTTTGCATGTCTCTTATTTACTAAGCTGACGTGTTCTCAAATTTCACTTACCAGTTAAGTTTGTGGTGGTTTCTTCGTAGTAGGTAATATTTTTCTGTTCTTCTATCTCTCGCTGCTTAAAGAACCAAAGAGCAAAGTAAAATTACACATATGGGTATACTTGTGCATTTTAGCTCTCTTTAGAATTGCTATTTGCCCCCTTCATGGTGACACAAAGATGGTGGTTGCGAAGATCATCAATAAAGAGTCAGCTCTATTCCCTCCAAGTGAATGGAGCAGCATGACGCACTTGGAAGCTTCAGTAACAGATCTCCTGAGTTTGTTGAACGTCTTCTTTACAAAAGAATTGTACGTCCATCATTGAACCATGGAAGTGAAAGAGTGAAAACGCAATCACGCATGTATTTGCCATTCGTGTTTCACTCACACTAGAAAGACGTGGACCCCGAGGGGGCTACACTTGAAAACATGTTTGCTCCTTACTTTCCTTCTTTTATCAGTGAATCCCTTTCAATTTTTTGACACATGCATAACGCCGAAAAAAAAAAAATTAAGTAAACGCTGAAGCTCTCAGCAGCAACCAAACAATAAGTGGAGATATTAAGGTTTTATAACTACTGGCGCATATGCTTTATAATATTTGATCAACATCGGCATTTGTTCAAAGAGACAGCTTCTAATTCTCTCTCCTTCTGACGCATCCCCTGTGAATTTTTAAAGGAACCATTGTTAGGCTACAGTTCTCCATTTTGTTTGTCACGATCAGTTTCGTTTTCTTTATCACGCGAACTGAACATAACGCTATTTATCAATGAGAAAACATAAAACGAGCGCATTTTGGACATAATACACATCTTTCAACTTTTATCTTAAGCCATATTTTTTCATATATACAGCGAAACTTCCATTAACGGGCACCTCCAAACAACGATAATCTCCAAGAAACCGTAAGTTTTGATTGATGCAGAGCAGCTGCCGCACGATTAACATTAACAATAGCCTCCAAACAGCGAAACCTCTTAAAAGCGGCAAAGGGACACAGCAGTCAGTCCCGAAAGAGATCTCAGATCACATGTAGAGGATTTTAGGAAGGGAGTGTCTGACTCCAGGTCTTAAACAACCCTCAGAAGTAGAAAGCTAGAAGATTTGAGCTAGAGTGCCAGACAGGAAAATCACACTGAAGCGAGGTAGAAAGGAGGAGAAAGACGCCTTTATTTATAACCGGGGAGGGGAGGGGGGAAGTACTCGGAGTCTGACAGCTTAACGTGCCCATCCAACGAACGGCGGATATTCAGTAGTTCGAGCGTTCGTACCTGCCTGGGATCGAACCTGAGACCTCTCCGTAGCAATCACGAACGTTGACAACTAGGACATCCGAAAGAGATCGAACGGACACCTTGTCCTTAAAAGGATTTTACGCAGTTCCTTCAATACTTCGGCGGAACGCATATGATAGGAATAAAGAATGCTACTGTGCCTCCAGCTCGATAGGTTGGATAACGGCGAATATAATGGTGTGATTAAGTGAAAAAAAAAAAAAAGGAATACAGTGTAGTGTTTAGTCCTACATGAGGCGAACTTCAGCTCCTGTATATGTTTTAGCCTCAACCTTGGTGTAGTGAGTGCGTAGCGGTATATCTTTGTTTGGTCCCTGTGGGTTCAGTTCCCTATTTTCGAAGCGCGGCTAGCTAACTGTGCAGTTCGACTTAACTGTCTAGCATTTTCTAGCTTGAAATTTGGCATTTCTAAAGGGACGTTTAAGACAACGGGTCAGACACCACTTTCCTAAAATCTTTTACACCATGACTTTATTTTATATTGTTATACTGAGAGTCATGTCGGCGGTCAGGCGCAATTTTGACACCATCTCGCTTGCTTTAGCTCAGGACAGTATCAGTGAACTGTATGCGTCTATGCCACGCCGAGGTAACACGAGCAGTGAACTGTATGCGTCTATGCCACGCCGGGTAACAGGATCAGTGACCTGTATGCGTCTACGCCACGCCGGGTAACAGGATCAGTGAACTGTATGCGTCTGTGCCACGCCGGGTAACACGATCAGTGAACTGTATGCGTCTATGCCACGCCGGGTAACAGGATCAGTGAACTGTATTCGTGTATGCGTCTATGTCACGCTGGGTAACAGTATCAGTGAACTGTATGCGCCTACGACACGCCGGGTAACAGTATCAGTGACCTGTATGCGTCTACGCCACGCCGGGTAACAGCATCAGTGAACTGTATGCGTCTATGTCACGCCGGGTAACAGGATCAGTGAACTGCATGCATCTATGTCACGCCGGGTAACAGGATCAGTGAACTGTATGCGTCTATGCCACGCCGGGTAACAGTGTCAGTTAACTGTATGGGTCTATGCCACGCCGGGTAACAGGATCAGTGAACTGTATGCGTCTATGCCACGCCGGGTAAATGTATCAGTGAACTGTATGCGTCCATGACACGCCGGGTAACAGCATCAGTGAACTGTATGCGTCTATGCCACGCCAGGTAACAGTATCAGTGAACTGTATGCGTCTATGCCATGACGAGTACCAATGTCAGTGAACTGTACGCGTCTATGCCACGCCGGGTAACAGGATCAGTGACCTGTATGCGTCTACGCCACGCCGGGTAACAGGATCAGTGAACTGTATGCGTCTGTGCCACGCCGGGTAACACGATCAGTGAACTGTATGCGTCTATGCCACGCCGGGTAACAGGATCAGTGAACTGTATTCGTGTATGCGTCTATGTCACGCTGGGTAACAGTATCAGTGAACTGTATGCGCCTACGACACGCCGGGTAACAGTATCAGTGACCTGTATGCGTCTACGCCACGCCGGGTAACAGCATCAGTGAACTGTATGCGTCTATGTCACGCCGGGTAACAGGATCAGTGAACTGCATGCATCTATGTCACGCCGGGTAACAGGATCAGTGAACTGTATGTGTCTATGCCACGCCGGGTAACAGTGTCAGTTAACTGTATGGGTCTATGCCACGCCGGGTAACAGGATCAGTGAACTGTATGCGTCTATGCCACGCCGGGTAAATGTATCAGTGAACTGTATGCGTCCATGACACGCCGGGTAACAGCATCAGTGAACTGTATGCGTCTATGCCACGCCAGGTAACAGTATCAGTGAACTGTATGCGTCTATGCCATGACGAGTACCAATGTCAGTGAACTGTATGCGTCTATGCCATGCCGAGTAACAGTATCAGTGAACTGTATGCGTCTATGCCACGCCGGGTAAGAGTATCAGTGAACTGTATGTGTCTATGCCATGACGAGCAACAGTGTCAGTGAACTGTATGCGTCTATGCCACGCCGGGTAATTGTATCAGTGAACTGTATGCGTCTATGCCACGCCGGGTAACAGTATCAGTGAACTGTATGTGTGTATGCCACGCCGGGTAACAGTATTAGTGAACTGTATGCGTCTATGCAACGCCGGGTAACCTCTTGTATCCAAGCTACAGGTGGCGCTACAACGTACTATCTCGTGCAGCTGTTTCATCTGAATAAATGTCCCAACTGCTCTGGTATTGCCATCATTTCCTTTCCTATACATGTACATTGCACATACCAATTTTCATCTTGATTGGATGATTCCTTCTGGGTGCTTCGTTTTTTCTGGTTTTTTCTTTTCTTTGCAGATTATAGTTCTTACAGTGTATCCATTAAAACAGCGTACTTACTCGAACAACTGATCTTATTTTTATTTCTTACACTTTACTAAAAATAAAATAAGTACATAATGTACCAAAAAGGTACTTACGTACACATTTTTCTCTTTATACCTCATGTGTTGCATTATTTTGCTCCCGTTAATGAAACAGCGAAACTGGCGTAGTACATATTATGAGACACGCCTGCAATTATGCGCCACACATTTATTCTTACTTTTCATCATGATGGTAATATACATTGCACACGTATTGTTGCCGCAGAATTTGTCGAAGTTTAAAAGTTTTTAAGTGATCAAAGGGATTCTGAATTGCTGACTGGAAGAACGCAAACGGTAAGAAACCACAAGCAGATAAAGAAAATCTTTCGACGCGTAAGTATAGAATTCCGGAATTCCAAACTACATTCTTTTCACTCGGAAGTTTTTGGTTGTTGAGAGGACATGATACTTTCCTCTTAATTTTTGCTTTAAACGTCTGCTCAGCATTGAAACAAGCAGAATTTCAATAGGGTGATGAGCTTAGGCGGTATCGGAGTATTGATGTGTTTCCCGTTATCTGTAGAACCCCGAGTATCCATCTATATTTAGAGCTTCGTGTCAACGTTATCGTTGCTGATGGAAAATGCGCATTAAGTTGTCAAATAGCGTGTAACGATTGAGACACAAAATCGATGAAAATGTTTCCAGTGGACAGATATCGAGTTAAATAATCGATAGCAAATTTGCTAAACTCTTTGTTCCGAGTTCTAATGATACTTTAAACATTTTTTTCAAATGATGCGACGAGCGGTTTTGAATGGTTCAGTCAAAACTATTTCTGAGAAAGAGAGCTGTGGTATTTATCGAAGTCGTGTTATCCCCCAATTTTAGCTTTGAAGATGGTTTTTGAAAAACGTTTCTCAGAACAAAATCATTTTAAGGAGATTGAAAAAAAAAAAACGTTACTCACAAACACGAAGAAATGCTTCCTTTTCAGCATGTCTTTGGCAAAAAAAGTTGGTGCAAAAAGTAGATCTTTGTCCGTTTGTTCCATATCTCTGCAACTATAGGGTGATGTAAAAGTCCCTGTGCACCTGATGCACTGTGATAAGAAGTAATAATTAGAAATCTATAAAGTGTAGTTACCACTCACGTACATGCAATATTGTGAATGGAGAATGTTCGTGTGTTTGGGGCGAGGTTACGCGCATCTTGCCGTCTGACTTTGAACGACACAGACGGTATTTCAGGCGTCTGGTCGGGATTGAATCAGTCAGTAGTGAGGCGTCACAGTGGCCGGTTGATAACGCTGTTGTCGCTTGAAGGTCGAGTGTTTCTGATTAAACATGTGTTTCGCAGTGGAGGTGAATATACGGACGAAGGGAAACGTAAGTACAGAGAAAAATTTCCCGATACTAAAACACCCCATCGCAATGCAGTGAGACGGTTAATTGAAAAGCTTCGTAAAAACCGGATCAGTGAGAGATGCTCTGAAAAGCGGTAGGCCGCGAGTGTTAACAGAGGAAAAGGTGAAGGATATTTCCTTTCACATTACTAAAAGTTCAAAGAAATCGGTTCGAAAATTGGCACAAGCAGGTGTGTCGTACAGCAAAACTCTTAGGGCACTGAAGACGCGACTGCAGCTCTAACTCTACAAAATCAGAACAGTGCACGAAATGAAACACACATACTACGATACGCGTGTGGAATATTGCAGATGGTTCAAGGACTTCATTAATGACAACAGAGAAAATATTCTGAACGTCAAGTTTTTTTCCGATGATGCGCTGTTCCACTTCTTGGGATATGTGAACAACAAAATCAGTCGCATGTGAACTTCCAATAATCCGCGTCAGGTACGCGATGCGCCCTTATATGATCAAAAGATTGGTGTGTGGTGTGCGATATCTCGAAGAAGCATAATTGGGCCCATATTCTTCGAGGGGACCATAAACGCGGCAAGATATTGTGACAATATCCTGTATCCATCCATCGCGCGGTTAACTCTTTAACGACCACGACACTAAAATTTTTTGTCACTCAGAATACCACAGCACCCGAAAATGTCTGCTGCTCTTTTCCGAATTTCATTCCCCCTCCCTTTGTCAGGTTAACAAAAAGAAGAATTAGTGCTTGGTCACCACTCCAACCTTCGGATCTCAAGGTTAGCTATGCACTGACTTTCGGACGTTTCCCTGGGTGAATCAGTGCTTTCTTCTACTGAGAGGCTTAGACAGATGAGAGTGGTAACAGCTGGAAAATCTTGTTTATCATAATTTCCCCTTTTCTTGTTCTTGTAAAAAATATGCTCTCAATTTGTTTGTTTGGATTGAGTAAAATGGAAGAATGTTTACGTCAAATTTTCTCTCATGAACTCCGCTTTTGGAACAATTTAAAATATCACAGACAAACGAGGCACGAGTCAATAAAGGAAGACCTCTACTGAGCGATGTCAGAAGGTTGAATGATATAGCCCCGGGACAAACCAACTCCTGGAGCACTTCTTTGTTTATAGCAACAACAATGACAACTGAGGGTGACTTCTTCTAATCCCTCGGACGCCGTGCAAATTCAAAGAACATTGGGGATAGAAAATCCTAGTCATGCTATCTGGGCGACTCGGGAGCTTGTGGTTGTCTTTATGTCCGGGCACGTTGGGCATTGGGGAAAGCGACAGGGTTAACGGAGGAGGAAATTGTTAATTGCTACTTCCTACAAGATTCCCTACGTCCCATGAAGTTCATGTCTCCATGGCGTTGTTGATTGATGTGTTCAGAAACAGGATCATTTTCAAAGGCAAATGGCCGACACGTTCGCCCGATCTCAAGCCACCAGATTACTATCTGTGGGATTTACTGAAAGACTCTGTTTACAAGAGCAATCCCCGTTCTCTGCCAGAACTACTGGAAGCCATCACTACAATAATCAGCAACATTTCTTCGTTGGATTTGTCCCGTGTCTTTAAGAGAATATTCAGATGCGTGGATACACGTCTACACACAGGAGAGGGCCATTTCCAGCATTTATTGTAGCAGTACACTTGTAGTTGTTGTACGTGTATTGTCTTGCCAGATGCACAGTGACGTTTGGCTCACCTTGTATCAGTCCGACATGAAAAATTCTTACACTGTAAAAAATAAGTGGTGTGAATTCACGAAACATTTCTGAAAAATAATGGGCAACAAAGTTGCAGGTGAGTGTCCGTCTTTTAACGAAATTTCCGTTTTTAAAAGTGCCCGTTTTTCTCAACTTCCGTATCATCACAGATTTTCCGTAATCATAAATTCTGTTTCAAGTTTTTCCGTATTTAGACGGAAATTTCGAAAAAATGAAGACGCTGAACTTTTTAGTAATTACACCAGACACTCCTTTCAGAGTAGTGGGGATCGACTCGACGTTGTTTGGGTTGGTTCAACTAATGCGCGTCTTAACCACTGAGCCAGAAAAGACTCAGAAATCTAAATTAAGTTCATGGTAAAAGTAATAGTGCGATGATGATTTTTTTTTCTCATTAATGCGAGTGATTTAGTCATTTTATTTTCTGTTGGAACTTATTGTATTTCAATACGTTTGTAATAATTTTATTTTTTCTGTAGGAGCACTTATCACAAATTAAGTATTTTTTTCATCGCGATTTTTCGAAGCAACAGAATGCTTTGGAACTTGAGATCTTTTTAAACTGACAATGGCTTTCAATTTTCTTTAAGAAATGGTGAAGTGTACTGTTTTAAAGTATTATACCGCATTTCATAAAATTATGTATAAAATTTACTCTTGATAGCTGTAATAGCTTTCGTTTTAAGAGGTCCAAAGACTGATACATATATAGACATCGTACAATCGCCTGTACAATAAGTTAAATATCCGGTTTCTTACAGTAACACAGTATACAGTATGTAACGTACCAGGAGATGTGACGTACCTGCCAGAAGGACGCACACGACATAAAGGCAGATAGGAATCAGAATAAAATGTCCGCGTAGCTTAATTGGTAGAGCAACTTATTCCGGAATGAGTGGACCCGGGTTCGAATCCTGGCGCGGATAAAAATGACGGAGAAATTTACTTCGTTATAATGGCGCCCGAACTATCCGGATGACCCGACCGTTCAAAATCTCGCATTGGTGTGATGTTATTTCCACACCGCGAGATAGGAAAAATATGAGCAGCACTTCGAAAGAAAAAAAGAAAAGAAAAATAAGGGGGAGATGATGTAACGTACCAGGAGATGTGACGTACCTGCCAGAAGGATGCACACGACATAAAGGCAGATAGGAATCAGAATAAAATGTCCGCGTAGCTTAATTGGTAGAGCAACTTATTCCGGAATGAGTGGACCCGGGTTCGAATCCTGGCGCGGATAAAAATGACGGAGAAATTTACTTCGTTATAATTGCGCCCGAACTACCCGGATGACCCGACCGTTCAAAATCTCGCATTGGTGTGATGTTATTTCCACACCGCGAGATAGGAAAAATCAGAGAATCCCTTCTCCAGTGCTTCGAAAAATAAATGTGTGTGACGTTGCATTCCACACACCAGATTGACGGGGAGTTCTCAAGTGCACGTTCTACAGTGGTTGTCTGCCTGCAACGATTCATGGTCACGGCTGATCCGTGGGCCATTCCCCGGGCCCTCTTTCGGGGGAGATGTGACGTACCTGCCAGCAGGACGCACATGACATAAAGGCAGATAGGAATCAGAATACATGTCTGCGTAGCTCAGTTGGTAGAGCTGCTTGTTCCGGAATAAGCGTACTCGGGTTCGAATCCCGGCGTAGACCGAAAATGACGGAGAAATTTACTTCGTTATAAGTAACTGGTGCACAAAATGGGGGAGAAGAGAAGAAATATCCTGTGCCACACAATAACCAAAATTCATGCAATATGCTATGCACGCTATCCGATCCTGCTGCTTAAACAGGGGCGGATTTACAACGAAGCCAACGAAGCACAAGCGCGAGTCTTCGCAATGCTGGAGGGCCTCAAAAATAATGATTCATAATTTTTTTTTTAATTTTGCTTCTAAAAAACAGAAAAGTCATAGAGCGACGGATACATTCGCTGTTCTGGGCTTGGGAAGATTTGAGAGCATAATTCTGTCCGAAATCAAAGTACGTCATCCAAGAGTATGAACTTACTATCTTAATGAAATATTTTTCTAGACAATGAAATTTTTTTTTCGTCATTAATACGAGCGATTTAGTTATTTTGTTTTCTGTTGGAGCTTATTATTTTTATGAATAGGTTTCTAATATTTTTTTTTCTGAAGGAGGACTTCTCACAAGTTAAGCATCTTTCATCGTGATTTTTTTGAGCAACACAATGCTTTCCAACTTGATTTTTTTTTTAAACTGACAATGACTTTTAGTTAACTTTAAAAAAAGTGAAATGAACTTCTTTATAGTCTTATTTCACACACACACACACACAAAACCTCCTAAATATAAAATTCACTCTTGATAGCTATAATAGCTTTTGTCTTAAGTTGTGCAAAAACTGATACATACCAGTAGACATCGTATAATCATCTGTAGAATAAGTTAACTACCCGGTTTCTTACAGTAACACAATATATAATAGGTAGCTGGGCACAAAATATGGCAGAGGAGAAAAAATATCTTGTGCCACAATAATAAGATGCATGCGATATGCTATCCACAATATCCGATCTCGCTACGGAACTTCAAAATTCGACAGACGACTGAAATTTAAAAGTTAATCGAACCTCAAGTATTCTCACGAATTGCTCTTATTACCGATAATTTCTCGTCATACGGATACGGAAAAAGTGAGAACGCAGATTTTCTGTTAATATGCGAAAGGAATTGCGGAAAGGTTTCAGAAAATTTGGCATTTTCCGTTAACACATCTCTAAAACGGTAATTTACCGTCAATATAAGAAAGAAACTGGGGAAAGGTTTCTAAAAATTCAGAATTCTCCCGTGGTGCGAAAAATCCGTGAAATTCAGGTTTCTTTCCGTCATTTCACGAAAGAAATGACGGAAAGTGGCTCGTGAATTTCGGAAATTTTGTCTTAGTGTACGAGTAAAATGGAATTAGAAAACGTGTTTTGCGAGGCACACGAATATATTTCATCCATTTTTATTTTTTTTTATTGGAGGTTTAACGACCACCATGAGCAACTCAATGGGCTATAAGCAGTCGCCCTTCCCTAATTTAGGGTCACTGGTTCCAAGGAAGGGAGAGAGCCAGTGCCGTAAGACAAACACAACATCCATGCCTGACCGAGATTCGAACCCGGACCCCTTACGGACGAATGATCAGAGGCCAGCGCCTTAGACCACTGCGCCACCGGGGCGGCAGATTTCATCCATGCTCGGACTGTCTGTAACTGTCAATGGGGTGGAATGTGCTACATGCGACCGCGGATTCCACACGGCTTGTAACATGAATGTCAATTAAAGCAGTCCATAAACTAATTTTACGTAACATGTTAAAGACTGTGGTTCAGTGGTCATCCTTATAAAAGTATCGACTTTCCTTCCTTAAGAAAAGGCTTTGAAGTTTTAACTTCAGTAACTTCCGCCCTCATCAGGGTATCACAAAAGCCCTCAGTATTAAATTAGCAAGCCACCCTCCCCCACACACACACATCATGAAAATAGTCAAATTATGTTTGGAAGAGGCCAAAATGATTTTTTCTGTTGTAATCTAATCTGGAAGTCAGTTTGGTTCTGTGGTTACAATACATTTTTATACATTAGTGGGAGAGAGTAAAAATTCCCGGCAAAATTAGGGTGGACCCAAAACCGTGCTATGCGTAGAGACCTGGTAGCTTTAAATCCTCCACTGATTTCAAAATTAGGTCCTTCGACAGACGATTGAAATTTAGTATTTAATCAAACCTCAAGTAATCCCAGGATTCGCTCCTATTACCGGAAATCTCTCGTCATATGGATATGGAGAAAGTGAGAACGGAGTATTTCCCGTTAGTATACGAAAGAAGGTTATGGGAGCCACCGACCCAACAGAGTCCCACTATACTAACGCCACATCACCAGACTTTATGTCTCAGCTTTATGAAAGAGCATCGGCACTGGACCTCAGATGATTGGAGACGGGTCCTCTGATCCAATGAGTCCCGTTTCCGGTTATTCCGCACAGACGGGAGGTTGCCGATCTGGCGGAAACAGCAGGAAGTCATGGAACCGTCATCTCAACAACAAACTGTTCACTCTGGTGGAGGCTCGGTTATTGTCTGGGGCGTGTTTAGTTAGCACACGTTTGGATCTCTTGTGCGTCTAGATGTATCATTGAACGGTCCACGCTACGTGTCCATCCTTGCAGACCATCTGCATTTGTTCGTGGTCATCATGCACCCACAAGGCAATGGATTATTTCAGAAGGACAATGCGCCTCCTCACAGAACCGTGGTGATTAGAAAATGGTTAAAAGAGGATTCCGTAGAAGTTCACACCCTCGAATGGCCTCCCAGTTCACCGAACACGAACCCTGTGGAAAATCTTTGGGATGCTTTGGAAAGATCAGTTCAAACTTTGTATCCCCCAACCAGGTACGCAGCAGCATTATGGACAGGGGCATAGCAAGCATGAGTGAAGATACCTGTCGGACGCTTTCGTGACCTAGTCTACTCGATACCTTGTCGTGTGACTGTCCTTATCTGGGCGAAAAGTGGGCATACCCAAGAGGTCTGCACAGGCCAGGGCCGGACCGTTAGGCCCGAGCCCGGCCCGCAGGCCGGGTCGGGCCTTTGCTTATTTCTAAGTTGGGAAAACGGGCCGGGCCTTCAATATTAAATGTAAAACAGACACGGGCCGAGCAGGGTTGTTGTGTTTTTCTTTTATGAGCAAAACAATCGCTGTGCGATGCCTTTCTCGTTTGTAAAACTCGCAACATACAGCAGCAGGATAAGATTGAATAATTTCCGCTGATGGAAAAAATAGAAGTTTTACAACATCCTCCCTTTCTACAAAACAATTGCAGTGGGTTAGCTCACTTAGTTTTTTAATGTGAATGTGGTCCCTTCTGTCTCCTCCCTAACTTCCACCCTCATCTCATGATTCAGGGCAGGCTATTAACTGCAGCATTTATAAAACGAGCCACCCGCTCGCAGACCAGGAGCTGTCGCAGACGATCTTTTTTATTGTTCTGGTCGGCGGCACCATTTTCTCTAGATGTGTGAAAAGCTTTTAAGTTGTCTTAAATGGCACGGGAGAAATGGGCTCGGAGAAACTTACTTCTGTGTATAAATCTGTGCCGTATTTGCCCCATTTGTACTCTCAGGCAACCGTTTTCAAAACTTCTGTGACACTGATTAGCTGCGCAGTCTGTCGTTTTTTTTTCCTTAGCATATGCTCAGTTCAGTGTTGCTGATAAATACTCTTCCATACTTTTTATGGAGTTTAAGAAAGCGAAAGATGTTCGCGAAAAAATCGCTTCCGGTGAATATGTGCTTGTAGACAATGTAAAGGGGAAAAGCGATATTTGGAAATATTTTAAATTACTGTCCCGTTCTGAAACTAGTCGGCCGGTAAACGTTGAGCAGTGCACTAAATGCAAAAACGTTTTGAGTTACATAGCACAAAGTCTGGAACATCGCATCTTAAGCGACACAAATGTGCTCCCCACACACACGAGAGACATATTGGGTTCCAGCGATATGATATGCCAGTAGAGATAGGTGCAGATTATAGAGCCATAAAATTTTCTCCCAGCAAAACGATTGGACTCATAGTTCTGAATATTTCGTACTTTTCGAATTACCCGCCCCCCCTCTTTCCCTTATCTCCAAGGATATTTCCGGGTCCGGTGGTAGGGAATGATAATTTGAAAACCCAGAAAATTTGAAAGGCATGGAAATTGTCTTTTTCATGCAATATTTTTTGAGTATACAAGCCCCCCCCCCATCGGACGTCACGTGACTTATACAGAGTCTCAGAAGTATTCTGAATTAACGTTTATTGTAATAGAATAAGGGTAGCAATGAAGAAAACGAGAACTCTTGAGGACTCGAATGACCGAGTGCACCAGGTGTCAAATTCGTGTTTTAGTAATTGCTGGAATTTTACGGGCCGACCCGGGCCTTGGAAACAGGAGAAATATACGGGCCGGGCCGGTTTTAATTAAATATTTTTTTAACAGGCCGGGCTTTTCAAATTAAGGCCCGTGCAGACCTCTAGCCTACCCGTCGCTAGGTAGGTATCTCATGATTTCTGCCTCCCTCAGTGTATATAACTACGAGCTGCATACTCAAGATCTTTACGACAAATCGAATTTGTACGAGACGAAATGAAGACTAAAGTGGTTCTTCACAGGGCATTTATATCATCCCAATTTCTTTATGTTATTAATTCTCTTCTTGAAATTGCTTAAAAAAGCTTTAGTTTTAACAAAGCAAAAACAAAGCAAAACAACTACAAGTCAGGGCTGTAGCTAGGTCTCAGAAAGAGGGGGAGCTGAGACTCATCGGGGGGATGGGAGAGCTCTGTGTTCAACGACAAACAATATTCATCCACGAAAAGAGATGCAAGTTTTGCTTTGTATTTCGTTCCCTTTGTTAATTACTTCACTAGCAACACTTTCTGTTTGCTCAAAAGTAAAAATTAAAAATAAAATAAAATTTAATATATGAAGGAGGGGCGGCGGGGGGGGGGGGAGAAACTAGACTCTTTTGAAATATAAAAAAATCGCATTATCAGAATTTGTTTGACGGTGCCTAATGTGCCTAAGTTGTAGGGTCACTATCGCTGGAGGAAACATGACTGTCAACCAGCAAGAAACAACTTTTTTATGGTATGCTATGTACTCTGTTGTTTCCTTTCCATGGATCTATGCAATGGCATCGAGGAGTTATTGACGCCGAATTTCGGCTCTTTGTTCTCCGTCTTTAATCGCGCGTCCTCCTTTGCTGGTGCTCAGAAGTAGTCTCTTCCTACCGTGGGGAACAGGCAAACCTTCATTTCCTACTCAATAACCAAATTCCCTCATATTTCCGCCAATAATAAACACTTCTCTCACACACTCCTACTGATCTCAAAACAATGAAGTTGAAAGCTCTCTCTCTCTATTTTTCTCTCCCAGAGAGAGAGAGAGAGAGAGAGAGAGAGAGAGAGAGAGAGAGAGAGAGTACGCCCCCTCCCCTCGCCCTCAAAGATATCTCTTTAGCACTGTTTTACATCTACATCGTATAGAAGGACTAGCAGCCAAGCCCGTTCTCCGAACCGTGAATGTATAAAATCGTTTTTCGAACATAAAATTAAAGAAAGGGAAAAGTAATTAAGGGGAAAAAAGTAATTTAAGATCCTTAACTTTTTTACGATTTAGAACAGGGTCGTGACGTCAACGCATGAGATTTGGCGTAATACGGTAAGAAGCTTTGGTGCCCCTTAATTTTAAATCAAAATTTCATGGAATTTTTGCAGCATTTCAATGTTTCTGGAATAATTATCTTTAAACCTGTCAGCATTTTGAACAGTGAATGTAGTCTAAAAAATGTGAGTGTGGCCTCAACTATGTGGTAGAAACATGCAGACAGCTTAAAACCAGATTGCCACAGCATAAAGCTGCAATTGAAAATTTGACAAACAAAACAGGTTTGGACAGACATGTGCAAAATACAGGACATACTGTATAGTGCTTTGGGACACTGTAAAAGTTCTGACACATCAACAACATTTTTTCAAAAGAAAATTGTCAGAAGGGCTGAAAATAGTGAGAAGAAGAGGTACAACATTAAATGATTTGAAGGGTTGTAATTTATCTCACAAATGGCAACACCTACTATAGCTGTAGTCTTGAAAGAGGGTGGGGATGCTACCCGAAAATTTGGTATACTGTTTCCTTTTATTCTTTACGGAAAAAAAAACATAATTTGGAGATATTTGTAATGCAGTAAACCTAAGCCACCCTTTTGAATTTTTTGGTTTTCAGACTTTTTAGGTGTAGTAGTAGTAGAAAAATTAAAGCAGACAACATTTTAAAGCCACCATTCTGATTTATTTATTTATTTATTTATTTATTTATTTATTTATTTTTTGAAATTTCTAGGTATCCGGACCTTAAGACCTATCAGCATACCGATTTTCAGATCTCTAGGCCGTTTAGAAATGGTCGAACAATTCGCTGACGGAAACACTCGCATTTTTCCCATTTCCCTCACTTTGTTTTATCGTATATATAGATACATTTAGCTAAACCGTTCCCACAACACTTCTTTGTAGGCAATTAAACACTCACAATTTTTTTTAACAGCAGCTTTGCATCTCATAGTCACCTACCAAGTGACGAACTGTGTTTCATCCGTATACTCATCTACACTTTCATTTCAGCCTCCCTTCCTCTCTCTCTCTCTCTCTCTCTCTCTCTCTCTCTCTCTCTCTCTCTCTTTTTGTAATATTTTTTTTATTTTTTACAATAATAAAAAAAAAAAAAAGGATAACTCTCTTTCTTGGCCCTTACCAGCAACGATGTCGTGGCGTTTGCGTACTGGTAGGAAATAGTGGCATTACCGGAAGGTACGATTATGCCATAAGTAAGAAACACCCATCCCTTGAAAATAAATAAATAAATATATTTCTAATGCATTTTGGTAACGTAGCTTCAGACTGTCATGCATTTTTCCAGGTCATTGGAGCTCTCGAACTATAATAAAATTTTCGATTCTTCTGTCTAGCTGATTTTATTTTGTTTTTTTTTTTTTTTCCTTTTTTCTCCTACTTGTCCCAATTCTTTAGCTTTCAAATTCGGTGAAACACTCGTTGCTTCTTGCTTTAAAATTTTCACTAGCAACTGCACATTTGGTTGTTTTTGGCTTTGAATCGTATTTAATTTTGAATTCCAACCCTCTACGCCGTTATTCGTCCTGTTTCTCTGTCTATACACATTCCACATTTTGCTAGATATATTTGTGTTGTCCAGCCACAGTTCAACATAGTAGTGGTGGATGTTTCCTACCCATCGCATAACCGTCCGCTAATGCTACTATTTCATACTTTAATGGACCTCAGGTTCGATCCCAGGCGGGTACGAACGCTCGATCCACTAAATATTCGCCGTGCGTCGGATGGGCACGTTAAGCCGGCGGACCCCAGGTACTGGCCCCCGGCAATAAATAAGGGCGTCTTCCTCCCCTTTCTACTTCGCTTCCGTGTCACTTTCCGATCGGGCACTCTAACCCAAATCTCCTAGCTTCCTATTTCTAAGGGTTGTTTAAGACCTGGGGTCAGACACTCCCTTCCTAAAATCCTCTACATATGAACATGAACATATGAACATATTTCATACCTTGCTGCAAACGGCATGTCCCCTAACGCCACGGAACAAATGTTTGTGTTGTCCAGCCACTGGTCAACGAAATAGCGGTGGATGTTTCTTACCCATTGCATAACCGTCCGCTAATGCCACAATTTCATACCTGCCCGCAAACGGCACGGAACAAGTCCTGTAGTCAGGCAACCATGTTGTGGCACAGAATCATTGGCGCGGTTGTTCTTATTCATCCACTTCGAGAAATAATTTCTTTTGATTTATCCATCGTTCCCACTGTATCATTTCAATTCAGATTTTTTTTTAAAACGTGCAATACACGAATAGATATGTATTTATGCTTATAATGAAATGAAATTTTTGTTTCTTAAATCACCGACAATAAAGGTTCAGAGAATTTACAACGTCCATTTTACGGGGGGAGGGGGATTCTTGCCTTCTAAGAGGCGAGGGGGGGGGTCCCTCTAACCCTTTACTAGCTACGGCCCTGCTTCAGGTCCTGGAAAAAGTTTGAAAATTTAGAAGACATTTTTCTGTTTAGGTGGGTTCAAAAAGCTGGCAAAAATGATTGATACGACGTAAAAATAAGGAAAAAACTACGCGATGAAAACGTCATGAATTATTACTATGATTTTTGGAATAGACAACAGCAAACAGACTTAAGATTTTTTCTCCAGCTTTTTAGTACCTATATATTCATGTCGTTTCGTTTTTCTTGCCGAGATAAATACCTCCCTGCTAAAAAAAAGAAAAAAAGAAAAGAAAACGCATGACGGGAAAGCTTGTTCAATCTAACATTACACAGAAGAGAACTCTTGAAATCTTATTAACACGTACTTATAGATTAGTGCAGTTAATTAAACATTATTTAAAACAGTTAACTGTGAATCCCGCGTTCCTTACCATACTCGTTCTAATTACGAGTAGCATACTCAATGCAGCCTTTTTCAGTTAAATAATTTATTTAACGGTCTTTGTTGATGACGGCCTAAACCTCGTTACTGCAGCAAATTAATTCCATTAAAACGGTAAACAAAGTTTACTAACTTTGTTCCGTGCTCTTACGGAGTTTTAAAATGCGAACTGCTGTTTGAAGCAGTTTCCAGTCGAAAATTAACTTCCTTCCGTGGGATCGGATCGTTTTAAAATGCAAAAGTGTTATCTGCAGGTGTTTCCAATTGAAAATTAAAACCCTTGGCCGATGTGAATGTACTGTATATAATTATCGAAAAATTTACGGGATCGATTTTCCAATTAAACCGAAGTATCGAACTGCAGGAAAAAAACAAACTTGAATGTAACTACGAAGCTCTTTGCATATGTGACGCAAGGATCACAAGTAAGCTGAAGAACTCTATAGGAATGGAAATCACATTTTTCTGAATGTCATAAATATTAGCGTACAAACCGACCCCTAGTTTAAATGTTAAAAACTGGCAAATGAATAAAAGATTTAAATGTTAAAAAACCATTAAAATCATATTTTAAATATTTCGAAAGCAGTAAAATAGTGCGGAGAGGGTGGTATGTTTCCACCCATAAATCTCTGTTCCCTATTGTATTTAAAAGCTGAGCTCAATCAACGCTGCATTTACACCGTAGAAAGTTCTCTAAAATTCACCAGCCACTTTCCGTGTTTCCTATGGTGAAATTAAAAAAATATATTTCTGATACAACCGTAAAATGACGGAAAGAAACCTAAATTTCACAGATTTTTCATACGCCAGAAAAATTCTGAATCTTCAGAATCCTCTCCGCAATTCTTTTTTTATATTGACGGTAAGTTGTCTGTTTTAAGATGTATAAACGGAAAATTCTGATTTTTAAAACCTTTCCGCATTTGCTTTCGTATAATAACGGGAAAACTCTGTTCTCACCTTTTCCGTATCCATACGAGGAAAACATTTACGTAATAGGAGCGATTCATGGAAAAACTTGAGGTTTGATTAACTGTTAAATTGCAATCGTCTGTCGAAGGATACGGTTTTGAAGTTCAGTAGGGAGATCGGATATTGCAGATAGCATATCGCATGAAATTTTTTGTTATTGTGGCACCGCATATTACTTTCCCTCCCCGACATTTTGTGCACCAGTTTCTGTTACTGTAAGAAACCAGATGCTTACATTATTGTACAGGTGGACGATGTCTATGCTTAAGGTGGACGTCAAGTAATTTTGCTTCCTCTACTTCCAATGGAAAATCTTTTGTACACATTTCCTTCACAAATAGTGTGTTCCCAAGGATGGAAATTTTAACATCGATTAAAATAACTTCATTTTATAACTTGGAATACTTAATATTTTCTAAAACCTAACCATAATTATGCAATCCAACATTTGTTTGTCTAATGACGTCATCGAAGTAAAGGTCGCGCCACCTTTTTTCTGGACAATTAATGCACTCCCAAGGATGAAAATTTGAACATCTATTACAATATCTTCATTTTATAACTTGGAATACTTAATATTTTCTAAAACCTAACCATAATTATGCAATCCAACATTTGTTTGTCTAATGACGTCATCGAAGTAAAGGTCGCGCCACCTTTTTTCTGGACAATTAATGCATTCCCAAGGATGAAAATTTGAACATCTATTACAATATCTTCATTTTATAACTTGGAATACTTAATATTTTCTAAAACCTAACCATAATTATGCAATCCAACATTTGTTTGTCTAATGACGTCATCGAAGTAAAGGTCGCGCCACCTTTTTTCTGGACAATTAATGCATTCCCAAGGATGAAAATTTGAACATCTATTACAATATCTTCATTTTATAACTTGGAATACTTAATATTTTCTAAAACCTAACCATAATTATGCAATCCAACATTTGTTTGTCTAATGACGTCATCGAAGTAAAGGTCGCGCCACCTTTTTTCTGGACAATTAATGCGTTCCCAAGGATGAAAATTTGAACATCTATTACAATATCTTCATTTTATAACTTGGAATACTTAATATTTTCTAAAACATAACCATAATTATGCAATCCAACATTTGTTTGTCTAATGACGTCATCGAAGTAAAGGTCGCGCCATCATTTTTCTGGACAATTAATGCGTTCCCAAGGATGAAAATTTGAACATCTATTACAATAACTTCATTTTATAACTTGGAATACTTAATATTTTCTAAAACCTAACCATAATTATGCAATCCAACATTTGTTTGTCTAATGACGTCATCGAAGTAAAGGTCGCGCCATCTTTTTTCTGGACAATTAATGCGTTCCCAAGGATGAAAATTTGAACATCTATTAAAATATCTTCATTTTATAACTTGGAATACTTAATATTTTCTAAAACCTAACCATAATTATGCAATCCAACATTTGTTTGCATACTGACGTCATCAAAGTACAGGTCGCGCCATCTTTTTTCTGGTTTCAACACCACCAAAGGAAAAGTTATTAATTTTTTATATAATTATGGTTATGTTTTAGAAAATATTAAGTATTCCAAGTAATAATATGAAGTTATTTTAATCAATGTTCAAATTTCCATCCTTGGGAACACACTAATTGTGAAGGAAATATGTACAAAAGTTTTTCCATTGGAAGTATAGGAAGCAAAATTGCTTGACGTCCACCTTAAGAGAAAAGCTATTACAGTCATTTGCAAAAGTTTAAGACCACCTGTTGGTATTAGGACATTCCTACCGATTTGCGTCAGCTACTGTTTGTATTACTCTACTTCCTGTCGGTGTTGTATCATCCTACATGTGACAGCTGTTGATAGAGTTGGGGTAAGCGTGCGAGCATCAGTTTGCTTCTTGTTTTCATGCTGAGAGGTTTTGTACGTATTTTCTATATGGCGAAAAATGGGCAAAAAAGCGTTATTAAGTGTTATTCAGAGGGCACAAATAGTGACTTTATATCACGAAGGATACTCCGAACGTGACATAAGCAGAAAGGTGAATGTGAGCAAGACTGCTGTTCATAATACGATCATGAAATATCGAGATACAGGTGAATTTAGCGACCGAAAGACAAGTGGACGTCCAAGGTAAACAACCCCATGTGATGACAATACCATAAGGCGAATAGTTATGCGTTCTCCGAGAAGTTTGTGCAAGAAAATCAAGGCCTTTCTACATTCAAAAGAGTGTGGTATTAATATCAGCACCGTTTCCCGACGTCTTATCCAAGACTTTGGATTAAATTCTTATAAACCTCCACATAAACCTAGACTAACAGCTGTCATGAAAAAGAAGAGACTCCAGTTTGCGAAGCCTCATCAATCGTGGACTGCTGAAAATTTGATCAAGTTCTTTTTTTCCGATGAATCAACCGTGCGTCACTAACTGTAATCTTTTCTTTTTCATGACAGAGGTTAGTTTAAGTTAATGTGGAGGTTTATAAGACTTTAATCCAAAATCTTTGCTAAGACGTCGGGAAACAGCGCTGACACTAACATCAGAGTCTTTTGAATGTAGAAAGGCCTTGAGTTTCTTGCACGAACTTCTCAGGGAACGCATAGCTATTCGCTTTATGGTATTGCCATCATGTGGGGCTGTTTTCCTTGGACGTCCACTTCTCTTTCGGTCGCTAAATTCACCTGTATCTCGATATCTTATGATCGTATTAGGAATAGCTGTCTTGCTCACATTCACCTTACGTCACGTTCGGAGTATCCTTCATGACATAAAGTCACTATTTGTGCCCTCTAAGTAGCACTTAATCATGCTTTTTTGCCCATTTTATGCTATATAGGAAATACGTACAAAACCTCTCAGCATGAAAACCAGAAGCAAACTGATGCTCGCCCGCTTTCCCCAACTCTATCAACAGGCACAGCTATATGATGATGCAACACCGGCAGGAAGTTGAGTAATACAAACAGTAGCTGACGCAATCGGTAGGAATGTCCTAATACCAACAGAAGGTCTTAAAGTTTTGCAAATGACTGTACAAGCTATTCAGAGATGTCTCATTGCAGCGTTAATAATTCTAAATTTATTCCACCTAACGGAAAATCCAAGTCTGAGAAAAAGAAATCACTGTTACAGTGCTTGCTATCGAACGCAAAATAATTTTTTTTCGAATTCGCTCTGTAAATCTGAGAGTAAAGTGTATAACGGCGAGAGTACGAATTAAGTGATATTATAAGCGCGCCGTTTTGTGACATTTGCCCCTCATATGCCAAAAGCCATGCTAAAAAAGCTTCCCTCTAGGGCTAGCCCATTAAAATACGCGATAGCACGGCGTCACGGTGAGCTCCTCAGAGACTGGTGATTCTTGAATTATTCGCCATCAGCCGCTCGTATCGCTATACATTACGTTTTTGTGACTCTTATCAGAAGAACGGCTTTTTTTTACCTCCATGTCACTTAGAGATGTTAAAGTACCCTGTTGACATGGTTTACAACATGGCCTTACAGCACATACATATGAAACTTTGCAAGCACTTTGGATTTACATTCTGGGCTTGGTATGTTCGGTTGTCATCACTCCATCTCTCTCTCTTCCCCCTCCCCCTTTTTTGTATCATCCCACCAGTCCGCCTTATTTTCTCGCTACAGTTTTCTCGTCTCGTCTCTCCCATTTCCTGTAACTCTCTTACTCCCACTCCCCTTTATCATCGGACATAAAATCAGTTACAGGATGCTCTCTTCAACCTTTGACTACTAAAAAGAATTTAAAAGCATTGAAATTGACATTTACTGCAGAAGTTACATTGTCTTCTCGATCCGAACTCTAATTCATAAAATATAGCAGATCCGATTTTCTTTTCGTACACGCTTCTCATCAACTTATCGAATTTTTCAGATCCTTTGAAAGAACGAACTTCCATTTCATTTTTCTAATGGAAGACAATTTGAGTTAAATAACTTTTCATTTAACGACGTAAACAATGTATTAACACTTTAATCGGCCAGTGTACCTAAGCCAAGTGGTGCTCCAAATTTTCTGCGCTATCCAAAAAAGAAATGGCCGGGTTTTATGGAAGCGAAACAATTATATCCTCCTCACATCTTAGCAGTAATTATTAGAGCCCTGCACGGGCCGAGCCTGCCTGTAATTTAAGCCTTACAGGCCGGGCCTGCTTGTAATTTAAGCCTTACGGGCCGGGCCTGCTTGTAATTTAAGCCTTACGGGCCGGGCCTGCTTGTAATTTAAGCCTTACGGGCCGGGCCTGCTTGTAATTTAAGCCTTACGGGCCGGGCCTGCTTGTAATTTAAGCCTTACGGGCCGAGCCTGCCTTGTAATTTAAGCCTTACGGGCCGGGCCTGCCTGTAATTTAAACCTTAAGGGCCGGGCCTACAATTTCATAGGCGGGCTTGGACGAGCCTGCACTTGCATGTGTACCGTGTAGTCAGGTTGTTGATAAATTTAGTTCATTCTGTTTTTGAAGTCTGTGTCTTTCCCTTCCCTTGATCATTTTTCTTGTTTCTCGTTATCATTCTTCTCTCCCGCCTTGTGCTATTTTTTATTTATTTATTTTGCGCGCGTCTTTTCGCCTTTGATAATCGCACTCCCCTTTGAATCCATATTCTATTTTTTTTCGGAAGTTTACACCAGAAAAACACTTGCTACGATGATTTGCATTTATAGGAATTAGGAATCAATTAAAGCTTCAATATGCGCTAGTAAACTATTCTTAGACTCTGCCTTTATAATTTTGATTTGCTACTTGCTTTGTTTTAAATATGGATGAATTGGATGGTTGGGTAAATTAGAATTTCGAAGAGCAAAACAATCGGAAAATTGCGTTACATTTGGATTTTGGGAGTTATATCCTAAACCTGAAGAATTAAAATCAAAGACGTTGGGCCAACAGAACGGAATCATATTCTGCGTACGAGAATTTGTTGTATTAACTATTAACCATTAAGCATGTTATTGTGTGTGCGTGTGTGTAACTGAGCATCAATTTATATTATGTTCAGGGCAAAAGTGTCAAAGAAGACAGTACCTGACTCGTATAAACACTGACCTGACCCTACGAAGGGTTCGATTATTACATTTGCCGTATTTCTGGTTACTGGTGGGTTAGTTAACTTACTTATGCCCTCTTTTTACACGAGTTTCGAGTTAGTCCAAAAAGTTACAGTACAAATACCGTCTGTGTTAAAACAAGTGACAGTTACGCAAATAAAACCTATGCCGGGCCTGACATTAATTGGGTGGGGTCGGGCCTGGCATTAACTTGGTAGACCCGGGCCGGGCTCGGGCCTAAAAATATTGCTTCTGCGGGGCTCTAGTACTTATCATAAACCTGTTATTCGTCTAAGCTCTCTCATCTAGTCCTTTATTCGATGCTTCATGACCAACGATATGATGCGGGAAAATTAGTCTCTCTGACACACACATCATGCCACTGGGTAGAAACAAGTTACTCAAACATCTCTCTCAATTTTTTTTTTTTTTTTTGATTGGAATTTTAACGACCACCGTGAGCAACTCAATCGGCTATAAGCAGTCGCCCGTCCCTAATTTAGGGTCACTGGTTCCAGGGAAGGGAGAGAGCCAGTGCCGTAAGACAAACACAACACCCATGCCTGACCGGGATTCGAACCCGGACCCCTTACGGACGAATGGTCAGAGGCCAGCGCCTTAGACCACTGCGCCACCGGGGCGGCCCTCTCTCAATGAATGAAATACGGGATTACACCATTGTACAATACCCATTTGGAAGATGTTAATTCGTTTATTGGTGTAAACATGACATGGATGCTGAGTCAGATAATATCCGAAAACTTGAAAAATCTCGTCTTCCTGGAGGGGTAATCGAACCCGCGTCTCCTGCTTTGTACCCGAGTATGCTAACCACTACACCACCCAGAACGGCCAAGTTTCAAGTTTCCGATTAATTTGAATATAGTCAACACAGGATATTCTGAGCCTCCGGACAATCACAGGAATGAATTAAAAACCTCCAGATTCGCTCTATATGAATGCCGGTTGCTTCGACTAGCGAATCGTGTGGTGGTTATATTTAAATTAATCGGAAACTTGAAACTTGGTCGTTCTGGGTGATGTAGTGGTTAGCATACTCGGGCGCTATCCGGGAGACGAGGGTTCGATTCCCGCTCCAGGACGACGAAATTTTCAAGTTTTCGGATATTATCTGACTTAACATCCATGTCGTGTTTACCCCAATAAACGAATTCACATCTTCCAAATTTGTATCTCCTCTCTCCTTTCTTGGTTTCGACCACATTGTTATAGCCCTTTTAGCAGGCAATCAGTCAGAAAGAATTAGTGTCAATCATCCCTTTACGTGACTACTTTGAATAACAAAGGTAATAAATAGGAAAGCAACGCTTTCTGATGCACAGATTCACTAGTTCCAGCCGCGTTCTGCTCACTTTTTCGACAGCTAATAAATTCGTCCAAGCTCCCATTTTGATAACCCCGAATTAATTCGTTCCACCTGGTTAAAGGGTCAATAGCTAATGGAACATCTCGAAAGCAAAACAGTCATTGAATATCTTGAGCATTCAAAGCATATCGGAATTAAACACACTCAGTTAGCTTTGCATTAGGAGCATCCCCCGTTTTACATATTCGGAGCGACAACGAAGTACCACGTGATATCAACGTCACGTGCAGTTACCACATATTTTGCACACCTATCCTCCGTACGTAACGTGCGCCAATAATGGGGAAAAGTGGCGACGTAAGTTCATTTCACTACAGTCACACAGTTGGCGCAAAGAGGGTAGGTGCCAGTATTTCGGAAACAGCCGCATTTGTTGGCTGCCTTCATATTACTGTATCAAGGGTGTACCAAGACTGGATTAACCATGCACGGACATCCAGCAGAAGGATTCACATTGGTCAGCCACACTTATTGGCTGCTTCCGTACTACTGTATCAAGGGTGTACCAGGACTGGATTAACCATGCACAGACATCCAGCAGAAAGGCTCACATTGGTCAGCCACGCTTGTTGGCTGCTCCCGTACTATTGTATCAAGGGTGTACCAGGACTGGATTAACCATGCATAGACATCTAGCAGAAAGGCTCACATTGGTCAGCCACACTTAATGGCTGCTCCAGTACTACTGTATCAAGGGTGTACCCGGACTGGATTAACCATACACAGACATCCAGCAGAAAGGCTCACATTGGTCAGCCACACTTATTGGCTGCTCCAGTACTACTGTATCAAGGGTTTACCAGGACTGGATTAACCATGCACAGACATCCAGCAGCAGGGCTCACATTGGTCAGCCACACTTGTTGGCTGCTCTCGTACTACTGTATCAATGGTGTTCCAGGACTGGATTAACCAGGCACAGACATCCAGCAGAAAGGCTCACATTGGTCAGCATCACTTGTTGGCTGCTCCCGTACTACTACTGTATCAAAGGTGTACCAGGACTGGATTAACCATGCACAGACATCCAGCAGAAGGGTTCACATTGGTCAGTCACGCTGGTTGGCCGCTCCCGTACTACTGTTTCAAGGGTGTACCAGGACTGGATTAACCATGCACAGACATCCAGAAGAAAGGCTCACATTGGTCAGCCACACTTATTGGCTGCTCCAGTACTACTGTGTCAAGGGTGTACCCGGACTGGATTAACCATGCACAGACATCTAGCAGCAGGGCTCACATTGGTCAGCCACACTTGCTGGCTGCTCCCGTACTACTACTGTATCAAGGGTGTACCAGGACTGGATTAACCAAGCACAGACACCCAGCAGAAGGGTTCACATTGGTCAGCCACGCTTGTTGGCCGCTCCCGTACTACTGTTTCAAGGGTGTTCCAGGACTGGATTAACCATGCACAGACATCCAGCAAACCACGCGCCGTTGAAAAAACTGGTGAGCGTAGGATGTCACAACTGGTATCTCAGAAACGATGTGTAACAGTCACACAGCTCACCCATAGTACAACAGCGGGGCAGTTCTAAATTTCTCTTAATAATAATAAAAATAGTAATAATAATAATAATTAATCCCCAACCAGACCTGGTACGTCGTACCCGTCCCGCAAGGAAGAGAAAAACATTTCCCCAGGAAGGGGTGGAATCATCTATTATAATAATAATAATTACACCAGACATAACAGTCAGAAAATCGGAAAGCCTGGATAATTGATATAGCGATTCTTGGAGATGTAAGAGCCAATGAAAAAGAACTGGGGAAAATGGCTGAATATAAAGACCTGGCCATAGAAGTTACCTGATTAAGGATAAAACACACAGCGGTAGTCCCCATTGTCGTCGGGGCACTTGGAACAATGTCAAGAAATTTTATAAATCATTTCGAAAAATTGCTGCTTTCTGATATACCACCTACAGAACTGCGGAAGACAGCTTTACTTGGGACATCATATATTTTACGCCGATTCTTGACTGATACCTAGGTCTCCGGATCAGACCAACAACACCAGTCAATGATATATTTTTTTTTATTGTCATAGGCTGTGTTTCGTATATTTCCAATAAAGAAGATAATAATAATAATGTGTTATTATATTATTCTCTGCTTCGACTGTAATCCAGCATCCCATCTAACACACTAGACCCCCCCCCAGCCCACAAAGCAACCTGGCAGTGTCCCCTCGTGACAAGAAGGGGGGGGGGCTGGGTAAAACGTCTCAAGTCTATACCTCTATTTTTTTTTATTATAGCGTCCGGTAACTTTTACACGCGCTGTGCGCATTTTATACAATAAAAGTGCCAAAAGTTATGAAATTAATGTATAATAGGATCACGCTAATACACTCCGAAGGTTCGCAAAAGCTTATAATCGTAATTTAATATATCGTATTCATACTTATAAAGTCTGGAAAGGGTCTGCGCCAGTCTGGTTAATGTTTGGGCAACGAAATTCACAACTCACGCCTTAAACTCAATTCCTTTTCTCATGATTGAAATACGGTCAGTAACGCTAACAATAATTTTTCAGCTCAATCTCCTGCTCACTTTGTACACTTGGGAAACGCAAGAAATGAATATCACATTCCCCTAAGTCACCACCCAAACCCTGGGGAGGGTTGAGGGGAGGAGATTAATTCCCCTGGGGTTGCTACATAACTCTAATACTCAGTAGGAGGCATCGTTGCGTGGAATGTATTTCTATTAGGGGATGAAGAAGAGGGTCAGAGTAAGAGTGTGGGCGATAGTGGCATTTGCCAGGGGCCCCGAATTAATGGGGGAGCACAGTATTTCCGGGATAGAGGGGGAAAAGAAAATACGGAAAGGCACTATATCACCTGATGAAGCTCCAGAGTACGTGGAGAGTAAGATGGCTGTTGTTGTCTTTACTGATAATTCTGTATTTTTATCAAGCGCTTCTTTCCCAGATAAGCAATAACTTCATAAAAAAAAAGTAATAAAATAATTCTGTTTTATAGCAGAAAGATAGGCCGATGTATTTTTTCCTAAATAAATGTGAGCTCCACTGTTGCCAAATGAGAAAAAAAAAAAAAAAACGAAACAAAAAACTGCAGACTTTTAAGATCGACTATTCTCGATTATGGTCTTGCGCAACTACACCCAACTGCAGACCTAAGGATTTCCCGAACACTTATGATGTAATTCCAGACGTTTTAAATTCTCGTACATTGTAATACCATAATTTTTATTTTATTTGATTTTGATTGGGAGTTTAGCGACCTCCGTGAACAACTCGATGGGGCTATATAAGCAGTCGCCCGTCCCTTATTTATGGTCGCTGACATACATGCCTCACTGGGATTTGAACCCGGACCCATCTCGGACGAATGGTCAGAAACCAGTGCTTAAACCACTGCGGCACCGGGGTGCGGTGGGATAATTAGAAAAAATCATAAAAACATAATGCAGTGGAATTACCATATTTTTCGGTTTATAAGTCAATATGGAGATCAAGTCGAATGAGTTAAATTTATCAGTTTCCTTATCTTCATTCGTAGATAAGTCGATCCTGAGTATAAGACGAGACAAGAACAAATACAGTTAGTGTTCCAAAATCATGTAACTATACGAGTATTTTCAATGTTTTAATAAATTAATATTAAGAGAAAGTGAAGAAACTTCTACAGTTTTTTCAGAAAAAAGTTGAATTTCGTAAGTTCATTTTTTTCCTTACAAACTCACGCTACCGTATCCTTTCCCTCCGACCGAACAGTCAGAGAAGACGCTGCACAAAAGTGTAAAAAAACAAGGTCGCACAAGTGAGCCCAATAAGAGTGATGCTCGCAGCGTGAGCTATGTTTCACTGCTTTCTCAGCGTTCGATTGAAATTAGAAACCAAAAGAGCTTTCGATTTCAATCAGGAACATGAAATAAATTAAAAAAGGGAATAAATGAAAAACAAAATAGTTGATTTTTATTCAGTTGACAGATACAATTGAGAGATTGGCAGAGCACAAAAAAGACTGCCTTCGCTAGCAGCTGGTCATCGTTATTCTTCGAGTGCATACGTCGCTGGCTGTCAACGCGATAGTTGCAAACCAACCAGCTGCGTGGCAGAGACGTGTTTCAGAGGTATGATCATTGTGAGATAAGCGAGGTGCACCCGTCGTAGTTCTGGCGGCTTTGCAAAACCAGAGGTGAATGGTGTTCTTAGACGGATCGCGAGGGGGATGCAATTAACATATGACAGCTCTGCTACTCCAAATCGGTCATGGCGACTTTAATTTTTCTGTCGAACGGAAATATCCGTTTCAGCAAGTTTTTAGTGAACGGAATATTACATTTTGTACGCTTTCGGAATGGTTTCGTAAGAACGTAAAATTGCCTTTCAAGCTACTTGGATTACGAGCGAATTTAAACCACAACCTTTTTTACTCGTTGAGAAATTTCATTAGATGTGGCGTATAAGCTGAGGCGTGGACTTCCGAAGAAAAAAGTCTCGACTTACCCTCGTAAAAATGCAGTCTTCTCGAAAAGGGTTGGAAGAAAAATGAAGAAACCACAATAATGGAAGCGCAATTTTTTAACCCTCCCACTACAGCAAAAGCTGGAAGAAACATATTTTTGCTAGTATGGTTTCCATCATGGTTTTTTTCTGGCGTAGAAGAAACCATAGCAGTCACTGAATTTAAACTACACGCACCGTTAAGTTTACGATCAAATTCACTTTAAATGATCTTCCACAGATCACAATACCACCATATACACGTATAATGTTGTACATTTCTGTAATTCTCGTTCTTTTACATACAATTTTGATTAATAGATGGCGCCAGGTGCACATCGCACTGCAGAGACTCTGTGTATGACGTAAGAGCGTCACTTCGAGATTCGCTTCCGTAGAGACAAGTTGTCATGAGTTTTGTAGCGAAGAGCTCATCGTGTCTTCATGTTATTTTTTTATGTAATAAATTGTTGTGTTTTAAAATGTTAATGCGATAAGTCATTTAAGGTGGAGTAGTGCTTTTTTGGATATATCGTACCAATCAAGATGAATAACAGGAAATTAAAAATAATACAATTTAATCAACCGAACCATCTCTCCAACCAACCACTGCCAACCAACATATAACTAACACCCATGTTCTAAAAAAACAGAATGCCTGAAAGGAATCTAGCTACGACTTTGATCTTTACAGGATATGTTCATTAGGCAATACAGAACAAATGATTAGCATCACGTGATACGTATCAGGTAAGTCGATGTAGCTAATAATCGTGTGGCCATCTCTGGCTTGTACCACCTGCTGTCAGAGATGGAAACGGGTCGGCGGGTCAACAATTCCTGGAGGTCAAACGGGTTGGGTCAAGGTGTTTCTGACCCGATTTCGACGCGGTTTTATTTCCGTTTTATTTTTGAAACGAGGAAAAAAATCAAGGAAAAAGGCGCACTGTAAAGTTTTGTGTTCAATACTGGTGCCCGCGGAGTGAAAAATGATTTGTCATGCATTATGAAGGAAGAGGTCCTCAGAAGGAAAAGTGTCCCTCCCTTCTGAGGGGGCAATGTTGAAAACAAGTTTATGATGAGTCTGAAACTTTCAACTCATCATAAACTTGTAAAAATTGGTATTGCTGTGAAACTTATTCTGAAGCTTGATGTGTTATCAAGAAAACAGCAAAACTGAAATTAAACATGCAACAAGTTGTTTAATTAAAATTTTTTGACTCTAGCGCCATCAAAATTAGGCGGAACAGCATTAAAATTACTGCGAAGGGACTTTTTGATCCTCGCAGATGTGTTTGAAAACATGAGTAAAACAGTCAGGTTATGTCATGCAAATGAAGGACGACAGTCTCAATAGCTCCTATAAGTAAGTGAGTAAATTATACGTTCCTATAATACAGGGTGTTTCATAAAGAATGCCCGCCGCCCCTGTGGCGCAGTGGTCTAAGCGATTGCCTCTGATCATTCGTCCGTAAGGGGCCCGGGTTCGAATCCCGGTGAGGCATGGATGTTGTGTTTGTCTTACGGCACTGGCTCTCTCCCTTCCCTGGAACCAATGACCCTAAATTAGGGACGGGCGACTGCTTATAGCCCATTGAGTTGCTCACGGTGGTCGTTAAACCTCCAATAAAAAAAAAAATAAAATAAATAAAGAATGCCCCGATTTGAAAAGTGGATATCTCGGCAACCACGAACCACCGATGAATGTGACTCGTATCATGTCTACGGGCGTGGCCCAGAGTTTGTTATGACTACCGCTAGATGGCAGCACGAGCGTCCAAACAGCCGCTACGCCTAGTGAGTGAGAAGATGGCGTCGAGGCAACAGAAGACGTTCTGTGTGCTCGAATTTAGCAAGATCATGTCCGTGATTACGGTACAAACTTTCATGTAAGCGGGAAAGTTTCGCGCCACAATGCTCGCATATGGGGACTGGAGAATCCACATGAAACTCTGCAACACGAACGTGATTCACCAAAACTGAATGTTTTTTGCGCGGTTTCTGTTAGAAAGGTTTATGGTCCTTTCTTTTTGCGGACAACACGGTTACGGGCAACTCCTATCTTGCAATGCTGAAGGACTGGCTACTTCCACAGCTACAGGACGACTTTGAAGATTACATTTTGCAGCAGGACGGCGCACCGCCGCATTGGAACCTCCAAGTGTTTTTTTTTTTTGATTGGAGGTTTAACGACCACCGTGAGCAACTCAATGGGCTATAAGCAGTCGCCTGTCCCTAATTTAGGGTCACTGGTTCCAGGGAAGGGAGAGAGCCAGTGCCGTAAGACAAACACAACATCCATGCCTGACCGGGATTCGAACCCGGACCCCTTACGGACGAATGATCAGAGGCCAGCGCCTTAGACCACTGCGCCACCGGGGCGGCACCTCCAAGTTCGTTGGTTTCTAAACGACACATTACCTCAGCGTTGGATTGCACGCAGGGGACCCTATGACTTGGCACTACACGCGTGGCCTCCGAGATCTCCTGACATCACACCATGTGACTTTTTTTATGGCTATACGTAAAAGACCGTGCTTATGTTCCCCTTTTACCCGCTGACTTGGATGAGCTCCGAACGAGAATCACGGCCGCGGTAAATTCTGTGACTGAAGACACTCTCCGACGCGTTTGGGGTGAATTCAGCTATCGGTTTGATGTTGTCCGTGCAGCAGGTGGAGGGCACATCGAGCATTTGTAATTGTGGTGAGTGAAACTTTAGACCTTCCTTCATACTTGGCTTTTTGTTTTGTAACTATCCCACATTTGCCTTATTAAATATACTACTTTGAAATCGGGTGATTCTTTTTGAAACACCCTGCACATTTGATTGATTTCCATATAACTTAAGGTAACCCACTGCGGATGGACATTTTGAACACCCTGTATATATGTATTATAGTTCAAAACATATTTGTCCCAATCAGGTCCGGGTCACTTACAGATCCGGGTCGGGCCCAATTATGGGACGTTCGGGTCCCGAGCCGGGTTCAGGTCCCAAAGTTCTGACCCGTTTCCAGCTCTTCCTGCTGTACACGTTAAGGCATCGAATCAAATAATGTGTGAATGATGTCCAGTGAAATATCCGTCCTTGCTGCATTGACCCGCGTCCAAAGTTCATCGAAAATTGCTGGCGATCGATCGTTCAGCTACAGATATAATTTTTGAGCATGTCCCATAGATTTTTGGGTCTGCCAGGTCGGGGCACATTCCGACAGTCACCTCTCATCTTCCACTTGCCAATCACGTAGGCCACTGTCGATTTTGGGTACTTCAACTCGCTGGATATGTCACGTATGGATCGGCCATTTCTGTGATATTACACCTTTCTCGAAATTAGAGAGTTCCGAACTGCGTGGCATTTTGCAAGCGGCTGGTTGCGTTGTTGTTCCCTACACGATATTTAACGGCGGCGGCCGTGACGTGTATCAGGACCGCAGATATCGTCGATTGCAGGGGTGTCCAATTACTTGTTGGTAGATAGTGTAGTATAACTATACTAAAAATCCAAAATTTCTTGGCGTAGAATAGAAATAAACTTTCCAAGCTTTGGCACATTATAAACCCACCTCCGTTCCCAACCTGATGCTCCGCAGTTCATTCTTCCCTGATGATTACAAGACGACCTTCTTCCATTCTCGAATTAGAAGAGCCTTCGCTGTCTCATCCGATGTCCGTTCTAGACAATCCGAATTAAAAAACATCGTCGAATTGGCCACTCAGGCAGGATATACGTCGAACCAGATGCATAACTTTATCGAGAAAGCCAGAACCAGCCGTGCTAATATTTCTATGCCGCAACTTCGCTACCTGGCCTCTATTCCCTACATAGCAAACGATGCTTAAGAGAAATATTGACAAGCCCCCCCCTCCTCTTCTCAATGAGGCAGGTGTTTATGTCATCCCACTACAATATCCGGACGGCTCCAGGCGATACTACATCGGAATGACCAAACGCTCGTTTGGAATTAGAATCAGAGAACATAAAGGACGGAAAAATAACCACTGCCCTATCAAAAGAAGTCAAGTTCAAGTCCACCGATCCTATATGGAGTGATGTAAATAAATTAGCTTCATACTCCACACCCAAATCTACTGCCGTTTGCGAAATCTTGGAAATCTTGACCAGCTGTGAGGCTTGCAATGATAGCGTCTCTCTGGAGTTGCAATGTATTTGGAATCAATTCTTCAAATAATGCTGCGTTTTCTACCGTGGTACCGCGTGCCCCACCAACGTAACCTCGTTTCTTCGAATTATCACGTTTGCGCCTGATCATTTATTGTCTAGTCAAGTCACCGCGTTCAAATTGTTGAAACGTTCTATTGTCCAGTTGTCTACTTTCCTTGAAAAAGCCATCTGGTTGATGTGCGAAAGCTTGGAAAGTTTATTTTTATTCTACTCCAAGAAATTTCGGATTTTTAGTATAGTTATACTATTTTAGTTACATCTATTCAGTGTGAATCAAGTAAGTATCCCACTGAACATTTGTAATCACGAGAAATGACAGCGTTACTTAAAAAATAAACTACATAGTTTTAGGATGGGACTTTACATTTTTCTCCTTTATAAAAAATTGCGATTTACATATAAATAATTAGTAATAAAAAATTTATAAAATATAATGAAAAATAAAAATAGCAAATCAGAATTCACAATGTTTTTAAAAACTTTGAGTCTTCTTTCGAAGCCGTTTTTACCTAATCGGTTCACCGCTAAGGCACTTTTTTAATTAGAACTACATCACTGCCTTAGAACTACATCACTGCCTTTGTACCATTCCCTGCACAGTCTTGCCATGACGGAATCACTGCGCCGCATACGATCGACAGTCTCCCGGATGGGAGCATGGGAACATTGCAGTCTCTCATGCCGATAATAAGACGGCTGTTGAACACGCTGATGTGATTGTACGACTGTCTTACACGACGACAAGGCATCCTTACCCACTGCAGACCAAAAAGAAAAACAAAAAAAAAACGGCCGGTTTCGGTCTGTGACGTTCATTTACCTAGACGCGGTAAGTACACACCTAATACACCGAAATACGGCTAATCATTTCTGCGATATTGCCGAATTAGTATATCGTGTAAAAATCAAAGTCGTAGCCCTACTCCTTTTAAAAAAATCTACTTAAAAATGAGAACCTGAAACCTACTCGTTTTTTTTTCAGTACAATCATATCGTAAACGAGTACATGACATGCTCAAATATAAGTAACCATACGCACTTACAAATAACTGCGTCAACAAATATAAATATAATCTCGTATTTCTTCATTTTAGATATTATAGATTTCAAGAGAAATTGTTTAATAACTGTGCAAAGTAACAAACATAAATAATTAGTACAACAAAGTCACTGATCACAAGTAATTTAATTATGCATAAAGTATTTTTGTGTACATTTTTACATTAACTATATTTGAGTCAATCTTATAAATATATTGTCGCTTCATCACTATATTTGTCATAAAATTGTGTGGTCCATTTGCTTAGCATGAGACAACTATCTATTATCCCACATGTGCCATCAAATAATATACTTCCAGTTGATTCTATGAATAAATGAGAATGTATGGAGTACACGTATGCCAAATTTAAAATCGAGCCGCGGATGGCTTAGTGGTTAGAGATTCAGACTACTGATGGAGGGACCCCAGTACAAACGTTCAAACCTATTCTGATAGGCTTGAACCTGGGGGCTCTCCGTGGTGGTGTGAAATTCTAACAATCGCTGAATATCCGCCGTGCATCGGATAAGCACATTAAGTGACGGCCCCCGGGTAAGAATCCCCCGGTTGAAGTTCCTAAGCCCCCTTATTTTCTCTCTGCCTTCTATATGCAAAATCGTACGCTTGTAAGGTGTCGCCATCTAGTGTGCTCTCACTTACAAACTATCCTGTCAGAATCGGTAGATTCGCTCTTACTGTCTTCAGTTTCTGTGCGCTTCCCAAAAGGGCACAGAAACTGAATGGAGTTAGAGCACTTATATTCGAAATATGCGGATTTTTTTTAATACATATATTTGAAATATATGTAATCAAAAATGAGGAGATATATTTCAAATTAGAAATACCAATTGATTCCCTGTATGTACTTAAAAATGAGTACGTGTCTTTTTCAAAAATGAGACACAAGTCCTCGGAGCTGTTATAAGCCCAGAATGTACTCAAAAACGAGTACATTTTGCTTATTTCTAAGTACCAATTTCTAACAGTGAAGGTGCTCTTTTTTATGAACATGGGTTTACATTAAAAAGACAAATTCATTAAGCAAGCAGCAAATTCTCTGTTTCGATTGAGAATATATTTTGTTATTCTTATACTCGTACTTAGAATAAACTGATTCAGGGAGAAATCTGAATGTAAAGCACAAAAATTTTATTGCGCGCATATTAGCATTGCTTCGTCTGTGCTTCATATTTTCACATATAACTACGTACCGAACGTATGGTGGAACATTTGCCAAGAAATTTCGTTTCTATTTTTGAAGAGGAAATAACGAGCGATTTTTTAGTAACACGGCAGTAATTACAACTAGAAATAATTCTGTTTTCGTTCATACAGATCGAGCTTTCATTAATGAGAAAATTTATATTTTTCAGGACTTTGTTAGACATGTATGAACATAATTTCAATTACATACACCAGCATACATTTATTTATTTCTCCCTTCCAGCGGCTCTTAATGAAATATACATTTATGAAAATATTTGAAAAGTTCATTTCTTAGGAGACATTGTTAGGCATTGAGCGGGGGACACGATAGGAGCTATACCTTCAAAAGCCCATATTTTTATTTTTTATTTTTACTTTGCAGAAGCATCCGTCGGTGTGTGTGTGTGTGTGAGAGAGAGAGAGAGAGAGAGAGAGAGAGAGAGAGAGAGAGAGAGAGCTGCATCACAATCACATTAAATAAATATTTTTTTTCATTTTTTGCAATAAGCCTGCTGTGGCCTTTATTTATGAAATATAGCGGAAACTGTCTAAAAAAATTGCTTTATTTCTTTTTCGTGTTAGTCAGCGACATTTTTATGGCTTACATCTGTGAAACACGAACTTTCAATTTTTCTTTCTTTTCTTTTTTTTTTTTTTTTTTTTTGTCTTCCAGCAAGAACGCCATCAATGGAACGCGGTGAGAAATATGTAAATAATTTTTTTTTTTTCGGTTGTTTTGTTACAGCTCTCCAAAAAGGTAAAACCTGTATATCAGAAAAAGTTTTTTTTTCTTTTATGTTTCCCACAGAGACTTTTGCACCTTTCAAGAGTAGGGAGGACATTAAATCAACGAAATCATATTTTGTTATTATTATTATTATTAGTATTCCCCTTTTTCGTTGGTGTCAGGGGATTTATCTGCAAACGACGAAGACAAATACACAGACGAAAGTTTATTTTCATTTCCTTTGCAACGTATGCCTTTCGATGTAATATGGTGATTATTACAGAGGGTGAGTCGAAAGTTTTGCAATATTTGGATCACTTTATGTCTTCATACGTACCTTTACGACTAAAGTCGTCTAGCATTCAAAGTACAGACCATCGTGTTGCCCCGTCTTAAGCCATCTGTCTGCCAGTTCTTCAATTCCACGGTGGTACCAGTTCTTGTCCTTCGAGACGAAGAACCCCTTTACCCCAGTTGCCACTTCTTCCTGGTTGTTGAAGTACCGCCCGCAAAGGATTTGAGCCACGGACCGGGCGCTGTATGAGGCCGAGCGTTGTCTTGCTGTAGGAGAGCGCGCTTTCTGTTCACCAGTGACGGTTACTTCTCCAAAACGGCATACATCTGCTCCAGCTGCTCAGAGTAGAGGTTGGCATCGATGGTCCGAACGTTTGGAACGGATTACACCCAAATTCCACCAGACGCAGAGCATCACCTTGTGTTCGAAGCGTCCACGTTTGGCAACAGATTCAGGAAGCTGTCCCAGGCTCAACCACTGCCGCTGGGTGTTAGGATTACGGAAATAAACCCACTTTTCATCGCACGTAACAATTCTCTTGATGAAACGTACATCGCGCGGGTTTTCTAAAAGTTTCGCGCACACTTCCATTCGGCGATTTGCTTCAGCTGTGGCTTCACTTCCTGAGGGACAATGCGGAAGCTCCTTGCGGAAGTCCTGAAGGTGACGGGGCCTACCTGACCTTGGCTGATCGTCGAGATTTCTGCCACCTGAGCGAAATTTCTTGAACCATCTGGTTGCGGTGCTGTGGTCCACGGAACCTTCCCCTTTCGCATGACAAATGTTTCGTGTTGCTGGAGCAGCGTCATGGCCGAGTTCAAATTCACAAAGCAAAAGTTCCCTAATTAGCCGGTTATGGCTGTTGATCTTCTAAGCGTCCCAACTACAGACAGAACGACAGCATGCAATGCTGTTCACAGCAACGACTACCACTTGATATCCCTTTCGACTGACTGCAGTGCGCGACTTAAACTAGTTTAAACACGTGACATACCCGCTGCAAGACACGCTTTCATGCAAATACTGCAAAACTTTTGACTCATCCTCTGTACCAGAGATGGTAACGGGTCGACAATTTCTAGCGGGTCAAACGGGTCGACAATTTCTGGCGGGTCAAACGGGTCGACAATTTCTAGCATGTCAAACGGATCGACAATTTCTAGCGGGTCAGACGGGTCGGATCAAGGTGTTCCTGACCCGCTTTCGTCCCGGTTTTATTTCCGTTTTATTTTTGAAGAAGAAAATAATTAAAGTCTTCTACAGATAATGACTTGCAAACCAGAAACTTGTTGGCGAGAGCAGTGTAAAAATGATTAATCCTACTTTAATTAAATCCCTAGCTTTAATTGCGGCCGTTCTGTTTTTCTGTGTTTTATCCTAAATACTGATCTGGTGCAGCTGAAAATTTTAGTTGGTGTAATATTATGACTACAACACCCTAGCTTTGGTAAAATGTGTTTGCTTACACCACCTAAGCTATGGTAAAATATGTTAGTTCACACCACTTTAGCTGCGGTAAAATGTTTTCGCTAACACCACCCCTGCGACGGTAAATAACGTAAACTCCAGCAAGAATCAGTAAAAGTAAACTTGTAAAAAATTGTTTTGACCAATGGGAAAAAAATCTTTCTCTGATTGGCTCCTGAGTAACGAAGCAAAAAGCCGAATCCTGACTGAACACTAAGCAAACGACAATTTTGTTATGCCAGGTGCCTAAACATCGATGTTCCTTTGGGAAATTTATTTTGTGCGTGCGTCTTTTTTTTTTTTTTATATCAGGTTCCCCCTTCCCCTGACCTTTCCCCACTTTCCCTATCCTCTCCTGTGGCGGTGGTGTTGTGCCGGGCGTTTTTTTGCGGGGAGAATTGTTGATTGGAATGACTTGCTAGTGCAGGTATGTAAAACAGCTTATAACTTCATTGCTTAACGGGTAACCGTATACTTCTTGAACTCTAATTCTTCCGCACTTTTCTTTTATACTATCCTATCAGGGCAACCTCGTTCCCGCTTCTCTCTACTTCCATTTTTCACCTGCCAAGAGGCGCAGGGCGCTGTGGGTTCGGGTATCAAAACCTAAGTTAGGAAATACTGATTCGATCAGTGGTTGTTCTTGTCATTGTCCACGCCACTCACTGCCAGTCTCCCGCATCATGCCTTCTCTATGCAAAAGATTGTTGCCCAACTGCTGCAAGCTGACTTGAACTTTTGGATTCTGGGTAATAAATTTCAGTACCTGTTACCACATGCCTTATTCTTTTGAGAGTATCTATGTTTTCTCTTTTGCTTGTATTTTGTTCTTCATTTAAAATTAGTCTCTAAGGGTAGGTAATCTTCTGCATAAAGAAGGAATGGCGCGGGAGACGGGCATTGACGTGGATAGTGACATGAAACACTGATTGGTGGTACCCATGTATATATACCTATGTTGCTTTGGAAGACTCCACGTAATAGCTTGATAATGATACCGAAGTGGGTATCGAAATGCATTGCGAATTCCGAAAATCGTGCAGAGGTGAGAGTGTCGTGGTAGTGTTGACCTTTCGATGTTTTTTAACATAGTATTTTGTCCCGATGTTTCCTTGAGATTTTAATTGTATAAAGTTATACACTGAGTGGCCACTTTATTATGACCACCCCCTCAGTACTTCGTTGGGCCACCTTTTGCCTTTAATACTGCGTCGATTCTTCGTGACATGGACTCCACGAGATGTTGATAGGTGGTTTGTGGAATCTGAGACCATGCTTGATGAATAACACTTTCCAGGAGTGTGAGATTGCAGCGTTGTGGATCCAGCTGTCTGATGGTTCGTTCAACTTCATCCCACAAATTCTCAATGGGATTGAGATCTGGAGATTGTGAGGGCCACCTAAGCAAAGTAAACTCACCGGCATGTTCCTGAAACCAATCCTGTACAATACGAGCACCATGGCAGGAGGCATTATCTTGTTGAAAGTAGCCATCGCCATTGGGGTAAACCATCCACATGACAGCATGCACTTGGTCCGCAACGATGTTTAGATATGATGTGCCAGTCAGACGTTGATCAACACGAATTAAAGGGCCCAAAGCATGCCCGAAAAACATTCCCCAAACCATAACGTTGCCTCCACCAGCTTGAAGGGATGTAGCCATGCATTTGTGGTCCATGCTTTCGTGCTGTTTCCACCAAATTCTCACTCGCCCATCGGCATGGTGCAACTGAAAACGTGATTCATCGGACCACATAATTTGTTTCCAATTATCGACTGTCCAATCCTTGTGCTCCGGTGCGAACTGGAGACGTTTACTCTTATTAACTGCAGACAGCCATATCCCATCCGATGCAGAGTACGGCGAACAGTGCGTGCAGAGATCATTTGAGGAGATCCTTGATTAAGATGGTCTGTAATTTGCTGCATTGTTGCCCTTCTGTTGTCTGTTACCAGTCTGGACACTCTCCGTTCCGCCCGAGCAGTCACTAGTTGATGACGAGCACACGTTGCACGTAGAGACCAAGTTTTCTGGCTGACAGTCCAGTCTTTAAACACTTTAACAACAGCTGCTCTGGAACATTTCACGAATGCGGCGGTTTCGGTGATACTCGCTCCTACAATCAACCCACGTCGAAAGTCCGTCAAATCGTATTTTTTACCCATCTCGTCACCCAAAAATCACTTCTGCTACTGTCGCAAGCACTAAGCTTTCCCTTTTCATACTAGCATCGCCCTCTGGCGGCAACAGCGTGCAGCCATAGCTCATTTGCTTAAAACTGTCAGGTGGTCATAATAAAGTGGCCACTCAGTGTATATATCTGTATATTTGATGTTGAAGCAGCTAATTAAAATGTTAATTTAGAGTATACATCACAGCCTTAACACAAACAATGCAGTCATTCTTTGAACTGTGTTGAAATGAAATTAAAACAGCAAAATATGGTACTGAAATACAATTAACTTTAGGGTTGGGGATACCTTAATATTTATTCCCCAGTAGTGGGCTGCAAAAAAATCCGCTTGCAGGGCCGTTTATTAAACGCCAGTCCGGCACTGACCCGGAAGCAACTCGGACGACTAACCAGAAACCTATTCCTCTGACCACTCGGATATCGGGAAGGCGGGACTATATATCGAGAACAATGCTATTTACTTTTTCTTAGTAAATCTTATCTTACGTCATCTTTTTCCCCTTCCAGGTGTAACGATCACCGCGAGCAACTCAACGGGCTATATAAACGGTTGCCTGTCCTTAATTTAGGGGCCACTGGTTCCAGGAAGGGGTGAGAACCAGTGTCATAAGACAAGCACGTCGTCCATGTCTTACCCTAGATTCGAATCTGCACAAATCTCAGACGAAAGATTTGAGGCCAACGTTTCGTACCACTCGGCAATCAGGGCTGCTGCATCATTTGGAATCACAAAACATGAATGCTATGTTCGGTATTCGTGTTGAATGAAATATAACGACAGCTACCTCGGATCTGTGAATAATCGATGGGCATCACATGATCCAGTCATGCACGGAAAACTACCTGACATGAAGTTTGAAGAGCTCTTTTCTGACGGAGGGGAAGGGGTAGTTAGTATTACAGGATGGCAGCATGGATAAGACGTTAGGAATCCGTGTCTAATTAAATCCGGACACTTGTTCTCCAATCGAATAATCGATGGAGTAATAATTTGATAGATATTGGTTCTTCCGAAGAGGATAACACAAACTCGCACACACGATCGTGCTATCGACATTCAATATCAAGATCTGTAATCATCGTTACCCATCTGGAACACGTGTGAATATTCTTGTACATTTGCGCTAAGGAAAATAATTGCGGAAGGTTCTTTGTCGTCAGAGAGATATGAGATAACTTGCTGATAGATACAATAAGTAGTAGAACTTAACAAACGATAGATGTGCATAAGTACATTTTGCATATTAACACTAACAGAATCCGTGTTTCGGTGATGGAGTACAGACATTTTAAGACGCCCCTGCATTTTTTTACTTTTCTTAATTTTCTTGAAAGAATTTACTCAATTTAGTGTTCCATGTTTAGTGTTTATCTACATTAACTCTTGAAATAATCCTCCCCACCTCTACACTTGCTTTGATTTAAATAGGTTTTGGAACTTTTGTTATTAAAGAAAAATGTGAAAGGTGTGAATTGTTACTCAAATATCTTTTTGTCAAATTATGTTCAGAAAATGGAAATGAACCTCAAGACTCAAGAGTTATGTACTTCACTTAGTAAATGTAAATTATAAATTGCATTTGTATCTTCTTAATAAGTGTGGGTACATTTTTTGGAAACTATTATTTAATTTATTTTTCATTAAACGCAGATTTCAAAATTTTCTTCAATCAGAAACTTTTAATTTTAAGTAGAATTCTTTTCTTTTCCTTTATTTCTTAAAATTTTTCTTATATAAAGGATTCAAGATTCCGGAGATTCTATGGATTTGCGAACCCTTTAGGATTCGTCCCACCTCTAGTTTTTTTAAAAGATGAGAGAGAGAGAGAGGGAGAGAGAGAGAGAGAGAGAGAGAGAGAGAGAGAGAGAGAGATTTCTTTTCAGGTTCCAAACTTAAAATTCATCAACAACCCTTATGACAATAAATATTAAAAAGAACGAAAAAAAATGACGTAAGTTAAAGCTGCGAAGAAATGGTACCGGTACCCATGGCGATTCGTATCCATGGGTACCGGTACTACATACAATAAATAAATACTACCGTACAGTAGTAACCTGTAAACGCTTTTCTTTTTTTTTTCTTTTTTTACTTGATTATAGCGTTATCAGCGTCGGGGTAAAAACTCCGTGAACGGAATTTTTTGGCAAAATGTTTGCCAACAAGCACTTCAAAATATTTGCGATCCCTCGTACGATAGTTAGCATACCTAACGCCCCCCCGCTTTTTAAATTAAATTTTTCGTAATTTGCAGTAATTATGAGTTAAGTTAACAACAGCAAAAAAAGTTTTTGCTTCACTTTAATTTTTTCAAAATCTGCGATGTCAGGATTGTAGTATTGGAAAAGTATTGAAAATGCGTTAATAACAGGGAAAGTGTAACGCAATACGTATAGTACGTATAGAAAGCCGCGAAGAGAAAAGGAAATGTTTTTTTTTTTTTTTTTTTTACTTACGAGCATTTAATGCGATGCTACGAAGGCGGTACTACTTTCGCTTGCAGAAGCCTACCTGCTATCTCGCTGAGTTATTCAACAGTACGTAATCGTTGCGTCTCGGTAGCTTAATTACTTTGCGAATGGGATTCGTTAGCTTTGCTGCACTAATTGAGTTAGTTAAGGCTTACATTCTCTCTTTAGTTTTTTTAGAATTTTTTCAGAAATACTTTCAGAAATGCCGAATACTACAGTTTGGCCGCAGGTTCTACGGATTTTTAGGTCTAATAATTGACAACGGTAAAGCAGAAATATCTACGGATTTTTAGGTCTAATAATTGACAACGGTAAAGCAGAAATATCTACGGATTTGTGTTCTTCATTTTCTTGAAAATAAGGCAAAAGTATTTAAAAAGTGTCAGTTACTTTTAGGATAAGATAATCTTCTTTCTTTCTTACTTCGTTGAACTTTTAGGTCACCCTGTGAATAGCGACTTTTCTGTTGGAAATTGCTGTTAGGGATCAACACAACTGCGGATCTTGCGACGACTTTTTTTTTTTATTATTATTTCACTGTCACGTATACATCGCCGCGGATTATACTAAGATTTTTTTTTTTTTTTTACTCAGTTTTCCGATTCACGGATTATGAGCTGCCGTTGATCATGCGTAACAATTTTTCTTCTATTTGAATCAATGAATGACACGGTCTGCGGATTTTACGAAGGAAAATACCGTACTTTGAGTTTAGATGTGCAAATTTCAGCCTCAACATGTAATAAAATGAAAATCTAAAATTTCGATTTTTGAAGAACAGTGACTGGAAGAAGAGGAAAAGAAAATTACATACCAAATTGGAAGTTTTCTTAGCAATTAGCAGTTTTCGGTTGAAAACAAAAAATGACGGAAAGTATAACATATTATTTTGCGTTCTAGCATCATGACCGTAAATTAGGTTTTCGTGTTATTCTTTGAAATTTGAATTCCTTTCATCTGGCTTCTAGATCTAAAACTTATTTTTTCCAGCCCTGTGTTACACGTTTGGTAATTTGCCACAAAAAGGTTTATCACCCATATTGCAGAAAACCTACGTAGAGTCTAGACATTCCGAGTAATTCGTCTCAACACCCACCTGATGAAGCTGTTCGGTTTTGCTCTGAATTCATAGTGTTTCCAATGGGTAAATACTACTGGTTTTTCAATTCATCAGATCTCATCTTGAAATTTCATCGCATGAAGTTTTGATATTCTTTGAATGAAATTAAATTCAGAGGTCAGTAATTTGAAACAAGAATTTATTTGAATGGAGATGAATAAGGGTTGTAATACAGTAAGCTTAATAATATCAAATTATTCAATCATCTATAGCACTGTTGTTCTTTTTATCATTTCGTGATCGGATTTTATATAGCTGCAGCGTTTAGCGCGCTTGACAGTATCATTTTATTAATTTTCAATTTTTGGATTTGTTTTTTGCATTTCTAAAGCAAAACGTTTTTCAATTTCAAAGCTAAAGATAAATATTTTAGTAATTTCCAAGATTTTAGCTTTGAAGTTGAAAAGCTTTTTACTTCCTATTTTCTGAATCATATTATTGAATTAATCATACGATGCATACCCACAAATATTAAAACAAAGTACCGTATTTTTCTAAAATATAGCGTTCACCTTTTTTTTTTCAAAAGAATTTGGTTAAAACCCCTCTGCGTTTTCTATACCTGGTGGTCATTACTAGCGCCATGAATGCATGTGTGTTGCTATAAAAACTGCTAAATAAGTTAAAAATGTTATTGCGTTACCTTAGGCACAATAATTGATAATCTTCTAAGAAAGTTTTATTTTTCAAGTCGACCACGGTTTCGTTCGGCTCTTACCTTAGCTTCACCAGGACGAATGGTATGTAAATATTCAAATCTTGTATGACATCATCAATGGTGAAAATAAACACTCGTGGGGAATTTATTAAATTCCATGCGAATGTCGCGCTTCGTATATAGGACAGACGCGTACAACCTTGTACAGTCACGGGTTTTAGTTAGTTGCTTCCACGCGCTTGATAAAAGTGGTGTGGATGCCATGTTGTTAACAAGTTGCGAAGATTTTTGATATACATGTATATATATATATGGAAACACCATATCTCCGAAGCTCTTTAATGCCACATTGGAAAATGTCTTTCAATCACTGAACTGGGAAAACAAAGGGATAAAGATTAATGGAGATTATCTAACCCACCTTCGTTTTGCTGATGACATAGTCATTTTTGCAACTACCCCATCAGAGCTACAGAGTATGATCCAGGAACTTGCTGACAAGAGTAAAGAATTGGGATTAAAAATGAACTTTCAGAAGACAAAAGTGATGTTCAATGCTTTTACAAGAAATGAAGATTTATCGATTGATGGAAAAAGCTGGAGATAACAGACACGTACGTTTATCTTTGGACAGCAGATATCAAGTGAGGGTCACATTGGTGAAGAAATTAATCGGCGTACAAAACTTCCCTGGAGAGCTTTTGGAAGAAACAGCATAATTTTCAAGAGCAATATGCCATTATGTCTTAAAAGAAAAGTGTTTGATCAATGCATCCTTCCAGTGCTTACGTATGGTGCAGAGACGTGGACCTTAGCTAAAAGAGACATACAAAGGCTGCAGACAACTCAAAGATGCATGGAGAGGTGCATGCTTGGTGTAACCAGGAGAGATAAGAAGAGGAACACGTGGATCCGAAAAATGACAAGAGTGGAAGACATCATGATCAGAGTTAAATCCCTGCAATGGCAATGGGCTGGACATACTGCCAGAAGGACAGATCATCGATGGACAGCCGAAATTTTAGATTGGATTCCAAGGGACAGGAAAAGACCCAGAAAAAGACCACATGGAAGATGGGTGGATGAAATTCGAAAGTATGCGGGAGTGACATGGAGGAGACTGGCACAAGACAGACCGTTGTGGAGGAAACTTGGGGAGACCTTCGTCCAGCAGTGGATTGATAATGGTTGACAATGATGATGATGATGATGATGATGATATATATGGAAAGCTTCCAAAATTTCAAGTTTGGTGGTTGAATCTGGCTTGTCGATTAGTTTTGCTTCTTCAAAATTTATGGTCATAATGTAAGTATTGTGCTCCTTCAATCAAAAATGCAGTCTGTCCTATATACGAAGCGCCACATTCACATGGAATTTAATAAATTCCCCATGAGTTTTTATCTTCAGCATAGTCCTTTGATCCTAAAGCGCTCATTTTGCTCATGGGTTGAAGAATCACTTTAAAATTAAAGGTTTTGAGAATTTTTGAAATTTTGAGGGCAAAGGTCACGGAAATTCAATGGAATAAAGGCAAAATTCTTTCGTAACGGGCGCATCACAGGAGTTGAGGTGGAAATAGGCTTCTGTTTCAGGAATTTTATTAGAGCCTTGTCTGTAATGGAAGGATTGTATCCTCGCTGTACGGCAACACGGTTTAAAGAAATCAAGTTCTTTTTTCAAACAGTCTTCATACGAACCTACTGTATATGTTAAATATGCGTAAATGTAAAAGGTACTGAGTTTTTGTTGTCAAGGGTGATTGGACGTGGAAGGTAGAGGTGAGAAAACAGCGAAAGGCTTCCGATAAATTGTGGTTACGAGAGATCCATTTGAGCGGGTAACCAGTACGTCAAGGAATGGTAGGCATCCGTTGTTTACAGTTTCGTAGCTGAATAAAATGTCAAGAACAATCGAATTTGTAAGTTTGACTAATTTCGGAATTTCAGAACTTTTTCCTTTTCATAGAACCAAAGTATCGTCTACATACCGTATCCATGAATCAAATTTCACGAGATGGAAAGGTTTTTCTTCAAATCTACGTATGTAGATATCGCGTAATATAGGTGATAATGGGCTGCCCAAGGCTAGACCTTCCGTCTGTTTGTAAAACGTTCCACGGAAAGTGAAACTGTTTTGTTTTATATAAACGTCCAATAGTCTCGTTATTTCCTTTACTTCAGGTTGGCTGTAATGATGCTGCACAAGACTTGCAGAAAAAATAGTACAGCATGTAAATCATGCGTGTGTGTGTGTGTATGTGTGTGTTAAATGCGGTATTCATCGACAGAATCATTGCGGGAGGTGAAACGTTGAGCTTTCATTATCAACCTGAAAGCGCAAAATACAAAGCAGCCCATGGAAACACAAGTTGTCTCCACCTCCAAAGAAGGGAATACAGAGAAGTGCACGAAAGATCACGTTGACCTTCTCTTTCGACCACAAGAGCGCCACCGGAAACGCTGTCAGGTATGCGAGCTTACTCAAAACTTCCGAGCATCCCTTAAATCCAAGTGGCCCGGGCTGCTCTCCGCAGAAGTGATTTTTCTCCATGACAGTGCTCGTCAACACATTGCGAAAATCGTCCAGGATTACCTTTATAAATCAGGTGGGAAACACTCCAGCATCTGGCATACAGGGCAGATATGTCCTCCTGTGACTTTCATATTTTCGGAGAGCTGAAGAAGCATCTGCGGCGTCACAGATTTCTCTCGGACGAAGAGATGCAGGACGCTGTTCGATAATGGTTCCGCTAGCAACCGACCGCATTCTACGCATGAGAAATCGAACTTCTAGTGTCACAGTGGGATAAGTGTCTTAATAGCCACGGGATTATTTTTAAGGTAAGTCACAATATCTTTCTCATACGCCCTTTGGACCATTTTCATTTGAATGACCTTTATATATACGAGGGTTGTACCAAAAGTAATGCAAAAGTGGGCATAATTTTTTTATTAACTGACAGAGCTCGTTTTAATTGCACGTGTTGGTTATAACGAAGTGAATTTCTCCGTCAGTTTTGGTCTACGCCGGGATTCGAACCCGAGTCCGCTTGTTCCGGAACAAGTCGCTCTACCAACTGAGCTACGCAGACATTTTTATTCTGATTCCTATCTGCCTTTATGTCGTGTGCGTCCTTCTGGCAGATACGTCACATCTCCTGGTACGTTACATGGTAGAGTAACTCTTCCTCTGTAGTAACCCTTCTTTTTCATTGCAGGTAAATAATGGATTCCAAGCAGAAGCAACTTGCCGTCATTGAGTTCTTGACGAAGGAAAGGCGCAGACTGTCCGACATCGACAGAAGACTACAGAATGTTTACGGAGATGTCAGCTTTGACAAGAGCAATGTGCACAGATGGATGAAATTTAAAGAAGGGGAAACCAGCATTGCAGATAAACCACGCAGTGGGAGACAATCACCTGCGACCACTAACACGAATCATCAGCGAGTGGATGAAGTGATTCGCGCGGAGAGACGAGTCACAATCCGTGAGCTTGCTGCACTAATGGACTGTGGTCACAATGCCATACAGAAGATGGTGAAAGATTTATGGTATCGAAAAGTGTGTGCAAAATGGGTACCTCGGCAGTTGGCACCCGATTTGAAGAGAGAGTCTGCTCTGATCTGCAGGAAGCGTTTGAAGCCAATGAAGACACGGGTTTTCTTTCGATCTGGTTACAGGGGATGAAACGTGGGCGTATCTTTACGATCCGGAAACGAAGAATCGATCCATGGAATGGCGTCACACCTCTTCACCAAGGCCTAAGAAGTTCAGCCAGCGATCAGCACAGAAAGTCATTGTGACTGTTTTTTGGGATGACATCGGTGCCATTCTAATTGATTTTCTGGAACGTGGCCGTACCGTGACCAGCTAGTGGTACACTGAGACACTCAAGAAGCTTAGACAAGCTATAAAGAGGAAGAGACCGAACAAGAATCTGAAAATGATCCACATTCGCCATGGCAATGCGAGACCACACACATATTTGGCAACAAATCAGGCGATCAGCAAATTAGGCTGGTCGGTGATCCCTCATACACCGTACAGCCCCGATTTGGCGCCCTCCGACTTCCACCTGTTCGTTCCAATGAAGGACAGTCTCGGGGGAGGGGGGCAACGATTTGATGACACAGATTGATGAAAGTGGTTGTGAAGAAGTGGGTACAACAGTCCACACCTGAATTTTTTCAAAGAGGATTCGAGAGTTGGGTTCAACGATGGCGCAAATGCATCGCTTGTGATGGAGATTATGTTGAGTAGTACCTTTGTATAGAGGAAGAGTTACTCTACCAACATGTGCAATTTGAACGACCTCTGTCAGTCAATAAAAAAATTATGCTCACTTTTTCTTTACTGTCGGTACAACATTCGTATATTTAAACATCTCGGGTCGTGTCACACACCGGATTCCTTGAATCCCTCTAATCTTTTTCAAGATTCGAGGGATTCAAGGAATCGAATGTCCCATCTCTAAAAAAAAAAATATAAAAAATGGTATGTTTCTACTACTCTTTTAGACATTCACCCAAAGGACTTCATCTGTTTTACATAAGAGTTAAATATTAAATTTAACGGAAAATTAATATTTTTTGTATAACAAAAACCTCAGTAAATTCGCATAATTCACATAACCCAAGTTCTCCAAAATCTTAGATGGTTGAACTCGCCATGTGCATACATGAGACTAAAAAAAAAAAAAAAATGGTTGAACTCGCCATGTGCAAACATGAGATTAAAAAAATGGTTGAACTCGCCATGTGCATACACGAGACAAAAAAAATGGTTGAACTCGCCATGTGCATACACGAGACTAAAAAAAATGGTTGAACTCGCCATGTGCATACACGAGACTAAAAAAAAAGTTGCATTTTTTAACCAGGTGAAGAATCATAACCGGCTGCAAAACAGCGCGAATATAACGCAGCACAAGCAACACAGAATCGTTCACTGAAATTTATTTATGTAAATATTAAACTGGAGCACATCCCTGTATTCAAAATATAAAAAATTTGATATTTAACAACACAGCACACAGAGAACATTCCGGAGAAAAAAACAAACATGGACGAAATCATCGCTTCGTCCGACTTCCGTTTCTGGAAACTTTTCCTCCATTTTCAAATTGAAATACAAATATTTATGGAATAAAATTACATTTAACAACACTACTAGGCGGAAGAAATATCGCCAGAAAAAAATATACGATCACGGGAAAAGCCTTTACTTCGTCTAACTTCCGTTTTGGAAGGTTTTGAAAGTCGGATTTCCGTCCAGTGAGGTAAAACGAACCACCGACCGACAGCAACCCCCACCCTCACCCCCATTTCTGTTCAGTTGTGCATCTATCTCGAGAATTACTCAAATGGTGATGGAATAGGTGGAATTCTTCGAATCCGCGGAATAATCTCGTGCCTGAAGATTACAGAGAAATTTTCGCGCCGTCTTAGTCCCGTTTTCGAAAAAATTCTTCCGTTTTCAAGCTGAAATGCGAATAATTATTGAATAAAATCTTATTTAATAACAATATGGAGCAGAAGAAACATCGCGAGAAAAAGAAATCACGATTACGGATTTTTTTTCTTTCACTCAGCTTCCGTTTCGAAACTTTTGAAACATGAAATACCGTTCCCAGACGAACTTCTCTAACTAATTCCCCCAAAAGTTCCTACCAACTTCTCTAACTAATTCTCCCAAAAGTTCTTGTTAGTTCGGCATCTATCTCAATTTAACCCAAATGATGACAAAAATGCGGAATTCCGCGGACCTGCAAAACAATCTCATGTACGCATGTGTCCTAACTGCTTAAATCTTTTTTGGAGGAGGGGGGGGGCTAGGCCCACCCGTAGCCTCACGCTTGCCTTTCGCCTGGTATTTTTTTAACCCTGGTGTAATACTACATTAGTTTTAAACACTTTTGAAAATATTCAAAACACGGTTAGCAATCTTAAAACTCAGGTATTTTAAAGTCATGGATCTTCTTTAAGTAACCTGTTAATTTGATTACTGACTTTCTTTCTTTTCTGTAGAACTGCTAATTTGTTTATTTACATAAAAGCCATCTGTTTGTCTTACTCTTAAATCGCAGTATTTCAAGTTTCTAATTTCATATGCCTGATCATATTTAAAATTAACGTACGGAGAGAAAATTTTAGAACCTCAAAAAATGTGTGTCGGTCAACGCAAAGCTGCAACTCAAAAATGACCTTTATTTTACTCCAATAGCAAATGGCATTTTATATAAAATGATTCAAAATGTTTACAACTTTTTTGGAATAATAATCTTAACCCATTCATTCACGTCTGTTTTTGCAACAATGTTTTGACTTAGTATATATTCAACAAAAATTCCAGATGAAAGCAATTACGATGAAATCGGAAAATTCGAATAAAAGTATTCTTACGCATGAAAAACTTAAACCCATTTCTTTAGACTCCAGAAAAAAGAACCTCTAATAGCTCCATTGTGCTTCTAAATTAAAATTATTTTGCACAGCCAAGAAAATTTAAATACCATTCATAAATTTAAGAAAGAATGGCAATTTTATTGAAAACCACCCTTCAGTTCCCGAATAGCATCTAATTTTAAGAAAGTCGTGTTAAATAAATGAACATAAAACACTATACATGAAGCGCAACTGATGTGTATTGAGATGAACAATTTTGAATTTAGTTGCACGTTTCTTTGCGGGGAAATTTTTTTGAACATAAAATATTCTACTAATCCTTGCTGAGAAACACATTTAGATGCGGGTGATAGTTTTTCTGAATTCTCTTGAGGTTCTGGAATACTACAAAATTTAAATACTGGAATTGAATGAGAGAAACTTAATTAATAAAATGATTCATTACTACAATAACTTTTTAAATGGTTTTATGGGGGAAATTGCACAGGACTTAGCATTTTACTGATACCCATTTTTAATAGCATGGCTCTGTCAAAACTATATTTTGCGATTTAATTGTGGTTCTATGATAGGTAAAATTTATGATAACTTTGAAATTTCACCTTAGTGAATTTACCCAGATTCCATCGAAATGTTTTTGCAGAGATACAAAGTAAACTCGTTTTTCAACTTTCAGTTTTAAAAAAGGTTCAACTTTGGGTTTTAAATTTTGGTTTTGAAGTTTTAAAGACTGTGAAAAAACACTCTTTCATCAGCTTCTGTATAATGAAAAATCCGGTATTACCGATACCCAATCATTTGTTATACAAAAGCTGACGAAAGAGTATTATTCCAGTGGTTTCTCGATAACAAAAATATTACAATTCCGGAATTCCATCATAATAACTGGCAATCTCAATTACCTCATTCAATGAAGTAATTGAGATTCCCTTACTATATTCTGGTAAAAAAAAGCAAGGTAAAGACATTTTTCAACTTTTCTTTGTTTCAAGAATGTCGTCATTATAATCACTAAAAATTCTCAATCTACAGCTGGATGAAGGTCTCCGTAAGTTTCTTCCACAACGTCTTCAGCAATTCAATTCGCTTCCACGTCTTTCCGGTATTCATTCGAATTTCAAGAGTACAGTAGCACATTATTAAATATTTTACTAATGTCTACTTCTTAAATTATATTGAAAGCGGTGAGACGTTTTCAGAAATACGTAGTACTTTCACGATATCTGAGATGTGATAATGTTTTAATTTCGCCATATTGAGAATATTCCATTAAAACTTATATTCCACCAAACAAATATAGCAAAGCATAGAGAAACAAAAAATTTTAACTTTTGTTTGCAGGCGTTTTAAATGTAGTAGTACAAAATTTGGCATTTTACAAATACCCCCTTTTAAATGACATAGAAGCAGGGGCGTACTGATAGCAACCGCTGCATCGTAGGGGGGGGGGCACGACTAAAAGGGTCTTTAGCCTCATAAAAAGACTACAAAATTTTTTGCCGAAATTCGTATGAAGCTGGTTAAAGGAATAAGTAGTTTTTTCGGCTGCTTTGAACGAAGTACTAAAAAAAACAGCAGTTTTAGTATTTTTTTCAATACATAAGCAAAATATTTAGAAATTATTTCCGCGGTTTTAATTATGAAAAATGGAAGAGGGGGAAGCAGTTATTCCAGAGGACTTGAGGCCCCTTTCCACAGCCATAACAATAGTGCCTATACCTGTATATTAACAAGAGAATGTGAAAGAAATACTGTATCAGTTCAATGAATGAAATTTTTGTACCAATGAGAATAAGGCGTTATATATTACAGTTGTTTACACATAACTACGCCTCATTCAGAATATAATGAACTGAAAGGTGTTCGCGGGGACGAAGAAACAAATATCTGGGCCATTTTTTTTAATAACAGAACCAAGAGAAAAAAAAGTCTATGTGCAAGATATTGCGGCATTACGTTAAATATGTTTTTATATTCAGGAATAAATAATTTAAATAGCTTTACCTCTTTTTTTGTGCGCCACAATTCGCATAGAAGTTATGCTTTTTGTGCGCGTGATCGCGAGGCATTTCAAAGAGGCTGGCCTTAGTTTTCTAAAAGAATAATGTTTGCGTGATTTGATTAACTTTGGCGAAAGTGTTTTATAGTACTTTGTATTGGTACAAACTACGGGAATCATTTTAACTACAACGTGCAGAATTTGTGTAACACGCAATGAAGTGCAACAATTTTGGTTTTACGAAAAGTATCTAAGTTCCAAAGAATTTGAATGATTCAAATGCCCATAAACCTTAGTTAACAATATGGAATTTAAAACTTTCAGTATTTGAAATCTAACAAATTTTCCTGAAAGGGCCTCGAAGATATTTTCTTTGCTGGGGTCCCGACGTTTTCCAGTACACCACTGCATAGGAGATGGTAAAAATGTGGTACTTTCCCATTATACCGACCTATTATTCACAAAACATTCAAATCAACGAAGTACTTATACATACGAAAGTAGATCAGTAAATAAAAGGATTTAATTTATTAAAATCAAAAAAGAAATAAAAATATATTACATTTAATAAATAAATATTTAATATACTGATATTAAATTTAATAATTTATTTCAATAAAGTAAATCATTATATTTACTGATCTAATTTCGTATATATAGTAATTCGTTGAGTTGAATGTTATGTGAATAATAGGTCGGTATAATGGGAATGTCAACGTCTTAGGTCTGTATAATGGGAAAGTGCCAAAAATGTTTTTTTGTTTCACAGCATCTCTACGATCATTTGAATAACTTCTCAATTTTGTCTGGGTGAGAAATTTAGTGAATTTATTTAGATTCCGTTAAATCGTTCCTACAGAGCAATTTTCACAGATTCTTTATTTGAAGTTAAAAGAAAATTGCGCAAACCTCAACTCTTGAATGAAAGCTCTCTTCTTAAAAATACTGAGCTGGAAAAATATCACCAAAGCTTCTTTGGTGATCAAGAATACTTTAAATTGTAAATCTTCTAAAACTTGCTCTGCCTACAATTCTCTTTATCACAGTGGAGGATTTAGGGCAATTAATTCAGAAAACCTTTTCAACGCTTTTGGAAAAACAGGTTATAAGGAGTTGCTTTCTATGTTTTTTTGTTCCTCCAATGCAAGAATCTTTACATATTAATAATTACACATAGATAATGGGCGTTCAACAACGATCTCGAATTAATTCTCTTTGGGCTACATAATAATAAAATTTTCTCAATAGCGAGAAGCTGAATAAGTTAATTTAAATTCCCTTAAAACATTACAAACAAGAGTTAGGCAAATAAATTTATACTTTCAGTTTAACAACTCAGCATGTCTAGTCAGACAATTAATTCAGAATTTTTTGCAACGCTTTTGCAAAAACAAATTACAAGCTGTCTGTTCCCATTGCAATCATTCTGGCTCACAGATGATTAAAAATGGACAATGGTGTAACACCTAGTTACTCCAACTTCTATTGGAGCGACATCATGTATTTATTTGTAATATTAAATAATTTAAATACTTTTAAAATATTCAATACACGAGTTCCTTTTCATTGAGCCATATACTTTAAATTTTAAATTTCGCCATATCTACATTTTCCTCTCATAATGAGGGATTTACTTTTAATTAACTCAGATCTTTTTGTAACGCTTCTTCAAAAACAAGTTGTAATGATTTGTTTCGATGATTTTTGTTCGCATTGTCCACATAAAAAAATTAGACACAGATAACAATAATTCCGAGTTCTCTTTGAGATACATCGTATTTAAATTTCCTTCGTAGTGAGAAAGGGGATAAATTAATTTAAATTCCCTTAATTCAAGAGACCAGTTGTTTACACCGCACCTTAAAATTTGAAAATTTGCCATCACCACATTTTTCTTTCAAAATGAGGGATTAACTTGGATCTTTTTGCAACACCCTTTCAAACACAAGTCATGTATAGAATTGCGTACCATCACTTTGTGCCCATTTCAAAATTTAATGGGGACTATTTAATTTTTGTCCAAAAATTAAATTGTCCCCATTGCAAAAATCCACATACAAAATTAGAATGGCTATCAATAATACCCTGTTCTCTTTGAGCAATCCATACTTAAATTTTCTTCATAGCGATAAACTAGGCATGAAAATTTAAATTTCTTTAAAATATTCAAGAGACGGGTTGTTTACACTGCACCTTAAAATATGAAAATTTTTCATTACCACATTTTCCTTTCAAAACGAGGGATTAACTTGGATCTTTTTGCAGCATTCTTTCAAAAACAAGTTTTGTAGATTTGATTACGATAACTTTGTCCCTATTACAGAATATAATGGGGAAAATTTAATTTTTGTCTTCATCACAAACATTACTGTCCTCATTACAGAATACAATGGGGGCAATTTAATTTTGTCCCCATTACAAGAATCCACATACAAAATTAGACATGGATATCAATAATACTAAGTTTTCTTTTAACTGCCAATACTTAAATTTTATTCATAGCGATAAACTGGGTATGGTAATTTAAATTCCCTTGAAACATTCAGGACAGGAATAATTTTCAGCGGGCCTTCGCTCCGTCTTTTTAAAGACTAAACATTTTTCTGTCTATATCGCCTGTTTGTGAGTTTTACAAGGCAACCTGTCCTGCCGTATCAGCTTTATCATGTGTGTGTATGCGTATGCGAATGTTTCATTAAGCGTCACTTTATCGGAGCTAAACGTAAACAAACGCAGATCTACAGTTGCTACACACAAGGAACGGGTAATTCCCGAAGTGTGGGTGAACTTTCGGTCAGGTTTTCTGCTCCCGTTAGTTCCCCAGTGGCATCCATCTTTCAGTAATCCATGAGGGACTCGTCCTTAAAGATTTTTCACTTACCTCAGAGTGTATCCTTAGCTGAGTGCTGAGACATGGATGGAAGAGAGAGCGAGGAATCCCTCTGGCTCGCAGCGATGACACACTTTTATAGGACTTATTCCGTGCTGGAGGAACGAGAGTCCGTTGAGGAGACAGAACGTGTGTATGGATCAATAGCGTTGCACTGACTATCTCTCTCTCTCACCCCCTCTCGTTCTCTCTCTCTCTCTTCGACTCCAGGCAATGGGTCCAACTCGCTGTAAGGATTCATGGGAAATGTGCTGCTGCTGCTGCTACTACTGGAGCTCTGCCGTCGTCTCCCCCTAGCTGCAGAAACAGCAGTTGCTTTCGCTCATTCCGTTCAAAGGCAGAGTAGGAGGAAGCGAAAGATCAAACCACTTAGACGCCACGATACTATCCCCCGGATAACTCCCTCCCTCACACACCCTCCAGGAAATCATCCCTAGCTTCTGCAGATCCAGGAAAGACCCAGTCTCATTCCCCACCCAACGTCCCCAAAGATCACGAAGAGGGGAGAGAGATACCCCGGCGAGGGTGAAGTTTCATTTTGACTGATGTAGACAAAAGACACGACAGAAAGAAAGAAATAGTAAAAATCATTTCGCAGTTTCTCTTTTTTTGCTGAAAACGGAAGCATGTTTGAGGAGGGTGCGTTGCTAACTGATGTCTGCGTAAATGGAATTCCCACAAGGAATGATGGAGAAAAAATCTAATTAATTTCTATAAGATCAAGCATGGCATTCACTAAGGTCAGAATCTCTGATAAGCTCTTCTTTCAAGAGCGTTAGATATTCACACAATTGTCAATAACACTGGAACAATTTTTAATAATAGTTTAATAGGAAATCCTACAAAACTACGGAATAAAATATCCTCCGTGGAGGAGAGAGTGTTCCCGAATCTGCTTCGTAAAGGACAAGCATAGATTCCTAGAAATAACAGAAGAAAACGACCAGCCATAAAACAAAAAAAGTGGGCGTTTATGGTAGTACGCGGTTAGCAGTTACCTGCATAAATCAAAGTGTTGATTTCGATAGGGAAAAACAGCTGAATAGAAGAATTAACGAATTCTTATATAGGACAACAGGAGAATCAACGAATTTATTAATCCTTATTACACACTATCTACCAACAAGTAATTGGACACTCCTGCAATCGACGATATCTGCGGTCCTGATACACGTCACGGCCGCCGCCGTTAAATATCCTGTGGGAAACAACAACGCACCCAGAGTCGCATGCAAGATACCACGCAGTTCCGAGCTCTCTGATTTCGAGAAAGGTGTAATCGTCGGGTATCACAGAAATGGCCGATCCATACATGACATATCCAGCAAGTTCAAGTACCCAAAATCGACAGTGGCCTACGTGATTGGCAAGTGGAAGATGAGAGGTGACTATCGGAATGTGCCCCGACCCGGCAGACCCACAAAACTGGGAGTTAGAGACCGACGGTGCTGGCCAGAGAAATTCGGAAGAACCGCACCAAATTGATGGGCCACATCCACGAGGAGTTTCAATAGGCATCCGGGAGTGTTCTTTTGATGAATACCATCCATAAGGAAGCCCATCTGCTTTGTTATCATGGACGGGCTGCCGCACACAAGCCTTTGATCACCAAGTCCAATAGCGCTGTTAGGCTAACGTGGTGCAAAGAACGTCGACAGTGGACCGTTGAACAGTGGAAACAGGTTCTCTGGAGCGACGAAACAAGGTTCATCCTCTACTGTTCGGATCGCAGGGTCTGGGCTTGGCGTCTGCCTGGAGAACGCCTCCTGCCGGAATGTATTTTCTCCTGGTATGGCAAGGGACCCTTGGTCGCAATTCCTGGTAGACTCAACGCCTAGACCGACTGCACCATTTTGGATGACCATGCGCTTCCTACGTTGTGGCAGTTTTACGGGGTGGACCCATGTTACTTTCAGGATGACAATGCCACCTGTCATGTTGCGAGGTCCACCATGGCTTGGTATGGTGACAATGGGGTTAATCGAATGCGCAGAGCCCGGACCTTAACCCTATCGAACACCTCTGGGACGAGTTGGAGCGTCGACTTATGGGGTGTCCCCACCGTCCGAAATCGGTGAAGGAACTGACCCGTCTTCTCCAAGCCGAGTGGAAGAAAATACCGCTAGCCGTCGTACAACGCCTGGTTGAGAGTAAGCCCCGGAGGGTCGCAGCTGTAATCGCCGCTCGTGGAGGCTCCACCAACTATTGAAGGTGAATAAACTTCGTTTTCCTTTGCTAACACAGGTGTCCAATTACTTGTTGGTAGATGGTGTACAACAATAGGATAATTACAGACTTTAAAATTTTTCGAAATGAGAAAGAATTGACTAATTTCTATTTGAAACAATCATAAGAATTAATTAATTTCTATACAAAACAACAGCCGACTTGAATAATTAATTAATTTTCGTAAGAACATAAATACAAAAAACAACGTACAAGTTGGCCTTGAGAACCCTAATAAAGTATTTCAATAGTATTCAAATTTCGCAGATTTTTTAACGACACACCACTGAAGAATCTTAAATTAATGTTAACTGTATTTTATTTTAAAAAAAAACTCCACAGAGTTGATTTGTTTTTTTCTTTGCTGTTTCCAATCAGGACCCTATCTCATTTGTTGCTCCAGAAGGGTAACGGGGAATTCTGAGATACTCACCGGAATTCACTCTGTAGTGGATTTCATGAGGTACCTCGATCTTAGCAAACAAGGAAAGGATTTCGATTAGACGATGGTAGATGCACCTAAAAAGCTCTCTTTTGATAAACCAAAACATATTTAAAAAAAAAAACGAAATTTTGGCTGATCGCCTATCACCCTTCCTTGAATATTTCTTCATCGAAATATCAGTTTTATAGCTAAGTGTAAAGAACTGTGTAGGATGGCGGCGCTTAGGGGTGAAATACAATACCACTAGCCAGGAAATAGTGGTAAAGAGTGGAAATGCTTAAGGATACATTTATACGTACTGTATTCGAAGATAAATCGAACACTATTGCCATAATGGTAGCTTTTGTACCTTTCCATTCTAAAATTTTCAATTTTACTTCGACAGAAAGAGTTTTTAGCAGCGAAAATGTACGTGCTTATAGAGTTAATTTTTTTGTCCGGCTATCTGTCTCTCTGTAGATGAAACATCCCATTAATAACCGCCGATTTTTAAGGAATTCGTTTTTGACAAAGGTAAAGGAATTGTCAGTCATCAGTTATAGAATTTCTGAGATGCGGTCTCCCCCTCCCCCCAACTAACGAATTTTATGTTTGAACGTGCTTTTAGGGCTTTTAAAAGTCGGACTGCAAAAATTCTTCTTCATTTCGATTGCTAACACCATGAGTGAAAGAGTTAACTGTATGGCCCAAACTAATTGTTTTAGGTTTCAGATATTTCAATTTCTACGTGCCCGATGAACAAAATGTCTTTAACCCTTTAACCGGCTGGAAGACCGCCACTTGGCCAAGTATCAAGCGAAGTCTATACCGATGAACAAAATGTCCTTAACCCTTTAACCGGCTGGAAGTCCGCCACTAGGCCGAGTATCAAGCGAAGTCTATACCGATGAACAAAATGTCTTTAACCCTTTAACCGGCTGGAAGGCAGCCACTAGGCCGAGTATCAAGCGAAGTCTATACCGATGAACAAAATGTCTTTAACCCTTTAACCGGCTGGAAGGCCGCCACTAGGCCGAGTATCAAGCGAAGTCTATACCGATGAACAAAATGTCTTTAACCCTTTAACCGGCTGGAAGGCCGCCACTTGGCCGAGTAACAAGCAAAGTCTATACCGATGAACAAAATGTCTTTAACCCTTTAACCGGCTGGAAGACCGCCACTAGGCCGAGTATCAAGCGAAGTCTATACCGATGAACAAAATGTCTTTAACCCTTTAACCGGCTGGAAGGCCGCCACTAGGCCGAGTATCAAGCGAAGTCTATACCGATGAACAAAATGTCTTTAACCCTTTAACCGGCTGGAAGACCGCCACTAGGCCGAGTATCAAGCGAAGTCTATACCGATGAACAAAATGTCTTTAACCCTTTAACCGGCTGGAAGGCCGCCACTAGGCCGAGTATCAAGCGAAGTCTATACCGATGAACAAAATGTCTTTAACCCTTTAACCGGCTGGAAGGCCGCCACTAGACCGAGTATCAAGTGAAGTCTATACCGATGAACAAAATGTGTTTAACCCTTTAACCGGCTGGAAGACCGCCACTAGGCCGAGTATCAAGCGAAGTCTATACAGTTGTTTGGGGGTCTTCAACAAGTCTGATTTTAATACAGATATTTGACGTGGACTAGGAACATCAAACAGAGGTCATCGCTCTTTCCACGTTTTTAACTGAGTCGCGGAAAAATTGTCATTGGCCGCCACCGGGAAACGAACCCTGGGAGGTTTCGTTTCCCGGTGGCGGCCAATGGATTCGGTTCCCGGTAAGCCCTGGGCTCGGTTCCCGGTGGAGGCCAATGAGAATTTTTCCGCGACTTACTTAAAAACGTGGAAAGAGCGATGACCTCTGTTTGAAGTCTGATTTTATTGCAGTAAACATAAAGCAGCGAGGTGAGTATCATACACTGCACCTGACGTTCCACAATATTCCACAGATGCTCAATTGGTTGAGATCAGCGACTCTGGGTCCAATTCGAGATGTCTCATATGCTTACTGTGTTCGTCGAATCATTCCTGCACGAGGGAGGTCCGATGAGATGGAGACTGCCGATCTGGAGGAACCAAGGGCCGGATGAAGGGCTTAGTTGGCACCTAGGCTAAAACTTTTGAGCGGGCCTCTATCCTGAGACATCTGATTTTCGCCCAAAATAACTTATTCTTCAAAAGAACTGAACTCCGTTAAAACACGAAACTGTAGCAATATGCTTGCGATAGATAATACGTATGGCATTCGTCAAAGTAATAAATTACCTGCAGAGTTTCCACAACGAGTCACTGTATTTCCCATTGTTCTCACAAGAGCACGAGTTAAAACACCAAACAGAAGTCATCGCTCTTTCCACGTTAAGAAGTGAGTCATGGAAAAATTCACTTCTGCCGCCACCGGTAATTGAATCCAGGGTCTTCCACATACGCGCCGGACATGTTACCACTGCACCACAGCGACCTCGAATTCTCCAGACTCACAAGTGATTAACTGCCAAGCCAGTGTTAGCATGTCCGGCGCGTAACTGGAAGTCCCTGGTTCGATTCCCGGTGGTGGCCGATGATAATTTTTCCATGACTCACTTATTAACGTGGAAAGAGCGATGACTTCTGTTTGGTGTTCGTGATCCACGTCGAGTGTATGAATTAATTATTCAATCGCCTCCTAGTTATTTGTTCAGTTGCTGCTTTCCATCTTTGGTGAATCACCAGCTTTGTGCGCGGCTCCATGAAGCAACCCTGCCATGTAGTTTGGCAGTTAATCACTTGTGAGTCTGGAGAATTCGAGGCCGCTGTGGTGCAGTGGTAGCATGTCCGGCGCGTAACTGGAAGACCCTGGGATCCATTCCTGGTGGCGGGCGATGAGAATTTTTCCGTGACTCACTTATTAAGGTGGAAAGAGCGATGACTTCTGTTTGGTGTTCGTGATCCACGTCGAGTGTATGAATTAATTATTCAATCGCACGAGTAAAAAGCTTAAGATTCCTGGATTTTGGTCTGGGATTTTTTTAATGATTAAGCATTGTATACTTTTCTTGATGCGTCTTTTTTCTAATGCAATGTGACGCCACCGGAGACTTCAATCATTAACAGTTTTAAGTTCAATTAAGGAAGTCTGGGTGGATGGTAATGAAAAAGCTAAAACTGCCTCACTGACCTTTATCTTTAGTGAGTCAATGCCTTGAAATGTGTTCGGCGTCCAGCCTCTGTGATCAAGTGGAAATCATACGAGACAAAAGTGAACCTACGTTGTATTTTATATACTTCTCTATCTATCTAACCACTGAAGTGCCAAAAGTCATGGGATACGCACCTAATATCGTATAGGACGTCCTCTAGCTCGGCGAAGTGCAGCAACTCTACGTGACATCGATTCCACAAGTGGCTGGAATATTTCTTTAGAGATGTTAAGCCATGCCGTCTGTATAGCCTCCCACAGTTCCCTGGTATTTGTAGGTGCAGGATCTTGGGTGCGAATGGACCTTTCCGCAACGTCCCATAAGTGCTCTATTGGGTTCATGTCGGGTGAACGTGGTGGCTACACCATCTGTTGGAACTGTCCAGAATGCTCCTCGAACCAATTTTGGACAACGTGGGCCCGATGACATGGTGCATTGTCCGCATAAAAGATCCCATCGTTGTTAGAGGTACATGAAGTCCATGAATGCCTGCAAATTGGTCACCTAGCAGAGCAACAAAACGAATACCGGTTAATGACGAGCTCACGAAAACCAGAGGACCCAAACCGTGCCACGTAAAGACACCCCACACATGTATGGAACCATCACCAGCTTGCGCAGACTCTTGTTGACAGCTTCGATCCATAGCCACATGGGGTCTGCGCCACACCCGAACCCTACCATCAGCTCGCAACAACTAGTAGTGTGACTCATCGGACCACGCCACATGTTGCCAATTTTCTAGGGTGTAATTACCGTGTTCACGTGCTCAGGTGAGGCGCTGTGTCCGATGTCGTGGAGTTGACAAAGGAACTCTGGTGGGTCTTCTGCTCCCATACACCCCTTCGACGCTAAATTACGCAGTACTGACTTGATGGATATGACTCTGGTACCTCCTGCATTGAATGTGGATGTTATTTGAACCAGTGTGGCTTTCTGTTCTCATGAATAATCCTGGTCAGACGCCGCTGGTCACGGTCTTTCAGCATCCGTGGTCGGTCACACACTCTGCTGTCCACGGTGGGTGGTAATGCCTTCTATGAGGTTTTCTCGGTACATACGTGCCAGCGTGGATCGAGGAATGTTGAATGTTCGCACAACTTGGGAAATTGAATGTCCCATCCGTATGGCTCCCACGACCATGCGTCGTTCAAACTCTGATAATTCACGTCAGCTTGCCATAATCCTATTGGCGGTTGTTCATCCTGATTCATGAGATTACACCTCGCAACTGATAAAAACCGTGGCGTGCGTCGAAGCCTTCCGCAGAGTTCTGTGTATTATTTGTGACGTAGCGGCATGCCTTCTGGACCCTTGGTAATGGTGGACTCCTGCGCTATAGCCTATTTAGACACTCATAATCCGGCCCTAGTAGGAAGAACCTATCTCCCTCTAGTTAAAGGTTTAACACTTTTGGGTGTATTTGGTCCGCAAGCAGTCCGCGGTAGTAGATGGCGTCCATACGTTGGCCACAAGAACCAGGGATCTCACAGTTCATATAAGAAAAACATGCTCCACATCATACAACCGTCCCACAAGCCTGGATAGTTGATGCTATGCATGAAGGATCCATAGCCTATTGCTGCTGACTTCAAATACGGATTCTACCATAGGCAGAATTTAGTACATATCGTGATCCATCGGAACATGACACCTATTTCCAATCTTCGATCGTTCAATCGGCTTGTTGCTGGCGCCACGTGAATCGTTTACGTCGATTAACTGTTGTAAGGCGAGGGTGGAGTGTAGGGCGTTTGTTCTTGTAGCCAATCTGTGAACTGGGACTTTAAATGCGGAACTGTATGGCGCCAAGTTCCCTGTAACAAAGCGACGTACCCGTCATCAATGCACCTTTCCCTGACCTTTATAGTATGTATATAGAGGTCAGGTAAAGGTATATCTATCTGTTGGTTGTTAAGCCACTTCAGCCACGGAGGCCCTCGGACATCCCACAAGTGTTGCCACGTCTCCGAAATGAACTCCATCTATCTTGTGCGCCCATGGTGGGTTGAGTCCCGCAAAGACGACTATGCGCCAGTGAGGGGTTACTAGGAAATTAATGCAGCCGGTTTGCCATTTCTCTGCTGCGTGCGGAGAAAGGATAAAATGCGCCCGGGGCCGACTTCACAGGGAACCATCTACGCATTCGCGTACCCAAACACAAGGAGCCTGCGGAAAGCGAAATGAACTCACCAACCCTTAATGCTCCCACAATTACTTCTTTCGTAAAATCCGATAAATTCTGGGTTTTACCCACCACGTCCATAATTTTGCTCTTGGTTTTTACCCACCACGTCCATAACTTTGCTCTTGGTTTTACCCATCACGTCCATAACTTTTCAATTGAACAACGAGCATCTTAAATACACTTATTTAGCCTACAAGACACGTACTCCTTGTATCTTTAATACTGGTGAACTCATTTTACGTATAAGTAGTCGAAGTTCCGTGCGCACTCAGTGTACAAAGGTCGGTCAATAAGTAACGCACAACCGGCTATAACTCGCCAGTTTTCAAAGGTTGAATCAGGAAAGTTGGTGGGTAGGACCTTAATTCTATTAGCTTTTAAATGATCATTAACAGTTTTTTTAAGGTGAAGCGTAATGGATGGTGAAATAGACATCCTACTACGTCAACGGTCGGTAACAGAGTTTCTCAACTAATCTGGGGATAGCTCAGCTACATCAATCCACAGACAATTGTTGCCAGTGTATGGTGAGAAAACAATGGCTCGCAGTAATGTGCAGCGATGGTTGCAGAGGTTCCAGAGAGGTGATTTTAGCATTCAGGATAAACCACAATGCGGCAGACCGATCACTGTGACAACCACTGCAACCGAAGAAGCAATTGAGCCGATTCATGATAACAGATGCATCACCACTTCCCATTCAGGATAACAGATGGATCACCGCTTCCCATTCATGATAACAGATGCATCACTACTTCCCATTCAGGATAACAGATGCATCACCACTTCCCGTTCATGAAAACAGATGCATCACCACTTCCCATTCATGATGACAGATGCATCACCACTTCCCATTCAGGATAACAGATACATCACCACTTCCCATTGAGGATAACAGATGCGTCACCACTTCCCATTCAGGATAACAGATGCATAACCATTTTCCATTCAGGATAACAGATGCATCACCACTTCCCATTCATGATGACAGATGCATCACCACTTCCCATTCAGGATAACAGATGCATTACCACTTCCCATTCAGGATAACAGATGCATCACCACTTCCCATTCAGGATAACAGATGCATAACCATTTTCCATTCAGGATAACAGATGCATCACCACTTCCCATTCATGATGACAGATGCATCACCACTTCCCATTCAGGATAACAGATGCATTACCACTTCCCATTCAGGATAACAGATGCATCACCACTTCCCATTGAGGATAACAGATGCGTCACCACTTCCCATTCAGGATAACAGATGCATAACCATTTTCCATTCAGGATAACAGATGCATCACCACTTCCCATTCATGATGACAGATGCATCACCACTTCCCATTCAGGATAACAGATGCATTACCACTTCCCATTCAGGATAACAGATGCATCACCACTTCCCATTCAGGATAACAGATGCATAACCATTTTCCATTCAGGATAACAGATGCATCACCACTTCCCATTCATGATGACAGATGCATCACCACTTCCCATTCAGGATAACAGATGCATTACCACTTCCCATTCAGGATAACAGATGCATCACCACTTCCCATTCAGGATAACAGATGCATCACCACTTCCCATTCAGGATGACAGATGCATCACCACTTCCCAACTTATGGACCGCCTTGGCATGTGAAAGGGAAGCGTTTTAACAGTGGTAGAACGCTTAGGATACCGGACAATCTGTGCTCGTTGGGTACCACGGCTCCTCACAAAAGAGATGAAGAGAATTCCGAAAGAGGTGTGTGACGATCTGCTTGAACATTTCGCTGGTGACTTTCCACAATGTTTTCATGGTGTAATAACAGGTGATGAAACATGGCTTTTTCATTATGACCCTCAGAGCACACGTCAGTCAATAGAGCGGAAGCATGTGGGATCACCGCGGAAGAAGCCACGACTTTCAAGGTCATCAAGCAAATTGATGGCCACATTTTTGGGATCGTCAAGGCGTGATCTTCATCGAGTTTCTGGAAAGTGGGACTACCATTACCAAAGAGCGTTATTGTTCATCCTTGGAGAAGCTCAGGCGTTCCATCAGAACTAAGATACCACACTTGCAAGCCGAGGACATCAAGCTGCAGCACGATCACGTGAGACCGCACACTGCAGAGATGACAGTGCAGAAAGTGACTCGACTGGGCTGGACGCTGGTGCCACAACCACCGTACAGCCCACACTTGACACCATCATATTTTTATCTGTTTGGTCGTCTGAAGGAACATCTACGTGGGAAAGCAATTCAGAGTGACGCATAACTTATTGCGTATGTCAGGAAGTGGTGTGATGACTAACCTCCGGAGTTTTACCAAAGTGCGTTCTTGTCATAAAAACAACGTTGGCTGCAATGTAGTGAAGTCAATGGATCTAACATTGAGTGACTTATCTCTAAAGCTAAAGGTCCAAGGTTGTTACCCACCAACTTTCATAATTCAACCTTTGAAAACTGGGGAGTTACAGGCAATTGTGCGTTACTTATTGACCGACTTTTGTATAGAAACTGCATGGGCAAGACATCTCAGTTCGCTGGTATTTTCACTTTGGCTGGTACGAGGCGCGTGCGATGGGGAAAGGGAGAGATTCACAGGTGTTTAAACCGGGAATGACTAACTTTACCTAAGGGTGACGGTCGTAATTTAGATATATAGATGGATAGATAGATAGATTCTGCCAAAACGTTTTACAAGATAATGAAACGTATCGGAAATCAAGCTTTGATATCAAATTTTAAATTCTTTCACTTAAACTTCGTGGCGTTCCCTTCTAGCAACGCAATAAATTCAGAACAGAAATCATCTTGAGTAACTGAAAATTTGTGAAGCCGAACTGCCTGACCCCCAGCTAGTGTTCCGAGCAACTGGGTTTGAATCATTAGTGGCAAATGGGCCCGGGTCTGAGTCCCGAGTGGGGCAGGGGTGCTGTGTTTTTCCGACGAAGCTAGACTTTTCTAGAACTAGTGGCACTAAATAAGGGGGAAGCGAATGCTTATAGCCCTACAAGTTGCTGATGATTGTCGTTAAATACCTAAACAAAAAAAAATAAAAAAACATCCCTTGGGTATGATGGGTCTGGGGAAGGAGCGCGTAAATGCTGCAGAAAGGTGAACGCACCAATGATTAAAATTAAATCGTTATCGTATTGCAGTACGTCAAGTTAAAAAAAAATGATGGACAGTGTTTTCCCTCATTCATTTTTACTAAACACACAAATAAGCTGCCAATATGCAGTTGAAAAATGTCATGACAAATTTGATAGTAGTGACACATATTCGAGCAGACTCACTTCTCCACAGTAAAAAAAAAGAAAAAGAAAAGAACAAAAGGTGAGTGTTGTGGAAATCAAGGAGCTGCCAAACCGAAATCAATTTCGTAACTTCTGCAGATCATGAAGGACTCAGCATTATTTCCTACAGCCATCCACCCTATCTGCCAGAGATCACAATGACAGACGGTGAGGTTTTCAGAAAAGAAAAGAAGCAGCAGATGACGGCTAACAAAAACAATTTTGCTTCTTTCGTCTGCAGGGGAAAAGGGTGCGGAGGGTGGCATAGCTAATAAACCAGAAAAAAAAATCTGAATCTTTGAATTTTGCTGCTTCTGAAGTACAATAAAGCTTCTCATTTAAGGATATTCTCGGAACATTTACGTTTTGTCCGTAAAAGCGAGGTGTCCTTAAAGGAGAGCTTTGAGTTATTTCTTGGTTGCAGTACAAACAAAACTCTTCAGTTTATTGTAGTGTTAGTACCTTACATTGTCCTGGCCATAAGTAAAAATAATCATGTACACAATTGGGAACTCATCAACAACCTAACGGGAAAGAAATGTCGGTAAGAGAAACTAACGCGGAACATTAGTAGCCAAGTGATAAGAGCGCTGGCTTTTGGATAATCGCCCGAATCAGGCCAAGACTGGAAACTGGCATTAGTGGTGTACTTATTTTACGGAAAGCACACCACACATGAATCATCATTTTCCTGGAAACCAGCTGTTTTCTCCCTTTCTAGGAACCACTGGCTCTAAATTAAGATCCGGCGACTGCTTATGACGCTTACAATCGCGCATAGTGGTCCTTAAACCCCGAAATGAAAAAAATAATAATAATGGCGGATTTCAAGCCTTTTAGGGAAAGCTCACCCCTTACAGGCGAAGGAATGAATTTTCTAAGCAATCACCAATAAGCACGGTAAAATCAGCATGCAATCAGACAGTCTCGATATCAACAGAAGTTCCATGTGAATATGTAGGCTGGCATTGAGGATGACAACCCGATCGGTCCATTTTGAGCGGCATCAGCGCTCAATGGCCAGCAGCGCACATATTCCTTGAAGGCAGAACTTCCTGCTTTGCTGGAAGACGTTCCATTAACAAACACACAGTCTCATGCGGTTTATGCAAGATGGGTCTCCTGCGCATTTTAGCCTCAGTGTCCGAGAACAAAACAATCACACTGTATCCAGCTTCACTGGATTGTTCTGAGGGGAATTACTGAGGAATATTAATTTTACTAAAAAGTTGAAAATATTCAAACTGATATATGAAATTAAAAATGAAGGCAAAATACCTTTATTAGTTGCACTGTATAATTCTTCATTAAAACAGAAAGTAAAGTCAGAAGGTACAAGGCGCTGGCTTCTCTAATTATTTTTCCGAGATGGGGCTGGGTTCGAATCACGTGAGGCATGGATAGGGTGTTTGTCTTAGAGCACTTGATTTCTCCCTTCCCTTGTACAAGTAGCCCTAAATTAGGGATTGGTACTACTTATAGCTCACGAGTTGCTTACGGTGATCATTAAACTCGCTCAACCCAAAAAACCCCACAAAAAGACAGGGGATAGCCCTGAAAGAAATGCCAACCAGATTTAGACTGGAAATTTTCGTAGTCACCGTTTCTAGCAATTTAAAACCATCTTAACCCAGCAGAAACACAAGTGTTGGGAAACTGCTGGCCACCAGATGGCAGTGATGTGTCACTGCTGGCTGAAATCTGCCGCTTACGGCACGGTAGCGGTCCGTTGGTGGCAGCGCCATCAGTTGGCCGCCATTGATGGCCCAACAGCATCGCCGTGAATTGCGGGCCACTAAGCAAGTGCCACTAGTGGCCCGTAGCTGGCAACCGATGAAACGCCAACACCAGGTGGAAGCAACGGACCTGCGCAGGCGCAGAAGCAACACGTGCTGTGTCTCTCGTGGTACCAGTTAGTTGAAGACGACACTATCGCCATCGTGTTATTTTAGGGAATGTTAAGAAAAAAAACAACATATGTAGAGAGGCGAATTAATTTCCTAATTAAATGCCACGTTGACGAAGATATCAGATTAAACCATGAAATACTAGATTACAGCCATAAAATACACCCACTCCATTCCCATGAATATCAAGAAATAATTTCTGTGTAATCTGTCGTTTTAACATTCACTAAACTCCTTGAAACAAAAAAGTCCTGGAAAAACATTAAAAAAGCGTGATGTTGAAAAAAAAAAAAGAATTATACGCGTACAAAATTTATCAATTATTTGAAAAAAAAAAAAAAAAAAAGCAACGCTATATGGATATAATGTACTCATCCATGGGTTGAATACACAAGACTGGAGGAATTCACTTCTAAAAATAACGAGAAGTAAAATAAAATATCTTTCCTCTTTAAAACAAATGTAGCTTCGGACAGCGGAAAGGAAAGATACAACGTTAAAAATGTAACTGAATGTGATATGAACGGGTAAATACATTAATTCAACAATGGCCTTTCAAGACGACAAGGACAGTTCGAAACTTCGGAAAGCGCCTTTAAGTTGGTACACTCGTTAAAAAAAGTGAAATTCCATTAAGGTAACAAAAACAAACAAAAAAACAATCGTTCGTTAAAAAAATAAATTTATGAATTATATGAAACTGACATTTATGAAAAATACTTCGCAGTATTGTAAAATTAAATAGATAACCATTCGCTACACATTCCGCAGAAAAGCGGGTCAGCTTAAATCCGTGCTCGTGCGTGCCAAATCAGTTTAGTTTGTAGAGCGCGCGTTTCCCACGTCTAGTCCTTGGTTTGTTTCCAACTAGATCCAAACGGGCGTTTTTCCGTGTCTGTTGAGAAAATGTCCCCAGCGCTGTGCTGTAATTCAGAAGTTTCGTAAGGAGAAAAAAAGTAGTTGTAGCTTTGAGAAACTGGAGTTATCTTTTTTTTTTTTTATGGCTGCTACTGGGGAATTGGCGCACAAGATTCGGCAAGCCATCAGTTACGTCAAGTAATTACTGTCTGCCAATGCCGGGGAAACTAGCGGACCACATTTGGTTAGCCATCATTTATGGCACGTGCTTGCAGGGCCGCTGAAGGGCCACTTGTAGTAGCTACTGCCTGTGATGGATAACTGATACCCTTGTTGTGGCATATGACAACTGATGGGGTGCTGTTGGCCAGCTGCTGGCCCTTCTGTTGGCCGCCCGGACATTTTATTGACGGTTCGGCAGCAGCGGCAACATAGTGCTGGGCCCATTGCTGGCCCAGCAAGACTGTTTTTGCTGGGAATCACCTAGAAGAAAACATAGTCTCTATATAGCTTCTGTTTATTGTTGCCGTCTTAATTATATTAGTTGATCGCTTTAATGAGGCATGCAAATGACTTCAGCCCAGTAACTCAATATTAAATAACTGAACTGAAAATTGATTTTCGGCAATAAAATGAGTTTAATACAATATTGTAACTGTTTGCACAAAATTTAACAAGTCGCAGCAATCCATGCTGAGCCGGATTTCAAAAGGTCGGAATGTAGACATCCCTCTGCTTTGGTTTTGTGTCAGCACGAAAGACCGTTAAGGCAGTCAGCTTTAAATTAGGTGGAATTTATGATTCCAGGAATAAGAACAAAAAATGGGACCGTAGCACAAACAAAATTTTCTCTCACGAGATCCTCGTTTCCCCTCCCTACTCCGATTAGCACGCTAACAATCAATCAGAAATTAAATACCGACTAGAGAATCTGCTTGTATGTTAATGAGCTCAACAACTTATATTTATCTTGATTATAAGCGTATGACACGTTCCTAATGATTTCTCATGAACCTTTTTCAGCCACCCCGATGACCAAGCGGTATGAAGCGCGGCACACCGACTATCCGGTGGGAACAGGTTCGAGTCCTGAATAAGGCATGGGTGCAGTGTTTGTCCGATGGCTCTGGCCCTCTCCCTTGACTGGAATTAGGGGACACGTATTAGGGACGTGTGAATGTTTATAGCTGACAGAGCGTCTCGTGGTTGTTGTTAAACCACATAAAAATTAAAGTTCCGGTAATATTAGGTGTACAAATAAGTTTTAAAGCGTTTTAAGACAACGCAGCATGTAATTTAAGAGAAAACAACAATACCTTTACAAATCAAAATATACGCCGTCATTATCTATCACCTTCCGCCATCGGTCGGGGAGCTGACAGATTCCAGCCATGAAGAATACTTCGTCCTGTGACGCGATGAAGTCGTCAACCCATTTTTGCACTTCCTCACATGTCCGGAACCGTACAGCAGACAAACCATGTTGCATCGATCGGAACAAATGATAGTCTAAAGGGGCTATGTCGGGACTATACGCCGGGTGCTCCAAAACTTTCCAGCCAAGTGTCAATAACGTTTCCTTGGCTGATTTTGCGACATGCAGCCTAGCGTTGTCATGCGGTAATTTCACGGGACGCAATCCTTTGCCTGTGAATGGACGCTTCCGACAGGCTTTCCTGGTTCAATCGCAGCAATTGTTGCTTGTAGCGATCAGCATAACAGTTCGCCACTGTTCCAATAATTCATAATAGAGCACACCCTACATATTCCGCCAGATGCACAGCAGAACTTTCTTGCAGTGAGTATTGCGTTTCGGCGTCGAAGTCGTTGCTTCACCGGAGTCTACCCGGTGTTTTTTACGTTTGGGATTGTCGTACCATATCCACTTTTCATCAGCCGTAACTATTTTCCACAGGAAAGACTTTCCGTGTTGTTTATTCAACAGATTCAAGCACTTCATGACAAGCTCATCCTTGTTCCTCTGGCACAGGTCATGTGGCACCCATTTTTTCCCCCTTCTGAATCTTTCCCACTGCGCGTAAACGACTGAAAATGGTTTTTTGAGTTACCCCCAGTTGTTCAGCTAGTTCTTTTTGCGTGTGAGACGAATCTTCATCCAGCAATGCTTGCAGTTCCTCATGTGCAACGTTCTGCGGGGCGCCGTTACGTTCTCGATCGCTAACATCAAAATCACCTGCTTTAAACCGTCTAAACCAAAACTCACACGTGCTTTTCGATACAATATTCTCCTCCAGAACAGAACAGATCGATGCACGTGCTTTTGAAGCACTTTTCCCTTGATGAAATTCGTAACGAATGCAATGTCGAATAAATGCAGTATCGCCTGCCATCTTTCACCTACCGATGTGCAAGTGCATTTGACTGTTGGGCGAACTTCTGTGTCGCATTTTATACTCTGGACCAGTCACGGTCACATGACAACAATGCGGGGAATGTCGGATACGTAAATTAGCAGTATACGTCACGCAAAAAAACGCTTTAAAACTTATTTGCACTAACGTTGCAATTATTCAGGAGCATAATTTAAGGTGCTTCTCTCAAATCACAACCAGAGCCTGGTTGGCTTCTAGGCTGAGACATCAGAGTTGGCCATCCAAGAACTTATGACGGAGAAACATTAAGAAGTCCGTTAAAACACGAAACTGCAGAAATATGTTTATGGTGATTAATACGTAGCGCATTGTTCAAACTAATGAATTACCTGGAGGGTTTTCTAAAAAGTCACTGTATTTTTCACTGTTCTCACAAGAACACGAGTTAAAAGCTTAAGACTTCAACAGTAGATTTTGTTTTGGAATTTTTAATAATTTAGCATTGAATACTTTCCTTGGTGCATTTTTTTTTTTTTTTTTTTTTTGTTATGCAATGTGAAGTCACAGCAGTGGCTTTCGCCCATTAACGGCACCAAGTGTAAGCAAGGAGGTGTGCGTGGATGGTAGTGAAAAAACTGCGTCATGAAACTTTTACCTTTAGTGAGCCACTGCCTTTAAATATCTGTTCGTCTTCTAGCCACTGTTTGCGATCGTGTGGAAATCACACGAGACAAAACTGTTTTACTTAATCTCTATCAAGGCCGCATTAAGACCTTTGTGGGCCTTAGGCTGAGTGGGGTCCCCAAAGAACTTATTATGACGGAGAATCATTATTAAGTTCGTTAAAAAACGAAACTGTAGCAATATGCCTGTGATAATTAATGTACGTAGTGCATTATTCAAACTAATAAATTATGAGCAGAGTTTTCATAATAAGTAATTATATTTTTCATTGTTCTCATAAGAACATGAGTTAAAAGCTTATAATTCCTAGATGTAGTCTTGGATTTCCTAATGATTTAGAAAATATAAAGACAAATCTGGGAATCGCATATGTTTCTTAGGGCACCTTTTTTGTTATTCAATGAGAGGCCACAGGGTACTTTAACTATTAACGGTTCCAAGCGCAAATTGAGAGATGCAGCTGGAAGGTAGTGAAAAAGCTGAAACTATCTCATCAACCAGCGACATACGAAACCTTCACGCATTGTTGCATTCAGAGAGTTTTTCCGGGGTGGGGGGGGGGAGGGGGCAATTACAAATTTTGAGGAGGCTGAAACTTGTTGACTGATTATATACATATAATCATAATTTTGTTATTTATAATACGTATTTATAAAAATTTTAAATAGAGTATAAACATTTTCTTATGCTCGTATATCGCAAATGAAAATGCCAAGTAACCTACACATATAAGTGATTAAAAATGTAAAAATGCTATACCTTTACTTTAATTCAGTAATAAACCACGCAATTCACCATGGGGTGGTGTGAAATATTGAGGATGTTTGTAAGATAACGCTGTGCTGAAGGAACCCCCCCCCCCAAAAAAAAAAAACATTATGATTAGTAAAAATGTCTTCGCCTTACTGCAAGCGTGTTTCTGATTATTAAGGTATGGTGTAAAACATTCCCCTGCCGTCTGGTTTCAGCCTCTTTAGATTACCACATAGTAGTAAAAGAAATAAATGTTTGGTTGCCAGTTTGAGGTGCCCGTCTTTTTTTGTTTTTTATTTGTTGTTGTTGTTGTTGTTGTTTTTGTCACAGAGTATAAATCACCTTCTGCCAGATAAAAAACACACCTTTTATTGGAATAGTTTCTAATATTTGCTATTGTTAAAAATCAGGTAGCAAATATTTTGTTGTATTGGAAGCACTGTCATGTTAGCTACACGGAAATATACATGGAAAGTCGACATCCAGAAGACTGAAATAAAGCTGAATGCCAGCTTCCAAACTACGATGTATTGCAGGGCAAACATCTCTACTTTGTGGAACTAGGTTTATATTGCGGAATTAGTCCGAGCTGTCAGTGCTTGAAAAATTGCCACTTCAGCAAGGACAGTTTAAAGTTCTTTTTTTAAAGATGATAGAAATTTAAGATTGAAGTCGATTTTTTTATTATTATTATATTTTTCGTCATTAAGTTTGTTTTTATTAATTTCTCCAAGTGTTCAGCTATAAACGAAAACAGTTTGACTAAATATAAAGGGAGATCGATCAGAAACTTATGGGGGGGGGGGGGTCGTTCATGGATTTTCGGGGGGGGGGGGGCTAAGCACTCTCGAAAAGATGCCTGAATACATCACTGCCTTCACGCTCGGTGAGTCACTGTCTTGAAATCTGTTAGTCTTCCAGACTCTGTTTCTGACCACGTGGAAATCATACGAGACAAATGTAAAACTATTTTATAAACCTCTCTATCATCCATCTAACTAGCTATTTATTTACTGCCCTGCCCAGGTATGCCCTTCGGCCCTTAGTAATGGTGGACCCCAAGGCTATAGCCTCTTTAGATCCCTTTAATACGGCCCTGCTCTCTACAGTGTATAAATATACGTATACTGTATATTAATTGCGGTGTAGTAGCATGCCTCCTTGCCCACTGCTATTGATGAGTCTTTGGGCCATACAGTCTCGTCAGACTCCCCTTCTCAATCCGCCCCTGATCGCTACTAACTTAAAACAGTGTTTGTTTGTTTTCGAAACTGTGTGAGTGTGTGTGGCTGCCGCGCTCAGAACTTTAAAAGAGTTAAACAACCCTTAGAAATAGGAAGCTCGGAGATTTGGGCTAGAGTGCCCGCTAGGAAAGTGACACAGAAGCAAAGTAGAAAGGGGGAGGAAGACGCCCTTATTTATTACCGGGGAGGGGGAGCAGTATCAGGGACCCGACGACTTAACGTGCCCATCCGACGTACGGCGTATATTTAGTGGTTCGAGCGTTAGTACCTGACTGGGATTGAACCCGAGGTGTTCTCCGTGGAAGTCACGAACGTTGACCACTAGGCCACCGTCGGCCCAAATGCTGGACAGGGTATGGCAAGAATTCGATTAGCCTGTGGACCTTAGCCATATCACACGTGGCTCCCACATTGAACCGTTGTGAAGTGATGTGATGTAACAAACAAAATTGGACATTTTCTCTTTCACAGTGCGTGTATATGACACTCATATCTGTCCTAGTCTTTGTTTAAAAAATATCAGTGAAAGTGTTCCTATTATTTATAAACACCCTGTATATATTCATGTATGAGTGTATATTTCCATACTATAGAATTACATGCCGTAGCGTATTTTCAACTTCAGCAAAAAAAAAAAAATCATTCCAACCTTTTCGGCGCCCACGACAACTGTCCCTGTCTTCACACCCGTCGCTACGCCTCAGAGTCTGGTAACATAAAGGGCAAAACCCAAGTTTAAAAGAACAAGCGAAAACATCGGTTTTATTAAAATTTTTAAATAACCCCCTTTTTCCGGTGGAAACAAATTTTGCATTTCTTAAACGAACATTAAAAGGCCTTGCATGTACAAGTTCATTCAGTACACCTAAATAAACGTGATTTATATATCTGTTTCTTAACTCGCTCAAACTGATACCTTTCATCTCGTGGTCCATAAGTTATCACAAATAATATAATTTCCTTTGTCTGAACGTTTGTTCCACTTTGGATGCGCACTGGAAAGAGCACTTGCCTGCGTTAGTTGTCGAATCTCTTGACTTAACCAACATGCATTTTTTTTTTATTGTTGTAATGTTTATAAAACACTTTTGGACATCACAAACAAAAAGAATACCTGGTTATTAAAAATTACTGTACATATGTTATTTTGCCCGTCCTAACTGACGGGCTTTCACTTAATATACACTCACGGACAATGAAATTAGCGCACCAAGAAGGAAGCTTCGGATTGAACTGAAATTGCATGGACGTAATGATGCAGATGAATGATACACATGATGGCAAAAACAGAGATGCAGGACAGTTACAGAGGGATGCGGTAACTTTCAATAGCGCGGCGATACATTCTGCAACATGGTCCGGCATGGAGTCGAACAGCCCCTGATGCTGTCCTGCGGAAGACTGGCCCACACGTGTTGGACGGTATGCTCCAATTCCCAGATAGTGCGGCACGGCGGTAGCCGGCGTTTCAACCGGTCCCACACATGCTCGATAGGGTCATGTCAAGGGAGCGGGCAGGCCATGGAAGTGTCTGGACATGACGTAGGCAGTCCTGGGCAACCAGAGCCGTGTGCGGGCGGGCATTATCCTGCTGGTATAGCGCACCTGGAATCCCGGCCAGGAATGGGAGCCCATGGGGCCATAGGATCTCATCCACATACCACTGGCCCGTCAATAATCTACGTACCATTACTAAAGCTGATCGGCTATCATAGGCAATGGCTCCCCAGACCATAATGCCTGCTGTGGGGGAGGTGGGGCGCTCGATAGCAAGGTTGGGATTGTGCCGTTGACACACTCGGACACGATGATCATCTGTCCCCAAAACGAAGTGGCACTCATCGCTAAACACCACACGTCATCAGTCTGTTGCGTTCCACGTAGCTTTGGCCTGGCACCACTGCACACGGAGCCGGCGATGTTCCGGTGCTAATGGTAGCACACGTAAGGGGCGCTGGGATCGCAGATTCGCTTCCGCGAGGCGTCGGGAAATGGTTCGTGGGCACACAGGAGCCGCTACATCTGCTTGTACAGTGGACCGGGTCCCCGTAGGATCCGTGTGTGCCTGGAGCACGAACCGTCGAGCCTCTCTACCGGTGGTCCTCCTGGTTCGTCCGGAACCGCTTCGCCGTGTGGCAGTGCCGTTACGTGTCTACAGCTCCCAACACAGGCGGACGGTATGGTCAGAACGATCCACGTGGCTGGCTATACGGTGCGCCAACCACTCTGCGGTTTGCAGCCCAACGGTCAGTCTTCTCTCAAAGTCCGTACGTTGCGTAAATCGACGTCTCTGGCATCTACGCGGCATTCTTGTCATTCTGTACCCTTACTTTGATCGGACGGTGCTTTTGGCTTTCACGGCGCATCGACTACACGACTGTTTATAAGGCTGCCAGTTCGTGCTTGCAGCGCCACCACAGGGTAACCAGTCATGCGCACTCGCACCAAACATGGATCATTTGCATACCAGTACGCACTCTAGCTATGTATTTGCAAAGTTTCGCGGTTGTAGCATGTTTTCTCCAAGGTGCGCAAATTTCATTGCGCACCTTGGAGAATATATATATATCTAACGTTTCACAAGCCTTATAAATTTATTGATAAAAAATTACAGGTTCTATAAATTATTTTGATAATAGCAAAAGCAAATTATGTGAATAAACAAAAACCATTGAACAAATTTGAAATTCCATAGCGCCAAAGGCTGCATAAGAGAAAGGTCAAATAACAATATTTTTATGATAAATTTCATAAGCACATTATTACTGGTAATTTAAATTTTATTGAAAATCCTGAATTAAGAAGGATCTTGGGTTTTGGGGCCAAGTTCAGGCCTACATTCCACCTATCAAAAGATAGAATCGAGCATGATTTTTATCAAGATTTAAGTAAATATATTATTAAAACTAGCTTAGACTACAATATGCCAATTGAAGCTTTTGCTGAATGGAAATGCAAAATATTTCAAGAATTTAAACATAATCTTGGAATACAAAATATTTTTTACAATAACAGTTTTGTGTTTTCTCCTGAATTAAAAAATCTCTCTCTAAATTACAAGAAAATTTCATTTTTACCACGACAGACAAAGCAAATAACAATTTTGCCATTATTTGCAAAAATTCTATTTTGAATTAATTTCGAAAGAACTTCATAATAAAGTTACATATAAGCCTACTTCAGCTTCCAGTAAGGAACTCAGCAATAAATTTAAAGCATTTCACAAGCAGCTGGGGCTAAGAATGGCATACAGTTATGAACCTGAATTTCCTTATCTGTTTGCTACTGCAAAATTTCATAAGGAACCGGTGAAATTACGATTCATAGCTAGTGGTACGAAAAGTCCTAAAAAAGTAATATATCAGTATTTTGAATCAGTTTTGAAACAGGTATTAAACATTATTAAATCCAAAGTAAACCTAACATGTAAGAATTTTTGGATTATTAAAAGCAATGCTGAGGTCATTTCGGGAATTTTTTATAACACGCCTGCAGAGGATAATTGCTATGACTTTGAAAAACTGTATACCAGCCTTCCGATAGAAGACATTATTAGTACACTCACGTTACTCTTTAATGAATTTCAAATCTCCAACATTATTTCAAAAACTACTTGGCATACGCTTCTAAATTGTTGTATCAAAAATATCTTTATCCTCTACAATAACAAGTTTTTCAAACAGGTTAATGGAATAATTATGGGAAGTGCACATAGTACGAGCGTATGCAACTTGTTCCTGTTTTTTAAAGAATATCAATTCATGAAGTTAAATTCTTCCATTCAGGAAAGTTACTCTCATACCTACAGATACATCGATGACCTCATTTGCTTTGATAATTCAGGAAATATAGAAAGGGACTTTGCTGCTATTTATCCTATGAGCCTTAAACTTAATAAAACTAATGATAATAACCAAGTACTTGATTTTTTGGATTTAACTATTAATCTCAATGCAGGTAACCCAATTATAAGTCTTTATGATAAGAGAAATCAATTTAAATTTTAAAATTGCTAAATATGGTATGTGGTGGAGCAATATTTCAAATAAAGTTATAGAAAATGTATTCATATCACAAGTACTAAGGCTTTCTAGGATATGTAGCTTAAACTGTGAACTAGAAAAACATGTTATTATTCTAATCAAACAGTTTCTCGAAAACCAAGTACCTAAGGGCTTCTCAAAAATCGCATTAAGAAAAACAGTTCTCAAAAATAGAATTAGGATGGAAGGCTTAATTTAATTTAAATCTTGTTGACTGAATGAATTGTCTAAATTAAAGCTAATTTCTAGACATTTAGGCAATGATGTTGTTAACAATCAACTAAGGAACCTATAATGCACAATTCTGTTTCTCTCCTTTGATACCCAAAAAAAGGTTATAATTAAAAAAATATTTACAAAAAAAGCATAAAACCCCTAAAAAAGTCTTAAAAATAATTATAAAAATAAAAGGCTTTTAAAAAAATAGTAATAGTTAAAGTTCAAAGGTTTGGGAGGAATGGTGATATTTAGGTAATATAATACTTTTTGAACTCTTGAGAGCAGAGAAATGCCTCCCTGCTAACAGGAAGGGCATTTTAGTATTGTGGTCTGCACTGATAACTTGTAAGGGTTTTTTCAGAGCATTAATTCTGGTTTTTGAAGTCTACTCAAGGGCTTGAACTGTACCCACCAGGAAGGTTCTAAAATTGGACACTAGATTACGTTGCAAAGGGCCTGCCCCTGAATTCAGTTGGTTCACCCCATAGATGTAGCAGTAAGTGCGCGCGCAAGAAATTATCGCTCCAGACGATACATTTTTTTTTACAAGTTTTATCGCGAATATCTCTGAGTTTTGCAAGCAGAATGACGGGGTTTGTTTTTCCTTTAGACTAATTGGAACATTGAGGAACTTTTTTCGATTAAATGTTTTTCTGCAAAGGCTGTTTAAAAAAAATATTTTTTATTTTATTTTTATGCAAATGCCACCCACAGGGGTGGAACTTCCATGCCGTAAATCTTTATGTCATTTTGAGTATTTTTTTTAACGGGAAGTATGTATCTGTGATCAACCGTTGAAGAGAAAATCAATCTTTTTTTGCTTCAATCTTTTTTGAGCCACTCACTATACAATAGATTCCGATTAATAGGGACACATCCGGGCTAGAGAGCTTTGGCCCATTAAGCGGCTGCCGAATTATGCGGAGACTTCATCTCAAAGAGTTAATTTGGGATGTTCTTCAAGAACTGTCCCAAACAAACGGCTGCCCTAATTAACAGGTTGGCCCAAATAACCGGAATCAACTGTATCACTATTTAAAATATATATATATATTTGGCTTTTAAACTTTCGGTGAGGATGGAGGCCACTATCCCTTAGATTCCGGGGGATAGTGGGCTCCATCCCACCCGAAGCCGCCCCTGACTTGAAGTATAATTTCATAATGACAGAATATACTAGACATTTTTTGACAATTTTTTGACTTAACATAGCATTGTTTTCTCCATTGTTGAATGCATTGCTCCAGGAAACCTCCTGAGCTTACATACACTGACGGAAAAAAAAATCCCAACACCACGAAAAAATAGTTGTAGAGGAATGAAATGGCGGCAATACATTTGTATAGGTAACATATTTAATCGATTAAGGTTTCAAGATCACAGCTTATTGTAAGCGCGAGAAGAGCCATTTTAAATGTGAAATGCTGGTACATTAATAAGCGGTGTAACCGCCAGAATGTTGAATGCAAGCACGCAAACGTTCATGCATTGTGTCGTACAGGTGCTGGATGTCAGTTTGTGGGATGGAGTTCCATGCCTGTTGCACTTGGTCGGTCAATACAGGGACGGTTAATGCTGATTGAGGATGACGCTAGAGTTGTCGTTCAATGATGTCCCATACGTGTTCGATTGGTGAAAGATCTGGTGATCTAGCAGGTCACGGCAACATGTCGACACTCTGTAGAGCATGCTGGGTTACAACAGCGGTAGGCGGCCGAGCGTTATCCTGTTGGAAAACACCCCCTGGAATGCTGTTCATGAATGGCAGCACAACAGGTTGAATCACCAGACCGACGTACAACTGTGCCGTCAGGGTGAGTGGGATAACCACGAGAGTGCTCCTGCTGTCATAGGAAATTGCTCTCCAGACCATAACTCCAGGTGTAGGTCCAGTGTGTCTCGGCCGCAGACAGGTTGGTTGCAGGCGCTCACCTGGCCTCCTTCTAACCAACACACGGCCATCACTGGCACCCAGGCAGAACCGGCTTTCATCAGAAAACACAACAGATCTCCACTCCGTCATCCAATGAGCTCTAGCTTGACACCACTGACGTCGCAAACGGCAGTGGTTTGGAGTAAGTGGAATGCACGCTACAGGGCGTCTGGCTCGGAGCTGTCCTTCAAGTAACCGCTTTGTAACAGTTCGTTTTGTCACTGTGGTGGCAACTGCAGCTCGAATTGCTGCCGCAGACGCGGTACGATGCGCCACTGCCATACGCCGTACACGGCGGTCTTCCCTCACAGTAGTGCCACATGGCCGGCCGGAACCCGGTCTTCTTGAGGCAGTACCTTCCCTTGACCACCGCTGCCAACAATCATGCACAGTGGCTACATTCCTGCCAAGTCGTTCTGCAATATTGCGGAAAGAAAATCCACCTTCTCTTAGCCCTATTACACGACCTCGTTCAAACTCCGTGAGCTGTTGATAATGGCTTCTTCGTCTTCTTAAAGGCATTCTTGACTAACATCAACACCCTACGTCGAATCTCGATGATAACTAACGCTCACGAACGTTACAGCGCGTATTTACAGCAAACCTGCTTTGCATGTTCCGAGGGGCGCTACTAGCGCCACACGTATGCGCCGAGCGCGAAATTTGCATAGACGTCATCTTACAGATATACTCTCACCGCCTACCAACTGTCGTTTATCTAACCCAACCCCTTCTTGGTGTTGGAATTTTTTTCCGTCAGTGTATGTGATCGTTAACGATTTCTGCCTCTGCGAAATCAGTTAAGTGTTACTTTTACCCTAACAGAAATTAGTAAACATGGTTTCCATCAGTTAAAAAATAATAATTATGACAAATGAATGCCACTTCCTAAATTTAAGGATATTTTAAGAATTAAAAGCCTTAATTTGATTTAACTACCTGCCTGCTCCGCATGTGGGTCGTAGATCAGCGCAGCTTGGCTACAAGAGATATCTACTGACCGCTTTGTCGATAAATCTGTAAAAGTCATCACCGTTTCCTTTCTTCGGAAAGAGCCGAGTGATTTATGGCTTTTCTGCACGAATTTATTTCTGTTAGATTTTTATTCGTTTCGATTTCAGATGCATTCTATTGTGGCAGAATGAAGAAAGAGCCGAAATGGAGGGTGAAAAAAAAAAGTTGAGGGATTGACAGATGAAATACGTCAAAGCTATGACTTGCAAATTTGAGATTAGCTTTTACTTGTTCCATTGCTCGTTTCTTTTTGTGTTTTATTTATTGGTGATAGGAAAAGGAAAAGGAAGAAAACATGCGAATCTATATCAATGTAGAAAGAAAAACAGAAAGTAATTTCCATACTTTATTTAGCATGCGTCGAAGAACGCAATATACAGTGCGTGAAGGCTCGGAATGTTTAAACAGCAACTAAATGAATAGTTTTCCAGACTGGCAGTGGCAGAAATTGAGATAGAAACAGAAGTCAGCAGCGATGTGAAGACATATAAAGAGTGACCTTTTAACCGAGGTATAACAAAAGCCCTCGTTGACTTACGAGAATAATACACGAACTTATTTTTATGTACAGAGATGCCGATTTATAAGGTACACTTGCCCTCATCACATGAATCACTCGAATATAGAAAACGTCACGTGTGCTCGGTGTGCGGCACAAAAAAAAAAAAAAAAAAAAAAAAAAAAACAGTTCGCCCAGCATTACTTGGCTTTCGATTCAAGGTCGGAATGGCTAAAACGAGTAATCTGAGAGACTTTGACCGCCACGTGATAGTTGGCGCTAGGTGTACCAGTTTCAAGATCACCCTTCTGGGTTTTTACGCACAACCGTAGAAAGTGGTTCGACATGGCTCAAAAGTCTTTTTTTTTTTTTTTTTTTTGATTGGAGGTTTAACGACCACCGTGAGCAACTCAATCGGCTATAAGCAGTCTCCCGTCCCTAATTTAGGGTCACTGGTTCCAGGGAAGGGAGAGAGCCAGTGCCGTAAGACAAACACAACATCCATGCCTCACCGGGATTCGAACCCGGACCTCTTACGGACGAATGATCAGAGGCCATCGCTTAGACCACTGCGCCACCGAGGCGGCTCAAAAGTCTTCCAGCAATATTTGCTCCGAAAGCGCAGGTTTTCTTTTTCCCGGAAACCAGCGACATTAAATTAGGGACGGGTGACTCCACATAATGTTACATGCTCACGCTGGTCGTTGTAATCTAATGCCCCCCCCCAGTTATTTAAGCGCTGACTTCTGATCATTCGTCCGAGATGGGTACTGGTTCGAATCCCGAAAGAGGCATGGGTGGTGTGCTTGTCTTTCGGCAGTGGCTCTCTCCCTTCCCTGAAAAAACTGGCCCTAAATTAGGAAAAAGCGATTGGCTCCCAGTGTTTGTTAAACACCGAATTAAAAATTAGTTCAAAAACATATATGAAGTGCCAGAAAAACTGGTACATAAGTCTAATACTTGGTAAGTCCCCCACGGGAGCGCAGGACTGCAGAAATACGACGGGGCATGGACTCCACTAGCTTCTGGAGATATGCTGCAGGCAATGCACACCATACTTCCTGCAGGGCGTTCCACAAATTGGGTGTATTCCGAGGTCTCGGATTCCTGTGTTCGATAGCGCGTTACATGGCATCTCAAATGTGTTCTATCACGTTCAGATCTGGGGACTTGGGTGGGAATGGCAACACCCCAAATTCAGATGAATGCTCCTCTAACCATAATGTGTCGTCCCGTTACTTGTGTGGAGGTGCATTGTTCTGTTGGAACAGGCCCAACCCATCAGCATGAATTCAGGACATGAACGGGTGTACCTTGTCAGAAAGGATGCGCACATGGCGTTGACCAGTCACAGACGTTTGTAGACGTATCAAGGGTCCCAGTGAAGTCCAGCTAAGCACACCCCATACCCCCATACCATTACGTCCCCCCCACCAGCCGGTACATTTCCCTGTTGACAGGCGGTATCCATGGCTTCATGTGGTTTGTGCCACACACGAATCCTTCCATCTGCCCGATACAGTTGGAAACGCGACTCGTCAGACCAGGCTACTTGTTTCCAGTCATCAAGTGTCCAGTGACGGTGTTGCCGTACCCAAGCAAGGCGCATGCTCTGTGTCGTGCACCCATCAAGGGGACTCGAGTTGGGGGTCGGTTCCCAAAGCCCATATCGTGCAGGGTATGTTGCACAGTCCTGACGCTGATGCTTGTTGTGGCTCCAGCATTGAATTCCGATTATACCTGGAGTGTTGCACGCCTATCGCGTGAAACGATTCTTGACAGCCGACGATGGTCACGTTCACCCAATGTCTTTTTACGGCCACACTGATATCGTAGGTTGGAGGTTTTGCCGGAATTCTTGTAGTCACGGAACACCCTTGCAATGGTCGTCCGTGAAAATCCGAACTTCGTTTCTACCTCCGAAATACTATGGCCCATCTTACGAGTGCCAACTATGACACCGCGTTGAAAATCGCTTAAATCGTTATTACTTGTCATTCTCATGCCGAAATCAGCTCTGACAGCTGGCAAGGATGTCTGTCGCTTTATATACGAACTGGCAGACGCAACCGAGTACGCGCATAGGTGACGTTGCTATGTATTTTACAAAAGCTCATCTGTACCAGTTTTTCTGGCACTTTAGGGTATATATACATTCATTTTCACAAAACTCCGCGCACCAAGAAAAAGCGGGCGATTAACGCGAAACTCGGCGAATAGCTACGGGGAGGAAAGACATGCAAACGATTAAAGTTTCGTGCGATTCTGCATGCCCGCACGTCCAATACCGGCGCTAAAATGGCAATCCTAGGAGCTTATAAGCCGCTTTGAAGGGGACTCCACATTCGTGCCAATGTGCACGGTAAGAGTCAGGTGAGATCACTGAGCGATAGACATGCCGAGGAGCCGCCGTAGATGTGCGTACGGGCAACAGACTGAGTTTGAACGAGGCCTATCGTCTGGATAAGAGAGGCAGGGTAGCTGGCACTCAGAATCGACCGCCATTTGGGCCGCTTGGACAGTACGGTGCGATTGTGTTGGAGCAATGAACACGGGAAGGCACCCGGACACGGCGGACTGGCTTTGGACGACCCAGACACACCAGCAGAAGAGAGGGCCGTGGGAACGTGAGAGCTTCACGCACAGGTGCAACGACGTCCTTGTCCAATGTCCAGAGACATGTGGCGGCTTTACAAAGGACTCCTGTGTCCGCCACAACCATTTCCAGACGCCTGGGAGAGGCGAATTTGCATATTGTGCCTGCCCTTACATTTTGTGCCATTAACACCTGACCATTGTCGGCGTCGATTGCAATGGTGTTAGCAGCGAGGAACGTGATATGCTACGGACTGGCGACGTATACTATTCAGCGACGAATCCTGCTTGTGTGTGGGAACGGAAGACTACCGTGTCAGAGTGTGGAGGACCGCAGGTGAGCGCTACAATCCGAACCTCACTGTACAGCGGCACACGTACCGAACTGCGGGCGTGATGGTCTGGGGAGCCATCGCGTATGACAGCTGGACTTCCCTTGCAGTGATCCTAGGGACGTTCACAACCCAGCGCTACGTACAGAAGATCCTGCGGCTCCATATGGTGCCTTTCCTGGCGGGACCGCCCGGAGCCATTTCCCAACAAGATAACGCCCGTCTGCACGCAAAGAAGCATGACGTCATGCTTCGATGCTTCCGTGGCCTGCCGGATCGCTTGATCTTCCGCCCATCGAGCACGTGTGGGACCAGGGACTACATTGGACGCCAGCTTTCGCCATGTCCCAGTGTTCGTGATTTAGAGCGTCAGTTGCAAGAAACTCCGGACCGTATAACCTCATGTATATGAGCACGAGGCGGTCCGACACGGTACTAACGCTGACCGGAATGTGTACCGTATGTTAGCGGGAAATCGTCCTACAGCTGTGATTTTGTAACCACTTCTGTCCTTGGTATGTACCATCTCAGTACTAAAATCTCATTTCAATCCGACGCCTCCTTCTTGGCGCACGGATTTTTATGACAATGAGTGTGCATATATACACTGAGTGGCCACTTTATTATGACCACCCCTCAGTACTTCGTTGGGCCACCTTTTGCCTTTAATACTGCGTCGATTCTTCGTGGTATGAACTCCGCGAGATGTTAATAGGTGGTTTGTGGAATCCGAGACCATGCTTGATGAATAGCACTTTCCAGGAGTGTGAGATTGCAGGGTTGTGGATCCAGCTGTCTGATGGCTCGTTCAACTTCATCCCACAATTTCTAAATGGGGTTGAAATGTGGAGATTGTGGCGGCCACCTAAGCAAAGTAAACTCACCAGCATGTTCCTGAAACCAATCCTGTACAATACGAGCACTGTGGCAGGACGCATTGTCTTGTTGAAAGTAGCCATCGCCATTGGGATAAACCATCTACATGACAGGATGCACTTGGTCCGCAACGATGCTTAGATATGATGTGCCAGTCAGACGTTGATTAACACGAATTAAAGGGCCCAAAGCATGCCAGAAAAACATTCCCCAAACCATAACGTTGCCTCCACCAACTTGAAGGGTTGTAGCAATGCATTTGGGGTCCGTGCTTTCGTGCTGTTTCCGCCAAATTCTCACTCGGCCATCGGCATGGTTTAACTGAACGCGATTCATCGGACCACATAATTTGTTTCCAATTATCGACTGTCCAATCCTTGTGCTCCTGAGCAAACTGGAGACGTATTCTCTTGTTAACTGCAGATAGCAAAGGTGTTCGAACAGGCCTTCGGCTGCCATATCACATCCGATGCAGTGTACGGCGAACAGTGCGTGCAGAGATCATTTGAGGGGATCGTTGATTAAGATGGTCTGTAATTTGCTGCACTATTGCCCTTCTGTTGTCTGTTACCAGTCTGGACACTCTCCGTTCCGCCCGAGAAGTCACTAGTCGATGACGACCACACGTTGCACGTAGAGACCCAGTTCTTTGGCTGACAGTCCAGTCTTTAAATTCTTGAACAACAGCTGCTCTGGAACATTTCACGAATGCGGCGGTTTCGGCGATAGATGGTCTGGCTCCTGGCTCCATGGCTCCGAGCTCCTAAAATCATCCGACGTTGAAAGTCCGTCAAATCGCATTTTTTACCCATCTCGTTACCCCAAAATCACTTCTACTACTGTCGCAAGCACTAAGCTTTCCCTTTTAAAACTAGCCTCGCCCTTTGGTGGCAACAGCGTGCAGCCATAGCTCATTTGCTTGAAATTGTCAGGTGGTCATAACCGAGAGGAGGCCAAAATTGCATTCCGGACTTTCTTGTATCCAGGGAGACAGGTTTCTTCGGAACTGGAATTGAAGCAGTTTTCACTTGCTGGCAGAGGTGTGTAGCTGCTGAAGGCGCCTATTTCGGATAAAGCAAAGTCGTATGCTAAGTGGTATGTCTCTTTCATTTTTAGCCAAATCGGCCATTTTTTCCCGAAGGACCTGGTACAATCACTCTTACGATACCTGGTTTTTTACACCAACACAATATATAATCGCTGGTGCACCAGCTGAGGGTTAGATGGGGGGGGGGGGATATCGTTGTCACAATAACCTGAGTATCATGCGATATGCTATCCACAATATCCGGTCTCGCTAAGGAACTTCAAAATCAGATCCTCTTACTGATGACTGAAATTTCACAGTGAATCGAACGTCAAGTATTCCTGCAAACCGGACCCTTTGTCGGAAATTTTCCGAAAGGTTTCTGATATTTCAAAATTTTTTCCGTTAACATCTCTTAAAAACGGCAATTTCCCGTTATTTACAGGAGAAAGATCAACAAGGAGGAATATTTTCGTCAATTCAGGTATGAAAAATCCGTGAAATACAGGCTTCTTCCGTCATTTGACGGAAAAGGTTGAATAAAGCATATGTTTCGTTAATTCACGAAAGGTATCGCAGAAAATGTCTCGTGAATTTCAGAAAAATTGTTACAGAATAGTAATTTAAGTTCTGTAACTGTTTCACGATTTAGAACAGGGTCGTGGCGTCAATGCATACGGTTTGACGTAAAGGTAGCAAGCTTTGGCGCCCCTTAATTTTAAATCAAAATTTAACGGAAATTTTACAGCATTTCAACGTTTCTGGCATAATTGTTTTTAAACCTATCAGCATTTTGAACAGTAAAGCTAAGTTACTTTATTGAATATTTTAGTTTCCAGACTTTTCTAGGTGTAGAAATGGTAGAAAAATTCAAGCGGACAGTATTTCAAAGTCGCCATTTTGATTTTGATTTTCAGACTTTTCTAGGTATCTAGACCTTAAGACATATCAGCATGCCAATTTTTAGATCTCTAGGTCATTTTGAAGCGTTCGAACAATTCGCGAAAAATTCAAGCGATGTTCCAAAGCCGCCATTTTGATTTTTTTTTTTTTTTAGGTTTTCGGGAATTTCTAGGTATCCGGACTTTAAGACCTATCAGCATGCCATTTGTCAGACCTCTAGGTCATTAGAAGTGGTCGAACAATTAACGAAAAATTCAAGCAGACAATGCTCCAAAGCTGCCATTTTGATTTTCGGAGTTTTCTAGGTATACGGAAGTTAAGACCTATCAGCAGACCAATTGTCAGATCTCTAGGTCATTTAAAAGTGGTCGAACGATTCGTGGACAGAAAGACACACATTTTCCTATTTTCCCACTTTGTTTTTAATACATATATAGGTACGAGTTAAATACATTCGTGTCTCAAGAAACATTGATTTTAGAGTTCTTTCATTATTATAATTTATACAATTCTGAAGCAGCCGTTCCGAAAGAAAATTTAAAAAATAAAATAGATTAATGCATGCTGTTTTTCTGTACTGGGCGAACACTATAAAGTAAAAGAGCTCTTTTGCTATCCGCTATTGAAATATGTGTAGCGCTAAGGAGAATTTGTTTGTAATCCCATAATAAAACAAAGGTTGCGACTCTAGAAAAATTAAAAAAAAAAGAATCCAAAACTCCCAAGTGTCACTAGCAAAATTACGACTGGCTTTCCTGCTAAAATCAGTTAGTAATAAGCTTATTTCACGATACAATTAAACATATAAGCATATTTTGTTTATTAAATGCATGCTTACGAATTGTAGAAAAGAATTTACATCTTTTCTTCTCTACAGATGGGGCAATGTCATAAGGGAAATAAATGAAACTTTAAAATACAACAACTTCAAAAACTTTTCGCAATTTCTTTGTTAAAATTGGCTCTCCCAACGACTCAGTAATGAATTTGATTCCTTTGATATTTTTTTCTTTGATGCGTTTTACGAATGTGAAGTAAATCACTACGGGACTTTTGAGACAAAGAATTTATTTACGAAAGTTACTTTCAATTTTTAAAAGCTGTTTTGGAAAAAAATCGCTGAATAATTCTATTTAAGCTGCGTGTTTTCGTGTTCAAATCCAAAAGAAATAAATACTGTTTTCGTAGCGTTTCATGTAAAAATCTCTCATGACTAGGTAAAAAAAAAAAAAAGGAATGCCGTAGTATTTTGCTTTACAGAGGAAATAATACGTCTAGAACTTCTGAAATTAAATGAACTTAAAAACATGAAGACAAACAATCATTATAAAAAAAATCGGATAATTAACGTGCCTTCAAAAGATAACTATGGAATGCATAAGATGCAAGTATTTCACGAGGGAGATTTCATCTCTTTAACTAAATATTATTAATAATTTGAAAGAGTTAAAAGACTGTAAAATAATATGCTGAATATATTAGCAGAACTTCGTTGAAGTTAACTTACTTAATAATAAAAAACAGCTCTTTCTGAAAATCATAATTTACTTTTTTTGAGACAAATATATCTGTTTCCGAAAGATATTTAATTCCCTTTCCAGAATATGAAAATATATTGTAATCATGCATTAATTGCAACCCAAAGTTTCTATTGAATTAAATTTGTGTACATTTATTACCTTTCGAGTGCATAATGGATAAGCCGTAGAAAGGAAATACCTCCCCGTTAGCTAAATATTAGCAGCTGTTTTAACATTCTGCAAAATAACGGGCTGAATATATAAAAAAAAAAAACTCACTAAAGCTATCGTATAAAAAGAGTTGCCTCTTTGGTTTTAAATTTTCTAAATTAGAAAGAAAAAAATTCTCATTTTCACTTTCGAAACGTTGCAATTAATTATTCTGCACGGAGCTTCTCCGAAAACTTGAAGTCGTAAATGAAATAACATCTCTTGATTTTCGTATACTGACAATATTAATCGTTAATGATTAAGCACAGCATTAATGATCGAATGTAGCACAATGAGCCTGAAAATTAGGTTTGTGTTTTAGAAAGAATACCCTGCGGAACGTTTTTGAAACATCAAGATGTCGTGCTTCTCCTGTGTTAGTACTTCAATATTCCATTTGCATAGTGCAGTACGCAATACTTAATGATTTAAGACTTTTGAAATGTGCCAACTATTTTCTCAGTAAGCCCAATCTAGCAACAACTATTCGAGTGCCAGTTACATCCATGGTTAAACATTCTTACAAAATACCAAGGTCAGTTTTCTTGCAGTGGCAAAACTTAAAAATAGTACATATTGAAAGGAAACATACCAATGACAGTTTTAGTCCCTTAACATGTTCTTCACCTTTGTGGGACTGCAACTGCCAAACGCCTGGAAAGCGTTGAACCCGTCGTTAGTGTTGTTTTGAAACAAAGTGCGCATAGAATGCCATAATACAGAGTCATTGGCGCACCCACGGGGGGGCTTTGGGACTTAAGCCCCCCACCCCAACAAAGAGACTAAGAACGATGTACATCAACTCTTAACTACCTATCTATCAACGTATCTATCTATCCGTCTAATGTATACGCTGCCTCCAGACAGTGTTCTCAAAGCTACCAATCCATGAAAACAAACCACCGAATCAGAACAAGTAGTCAGTTCAAGATGACGCACAAGAACCCTCAAAAGAAGCTGCAGGCCACTGCGAGAAGCCAGGAGCAAGAATGAAAGGACTCTCAACACCAACTAATAAGAATAGAGGGTCAAAGATCATTGTGAGAGTGAAAGTACTGGTCGCTTGCTGTGGCCCCGTCTCCTACTTATGACTCGGTGGCGTCCTCGCTATAAGTATTTCTCACAGTCACAAAGAAGCACTTCTGTTTATCTGAAACACTCTCTGAACTCTATTCTGGCGAACAAACGAAGCCTTCCCCACTTTGATATAATATCTGTGAATCAGGAAGGCGGATAGAAACGGCTGAACGAGCAGAATAATGATCACTACTACAATAGAAGAATCTCGAGAGGATTTACCAACACACACAAAAATTTTTTTATTAAATGACAGTTAGGTTCTGACCGCGGTGGATTAATCCTCCTCCTGAATCAGGTTTTACTAAGTTCTAGATCTGACGGTTATTGGGATTAGAAGTTTAGGAGAATCATTCTTGAAGAAAAATGTCTATTTTCTAGCTTTAGACGTTGAAGTTCGAGAGAGAATCTGTCTACTATTAGGTAGATCTGTGTCTCTGAGAATGTTACTAATTTTCTAACTCGGGCTTCAACTCCGTTGCGAGCTTAGTCTTCTTAAGTACTATAAATTATCTTGTAGTGGATCAATATCTCTAACGCAAGCGGAATTCACTGACCAGGACCTGTGCCGCTGCAACAAAAATCCTATCTCCGCAAAGATAGTGCGCCGGTTAACATCATTCAGAGCCTCGGGCCTACGTTTACTTGGAGCGACCGCTTGCTCAAAAAGAAGGAAAACGCTTCCCGCCTCCTTACCGGAGAACTACGCTCTCCGCTAGACGAAAACAGACTAACTTAGTCGTTCCTCCTAAGAACCTCGCGCTCCTCGCCGCCTCAGCACTACGCATGCACAAAGCCTCCGGCGTTTACACTCCTCTCTCGCCAACCTGTTGACGTGGCGTTCCTCCCCTGCAAGCGTCCCTCCGCTGACGTCACGCGTCCGCTGATCCTTGGCGTTGGCGAAGCGTACTTAACAGATGTGTTTACTTCCACCCTTCGCATCCCGTCGGTCCGTCAGATCTATCCATTAGGAAGTGCATCCTTTGAGAAAGTAATCCTACCACCGAAGTACATCCTTACATTAACACAATATTCACTGCTATAGATATACAAAGGTAAATGAATGGATTTTCAGACTTTTAGGTGTCTGGGCAAGGCTGACAATATGCAGTGGAAGTCGTGGTATAATTGTAGATGCTTATCAGTCCGTTGGATAGGCCTATCTCTTTCTAAGGCGTGTGAAAACTGAAGTTCTTTGTCTGAGGCCATCGACATCGAAAAATGCTCTCGAACATTCTATTGCCTTCGTGGGCTTTGTACTCTGTTTTCAGTTTCCTAAATAATTATACAATTATAGATATCTCTACCTCTGGTGTCGAACGAAGCACACATTAACACAGTATAAAATTAATCACCTTCACAAGCCCTTAATATATGTCTGTCCTCCTTTTCTTTTGTGTAAAAGTAGCATAATGTTCAGTTCATTATTGCTTATCATAGTTAATGTGTCCGCTCTCACTGTCATGGTTATCGATTAACTGTAGCATAAGGTAACAAATATGAGGAGTGTAGATTGTAGAGTAAATAATATGCAAACTGTGTTGTGATTAGTAAAGGTTGGCTGTTAGAGACCACCAAAAAACATCTGTGAGTCCAATATATATATAGATATAGATGACGTCATTGTCTTTAATAATCCAGACTTCTGGACACATGCTAAGGATATTTATTCACCGGAACTAACTTTAGAAAAAACGATTCATACGACAAAAGAATACATTTCCTTGATGTTGGCATCAACAATACCAATGCAGAAAATATTATTACAGATATTTCCACAAAAAAAAGTCATTTTAATTTCAGGACTATTCACTACTTGCATTGGACGTCTAACATTTCCATTTCGCTGCACAGAAACTTGATAATTTTACAATCAGGTAATGGACAAACATATAGCTTCTCCTTGACAAATACCAACCCCCCACCACTAAAGGGACTCTTACGACCGAAAAATAGAGTTAAAACTGTACCACCGGGTTTAGAGGAAATGCTATACTACACTCACCAACCCGCTTGGCCACTGTGGTGAGTTATGGGCAAACACTACTCAAAGGATGACTTCACAACTTAAGTTTTAGCCCTCAATCTCCGGCAGCTGGAATGCACCTGGTCAATGCAGCTGCCAGTGCAACATGAAGGCAGAGGGTACAAAGAATCACCGAAAGACCGAACTAGGACGCCATCCGATGCTGACATTGGCTACGTTAAACGGACAATCCCTATCTTCTGATTCAAGGCTTCTTGAAATGGAGGAACAACTCCAAAGAATCAAGCGAGACATCATCGGGCTAAGTGAGGTAAGAAAGGGAGATATCATTGAACTGAAAGCGGATATATCTTCTACTATCGTGAAACAGATGCTGGCAGAACTAGTGGTGTTAGATTTATAATAAACAAGAAACTGAAGGACAGTGTTCTAGAAGTTGAAACTTCCCTCGGACAGATCTTCGCGACTCGTTATCCAACTCTCAAAAAGATACCAGGCTCAGATTATTCAAGCTTGCGCGCCCACCACAAGTCATCCTGAGGAAGCAGTTGAAGAATTTTATGAAAACATTCGGCATCTAAATAATAAATGCAAACATCATTTGAAGATCAGTATGGGTGATTGTAATGCAAAAATAGGGCAACAGAGTGAAACTTGGGTAAGTAAATTCGGACATGGGAACCGAAACCAGCGTGGAAATATTCTAAATGAGTTTGTGGAGGCAGAAAGTTTTTTTTTTATCATGAACTCCTTTCTCAAGAAAAAAACCATAGGAAATGGACATGGAAGCATCCCAATGAAACTGATTTTATTATGTGTAATAAGAAATTTGTCATTGAAGACCGCAGTGTGCTGAACAGGTTCAGCATAGGAAGTGATCATGGGCTGGTGAGATGTAAAACGCACCTCAACACTAAACTCGAGCGTGGCAAGCTTATAAAACAAAGAAAATGTATTTACATGATTAATGTTAAAAAGCATCATAATACCTTCGAATTGGAACTCAGGAACAGATTCTCCGCCCCGTAGAAGATCTAACATCAGAAGAAGTGGACATCTCTGAAGTTAACAGAAAGCTAACCAAGGCTCTTATGGAAACAACAACAAAAATAGGAAGTACTAAGAAAAAGTTGCATATGAAGAGATATACAAAGCATATCTGCATATGAAGAAAATATCCAAGAAAACAAAACGAAACAAAAACGCTAATGCGAAAGAGAAGGGAGATGAGGACAAATAAAGAAGATGTCACTTCCGAAGTGGAATATATAGAGATATGCAAGACAGTACGAAAATGAATCATTAAATACATAATGAAATTCAACTGTGAACTAGTGAGAAAAGGAATTGAGAACAACCAGAGCCTAAAGAGAGCAAAGAGTCATCTCAGTAAGGGAGGAAATTATGGCACTGAGAAAAGAAGATGGGACTGTAACAAGAAATCGAGGAGAAATTTTGAAAAGAGTGAAAGATTTCTACTTAAAACTATATGAAACAGATAGTTTTAAGTAGAAGACATTTTGATAGTTTTAAATATCTAGACATTACGAAAGGTAACAGTACCAAAGTCCAACCAGTCCTTCCGGCAGAAGTTACACATGCAATTAAAAACATGAAACTGGGAAATGCTTCAGGAGAAGATGGAATTACCGTGGACATTATACAAGGAGCAAGTGGAGAAATTGAAACTAGACTCGACCAAGTTTTTGCACGATGTCTCAGTGAAGGGAAGAGTCCTGAGGATTGGAACAATGCTGCAATGATCTTGAGCAGGTAATCAGACTGAAAAGATTGGTGGCATTTTTCCCCTAAATGAACACTCTAAATAACAGAGCTAAGGAGAAAGCAAATGCATTCTGATGCGCAGGTTCATTCCTCCTAGCCGCGTTTGGCCCACTTCTTAGAAAGCGAATATATTCGTTCGAGCTGATCCAATATGCTAAACACGAGTTCATTCATTCCAGCCGGTTAAAGGTTTAAACCCTATGGAAGTTCTCTGGGATGCCGCAGAGCGGAGCATTGGATCCTGAATCGACGTCTCGGGCAGAGTTGTGGACAATTCTGCAACAGGCATGACAGACATTACTTCCGGAAATCCTCTAGCATCTGGTGGAGTGTGCAACCAGCACGCTATTAGGTAGGTATCCCTAATGTTTTGTCCGTTGAATGCATTTTTTATTAAATGGGAAAAGAATAATACTTCACTTAGAAGATTTAGCGAGATTTTCTGATTTTCGTCCTACACGTTCTGTTTCATCACACTATTGTAATAATATTCATGACAAATGTCGTAGAAAATCTGATCTTTTAGCACACTGTTGATTAATTCTTCGCCAAAAGACATTTCTGAAAAAAAAAATAACCACAAAATAATAAAAACCACTCCCAAAGCGGCAGAACCAATAAACGCAGACAGATTAAGTCCCGGCAAGAGCTTGCACGTCTACCTGTGCGATAAAATGAACATCTGAGGCAGATGTTCTTGTCTTAACGGCATGCGCAAATACTTCAGAATGAAATCGCTTCGGAAGAAATATTCTCAGCGAGCGATATCCAAAATTCTGATTCCGACTGTTCGTTTCCGAAGTAAGAATTCCGATATGTTTCCTATCTAATACGCGGGTTTTCATTGAAAATAATTGTTACCAATTTCTTTCCGGCAATTCTGTTCCAAAATAATGTGTGGCAAAGCCTTACAAATCTGTTACACAATGCGTGATCTACCAACTGAACAAATTCATTTCGACTCCAGCATGTTCAGAAAGTATGTATAGGGGACAGGGAAGCACATTGAAACATGGGGCACATTTGAACGTCGCGTTATTCTCGCAAGAGCCAAGAGATCTCGAGGAGGTAGATGCAGTGGCAATAGGTGGCAGTGCTGTAGAAGCGTCGCCCGCAGTGAGCATTGCAACTGACTCGCGTGTTGGCATTCCGTGAGATAAATTGTGTGAGGACGTACGGTATCCAACTTTAGTGTCCGGAAGTTGTAAACAACTAGACGTACGCCGAAGATCCGGAGGTTAGTTTATTGATGCACTGTCATTACGTACGTAGAGACGTAGGAAACCCCTATGCTGAAATTTGAATAACTCTGTCCGTTTTCGTGAAAAGCGCCTATATGTCCCATGTGATCACATAGGGCACGATTGAACAGCACTACACGGGGAACATTTGAACAACACTACACGGGCACATTTGGACAGACCGACACAAGACACATTGGAACAAGTTGAAATGTATGTTACTGCTTGAATATCATGACAATGTCTGCAATGTCCTTACAAACAACTACACTATTGACCGCGATGTATTTGTTTTCAGGTTGAAACGATGGTTCGGACCTACGTCAAGAAAAAAACAAGCCACCCGAGTCGGACGCCGTTCTCATGGAGATAATAACAGCTGTCATAGACGAAAAACTACCAATACGATCTGTAGCTGCAACATTCAAGTTGCCGCACACAGTTCTACATTACCATCTGCAGAAGTTTAAAAACGGTGGCGATATAACTTGTAAGTACGACTCATAATACACCAGTCGGCAAGTGTTCTGAGAACAACAAGAGTCAATGTTAGCTGACTACGTGATAAAATGCTCCAAATTGAGTTACGGGTTGACATATGCCCAAATACGGAAATTAGCATACGATTATGCAAGGAAAGCAGAGTGCGAGTACCCCGAATCATGGGGTGTAAACAAAACAGCTGGATGTGACTGGTTAAAAGGTTTTATGAAGCGACATAAAAATCTCACATTACGGAAACCCGAGAATACGAGTCTGGCGAGAGCTACTGCTTTCAACAAAACAAATGCTCAGGAAGTTTTTTGATAATTATGAGAAAGCTCTGAAATGTGGAAACTACAGCCCGGATAGGATTTACAATGTTGACGAGACCGGTGTCGCGACAGTTGTGCAGTCCCCAAAGGTCGTCGCTGAACTCGGTGCACGGTAAGTTGGACAGGCAGTGTCTGCTGAAAGAGGGACGATGACAACATCCTGCATGATTGTGAATGCGATTGACAATTCTATACCACCCGTATTCGTGTTTCCTAGATCAAGAATGAATGAATGTTTAATGTTTGGTGCACCTCCCGGAAGCTTGGGTTTAACTAACAGTCCAAAAAGTTCATGGACGACAGGACCTTTGTTTTTAAAGGTTCTGGAACATATCCAAAAACATACAAGATGTAGCACAGAAGACAAAATCATTGCTCTCATGGATAACCATGAAAGTCATTGCACGCTTGATGTTATTTCGTTTGTTAGAGAACATGGGATAGTGCTCGTGACATTCCCACCCCACTGCACGCATCGACTGGAGCCGCTAGATGTGGGTTTAATGGTCCTTCTAAAGGACAACCGAAAGTGGCACAAAACGATTGGCAGATTACCTACCCTGGTAAGCGCATCAACATTCAACACACTGCATCTTTAATAAATATTGCCTATTCATCCTCATTTACGGCGAAGAATATTGTATCAGCATCCGCCAAGCCAGGGATATCGCCCTTTTCCAGACTGCAGTTCAGCGATGACGATTTTAAACCCTCTACGGCTGTTGGTTGTCCCCAATGAAACTATGTGTCTACCTGATGACCGGCCTGACCTGTCCGTGACATCAGCACAAGAGCTGAATTGGAATGGCGATTCGCCCGGCACCAGCGCACGAACGACGTCCCTTTGCCCGAATCTGTGCGAGCTTTACCAAAAGGTGCTCCGACGGAAAGTCTCAGGCCCAGGAAAAAGGTAAGATCGCGCATCTTAACAGAGTTAGATATCCGAAACCAGATTGCAAAGGACACCGAACAACGGAGGTCTAAAAAGTGACGACTGGACAATCCGGCCAAAAAACAACGCATAACTGTCACCAAAACGTCTCAAACTGCGAAAGGTTTCTTTTTGCAAGTGTGGAGGAGGATCGATGTTCCATTAACGAAGAGTCGGACGACTTTTCTGCGGCACGGCTACCTTCGGAGTGGACAACCGATGTAGGAGGGGTAGGCCTTGTCGTCGTCGGCGATTTCGTGGTGTTTAATATCAGGGGCAAAAGACACATTTGACTCCGTGTAGGTAGCGTAGAAAAAGTAGATGTTCTTACGTTTGCAATTAGTGGTATGCTACGGGTGCAGGAACGTTGGAAATTTATATTCCCAGAGTCAACCGAAGTGAACGAAGTTGAAGCATCTGACATTATCTTGAAACTACCGCAGCCTAATAGTGGATGTGGAACAGCCCAAACTGTAGCGGTTAAATATTTTGATTTTGACTTTACTCTTTTCAAAGAACGGTTACTGTAACGTATTCGACTTCATGCCATGCCGAATTTTCGATTCTTGTAGGGTTTTGTACTTGAACAAAAGGCTGTTCCAAAGTGCCTAATGCTTGTCCAAATCTATTCCGGGGAGGGGAAGATTCGGACAAGATGCACACGTTTACTTTATTGCATGTACTGTCTGAACTACTTATACCTTTTGCGCACAGAAACGTTTTTTTGTACAATAAACTATACTTTTGTCATTTATACTGCGACAGTTTTTGACACAAGTCACGGCACAGCAATACTACATTAAACCAACAACGTGTTCCGATGTTTCCCCCTCTCCCCAACAGAAAGCATTGCTCAACTTTGATCTCTTCCACAGCAGCTAGAAATTCTTACTAAATTTGCCATGCAATGTACTCAACTAGCAGGATTTTGTGAAGTAACCCTGCATAGTCTCTACAGTTTAACACTAGAGCGCTATAGGTGACAGACTCAGTGGGTTCGGTTCTCCAAGCGTCGGAGGAACACCATTACTTAAAACAGGTAGTTCGGAAAAAAAAAATAAGACAAAATTCCTGCTAATGTTGTAGAGAAAAACAAATTATAATTTTCTAATATTGCTCATGAAGCCAGCAAGCAAATGAAATTGCTTCATAATTAAAAAAATGGTTGAAGTGAAATTAAAATCTGCTGTCAATGTTACTCGTTCGAATGAAGTGCTGAACATATAATTCATATATGCAAGAGAGCTGAAAGTACACACAATCGCACAAAGCAAATAGTGGAAGGACGAAAGCTTGAATAACTTCTGTGGTTGTTTCGCATAAAATATTTTTGTACATTCACCAGGTCATATTAAGATGGAAATCAGAGCCACAGCTGTCTGACGAGTGGATAAATTTAATTTTACGGAATTAATTATGTTTCCACAGCAAAATTATTTCATGAAGCTTTATATTGACCGTCTGAAAAGGAAGTCAAGAGCGATGTAATTGGAAATGTTTTAAGAAAAGACAAAGCAAAGATAAGTACGAAAACTTGGTTTATTTTCTAGTCTCTCCGAGCAATTTAAATCACAGTTCTGTCAAGTGATTAACTAGTCCATAGAAATTTTCTAGTTTCTACCAATCACTTTAGTTCATCAATACTAGTTAGTGTGAAGCGGCAGTCCAAAAAATTACCCAGAACTCCTAGCAGTTTTAATGGAACTCTAAATTACACACTCTAACAACTTAATATGAATTTTAATTTACTCACTCATCCGTTTTATAGTTCTGCTGGTTAGCACGAATAAGAATACTTAATATTTTTGCTATTGGATAAAAGTAAATAAGATATGTCGGCTGGCAAAATGGGAACTGACTTATCATATAATTAACAATTCTTTATACACTGGCGTGCAAAAATTAAGAACGAGGCGGTTTTTCGAATGTATCGTCGTGCAGAAGTGCTCCACATCGACTCAAATCATACCATAAGATCCCCAAGATGTAAGAATATGGGACAAGTGAGAAAAACCGTCCAAACAAGGAACCTAAAGGATACAAAGGCACTTTATTGAAAAGGTAGCTTCGAGCACAACTGGACAGAAGACAGAAACGTCCATGTGACAGGCGGCTGCCAAGAAAAATCCAGTCTTTAGTAGGGGATATGATCACACCTGACTGCGTTGCAGGATTTACAACGTCTGTCCATGCTGAGGACGAGGTTGTCAAGGAGCTGTTGAGGCATCGCGGACCATTCCTCTTGTAGCGCCAATCGCAGCAGCGGAATAGTTGCCGGCGGCAGGTGACGTGCTGCCAAGCGTCTCCCGAGAAGGTTCCACACGTGTTCGATTGGATTTAGGTCCGGGGACCTTGCGGGCCAATCCATGCGTTGAATATCTTCACTCTCCAACAGCTCTGCGACAGCCACTGTACGATGAGGTGTAGCGTTGTCGTCCATGAAGAGGAACTCAGGACCCACAGCACCTGTAAACAGACGCACGTGAGGCAGGAGAACCTCGGTACAACAGCGGACACCAGTGACTGAACCTCCTTGGGAGATGTGGAGGTCAGTAAGGTTACCAAGCAGGATACCACCCCAAACGAGAACTCCACCACATCCAAACCGGTCCCTTTCGATGATGTTGGAGGTGTGATTACGTGTTCCCTGCTCTCTCCAGATGTGTATACGTCCAGAATCGCTCGTCAGACTAAATCGGCTCTCATCCGTAAAGAGAACTCGACCTCATTGCTGATGTGTCCAGTTCTTGTGTTCCTGGCACCACAGAAACCGCCGTCTCCGATGAGTAGGCGTTAATGGCACACACCGTACTGGTTGTCGTGCAAATAGATCCCCTTTGTGCAGCCTCCTGGCCACGGTAAAACGCGATAACGGACATCCAGTTGTCTGTTGCATGTACCTTGCGGTTTCTCCCGCTGTCTGCCGTCTGTCTCTTCTCGCCTGTAGGACAATATACCGGTCGTCCGCCGCCGTGGTTGTTCGTGGACGACCACTGCTAAACTCTCGGGCAGCTGTTCCTGATGTTTGAAGTGCTCTCCAAGCTCGTGAAACGATGCTGTGAGTTATCCTGTACTCCTCGGCCACACTAGTCACACTTCGACCTTCTTCCAACTTCCCAATGACGCGACCTCGGGTAAAGTCATCCAGATGTCATCTACTGGATTGCCTGTTGGCCATATCACGCAATGGCAGCAACTCGACGTCGTTCAAACCGATGTACACCGTGCACCGAATTGCTGAGCATACACCGCCCGTGTGCTTTATACCCTTCCGACACTCTCCCCACCCCCTACGTCATGCTGCATGTATACGTATGCCCTACCGTACCGGACCCTAGTCTATCTCCTGAGTGGTCTTTCGGTCCGTTCTGCCTGCTTGTACCGCTGTTATACTAATTTCACCTCTTCGTCCTTAATTTTTGCCCACCAATGTAATACCAACCGATACTACTAGTTCAAATGAGCAAATGAAATGAAACAAAATTTGACTTCGTAAAAGGAAGTCAAATTCAATTTACACTCGAAAGTCAGTTTCTTTGAAATATGCATACACTGCTCGATACATAAAATGCCACAGCAAAAATTATTTGTCTAAGCGCTATGTAATTTTTTTCTGAGTAAAACCCCTAATATAAACCAAGACAGATACACAACACAAAGCGAATAAAACATAACAAATGATGAAAAACTATTACGTTCGGCACAAAGTAATTGCGTTTTTTATTTACTGTGTAAATGAAAGGCGAATTTTGAGTGGGAAACAAAAACTTTAGTCAACAGCATATTATCCATTTTGTTCGATGACCTTTTGCCATCTCGCAGGCAAGTTTGTGTTTTTCGGCGAAAAACAGTTCAAAGACCGATTTGATAGCCTCATCAGCAGTGAAGATTTTACCATTCATGGAGTTTCGCAACGAACAAAACAAATGGTAGTCTGATGGTGCCAGGTCTGGCGAATATGGTGGATGTGGTAGCACATTCCATCCAAGCTGCAACAATTTTTGACGAGTGACCAAACTTGTATGTGGTTTTGCGTTATCATGATGAAAGACACCTTAGCGATTCATCAATTCTGGACGCTTCTGTTTGACTGCATCACTTCATTTATCCAGCTGACGACAGTATACGTCCGAATTAAGGATTTGTTTCCCTGGAAGCAATTCAAAATACACAATAACTTTGAAATCCCACCAGACTGACAGCATAACCTTCCTTTGGAGCATATCTGCTTTTGAAGTGCTTTGAGCAGGTTCATCACGCTTGCTCCACGATTTTGTTCGTTCGACGTTGTTGTAGACGATCCATTTTTCATCGCCTGTTATCATACGTTTCAAAAATGGATGGTTTTCTTCACGTTTTCAAGAGCGAATCGCAGATGTCAACGGACTTAGTGAGGTGAATCTCTTTGAGCTCATGTGGTACGCACATATCGAGCTTACTAACTTATCCCGGTGGCTTTCAAAGCTCGATTTCGATATGTTCAGATTTTCAGCAATCTCTCGTGTCGTTAAACGCCGATTGGATTCGATCAATGCCTTTATTTTGTCGTCATCAACTTCGACTGGCCTTCCTGAGAGTGGAGCATCTTTCACATCAAAATCTTCAGACCAAAATTTCGCAAACGAATTCTGACATAGCTGTTGTTTTAAGGCATCTTCACCATACACATCACATAACTTTTTATGAGTTTGCACAGCGGTTTTCTTTTCCTTTTCGGAAGTACTACAGCCAAACATGACGAAAATGTCCGTTTTGATTGTCCATTTCGAAATCGACGCCAAACAAACACTTGTTAACGAGAATCGTGCACTTTCTGTTCCTAAACCAAGCTTCCTCTGAGTCGCTTGCCATTCTTCTGCGTTTTCTCCTTCTTGTTCGTGCATCTGCCGTTGCTGCTCCTGCTGATTTTGCCCTGCCGACCCTGTACCAGGGTTTTAAAGACTTTTGTCGGAATGTCGCCTCTGTTACTAGCCGCCTAAGTGGCCGGCCTTCATTGTAATTATCATCACGTCATTTTTTCCTGATTGTTCTTTTCGAAGCGGAGTGCGCGTCTCCTCTATATTTCTCCTCTTTTGAATAAACGACTTGTTTAGCCTTGAATTGTCAGCTATCATGTTGCATAATGAAGTTGCCGTTTCAAATGACGTTAGTTACATTTCAAGACATGTTTCACCCAGAGTTTCTTTCAGGACTTTTTGGCCGGGAGGGGGGGGGCAAATGGAACCCTAGAGGGAGCAAGTTTTCCATTTGCTACATATATATATATATATATATATATTTAATTTTAACTACTATATTTATATATATAGAAGTAATTACTATATATCTAGCACAGGGGCGCATTTATTTAGAGAGGGCCTTGCCCCCCCCCCCGGAAAATGTGTCACTTTTTTGTTTTTTGGTTAAAATGCGGCTTACATTAGAAAAAAAAATGCCTTAATTTAATAAAAATGTATTGACTTACATTGAGAAAAAAATGCTTTAATTTTTCTTCAGTGTTTCATTAACTTTGATTTTGTTCCAGATGGTGGATTTCAAAAACTTCCTATTTTCGCCCCCCCCCCCCCCGAAGAAAAATTCTATATGCATCTCTGATATAGTTATTACTTCTTCAAATATTTCAGGAATAACAAACTTTCTTCAGTTAAAGGAGGGAGTCCGCAGGCTTGAAATTTTCATCTATTAAAATGCATTCAAAACACTCTTGATCCTGAATCACGATTCCCAGACCATTAGGTATGATTAGTCTACTTATTATATTTTGAAGAATACCATGCGTCGTAATACACTTTTTAATAAAAATAAACTATAACTAGTACCATTTGAACAAATATTAAAAAAAATATAATTGGAGAAATATTTGTAGCATAAAAAGAAACGAAACTTCCTTTTTCATCGTAGCCTGAATTTATTAAAATTTAGCTCCGTATCTTAAAATGTCTCCGGAGGGCGGGGATATTCGTTTCCAGGAGGGCTTCGCCCCCTGGATGCCTGAAAAAAACACTGGTTTCACCATCTATAAGGGTGAATCACAAGTAATGAGCCATGTGAGAGGTAATTTGAGATAGCGTTCGTTTTTCGGAAATAAGCAATTGTTTGGACTGGAACTTGTTTATAAGTAGAAAGAGCATTTCATGGACTATCAGAATTTGCTTTGGTGGTGGACATTAAAAATGAATTAATTGTGTGTTGTTGTTTTTTTTTTGTTGTTTTTTTTTTTTTTGCTTTCAGAAGATGGACGAAAAAACGGCAGTTCGGGTATTGTTGCGTCATTATTGGAAAAAAGGACTATCTGCGCATGCCGTGATTTGCATATGCCCTGATATGCTAATCGTTTGCGTGTTCTCTCGTGGGCGACGCATGCTGCTAATTTCAGGCCAATTGGATGCTTCCTTGTTCGAAACTGGCCAAAAAGTTGGGCCTGGATAAATCTGATTTGAACTTCAAAGCAGATTTGTGATTCAGATTCATTTGCAATGTTGATGCAACACCAACCACAAGCACTCGAAGATTGTCGGACGAGATTTGGGTATCACAACACAGTGTGGTTCGCCATCTCCCCAAGCTTGGGAAGGTCAGCAGGAGCTACCGAGTGGTACCCCACGAATTGACCGCAGCACAAGCTCAAAGGCGGATATAATTGTGCAGACAGCTGCGGAACCACTCCATGAACGAGCGTTTCATCAGGCGAATTGTTACTTCTGATGAAAAGTGGATCTTTTTCCGTAATCCCGACATGCGAAACCAGCGGATTAACCCGGGCCAGCTTCCAGAACCCGTTGTTAAGCGGGGACGCTTCGAACCACAAAGTCATGTTGTGGGTTTGGTGGAATTTTGAGGGGCCCATACACTTTGAATTGGTTTCAGCTGGGCGAAGCGTCTCCGGTGCGCTCTACTCTCAGCAACTACAGAGGATGTACAAAGCTCTGGTCCGTAAGTACCCGGCCGTGGTAAACAGAAAACAGGTTCTCCTTCAGCACGATAACACACCACCCCATACCACCCGTTTAACGAGGGATAAGATCCGGGGATCGGTGGAATTGAACTTCTTCCACATCTTGCCTATAGCCCAGACCTTACCCCCAAGTGACTACCAATTGTTTCGGTCGATGGCACATTTCTTCAGTGGCAGAACCTTCCGAAACCGTCATGAGGTGGAAATCGGGGTTCAGGAGTTTTTCACCTCAAAACCCAAGGAGTGGTACAGAGCGGGAATTCACAATTTGGCAGAAAGATGGCTTCAGAACATAATGGTTTGTATTTGGAAGATTGAATTGTATTCGTTTGTACTTTACACATATTTGAAGTTTTTCTATCCAATGGCTCATTACTTTTAACTCACCCTCTGTATGTGTAAAAAGCGCAATGACTTTTGGGGCAACCCAATATATACATTATATACAGATGATCTTCACACATTTTTAGAACGTTTCTGATAAGAAAATACAGAAAATGAAAGAAGTTCAAAGAACTGAAACTGGCAACAGTGTATTAGATGAACACGAAAGAAACACCTGCTGCAGTTAAATGTCGTTGGCTAAGAAAATGCCACACGTAAATAAGCTGTGGATAGAAGGTTATGTTTTTGATTTTTACGAAGAGAAATATTCGCATTCTGTAATTAAACAACGCCGTGAAAAGCATGGAATTAGCATTTCTAAGTGTAAAATAAAAAATATTATTAACAGTAAAGAGAAAAATTTTCAAGCATTGCTTTTAACAGGAAAAAGAACACCAAACAAATATCCAAAGAAAGTACGTACTTTTACGAATATTTCAAAAGTAAGGACTCTGGCCTAAAAGAAAATCCACCGACTCAAACAGCAATCTCTAAGTCGTTAAAAATATGTGAATCAACTGGTAATAAACAAATATTTGAATCTGAAATGAGAAACTCAAAAACATAATGTTCACCTCCTTTTTCAGAGACACGTGGCTGAGCGCAGAACAAGGCGCAGACTTTTTGTGAAAATCACTTAGCAGCAGACAGATGGAAATTTATTGTGATTATTGATGAAGCATGGATCTAACCTAAACGACTGTAACAAAAATGTCGGGGTTTTTTTATAGCAAAAAGAGCAGAAAAAGACTTACAAACTCAAAAACATAATAATCTGTGAATCAACTGGTAATAAACAAATATTTGAATCTGAAATGAGAAATTCAAAAACATAATGTTCACCTCCTTTTTCAGCGACACGTCGTTGAGCGCAGGACAAGGCGCAGACTTTTTATGAAAATCACTTAGCAGCAGACAAATGAAAATTTATTGTGACTATTGATGAAGCATGGATCTACCTAAAGGACTGTAACAAAAATGTCGGGTTTTCTTATAGCAAAAAGAGCAGAAAAAGACTTACAAACTTGGTTCCAAGAATGCAATGAAAGTTTCAGTAATGGATTCATGATTACTACTAGTTTCTCGTACAATGGGAAATTAAAGCTAAAAAAAGTTGAAAAGAACGTTCAATCAATTTTACATATTACCAAACTAACATTTCAACCCCTATATTTTAAGAGGAAATACCATTCCTTTATCCACAGAGCCTTCCACGAGTAGAACTCCATCTGGATAAAATTACTACTCATACAACCAAATCTACCACTCTTTTTCTTGAAAAAAAAAATGGTAAAGGAGACGGGTACGAAGTCTAATACCTTTTGCTCGTATTCCTTCAAATTCCCCTGATGTGTCACCAATGGGCTATTTAACCTTCGGATTGCTAAAAAGAGCGCAGACCTAAAACAATGATTGGGCTATGGAAAGCAGTGGAAAAGGGAGTGGAATAAAATACCACTACCAATGCTTTAATATTTTTCACTGTACACCATGTTCCCTTCATTCAGAAAACTTGAAACTTTTCATCGTCCTGGACCGGGGACCGAACCCGCACCTCCCGATTTACGGTCGAACATACCACTACCAATTTTAAGAAATGCCTTGTTATCTTTGAAATCTAAATATAGGTTCATAACCCAGAGAAAGGGCTACCAGATAGAATTTAAGAAAGAAATAATTTTATTTTAAACACTAATTATATACTTAAATAGTATAGCTATACTAGTAATCTGAAATTTCTTGGTGTAGAATAGAGATCAAAGTTTCCAAGCTTTCGCAAATCAACCAGATGGCTTTTTCAAGGAAGGTAGACAGCAAACTGCAAACTGAATAATATAATGCTTCAACAACTTGAACGCGGTGACTGACTTGACTTGACAATAAACGAAGACATGCGAACGTAATCAGGCATTCAAAGACACGAGGCGTTATGCTCGTTTAGCACGAGGAATCATGGAAGGAAAACAGGCATTCACTATTTGAAGAACAGAACCTCGTTTTTGGCATCAAGTCTCCGACGTCTTAACATGCCATGCTTAAGGAAAACACTGACAAGACCCCACCTACCAATGAAGCGGGTGTTTATGCCATTCCTCTACAATATCCGGATGGCTCCAAGCGATACTACATTGGAATGGCTAAACGTTCATTTGGAATTAGAGTCAATGAACATAAAAGAGACATAAAAAACCGCAAAGTAACCACTGCACTATCCAGAGAAATCAAGTCCAAGTCCGCTGCTCATATGTGGGATGGCGTAAAGAAATTAGCTTCCTATTCCACGCCAAAATCTACTGCAATTCGCCAAACTTTAGAGATCATAACCAACAGCGAGTCGTGCAATGTCTCACTGGAGTTGTCACGAGTTTGGAACCAGTTCTTCAAATAGTGAATGCCTCTTGCTTTCCTTTCATGATTCCGCCTGCTAAACGATCAAAAATGATCATATGTAGAGGATTTTAGGAAGAGAGTGTCTGACCCCAAGTCTTAAACAACCCTTAGAAATAGGAAGCTAGGAGATTTGGGCTAGAGTGCCAGATAGGAAAGTGACACGGAAGCGAAGTAGAAAGCGGGAGGAAGACGCCCTTATTTATTATCGGAGGGCCAGTAACCGGGGTCCGACGGCTTAACGTGTCCATCCGACGCACAGCGGATATTTAGTGGATCGAGCGTTCGTACCTGCCGGAGTTCGAACCTGAGGTCCTTTCCGTGGCATCACGAACGTTGCCAACTAGGCCACCTGCGGGCCTGCTAAACGAGCATAACGCCTGGTGTCTTTGAATACCTGATTACGTTCGCATCTCTTCGTTTATTGTCAAGTCAAGTCACCGCGTTCATATTGTTGAAGCGTTCTATTATTCAGTTTGTTGTCTACCGTCCTTGAAAAAGCCATCTAGTTGATGTGCAAAAGTTTGGGAACTTTGATTTCTATTCTACACCAAGAAATCTTGGATTACTAGTATAGTTATACTATTTAAATACAGTGGTGTACAGTTCCTTGTTTGTTTACTAAATATATAGTTGGAAAGTCGTTCTACAAATGTGTGTGAACATCCTCTGTATAAGGGTGACTCAGACCCCTATCTTGAGAACATTCTAAGTGAAAGTACTTGAAAAACAGCAGGGAATAAAAGAAATACACACAGTCTAACGCAAACAAAGAGTGTTAAGAGTCATAAGTCTGATAAATAGAAGACACGAAAAAAAGTAATAAAAACAGACAGGTTTAAAAGTCGTCTAAACCGAATTTACATTTAGTGCATGATTAACCCTTTAAGCGGCCAATGTACCTGAACCAAAAGTTCCCCAAAAAATCGTGTGCTCCTCAAACCAAAAGTGCTCTCATGTGACTGGGTTATACGAACGCTTCGGCTAAACAATTCCTTTCCCTCTTTCATCTCAGGAATATCGATTATAAATCTGTCGCTGGTTGTAAGTGCTCCCTTACTTACATTATGTAGTGTGATTCCCTCTTATACAGTAGTCCTTTATTCTCTGTTCCATTACCCAAGGAATGATTCAGAAGGAGTAGTCCCCCGGACGTGGACATCATGGCACATGGTAGAAACAAGTTACTCAAACATCTTTTCTCTTCTTTCTTAGGTTCGACGCCCTTTTTAAAGCATTCTTAGCGGAAAATATAATCAGACAGGAAAGATTAACGACAATCATATGACCACTTAGAATGGCAAACCTCAGAGAAAAGCAACGCTTCCTGGCGTCCCGTTCGGCCCACTTCTTAGACAGCGAATATATGCGTTCGATCTGATTTCAGCTTATTTTGTTAACCCCGAGTTAATTCGTTTCAGCCGGTTAAAGGGTTAAAACAACAGTGAAACTTTCTTATGAGCGATCGAAAGCCAGCCATAATTTCGATTAGTTAGTGAAGAAGGCACGAGTAGTGTGACTTGGAAGGCGATATTGTAGCCATGCTGAAGACCTGACAGAAGACAAACGGAACACAAACAGAAGTTATATATAATTTAAGACTACACACTTGTGATGTTGATTTGGAATAAATTATCAACGTTTATTTACAATTAAATGTTTTATTAACATCGACTATAGTTTCGCAGAACGTTTGGCTCGGCATCATCAGGACGAATGGAGCGTAAACGTTCAAATTATTGTGACATCATCAGAGCTCTGACGGTCACGGATTTTGATGAGTTGTTTCCACAAGCTTGAAAGAAATGGCGCAGACTTCTTTTTTTTTTTTTCTAATTGGAGGTTTAACGACCACCGTGAGCAACTCAATGGGCTATAAGCAGTCGCCCGTCCCTAATTTGGGGTTACTGGTTCCAGGGAAGGGAGAGAGCCAGTGCCGTAAGACAAACACAACATCCATGCCTCACCGGGATTCGAACAAGACCCCTTTCGGACGAATGATCAGAGGCCATCGCTTAGACCACTGCGCCACCGGGGCGGCAGGCGCGGACTTCATGTCGTTGAGAAGTAGTGAAGAATTCCGGTATATATGGAAAGCTTCTAATATATTAAGCTTGATAGCCGAATCAGGTTTTTCAATAAGCATAGCGTTTCCAAATAAAACAAGAAAGGTGACACAGAATTTTCGGGTGTACTAAGCACGTCTTTTGAATCCGTTCTGACGCAAATTAAATTTATCAGAGCTATTCAAAATCAATGGAACCGGTATGGAAAACAATAGTACCTGACAGAAGAAAGAAGTTTTTCAATCGGGTTTTCAATCCCTCAGATATTGCTGTAAACGGAATCGTGAGCTTACGCCCTCTGGTTGCAGACTTGTACGTTAAGAAAAACATAAATTTATATCAGAAACACTTCGCACCGGAAACGTTCTCCAACACCGAAAGAATTTTTCAAATCGGACTCTTAGAAACAGAGATATCGACAAAAATAAGATGTGACTTTACGTCCCCTTGTGGTAAAACCATATATTATTTTAGGAAGAAAGTATTCTGCAAAAGGTTTTTTTTCCATATGAGCGGTATCGGTCCAAGAAAAAAAATTTGTCGAGTTTTCAGGAGCCCAGATTTTGCTACAAATACATCAGAAGCAGAAATTAACACTTATGCTCCCTGTTACAGGCCAAACCATTCTTTACCAAATATTAGAAATTATGTGAGAAATATTTTCCATCAGGTCTTGTATGCGATACAGGAAAGGTTTTTCAAATCGGAGTTTTAGAAGCAGAAATAACGCAGAAAACGGAATTTACCTTTGTGCCCCCTAGCGGAAAGTCTATGATTTACATGAAAATTTCGAATTTATAGGAACAACATTTCGCATCGAAAACACTATCCAACAAAGAAGGAGTTTTTCAAATTGGACTCCGGAAGTAGATATATTGACAAAAATAAGACATACATCTGCGACCCCTGGCGTAGAAACCATGCATTATTTCAAGAAGAAAATGTTCCTAAAAGGTTTGTCGACATGAGTAGTATCGATCAACAAACGACGTTTTTGGCAATCGAGATTTTAGAAGCTCATATTTTGCTGCAAATACATCAGAAGCGGATATTAAGATTTACGCCCCCTGGCGGCCAAAACATTTTTTTTTTACAAAATTAGAAATAATGTGCCAACGATTTCCCGCCAGGAGCTATATCCGGTGCAGAAAGAATTTTTCAAATCGGAGATTTAGAATCAGAGATATAGAAGGAAACGCAATTTACCTCTACGCCCCCTAGCGGAAAGTCTATGAATCACTTGAAAATTTTGAAATTATATGAAAAACATGTCACACTGAAAACACTATCCAACAAAGAATTAAGTTTTCAAATCGGACTACTAGAAATAGAGATATTGACAAAAATAAGATATACGTCTACGCCCCTTGGCGGAGAAACTGTGGAATATTTTAAGAAGAAAGTATTCCGAAAAGGTTTATCGATGTGAGTGGCATCAGTCCACGAAAGAATTTTTCAATCGATATTTTAGAAGCTCAGATTTTATGGCAAATACATCAGAAGCAAAAATTAACACTTACGCCCCTGGTGGCCAAAGTATTCTTTACCAAAAATTTGAAATTATATGCAAAAGATTTTCCATCAGAAGATGTATCCGCCGAAGAAATTTTTTTTCAAATTGGAGTTTTAGAAAACGAGTTATCGGGAAAAATGTAATTTACTCTTACGCCCCCTAGCGGAAAATCTATGCGTAATTTGAAAAAGTAACTATATCTAAAATACTTTTCGACATAAGTGGAATCGAAAGATAAATTTTTTTTTCAATCGGATGTTTAGAAGCAAATATGTGGAATAAAATGTATTTTTGAATTCGACATCATCTGCATTTACGCCCGCTAGCGGCGAAATTGTACATCGTAAAAATAATCAAAATAAAGGATCATCATTTGCATATTTCAAGCTTCCGAATGCAAAAAGAACTTTTCAAATCGGACTAACAGTTGCAGAGATATCGTGGGTACAGACGGACGGACGGACTGACAAACCGATAACAGAAGCACGACCTTTTTTCAAAAGACGTGCTAAAAAGGTAACGGCAGACGTGGGCACGGTGCACTGGAAGAAAATTGGTATTTGAACGGAACCGATAATCTAAGAGGAGATCATGTTGCTGCTGCATTGTGCAGACCAAGCATGTAATACGGAAGATGAAAGTGAACAGCGGTTAAAGAAGCTGACAGGTGATATACATATGAGAGGCGTTACCAGTATAATTGCAAAGATCACAAACTGGAGATGCCCTACCAACTCTGTGGCATTACTATGGAACCGAGGCTTGTTGGTACTAGCAGGATAATGCACCGAGCCATAAAGCAAGGACTGTTACGGCGTGGTTTGACGATAATTACGTATCGTGGGTGTACTGGCCTGCACAGAGCCCTGATCTTAATCCCATAAAGCACCTATGAGATTAATTAGGGCGCCGCATAAGAACTTTGGAAGCAAGGCCTACTACTGAGCAACAGTTAGCGGTAGCATTATGTACTGAATGGAAGCGCATGCCTATCGCTGTGTTCCAAAACCTTGTCGAAAGCATGTCACGAAGGGTCATTGCATGCATTAAGGCCAAAGGTGTTTTCAGAATCGATTTAATGTAACAAAACAGAGGAGACGAGCAAAATGGAATCGTCACAAAAAAAAAAAAAAAAAAAAAAAAAGAACAGGAATGATACAAACTGATATATGCGATTATATGTACATTGAATGAATAATGACAAAATTACAACGTGATGCAAACAGAGCAATGCTTGAGGAAGAACAAAACGATCACAGGCGGGGCACCGCAGTGCGAAAGAACATAAAAAAGTTAATGCAAAGTCTTAACGCACAGTGAGATGTAACGGACTTGGTGTAACAGCGAACCACGGGGTCACTTAGCATAGAAGGAGCTTTCACGGCATGCGGAGGTGGCAGACATACTCCTGCTGTACCACCGTGCACAGAGTAACGGAAAGCATGGTGAAAGGTGAAGTCCCAAGTGCGCCATCTATGAAAAAGTGTCGAGGAGTGGCAGTTCGTCTCTTGCAGAAGCAGCAAGTTGGCCCCAAGAGGCGAGAGATCTTCCAGAACGAAAGCGTTAGCGAGGGGGTCAGCAAACCCCCTACAATTCAGAGTGGAGACCTCGAATGGGTAAGTCCGACATCGGATGGGTAAGTCCGACATCGGATGAAGGGCAGCTATGGCAGCTTTCAGGAATGTGTCAAGGCGATTGACGATACCACTACACCACAAGACGAAGTCGGGTTACTTGGCATTATTACGGAGGAATTTGAGGATGGAGGTTGCTTGGTCGAAGGCCTCGGGAAGAACTGCGTCAAACTGCTGTAAAAAGATGAGAGAAGCCTTCCGATTTGTTTTATGAGTGAGAAACTCGTAAAGATCTTCAAAGGAGAAAGGCTCTGAAGGAAGAGAATCATTGGAAAGCAGAGCCGAGAAATCTTCAAACGTCGGCAGAGGACTTTTGGACTTTGAAGAGGAAGAGCTAGAACGTGACAGGGGTGACTTGGAGCCTGCTAGACGGGTGGAACGATGTGGGCGGCCAGTCGAAGAAGGTGACTTCTTCTTTTTCCTCCGGGCCTCGGTAATGGTAGTACAGCGACGTTTGCCGTGGATCGATGACACACGAGATGTGGAATCAGAGGAAAGGTCCACCTCATCGCCGGGAGCAAAAGTGCCGACGGTGAATGAAGCTTGAAGATCAGCCGTGATGTCCTTTGAAGGAGAGAGAACACGGGAAGGCAAGGAGGAGTCAAGCGGGGGAAAATAAGACAGAGTGGAGAAAGCAACATCGGAAGACGCGTGTTGATCGAAGGCTTTAATCAGATTTTCGGCAGAACTGGGTCCAGGAGATGCAGACGCATTAGGAGGCATGGAAGCAGAAACGGGGGAAGAGGTAGAATGCTGCCTTGGAGCTCCAGGAGTCAGTGGCTCTGCATGGGGGCAATGAGCCTGCTGATGGCCGTAAGTCTTGCAGAGTGAGCAATGAGCAGAGGTGAGGAGCTCAACCCGGCGGCGCTCGTTACCACAATGAACATCGAGGAACCGTGGACACTTTATGAGATGCTCTTCCAACGGGAAGATGATGCGAGCAGTTCTACGAAAGCCACAGATATGTTTATCATTCGGGTCAGAGGGGAAAGAGGAGAGAGTCTTTACTGGACCGACTACTCTGCCGAATCGACTAAGTGCAGCACACAGCATATCATCAGAGATCTCCGGGGGTACCGGATGTAGAGAGACCAGAACAGGACGCTGGGCAATGGATTCGGCTAACAGGTGACGATCGCCAATTGATAGGCCCCGAGACAAGACAAGCTCGGCATATTCTTTCTTCGAAAAATAAACAATCACAGTTCGTGGCTTTCGAGTGAGGTGGGTGATGGCATCAGAAGGAAGCATCTTCTTGAGAGCGGATCTGTACTGCTTCAAAGGAGTCTTGGGCAGCGCATCAAAACAAACCCCCAACTCGAGGGATGAATGAAGACGTGGACCAGCAAGAGAGTTCTCAGGAATGTCTAATAATATGGTGTCACTGTTGGTAGTAACGTAAGAATACATAGGAGGCAGACGAGACGAGGAGGAAGCCGGTGGAATACCAGAGGCAGCCGCAGAATACGTGCGTGCAGAAGCGCCTCATCTGGAAGGGATTGACGCAGCATGAAACAATGTACTGGAAGCAGAGGCAGTAGAAACTGTAGAGGGCAGATTAGCGACGCCATCAGAGACTTCCATGAATTTATCAACGTCAGCAGAGACCAGGAACGTCACACCCACGTTCTCAATGGTAGAGTCGGAGACCTGAGCAGAAGACGTGAAAATGACAGGAGGAAAATTAAGAGGCTCTCCACTAGCAAGCGAAGATGATTAATCGGCTGCGTCTGTCATTGAACAGGTGACGCGAGAAGCTGTAGTGATGCGGGCGGGAACAGCGCCCTCATCGGCAGATGCCATAATCAATGGCAAGGGTTAACGAAGAAAAACGACTAGCTCGGTGTGTAAATTAAAACACTGATAATTAAAAAAATAAGCACTCGCCCACTCATGAGGGATCTCAAACGAAAGCACAGATCTTCAACTTCGGCACATACACAGAAGAACAATGATGGGACACACAAAACACGTACGTGAAGCACTCAAACACGGAGCTCGTGAAGACCCGTGTAGGCCCAAGGTGGACCGGCACCGTAAAATATATATCAATAAATGCTATGTTGTGTTTCTCTTCTAGGTGTCCGGTGACTTTTGTCAATATAGTGTATATCCCCTTTGAGAAAGCCGGGGACACGAAATCGCAGGTTTCGGGAACATCGCAAACCATGCTTGAAGCAACTCTCTGTAGAAGAGATAATTCTCACTAACTTCAGGCGATGTGTGGAAGGATCATCACACATTATTCGAAGTGAAGCAGGAATTCTCATTAATTCCAGACGATGCATAGAAGGAACGTCACACACATTTTTTTCGAAAAACCTAACGGCCAGTAGATCAATTTCACGTTCGGGTACCAATGCGAAACCCATATTTGCTGGTGGCGAAATCGAACCCACGTCCTTCTGCTTTGGAGCCAAATGCTTTTTCAATTAAGCTACGCCGGGAAGGGTTTATCTCTCCTACTTACCATCTTGATTGATTGATTGAAGGTTTAACGACCACCGTGAGCAACTCAATGGGCTATAAGCAGTCGCTTGCCCCTTATTTAGGGCCACTGGTCCCAGGAAAGGGAGAGAGCCAATGCCGCAAGACAAACACCACATCCATGCCTCACGGGATTCGAACCCGGACCTCTTTCGGACGAATTATCAGAAGCCATTGCTTAGACCACTGCGCCACTGGGGCGACCTCACTGGGATTCGAACCCGGACCCTTCATGTACGAATGGTCATAAGCCAGCGCTTAGACCACTGCGCCACCGGGGTGGCCTCACTGGGATTCGAACTCGGACCCTTCATGTACAAATGTTCATAAGCTAGCGCTTAGACCGCTGCGCCACCGGTGCGGCTTTCCCGTTTTGACATGTGCGCCACTGCTGTAGTACCTCCCAAGCTTCATGATCAGGTTTAATTAAATCCTCATCACAAGCATTGAATTAAAAATTAATCAATTCAGATTTCTCTCATGCGTTGTGAAATACTGCAAAATAATATATATACGAAATGTTAATATTATCAGAAGCGAGGCATTTCTGTTTCAGTGACCAATTTTCTTCTTCCCTCTGCTCCCATGTTTTATTTAGCAGACGCCAGTGGAGCAATATTTCAGATAAGCTGTGTGTATCACATGCAAGAAATTTACATCACACCGTCGCTTCCCCGAGAGTTCGAGTTGATTGCGTTGCATCTTCATTTCAAAACTTGTTGAATTTCAAAACAAATTCTGCGAAAAAAATAAATAAAGTACTGGAGCAATACGAGAACCACTCCGAGTTTCCCCAGGGATCCATGTTTCACATTTGAGATCTCGTTTCCGAATAACCAATGCACAAACTGGATCGAATTCGGCACCAGTTTTATGGGAAATGCAGCTGATGTCGCATTGCGAAAGAAATGCTCCTTCGCACACGGAAAGCTAAGCTGGCACTATCACTGCTTTTCCGTTGGAATGAGTGTAAACTGAGCTAATTTGTCTTGTAGCTCTCTTTAAGTTTCAAACTTGGAAAGTTTACGCATCTTCTTGAGCCTTTTTTCCGTCTTCCATCATCAGCAGTATCGCGGCTTACGTTCGAATCAGCTGCAATTGCCTAACCTAACACGCATGCTTTTGATATTGATGATTGTGATAATTATTCTCATCTTTCAAAACTACCCATGAATAAAGAACAGAATGAGTGACATTGAATTATGCAATGCAATGAGCGTGTCTTTGGACCGAAGTCGCGGCGCTAATTTCATTTTTTCGGCACCTCTTTTGAAGAAAAATACGTGCTTATAGGTTTGCCCGTCCGTCAGTCTCTCTGTTTACATCATATCTATGACACTGCAAGTCGGACTTAAAAAATTCTTTTTACATTGGAAGCCCGGATTGTGAGAACAATACCTTCCTTCCGGTCTTTTCCCGATTCACAAATTCGCCACTAGAGGGAGTAATGGCAGCTATTCTCGAACTTCTGTGTGTTTGTTTGGGGGTTTAACCACCATGAACAAAATAATGTGTTATAAGCAGTCGGCCTTCCTAATTTAGGACCACTGGTTCAGGGATGGGAGAGAGCCAGTGCCGTAAGACAAACACAACATTCATGCCTCACCGCGATTCGAACCCGCACACATCTCGGGCGGACGGTCAGAATCCAGCGCTAGGGCGGCATGTTACCGAATTCAAAATACGTTTTATTTCCATTGCTTCTAATTATCCGATTGGAAAAAACTCTTTCCTTTGATATCGATTATCTTGGGTAGAGTTTCTTCAAGTAGTGCACAGGTTTTTCGCTAGGTGGTGTAAAGGCAAATTAGGATTTCCCCGATATCTATGCTTCTAAAATTTCGATCAGAAAAATCCTTTTTGGCCTGGGATCGAGTCCTAGTTAGGAAACGTTCTGCATATAATTTCCAAATGTTGGTAAAAAGAAAAAAATACAGGTAGTCAGTTCTGATTGACCCGTCAGTCTTGAAGGTAGGACTATGACTTGCAGATCAAGGAGTTGAAATGAGCTAGTCGAGTATGGTTTCAAAGCGTTTATTTAATTTGTTATAGCCAACACAGGCCTATGAAAAGTAGCTTACATAATTTTTACAAATAATGCTGGATACATTGCGAACACAAAGCAGATCGATACACGAATAACCCAACATGGCGCTCTGTCTTCTTGGGCTTTTTATATTAATCATCTCTTGCTCTTGCCTCGCGTTTTGATTTTCTCCACTTTTGCTTATGTTCATTCTGCGAATTCCGCGGCATTGTCGAAAATGTTAACCCGTTCACACCAATTTTTAACAATTTTAGTTTAAACCGCTGCTATATGTTTCTTATATATTTGAATAGATCTCGTCAAGAGCTTTGAAACGATACCACGCCCTGTCGCTTGGCACTCATGGTTGTCCAGATAAACCGCGATATTGTCAAAAGTGTTCATCGGTTCACAAGAAAACATTTTTTAAAATGTTCAGTTCAAACCACTGCGAAATCTTCCTCCTATATTTGAATAGATCTCGCCGAGAGCTTTAAAACGATACGAAGCATAGACGTGTTGCTTTCACGGTTGCCGAGAGAGACTGAGTCAAACGCGGTGGCACACCCAGATATATTGCATCATCTCCCCTGCGCACAGGGAGCGTCGCGCAGTAGGCGAATTGGACTCCATGCTGTTTACGAATATGCTAACGCGATTAGTGTGCGACACGTATTTTTAACGCTATAATGATTTCAATCGGAACCTATTGTCACAGGTGGTTGGCCGTAAGTCGTCCCATACTATCCGCGGAGTTAGACGTAGTCTTACGTCAAAAAAAAAAAAAAAAAACAGTTGTGCTAATGGAGCCGTAAAGATGTATTACTGTCTGTGATGTATTTGCAGAAATATCTGAACAGACGATTGAAAAGTTCCCTTCCGGTAACATCTCGCTCAACACGAAAAGCTTTTCTCGCATGAATTCTGTGGAATACTCAGGTACTTGGTCGTCCTGGGTGGTACAATGGATAGCATGCTCGAACGGAAATCTGGAGATGCGGGTTCGATTCCCGCTCCAGGACCATGTAATTATCAAGTTTTCTGATGTGATTAATGTTACGTGAAAAATAGTAAATACAGGGATATCTGGTTGCTGTATTGACGATTCTTTTCGCGCATATCTTCTGCTCAAAATAATGTAGTTTTCTCCTCCAGAGATATTTATCTTATTTTTCTCGATATCTCTGCTTTTAACAGTCCGATCCGAAAAATTCTCATAGTAGGAGAGCGTTTCTGACGCGAAATGTTTTCTATATAATTTCATATTTTTCTTAGCGGTCAAGTGTGACCCTAGAAGGCATAAGTTCTTGTTTCTGTTTACAGCCTATTTCCAGCACTATCTGCGCGTCTGAGAACCCGATTGAAAAAATCCTTTTTCGGTCAGATAATAAATACTAACCATGATACCATTTGAAGTGGATGTACAGCCCAAAACAATGAATAATTTCTAACAACGCAAAATTTCTTCGCTAGGGGAGCAAATATTTAATACGTTTTTCTCATTATATCTGCCTCTAAAAGTGCGGGTTAAACAGTTACTTTGACACCGAATACCGTTAGCCTTCTAGAACATTTTTGCATGGCTTTTTGTAGTTCACAGTTTTGACACTAGGTGGTGTTAGTGTGTAATTCTGTTTGCAACTGTATCTCCTCTTCTAAAAATCCTATTGACAGATTGGGAATATTATCCTCTTTAAAGAAAGCCTAATTTTCCCGGTAATGGTCCTTAAATGCCAAACTTCTTTACTCTCTATCTCTGCTTCCAGAAGACGAACTTTAAAAATTCTTTTTCCTTAGTAAAATTTTTGCTACGAAGAGTACTTTTCGAATGTTTTCTACTTTCCCATTATTAAAATTTCTTCCGCTAGAGGGCGTCAGCGTATATTTCTATTTGAAGGAGTTCTTTCGATTTTAAAACTCCCTCAGAGAAATCCTTCACCGCTCCGTTGGCTTTATAAGCCCGTCGAGTTGCTCACGGATGGTCGTTAAACCTTAAAAAAAAAAAAAAAAAACGTTCTTTCTTCATAAGGAATAGTATTTTGTACGCATTTATTTCCTTCAGCGACGCAAAACTTTCCCGCTTGGGGCGTAAAGTTCTTTTGCGTATGATATCTTCCATTATAAGAAATGTTTTGTGCACAATTCGATTTTGTAATTCACATTTTAGGCAACTCGTGAGAGTAAGCATCAATTCTTGATTGTGGATGTTTTAACAATTGTAGAAATTAGTTGGGTTTTTTTTTTTTTTTTTGGTTTGCGTGTGTGTGTGTGTAACCGGCTGCATCACTGTGAATAACCCCGATCATATGTAATAAAATATTATACACCCATACCTATGAATAAATGACTTCCGTATTTAGGTGCAACTTATTATTTATTTTTCTCTTTATTTTTCTATTAGCCGAGCTTTCGCACCTCAACGGAGGGCTAATTCAAGGCTTCATACAACTGCCAAGAATAAGTTACATGTAACTTATTCTTGGCAGTTGCATGAAGCCTTGAAAAAATATTCTTGGAAGTTGTATGAAGCGGTGATTAGTTACATGTAACTTATTCTTGGCAGTTGTATGAAGCCTTGAAAAAGCCCTCCGTTGAGGTGCGAAAGCTCGGCTAATAGAAAAATAAATAGTTACACCTAAATACAGAAGTTATTTATTCAACTCCGTTCATATTGAGTGTTTTTAAGTTTTTCACTAAGTGGTATAAGTGTATTCTCCCTTTTCTTGTTTTTTCTAAATGTTTGGATTTTCTAAAAAAACTTCTTTAAAATAATTTTATCGTGTCGGTAAAGTTTCAAAAGATGTACTCATTACAACCGAAAACTCGGTTTCATCCTTCTTGTTAACTTTATAATCAGAAGGATTATACAAAAATTACATTCGACGCCAAAGCAAATAGAAACATTTCTCATTAAAAAAAACCTGAGAAATGCACTGGAAATCTTGGCCGTGCATGATTACAGTAGTCAAATAGTAAAAGAAGATTTTTAGAAATGCAGATATACACTCATGAGTACGTATTATGAGTGCATTTCTGCATTTTGGCCACGTACCTGAAAATGTGTTAGGTCGCCTTTCGTCTCCATAACCACCTGCTCCCTGAGTGATATCGAAGAGTGGCATTTGACAGCAGTTGTCCTCAAGTATTTTGTACCTGATGGACAGAATGACTGCACGGAGTCCGCAGAAGGAGCGAGGCACTGGCGCGGGCCACCAAATAAATGCTGTGTTTCACTGCATCCCACAAACATTGGATGGGATTCAAATTGGGAGAATCTAGCGTCCATAAGAACACACGAAATGCTAGGACACCATCATCGAACCAATCCTGCGCAACGACGTGTGAATTGTGACACAAGACGTTGTCTTCCCGAAAGAGTCCAGGGCATTTCGGAATCACGATCACTATGGATTGCAACACACTGTCCGTAGCAATAAGAGTGTAGGATCTGGCGGTGATCGCTACTACTTGCCGTCTTGATTGACATGTGCATCACCTCTGCTGTGCGTCACATATATTCCCCCTTGAGAAAGGCGGGGAGGACGAAATCGCAAGTTTCGGGTCTGCTGCAAACCATGCTTGAAGTAACTCTCTGTAGAAGATGGAATTTGCTTTCCTAATCCAGCTACGCCGGGAAGGGCTTACACTATACTTGCCGTCCTGACAAGTGCGTCATCTCTGTAGTGCGTCACACATCTCATAATTTTAAACCATTCCCCTTTTCGTTAATATTCCTTCAAAAGCTTGGAAATGGTCACTTTACTAGTTTTTAGCTAGCCGTCAATGTGGAGGAGCGACGACTACTCCCTGCAATGCCTCCGATGTTCGGAGAAAATACTATTTCTGAATGTTTTCCTGCATCGGCTGTTCATAAAATTCATTTGGAGATTACTTTATTGATCTGGAAGTGGTTTTATGACAGGAAGAGTCTCTAAAACTTGGCCCAGTTGGATTTCCCAGGATTCATCCCATTTTTCGCAATGGCTGTGGAAGGAACAATGGTACACACGTAAGAGGAACGAGCAATGATAATAATGGCACACTTGCAAAGTAAGTTGCTATTGCAGGAGGGGTAAAAGTGACATGGAGCTGACCTGAAGGTCACAGGAAGCAACGCGACAAGTGGACAAGCCCGCACTTTTTCGAAGAGAAGGAAGAAAAACAGAAAATAAGATTTTTGATCTGGCTCTTGAAGTTGGTAGTAGGTAGATATTTTTATTCTCTTCGCGAAGGGGAGAGTTTTCAGCTCCCCGAGAAAAAAAGAAGGGAAGGTTTCTCGAATGCCGAGATGGCATAACGAGGTAGAAATTTAGTTGGAAACGGGAACGTAGCAGGGAGGTGACCGGGAGCGTCGCAGGATAGAATAAGCAGGAACAGAATAATACGTGCACAATGAAGAATAATACAGAAGTAATACAGAATCAGGACAAGCAAATCCATGACCATCCCCATATACTGCATTGAATAAACAGCCCCACTGCAGAAGATCGAATTCTCATTTAGCTAGCAATTGATTCTTTTCATCAACGGGAAAGAGTAGCTGAAACGACATAACTGCTAAATTTCCTTAAAAGCCAAGTCCTGTCGAACGTACGCGTCAGAGCACTGAGAGAAATCCATTGAACACCCCAGTAATAATGCATTCATCACCAGCACACATAAATTGTAAGAAACAACAAAATTATTTCTGCAGTATTCATGCTGTTATTCAGAATTGGAAACGGGTCAAAAACTTTGGACCCGGAGCCGATTCGGACGTCATATAACTGGGCTCGACACGGATCTGACCCAGACAAATCTGCTTTGAACTATAAATTCGAAATTCAATAATATAATTTTATATATATTTGTTCAAAAAGACTCTCCGCAGTGGGTATGTAGAAATCATACAAATGTATTACGGAAACGTATAACTTACTCACTTACTTACAGAAAGTGTTGAAACTGTCGTTCTTCACATAACCTAACTGTATTACACATGTTTTCAAACACATCTGCGAGCTTTAAAAAATCCCACCACAGTGATGTTAAAAAGGCTGTTCCACTTAATGTTGATAGTGCTACAGTCAAAATTTTTGAATTAACTTGTTGTATGTTTAATTTCAGTTTCTGCTGTTTTCTTGATAGCAAACCGAGCTTCAGAATATGTTTCACAGCAACACCAATTTTCACCAGCTTCTGATGACTTGAAAGATTACAAAATGTGGATTTTATTTCGTCATTGCCCATCAGAAGGAACACTCATAAAATTAATACTCACATTTTGGAAACTTTCATCTCATCACAAGCTTGTGAAAATTGGTGTTGCTGTGGAACATATTCTGGTTTCTTAATGAGACGAAACAACTGCCAGCATTCACTCTTCCCCTTCTTGTTTCAACAAGAACGTAATACTAAATTTATTCATATTAGCAAATAAGGCATTAATTCCGACACGATATGCAATAGGACGGGATGTTAGCACGTCAAAGGAAAACCTCGGAATGCTCAATGCAAAAGATGCGATGCGAAACGTAACTCTCAGTCTTACAATATGACACGCGGGGTGTGAGAGAGTGAACCACCAGAGAAGATGGCGACATCCTGTATCTTGCTGTTGACAATCGCGCTGAAAACAAACGCAAATGAAGTATTGTCGGTCGGTTGAAATCTTTTTCTCCTTTAAGAAAGAGACAGGAATATTTTTTTATGACAAATCATTTTTCACTCCGCTGGCACCAGTATCGAGTACAAAATTCCATAGTGCGCATTTTTCTTTGAATTTTTTTTTTTCAAAAATAAAACGAAAATAAAAATGGGTTGAAATCGGGTCCGGAACACCTTGACCCGACCCGTTTGACTCACTGACTCGTGACCCGTTTCCATCTCTGGTGTTATCTAGTCGATAGCTGTAGCAGCATTTCAAAGAAGCCTTGCTTTTCCAAATGTATTTTGTAGTCATGTCACAAGAACAACTTGTGTTAATATCAGGAGCGGCGTATTTTTCTTTAAAGTAAATATGCCTCACCATCAATCATTATACGTAAGTTACTGATATCAAGAAACATAAAAAGCTTTAGAGAATAGTTTTAGAACATTTTCAAATTTTATGAACATGTCATTTTAATAATGTTTAGTGCCTAGGAGAATATATACTTTACAACACGGAACTCTCGGTTCTGTGATATCGACATCCCTTAAAAGCCCTCATTGAGTTCTTATTTGAAATCTGTCCTTTTAATGGAAATAGATGGGAGGAAACTGCGCAAAACTTCTTTCACAAAAGGATGTTATCTTGTTAAAAACTTCCCAATCTGCTCTTTACTTCTGTATTGTAAAGGAAAAGGTCGCCAACTTCTAACAAGGTTTCCTCCTTTCCTCTTATGAAAGAAATTGTATAAAAATCCAAGTATAAATTCACAAGGCTTTATAAAGTTTATCTTTTATAATAAAACAGTTTTCCGAGGTACTATTGCTGCAAGAGAGTTCCCTGAAATGTATACATTGCATGAATACTCCCTGAGGAGCCGGTATAACTACATTCTTTCATGAGATCCCTATATTTGAAAATTACACTGGTCAACAATTTTTTTTATCGACGAAGATTTTTCAACGTATTTGAGGCGCTGAATCCAAAACTGACATTGGTTTTACCGAATTGGCTTTAATTTTTGAAATAATGCATACCCTCAAATTTTGATTGTACCCCAATACCACCTGTGGCTGCTGACATATGAAGCAGCTTTTGATCTGGCTTTTTACACTTTAGCAGTGTTTTTATCTAATGTAATCTTTGATTTTATCTTCAATATCGTTTTGAAAGATTATCCCTTGCATGTAATATCACACTTTTTTTTCTTCTTTAGCATAGAAATATGAGTTCTTCACAAAGAAGCTGCATAAACAATCCTAATGCATTCTGCTACGTTTGTAACGAATACACTCTGCAAAAACAAAGGCAAAACATCACCGACTTTGTAAGACAAGCACATCTTGCTTATTTTAGAGTGAAGCTTGGAGACTAAGATAAGTCATGGGCTCACCATAAGTTTTGCAAAACCTGTGTGGAGTGCCTACGCCAATGGAAAAATGGAGAAAGGAAATGTTTACACTTTGTTGTGCCTATGGCATGAAGAGAGCTGCAAAACCACCATGATTATTGTTATTTTTGCGCTGTTAATGTGAAAGGCTTTAATCGCTACAAGAAACATAAGTGGGAGTATCCTGATTTGGAATTAGCAAGCCGACCTGTGCCACACAGCAAAAACCGTTCGCATACCAGTGTTTACCTCACTGCCTGACCTTCCACTGTCAGATAAATGCAGGACTAGAGAGTGTACCACAGGTGGAAGCAGTGGAAGGGAATATGAAGGAAGTTTTTCAACATCTCAGCAGTTCTCCCAAAAAGAACTGAATGATCTGATACGAGAACTCAATCTGTCAAAGAAGCATCTGAACTTTTGGCATCCATGCTAAAAGAAAAGAACTGTCTAAAGCCGGAAGTTAAAGGAACAGCTTATTGAACAAAAGAGGAGGAAATTATTTCTTACTTCAGCCAAGATGGAGAACTTGTATAGTGCAATAACATTCCTGGACTTATTTTCCAAATGGGATTACCGGAATAACAACCAGAAGATTGGCGGCTTTTTATAAACAGTTCCACTAGAAGCTTAAAACGTGTTTTATTGCACAATGGTAACTTCTATTCATCTCTTCCAATTGCTCACTCAACAAATGTGACGTGCCTGCCCGGCAGGACGCACATGAGATAAAGGCAGATAGCAGTGAGAGCACATGCCACTGTAGTATAGTGGATAGCACTCGGAGCTCGGAAGCCGAGAGTTGTGCGTTCGAACCCCGCCCCTCGCAAAAAAATGGAGTAATTTACTTTGTCAGACAAAAATTAAAGAAGAATATGAAAATATCAAAAAGATCTTGCAGAAGCTCTGCTATCATGAGCACCAGTGGTTTATTAATGTTGATCTAAAGATGGTTAACTTTTTGCTCGAGCAGCAAAGTGGTTTATTAATGTTGATCTAAAGATGGTTAACTTTTTGCTTGAGCAGCAAGGAACCCTTGTTTTATCTGCATGTGGGATAGTAAGGCAAAGCAAGATCATTGGAAAAGAAATGACATGGCCTTCAAGGGAAAGCATGACTGTAGGTGCAGCTAACATCTTTAACGAGCCATTAGTTGCAGAGAAAAAATCCTTCTCCTACCACTCCATATCAAGCTTGGACTGATGAAACAATGTGTTAAGGCCTTGGACAAAGATGGAGATTGCTTTAAATTCATTTGTAGATCATTCCTGGGACTGAGTTCTGAAAAACTGAAAGAAGGGATCTTTGATGTCCCTCAAATTCGTAAACTCATCAACGATTCGAATTTCGCCAAATTTATGAATGATGTTGAAACATTTGCCTAGTGCAGTTATAACTTAGTTGTCAAGAACTTTTTAAGTAACCACAAAGCAGACAATTATGAGGAATTGGAGCAAAACATGCTCGCTAACTTTAACAATTCAGATGCTAATATGAGCATAAAGGTGCACTTCCTTCATAACCACTTAGACAGATTTCCGGATAATCTTGGTGATTTCAGTGAGGAACAAAGAGAGAGGTTCGATGTGGATATCAAAGTGATTGAGGAAAGGTATCAAGGCAGACGGGACAGACACATAATAGCAGACTACTGCTAGAGCCTCCAACGTGATTATCCTGATGACCCACATAAGAGAAAATCGTTCAAAAAGCATTTTTCTGTGCATTCTTTGTGAATATCTGAATCATCCTACTGTTTGTGTGTGTTATTGTACTGAAGACAACGCCACTAGGTATTTCATATGTTTACTTCTGTATGATTTGAGACAGTTTCAATGTGATTTGTGGGTAGGTTACGCCTCACCATTTCTTTTTTTTGCAGATCTTATGTTTTTCAATGGGGCCTCCATCATCACAAAAAGTAGAGCCAATCTAGCAAAACCGATGCCATATTCATAATCAGCGCCACAAAGTCAGCCTAAAACAGCTGAAATATTGTCAGCAGTAAAATCATTGTTGACCAGGGTTATATTTCATGATTCCCATATTTTAAAACAATTATATGCGACACCTATTTATGTAACTGTTCTGATTTTGTACAGAAAAACTTCCCAAGTTACAATTACTGCAGTAATTTCCAGAAGTGCTGATATTACACGACTACTTTCTTAGAAGTCTACATAATGACACTATTCAACCCTTTAAAAGGTCGATTTATCTGAACCAAATGATGCCCAAAAGTTTTAGCGCTCTCCAAACAGAAATGTTCACTTAGCAGCCGCGTTTTACGAAAGCTAAAGGTAAAGCAATTCTTCTCCACCCTCTCATCTCAGCAGTAGCAATCATGAACCTGTAACTGATTATTGGAGCTCTCTTCTAGTCCCCACGATTCTCTGCTCCATGACACGATGCAGAAGGGCCGACACAGACACCGTGCCACTGGGAACAAACAAGTGACTCAAACACCTTCTCTCTCCTTTCTTAAGTTCGTGGCCATTGCTATAGCCCTTTCAACAGGTAATCATTCAGAATGGATTAGTGTCAATTGTTCCTCTGACTGGCCACTTTGAATAAGAAAGCTAAGGGGGAAGTGCCCAAGGCATGATAGGGAAGGGATAGTTCTCTTGACACGGACATCGTGCCACTGGGAACAAACAAGTGACTCAAACATCGCGTTACCTTCTTAGGTTCGTGGCCACTGCTGTAGCCTTTTAAACCGGTAATCAGAAAGGAAGGATTAGTGTCAATCATTCCCTTAACTGACCACTTCGAATAACAAGGCTATAAGGGCTAAACAGGTTTATCTGATGCGGAAGCTCACTCGACGCATCCGTGTTCGTCCCACTTCTTAGACACAGAATAAATATATTCCTTCGAGTTGATTTCAGCTCATTTTGCAAGCCCCGAGTTAATACGTTTCAGCGTGTTAAAGGGTTAATGAGATACTTATGAGTGGCCACTTTATTATGACCACCTGACAGTTTTAGGCAAATGAGCTATGGATGCACGATGTTGCCGCCAGAGGGCAAGGCTAGTATAAAAAGGGAAAGCTTAGTGTTTGCGACAGTAGTAGAAGTGATTTTTGGGTGACGACATGGGTAAAAAATGCGATTTGACGGACTTTCAACGTGGGATGATTGTAGGAGCTCGGAGCCATAGAACAAGTATCACAGAAACCGCCGCATTTGTGAAATGTTCCAGACCAGCTGTTGTTAAAGTGTTTAAAGACTGGACTGTCAGCCAAAAAACTGGGTCTCTATGTGCAACGTGTTATCGACACCGACCAGTGACTGCTCGGGCGGAACGGAGAGTATCCAGACTGGTAACAGACAACAGAAGGGCAATAGTGCAGCAAATTACAGACCATCTTAATCAAGGATCCCCTCAAATGATCTCTGCATGCACTGTTCGCCGTACACTGCATCGGATGGGATATGGCAGCCGAAGACCTATTCGAACACCTTTGCTGTCTGCAGTTAACAAGAGAAAACGTCTCCAGTTTGCACAGGAGCACAAGGATTGGACAGTCGATAATTAAAAACAAATTATGTGGTCCGATGAATCACGTTTTCAGTTGCACCATGCCGATGGCCGAGTGAGAATTTGACGGAAACAGCACGAAAGCATGAACCCCAAATGCATTGCTATAACCCTTCAAGCTGGTGGAGGCAACGATATGGTTTGGGGAATGTTTTTCTGGCATGCTTTGGGCCCTTTCATTCGTGTTGATCAACGTCTGACTGGCACATCATATCTAAACATCGTTGCGGACCAAGTGCATCTTATCATGTGGATGGTTTATCTCAATGGCGATAGCTACTTTCAACAAGATAATGCGCCCTGCCATAGTGCTCGTATTGTACAGGATTAGCTTCAGGAACATGCCGGTGAGTTTACTTTGCTTAGGTGGCCCCCACATTCTCCAGATCTCAACCCCATTGAGAATTTATGGGATGAAGTTGAACGAGCCATCAGGCAGCTGGATCCACAATCCTGCAATCTTACACTCCTGGAAAGTGCTATTCATCAAGAATGGTCTCAGATTCCATAAACTACCTATCAACATCTCGTGGAGTCAATGCCACGAAGAATCGACGCAGTATTAAAGGCAAAAGGTAGCCCAACGAAGTACTGAAGGGGTGGTCATAATAAAGTGGCATCTCAGTTTATACTGTTTTAATAAGAAGATAGTTTGCTCTTATTTCTTTGGACTGCTGGTTCATCCCGTGGATCCTGAGTTTCGCTTCCGGATCAGCATGGCCGGTGTGGATCATAAGGTGATTTTTTTCTTTCGGCCTTTCGCGGTCTGTGGGTGACACGAAGAAAAATATCGTACATTCGATTAATAACATTACAAATTCAGTCTTCAATGTGAATTTATGTGGAGGGCTGCTTCTGGTGAAGAATAAGTGTTATTCATTACTTTTTCATTCACTGGACTCTATTGTTTCGTTTTGCTTGTATTTTAGGCACAAACTAAGGTTAAGATGCAAACGTTCACGGCGTTGAACGTTACAAGTTTTAACCGGTGTTGAATATGCTTACATATTTCGAAATGTTAGTTTCCTCACACATTTTAATATTTCAGAATTTTCTGAACTTGCCGGGATCTTCAGCTACTCCATGTGAAGCACTTTAAAATGTTCCAGTACTTTTTCAATATTTAGTGCTCTATATCGTTAAAATCATTTTGTCTTTAAAAGAATAGATTTCATCGAACCCTTTATTACGCTGGGATATTCTCGTATGCTGCGACAAAATCCGATTAAATGCCATAGAAACATATCTGCAAAATTATTCGTAGAACTTTTACGACTCGAAAAATTTTCTATAGTTCCTGTCAGAATCATTTCTATTTTTGAATTCATGAAATATTGCAATAGAAGTAAAATGGGGGGATGTGTGAGTTAGGTACAAAGGAACAAAATATCCAATTAAAAATCTGTTAGGAGTCAGGACATAGTCAGAATGCGTTTACTTGCACGTGAACGGTTCTTCCTCTTTTTAATGCATCCCAGAATTCGGTAGCGCGTTCAGAGAGGTGTTTTATTCTTCTAAGCTTGTTATTTTTTCGCTTAGACAAACAACGCAAAATGACATGCACCACTGACGATTTAAAATAATAATAATAATAATAATAGAAGTCCATGGGAACGCCTGCGTTCCAACTTTCGAAGCTACCTAAAAGTGCAGCGACAAAATGGCGGATACGTAGTTTATGATTAATGCCGCGAAACCTAGCACGCAAGGCAAAACAAACTTTACTTAGTAGAACAAACTATGTGTACCGGAACGTGTCCTGCCATTTCACCCCATAAATGTCGCGCGTGTTGTCGCTCTTCTTACGATACGGAAACGAAAAAGATTGATACAGTTTTACGATGCTTTAAATCCTCCGAGCTGTCTTAAATATTTGAAGCTACTCCGTACAGAGCAACTCCAGAGAATGGCTGATAAAAGCGATAGGCTCCGAGACGGAATCACCCTCCAGAAGATCTTATATAATAAATAATATACGCACGCTAAGCAAACGATATTTACATTTCTTCGCTGAAATTACTCATACAATCATGTTCCGTATCCTTGTTTTCGTGCATAATTTAACACAGCCTGGCGCGCACAACAATTTGGATACATACATCTTAGCAAATCGAATGTTACATTAATGCTCCGCAATAATGTTTTCAATATTTACGCGAACAGAAACCACGTTTGCGTAAATATTGACCCTTAACGAAATCATCAGCAAGCAATCAAATTTCAGCGCCAGTATTAATGGCGTTATCAGAAAATGGAAGTTTATGTGTTCGGGACTGCTTTCATTTCTTTCTTCTTGGGAATGAGCGACTGACTTGATTCAATTCAGTAAATACTTACGGACGACCTTTGGCCGCCGACTTGCTATACGTATAAATCGGTGTCGTCCAAAGTCATTATACTCCTCTGAGAGAGGGCGTTGTCTAGCACAAGAATTTAAATAAATAACGTAACCTGCTGCCAAACAGCCTCAACTGAAGATAACGAACCTCCTGAAAACATAATCTCACTCGGAGGGTAGCGTGGTTATTAGGTTGAACGATGCGACACGCGGTACCGAAGGAAATATTTGCATTTACTGCAATTTGACACAGAGTCACCCCTTTTTGTCAATTTGAAATACAGCATCCAAACATGCGACGCTGCTGTGTGTTGTTGATGTCGTAGGCGTGTAACTGCGGCAGAGTTGTAAACGGGCCAAAAATGTTCGGAACCGGACCCGACTTAGACATCTCATAATCGGACCCGACCTACACAAATCTGCTTTGAACTATAAATTCGATACTCAATTTATAATTATACATAAACTTATATACACACAGGACATTCGAAAAGTCTCTCCGCAGTGGGCATCGCAGGTAATATGGAAATCAAACAATTGTATGACGGAAACGTATGACTTACTCACTTACTTACAGCAAGTGTTGAAACTCGTCCTTCATTTGCAAGACATAATTTAAATGTTTTACACATGTTTTCAGACACATCTAAGAGAGTCAAAGGTCCCTCCGCGGTAATGCTTAAGGCTGTTTCACCTAATTCTGATGGCGCTATAGTCAAAATTTTTGAATCAAGTAACTTGTATCTGCCCCCGGTGGCGCAGTACTCTAAGCGATAGCCTCTGATCATTCGTCCTAAAGGGGTCCGGGTTCGAAACCCGGTGAGGCATGGATGTTGTGCTTGTTTTACGGCACTGGCTCTCTCCCTTCCCTGGAACCAGTGGTGGCGCAGTGGTTTAAGCGATGGCCTCTGATCATTCGTCCTAAAGGGGTCCGGGTTCGAATCCCGGTGAGGCATGGATGTTGTGTTTGTCTTACGGCACTGGCTCTCTCCCTTCCCTGGGACCAGTGGTGGCGCAGTGGTTTAAGCGATGGCCTCTGATCATTCGTCCGAAAGGGGTCCGGGTTAGAATCCCGGTGAGGCATAGATGTTGTGTTTGTCTTACGGCACTGGCTCTCTCCCTTCCCTGGAACCAGTGGTGGCGCAGTGGTTTAAGCGATGGACTATGATCATTCGTCCGAAAGGGGTCCGGGTTCGAATCCCGGTGAGGCATGGATGATGTGTTTGGCTTACGGCACTGGCTCTCTCCTTTCCCTGGAACCAGTGGTGGCGCAGTGGTCTAAGCGATGGACTATGATCATTCGTCCGAAAGGGGTCCGGGTTCGAATCCCGGTGAGGCATGGATGTTGTGTTTGTCTTGCGGCACTGGCTCTCTCCCTTCCCTGGAGCCAGTGGTGGCGCAGTGGTCTAAGCGATGGCCTCTGATCATTCGTCCAAAAGGAATCCGGGTTCGAATCCCGGTGAGGCATGGATGTTGTGTTTTTATTACGGCACTGCCTCTGTCCCTTCCCTGGAACCAGTGACCCTAAATTAGTGACGGGCCACTGCTTATAGCCCATTAAGTTGCTCGCTCACGGTGGTCTAAACCTCCGCTAAAAAAAAAACTTGTATCTTTAATTTCAGTTTTTGCTGTTTTCTTGATAACATATCAAGCTTTGAAATATGTTTCGCATCAACACCAACTTTCACAAGCTTGTGATAAGTTGAAAGTTTCCAAAATGTGGATGCCGCCCCGGTGGCGCAGTGGTCTAAGCGATGGCCTCTGATCATTCGTCCGAAAGGAGTCCGGGTTCGAATCCCGGTGAGGCATGGATGTTGTGTTTGTCTTACGGCACTGGCTCTCTCCCATCCCTAAACCATTGGTCCTAAATTAGGAAAGGCCGACTGCTTATAACCCATTATTTTGCTCATGGTGGTTAAACCCCCAAACAGCCAAGTTGCTCGAATATACATGTCCTTGTGTGGCTCTAAGTAATATATCTTGATCCTTTTTAATGCAGAAAAACTTCTTTCGGCAGATGCAGTTCTTGATGGAAACTTTAATAATATTAGGTAGAATAATTTGTGCACCTCACTAAACACAATGTCCAATTTATTCAACTTTATGTAACAAGTAATGACTCTTACTAATTTGTTTTTGTATTCATCAAGGGAGGAATAAAACACCTTCAGTTCGTTTTTTAAGTCGAGCTGTATCAAAATTTGAACCATATATGTTCTGACAGTAGATGTTCTTTTTTTTTTTTTTTTTTTTTTTTTTTTTTTGATTGGAGGTTTAACGACCACCGTGAGCAACTCAAAAGGGCTATAAGTAGTCGCCCGTCCCTAATTTAGGGTCACTGGTTCCAGGGAAGGGGAGAACCAGTGCCGTAAGACAAACACAACATCCATGCCTCACCGGGATTCGTACCCGGACCCCGTTCGGACGAATGATCAGAGGCCATCGCTTAGACCCCTGTGCCATCGGGGCGGCACCGCGCCGTTTTCAGTCTCTTTAATATTAAATTCATCCATATTAAAAAAATAAGGCATTAATGCTGACACAAGATGCCTAGGGAACGGGATGTTAGCGCGTCAAACGAAAACTCTGAATGTCCAATGCAACAGATGCGATGTGAAAAGTAACTCTCTATCTTACAATGTGACACGCGGAGTGTGAGAGAATGAATCACCAGAGAAGCAGGCGACAAGCGTTTGTTTGCCTGTACTTTGCTCGAGACAATCGAACTGAAAATAAACGCAAAGGAAGTATCGTTTCGCGATGTCGTGTTGGTGTGTTTAATGTCCTCGCCGTGTGGTGGAACGGTGGATTCTTCCTTGCTTCAAGAAAAAAAAATACATATATATATATATATATATATATATATATATATATATATATATATATATATATATATATATATGTATATAAATTCTTTTCGAGCACAAAATTCTACACTCGTGTGAATTTTGAGCACCATTTTAACACGCTTCGAACGGCCATGATTTGAGAACAACAGACATGTTGCAGTTAGCAATAGATCTCTTCTGCCGGAGTTTTCCGTAACTAGGTATTTCTGCGCCCTCGGCAAACCAGAAAATACTGCCCCCCCCCCCATCTGTCTTTCACGGCATTACTAATTTAATAGTTGTACACATATATAACTATTAACTTACTAAATATGTATATTATATTAGCAATAATGTCGGACAGTGTAATATTCTTCTCGACAAAACAAAATTAACGTCATACTCCAAAGTTATCTCTACGCTGTAGGTACAATCTAACTGCGACTGTTTGTGTAGTTTTTCGCAACTGCTTGGGAGTTCGGACCTACTGTACCATATCAAATGGACCAAATTCATTTCGTAGTAGTGGCTCGCAGACACAGAAATGATCAAATAGCCCCAGAGAATCTTCAACATCTTTTTTTTGCAACGTACCATCCAACTAAAGAAAAACAGAGGTCCCCATTGTTTGTGAAATTCACAAATTTTTTGGTGACGAAAATCGCTTCTTCTCGCTCCGGAATGAGTCACATCATCTCCCCTTAAATTTTTTGTAGTGAAGAAATAATTTTTCATTAATTCCAAACGATGAGTGGAACGAATATCACGCATTTTTCGAAGAACCCAAAAGGCCAGCAGATCCACTTTTACGTTCGGGTGCCAATGTGAAATTCACACATTTGCCGGTGGCGCGCAATGTGTGAATCTCACATTGGCACTTTCACTCCGGATCATTTTTTTTTTTTTTTTTTTTTACTCCGGAGCGTCTCCTCACTCAGAAGTGAGTCGTTCTAACCAACTAAACTACACCGACGGAATGCATCGCTGCAGATTTGTCGCCTTGACCCGGTGCTTTACCTCCGTAGTATGTCACATGTTGCTGACGAAAGCCGTAGTTCTTTTTTTAGTTCGACGGACCATATAACCACTCCTTCACTCCTGAATGTGAACAGCTACACTATCTACCAACAAGTAATTGGACACCCCTGCAATCGACAATATCTGCGGTCCTGATACACGTCACGGCCGCCTCCGTTAAATATCGTGTGGGAAACAACAACGCAACCAGTCGCATGCAAGGTGCCACGCAGTTCAGAGCTCTCTGATTTCGAGAAAGGTGTAATCGTCGGGTATCACAGAAATGGCCGATACATACGTGACATATCCAGCGAGTTGAAATACCCAAAATCGACAGTGGCCTACGTGATTGGCAAGTGGAAGATGAGAGGTGACTGTCGGAATGTGCCCCGACCCGGCAGACCCACAAAACTGGGAGTTAGAGACCGACGGGTGATGGCCAGAGAAATTCGGAAGAACCGCACCAAATCGATGGGCCACATCCACGAGGAGTTTCAACAGACATCCGGGAGTGTTCTTTCGATGAATACCATCCATAAGGAAGTCCATCTGCTTGGTTATCATGGACGGACTTCCGCCCACAAGCCTTTGATCACCAAGTCCAATAGCGCTGTTCGGCTAACGTGGTGCAAAGAACGTCGACAGTGGACCGTTAAACAGTGGAAACAGGTTCTATGGAGCGACTAATCAAGGTTCACCCTCTCCCGTTTGGATGGCAGGGTCTGGGTTTGGTATCTGCCTGGAGAACGCCTCCTGCCGGAATGTATTGTGCCAATTGTGAAGTTCGGCGGTGGTGGAATTATGCAATGGGGGTGATTCTCCTGGTATGGCACGGGACCCTTGGTCGCAATTCCTGGTAGACTCAACGCCGAGACCTACTGCACCATTTTGGATGACCATGCGCTTCCTACGTTGTGAAGTTTTACGGGGTGGACCCATGTTACTTTCAGGATGACAATGCTACCTGTCATGTTGCGAGGTCCACCATGGCTTGGTATGGTGACAATGGGGTTAATCGAATGGACTGGCCTGCGCAGAGCCCGAACCTTAACCCTATCGAGCACCTCTGGAACGAATTGGGGCGTCGACTTAAGGGGTGCCCCCACCGTCCGAAATCGGTGAAGGAACTGACATGTCTTCTCCAAGCCGAGTGGAAGAAAATACCGCTAGCCCTCGTACAACGCCTGGTTGAGAGTATGCCCCGGAGGGTCGCAGCTGTAATCGCCGCTCGTGGAGGCTCCACCAGCTAGTGAAGGTGAATAAACTTCGTTTTCCTCTTGCAATCACAGGTGTCCAATTACTTGTTGGTAGATAGTGTAGAATCCTCGGAACATTTTAAAGGAAAATAAATTGAATTTGAAGTGTACCAAAAGCTGGTGTAAAAGTTACAGTTTCAATTTTAATCAGTCTGCAAGCAATGAATTTTGCGCCCTCTCTTGAGCTGCGCCCGGGGCATCCGGCCTGTCTGCCCCTCCCTAGTTACGCCTCTGCACTGGGCGTACCTTCGAGTGAGAGAATATTTCCAGCCGGGTCGTTAAAGTTTAAAGGTAACGTGCGGGAGAATAATGGATTTCGTTGGAATCAGATAAGACCACCCCGGAATCACAGTGTACCCACCCAGACGCGTCACAGAGTGCACGTGACAAGGTCGACCACACGGAGATATATAAGCGTCCGGCCAAGACAGAGGAGCCATAGTGCGTTATGTGAGCGTAATGGGCAGAGGTAGTGATTGGACGGACGTTCAAAAGCAATGATCATCGGCTACCTTGCCAAGGGTAGAAGCATCTCAGAAACAGCAGACTGGACCGCTGTCTCACCGAGTACCTCCCGACGTCATATCTGTGAAGCCCTAAAGACCATCGACCCCAGAGGAGAACGTCGCCTCCGTCGACTGGTAAAGAGCAATGACGCCTGCAGTTCGCATGGGACTTCCGTCATTGGACAGTGGAAGATTGGAAAAAAGTTGCCTTCTGTAAAGAATCGAGGATTCCACTCCACAGAAATGACGGGCTGTGGCGGATACGGCGTCAGACACACGAGAACCAAAACCCGGACATGCTTGTCGGTCAAGTACATGCCAGCGATGGCAGTGTGAATGTCTGAAGGATGTTTTCTTGGTAAGACATGGTACCGCTGGTACCACTGGATTGGTCCCTGAACGCCAATTGCTACCTACCCATCCTCGCTGACCACATGCATCCCTTCACGTTGGACGTTTGCCCTGGTTGAGATGGTGTCTCGCAACAGGACAACGCACCGTGCCACGCCGCTAAGGGAGTGCGTGACTGGTACTAGAAACACGACAGCAATATCTCCGTTCTCCTTTGGCCGGCGAAATCGCCCTACAATAGAGCGCTTGTGGTACTATTTGGATCGACAGGTTCGACGTGCTGATCCACAACCACCTCATCTCCAGGACCTCTGTGCTCTTCTGCGATCTGAATGGGTACGTATGCCTTGGGCAACCTTCCAAAGCCTCATTGCGTCCATGCCACACCGTTTCGCCACTGTCATCCGGGCCAAGGACGGCTATTCCCATTATTAGGTAGGTGGTCATTTTGATATGACTGTGTATTCCGCAGAACGTTGTCGTTTTATTCAAACTCCCATGAGCGTAGACTTGCTACCAAATTTGGGGGGGGGAGGAGACTTTTGTTGTGATTTACCAAAATATTTCAATACATATATTCATACACACTGAACAGATAGAAATTATGGAATACCTGGTTTCTGGGCAACGCGACCCTCTCGCATGTGGTCGAACCCACTGCTTGGCAGGTATTTAGGGAAGAGGACATCACTGCATTCATGTAGATAGCAACTGGATGACAGTACGAATAAACGTCGTGATTTATCACAGTTTGAAAGATTAATGATCGTGGATGCCTGTGGATCACTCTATCCTGGAAATGGTACAGGAATTGCAGTATTCCTGTTTGGCAGTCTCAACTGTGTATTGTAAATACGCCATTTCCGGAATAACAAAGCATTGTCTACACCGCTGCGAGGAGATAAAGGTGGTGGATAAAGGTGGCCACCGACTTCTGCCTCGCATAGCTGCAACCAACTGGAAAGCAACAGTGGCACAAATCGCCGTCGACTTCGACTGGAGACGTGTAAGAAACGTCTCCACCAAAACCACCAGGCGATCACTAGCCGCAATATGTTAGTGGAGCTGCCGATCCACCAGAGTCCAATTGCTAATGCCACATCATCAAACCCTACGCCTCAGCTGGACGACAAAACTCCACTGTACCTAAGACGATTGAAGACGGGTCTTCTGCTCCGAGGAGTCCCATTTCCATTTATCTCAGGGATACGGGAGGGAGCTCATCTGGTGGTTGGTTGGTTGGTGGATTTTTATGGCACATGGGCCAATTTTGGCCAAGAAGCACCAAACACAAGGCAATCAAATAAACAGTATTAAGAACGTGGTATAACGCATCTGGCGGAAACCCCGTGAAACGATGGACTCGTCATGTCAAGAACGAACTGTTGAGGTTGATGGATGCTCAGTTATTGTCTCCCTCGTTAGCACCCTCCCCGTGTTGAGAGTTCTGATACGTCTAGATACATCTCTTAACGGTCCACGCCATGCAGCCTATGTGCATCTGTCCTCGCCATCTGTGTGTCCTAACAAGAGCAAAAGATGGGCCTGTTCGTTTTAGGTATCGCACCAAGAACGGGTGGTGATACCTGTGGGACGTTTTCATGACTTGGTGGACTCAATGTCTCGCCATCTGTGTGTCCTAATAAGAGCGAAAGATTGACCTATCCGTTTTAGTTATCGCACCAAGAATGGGTGGTGATACCTGTGGGACGTTTTCATGACTTGGTGGACTCAATGTCTCGCCATCTGTGTGTCCTAATAAGAGCGAAAGATTGACCTATCCGTTTTAGGTATCGCACCAAGAATGGGTGGAGATACCTGTGGGACGTTTTCATGTCTTGGTGGACTCAATGTCTCGCCATCTGTGTGCCCTAATAAGAGCGAAAGATTGACCTATCCGTTTTACGTATCGCACCAAGAATGGGTGGAGATACCTGTGGGAAGACTCTTCCATCGAAACAATGAGCCTTCTCGCAGAGCCATGGTGACTGGAACATTGTTAGAAGAACATTCACCAGAAATTCTCTCCCGATAATATTCACCCCGTTCATCGGACATGAATCCTATGGAAAATCGTTAGGATGCTGTCGAAAGGTCTGCTCGAGCTTTGGAAACTCTACCAAGAAGTGCGATGGAATTATGGACAGCGGCGCACCAAGAATAGGTCGAGATAACTGTGGGGCGTTTTCATGACCTATTGGATTCAATATCTCGCCATCTGTATAACGAAGCAAGTTTCTCCGTCATTTTTGGTCTACGCCGGGATTCGAACCCGAGTCCGCTTATTCCGGAATAAGTCGCTCTACCAATTGAGCTACGCAGACGTTCATTCTGTCTCCTATCTGCCTTTATGTCGTGTGCGTCCTGCTGGAAGGTACGTCACATCCCCCCCCAAAGAGGGCCGGGGGCATGGCCCACGGGTCAGCCGTGACCATGAATCGTTGCAGGCAGCCATCCACCGTAGAACGTGCCCTTGAGAGCTCCCAGTCAATCTGGTGGAATGCAACGTCACACACATTTATTTTTCGAAGCGCTGGAGAAGGGATTCTCTGATTTTTCCTATCTCGCGGTGTGGAAATAACATCACACCAATGCCAGATTTTGAACGGTCGGGTCATCCGGATAGTTCGGGCGCCATTATAACGAAGTAAATTTCTCCGTCATTTCTGTCCACGCCAGGATTCGAACCCGGATCCCCTCATTCCGGAACAAGTCACTCTACCAATTGAGCTACGCGGACGTTCATTCTGTCTCCTATCTGCCTTTATGTCGTGTGCGTCCTGCTGGCAGGTACGTCACATCTGTGTGTCGTAATAAGAGCGAAAGATGAGCATATCCGTTTTAGGTATCGCATCAAGAATGGGTGGAGATACCTGTGGAATATCTTCATGACCTAATGGATTCAATGTCTCGCCATCTGTGTGTCCTAATAAGAGCAAAAGATGGGCCTATCCGTTTTAGGTATCGCACCAAGAATGGGTGGAGATACCTGTGGGACGTTTTCAAGACTTGGTGGACTCAATGTCTCACCATCTGTGTGTCCTAATAAGAGCGAAACATGGGCCTATCCATTTCTAGGTAGGTATTCCATGTTTTCTGTTCACTTGGAGTGTGTATGTGTGTGTGTACAGAGGCTGGACAAAATAATGTGAACAACATTGTCACAGGGGTTAATACTATTCGTGCAGGCTACACTGCTGAAAAAAAAACCGCTACAATTTATATTTTGCGTATCTTTTCTTTGTATATATTCTCCATGATGTATGCCAGTGAAGCACAAGTTGTGTTTAGCAGCGGTTTGTACGAGCGGCCGGTGAAATAGGTCACCTATCAGGCTTCCAAAGAGGAAAAAATTCTGAGAGTCTGATCGGCAAGAGCATCTGTAGCCAAAACAGCCAAATGTCTTGGTGTTTCAAGAGCAACAGTCTCCAGGGTTATGACTGCGTACACAAAGCATGGCAAGACTTCATCGGCGAAGGAGAGTAGTGGGCGAAAATAGAGACTGGAAGAGATGAACCGTCGAACACTAGCAAGGATTGTGTCCAAACAACACAGAACTACTGCAGCGAAAGTGACAGAACTAATTATCCACCTGAAAGACCCTGTTTCACAAAAACAGGCCACAGATAACTTCACGAAGCCAAGATCCATGGGATTTGCTACACCTTTAATAAAAGAAATCAACGCGACAATGTGAGAAAAATGTAGCTGATGACTAGAAACGTATGACATGGTCCAAAGAGTCCTCATTTGCATTATACCCAACAGCAGGTCGGGTTTATTTATGCAGAACCCCCAAGAAACCGCACAATTCGGAGTGCTTTCAACTGTCAAACATAGGTATAGATCTGTGATGATTTGGGGGGCCATATCTTGGCATTCGGCTAGCTTCATCATTACCCACAATGATTGCATTACGGCGTGCGAGTACTTTGACATTCCAGGTGATAAAGTGCACATTATGGTCCAAATAATGTTTCCAAACAAGGATGCCATTTTCCAAGTTGATAATGCACCCATACACACAACCAGAACAGATCAGTCTGGTTTGAGGAGCAACAAGACGAACTTCAACATCTGACATAGCCAGCCAGCTCAATCACCTGACTTGAACATAAACCGTGCTCAGTTTTGGACAGCACAGCGAGAAGTAGATACCCTCCACCAACATCTCTGAAGCAATTGGCTCACCTCCTGATCTACGAATGGTACAACATTCCACTGGAGACTATTCAAAAGCTGTATGAATCTATTCCAAGAAGGTCGGAAGTTCTATTAAAGGCAAATGGTGGTCCATATGTATTTATTTAATAAATACATATCGCCTATTTTCCAGGTTTTCACATTATTTTGTTCAACCCGTGTATATATATGCTTTCTTTCAGGCAAAACGCGCAGGAAAGGCACCTTTTTTATCGCAAAGTTTTGAGTTTTGCAATAATTATTTAATTAAAATAACGTAATAACTGCAACGTGAAATAACATACAGTTACCTATGATTGTGTAAAGAGTAAGACGTTGATTCGGCAAATTGTTCGAAAGCGCGTGTTATAATTGGCAAAAACAAGTAAAGGTAATAATAAAGTATGAGGCATGTGAAGAAGAAATTGGGAAGTTATCTGACATGTTTCAACTCAATGAAAGAGACAAGATTCGGGTTTTAGAAAATACTTAAGAAATTCAAGAAAAATAAATTCCTAAGCCACTTTCACCTATCTTGTAGCGAATGCTAAGGAAGTTTTCTCAAATGAATTTGATAGTAACCTCAGATAGGTCTTTCCGCCTCTTTTGAACCAATTTTGAACCAAAAGCAATTTTCTACTCCTTTTGAGCGTCAGTTTCTTGTAGAAACACCTCAGTTTGTTAGTACGCTACTCTGCATTGATCGTGGCACCTCATTCCGAGAAATCAATCATGATCACTCCTTCTCTATCATAGAAAACAGATGCCACGGCTTTCCCAACCGACTTCTGCACTCGAAACTTTTTCGAGGAAGGAGAAGGAGGATGTTTCCACTGATTCATCGTTTTGTTTCATTATCGAAGTAATGCACTCATGTTTAGCCAATAGTGACATTCCGCCCCGAAAATTGAGTTTTAAAATGCAGCACAACCGCAAGATAAAATTTACCAACGTTCAGTACAGATAATACAATATTTAGTAGTAGTCTTTGTTACTATATTTCAATCGATAAAAGGGAATGTCTTCACAATGCCACTCCAGAGCCTATCAGCATAGACAATACTCGTTAGTAAGAGATCAAACAGACTTTCCCAAAGCGATCGGACTTTGTAATATGTTAGGGTTTTTTTTTATTGCTTTATTACACTTATTTAAAACCATGCCCTCAGCAACACGGTAAACGAAAGCGAACCTAGACTACGTAATTTGCTTTTTGCTCTCATAGCGTCATTATGCGTTTTCCTCAAAGCAAAGGAATCTGAAAACGAAAGAAAGAAAAGGAAGGAACCAGAGAAGAGTCGTAAAGAGAAATAAGAAAGAAGGCGAAGGGATACGAAGTTGGAAGCAGATAGGGAAGGAATAAATATGGGATGCGTAAGTGTTAGGGAATGAAACAGAGAAATTAAGTAGAACGTGCAGCTGAAAATAAAAAGCAAAGTAGTAGTAAACTAAAACCAATTTCAAGATAGCCAGCGTAAAAAAGCATTAATTACCGTATTTATCGGCGTATAACACGCACCCTAAGTTTAAGAAGGAAGTTTGAGTAAAAAAACTTAAATTTTAAAATAAATGACTTGGGAACTCTGAACTGTTTTTAGATAACTGAATACACATGTTTATTAATATTTATACCATTTCTAAGGCGAAAGAAGAAGCATCTGTTTGAACGAAAAAACTTGGATATTAGACCTATTACCAAAATTTAAGTCAGAATCACTGTTATCTTGAAAGTGATGAGACAAACTAAAAAATTAAACACAGCCAGAAGTCTGGGTTCCTTAAACCGACGCCGTTTGCCTATAACGCATGGTCAGCGTCGCGAGAAATGATACCCTCGAACCAGCACGACAAGACCACGCATACACTAACTATTTTTATCACCAACCGTCAGCCACGGAGTTCGGCCGTCACTGGAAGTTTCGTCATATTTTCCGGAGCAGCTGCTGCTTAAGCAGGTTGTGCCGTGAAAACAACTTGCTGAAGCGAGTGAGGTTACTTTCGGGCGCTTAAAAATGGTAAATCAGGAGTCTATCTTAATTTTTTTTTTTTATGCGAATCTTCTTTCCGAAGAACTGAAGATTGTATTGATACCACTTTTTTTTTTTTTTTTTTTGATTGAAGATTTAACGATCACCGTGAGCAACTCAACGGGCTATAAGCTGTCGCCCGTCCCTAATTTAGGGTCACTGGTTCCATGTAAGGAAGAGAGTCAGTGCTGTAAGACAAACACAACATCCATGCCTCACTGGGATTCGAACCCGGGCCCCTTTTGGACGAATGATCAGAGTCCATCGCTTAGACCACAGCGCCACCGGGGCGGCAAACCACTTTCAACATGATCCATCAGAAAACAGAAGATATATCCATTAGAGAAGTGTCTGCAGTTAAAAGTAAAGTGATACCAAATCGTTTACATTTGGCAACGTCCGGATGCGTCGCAATCTGCAGCAGTATTCATTTTACTTAAGTTTAAATAAAAAAAAACTGTAATATACGCGTATAACACACAGGTAGAATTTCCGCCCTAAATTTTAGGGGAAAAAAGTGCGTGTTATACGCCGATAAATACGGTAATAATAAAGAGCAGATTTCGTATCAGAGGGGTTATAAAAATAATGGAAAAACCGACTGCGACTGGAATACACACAATGAGCCGCATACAATCACAGAAACGACGTCACCGACGATGTCGGATATATAAGGGGGTGCAGTACGATATCAGCTATCATGCAGTAGTGTCACAGTCGCAGTTGAAACAGTGTCACAGTCGAGATGTTCTGGAATAATTGTCGACGATATCAGATCTCAATGTCCTCAAGAAAACGGCATATTGATTGGTGCCCGTCTTGCAGAAGCTTTAGTAACTAGAAAGGCAGAAATAGTAGGAGTAATACAAGGAACTGTATCGGAAATTTTGACTACCTACCAGAAAAAACACGGCGTTACCTTCAAACGTGAAAATTGTGGACGCCATACGGAGATGTAAGGTAGAAATAGGCTAGCGGTGGCACGGATTGTGCAGCAAAAGTACAAGCCCACGGCATCGCAAATAGCAGCAGAGATGAACGCCAGCGGAAATGATCCCGTTTCCGTCACAACAGTTCGTCACAAACTCCATCGTGCCTTTACGTATAGCCGTGCTGCAATCCATAAAACTCTGATTATGCATACGACAAAACGTGCAAGGCGGTGCAAAATACATGAAAACTGGGATGGTAAAGACTAGCAACGTGTCGTCTAGTCTGATAAATCGAGCCTCACATTGTTTCCCACCACATGGAGAGTGTATCTCTGGCAAAAACCTGCAGAAAGATGCCACCCTGACTGTTTGGTTCTGACTGTGAAGTATGAAGATGGATAGCTGATGCTGTGGGGTGCCACATCATGGTATTCCTTAGGGCCATTGGTTATTCTACAGGGGTCGTGTCACATCTGCAAGGTACGAATCCATTCTTGGGGACCACCTGCACTCAATGTTGCAGGCATTGTCCTCTAACGACCGTCCCTGGTTTGAAGCAGAATAATGCACCCGCGCATTGTGAAAAACGTGTCAAGTTATGGTTTGCAGAACATGAGGATAAGGAACAGCAGCTACCCCGGCCACCTCAATCTCCAGACCTCAATATTATTGAACATTTGAGGGAAGAGGTCAAATCACACTTTGCACCTGCACCATCAACTTTATGTCTACAACTGCCTTGAAAGAGCCTCTCACTGGAATGCGAAAGCTTGGCTAACCTTTGGGCTTATTACATCACAAAAATAAACGGATTTAATAAGCTATATGCGTTTCTTGAATATTAATCTCACAGTTGGGACATATTTTACAGGAAGAATAGTTCCGAATTCCATTATCATATGTGCATGACTCATATAAGTCTACTCCAAGTCGAACTGCTTCTGTTCTGAAAGCTCAACGTGAGCCTACAGCTTATTAATGAAACGCTTTCCATAAAAAGTAAATGTTACCATTGTTTTGACAAACCTCTGTATCTTTCGTATACTGAGAGTTCTAAATAGGCAATTAGACTGAATCCGAAGCAAGAGGAGAAAGACACCGCTAACAACTTTTCCCGGTTTTTGATCTGCATTTTGTACTTCAGGGATCCAGAGCAAAGAAACCTACACCACAATATCGTGAGCTCAGCTCATGGGAGATGTCGAATGGTGTCTCAGTGTATTTCAGTGTTGTTCTCAAGTCTTGCATGATCTGATCATGAATGGCTGCCATATTCGAATGTGTCTGTAGGGGTAAAAGGCTCTCATTGCGGGATGAATTTTCAACAGTGTCTCTCTTCTATCCTTAAATTCTGTAACCCAGTTTTTGACTATGACTTATGAAAGACATTTTGCTGCATGTCGCCATAAATTTCTTCCGTCTAAATTCAGTTAATACTCAATGACAGCAGGCTGCTAGATTCTCTGAATAGCCATCATTTTCAGGGATTCAACGCCATCTATGGGCGAAAAAAATATTACAAACCTGAAACTTTCTGTGAGCACACAGGAAGAATCACAGCACAGATTGAAAGCCATATCTTTCAAGAAAACTTTTGAGAACTACAGGGGTTGTCCAAAATAATGAAAACACCTCACTGAAAACAGTGACTTGGTATGAGCTGCTTTTTGAGTAAAACGAACATGTAGCTACAATTTTTTTAAAGTGTTGCTTATAGTCTCAAGCGCCTGTGTGATTGCATAATTTCGTTCCAGGTGAAGACACAATGAGTGACCTGTCGGAGTTCCAAAGAGGGCAGATTGCAGGAGCCCGTCTGATTGGTGTGTCGGTAACCACATTGGCACAGGTATTGGGGGTATCGAGAGGTACCGTGTCGAAGGTCATGACAGCATACAATGTTCACAGCACAGCATCAACTGCGAGACACAACTGTGGAAGGGAAAACCAAACTCACTGCGAGAGACAGGAGGGCATTAAAGAGGATTGCGACCACAAGGAGGAAGAACACGGCAACGAAAGTGACCGCCGAACTTAATGCACATCTCCAAAACATAGTGTCGCCTAATACCGTGCGAAGGAAATTGCGCAAGCACAATATTTACGGCAGAGCTGCGATTGCAAAACCCTTGGTGTTTCATTGGTGAATATGAAACGGATACTACAGTGGTACCAGGAACATAAAACGTGGACTGCGGATCAGTGGAAACATGTCTTGTTTTCTGATGAATCAAGTTTCTGAGAGAAGCCCCTCAGAAGCCTACGACTCAGACTGTCTCCTGCCTACAGTGAAGCATGGGGGCGGCTCCGTAATGGTTTGGGCCATGATCTCGTGGTTTGCAGCAGGTCTCATTATCAACTCACACGGACGGATCACTCGCGGTGACTATTTCACTCCTTTGGCCGTCCATGTGCATTCAATGGCGCAGACATTGTTTCAATCGGGATTGCACCTTTCAAGATGATATTGCCCCGATTCATAGAAGTTGAACTGTTCAGTCATGGTTTGAGGAAAATGAGGGTGAATTTGTACACCTTTCCTGGCCTGCACAATCACCGGACTTAAACATCATTGAGCCCCTGTGGCCTGTGTTGAAAAACAGAGTGCGATCCCGTTATCCTCCTCCGGCGTCTCTTAAGGAATTGGAGCAGTTTCTGCAGAAAGAATGGTACAACATACCACCATGCAGGACTTGTATGCGTCCATTCCAAGGAGGATTCAAGCAGTTTTAAATGCCACTTATTGTTTCAAGGTGTTTTCATTATTTTGGACAACCCCTGTATATTATGAGGAAAACCGTTCAACACCTCTTTGCTTATTTTAAGCTTTTCAGTGTGACTGTTGGTACATTAGCACTATCCTTTAAACTTAACAACCAAGGGGGTTAACACATGACGCAATACTATATTTTAGGCATGGAACCCGCGTCCCCTAAGACATCAAAGGGGAATTGGATGATTTCGTAAATGTTGTTCTGACTCGGATGGCAGTATACATAATCTATTAATTTCATCCCTAAAAGTGTAAGAATGCTATGGGCAGGAGAATCCCAACCAAAGGAAATTCTTACAAAGAAAGAAATACGCGAAGAAATATTAAATCTTCAACCTGCTGCAACGAATTAACTCGGGGTTTGTGTTAATTCGTTGCAGCCGGTTAAAGGACTAATGTAAACCAGTTTTTTTTCTTTTAAATGGAGTAAACTCAGATAAATATATTCGCTGTCTAAGAAATGGCTCGAATGCGGCTGGAACGAGCGCACCAGATAAACTTGTTTTCCCCTTAGTTTTGTTAATTAAAGGGGCCATTTGGGGAGTGTGATTATTACTAACTTTTTAATTACCTACTAAAAGCACTATAACAATGGCGACGAACTTAAGAAAGGACACAGATGTTTGAGTTACTCATTTCTACCCAGTGTCATGATGTTCATGACTCAGGGACTAGTACTTCCTCATCATGCCTTGGGACATGGAGCAGACAATAAAGGACTAGGAGAGATCGCGTAAGACTCCGGACAGGTCTATGGTCGGTACTGCCGAGATGACGGGAGTACGGTTTGGGGTGATGGGTGGGTGGGTGGGGGGGGGCGATGCTTCCTTAAAACGTGGCCGCTAGGTGAATACTCCTGTTTGGGGAGCGCCAAAACTTTTGGGCACCGTTTAGTTTAGGTACATAGGCAGCTTAAAGAGTTAACATCGTGAACAAAATTTAAACGAAATTCTATAAACAACATTTGTCTGAATCCCGAAACAAGAGTGCTTATCGTTTATTCCTTTCTCCTGGAGCCAGGAAAAAGACTTTGAGACTGGCTACTCTGCATAACTTTAAATTGTCGTCGAGGTCGTTAAACCCGAGAAAAAAGTTGCAAAACGAAAAAAAAGCAAATAAGAGCTGTTATAAAATACGTAACGAAGTTTTGAAGCCATTCAATAGGAGAATTTTGAGTGTTAGCGGAAACTGTGTACACCAGTTTCTTAGCTAAATATCAACGAGGCAAGTAAGCCTCGTTGATATTTAGCTAAGAAACTTTCGTTGAAGAGATGCAGCAACTTCATTCGAATCCCTAACTACTTTACAGCTGGGGAAGCATCTAGACGCCTCATAAAACACGGAATGCCTAATTTTATGCACTCTTTCAATAACCGTACGGCATATATACGGTACTTTGTCGCTACACGAAGAATCTTGTAAATGCGGTGACGTTAATGAAATCTAGCGGAGTTGAGACACAAGCGAACCGTTAGTCTGTCAAAGGGGAGCGCAATCAATGTATTCACGAAGTTCTCAGCTGACCGGGTTCAGCGTAACAAAGCAGTGCAAATTACTGTGACAGTGGACGGCAGGGCAGAGGGACTCTCTCCCGGAAGACAAAGGGGTTACCCAGTTAGACCTTGAATGCTAATAAAATGCTTACTAAGTTACTTACGTTGTCAATTCGGTGAGTAATGCAACTTGACACCCACTGCGACACAATTATGCACCGTTCTCCGTCACTGAAAATTCATACTACGGTCCCGCGATTCCCGGAAGGGGAACGACGAGGTATGGGGGATGCCAGCGGACGGAAGAAACGAGGGGAGACTGTGCTGATGTGTTTTATCCGGGTGTGTGTGTGTGGGTCTGTAAAATAAAGGAGACGGGAGGGGGTGGAGGGTTTTACAGGGGTGAAACAGTGAGCAAGAACATGTTTAAAAGTAGATTACTCTTCATTTGTCAGTGTGTGACGAAAACCGACACGACCATTGGCTCGTAAAATGTGGGATTCCAGCCCATTCCCAACGAAGAAGGATGGCCCCCATTATTTTCTGCGGGAGGTATGGTACGGAAGTACAAAACAATATCAGGGAACATGGTAATGTAATATAATACCATAAGCTCCAACAGCATTCATTAATATCTATTTGTTCGTTTAAACTACGGTCGCCTTGACGGGAGTAACACAATTTATACTCAAAGCCTATGAGTTTTCTCTTAACGCATGGTTGCATTTCAATTACGTACATTCTCCTTTCGTGAAGTTTTATTTGAATAAATCGCTCTATGATGACTTTTATTTAGGTTTGCTCTATAAAGTGCGTCTGGTTTCACGGTCAGCTTCACATTCATGGGTCACGGGAGAGGGAGGAAAGGACTCCCACTCCTCTCGGTAAAGATGTATTGCGTGACCTCTGTATCTTTCCTGCGCTGTTACTTTTTTCCCAGTCAAGGAACAAACCACTACAGGATCTTATTGCTTTTCAGACGAGGGGACCGTCACAGAAAATGAAAGGGCAGATGCCGTTTTTAGGGAATGTTTTATTTCGAAATTTAGGCGCCAACTACTGGCATCCTCAGTTGCTTAAGCATGCTCCGACAAAACTCAGAGTGTGCTCGGCACACCCTGTTTTTTGTCGGTGTGGTGCATCCTTGTATTATAATGTGGTGCGCAGTTGCACAATGTTGTTGGGTTTTGTTTGCACCAAACATTGATGTATCTTTAATCAGAAAGTGGTGCAGTTCGTGTAGCACCACTTTTTGGTGCAACCTACGGTCGGTGGTGCAGCTCGTGTAGCACCACTTTTTGGTGCAACTTGAATTTAAGAAAAATCAGGGTGTGCTCGGCACACCCTGATTTTTGTCGGTGTGGTGCAAACTTGTATTATAATGTGGTGCGAAGTTGCACCATGCTGTTGGGTTTTGTTTGCACCAAACATTGATGTATCTTTAATCAGAAAGTGGTGCAGTTCGTGTAGCACCACTTTTTGGTGCAACCTACGGTCGGTGGTGCAGCTCGTGTAGCACCACGTTTTGGTGCAACCTGAATTTAAGAAAAATCAGGGTGTGCTCGGCACACCCTGATTTTTGTCGGTGTGGTGCAAACTTGTATTATAATGTGGTGCGAAGTTGCACCATGCTGTTGGGTTTTGTTTGCACCAAACATTGATGTATCTTTAATCAGAAAGTGGTGCAGTTCGTGTAGCACCACTTTTTGGTGCAACCTACGGTCGGTGGTGCAGCTCGTGTAGCACCACTTTTTGGTGCAACCTGAATTTAAGAAAAATCAGGGTGTGCTCGGCACACCCTGATTTTTGTCGGTGTGGTGCAAACTTGTATTATAATGTGGTGCGAAGTTGCACCATGCTGTTGGGTTTTGTTTGCACCAAACATTGATGTATCTTTAATCAGAAAGTGGTGCAGCTCGTGTAGCACCACATTTTGGTGCAACCTGAATTTAAGAAAAATCAGGGTGTGCTCGGCACACCCTGATTTTTGTCGGTGTGGTGCAACCTTGTATTATAATGTGGTGCGAAGTTGCACCATGCTGTTGGGTTTTGTTTGCACCAAACATTGATGTATCTTTAATCAGAAAGTGGTGCAGTTCGTGTAGCGCCACTTTTTGGTGCAACCTACGGTCGGTGGTGCAGCTCGTGTAGCACCACATTTTGGTGCAACTTGAATTTAAGAAAAATCAAGGTGTGCTCGGCACACCCTGATTTTTGTCGGTGTGGTGCAACCTTGTATTATAATGTGGTGCGAAGTTGCACCATGCTGTTGGGTTTTGTTTGCACCAAACATTGATGTATCTTTAATCAGAAAGTGGTGCAGTTCGTGTAGCGCCACTTTTTGGTGCAACCTACGGTCGGTGGTGCAGCTCGTGTAGCACCACATTTTGGTGCAACCTGAATTTAAGAAAAATCAGGGTGTGCTCGGCACACCCTGATTTTTGTCGGTGTGGTGCAAACTTGTATTATAATGTGGTGCGAAGTTGCACCATGCTGTTGGGTTTTGTTTGCACCAAACATTGATGTATCTTTAATCAGAAAGTGGTGCAGCTCGTGTAGCACCACTTTTTGGTGCAACCTATCACAACAGTGTACAATGATGCCATCTCTTACATGGGACTAAAATTCTGTTCCAGATCCGATTGCGCCAGAAACCAGCGCCTCTGAGCACGAAACCAATTGGTAACGAAAAAGCTGCCTGCTTTCTCTGTGGGTTAGAGGTCTGCCTGGGACTTGCCCGGGTCGTGAAACCCGAACCCCACCCGGTCTGACAGCTGAGTCAGGCTTTTCATCAGATAAGTAAAAAATTCCTGGATCTTCCAAGTCCGGGCTTGTTCTGGAAAGCTTAGCATTTTGCTCCTGAATTTAAGAAAAATAATGCTTTGTTTCACAAAACGAAGGCTCAGTTGTTAAATAAGCAGATGGCGAAGGTCATTGAGCGAAACAAAAGACATGGAATAACATCCGCCACCGGAAAATCGTCAAATCTGGTTGTAGGAAGAGTGTCTTAAACGGGCAGTTCATTTCTTTAAAGGTTGACATAAAATTCCGTTTTCACTTCCTTGGCTTTAATTTCCTTTAATACTATGACAGTGGCAGCAGTCTGAATTGGACTAACTACCCGAGGCATTTTTTTTTAAAATATGATGCAGTCGTTTCATGACGTTATGGAATTTTTTTTTTTTTTTGAAATTCATGAAAAGGATACTCATTTTGACCACGTATATCAGAAGCGTAAGTAGGGCGAGGCAGGCGAGGCTGTTGCCCCGGGCGCACCTCTAGAGAGGGCGCAGAAGTCAGTGCTCGGAATCTGATTAGAACTGGAATTGAGACTTTTGCACCCGTTTTTTTGGAGTTTTTAAGCACCATACTGGTCAGTTATCCATTCACAGAATTTGTTTATAACACGTTTCGCCAGTTCATTCATAAGCCATAGCAGCTTAAAATTTGCATTTCTTCCAAAGAATGTTAAGGGGATGTTAGTTGATCACTCTCAGAAATGAAGCTGCAGTTGTATAATCCGTCCAACTAAAGAATAACCTCAGACTTCGCTGGGAGAAATGGGGACAGTAGTTTCTCTTCAGTTGGATGAACTATATGTACGTTGTAAGATTGCATTGTTTAAGATTCTAGGATGCTATTCGATCATTACTACCTCCAGTCACGACTGTCAGATGCCTTTCGTCCGACGAACTAAGAAGCAGTTGGCAAAAACTATGCAAAAAGTCACATGGTAATTAATTTTGTTTTGCACAATATGGCATACTAGCGTGTATATATCATCATCATAATTGTCAACCATTATAAATCCACTGCTGGACGAAGGTCCCCCCCCCAAGTTCCTTCCACAGCGGCCTGTCTTGTGCCAGTCTCTTCCATGTTACTCCCGCATGCTTTCGAATTTCATCCACCCACCTCCCATGTGGTCTTCTTCTGGGTATTTTCCTGTCCCTTGGAATCCAATCTAAAATTTCGACTGTCCATCGATGATCTGTTCTTCTGGCAGTATGTCCAGCCCATTGCCATTTCAGGGATTTTACTCTGATCATGATGTCTTCCACTCTTGTCATTTTTCAGATCCACGAGTTCCTCTTCTTATCACTCCTGGTTACACCAAGCATGCACCTCTTCAAGCTCCTTTGAGTTGTCTGCAGCCTTTGTATGTCTTTTTTAGTTAAGGTCCACGTCTCTGCGCCATACGTAAGCACTGGAAGGGTGCATTGATCAAACACTTTTCTTTTAAGACATAATAGCATATTTCTGTTTCTTCCAAAAGCTCTCCAGGCAAGTTTTATACGTTGATTAATTTCTTCATCAACGTGACTTTCACTTGATATCTCCTGTCCAAGATAAACGTATGCATCTGTTATTTCCAGCTTTTCTCAATCAATCGACAAATCTTCATTTCTTGTGAAAGCATTGTACATCACTTTTGTCTTCTGAAAGTTCATTTTTAATCCCACTTCTTTACTCTTGTCAGCAAGTTCCTGGATCATACTCTGAAGCTCTGATGGGGTAGTTGCAAAAATGACTACGTCATCAGCACAACGAAGGTGAGTTAGATAATCTCCATTAATCTTTATCCTTTTGTTTTCCCAGTTCAGTGATTGAAAGACATTTTCCAATGTGGCATTAAAGAGCTTGGGGACATACTTGTGTGTATATACATGTATATAACTTATTAAATTAGTAATATGTATATATAACAATTTTAATTATTTATATATAAGAAAAACTTAAAAAAGACATACAAAGACTGCAGACAACTCAAAGTGGCATGGAGAGGTGCATGCTTGGTGTAACCAGGAAAGATAAGAAGAGGAACTTGTGGATAAGGAAAATGACAGGAGTGGACGACATCATGACCAGAGTGAAATCACTGAAATTGCAATGGGCTGGACATGTTGCCAGAAGAACGGACCACCGATGGATAACTGAAATTTTAGACTAGATTCCAAGGGACAGGAAAAGACCCAGAAGAAGACCCCATGGGAGATGGCTGGGGAAATTCGAAAGTATGCTGGAGTGACATGGAGGAGACAGGCTCAAAACAGACAATTATGGAAGAAACTTGGGGAGACCTTCATCCAGCAGAGTACTGATAATGGTTGATGATGATGATGATATAAGGAAACTGTTAAATTAGTAATAAATACAAATGCAAATAAGATGGAAAGGCAGATGGGGAGGGGCATTATTCTATGGTTTACCCTTGGCGCAGACATACCTTGTTACGCCTTTGACTTATACCTCGAATTGCAGCAGCGGCCATTTTTACCGCTATAAGGATTTCCTGTGAAATGCAACGATTACTAGAGGATCTGACAGTAGCCAGGGTCTTTGGATGTCATACAAGTACAAAACACCTGACTGCAGTTTTCAAGCGATGTTTTTATACACAGATTTAGGAACCAAAATACGTGCCGTTGTTTCTTTTCCGAAAAATGTATAAACACATTGTCTATTTTCTGAGGTGACACATTCAACGCGCCCACAATGTTATAACAGAGTTGCATATGAGATTCGTTGCTAGATGGGAAATGAGAAGGACTTGCCATTCGCTCTTCTCCTTTAATTTCTGTTATCCTTCGTAATGACAGAGACCCAAAACCTCCGCTTTCTTCGCCTGGAGTGCATAAAAAATTCCGATCAAGACTAACGTTGAATTAACCGCGTACATTGGGAGTTCTTCATTCCGGAAAATTCTCTCAAGACTTCAGGAACACAAATCTGATGTGAAATTTCGAAAACCTTCCTCTTCCTTGTCTTAACTTATAATGGCTGACACTTCGGCTATTCCACTTTGGTCCAATACAAAAAAGTTGGCTTCCTTCCAAAATCGGTTTGCTCTGAGGTTTAGAGAAAGTTTGGGCATTTTACTTTCCAAAAATTGCAACTTTGAGCTCCCTATTTTCGTTCCATACATCTGGAAATCCCTCATTGCATCACATCACCCGGAGTTACCCTAACAAAACTTACCCTTCCAATCTGGCAACGAAACAAATCGTAGTCGCACTGATGAAAGCCACAGTAATGCCTGAAATATATTTGCCTTAAAACTTTTACACGTAACTTAACGTGTTCTATACTACTATCTTCTTAATTTGTTTGTTAGTTACGTGCATTGCCTACCACTCTTTTATGAAATGAGGAGGTTCGAGGTATCAGGTCGTTAGGAAAATATTGGACAACTTTCTGAGGTGCCACATTCAACTCGCTCACAATGCTTGCAGGCAACTGTTCAGTAATTGAAATATCAGGTGGTTCGGTAAATAATGACCGATTTTCTGAGGTGCTACATTCAACTCGCCCACAATGTTTGCAGACCACTTTTCAGTAATTGAAATATCAGGTCGTTCGGAAAATAATGATTTTCTGAGGTGCCACATTCAACTTGCCCACAATGCTTGCAGACCACTGTTCAGTAATTGAAATATCAGGTAGTTCGGAAAATAATGACCGATTTTCCGAAGTGCCACATTCAACTCGCCCACAATGTTTGCAGACCACTGTTCAGTAATTGAAATATTAGGTCGTTCGGAAAATAATGATTTTCTGAGGTGCTACATTCAACTCGCCCACACTGTTTACAGACCACTGTTCAGTAATTGAAATATCAGGTAGTTCGGAAAATAATGACCGATTTTCCGAGGTGCCACATTCAACTCGCTCACAATGTTTGCAGACCACTGTTCAGTAATTGAAATATCAGGTCGTTCGGAAAATAATGATTTTCTGAGGTGCTACATTCAACTCACCGACAATGCTTGCAGACCAACCCACTGGCAGCGCTATTCGTACGAGTCGAAGGGCGACATACACGCCATAATAGTTTGAACTGAAATCGTTGCTACTCGTGTGAGAGTGGTCTGTATAACATATTAGGCCCTTGCGCCAATAAAATCAATGAACCAACCAACCAACCATATTAGGAAGGAATGAGTTGCCGATGATTCTGCTTCATGAGTTCAAATTGGGTCGTATTGCGGTACAAATCTACGGTAATGTGGTCAAGGAGTACTGTTCGTAATGTGGTCGAGGCATGGGGCGGGGAGGCAACATCTGAACGCACTGTTCGTCGGTGGTCGAGGGGTACTTTTCGTAATGTGGACGAGGCATGGGGCGAGGAGGCAACATCTGAATGTACTGTTCGTAATGTGGTCGAGGCACGGGGCGAGGAGGCAATTTGAACGTACTGTTCGTCGGTGGTCGAGGAGTACTGTTCGTAATGGGGGCGAGGAGGCAACATCTGGACGTACTGTTCGTCGGTGGTTGGAAACGTTTCGTTCCGGTGACACGAGCCTACAAGATGTGGAGGATGACATTCGGTCATTGATAACGACCCTCTGAAGGCAAATGTGAAGGCAAATCCTCGCGTCGCAGTCAGAGAAGTCGATATAGTACAATGTGTCGGTGTCAACCATTTCTGGTCATCTCTACCAAATTGGTAAGGTCAAGAAGCTCGATATGTGGGTCCCACACGAACTGACAGAGCTTCAGAAACAATAACGGCTCGAGATGTGCCTTAACCTTCTGCTTCAAAAGGAGCTCCTACTTAATCGCATTATAACCTGTAAAGAAATGTGGGTGCTATATGACAACCGTAAGCGATCTGGATTGATGCTGAACCATGTTGATGCACCGAAACAACATCCTAAACCATGTTGAACCACCGAAACAACATCCTAAACCATGTTGAACCACCGAAACAACATCCTAAACCATGTTGAACCACCGAAACAACATCCTAAACCAAAGTTGACGCCAAGGAAGGTTTTGTTGTCAGTGTGGTGGACTGTTCACGGTGGGATACACTACAGGTTCCTGAATGCTGGTGAAAGCATTACCTCAGTCACATACTGTGAAGAAATTGACCGAATGCGCCAGAAGCTGTGTTCCAAGCAGCCATCTTTCTTAAACAGGGAAAATTCTACCCTCTGCCATGATAATGTGAGACCACACCTGTCACAAATGACGAAACAGAAACCACACGAACTGAGGTTCGAAATCCTTCCACATCCAGCCTATTTGCCTGACTTGTCACCTACCAATTTCCTCCTGTTCATGCATTTTAGCAATTACCTCAAGGATAGGACCTTCAGAAATCGAGGAGGCCGAAATTGCATTCCGGGACTTTCTTGCATACAGGGAGTCAGATTTCTTCCGGACTGGCACTGAAGCACTTGTAACCTCCTGGCAGAGGTGTGTAACTGCTGAAGAAGTCTATTTCGAAAAAAAAACAAAAAAAAACAAGGTTGTGTGCTATGAGGTATGTCTCTTTCATTTTTATCCTCTAAATCGCCCATTATTTTCTGAACGACCTGGTATTTGTTTAGTTATTTGGGGATCAAGTCTACCTTGTTGGTACTTATGTGTGGAAGACGAAATGCGTTCACATTTGTAATAGAACTATGTTGTCATGTCTAGCCCTAATCTTCCGGAGGAATAACTAAGACAAACTGTTCGTCTCTCTGCGTTACATTCCGCTTAGGTACTGTAGTTAAGTTTAGTAGAGCAGCTCTTCTTTTCTAGAAAAAGTCTTGCGTTATTTGCAGTAAGTGGCGCAGAACGCGGGATGAAATTCTAAAACGGGCAGAGCCGTAAACTTGAAAGCCTGAACGGACAGAGAACGGGCAGGGCTTTCCAGATTAAAGCTGGTGCACACTGGACTGCTTGAACACTAAACAAAATTCTATTGGGACTTCAGCATATATAAATCTTGATCGTCTTGCATATTTTAATTTTCTCACTGTTTAGAAAGCGAATGCTGTAACCTCGGTAGCAAAATATGCTAATAACCGCAGTGCTAGAAATAAACATATCGTTCATGAAAGAAAGAAAGAAAGAAAGAAAGAAAACAACTAAATATCGCAATCCAGTACTTTGTTCTTGGCTGAGTTGTGTGCTCACTTGTGTATCGCTGGCATAGCATTTATCCGAAGACGGGAGTTAAAAGAAAGAAATAAGCTACACATTCCTTCCCCCGACTGCTGATTGACATCACGTGTAATTGTGCCCTGCATAAAAGAAGTTAATGAGCTTAGGAGCAAAAAAAAACAAAAACAAAAAAAACAAAAAAAAACCCCGGGAGTGTATCTTATTACTTTGCTTTGTGCTGACACACTACGAAATATGTGCACCATTACCAATGTCCCTCATTATACATTTGCATTTGTTTTTTTACGTAAAATGAGAAACGCATATCTATCAATTGGCATACAAATTGGCGTCCAAGTTTGACAGGACGCTCTCTCTGTTCATCTAAACTTTAATCATAAAAAAGCAAACAAGAAAGGAGACACCGAATTCTCGAATGCAACAAATATCTTTTGAATTCCTTCCTACACAAAAAGAATTTTTTTTAAAGAGTAAACGTCAGCGAAAAGGAAAGTACATTTGCTAACGCCAGCAGAACAAAAATACATATTATTTGAAATACGCATTTTTTTTTTTTTTTTTTTGTAATTGGCTCAAAAATATGAAGAGAAAAAATTCAGAGTTATTTCCAGAATCTGTAAAACGCTTTCAAGTGAATTTATCCACTTTAGCCAGAAATATTCGTCACGAAAAAACTAAAATCTGGTGCAAAATGTTCCTCCCAGAAGGAGATATCGTCAGCAAAAGTAATTTTTCATATCGAACAACTAAAAGCAGAGATATGGAGAAAAATCTCATATAAATTTACGCCCCCTAGTGCGAAATCTGTGCGTGATTTGAAGAAGAAAAACGGGCGAAAAGTGTCCTCCACAGTGAAGCGTGTGTGACCAAGAAAGAGCATTCTCAATCGGATTTTAATAATCGGTGATAGTCTTGGAAACAGAAATGCACCCTGACTCCATATTGCGACAGAATTATGCGTTATAAGACAGGCAAAAAATATATATTCTTCTAGTGGGGAGCTATTAAACGGAAAAATAATTTCTCAAATAAACTTCTAAAAGCAGAGACGACAAGAAAACAATTTATACATATTCGCCGCCTAGCGAACAAGATTTACTTTATTTAAAGTCAGCAGTTTTTGCAATCTCTAGCACAGAGTCGCGGATGGCTTAGTGGTTAGCGAGTCAGACTATCAAGGCAAGGTCCTCAGGTTCGAACCTGGGCTGATCTTTCAGAGATGGTGTGATTTACTAACAATCGCTGAATATCCGCCGTGCATCGGACGAGCATGTTAAGTGACGGCCTGGGAGCCGTCACTTAACATGCTCGCTGGACCCACTGGTAAAATGGGTATCCTTTCCTATGCCCCCCCCCCCCCTGAAATTCTCTCACCTTTCTGTGTGCAACATCGTACTTGTACGGTGGCGCCATCTACTGTACTCTAATCGCACTACAAACTGTTCTGTCAAAGTCGCTAGACTTGCTCTCATTCCTTCCGTTTCTATGTCCTGCCCAAAAGGCGATCTCGCTGTAGGTAGCTGGGACCTAAACTCTACTCACTGTGGACGGAAGTCCTACAAGAAAATGACAAATATTGTGTGCAAGTTGAAGGGGCTACGACCTCTCTTACGTCCAATCTGTAGCACCGAAATAGCATTAGAGCAAAAAGAAGTTTTTAAATCGGACTTCTCGAAGCAGAAATACAGTTGCAAACAACTACGTCACCTAGTTTCAGAATTGTGTATCATGAAAACTTCAGGAGTATAACCCGCTTATAACGAGTACGTATTTAGAGAGATCTCGGATTTAACGAAGGAAACAAGAGCTTTTGTTTAATATAATGTTAATTCAATCGTTTTGGATTTAACAAGTGAGTGAAAGGAACTCTTGGATTTAACGAGTGAGTGAGATGACCACTTTTAACCCTTTAACGACCATAATCCAAAAATCTTATATCACTCTAAATGCCATAACGTCCGAAACTGTGTGTTGGTTCACTTCTTCGTTTAGTAACAACAGTAATGACTGGGGGTGACACCTCCTTATTCCTCATAGGTCGTGCAGGAAATCTGACTCCCTCTAGACAAGCGTTTCGGGGGGACTATGGTCGTTTGTATGTACATGCGTTTTGGGCGTTATGGGCGTTAAAGGGTTAACAAGCAAAGTAACAACATTTACTAATATTCGATATTTACCGACACAGAGCAAATCTGCTGTGCGCTGTCGTGGAATAGAAATGGTGGCAAACAGGACGAAACTGCAACAGCGCATGGAAATCCTTGTGTGCTAGTGGCAGAATGTTGACAGAAAAGCTGTGACGTACTACAGAGGTGAAGAACGTGTCAAGACGACAAACCTTCAGCGACACATTCCGTCGGTGTAGCTTAGTCGGTCAGAGCAACTCACTCCGGATCGAGAAGACGCGGTTCCTGTTTTCACATTGGCGCCCTAACGTCAAAATGAAAAATGGATCTACTGCCTGTTGGGTTCTTCGAAAAATGTGTGATGTTTGTTCCAAACTAGAGATGAGCTGGGGCCCGGGCTCGGACGGGCTCAGAATTCATTAACTACCGAAAAACCCGGGCTCGGGCTCGGGCTCGGAATTACACGTCTTGAATTTCATTACTGTAATTAATTCAACACGTGTAATTCCGAGCCCGGTTGAATTACAGGTGTTGAATTTCATTGTGGATTTGTTACCATGGTGGAAGGATTTTCAATTTCCTAAGCTAGCTGCCATTGCAAGACAAATTTTGCTTAGCAAGACTTGTATTATGTATTGTCCAAAGCTATGGCCCAAGCAAGAATTAGTTTAAGGAGGTCTGGTATAGAAAAACTGGGAAAAAATCACATTCCCATTTTTTGTATTTTATTAAAAATCAAGAATCTTATCTTTAAAATGGTGTATTAATTTCCAAAATTGTGCAGTTAGAAGTATTGTTCTTTATTTTTTTAAATTTCCTCACTCCCGCGATTTTTGGGGTGACGTTGGTTTTTAGTGCAGCAGGTCGAGTTTTAGAGAAAAGAAGATCAAGTTGAAGCGCTGAGGCATTATAGATGCAATTCTCTGTCTCTCTTTTTTCATGATGAACTTGATCTGGAAAGTGCACACACATATGATAATATTGTGATTATTATACTATTAAGCGCAAAGCTTTGTTAATGTTACAAAATGCAGAATAATCTGGTCTGGAATGCTTTCACGTTCTTTTTTTTTAATTTTGGAAATTTCCCTACATGCTTTTATTTATATTCTGCTACATCACCCTAAGGTCAGGTGATGCGTAACATCACAGCCTCTCCTTGACAAATGTCAACCCCGCCTTCTCGTGGTACATCCTGTTCCCACTAAAGGGGCTCTGACGACCGCCAATAGCGGTATAACTATACCATCGGGATTAGAGGAAATGCTATCCCACACTCACCAACCCGCTTGGCCAGCGTGGTGAGTTATGGCCAAACCCCTCCAAAATGACTCCACAACTTAAATCTTGGCCCTCAGTCTCCGGCAGCTGGAATGTACCTGGCCAAGGCAGCGGCCAGTGCGACATGAAGGCAGAGGGTGCTAAGAATCCCCGGAGGACCGGACTAGGCTGCCATCTGATGCTGACCTTGGCGACGTATAACGGACCATGGTGTGCTAGTGGCAGAATATTGACAGAAAAGCTGTGACGTACTACAGAGGTGAAGAACGTGTCAAGACGACAAACCTTCAGCGACACATTCCGTCGGTGTAGCTTAGTCGGTCAGAGCAACTCACTCCGGATCGAGAAGACGCGGTTCCTGTTTTCACATTCTGATTCAAGGTTTCTTGAATTGGAAGAGGAACTACAAAGGATCAAGTGGGACATTGTCGGGCTAAGTGAGGTAAGGAGAAAAGGAGAAGATCTCATTGAACTGAAAAGTGGACATCTCTTCTACTATCGTGGGACAGATACTGGCAGAACTAGTGGTGTTGGATTTATAATAAACAAGAAACTGAAGGATAAAGTTGTAGAAGTTGAAAGTTCCTCTGACAGAGCTGCACGACTCGTTATCCAACTCTCGAGAAGGTACCAGGCTCAGATTATTCAAACTTATGCGCCCACCACAAGTCATGCTGAAGAAGAAATTGAAGAATTTTATGAGGAAATTCGTGATCTAAATAATAAAGGTAAGCAGCACTTGAAGATAATTATGGGAGATTTCAATGCAAAAATAGGGCAACGGCAACAGAATGAAACTTCAGTAGGTAAATTCGGTCACGGCAACAGAAACCAGCGTGGAAATACTCTCGTAGAGTTTGCAGAGGCAGAAGGGTTTTTCATCTTGAACTCCTTTTTCAAGAAAAAGCCACACAGGAAATGGACATGGAGACATCCAAATGGGACGACAAGTGAAATTGATTTTATTATGTGTAACAAAAAATTCGTCATAGAAGACTGCAGTGTGCTAAACAAGTTCAACACAGGCAGTGACCATAGATTGGTGAGATGTAAGATGCACCTCAACACTAAACTCGAACGTAGCAAGCTCATAAGACAAATAAAATGTATTGACATAGCCAACCATAAAAAACACCATAATACCTTCAAATTGGAACTGAAGAACAGATTCTCTGCTTTAGAAGGTCTAACACCGGAAGAAGTGGATATTTCTGAAGTTACCAGAAAAGTAACCAAAGCTCTTATGGAAACAGCAACAAAGTTAGCTGGGTCTAAGAACAAATTGCATGTGAACAAATTATCAGGAAAAACCAAAATGTTGATGCAAAAAAGAAGAGTGATGAGGACAACTAAAGAAGATGTGACTTCCAAAGTGGAATATATAGAGCTATGCAAGACAGTACGAAAAAGTATCACTGAAGACGTAAGGAAATTCAACTGTGAACTAGTAAGGAAAGCAATTGAAAACAACCAAAGCCTAAAGATAGCAAAGGGACATCTCAGTAAGGGGAAAAAACAGATTATGGCACTGAGAAAAGAAGATGGTTCTGTAACAAGAAATAGAGGCGAAATTTTGACAAGAGTGAAAGATTTCTACTCCAAATTATATGAAAGGGATGATACATGTACTCCAGACATCATGAAAGGTACCAGTACCAGAGTTCTTCCAGTCCTTCCAGCAGAAGTTGCACATGCAATCAAGAACATGAAGCGGGGAAAAGCTCCAGGAGAAGATGGAATTACTGTAGACATCATACAAGATGCAAGTGGAGAAATCGAAACAGTACTCGCCCAAATTTTCACTCGATGCCTTAATGAAGGGAAAATTCTTGAGGATTGGAACAACGCTACAATGATCTTGCTACATAAAAAAGGTGACATTGAGGATCTCAGGAACTACAGACCTATCAGCCTCCTATCAGTGGTTTATATAATCTTCACTAAAGTTCTTTTACACCGCTTGAAGGTGACACTGGACATGGCTCAACCGAGAGAACAAGCTGGATTCAGGAGTGGCTACAGCACAATAGATCATATCCACGTACTGAGAGAACTAATTGAAAGAGCGAGGGAATATGAACTTCCATTGTGCATGGCTTTTATCGATTATGAAAAAGCCTTTGATTCGGTGAAACCATCAGCAGTTGCAATGGCTCTGAAATCCTGCGGTATTGAAGATGCATACATTAATATTATTAATAACATCTATGAAAATGCAAGTGCAAAGATTCGGCTGTTTGAAAATACAACACACATAAAAATTGGAAAAGGAGTGAGACAAGGTGACACCATATCTCCGAAGCTCTTTAATGCCACATTGGAAAATGTCTTTCAATCACTGAACTGGGAAAACAAAGGGATAAAGATTAATGGAGATTATCTAACCCACCTTTGTTTTGCTGACGACATAGTCATTTTTGCAACTACCCCATCAGAGCTACAGAGTATGATCCAGGAACTTGCGGACAAGAGTAAAGAAGTGGGATTAAAAATGAACTTTCAGAAGACAAAAGTGATGTACAATGCTTTTACAAGAAATGAAGATTAATCGATTGATGGAGAAAAGCTGGAGATAACAGACACGTACGTTTATCTTGGACAGCAGATATCAAGTGAGGGTCACATTGGTGAAGAAATTGATCGGCGTACAAAACTTGCCTGGAGAGCTTTTGGAAGAAACAGCATAATTTTCAAGAGCAATATGCCATTATGTCTTAAAAGAAAAGTGTTTGATCAATGCATCCTTCCAGTGCTTACGTATGGTGCAGAGACGTGGACCTTAGCTAAAAGAGACATACAAAGGCTGCAGACAACTCAAAGCAGCATGGAGAGGTGCATGCTTGGTGTAACCAGGAGAGATAAGAAGAGGAACTCGTGGATCCGAAAAATGACAAGAATGGAAGACATCATGATCAGAGTTAAATCCCTGAAATGGCAATGGGCTGGACATACTGCCAGAAGAACAGACCATCGATGGACAGCCGAAATTTTAGATTGGATTCCAAGGGACAGGAAAAGACCCAGAAGAAGACCACACGGAAGATGGGTGGATGAAATTCGAAAGTATGCGGGAGTGACATGGAGGAGACTGGCACAAGACAGACCGTTGTGGAGGAAACTTGGGGAGACCTTCGTCCAGCAGTGGATTGATAATGGTTGACAGTGATGATGATGATGATGACATCACCCTAAACTACCTTTACCAATTAGCAGATATGTAAATTATATTGCAGATAATAGTTTTCTAGAGTCAAAATTTCAAACACTTGCAGCTGTCTGTACGGCGTTGTACGTTTTATAATGCAATTTATTCAAAATAAAAGCAAATTTAGAAGTCAAAAAGAAATAACAAATGGAATTTTTTGTTTCTAAACGATTTTCTTTTCTTCAGCTTTTACCAAAATTACTGATTCCACTGATACGGTCGAAGGGCACGTTGATTATTTATTTCTTTTCAGATCCACTTTAGAGCATTTGATTTTATGCGTAGTATTTCTAAAAAAAGATCCTGCTTATGTTATCGGTTTGTCCGTCCGACAGTCAGTCCGTCTGTACCCACGATATCTCTGCAACTATTAGTCCATTTTGAAAAATTCTTTTTGCATTGGGAAGCTTGAAATATGTGAATGCCGATCCTTTATTTAGTCTTTTTTTACAATGTACAATTTCGCCGCTAGAGGGCGTAAATGCAGATGATGTCGAATTCAAAAATACGTTTTATTCCACATATTTGCTTCTAAACATCCGATTGAAAAAAATATTTTATCTTTCGATTCCATTTATGTCGAAGATCATTTTAGATATAGTTACTTTTCCAAATTACGCATAGATTTTCTGCTAGGGGGCGTAAAAGTAAATTACATTTTCCCCAATAATTCTACTTCAAAAACTCCGCTTTGAAAACTTTTTTCTTCAGCGGATACATCTCCTGATGGAAAATCTTTTACATATAATTCTAAATTTTGATAATAAATACTTTGGCCACCAGGGGACGTAAGTGTTAATTTTTGCTTCTGATGTATTTCCCATAAAACCTGAGCGTCTAAAATATCGATTGAAAAAATTCTTTCCTGGACTGTTGTCACTGACATCGATAAACCTTTTCGGAATATTTTCTTCTTAAAATATTCCACAGTTTCTCCGCCAGGGGGCGTAGATGTATATCTCATTTTTGTCAATATCTCTACTTCTAGGAGTCCGATTTGAAAAATTCCCCCTTTTAATTTCAAAATTTTCAAGTAATTCATAGACTTTCCGCTAGGGGGCGTACAGGTAAATTGCGTTTCCCCTATATCTCTGCTTCTAAATCTCCGATTTGAAAAATTCTTTCTGCCCAGGATACAGCTCCTGATGGTAATTTTATATTTTTTGTAAAAAAATGGTTTGGCCACCAGGGGACGTAAATCTTAATTTCCGCTTCTGATGTATTTGCAGCAAAATATCAGCTTCTAAATTCTCGATTGAAAAAAACGTCGCTGGTAGACCGATACTACTCATGTCGACAAATCTTTTAGAAATATTTTCTTCTGAAATTAATGCATGGTTTCTACGACCGGGGGCGCAGATGTATATCTTATTTTGTCAATATATCTACTTCTAGGAGTCCGATTTGAAAAATTCCTTCTTTGTTAGATAGTGTTTCCAGTGTGACATGTTTTTCATATAATTTCGAAAATTTCAAGCAATTCATAGACTTTCCGCTAGGGGGCGTATAGGCAAATAGCTTTCCCCTATATCTCTGTTTCTAAATCTCCGATTTGAAAAATTCTTTCTGCACCGGATACAGCTCCTTATGGGAAATCCTTTGCGCATAATTTCTAATTTTTTGTAAAAAATGGTTTGGCCACCAGGAGGCGTAAGTCTCAATTTCCGCTTCTGATGTATTTGCAGCAAAATATGAGCTCCTAAAATCTCGATTGAAAATAAAGTCTTTTGTTGACCGATACTACTCATGTCGACAAACCTATTAGAAGCATTTTCTTCTTGAAATAACGCATGGTTTCTACGCCAGGGGCGTAGATGTATATTTTATTTTTGTCAATATCTCTACTTCCAAGCATCCGATTTAAAAAATTCCTTCTTTGTTGGATAGTGTTTCCGATGCGAAATGTTTTTCCTATAAATTCAAAATTTTCAAGTAAATCATAGACTTTCCGCTAGGGGGCACAAAGGTAAATTGCGTTTTCTGCGTTATTTCTTCTCCCAAAACTCCGATTTGAAAAATTCTTCCTGTATCGCATACAAGACCTGATGGAAAATATTTTTCACATAATTTCTAATGTTTGGTAAAGAATGGTTTGTCCACCAGGGAGCATAAGTGTTAATATCTGTTTCTGATGCATTTGTAGCAAAATCTGGGATCCTGAAAACTCGACTAAATATTTTTTCCTTGGACCGATACCGCTCATATGGATGAACCTTTTGAGAATACTTTCTTCCTAAAATAATGCATGGTTTTCCCATCAGGGGACGTAAAGTCACATCTTATTTTTGGCGATATCTCTCTTTCTACGATTCCGATTTAAAAACTTCTTTATGTGTTGGAGAGCGTTTCCGGTGCGAAATGTTTCTCATATAAATTCATGTTTTTCTTAAAGCACAAGTCTGCAGCCAGAGGGCGTAAGCTCACGATTCCGTTTACAGCCATATCTGAGGAATTGAAAAACTTCTTTCTCCCGTCAGATACTATTGATTTCCATACCGGTTCCGTTGACTTTGAATAACTTTGATAAATTTAATTTGCGTCAGAACGGATTCAAAAGACGTGCTTATTACACCCGAAAATTCGTTGTCATCTTTCTTGTTTAATATTACTTTAGCAATACAGATATGGGACACCGAAAGAAAATGAACACGAGTGCGAATATTTTAGATTAGAACAAGTTGGGAGATGAAAAATCCTTGTGATAGTTTCAGCTGTCCGTTAAGAAAATAATTTTTACAACAACTGCATGCAGATACCTTGCGTACAGAAATATATAAAAACTGATACTACGCGTGTAAATAGTTTTTTAGCAGATAAGAGAGTCTAAAAATCCTAGTAATTGTAGGCAAAAACAAATTTCCAATCAGGTTTTTAAAGAGAAGGTATATCTACAGATAGGAGGACGGACACAACGATCACATTATTGCGTTCGACATTTTGCTTCTTATACCTTTATGCCAAAAGATGAGAGATGATGCAATGGAGAGATTTCAACAGTTAGACATATTACAGACTGCTTATGATACGGGAGTTGTAGCTTTTCTAATAATGAGAAACACTTAGAAGATGTTTATTCTGCTGTGATAAGCTAGTAAGCACTTTTACGAAATGCGATAGTAGTAGTGCCTTCAGCCAAGATGTGTCTGATGGCTATGAAAAAGAATATGTTTAAAAAAGGCACAATACAAGCGGAGGAAAAAAAGAAAAAAAGAGTACTCTGAAGATGACGTTCTGGACAGGAATAACTTCTGCGAAATGTAAAACTATTTTCACTGTTGCTTGTTTTCTGAGCTGGTTCCCTTCCTCCTGTCACCCCTAATCTTGGTAAAAAAAATAAAAATGTCTGTGACCTTCAGCCGCCCGAGAGCAATAAAACTTTTCTGTTTCCGGTGTTGCTTCAGAGACAGAGAGAGGGAGAAATGCGATGGGAGTTAGTCTTCAGACTTTGATATATCAGCTGAGAACACGCTTCCCACGCTGTCAGTTAGCGAACGATGTCAAACAGCAACCATAGGCATTCATCTCATATACACTGCTTAACCACTTAATTAAGACCACCCGAGTGGCGTATCTCGGATCTAACACCTGGAAACCCCCCCAGTACTGTTTTTTTTAATTGCGAAGTTTAATTTTTGGTTGTTAAGTAATAAATGTAACTGTTTTTCTAAATTTTAGGTGCATGCTATTGCTAACATGATACCAAATAATTATTCCTTTATTTGTACAAGAACTCCATTCTTCTTTCCCTTTGTGCAAACTTGAGTGTTACATTTTCATAAGAAGTTATTTTCGAGTACTTTTCCATATTTAAAAATAATGTTTTTCTCTATTGACAAAGCAGCCAAGTTGCTCGAATGTGCATGTCCTTGTGTGGCTCTAAGATATATCTTGATCCTTTTTAATGCAGAAAAACTTCTTTCGGCAGATGCAGTTCTTGATGGAAACTTTAATATTAGGTAGAATAATTTGTACACCTCACTAAACACTATGTCCAATTTATTCAACTTTATGTAACAAGTAATGACTCTTACTAATTTGTTTTTGTATTCATCAAGGGAATAAAACACCTTCAGCATTTTTTAGTCGAGCTGTATCAAAATTTGAAGCATATATTTCTTTAAAGTTCTGACAGTAGATGTTCTTTTTTTTTTTTTTTTTTCATTTGATTGGAGGTTTAACTACCACCGTGAGCAACTCAATGGGCTATAAGCAGTCGCCCGTCCCTAATTTAGGGTCACTGGTTCCAGGGAAGGGGGAGAACCAGTGCCGTAAGACAAACACAACATCCATGCCTCGCCGGGATTCGAACTCGGACCCCTTTCTGACGAATGATCAGAGGCCATCGCTTAGACCACTGAGCCACCTGGGCGGCTCACAGTAGATGTTCAGGAAAGTCTTCACAAAATTTATCAAAACAGTTCGAATCCAACAAAGCCACGAATTTAAGACATAATATCAGTGATTTTAATTCATTGACACTTCACACAAACTGAAAACAACTCTCGCGAAACACATGACGTTAAGGGTGGGAGCATACAAGTGACTAAGGTAGTCTAAGTCTTCTGTTTTCTGAGCGAACGGTTGCCCAAAGCAATGGCCCATTCCTCTTCACTCGCTCATTCATGTTTGCATGGAAACGCAAGCAGGCAACCGTATGGGAAGGTCTTCGAATCAGAACAGCGAAGACTTTTGTAGAGCTGGTTGCGTTGCGATAACACTATCGCTCCACTAGGAGCTCCGTTGGTCTTCGCTCGCCAGACTGATTCTCTTAGTCAAAAGAAGCGAATCCTCACGTGATTTTTTCGCAGCGAAAGCATCGACATATCTTAATACTGTTGATAAATTGACTTTTATTTGTGCATTCTCTTGGCTTCACAGCTAGCCTCGAATACACTCATAAAAGATACGCCACTGGACCACCCAAGTAGGAGGGAAAGACTTGATATTTAATGTAACTACTGGAAGAATACTTCCTGTTACGGAATTTTGTACCAAACAAAATTAACGTAATACAGTAGGAGGGAATAAAAAATATTATAAAAATAAAACCTAGCAAAACCTCGGTTATACGTTTATCACTTATACGGTTTTTTTCATTTATATGAAAAACGTCGCAGATCTCAAAACCCTGAATTGCCCTTAACGTTAAATTTCCTTGTTTCGTTTATACGTTTTTTCAATTATACGTTAATTTTACTTTGTCCCGAAACGAAGTTCCACTGTATACGATGTAAAAATAATATAATAACGTAGCACGTTGAGAGGGATTAATTGATATTTAATGTAACTACTGGAAGAATTTAAACAGCAAAAAAGAAATTTTAATTAGGATTGAAAATTTATTTAAAAAGCAGGTCTCAGTTGCAATTACACTGTTAAAAGTCATGGATAAAATTTGAAAGAGCAGAGCTATTAGCCTCAAACCTAAGTTAAGCATTCTCGAGACATGCATCTTTAGCAGCATGCTATATGGATGTGAGACTTGGACACCGACAAAGTAATCAGAGAGAAGGATACTTGCTTTTGAAAGAAAGTGGTAGCGTAAAATCTTACGAATCGGATGGACCTAGATGATAAGAAATGAAGAAGAGTGCAGAAGAACGCAACTAAAAAAAAAAAAGACTACGTTCCAAAAAATCATACAGAGAAAACTAAGACTCTTAAGACACATCTGCAGAATGAAAAATGACAGAAAGATAAAGACATTGGTGTTTGGCTTAATGAACGCAAGAAATGTAAGAGGACGCCCTCACAGTGTATGGGCTGACAATATTAAAGACTGGTGCGGTGGAACTCTTCAAGAACTGAGCCACGCTGCAACGAACGGACTTCAATGGAACACTATAGTTAAAATGGCAACAGACACCTGCGGGAATTGCACCATGGTTGATGATGATGACTGAAAGAATAGTATAATAACCACCTTCACAATGCTGTCGTTACACGATTTAAAAAGCAGGTCTCAGTTGCAATTAAAAAATGAACTTTATCTTTGGTCAAAAGAGATCGTGATAAAGTCAACCCTTTACATAGACACGGAGTGTACGCTATACCTCTAAAAGCTACTCTCCCTAATGTGCATGATTCCAGATATATGTTCAGAAATCCTAGTCGAAATATTTCGACTAGGATTTCTGAACATGCCTACAATGTAAGGAAAGAATCGTGCGCTACAGCATTATCTAGACTGGTTAATCAGGGCTGCCATATACCGGATTGGAACAATGTTAAATACTTCGCAACAGCATCCAACAAAACTAATTTACTATTTATGGAGAGCCTTTTTATCAACTTATTCTCCAACCAATGCTGTAACGATGACTCACCATGTATATTACCGTCGTCATGGAGACATTTCATTTTTAATCATTGTACATTTTATCACAGTTCATAATTCATACCATCATATTAACCTGTAGTGATTTTTATTGGTGTATGTGTATATCATGCTGAAGTGCGTTTGCGTCAAATGGAACTACGTCATACAACCAGTGACTTTAGGTGACTAACCACCTCCTTATAAACGGGAGTTTGGCCCAATATGTTGCCCGATGATGGACCTGGGTCCGAAAGTACTAGCATGTTTCCTGTGATGGTTTTTAGATGTAAATAAAATTCATTTTTTAATTGCAACTGAGACCTGCTTTTTAAATCGTGTAACGACAGCATTGTGAAGGTGGTTATTATAATTTATTGACACGAATCTCCACGAATTTTGAAAGAATAGTTTTGGAAATTTGTACCAAACAAAATGAACGACATATAGTGAAACCTTTGAGTAACGATCACCATTCTACAAGGAAAAACCGCCCGTACTTAAAAGAGGTGGATGTTGTTTGGCGGTTAGGCCTAAATTAACATTAATAGTCCTCTGCGTTTGTACAAAAGCATAGTAAGTGTATGAAACTTATGCACAAAGGCAACGGTTGCAGTGCTTTTAGCTCTCCACGCCACTGATACCGGTAAATCATGATGTTGAGACATCGTTCGAACCGAAGACTTCAAAAAACGAATTGTCACGATGAACGCGGAAGAATAAAGGAGCTCTCTCCGAAAACCTTCGTTTTTATCCCAATCTGTGATTTATGCATTATGACGTCACATTTTGCATAAGGATGTGCGTGATTCGACTGTCTGCGTCACACTCGACATGCGTTTTCCACGGTTCGGTAAGATATCACACGACTGGCTTGCATAACGTCGCCAAATTCACATTCTAACCTTCTTATTTGAAGCACTGTGTTCACTCTTGATGGTTGTAATATCTTTTGTGTTAGGGCTCAACAGACTGATACACACATATCATATATTAACCCTACGACACTTCAAGCACCTGGTTTCTTACGGCAACGCAATGAACAATAGCAATGTGCACCAACGGAAAGGAGCGGGCATATCCGTTACCACAGTAACTTTAATATCAGGCTATATGCTATCCAAAAATATATGCTACAGAACCGCAAAACTAGGTCCGCCAATAGACCATTGAGATTTATTAGTTAATCAAACAAAGTGTTCCTGCAAAATTATTAAAAGATATTTGCGCTCTTATTACCAGAGTTTTCCATCACATGGATAAGGACCTTTTTTTCTTTAGATTGCATGCACGAGTCATTTTCTTGTAGGACTTCCGTCCACAGTGAGTAGAGTTTAGGTCCCAGCCACCTACAGCGAGATCGCCTTTTGGGCAGGACACAGAAACGGACGGAATGAGAGCAAGTCTAGCGACTTTGACAGAACAGTTTGTAGTGAGATTAGAGTACAGTAGATGGCGCCACCGTACTAGTACGTTTTTGCACATAGAGGGGTGAGAGAATTTCAGGGGGGGCATAGGAAAGGATACCCATTTAACCAGTGGGTCCAGCCTGGGGGCCGTCACTTAAAGTGCTCGTCCGATGCACGGCGGATATTCAGCGATTGTTAGTAAATCACACCATCTCTGAAAGATCAGCCCAGGTTTTTTGTCCGGGCCGGATTAAGTAGGGAAGGGGGGTGTGTCTATAGACTTTGGGCCCACCCCACGACAAAGGGCCCAGGAGGCAGGGAGAGAGGAAGGTATAGATAGATAGATAGATAGATAGATAGATAGATAGATAGATAGATAGACAGATAGATAGATAGATAGATAGATAGATACACTGCTGGCCACCCTAAATGTAACACCAAAAAGGAAGCATCCGATTGGCCTGAAATTCACATCATGCGTCGCCCGCGAAAGGACATGCAAACAATTAGCATTGCAGGGCATACGCAAATCATGTGCGCGCGGCACGCCATCGAGAAGCACTATAAGAAGAATACACAGAGGGCGGGGTGTAAGTAGTAGAAGTGTGATGTGTTGCCGGACCCGTGCGTGGGAAGCTTCCTGACGCCTCGTCGCAGAATACGGGAGTCATTCCATCACGTTTCGGAGTTCGACAGAGGACGAATAGTAGCTTATAGCGACAGCGGTTTATCGTACTGAGACATCGGCGCCCGTGTGGGACGACATCCAGCCACAGTGAGGCGAGTATGGATTCGGTGGGTGCAGGAGGGACGGACGGACCGACGTGAGCGATTGCCGCAGCCGCGGCACACCACCGAACGTGAGGACCGGCATGTTGTGCGGCGGGCATTGACGGCTCGCACCGCCACATCACGAACATTAGCGCACGAATTAGGGTGTGTTGCGCAAAAACATTTGTCAGCACGTACGGTTCGACGTCGTCTGCAGGAGAGGGGACTTGTCGCGCGGCGCCCATTGCTCCGATCACCATTGACGTAACACTACCGGCGAGTGCGGCGGCAGTGGGCCGTTGAACTCCGCACCTGGACTACGGAATGGCACGACATTGTCTTCTCCGACGAATCCCGCTTCTGCCTGCAACACCACGATGGTCGGATCAGCTTGTGGCGGCACCGCGGCAAGAGACTGTATGACGCCTGCATTATGCATCACCATACCGGTCCGTCGCCTGGCGTTATGGTTTGGGTTGCAATTGGATATGACACCCGCACCCCTCTGGTATGCATCGCCGGTACACTCAACAGCCACCGCTATATCTCCGACGTTTTGGAGCCTGTAGTCCTCCCTTACCTGCAGGACCTGCCAGCGGCCACGTTTCAACAGGACAATGCGCGCCCGCACGTGGCACGCATCGTGTAACAATTCTTCACGGCCCATCAGGTGTCACTGCTGCCGTGGCCCACCTGTTCTCCCGATATGTCGCCCATCGAACACGTCTGGTCGATGATCGGCAACCGAGTGGCCCGGCAAGCAACACCCGCGGCTACGCCTCATGAACTGTGGTAACGTGTGGAAGCAGTCTGGACCGACATACCCCAAGCCCACATCCATAGCCTCTTTCGTTCGATGCCGCGGCGTATAGCGGCCGTTATTGCCAGCCATGGGGGCCACACGAATTATTGGTGTCTGCGTGTTCCGCAAGTCGCACGGGCCTGTAAGCTCAATCGTTTCATCTTTGTATCTGTTGTTATGCGTCCAGTAAATCTGGCTTTGCTATCTCGTGTCCTTCTTAGTGTTGCATTTTGGGTGGCCAGCAGTGTAGATAGATAGATAGATATATTCATAAAATAGTTTTACTTTTGTATTGTATGATTTCCAATTTGTCAGAAACAGAGGTTGGAAGACAAGCGGGTTTTCAGACAGCGACTCTCCAGTGGTAAAGGCTTCATGTCGCTGAGTACAGCGTTGTCGGCGAGAGAGCTTCAGTATTTCCACTACTATCTACCCACACCTCCCAATTTGAAATTGGAACCGTTAATGGTCGAAGTCCCCTGTGGCTTCGCATAGCATTAAAAAAATGCACTAAGCAAACTATACAATGCTAAATCATTAGAAAATCCAAGACAAAATCTAGGAATCCTAAGCTTTTGACTCGTGTTCTTGTGAGAACAATGAAAAATACAGTGATTTATTATGAAAACTCTGCGGATAATTTAGCAGTTACAGTTTTGTGTTTTAACGGACTTCATAATGATTTAATGATTCCCCGGCATAAGAGCTTTGGAGGCCACTCAAATGTCTTAAACTAGGGGCCCACTAAGGCCTTAATCCGGCCCTGGGAAAAGTGCTAACAGAATTTTTCCGCTAACACGTCTTAAAAACGGCAATTTTCCAATATATTAACCGGAGAAAGATGAGCAGGAGTGTTTCTATCAATTCACGTATGAAAAACCGATGAAATTTAGGTTTTTTCAGTCTTTTAATGGAAAAAGTTGAATCACGAGTATTCTTCGTTAAATCGTGAAGAATTACTGATGGCTCGTGAATTTCAGGAAATGTTTTGCAGTGCACAATGCTTACAGGACAGTGGGCAGGAGAAAAATGTTGTCCTTAAATGGTTTAACAACCAGACTTTCATATGAAATTTTTATGCTTGTATCGAAGTGGTGCAGATGTATCAAGTCCTTAGAGATTACGTGAAAAGATACTTTTTGCAGCGGATAATGAAACTAATGTTTAACTGATGTATTAAACTGCAGGCGAAATTGCTTACTAACTGGGGAAATTTACTTTTTTCATAAACTCTCAACAAAACGGCATACTATTAGAGCAAAAGACTATAAAAAGTGTCTTTTGATTCGCTTTTTTGGCACTATAAAAGAACTACTACTGCCTCAGAAGTTGTTTCCTTTTTGCACAGAAACTTTTTTACAGAATATCTAATGTCTTTTTTTTTTTTTTTTTGCTTAAGTGTTGCAACTTTTCAAACAGTTGTCGCCATTTTTTACCCATTCGGTTGTCATACATAGTTTTTGTGACTTGTGAGTTTTTATTTTAATTCTCTCTAACTGTGCCTCTAATTGATTATAGCGCCTGAAATTTCAATGTGTGCTGCAGAGCTTGTTCTATTTTTTTACCTTTTGCGTCACAAAGTTTTCTTTTAATTCTCCCACAAATACAAGCTTTTCTCATCGCATAGGCTGCTTATTTCGTTGCGACCCCCATATGGGATCCTGTAAGGCCCAATAGAAAAATTCCTTGTTTCTCATTAGTTGTGAGTAATGAGGAATCTTAATCCCTCCGTTTTCTCTTTCCACTTTCCTATTTTTTTCTCCCACTTGATTATAGCGTTGCTCTATGCACAACCAATGTTTTTTCCTCTAATTCCTAAGACATTTAATAAATTCTCCCCTGTCTCTTCATTACTATAGCTTTCGAGATTTTCCCATTAAAAAAATCCCAATGTAATTTATATATTTGCCCTTAAAATGCTAATTTTCGTCATTAAAAGCACATGCTAGACATTTATTGAGTTAGAATTACGAGCAAACACTTATTTTTCAAAATACTGGTGTTTTTTTCAACTGAATTTGAAATTGGACTATCATCTATTCAACATTTCATCGCTTTTTGCATTTCTCTAAATTTCTCATATGTCACAATAAGCGTGTAAATATACATATACTGTGAAATCCACATTCACGCTATGTCATGATTAGCATCGTTGTCAACCATTATCAATCCACTGTTGGATGAAGGTCTGTTTCTTCCACAACGGTCAACCCCATGTTTCTTCCACCACGGTCTGTCTTGAGCCAGTCTCCTCCAAGTCACTACCGCATTCTTTTGAATGTAAGCCAACCATCTCCCATGTGGTCTTCTTCTGGGTCTTTTCCTGTCCGTTGGAATCCTGTCATTTATGGGTTATTTTTCTTTAAGTTCTTTTTCTTCAGCTGCTTAATCAGAGTTGACAGTCCTAGATGATGCTGTCTCGGAGTTCTTTCTTCTTTCTTCAAATACACTGCTGGCTACCCAAAATGCAACCCCAAGAAGGAAGCATCCGATTGGCCTGAAATTCGCCGCATGCGTCGCCCGCGAGAGGACATGCAAACGATTAGCATTGCAGGGCATATGCAAATCATGTGCGTCCGGCACGCCACCGAGAAGCACTATAAGAAGGGTGCACAGAAGGCGGTGTGTAAGTAGAGCCGCGGATGGCTTAGTGGTTAGTGTTTCAGACTATCGATGCTGGGTCCCCAGGTTCTAGCCTGGGCTGATCTTTCAGAGATGGTGTGATTTACTAACAATCGCTGAATATCCGCCGTGCATCGGACGAGCACGTAAAGTGACGGCCCCCAGGCTAGACCCACTGGTTAAATGGGTATCCTTTCCTATGTCCTCACCTGAATTTCTCTCACCCATCTATGTGCAATATCGTACTTGTACGGTGGCGCCATCTACTGTACTCTAATCTCACTACAAACTGTTCTGTCAAAGTCGCTAGACTTGCTCTCATTCCTTCCGTTTCTGTGTCCTGCCCAAAAGGCGATCTCGCTGTAGGTGGCTGGGACCTAAACTCTACTACCTGTGGACGGAAGTCCAACAAGAAAATGACGCTGACCCCCCCCCCCGGTGTGTAAGTAGTGTAATTGCGTTGTGCGTGCCGGACCTGTGCGTGGAAAGCTTCCTGATGCCCCGTCGCAGAATACGGCAGTCATTCCAGCACGTTTCGGAGTTCGACAGAGGACGAATAGACTAAATGAACAGCGGACAAAGTGAACGGTGGACGAAATGAACAATGGACTAAATGAACAGCGGACAAAGTGAACGGTGGGTGAAATGAAAAATGAACTAAATGAACAGCGGACAAAGTGAACGGTGGACGAAATGAACAATGGACTAAATGAACAGCGGACAAAGTGAACGATGGACGAAATAAACAGTGGACTAAATGAACAGCGGACAAAGTGAACGGTGGACGAAATAAAAACAGCGGACAAAGTGATTCGTCACTCTATGGGTATACAGCGATTTTACAAACGTTGTAGAACCTTTCATGAAATTCTGAGCTTCTAACAACAAATTCTCGTGTTTCTGTCAACTGTTTCATTGGGTTCTTATTTTTGGCTACTGAATTTTTTTATTTTTTTTATTTCTTTAGATGCTCTTGCTTTTGTGACCCATGCACTAATGTTTAAGATAGAGTTGTCTATTCTACACGAACTCTTCCTCTTCACAATAAGATTTGCATGTCGAACGTGCGACCCTGTAACATGCAAAATTAATTAATTCTTAATTTGGTCATGAATATCACCTTTTCTGTCACTTTGCTTCCTAGTGATAGCTGTCGTAAAATACAAGTGCTAGTTTAGTACCCTGACCCATTTTCATTCCCTCCCCATTTTCCTTCGTAAATCTGATGCCGACAAGAGGAAGGCAAGGAGGGTCCTTGCCCTCCTAGAATACGATTCTGTTACATTTTTACTGTTTTTATTATGTGTATTCGTTACTGACGACATGTTTCGTTCAGTAATGAACATGCAGTACATAAGCGAGCATTTTCCATTTTAAATCTTATCTACGTATGATATGAAATCAAAACGGTAAATATTATTTAATCTCTGGCCCATGGGCATAGACTTGTTTCAAAAGTTGGGAGGAAGAATAATGGGGACGTTATTTCGGATTAAACGAAGTATTTCAAATAATAATCTGCGCACGCACGCACGCACACACACACACACTTTATCATCATCATCATCACCATATATTACTGATACACAGCTCTGCCTCCCCCCCCTCGGAAAGATAGACAAAATACTTTTTTTTTCCATTGGAGGTTGAACGACCACGATGAGCAACTCAATGGGCTATAACTACTCACCAGTCCCTAATTTATGGCCACTGACTCCAGGAAAGGGAGAGAGCCAGTGCCATAAGACATCCACGCCTCACCGGGATTCAAACCCGGATCCATCCCGAACAAATTATCAGAAGCCATCGCTTAGACCACTGCGCCAGCGTGACGGCCGGCAAAATACTCAATGTATCCTCAAATTTCTTCCACAGCTTTCTTTCGTGAACAAGTCTGTTCCATGTCACTCCGATATGCTTACGAATTTCATCCATCCATTTTCCACATGATTATCATCTGGGTTTATTTCAGTCCATTCTAATCCAGTCCAATATATCAGTTGTGCAATGATGGTCAGTTCTCCTTTGAAATAAGTCCAGCCATTGTCATTTCGGTGATTTTTACCTTGATCATGATGTCATCAACTCATTTTCCTGATGCAGGAGTTATTTTTCCCAACTTTCCTGGTTAGTCCAAGCATGCGCTTCTTCATGCTTCTTTCAGTAGTTAGCAAATTATGGATGCCTTTTTTTTTAAAGTTATGGTCTTTCTTTAGTTATTATTCATTAAAGAATTACTTTCTATCGTATACGGGGTCGAGTCACATTATTGTGACCATCAGCTAATATCCTAGAGTAACCACCGTGTGCAGCGCAGATAGCAGCTACACAGGCTGGCAGTGACTCACTGAGGTGCTCACAGGTATGTGGAGCCATGTTGACTGCAGTGCATCTGACAGCTGCTGGAGGGTGCGTGGCGGAGCGTATGGGAAGCCATGACAGCTGCTGGAGCTTATGTGGAGCCATGACAGCTGCTGGAGCGTATGTAGAGCTATGACAGCTTCTGGAGCGTATGCGGAGCCATGACAGCTTCTGGAGCGTATGTGGAGCCATGACAGCTGCTGGAGCTTATGTAGAGCCATGACAGCTGCTGCAGCGTATGGGGAGCCATGACAACTGCTGGAGCGTATGTGCAGCCATGACAGCTGCTGCAGCGTATGTGGAGCCATGACAGCTGCTGCAGCGTATGTGGAGCCATGACAGCTGCTGGAGCGTATGTGGAGCCATGACAGCTGCAGGAGCGTATGTAGAGCCATGACAGCTGCTGGAGCGTATGTAGAGCCATGACAGCTGCTGGAGCTTATGTAGAGCTATGACAGCCTCTGGAGCGTATGTGGAGCCATGACAGCTGCTGGAGCTTATGTAGAGCCATGACAGCTGCTGCAGCGTATGGGGAGCCATGACAACTGCTGGAGCGTATGTGCAGCCATGACAGCTGCTGCAGCGTATGTGGAGCCATGACAGCTGCTGCAGCGTATGTGGAGCCATGACAGCTGCTGCAGGGTATGTGGAGCCATGACAGCTGCTGGAGCGCATGTAGAGCCATGACAGCTGCTGGAGCTTATGTAGAGCTATGACAGCCTCTGGAGCGTATGTGGAGCCATGACAGCTGCTGGAGCTTATGTAGAGCCATGACAGCTGCTGCAGCGTATGGGGAGCCATGACAACTGCTGGAGCGTATGTGCAGCCATGACAGCTGCTGCAGCGTATGTGGAGCCATGACAGCTGCTGCAGCGTATGTGGAGCCATGACAGCTGCTGCAGCGTATGTGGAGCCATGACAGCTGCTGCAGCGTATGTGGAGCCATGACAGCTGCTGGAGCGCATGTAGAGCCATGACAGCTGCTGGAGCGTATGGGGAGCCATGACAGCTGTTGGAGCGTATGGGGAGCCATGACATTGCATCTGACAGCTGCTGGAGGGTACGTGGCAGAGCGTATGTTGAGTACGTATGTGGAGCCATGCTGACTGCAGTGCATCCACAGAGCGAACAACACGATCGACGTGGTCCCACAGATGCTGAATTGGGATTCGAGTCTAGGGAATCAGGGGGCCAGGGAAGCACTTTGAAGTCTTCATCGTTCACTTCCAATGACTCTATGACATTTCTAGCTGTGTGACACGTCGCATTTTAGTGCTGGAAGATCTCATTTGCCCCAGGGAAGACAATCAGCATGTATGTGTGTACGGGGTCTACATGGATGGATTCATAACGAATTATGTCCATAGGGCCTTCCACAGGTATGATTGGACCTAGAAAACGCCGAGAAAACATTCTCCAGACCATAACGCTGCCCCCACCAGCTTGTGTTCTGCTAGCAATGGTTGAAGAGTATTTATTGTACGATATTTTTCGCCTTATACGCCAACGTCCATCCATTCGATGAAACAGAAAACGTGACTCATCCGAGAAGGCAATCCTTTGCCGATCAGCGGAGGTCCAATTTCGATACTTCCGTGCAAATATAAGCCTTTTCTGCCAATGCACCTTTCGTTAGCATAGGTACAGTGACCATCCGTCTGCATCGGAGCCCCGTATGCAGCAGAGTTCGCTGAACTGTCATTTTGGACACAGTTCCGGTAGCCCCCTGGTTCATTCGGCCAGTGAGTTCCTCCACTGTAGCGTGTCAATCGGCCCTCACGCACCTTCGAAGCCGATGTTCACCTCTCACATCAGTAGCACGTGGTGCTCCGCAGTTTGCACGTCCTTATTCGTAATGGTGCCATTTCTCCTGTCACAGTACACTTTAACCACATCACCACGCGAACAGTTTACAAACTGCGCTGTTTCAGAAATACTGCCTCCCTTGGCCCGAATCATCCCTTTTTCAAATCTGATAAATCGCTCCTTTTATCCATGACAGCAACGAGAGATATGTTTCCAGAATGCCTACAGCACACCTTATATACCCTCCAAGCCAGCTCATGATACGTGCCTTCTTTCATTGGCTACGCGCTGTTGACGTGAAAAGTAGGAGGTGGTCACAATAATGTGACTCGACTGTGTATATCTACAATTATTTTTAACGAAAGATATAAAATGACCACAGCAGCCATTCTCTCTGTGGTTAACGGTGAGGAAATCATTGAACGGAAGCGAAGGTGCTGATTTAATGTCATGTCATAAAATAAGAGGGTCGGTCTGGGTCTACAGATTTCATAAGACATCCGGGGCAAGCAAGGAGGATTTGGAAGGGTATCATGCCACGTGACGGAAACTCAGAGCAAGGAACATGCCCTGCAAACCCCATGTCATCCAACAAATACCGCTTTTATGCGATTACGTCACGCACAGTGATTCACCGAGGAAGCAATATGTATTGCCCAGGGTGTCTTTATGCACATCGAAGAAACTGCTGCGCGAAGGTTATATCGTATGGTACTAGCCAGCAGAAGGGATAAAATGGCAATATATATTGCCCATGGCGTTTTTATGACAATCGATGAAACTGCTGCGTGAAGGCTAGCCCGTACGGTACCAGCCAACAGAAGGGATAAAATGGCACGACTCACCCGTAATTTTAATTCTGGTATCGGGAGAAATGTGTCATAAAGCACTGCTGAAAATGGGGCTGCGTAGCCACAGGCCTTTCCTAATGCCCATGCTAACCTCGGTTCACCTTCTGAAGTGCCTACAATGATTGGAAGAAGATCGTCTGGTCCGATGGATTAAGATAGACGGCCGGGGAAGTTGCGGTCGTTAACCTGGGGAAGTGTTGGAAGCAAGATGCACCGTGGGACAAAAATAAGCCGGTGGATGGAGTGCTTTGGGCAATGTTCTTCTGGGAAACACTGGGTCCAGTCATTCATGCGCAGGAAATTATCACTTTGCCACCTACTAAACATCATTGCAGACCAAGTACATCCTTTCGTGGCAACATATTTTTCTCTAGTAGTGCCTGCAGAAAAATAATGTGCCATGCCACACTGTCGGATTGTTCAAGAAAGGTTCTTGGAACATGAGGAACACTTCAAGGTACTGCCCTAACCTCCAAATTCCGCAAACATCAGTTCAATCGAGCATTTGTGGTTCGTGTTGGAACAGCAAATCCGATCTGCGGCAGCTCAACCATGTATCTTACAAGAGCTAAAAGATCTGCTGGTAACCTTACAAGAGCTAAAAGATCTGCTGGTAACCTTACAAGAGCTAAAAGATCTGCTGGTAAGCGTACAAGAGCTAAAAGATCTGCTAGTAACCTTACAAGAGCTAAACGATCTGCTGATAACCTTAAAAGCGCTAAAAGATCTGCTGGTAAGCTTACAAGAGCTAAACGATCTGCTGGTAACCTTACAAGAGCTAAATAATCTGCTGGTAGCCTTAGAAGAACTAAAAGATCTGCTGGTAACCTTACAAGAGCTAAAAGATCTGCTAGTAACCTTACAAGAACTAAAGTTATCTGCTGGTAACCTTACAAGAGCTAAACGATCTGCTGGTAACGTGTTGGTACCTAATACCAAAACAAACATTTTAGTAGAAGTTCAATCTATACACACACACACACACACACACACACACATATATATATATATATATATATATATATATATATATATATATATATTTGAACAACAAAATACGTGGGAGATAGGCAATGTAGGTATGTATATTAGGACAAAGTCCTCAAAAGTACTGCTACACACGTTATTGTACATGAGCCCAAAAACGACAAGTCGACACCGATGACAATGGAATATTTATATCTGAACCAAAGAACATATCTACATGTACACTGAAGAGCAATGGATTAGAGATACCTGTCTAGTAACGTGTAGCACCACCTTTCGTCCTGATAACGGCGCCGATTCGTCTCGATATGGACTCGACAAGACACCGGAAGCGTTGGGAAGTCATACGGATCCACACGACCCCTGAACAAGCTCCCACAGTTCACGAAGATTTGATGGAGGGGTGGGGCAGGGCCTCGAACATCTCTCTCGATGGCATCCCAGATGTGCTCGATGGGATTAAGGTCAGGTTACCTAGCTGGCCAAGGAAGCAAGGTCACGTCGGTAAAGTGTTCATCCAACCATTCGGATACAATTCGGGAGCTGCATTGTGTTCTTACAGGATGAGGTCCGCAGTGGGATGTTGAAGACGTACAAACGGGATCAAATGGTCGTCCAGGATATCCCGGTAACGTTGACCTGTGAGCGACGATGTCACACGTACGAGGAATCTTATTTCAGTCCACGTAAACAGTCCCCAGACGAGAATGCCACCCCCACCAGCTTGAAAAGTACCCTGCTGGCAAGAAGGATCCATCGCTTCATGTGGTTTGCGCCGTACTCGTATCCTGCCATCCGCATGTACCAACGTGAATCTCGACTCATCAGTCCAGGCAGCATTTTCCCACATGTCTAGGGTCCAGTGGCGATGATCCCGTGCCCATGCTAATCTTTGCACCCTGTGATGTGCGGTCACCAGCGGTACCCTCGTGGACGATGGCTTCTGTACTCCATAGCGAGGAGATGGTTCTGGATGGTGCGGCTGCTTACACGTTTTTGTGCACCAGCGTTAAATTGCCGAGTGATTTATCCGCTGTTACAATGCAAGGTAGCCGACGATCGCCCCGCTCATCCACACGCTGGTGTCCACGGCAGTTGGCCCTTGCAGGGATGGTTTTACCGGATTCGATGAACTCACGGTGCACCCGTGACACAGTGGCTCGTGCAAATCCCAGTGCCTGCACGACTTCCGAGATGGAGTGACCCATTCGTCGGGCCCTGACAATTTGCCCACGATCAAATGCGCTTAGATCCTTCGCCTTACCTATACTGCGTCCGACTCATACTGATTCCCGTCGCATCACTCCTTATATTGTCGGATCGCTGCATACGTCATGTCGTTTCCGTTTACAGGGCCGCCCACAGCGCCACATTTGCATAACGCCAGCTGTCTGTAATTCAGTTGTTCTTCAGTGTACAAGATATTTACATTAAATTTTGTAATCTTATGTAAGTTTCAGCCAGTGACAGATAATATTCATCAATGAGGTATATTTGATACTTCACAATAGTTTGGCATCGAACAATGAAATACTTCAATTGCTGAAATTCTAGCTGCGTCGATGTAGTCTGGTCTTAACAACAGTCTTAGAATGATTTTAACTCATCACCCCTTTCTTTTAGAATTGTTCAATTGTTCACGTTTGTGTTGAACTGTGAACATTGAATATCTTTTAATGGTATAGTGTAACAGTGGACACCGGGCAAGTAGCAAGGTTGAACTGAAATGTAATGGGTATGCTTACACCAGACTTATGCAAACCAGAAAAACTGAAGCCGAAATAAGGTGAGCGCAACATGTGTTGCTCCATATACCTCATTGATGCTTTTTTAGGCCTCACGGGCTGGAACTTACATAAGCTTACAAAATTTAATGTAAATACACGTATATTGTATATGTAGAGATGTTCTTAGGTTCAGATATAAATATTTTATTGTCATTGATGTCAACTTGTCGTTTTTGGGCTCATGTACAATAACGTGTGCAACAGCCCTTTAGAGGACTTTGTCCTAATATACATTACCAAAAGACACCTTTAGATATCTTGTAGTGTGTACGCCTCGCCGGCTGAGGGCTGCATTGGCGGCACGTTTAAGACCAACATCATGTTAAGTAGGTGATAATAATGTTTTGGATCTTCAGTAGAGGTGTGATTAACAGTGATTTTCCTGTCACAGTGACAATAGTTCCATGGAAGTACCGGGGCTTTAAACAGTGACAAAATTACTGTTTCCGACGGGGGTGTGGGAGCAGTAACGGAACGGCGAGTCGAGCTCTTGTAAGAAAGCTTTTGCTTACAAATAACACACGAAGCAAAAGTTTCATCAACGACGGTGAAATAATTCCACACCTCACTGGTTTTTCCACGCTTGGAGTCAGACATTCTGTTATGTTAAATGTATCATTCACGTCCATCCCAAAAGACTGATAATGAAGAGACGAGCACGAAAAACCGGATTCTCTGAGAAAGCTAAGATCACTAGCGACCTCTCTGACGTTACAACAGAAACAACTTGATGACGTGTTACGTTGGAGCCTAAGCATTGCTCAGACACGGCTAACGGTGATATTTTATCAGTGAATTCGGAGCTGTTACTTTTTTGTCACTGGTCGTAACGGTGACAGTGATGTTGGGTAACGGTGACTAAGTAACAGTTATTTGATTTCCGACAGATCTCTACTCTTCAGCGTATGATGGCAAGAATAATATCTAGGAGCAGTTACTAGAATAATATCTAGGAATAAAACTAGAATAATACTTGTAGTTACTAGAATAATACTTTGTAGTTACTAGAATAACATCTAGGAACAAAACTAGAATAATACTTGTAGTTACTAGAATAATACTTTGTAGTTACTAGAATAATACTTTGTAGTTACTAGAATAATATCTAGGAACAAAACTAGAATAATACTTGTAGTTACTAGAATAATACTTTGTAGTTACTAGAATAATACTTTGTAGTTACTAGAATAATAATAATGTACTTACTATAATAAACAGTTACTAGAATAATACTTGTAGGAAAAGTTACTAGAATAATACTTGTAGTTATTAGAATAATACTTTGTGGTTAGAATAATACTTGTAGGAACAGTTACTAGAAAAATACTTGTAGTTATTAGAATAATACTTTGTATTTGGAATAATACTTGTAGGAACAGTTACTAGAATAATACTTGTAGTATTCTAGTAACTGTTGAATAATAGTATAATACTTAGAATAATACACTGGCGGAAAGTGAAAAAAGAACACCAAGAAGGAGACGTCTGATACCAACGAAATTTATACAGCATAATAACGGAATACAGAGGATAACGTGATCAAAACATTATGGCAAAATACAGCTGTATTTGCTGGTAAACTGAAAAATAACATTCCCATGTAACATGGTTAGTACGAGGTTGAACCGCCATGAACTGCGTCACACTGTGCAATTCTGGCATGGAGTCTGTCGTACAGATGTTGGATGTAAGTTTGGGGTATTGAGTTCCAAGCATCCTCAACCTGAACGCGTAAATCGGGGATGGTCGTGGCTGGCCGTGGAGACCGGATAAGTCGTTGTCCCATAAAATCCCACACATGCTCAATGGGGGACAAATCCGGTGAACGTGCAGGCCATGGAAGTTGTCTCACACCCTGAAGTGCATGTTTCGTTGCACGTGCCGTGTGTGGGCGTGCGTTATCTTGTTGGAAAACACCACGATAGACCGACCTTACAAATGGCACAACAACGGGCTGAATAATTTTGTTGATGCATGAGGTGCTGTTTTACGTACCCGGTACAAACACTAGTTGCGTACGGGAGTTATAGCTGATCGCTCCCCACACCACGAGACCAGGTGTAGGCCCTGTGTGTCGCTGGCGGATGCAAGAAGGGTGGATATACTCCCCTGTGTGTCTGCGAACACGCATACGGCCATCGGAGGCTCCCAAGCAGAATCTGCTGTCATCGCTGAATACGACAGATCGCCATTGCGTACTCCAGTGCAGACGTTGGCGACACCACTGCAGCCGTTCCTGACGGTGGGCTGGAGTCACAGGTACACATGCCAGAGGCACACGTGCACGTAGTCCTGCATCCAGTAGACGGTTGCGGATTGTTCGCACAGTCACCTCAGGTGCAACGGCAGCTCGGATTTGCGTCGCAGTGGATGTTCTGCTTGACAACGCCGCTCTTCTTATGCGTCGATCGGTCCGCTCATCAGTTCGTCTGTGACTCCAGCTTCCACGTCTTCTCGTGTGGGAATGTTTCTCGGACCGTCTACGCCGCCATCGTACCACCACCGATACTTCCCATTCAATTCGCTCCGCAATACGACGATACGACCACCCGGCCTCGCGGAGTCCGACTAGACGACCTCGCTCAAAGTCCGATAACTGCTGAAATCGTACACGTCATCCATGTCCAGGCATTGCAGCTTCTTCAGGGTATTCGCACGAGTCCGTACGCCGACGACTGATTACATTCACTTCGCCGTACTCCTTAAATACTACCGACAATAATTTGCATATTATGCCGTGCTGTGGCGTAAGTGCTCACCGGTTGGTCCCGAAATAAACATCACACCTACGTAAACTCAACCCCATTAACACATGTAAATTTCATAATCGTCCGCCAATTCCTTCTTGGTGTTCTTTTTTCACATTTACGCGAGTGTATAATAGAATAAAACTGTTGAATAATAGAATAATACTTAGAATAATATAATTGAATAAAACTGTTGAATAATAGAATAATACTTGTAGGAACAGTTACTAGAATAATACTTGTAGTTACTAGAATAATACTTGTAGGAACAGTTACTAGAATAACACTTGTAGTTACTAGAATAATACTTTGTAGTTACTTGTAGTTACTAGAATAATAATAATGTAGTTACTATAATAAACAGTTACTAGAATAATACTTGTAGGAACAGATACTAGAATAATACTTGTAGGAACAGTTACTAGAATTTACTCTAGGAACAGTTACTAGAATAATATCTAGGAACAGTTACTAGAATAATATCTAGGAACAGTTTGTGGCAAGAATAATATCTAGGAACAGTGTATTGATGGCAAGAATAATATCTCTACTCTTCAGCGTATGATGGCAAGAATAATATCTCTGCTCTTCAGCGTATGATGGCAAGAATAATATCTAAGAACAGTTACTTAGTCATCTTACGGTGACTAAGTAACAGTTATTTTATTTCCGACAGATCTCTACTCTTCAGCGTATGATGGCAAGAATAATATCTAGGAACAGCGTATGATGGCAAGAATAATATCTAGGAACTACATTTTGTCTAGGAAGAGCGTATGATGGCAAGAATAATATCTAGGAACTACATTTTGTCTAGGAACAGTGTAGTATTTAATTCTTCTGAATTTAAATTCTATAAATTATGAGTGCCCTTGGCATAGAAAAATATAAGTGAAGCACAAGTATGTTGGGTTACAAAGTAAAAGTCAAACGTTGAGGAGGACGGGCAGTACTTAAGAAAAAGTTGGGAGAGATACGACCCCTGTATCCATACGTTTCGACGCCCATGTTCTGCTCCCTTTCCCCCAAAAGATTAGCAAAATACTCATTTGCAAAATGTATAGTTGAATATTCATTTACAAAAGAAAGGTCTGAAAAAAAATGCCACTTCTCTTCTTTTTGAAACTAATCGAAGGTACTGAATATTCCACGGCGTATTGGAGATGAAGATAAAAAAGGTGGTCCAAAATGGTTCTACTTTCTTCGAGTACAGATAACCAATTCTTTTCTCCATGACGTCTGGTACACTTATATGCATTGACAAGACGTCCATAAGTCTTTATGCCAGTTCCCATCTTCTTAATAAGTCCCTTGTTTCTTTGGTAATCCATTTCTATTTGTATTCCCACTGTTGCCCCGATATAAGAAGAATGCTGTCCTTCCAGAAAAATAATTGCCTCTTGTCTGGCGCTTAAACTTTTGCTGGTATTGCTTTCCGAGTAACTATTCCTTTTCCTTAACTAATCTCATTTGTAATCTGAGTGAATAAACCACATCTGTTCTTCGCCTAATCGCTCAACTGTTCGTCCAATTCGACTTAAAAGCGGACGTATTCCGTTTATTCTGCCTAAACGGCTTTACGGAGACCAAAATTTAAGCAGTACTTCTAACAAAATGAGTATATTGAAAGTTAAAAACTCAGCATTGGGGTCACGCTTATGTAAATGATAAAACACAAGAGCCATAAAGTTGATTTTTCATTTCTTAAAACATGCAAATGCAAGTTCGGAGACACATGAAGTGCTTTTATTCTTTCCACTCTTTTGAGATGAGTGAAAAAGCTTCAGAGATTACGCAGCTCATAAATTGTATCGTGTGTGGCTTTCATTTTCCTCTCCGCTTTTCCTTTTTGTGCTTCTTCAGACATATACGACCCGTGTGGTATTTTAATTTATTCGAGAGAGAGAGAGAAATACTGCTGTTTTGCACCAATAACAAAACACCCAGTAAAAATATAAAATGAGTTCCAAACACAATTAAAAGACATTTACAAGTATGCTGTCCTGCTGTAGAAGCGGTTGTCCGAGAGAGAAATTAACAAGCAATGGGAGGAAAAAACACACAATGTATTTACACAACGGAAAAGTGGTATCACGCATCCTTAGATTCTTTGATATAAACGAAGATTTTTTGTTGTTGTTGTTGCGGTTTTACGTGTTTCTTTCATACGCCTGAAAGTTGGACTCGTCAGAACTTAGACTAGAGCGAAAGAGGAACTTGTAGGAGCACCCTTTTCGCAATGATGAATGGTACACGCTCTGTTGGAGGGATTTTGCGTGCCACCAACCATTAGCGCATGACCTGGTTTCGCGTGCAGTTGTTTTCCACCCACACCCACACATACTCACTCACTTCCCCCCTGCTTTTAGAAAGAGAGAGAGAGAGATAGAAAGGAACAGGCAATCTTTTGCTTGGCCAGCAACCAGAAAGCATTCGTCGATTGTGTATGGCCAGTTTGTCCCTCAGGATGGAGCGGCCAAGTTCCCTCAAAGCCATTAACAGCGGTCTCCTCTCTGTGTTCCGTATTGCTCGAATGATGATGGTGTTCCTCGCCTGGTTCTTGACAGAAACAGAACATCTGACATCAGCAACTCGTCCGATAACTCACAAGTTGCTGGATCGTTGCACGATGGATGCTGCCAAAGACAGCTCGATCGATGGAACGCGCGCTGGATGACGGAACAAGAATGGATAAAAAGAATCAGTTCTACACTTCCCTGCCTCTTCCTTCCTCATCTTGCGGATTACGCACGCTGGTGTATGCGGGGTAAAGGTTTCAACGTCACAAAGCTTTACTTATGACTTCCACAAACATACTTTTTTTTTCGAAAGGGAAAGAGGAGGGGGGATGTAAATCATTTGAGATGACTCCATCCTTTTTGTTGCACAGCTTTTGACACATACACACACAAGCAAGCATGACATCGAATTCTGTAGTGTAATGAACGTTTTTCCTGAAGAAGTATAAAATATAGTACTTTTAAGGAATTTAAAGGTGTCAATGAATGAAATACGGGATTACACCAATGTACAATACAAATTTTGAAGTTGTGAATCCGTTTATTGGAGTAAATATGACATGAATGGTAAGTCACATTATATCCGAAAACTTGAAAATTTCGTCTTCCTGGAGCGGAAACCGAACCCACGTCTCACGGCTAGTACCCGAGTATGCTAACCACTACGCCACCCAGAACGACCAAGCCTCAAATTTCCGATTAATTAAAAAGTTTCCGATTTACACCAATAAACGGATTCACAACTTCAAAATTTGTATTTCAAGGTATTTTTTCAGACAAAAAAAAAAAAAAAATTAGTTTTACAACGAAATCTCCGAATAACGGTCACCTCGCGGACAAGTGAATAGTGACCGTTGTTCGGAGCTGGGCCGTAGCTCGCAAAATGAGTTAAGAGTGAATTCATTATCCCCTGCGACACAAGCAAGCGCCCCTCTTCCGGAAAATGGACGTCGTTGTACATTTTTTAAAATTTTCTTTTCAACGGTTAATGAAAATTACGCTTGTAGTCAATATAAGTGTAGATACTTAACCTTTTTTATTGGTGTACTGCACTTTTTAAAATATAGCAAAACCGAAATGATACATCATGATTGATGGATAACACAAAACAAATGGACTCCCGATGCGAATCAGTAGAAAGAGTGGCTCCAAGGATTCTTTAAATAAATAGCCACAAGACTTATTGATGTTAAAGGTTGGAATTTTGAATAACGTTACAAAAAGAAAAGTGACGTAGCGACCTAGGTGAGAAGAAAGCTAAAACAATGTTCATCTCTTGGTAAATGACTGTGATATGCTAAGTTGTTGTTTAAAAAAAAATCCAGGTATTTAATTTCCTAGGAGTCTTGTCATGGGGATGTTTTAGCAAAATGTATCCCTTTTGGCTTTAGAAAATAGTGCTAAAGGGAAATCTGTGCGCGCGCGCGAGAGAGAGAGAGATAGGGTAAGAATAGTTTCTCGGTATTTGTGTTAACGAGACTCTTCCTTCCCGTTAGGGCTCAGTTATGTATGCCAAATTGTAACTCTTTGCTGATGCCACGAACATGAAAGAATTGTACTTCACGAAAAATATCAAGATTATTGGCGATATCAAATCAGTTCTTTATTGCTATCTAATTTCAGCATTCGAATTGTCCTGCGGAATTATCTTACAAAATTGCTATTTGAATCTCTTTGTTCGATACTTAGTGTTTTGTTCCCTACGTTCTTTCTTACCTACTCTAAAAATTTACCTACAGAGCCGTTCATATTCGTTCATTTCCTCGTCGGGGAGACCCGTCCAAAAGTGCATCTTCTCAGATCAACCATTCCTCCTAGTTCAGTCTTTTCCTAGACTTCTCTTTTTCTCTGTCCTGACCGCCTCTTAGAGTTCTTAGCTACTTGTCTCCCTGTGTGTCCGTCCTGGCTCCAAGGGCAAGGCGTCCACCCACTCTCTCTCTGAATCTTTGCTCCCTTCCTAGATTTCCTCTCTCTTTTCCTCTCTTACCCCTGTGTCCGTCCTTTCTTAAGCGTGACCCCTGTGTCCCCGCGCCTCTTACCCTTCCCCGCTCCGCAAAAAGGGGAGCTAGTTCCTATATCTGACGCCTCTTATGCAATAAACTAATTAAGCAGTATGGAATCGCTTGCTGATGACAATGCCCATGATTGCAGTGTAGGCAAATAAAACGATATAAGCACTTAAAAGGCTGTATGTCTAATTACAGTGTCCACCATGAAGCCCCTTCGAACATTCTCTTGCCGCCTGACCATATATCAAAATGAATTAATAGCAAAATCCTTGAAAATCTCCAAAATTCCCGTAACATTTGCGTGAGGAAAAAGGGGTTTGTTGACCGGAATATGAGGATTGTTGGGTTTGGGCTTAGATTCTGAAAAAAAAAGGGGTGTTTGGCTGTTGACCACAGTAAGAAGAGCTTATCTCCGAGCACCAGGAAAGGAGAATGCCCGATTAAAGATGGAAAAAAAAAATAAAACCCAAGAAAAGATTAGCAGAAAGAGTGAAAATACGACATGAATGAGCCAGAACAGTAAACTAGTTGGGAGCAATTTTCCCTGCAGCGGGGGGAAGCAAACTCAGATAATAAAAAATCAGATAATTCAAACACATTCAGGTAATGACGCTTTTAGTTTTATATCTTATTTTATATCTTATTTTTTGTGTTATAAGGTAATTCAGTTTTCTTTCTTTTCCTTTCTTCATATTTTTATTTTTTTTATTTCATTGTTTTTACTTTTTGGCATGGAGAAATTATTCGCTAGGTAAGTATTAACAAATGCAGCATAAAAAAAAAAAAAGAAGGTAAAACCATCTGTACCCGTGTAAAATAATAATTTGTGATGGAATACAGAGTACCCAAGTGACTCTTCACCCCCTGCCTCCGGTTTTGAGACTTCTCTATGGCCCTGGTTCGTAGGTTAGGCCAAAGGTAACATTGTTAGTCCGTTACGTACGTACAAAAGCAGAATAATTGTACAAAACTCATGACGAAAAATTTTTTTGAGTGTTTTCGGGCATTCATGTCTTTTATTTTGGGGCAATCCTATGATGCCAGATTGACCGAAACCATCGAAGGCTATCTTAATGTACTTTTTTTAGAGCATACTTTCGATATAATCGATGCGTCTGTTTGCGATAAAAATAATGAATCTCACTTATATCCTACCGGCTGGGAATATGATTTTGTAGCAAGATTGATCGATAATTTTAATGGGTGTGGTGTGTGTGTGTGTGTGTGCTAGACGTGAAGGTCTACCTGCAGCTGGTTTCGGAGTAATTTTGGGAAAAATATGAACTTCCTCCTGCGGCGAAGTCTGTTTTAGGTTATTTCTGGGAGATTACTACTGTCACGTACGTACCAATTACAAGATGATGTTAATAGTGCAGTATGCGAATTAAATATTTCTTGGCAAGAGAAGGGGAAATAATGAAGGATTATCGACTTTTTCATGCCGTGAATGGGAAGGCGTCTCAAAAGCACCTATCGCTGCACTCGGGCGGAAGTCTTTATAATGTCGTGAAATCCAGCCGATCCCTCTTGTTAATTATCCCAATACATTATTTATAAATGGAGTAAGGCAAAAATAAAAGTAATTTTTCAGCATACTCCAAAGCCGTAATTTTTTGTATGTCTTCCGTACGCAACAAAATATCACGCTAAATTTCCATTTCGTCCGTCCGCGTCTGTAGATACGATGTCTTGTATTCTTCTGCATCGGAAAGCTGCAGTCATTGCCAATATTATCGGCTGCTCAAGTAAGAGCAACACTTTTTACTAAAATGTTCGAAAGTCTGGAAAGAATTTTCATTTATGGTAATTTCCTGAAAATAACGTGCATCAAATTTTTCAGTAGGTCTCCTACTTTCAACGAAATTTCTGTTTAAAAAAGCATAACGGAAATGCCAGTAGTTTGAAAAATTTTCCGTTGCCATTCATTTTAGTTTTTACAGAAATGTTAGTATAAGATTTTCCAGAAACCTCGATTTTGACTTTTTCAGTCCCCGCATAGAAGAAAGTTCCGTTCCCACCTTTTGTTTCAGCTTAAATGCACCATTCGCATTTCAAGATTTTCCTGACTAGCGAAGTAAAGAAATATTTCCCTTTGATGGCGGTGGTTTACACGCCAGTAAGGAGCGCTGCTGACTGAGCAAGCAAGTCACCACCAAATCACCTTTAAAGTAGAAACGAAGGGAATGGCGTCGCGCAAAGATGAACGGTTTTTCGCTATGAACGTGGTTTAATTAGTCATTTTATTTTCTATAGGAGCTTATTATTTTTCTGAATTGGTTTATAATATTTTTTTTTCTATAGGAGGACTTATCACAAACTATGTATTTTTTTCATCATGAAGCAACGGTACTTTTTTTAAATTGAAGCAACGGGACGTTTTGAAATTGGCAATGACTTTCACTTATGTATTAGAAAAAGTGAAATGTACTGTGTACTTCACAGTATTATTTCACAAAAGTCGTGAATATAAAATTCATTTGTGATAGGTATAATAGCGTTTCTATTATGGGATCCATAGACTGATACACAGGTATCACACAATCACCCGAAAGACACGTTAAATACCCGGCTTCTTAGGGTAGCACAATATACCTTACAATAACAGGTGCACTAACTAAAGGGACAGGGGCCACCGGGGAATATCGGTTGCCACAATATCCTTAATATCAGGCGATATGATATCTACAATATCCGGTCTCGCTACAGAATATCAAAATCAGGTCCGCGAACAGATGATTGTAATTGGTCCGTAAATCAAACTTCAAATTTTCCCTCCAACCACTCTTATTACCATCAACTTTCCATCATACGGATACGGAAAAAGTGAGAACAGAATTGTTTTGTTAATATACGAACGGAATCGTGAAAAAGTTTTCTAAAAACTCAAGATTTCCGATAACACTTCTTGGAAACGGAAAATTTTCGTTATTCTTGGCTCGCGTACTTGCTTTTTGAAGTCACACATCTGCAGGCCCGTTTGTTTGCAAACTGGTTACCATGGAAACAAAGCTTCTAGTCGCAGGGAATGTTGGGAAGACCTATACGTCTTGTTTATCAGAAGGTTCGTTCAGATGCGCAGTAGTGAAGGGTTTTTCTGGCGACTCGCGCATGACGTAGCTGTGGAGGCAGATCATTTGCTTCGATAGTTTGTTTACATGCAGTTATTTTTAGTCTTGCGTTTATTTCGTGGTATTTCATCAGTTTTTTTTTTTATCGAGAGTCGTATTTTTATCGTGATAGGATAAAGATAACTATTCTGGTAACGAAAGGTAAGCGCTGCAAGATTAAGATAACTATTGTGGTAACAAAAAGAAATCGTTCCATTGCTGTGTGTTTGTTTGCCAGAAAACTTCAAGAGCCCACGATTCCGTGCTAATATTTCTAATATTTCTTTAAAAACTGTTTGCGAATCTTCGGAAACTAATTTGTTTAGAAAAACAAACTGTTCAGTGTTCTAAACAAACACTTTCACTCACTGCAGTAAAAGTCAAAATATACAGCTTAATTTTAATGAATTTCTAAGTAAATTTCAAGCATAATTTCTATCCGAATTATTAAAAATGCTCACCATTTCAAGGTCGAAATTTAAAATGGAGATTAAAAAAGTAACAGTGCTGTGTTTAAATGAAAGTCGACTGCATTTTGGTAGTGAAAACAAACGGATTAATTTCTAGTCGAATTCAGTACAAACCTTTATTTTGTATCTAAATTTTATGTCCCATAAGCTATCTCTGAGAATAGTTCTGACGCTAGTTATTAAAACTGCGCAAATTAAAAAAGATAGTGACATTTTTTTTGTCCATATGAATTCCTTATTTGTTTTTGGTAAAAATCTCAGGTCCCCACCGTGTTGTTTCACAAACGCATATGGCTAACGGTGAACGCAACTCTATTATATTAGTTAATTTTAATTTTTGCGCATATAAACTGTAAGTTCTCCTCTTTGCCTTGAGTTATGTACGAACGCTGTGTGTTTTGCTTTCGCTCTGTGCCTCCACAGTGACGTCAAATGAAAGAGCCAATGAGAGCGTAGATCGCTAGTGGACCCAACCTAAAAGATATTTAAGAAACTTGTTGTTTATGACGTCTAGTGCCGCGGGTGGCCTAGTGAGCAACGTTCGTGACTGCCACTGAAACGACCTCAGGTTCGATCCCAGGCAGGTACGAACGCTCGATCCATTAAACATCCGCCGTGCGTCGCGGATGGGCATGTTAAGCCGTCGGACCCCGGGTACTGATCTCCCGGTAGTAAATAAGGGCGTCTTCTACCTCGCTTCCGTGTCACTTTTCCTATCGGGCACTCTAGCCCAAATCTCCTAGCTTCCTATTTCTAAGGGTTGTTTAAGACCTGGGGTCAGACACTCCCTTCCTAAGATCCTCTACATATGATCTGATCTCATGTGACGTCAGAACAGAAGTCTTCGTTCTTCGAGTGTTGATGTTTCTGAAGGAAACTGGTGTGTAATGAATTTCCATCGATGGAAATTCATTAGAACACCATCAATTTCCAAGATATTCTGATGAATTTCCATCGAAGATGTGATTATTTAGCTACTTGTGTTGTTTTGAGTCATATGAAGCTGTGGAAGCTGATGCATGACGCCATTGATAAACAAAGGTGAATCACGGTAAGCTTACGTTGGTAAAAAGGAATGTACCAAAACGGTAATTGAGTGTTTTAGAACACTACCCTCCTTCAATTAATGTGTATTCTTGTTTTCGTTAATAGTGAAATAAAATTCAGTGTTTTTTTGTTTTTGTTTTCATCATTTGAATATTAAGGAACAAATAACTACAGAAAAGTAATTCGAAAGTATCAGCATTATTATTTTCCAAGTCTGTCGAATGTGAACATGTGGAACACCGATCTCTTTGTTTTTTGTTATGAAAACATGGTAGTTCTAATATTGTATGAATATCGCTCATTACTTGAACTCGAAGTACGCCGACATAACAGCTATTAACCTGAGACAGTTGAACACAAGTATTTGTCAACTGAAATATGAAAAAATCCATGATATTCAGTCTTGACGCAGGACTACGTCTAACTCCGCGGATAGTATGGGGCGACTTACGGCCAACCACCTGTGTCAAAAATAGGTCCCAATTGAAATCATTACAGCGTTAAAAATACGTACCGCACACTAATCGTGTTAGCATATTCGTAAACAGCATGGAATCCAATTTGCGTACTGCGCAATACATCGCGCGCGCGACGCTTCCTGTGCGCGGGGGAGATGATGCAATATTTTTGGGTGCGGGTCGCCGCGTTTCACTCAGTCTATCTCGGCAACCGTGAGCGCAACACGACTGTGCATAGTATCGTTTTAAAGCTCTCGACGAGATCTATTCAAATATATGAAGAACATTTCGCAGTGGTTTGAACTGAACATTTCAAAAATTGTTTTCTTGTGAGCCGGTGAACACTTTTGACAATATCGCAGTTCATCTGGGCAACCGTGAGTGCCAAACGACTGTGTATGGTATCGTTTCAAAGCTCTCGACGAGATCTATTCAAATATGTGAATAGCATTTAGCAGTGGTTTGAACTGAACATTTTAAAAATTGTTTTCTTGTGAACCGGTGAAAACTTTTGACAATATCGCAGTTTATCTGGGCAACCATGAGTGCCAAACGACTGTGTATGGTATCGTTTTAAAGCTTTCGACGAGATCTATTCAAATATATGAATAAAATTTAGCAGTGGTTTGAACTGAACATTTTAAAAATTGTTTTCTTGTGAACCGGTGAAAACTTTTGACAATATCGCAGTTTATCTGGGCAACCATGAGTGCCAAACGACTGTGCATAGTATCGTTTTAAAGCTCTCGACGAGATCTATTCAAATATATGAATAAAATTTCGCAGTGGTTTGAACTGAACATTTCAAAAATTGTTTTCTTGTGAGCCGGTGAACACTTTTGACAATATCGCAGTTTATCTGGGCAACCGTGAGTCCCAAACGACTGTGTATGGTATCGTTTTAAAGCTCTCGACGAGATCTATTCAAATATGTGAATAGCATTTAGCAGTGGTTTGAACTGAACATTTTAAAAATTGTTTTCTTGTGAACCGGTGAAAACTTTTGACAATATCGCAGTTTATCTGGGCAACCATGAGTGCCAAACGACTGTGTATGGTATCGTTTTAAAGCTATCGACGAGATCTATTCAAATATACGAATAGCATTTCGCAGTGGTTTGAACTGAACATTTTAAAAATTGTTTTCTTGTGAACCGGTGAACACTTTTGACAATATCGCAGTTTATCACACAAACATATCTATATCGGTTATTTGACGATACAGCACCAATAAAAGTTGGAAAGAGAGTGAGACAAGATGGCACCATATCTCCTAAACTCTTCAGTTCCACACTGCTAAATGTATTTCAACCGTTGAACTGGGAAAACAAAGAGATAAAGATTAATGGAGATTATTTAACTCACCTTCGTTTTACTGGTGACGTAGTCATTTTTGAAACTTCCCATCCAGAACTGCAGAGTATGATCCAGGAACTTGCTCACAAGAGTAAAGAAGTGGGGTTAAAATATATTTTTAGAAGACAAAACTGATGTGCAATGCTTTTATAAGAAATGAGGATTTATCGATTGATGGGGAAAAGCTGGAGATAACGGATATCTGCATTTACCTTGAACAGCAGATATCAAGCAAAGATGCCTTGATGAAGAAATTAATCAACGTATCAAACTTGGTTGGAGAGCTTTTGGAAAAAGCAGTGCAATTTTTAAGAGCAATATGCCATTATGTCTTAACAGAAGAGTGTTTAATCAATGCATCCTTCCAGTGCTTACGTACGGAGCAGAGACGTGGACCTCAACTAAAAAAGACATACAAAGACAGCAGACAACTGAAAGAAGCATGAAGAGATGCATGCTTGGTGTAACCAGGAGAGGAGGAACTCAGGGATAAAGAAAATGAAAAGAGTGAAAGGCATCATGATCTGAGTAAAATCCCTGAAATGGCAATGGGCTGGGCATGTTACCAGAAGGACGGACCACCGATGGACAAGCGAAATTTTAGATTGGATTCCAAGGGACAGGAAAAAGACTCAGCAGAAGTCCACATGGGAGATGGACGGGTGAAATTCAAGAGCATGCAGGAGTGACATGGAGGATGCTGGGGCAAAGCAGACCGTTGCGGAAGATACTTGGGGAGACTTTCATACAGCAGTGGGTTGATAACGGTTGATTATATATATTTTCCCTTTAAATTAATGAACTGTAATGTAAATTCAATAGGAATAAGAAATTGTTGGCCGTAGTCCCGTGTTTTATTAACAAATCATTTTGATTCTTGTGAGTTCAAAGAAACTATTTATCTTTGTTTATCGTGATGCCAAAATATTCAGTACTGGTTTATATCTTGACATTATACGTGTGTACAGATTGCTGTATGCTGATGACACAGTCCTTTTGGTGAAGAGCAAAAGTGAGTTGCGCAGTATGTTGTTCCGGATATGCGAAGTTTATGTGAAATTCAAACTGAGTATAAATAAGATTAAAACCAAATTCATGATTTTTGAGTGCGGAACTGCAAGTACTGAATGCAAGATCAGTTTATATGACACTGAGATGGACCAGGTGAATGAATTTGTTGTTTTGAACTGCTAGTTCTGAATGCAAGATAGACCAGGTGAATGAATTTGCTGCTTTGAACTGCTAGTTCTGAATGCAAGATAGACCAGGTGAATGAATTTGTTGTTTTGAACTGCTACTTCTGTACTTCTGACTGCAAGTTCAGTTTAAATGATACTGAGATGGACCAGGTGAATGAATATGTTGTCTTGAATTGCTAGTTCTGAATGCAAGATAGACCAGGTGAATTAATTTGTTGTTTTGAGCTGCTACTTCTGACTGCAAGATTAGTTTAAACGATACTGACATGGACCAGGTAAATGAATTTGGTTGTTTTGAACTGCTAGTTCTGAATACAAGATAGACCAGGTGAATGAATTTGTTTTCTCAGGAAGCACGTTTGACAGAGAGAACAAATTAGATGGTGAAATTATTGAGCGAGAGAATTCACGTTTGAAGGAAAGGATTTCACAGGAATGATGGTTTCTCAAAAAGGTCCCGAATGGCTGTGTATGAAAGTGTAATTGTTCTTACTCTGATGTATGGCAGTGAAACCTGGGTTCTACAGAAGAGACATAGGAGTCGTCTTGTGTGCTGGAGAGATTCTTTCTTTACGGGAGATTTGTGGCAAGACAGGTTCTAACCAGGTGAGGAACGAAAATGTGTTCATGTGTGATATGAAGCCAAATGTTGTTCGCAAATATTCGTAGGCGCTTTGGTCATGCTGAAAGGATGAATGCTTAGATGTTTCTTAAGAGAATTTATTCAGCCGAAGTGGCAAGGATGCCATGGGAATTATGGGAGGACCAGGCTTAACAATGTTATGAGAAAAAGATAGTGAGTATAAAATACAAAATCTATCTTTAATAAATATCTTGAATGGATGCCGGTTGCTTCGACTTGCGAATCCTGTGATGGTTATATTCAAATTAATCGGAAACTTGATACTTGGTTGTTTTGGGTGGTGTAGTGGTTAGCATACTTGGTCGCTATCTGGGAGACGCGGATTCGATTTCCCGCTCCAGGACGACGAAATGTTCAAGTTTTCGGATATTATCTGACTTTCCATCCTTGTCATATTTACATCAAAATACGGATTGTCATCATCAGAATTTGTTTATCAGACACGTGATAGATGTCACTGGAGTTGTGAGCCGAGATTGCTGTAAAAGGAGACGTCTGATACATCAACAGTAAATAAAATCTAGTTGTATCGGTTTTAGACAGTATTCTGGTAGATGAGCTTTCTTTTAGGAGCTAACCAATCTCAGAAAACAGCTAAGTGATATGTATACTCCGATTAGCCATTACATTATGAACACCACCAGGCTAGAGAAATGAGCGCACCTGGAGACCGAAGAGTGACGCAGGTAAAGTTCACAGAGCAGTATATAAGTATGTACACAACCCAAGGACCGGCTTTCGGTTAGTAAAGTGCTCGAAGTCAGAATGGGAAAAATCTGCCGATTTATCGGAGTTTGATAAAGGACAAATTGTGATGGCACGGCACCTCAGAACTACGGTCTCGGAAACGACGCGGTTTGTGGGTTACTCACGTGCTGTGATAGTCAGTACGTATCAAAAATAGAGCACAGATGCCCAAACGACGAACCGTCGTCTAGCCGTGTGTTGTCCGCAGCTAATTGACGCCAGAGGGCAGCGGAGACTGTCGCGCATTGTTCCCAACGACCGCAGGGCCACATTGCGACAAATCACCTGCAGCTACAACAGTGGTGATCAGGGCAATGAGTCCCAGTACACAGTTCATCTCAGCCTTCTGCGCAAGGGTCTGCGTAGCCGAAGACCCAGCCGGGTCCCCATGCTCAATGCACGTCATCGCCAACAACGCATGAAATGGGCCCAAGATCATCGAGATTGGACCGTGGATGATTGGAAGAAAGTGGCCTGGTCTGACGAATCACGATTCCCGGTGCATCACGTAGACGAAGGTGCGCGGATACGCCGATTACCAACGGAGGATGTGGCACCTGGACGTACTGTTGGGCGGAAACAGGCAGGCGGTGGTGGCGATGTTATGCTGCGGGTGATGTTTTCTTGAGGCACTTTAGGCCCCATTATCCCAATAGCACAATCCCTGATATCTGTCAGATATCTGAACATCGTTGCAGACCAAGTTCACCCATTCGTGGCAACTGTTTTCCCTGCTAGTGGTGGCCATTACCAACAGGATAATGCATCATGCCACACTGCCAGAATCGTCAAGGAGTGGTTGGAGGAACATTCTGGCGAATTTCTGTTAATGTCCTGGCCTCCAACATCATCTGACATGAACCCAATCGAACATTTGTGGTTCGACTTGGAAAAGCGGTTCGCGCTAAATCACCACCACCCTGAAATGTACGGGAACTGGAGGACCTGCTGTTGACATTATGGTACCAGATACCCCAGGATACCTATCGCCATCTCATCGAATCGATGCCTCGCCGAATGGCCGCTGTTTTGCGGGATAAAGGGCAGGGCCGGATTAAGTGTTTAGTGGACCCTTAGGCTAATACATTTTAGTGGGCCCCAAGGCTAAGACATCTGAATGGGACCCCAAAGAACGTAGAATGGGTAATTATTATGAAGTTCGTTAAACACGAAACTGTAACTCTGCAGAATTTTCATAATAAGTGATTGTATTTTTCATTGTTCTCACAACAACATGAGTTAAAAGCTTAAGATTCCTAGATTTTGTCTTGGATGTTCTAATTATTTAGCATCATATACTTTTTTGTTACGCAATGTGAAGCCATAACGGACTCCGACCATGATTCCAAGTGTAAATTGAGAAGTGTGGGTAGATGGTAGTGAAAAAAAGCTGAAAGTGTCTCGCCGGTGTGCAGTCGGACACAACGACCCCGCTGTACCCGAGGACATAACGACTCCGCTGTACACAGCGACATGAAAAAGTTAACTTTGGCTAGTCACTGTCTTAAAATCTGTTTGTCTTCTGGTCCCTGTTCCTGACCAAGTGAAAATCATACGAGACAAAAGTAAAACTTATTTATAAACCTCTCTCTCTCTCTCTCTCTCTCTCTATCTATCCATCTGTCTGTGTATTTAATACACTGCTGGCCACCCAAAATGCAACACCAAGAAGGACACGAGACAGCAAAGCCAGATTTGCTGGACACATAACAACAGATACAAAGATGAAACGATTGAGCTTACAGGCCCGTGCGACTTGCTGAACACGCAGACATCAATAGTTCGTGTGGCCCGCATGGCTGGCAATAACGGCCGCTACACGTCGCGTCATCGAACGACAGAGGCTTTGGATATGGGCTTAGAGTATGTCGGTCAAGGCTGCTTCCACACGTTGCGACAGTTCATGAGGCGAAGCCGCGGGTGGTGCTTGCCGGGTCACTCGGTTGCCGATCAGCGACCAGACGTGTTCGATGGGCGACATATCGGGAGAACATGCGGGCCACGGCAGCAGTGACACCTGGTGGGCCGTGAAGAACTGTTGCACGATGCGTGCCACGTGCGGGCGCGCATTGTCCTGTTGAAACATGGTCGCTGGCAGGTCCTACAGGTAAGGGAGGACAACAGGCTCCAAAACGACGGAGATGTAGCTGTGGCTGTTGAGTGTACCGGCGATGCGTACCAGAGGGGTGCGGGTGTCATATCATGTCGTCCCACACGGGCGCCGATGTCTCGGTACGATAAACCGCTGTGGCGATAAGCCACTATTCGTCCTCTGTCGAACTCCGAAACGTGCTGGAATGACTGCCATATTCTGCGACGAGGCATCAGGAAGCTTCCCACGCACAGGTCCGGTAGCACAACAAACTTCCACTATTTACACCCAGCCTTCTGTCCACCCTTCTTATAGTGCTTCTCGGTGGCGTGCCGGGCGCACATGATTTGCATATGCCCTGCAATGCTAATCGTTTGCATGTCCTCTCGCGGGTGACGCATGCTGCGAATTTCAGGCCAATCGGATGCTTCCTTCTTGGCCAGCAGTGTATTTGCCCAGACATGTCTCCTGGGCCCTTCGTCATGGTGGGCCCCAAGGCTATAGCCCCTATAGACACCTTCTTAATCCGGCCCTTCTAACTAAAGGGGGTCTTACAGCATATTAGGTAGGTGGTCATAATAATGTAATGGCGCATCCGCGTATATGTACTTGTGCAACTTCTAGAATTTAAGATATTGGTTTGCAGATGGACGACCAAACAACACCAGAAATACGTCCCTTACTTCCGAAATACATAACTGAAAGATCTTTGTTCCAGTGAATTGAAAATACATACTGCAGAAATGACACAAAAGTTCCCTTAAAACAGCATTTGTTTTGTAACAAAATTTTTAAGGAAATAAACCTTTGAAATGCGAGCTTTCTTAGAAATTCGGGATGTTTCTTCTACAGTTTAAGCCCACTGGTATCCCAAAATCTTCTTACCCCTCTCAAGAGCATTTCTAAGACAGCTTGTTTACAAGATGCTCTCAGTTTGTTGTTCCGAAGAATAACAGCTCCTCCTTAAAATATATTCGAGTAACAAGTACGCGAATTTTTCCTTGTGTGGCCTCTCCTTCTCTCTGGAGTCAATGGCACAGAAAGACATGAAAATCACGAAGAATTTCCGTGAATGCTTTGTCTCTTAAACACTTAACATTAACGAAGCAAGCATTTGCAGCTTCCCCCATCAGTTTTATTTTTACAGAAATAGGAACGACGTATATTTTCGTCGCTGGTGAATATTCTTAGGTGATTTATTATACGTTTCTATATATATTCATCATAACCGACATCGTAATTTTCGCCACATATAACTTCTCATTTGCAAAATTTTTATTTGCGCTTAAATTTAATGCAAACTGTTTACGTTAATAGTGTGAAAGTTCAAAGCTTTTTTCACTTTAACATGATTCAATCGCAATTTATGTCCGAAAATACGAAGCTTGAAGATTTTTTAAAAAATAAAGCATCCCAAATAGTTTTTCCATACCTTTTATATTCACATATGCAAAATAAAAATATTTTAAAGTAATGTATCTCTACGTAGCATGAAGACTTTTCTTTTCAGCTGTTAGGTGCTTCTCACAGAGCACTTTTTTATTTTATTTACCATGTACCCCTACGAAGCATTAGTTTATTTTACTCCTTTGATATTGTACCTATACAGTGGTGAGCATTTACTTTTTTTTCCAGTGACAGCGGACCCCGCACGGGGATAACTGGTTTTCCAGTTATTTGGGAGCGGCGCCCCCACGGCCCGAGCTGACCTTGTGACTGGTCAACATCTGATGTCATGCCACAGCTTGTTTTTTTCTTATTTTGGTGCTGTTGGTGTTTGCAGGGACGGCTGTTCATCCAGCTGTTGGGGAGTCGCGGCCCCACGTTCCCGAGCTGGTCTTGTGTCTCGCTTTTTCGTTTTTATTTATTTTCTCCACTGGCTAGTTGCCCGTGTTGTATTCTCTACCTAATCGCTACCACGTTACGTACTAACACCCCGGTCTTGTGGTTTTGTTACCCTCCACCACTAACTGATTTATATTAACCGCTCAGTTCGTAGGTTGCTGAGATTCCGTTTAGGTTCCCTGCCAGGATTTGTCTTCTTTGGATTTCTTTTTTTTTTTTTTTTTTTTTTTTTTTTTTTTTTTTTAGCTGGATTGGGTGCTAGACCTACCTGCATGTTTGCCGCGTGCGGAGACCCGTGAGGCGGAAATGGGATGTCTGGCGGCTGAGGTCGCAGAAGACCGGTTAAGTGCCTCCTGTGTACCAACACTCCTCTTCGACCCCGGCTTCGCTGTAAACGGGAGGCTAGAGCCTAACCCACCTCTGGTCAGAAGTCTTGTACCAAGTTGTGTGCAGGGCTTTAGCGGCTTTTTGTCGTATTGCACGGCAGGGTGAGCCCGGGGGCTGTGGGATCATGCCAAAGGCGTTGGCATGACGGTACCCGGAGGCCGAAGTGTCCGCCGAGTGCGTGTGATCACAGCCAACGGACTATATTTGCAACTAAGCTCTAGAACTGTGTCTTGCGTCATGTGTTTGGCTTGCGGACCTCCAGTTCTCCCCTGTTGGGCTCGATTGTGGGCGGAGTACGTTGCTGATGAATTTTTCTTACTCCCATGGGGAAACATAAACCCTCCTCAAAATTTAAAAAACAACAGGATATGGTGATTGATCAGGGGCCAAATTTGCCTCAACCACCTCCCACACATAACACACTGAAAAGAACTTTCGTTGAAAAACGACATCACCGCGACGTATCTTTAGATCCAGGTGTTGAGCCGTCAGCTCAGAAACGTCGCATTACACTTGCAGATTCGATACCTCAAGCTACTTTTCTCGTCATTTCTTCTACTGACCAGATGTTGAAACTTTCCTCAAAGTCTCCTTTTTCATCTCGAAGGCACTTGCGGGTGTTGCTGGCTCTTTGAAGTCAGTGAAGAAGCTACGCTCTGGTGACCTGCTTGTGGAAACTTGCACTCTCTCTCAGAGCAAATCTCTTCTGCAGTTGACCAGACTTCAGGATATTCCAGTTCAAGTGACGGCACATCCGTATCTCAACACCTCCAAGGGAGTCATTTCTGAGCCCGACTTGTTGGTCTGCGATGAAGATGAACTTGTGTGTGAACTTGCTGATCAGGGTGTCATAGCTGCCCGACGCATGACTTTCAGGCGCGATGGCGCGCTGATCAAATCACGAAATGTTATTTTGACTTTTAACAGCCCGAAGGTACCTACTGAAATAAAGGCTGGTTACTTGTTATGTGCAGTTCGTCCTTATATACCAAATCCTCTACGCTGTTTTAAGTGCCAGAGGTATGGACATTCCCAGCGGTCCTGTAACAGTGTTGCGAGGTGCGCCAATTGTGGTTCCCGCGACCACGAAGGGACTGGATGCACTTCAGAGCCCTGCTGTGTAAACTGTGGTGACTCCCACGCTGCTTATGCCAGGTCCTGTTCGAAGTGGAACGACGAGAAGGCGATCCAGCGCCTCAAGACCCTGGAGGGCCTCTCGTACCCTGCTGCCAAGGCCAAGTTGGGTATTCCCACCACCCGACAGCGTACTTTTGCCGCAGTTGTTAAGTCTCAGCCACAACCCGTGCAGCCTTTTGTTCCGCGCCCTGTAGCTCTCGCCGCACTTGCCACGCGATCTACAGCTGAACAAGCGACACAGGTGGATTTCACCGAGCTCCAGCTTATTCGACCAGCTGCGTCTTCGCCTTCTCTTTTGAAGACGCCCGCCTCTTCCGGTTCCCAGCAGACAGCCTGCACGTGCGGAAGACCCGGCCCTCAATCCGCAAAGGTGTGCGGTGTCCATCAAACTGTCTCGGCCTCTGCGAGGTCCCCACCCTCACCCAACATTATAGAAGAACACGGGGGGGAGGAGAGTGACAGTTCGTCCCCAGCCTCTACCAGCATTGCAGAGGAACATGGGGGGAGGAGAGTGACAGTTCGTCCCCGCCCTCTGCCAGCATTGCAGAGGAGTGTGGGGGGAGGAGAGTGACGGTTCGTCCTTTTCCATTAGTAAATATGTTACTTTTAATAAACATCATTAACTACCTTTTCTTCACTGCTTTCTTCATACTCTTTTTCAACTTTTACCAAGCCTGTCTGTTCTTCATCATTTTCCACGTTTTTAAAAATCTGTGGCTGATCGTTCTTTGTCTGGCGCTCTTTGGCCAAACCTGGCCCTTGCGCCAATAAAATCCAACAACCAACCAACCAACCAGTGACAGCGGAACCGGGCCCGGTCAATAGTTTCAATAATTTTAGCCAAGATTTTTATTTCTATTTCTTTTTTTTTTATTTGGCGAATGTGCGCTTTTTTGTTGTGATGTGCCTTACAAAGTTTCTCTAGGTAAGGAGCCGTCCATAAAGTACGTCCGAGATTACAGGGGGGAGGGGGTTCCTGACAACCGGACCAAATGTGACATGGGAGAGGGGGGGGTGTAGTAATTCGAGCAACCAGCGGCAAAAATATAGTGAATGGTATGTCTTCGTTTTGTTTTCTCTTCTTTTCTTCTTTGAATAGTTAAAAAAAAATTATGAAATATTTCAGATTTCTGATGATATTTAGCTAAATCAGAAAATTAATATTAAGTTCTCGTATTTGTACTACCAAATCTATCGTGTTTTGTAGATGCTGTGATCGGGAGTGTTGAAAACCTTGAATGCGTGCGTTCATTTGTAGATCTTTATTTCAGAATGATAAAGTTCGGGTGGCGTTTGGGAATAAATTAATGCCTAAATAATAAATACTTTCTGGAGAAAATGTGTAAATATATATGGAACATTCCTTTAAATAGTTACATGTTTTCTATCTGTTTCTCAACGGATTTCTAAAAGCAGTTGTCAAAAATAAAGGGTGTCAACAATCGGACAAAATGTGACATGGGGGAGGGGCGGGGCGGGGCGAGTCTAAAAATAGTAAAATATCCCGGACGTACTTTATGGACGGACGTACTAAGTGTTCAGGTGGTCCTAATACTTAAAAAAGCTTCTTAGGCATTGTTTTTCTTCTGTTTGTTCCGGGAAACGGGAAGGGAGGGGTAGGTACACTACGATTAGAAATATCGGGCCCGGTCAATGATCCTTACTTTCCGCCGCCTCTGCTTTTTTCATATGATGCGTTTTCACGGGACTTTAAGAAATTTTCTTTGGCATATCTCTACAATGCACTAACATTTATTATGGTTTTCTTGAATGTACAGTACGCTGGGAATAATGAAAAAGAGTAAAAAACAGAAAAGGAAAAAAAAAAAAAACCGCAATGTTTTTTACGTCTTCAAGGAATTACCACGAATCTTCTTTTATGCGGTCTTTCATCAAAGGGACTTACATAAAAGCTGTTTAAGAAGCCGTTTTAAAGCCCATTCCGTAGCTTCAGATAAAGTGATGCAACCATTCAAGATTATTTCCACAAAGTTGGTTTGGAAGGACTATTAACGATCTAAGAAAAATAGTTGAAGAACTATAAAAGATCTCGACGCCCAAGAGGGCAAACGTCACAGAAATTCCACCGCATTTTTCTTGGCAAATCAGACAAACTCTTGAAGTACTACCACGTGTCTTTAGCAAAGACTGGTAACCCAAACATCACGGAAGCTAAAAATTTCATATTACAGCAGTTCTAAAGATAAAGGAATGAACAATCATGTGGAGAATTCTTGAAGTCGGAATGTCACTATATCAAATATCACGGCATAATTCTGCGAGTCTTTTCGTTCTTAAAGTTAAAGGCACCTTAAAAAATTTATACTAAGTCAAAATGGATTAGTTGAATACGAAGTGTCCACAATTATAGTTTATCTCGTCGTTGGGAGCACTAGTTAACAAGGTTTTTGCTACATGGACGGAAATGCTGTAGACAATTTTTATGTGTTAATGACGAATATGGCCTTCAAAATGAGCCATCACACACTATTTTGTATAACACATGGAAAATAGGGTTACAAAAGCCCGAAAATCTGAAGACTTACATAACTCGGTTATAAACCAAAAGCCTCACTGTTTTTTTGTTTTTTTGATTGGAGGTTTAACGACCACCGTGAGCAACTCAATGGGCTATAAGCAGTCGCCCGTCCCTAATTTTGGGTCACTGGTTCCAGGGAAGGGAGAGAGCCAGTGCCGTAAGACAAACACAACATCCATGCCTCACCGGGATTCGAACCCGGACCCCTTACGGACGAATGATCAGAGGCCATCGCTTAGACCACTGCGCCACCGGGGCAGCAAAAGCCTCACTGTAAGTACTTTCCAGTGTATCGACAACTTTTTCCCTGGCTGCTTTTCAATTTATGATCACTTTTTTTTTATTGAAGACTTAACGACCACCATGAGCAACTCAGTGGGCTATAAGCAGTCACCCGTCCCAAATTTAGGGCTACTGGTTCTAGGGAAGGGAAAGAACCAGTGTCGTAAGACAAACACAACACCCATGCCTCACCGGGATTCGAACCCGGACCCCTTTCGGACGGATGATCAGAAGCCATCGCTTAGACCACTGCGCTACCGGGACGGCAATCACACTTTTTGGTAGAACTTGAAGGAATTATGAACCATTCTTCCTTGAGCTGCGGGCGCACCTGCCTTTGTTTACCTTCAGGATTTCTCCTCTGTTGACTTATCGTTTGCAGGCTCCAGACCAATAGGTGACTGATAAGGTTTGGCTTCATGGTTAAATGTGATCTATCAGGTTCAATTGAAGAGATTGTGTGCTTGGGATAGGTTGCAGTGACAGTTGTGCAGTATGTATGTGCATTAATTTTCTAATAATGAACAGAACCCGCCACAATTGTGTAAATTCATCAGATAGTTTTTGTTGCATTTGTGGACAGCTCACAGTGAAAAAACACCGTCGGTCTTTAACAATCAAGGTTAAACAAGCTCATTCTCATTATTTTGGATGTCACGTTGGTGACCAAGACAAAAAATGGGCTTATCACATATCTTGCGTAATATGTTACTCAAATTTGATTAAGTGAATTGTGACGTACCTGCCAGCAGGACGCACACGACATAAAGGCAGATAGGAATCAGGACAAAGGCTGCGTAGCTCAGTTGGTACAGCGACTTGTTCCGGAATAAGCGGACTCGGGTTCGAATCCCGGTGTAGACCAAAAATGACGGAGAAATTTACTTCGTTATAATGGCGCCCGAACAATCCGGATGACCCGACCGTTCAAAATCTCGCAATGGTGTGATGTTCTTTCCACACCGCGAGATAGGAAAAATAAGGGAATCCCTTCTCCAGCGCTTCGAAAAATAAATGTGTGTGACGTTGCATTCCACACACCAGATTGACTGGGAGTTCTCAAGTGCACGTTCTACAGTGGATGACTGCCTGCAACGATTCATGGTCACGGCTGACCAGTGGACCATGCTCCCGTCTCTCTTTCGGGGGGGGGGAGATGTGACGTACCTGCCACCAGGACGCACACGACATAAAGGCAGATAGGAATCAGAATGAACGTCTGCGTAGCTCAGTTGGTGGAGCGACGCGTTCCGGAATAAGCGGACTCGGGTTCGAATCCCGGCGTAAACCAAAAATGACGGAGAAATTTACTTCGTTATAGAATGAGTGGAAACAAACCACGGTGTATGCCTTTTGCAGTTCCGATGGTCTAGCGTGAGCTGAATAGCCACGTAGAAGACTGTTATTTTTGCTCCACTAAAATCGAAGGATTTTTAAGGAAACGAAGTATAAATTAGAATACCCTGTTAAAGCTGCAATACGTCCTATACCCCACGAACCTGAACTGCCCGTTTCTGAGCCACCTTCGGAACTGAAAGAATTAGCCCTTCTAGAAGAAGAAACAGGAGGAAAGACCGCGCCATCAACTTTCTTTGATCCATCCTACAGTCCCGGAAATAACGCGACACCGCATCTGATTCAGCAAAAGCAACTAAACGACTTAGTGACAGACCTTAATCTTAGCAAACATTAAGACGAACTTTTAGGGTCTAGGCTGGAGCAATGGAACTTACTGGCCCCAAGCACTTGAATTCCATTGTACACAAAAAGGGGCATGGACGCGTCTTTGTTTACCTTCAAGATTTCCATGAACCATATTCAAGGTATGTGTGTTCCGGAGGCATGAACCACTTTTAGGGTATGTATCTTCCATGTGTGTGTACATATATTGACAGATTAATGGTTGAACTTTGTTTCCAGCATGTCTCTCAGGGATGGAGGCTTTTCATAGTCCTAAAAAACCAGGTCTAAAGGCAGTGTTGCTACACAATGGCAACACTAAACCATCAATACCAGTGGCATATACAGTGTATATGAAAGAATCTTACGAGAGTACGCCGCTGCTGCTAAGTGCAATCCAATACGACAAGTACTGCTGGCAAGTGTGTGGAGATTTGAAAATCATCGCCTTACTACTCAAAATTCACGGTGGATTTGCGCAATACTATTGTTTTCTTTATCTATGGACCTTTCCGCTCATGTTCTTATGAGAACAATGCAAATTACAGTGACTTATCACGTAAACTTTGCAGATAATTTATTATCTGCAAAGTTTATGCTAAGTCACTCTAATTGTCACAAGCATATTGTATTAATTATCACAAGCATATTGCTAAAAATTTGTGTTTTAACGGACTTCATAAAGATTCCCCGTTACAAGCTCTTGGGGGTCCCATTCAGATATCTTAGCCTTGGGGTCCACTCAAATGTCATAGCTTTAATGGGCCCTGAACGTAATGCTATTAACTGGGGCAAAGATGTCAAAACTACAGTACGTATTAATATCTGATTTCTGCGTCCTCAAATGTTCACAACGATGGAATGTAGCAAACAAAAAGTTAGCTCGCCAAGTGATCAGAGCAGTGAGCTTCTGGTTAATCCTCCTAGTTCGGTACGGGTTCGAATCCCGTTGAAACATTAAGCCCTATTTTTGTCCAATGGCGTTGTTCTGCGACTGACCAGTGCCCTTAAAATTGTGACCGGTGAGCCCTAGCACTAAATGCTCTAGGGTAGCGGTTCTTAACCTTTTCTTTACCACGGACTCCCTTTAAATATCTTTTGTTGTCGCCGACCTCCAACACTTAACTCAATATTTAAAACCCTAAAGTGCATCCAATATTTATTTAAAGTTTCTCATGAAGGGTCTTCAAATTTGGACAGAAGTGAAAAATACTCACACACTCCTATTATATTTTCATTGGAATGATTCCTTACAAATTTAAAATAATAATAATAATAAGAAGAAGAATTATTTTTAGTTCTTTCTGGATAAGCTGAAATTGCAAGCACATAACATTATTAATATGACACATCTATACAAAATGTCACATGAAAAATGATATAACGCTGCCCCGGTGGAGCAGTGGTCTAATCGATGGCTTCTGATCATTCGTCCGAGATGTGTCCGGGTTTGAATCCCGGTGAGGTATGGATGTTGTGTTTGCCTTACGGCGCTGGCTCACTCCCTTTCCTGGAACCAGTGGCCCTAAATTAGGGACGGGCGACTGCTTATAGCCCACTGAGTTGCTCACGGTGGAAGTTAAGCTTCTAATAAAAAAAAAAGAAATAACCAAACGGTTTTATTAGTAGAAATCGAAGAAGAAACACGATCGCGAAATCCGTCCGAAGACTCACACTGACTGACTCCTATTCTCTCTTCCCGCGGCTTCTGCTGTATACGCCGTAGCAAGAAATGTCACGTGGTTTCTCTCAGCAACTCAGCGACATTCACTTGTATGTTTTCACGGTGTGCCCAAATATGATTAGCTGAGTAATTTCCGGCGTATAATCCGCAGATGGAAAAAATTCAGCATCAAAAATAAAATTCGGCGTATAATCCGCAGAGGGAAAAAATGCTGAATAAAAGTCAGCATATTAAAGAAAAGGTTCTCTGCTTTAGAAGGCCTAACATCGGAAGAAGTGGACATCTCTGAAGTTAACAGAAAAGTAACCAAAGCTCTTATGGAAACAGCAACAAAATTAGCTGGGTCTAAGAACAAGTTGCATGTAAACAAATTATCAGGAAAAACGAAAATGTTGATGCAAAAAAGAAGAGAGATGAGGACAACTAAAGAAGATGTGACTTCCAAAGTCGAATATATAGAGCTATGCAAGACAGTAAGAAAAAGTATCACTGAAGACGTAAGAAAATTCAACTGTGAACTAGTGAGGAAAGCAATTGAAAACAACCAAAGCCTAAAGATAGGAAAGGGACATCTCAGTAAGGGAAGAAAACACATTATGGCACTGAGAAAAGAAGACGGTTCTGTAACAAGAAATAGAGGCGAAATTTTGACAAGAGTGAAAGATTTCTACTCCAAATTATATGAAAGGGATGATACATGCACTCCAGATATCATGAAAGATACCAGTACCAGAGTTCCTCCAGTCCTTCCAGCACAAGTTGCACATGCAATCAAGAACATGAAGCGGGGAAAAGCTCCAGGAGAAGATGGAATTACTGTAGACATCATACAAGAAGCAAGTGGAGAAATCGAAACAGTACTCGCCCAAATTTTCACTCGATGCCTTAATGAAGGAAAGATTCCTGAGGATTGGAACACCGCTACAATGATCCTGCTACATAAGAAAGATGACATTGAGGATCTCGGAAACTACAGACCTATCAGCCTCCTATCAGTAGTTTATAAAATCTTCACTAAAGTTCTTTCACACCGCTTGAAGGTAACACTGGACATGGCTCAACCGAGAGAACAAGCTGGATTCAGGAGTGGCTACAGCACAATAGATCATATCCACGTACTGAGAGAACTAATTGAAAGAGCGAGGGAATATGAACTTTCATTGTGCATGGCTTTTATCGATTATGAATAAGCCTTTGATTCGGTGAAACCATCAGCAGTTACAATGGCTCTGAAAACCTGCGGTATTGAAGATGCATACATTAATATTATTAATAACATCTATGAAAATGCAAGTGCAAAGATTCGGCTGTTTGAAAATACAACACACGTAAAAATTGGAAAGGGAGTGAGACAAGGTGACACCATATCTCCGAAGCTCTTTAATGCCACATTGGAGGGTGTTTTTCAGTCGATGAGCTGGGAAAACAAGGGGATAAAGATTAATGGAGATTATCTAACCCACCTTCGTTTTGCTGATGACGTAGTCATTTTTGCAACTACCCCATCAGAGCTGCAGAGTATGATCCAGGAACTTGCTGACAAGAGTAAAGAAGTGGGATTAAAAATGAACTTTCAGAAGACAAAAGTGATGTTAATGCTTTTTCAAGAAATGAAGATTTATCGATTGATGGAGAAAAGCTGGAGATAACAGACACGTACGTTTATCTTGGACAGCAGATATCAAGTGAGGGTCACATTGATGAAGAAATTAATCGGCGTACAAAACTTGCCTGGAGAGCTTTTGGAAGAAACAGCATAATTTTCAAGAGCAATATGCCATTATGTCTTAAAAGAAAAGTGTTTGATCAATGCATCCTTCCAGTGCTTACGTATGGTGCAGAGACGTGGACCTTAACTAAAAGGGACATACAAAGGCTGCAGACAACTCAAAACAGCATGGAGAGGTGCATACTTGGTGTAACCAGGAGAGATAAGAAGAGGAACTCGTGGATCCGAAAAATGACAAGAGTGGAAGACATCATGATCAGAGTTAAATCCCTGAAATGGCAATGGGCTGGACATACTGCCAGAAGGACAGATCATCGATGGACAGCCGAAATTTTAGATTGGATTCCAAGGGACAGGAAAAGACCCAGAAGAAGACCACATGGGAGATGGGTGGATGAAATTCGAAAGTATGCAGGGGTGACATTGAGGAGACTGGCACAAGACAGACCGTTGTGGAGGAAACTTGGGGAGACCTTCGTCCAGCAGTGGATTGATAATGGTTGACAATGATGATGATGATGATGATTACAGTATCAAAAAAAAAAAAAAAAAAAAAACAAACGCCTTATTATCCGCACCTTGGTATAATCCGCAGCAGGGAAAATATTATCAACTTTGAACAACAGATAATATAATCTGCGGATTATATGCCGAAAACTGTGGTACATGTGTACATGTTCTGCTATCAAACAGTTATTTTAATAACAGTTTTTTACTTTTGATTATTTTTAATGGAGGCGGTATAAGGTTAGAAATGCCAAGCTTTACACTAACAAGCGAGGGAAATCAAGCTTTCGTTCTACACTGTTAAAAATTTTGTGGTAGGTTGCACCACTTTCTGAAAAAAGATACCCCATTGTGTGGTGCAAACAAAATCCAACAAAATGATGCAACCTTGTACCATATCGTGGTGCAAAGTTGCCCCAGGGTATTGGATTTCGTTTGCACCATACAGTGGTACATCGTTTCTCAGAAAGTGGTGCAGCTAGGGTAGCACCACTTTTTGGTGCAACGTACCGCAAAAGTTTTAACAGTGTACGTTTCCTTTTCTTTCTTTCTTGCTTTCTTTCATTAATTCTATCTTTCTATTTCAATTGCAAAATATTATAACATCTCTTCAAGCCTTCGCTGAATCTCTGTGAGGATCTCGCTGCACCCCGGGGGTCCACGGACCACAGGTTAAGAACCACTTCTCTAGGGGAACGTTAAACACCAAAAAGAAAAAGAAACTGGATTGGCTGGTGCGATACACTACATGCTTTGTATTGTTTTATAACAATTGCAGCATCTGAACTTCGTGAGAATCCGCTAATTAATTTCTCCAGAAATTCGTTATAAGTTCAACCTCCCCCTCCCTAGTGTTTAGTCCAAGAGACGAACATATCGATCGAACTGGTTTTTATCTTCCATTAATGTGTCGGAAAAGTGGCGCCAAATACAAAATAAGTGCTGGAAAGGAAAATAAGTCTTATCTTACAAAACAACAAGAAACGTGTTGAGATCGTTTCCGTCTAAACTTTGAACATAAAAGTATGACAGATAGCGCTAAGCAGAGAAAGAAAGTACTAAAGAAAGTGGTTCTGTTGTACTAATCACAGAGAACATAACAATGGCGCAGGCGGGTACTGCATAACAACTGAGCTGAATTTAATACACGAATAGGGAAACTCCCAAGTCGATGAGGGCGCCAAAGGTGATTAAGGTAATCTTTTCCTGCTCACGCCGTTTCGATCAGGACAGGAAGTGGCCATCTTCCTCAGCTACGATGCGAAAATAAAACGAAACAACTTGCCAAAGTATTTCGTCATTTTGATCAAACTTTTATGTGATGGTAAGCTTAATCTATCTGTAAAGAAAAGCAATAACATATACACTATATGGACAAAAATCACCGGATCACTAGACGAGAAACACAACATAGCATTTATTGGCATACATTAGTACGGTGTCGGTCCACCTGTTGCCTTAATGCATGCACTGACCCTTCGAGACATGCTTTCCACAAGGTTTTGGAACACAGTGAGAGGTATGCGCTTCCATTCGATACAAACCCTCAAGAGCAATTGAATTAGAGATACCTGTCTAGTAACGTGTAGCACCACCTTTCGCCCTGATGACGGCAGCGATTCATCTTGGCATGGACTCGACAAGACACCGGAAGCGTTGGGAAGCCATACGGATCCACGACCCCTGAACAAGCTCCCACAGTTCACGAAGATTTGATGGAGCCGCGGATGGCTTAGTGGTTAACGAGTCAGGCTATCGATGCAAGGTCCCCAGGTTCGAACCTGGGCTGATCTTTCAGAGATGGTGTGATTTACTAACAATCGCTGAATATCCGCCGTGCATCGGACGAGCACGTTAAGTGACGGCCCCCAGGCTGGACCCACTGGTTAAATGGGTATCCTTTCCTATCCCCCCCTGAAATTCTCTCACCCTCTGTGTGCAACATCGTATTTGTACGGTGCCGCCATCTACTGTACTCCAATTTCACTACAAACTGTTCTGTCAAAGTCGCTAGACTTGCTCTCATTCCTTCCGTTTCTGTGTCCTGCCCAAAAGGCGATCTCGCTGTAGGTGGCTGGGACCTAAACTCTACTCACTGTGGACGGAAGTCCTACAAGAAAATGACAAATACTGTGACTCGAAGATACTCACTACTCACTGTGGACGGAAGTCCTACAAGAAAATGACAAATACTGTGACTCGAAGATTTGATGGAGGGGGTCAGAGCCTCGAACATCACTCTCAATAGCATCCCAGATATGCTCCGTGGGATTAAGGTCAGGTGACCTAGGCGGCCAAGGAAGCGAGGCCACATCGGTGGAGTGTTCATCTAACCATTCGGATACAATTCGGAATGATGGCACGGTGCATTGTCTTGTTGCAGGATGAGGTCCCCAGTGGGATGTTGAAAACGCACAAACGGAAGCAGGTGGCATTCTCGTCTGGGGACTGGGGACTGTTACACGTAAACAGTCCCCAGATGAGAATGCCACCCCCATCAGCTTGAAGACTACCCTGCTGGCAAGAAGGATCCATCGCTTCATGAGGTTTGCGCCGTACTCGTATCCAGCCATCCGCATGTACCAACGTGAATCTCGACTCATCAGTCCAGGCACCATTTTTATACATGTGTAGGGTCCAGTGGCGATGTTCCCGCGCCCATGCTAATCTTTGCACCCTGTGATGTGCGGTCACCCTCGTGAGGCAATGCTTCTGTACCCCATAGCGCGGTACCCTCGTGGGACGATGGCTTCTGTACCCCATAGCGAGGAGATAGTTCTGGATGGTGTGGCTGCTTACACGTTTTTGTGCACCAGCGTTAAATTGCCGTGCGATTTCTTGCACTTTGACCCGTCTATCCGCTGGTACAATGCAAGGTAGCCGACGATGGACCCGCTCATCCACACGCTGTTGTCCACGGCAGTTGGCCCTTGCAGGGATGGTTTTACCGGATTCGATGAACTCACGGTGCACCCGTGACTCAGTAGCTCGTGAAAATCCCAGTGCCTGCACGACTTCCGAGATGGAGTGACCCATTCATCGGGCCCCGACAATTTTTCCACGATCAAATGCGCTTAGATCCTTCGTCTTACCCATACTGCGTCCGACTCTTACTGATTCCCGTCGCATCACTCCTTATATTGTCGGATCGCTGCATATGTCATGTCGTTTCCGTTTATAGGGCTGCCCACAGCGCCACGTTTGCATAACCCCAGCTGTCTCTAATTCAATTGCTCTTCAGTGTAATGCTGCCGCTAACTGTTGCTTAGTAGTAGGCCTTGGTTCCAAACTTTTTATGCTGCGCTCTAATTCATCTCATAGGTGCTCTATGGGATTAAGATCAGGGACCTGTCCTAGCCAGTCCACACGCGATACGGAATTATCGACAAACCACGCCGTACCAGTCCTTGTTTTATAGCTCGGTGCGTTGTCCTGCTGATACCAACAAGTCTCGGTTCTGTAGTGTTGCCACAGAGTTAGTAGGGCAAAATTGTCCAGAATATCGAGGTAGATGTGCTGGTTAACAGGTTTGTCCATGATTACCGATGGGCCGGGACCATACCACGAAAAACACCCCCACACGAATACACTGCCAGCTCCAAACTTGACTGTAGGAGCAGTACACTGTGGGAAATAGCGTTCACCCGGCTGCCGCCATTCCCAGACACGGTCATCAGACTGATGGATCGTGTATCTGGATTCACAAGTCCATAGGACCCGTTTCCATTGATCTACGGTCCACGATAAATGTTCTTCACACCATGCTAAACGACGAGTAGCATTCCGAGTGGAGATGAAAGGCTTATGAGCAGCCGCACGACCACGGTAACCTATAGAATGAAGTTCTTTGCGAATGGTACGTGTACATACCGAGGTTCCAGCATTTTTACTCACCTGTACACTGAGATTGTGTGCAGTACTCCGTAGATTAGCTGTAAAGACTCTCCTGAGGCTTCGACGTCGTCTATCACTGATTTTCTTAGGTCTGCCGGTACGTGTTGCTGTTTCAGGTACGCCATGTCTCTTCCACTAATTCAGTACATCCAAAACGACTTGGGTATGTTTAAACGCCTCCCGGTTTCTCTTATATACAAACCACTAATATAACACCCAACAATCTTTACTTTCTCAAAGTCAGTTCTCTCCCTCCGCGACATTTTCACTCAACGTCACAATGCAATATGATCACCGTCAGCTGCAGGCTTGTTTTTATACCATTTGCAGCTGTACCGCGCATCTTAACAATGTAGTGGATCCGTTCATCTGTTTTTGAAGGGGTGTCCCGCTACTTTTGTCAGTATAGTGTATATATATTTCGGTTTTTGTGAATAAGAACTTGCTCTAAACATTAGATGTGGATACATAGTACGGATTTTACCAGGGAAACGACGTTGAGATAGTTTTTTTCTTGCTACCGCTTCAACGACCAAAATTAACTGAAAATACTTGGTACGATGGAACCATGGATAAGGTTTATTACAACGTATTAAAACAAAAGTATGACACTCAATTAATTATCATATTAATTAAAGCAATCTACGTATATACTATTATTACCACTCTTAGTTTATTCCTCCAAAGTTGAAATTTAACCACCTCTATGTTTTGTTGTAGCGAATGGGAATCTCAAAAAGTACATATACGCTAAATCTATACCAACAAATTACGCCGTGACGTAGTTTGCCATCTAGCACGAGAAGTTCCGCGTGCGGGGGTTTTGGAGAATGATTACGCACGGGGGTAGGGCAATGGCTCATTTGCAAAAAAAAAAAAAAGACGACAAGAAGGAAGCACCGGTTGTTTTGAAGAGAAGTAATTAAACATTTAGAAAAAACAAACGACATCAATTGGAAAAAGGAAATTCGCCGCAAAAACTGGAAAATATTTCAAATCGTTGAGGAGGGACAGACAGCGAGAAGGATCTTTTATAAAAATCAGGCGACAAAAAGGATCATATTGAAACTCATAATTCGAGTACAGTAAAACCTCTATAAAAGAGCACCACCTCCAATGGCAAATTTTGGTGAGTATAGAACGTTTGCCGTACGTTTAACAGCAACGATAACTACCGAACAACAAAACTTCTTAACAGCAGTCAATGGACACCTCAGATAGTCCTGAACGAGATCTACCGGACATCTTGCCCTATTTGATGTAACGTAGTACCTTCGGTGTACTTCGGCGAGAATTAAATTACGAGGGTTGTACCGAAAGTAATGCAAAAGTGGGCATAACATTTTTATTAACTGACAGAGGTCGCTCCAATTGCGCTGTCCAACATCCACAGAAGGCTACAGAATGTTTACGGAGACGACACTATTGACAAGAGCAATGTGTACAGATGGATGAAGAAGTTTAAAGAAGGAGAAACCAGCATTGAAGACAAACAACGCAATGGAAGGCCATCGTCTGCGACCATTGACACGAAATCATAAGCGGGTGGATGAAGTGATTCTCGCAGAGAGACGAGACACAATCCGTTAGCTTGTTGCAGAACTGGACTTTGATCATGCCATACAGAAGATGGTGGAAGACTTAGAGTATTGGAAAGTGTGTGCAAAGTGGGTACCTCGACAGTTGACACCCGATTTGAAGGAGAGAAGGGTGGAAGTCTGCTCTGATCTGCTGGAAGCGTTTGAAGATAATGAACATACGTTGTTGTTTTTTTCGATCTGGTGACAGGGGATGAAACGTGGGCGTATCTTTACGATCCGGAGACGAAGAATCAATCCACGGAATGGCGTCAGATCTCTTCATCAAGGCCTAAGAAGTTTAAGAGCCAGAGATCAGCACAGAAAGTCATGGTTAATATTTAATGGAATGACATAGGTGTCATTCTCCTTCATTTTCTGGAACGTGACCAGCGAGAGGTACATTGAGACACTCAAGAAGCTTAAAGAAGCCATAAGGAGGAAGATAAAGAACAAGAATCTGGAAGGGATCCACATTCACCAAGACAATGCGAGACCACACATATCTTTGGCAACAAATCAGGCGATCAGCAAATGAGGCTGGTCGGTGGTCCAACATCCACCATACAGCACAGATCTGGCATCCTCCGATTTCCACCTGTTCGGTCCAATGGAGGACATTCTCCGGGAACAACGATTTGATGATGCAGACGAGGTCAAAATGGGTGTGAAGAAGTGGGTACAACAGTCCACACCTGAATTTTTTCGATGAGGATTCGAGAGTTGGGTTCAACGATGGCACAAATGCATCGCTTGTGATGGAGATTATGTTGAGTAGTACCTTTGTATAGAGAAAGAGTTACTCTACCAACATGTGCTATTCGAACGACCTCTGTCAGTTAATAAAAAAGTTATGCCCGCTTTTGCATTACTTTCCCTCGTATTTAGTGAGAATCGTGCCGCAAAAGAGATGGGAGTCCTCCTAGAGATTTTAACGGGTATCCCCTATGTATTGCACCTTCCCGATGTACCCCTGGATACAATCAATGGTTGAATTCTCTCTCGAACGGCATATGCGCATAGCGACGCAAAATACACCTCGTATTTTGTCATTGGTCTAAAGCCATGTTTACAAAGTTCGAGGTGCGTTGTTGGCTAAAAATAGAAGTTGCTAGAGGTTGTACTGTGAATGAATGCTATGAAGTACTACAGCAAGCTTGTGGAACATCTGGTTTACCGTATAGTACGGTAGCAAGGTGGGTTGCAAATTTCAAAAACAGGACAAGGAAAAGTCGCTTGTGCTTTTGGGCGCGGACGTCCCTAGATGAATTAAACTCAAGTGCTCGCTTTGCCTGCATTGTCGGAGAATGACCGGCGGTGAACAATTCTTGAACTCGCCGACGAGAGTAACCTTTCGCATACGATTCCGCAGGCCAAACAGTTTGAAACAAGCGGCTGAACATGAGAAAAATCGCATCACGTTGAGTGTCTCATGCTTTAAGTGATGTTGAGATATAACAACGTTACGAGGCAGCTCGACTCCATTTGGAACGAACGGTATGAGTGTTAAGGGGCCGGTGTATCCTTACGTTGGATGAAATATGGACGCGGTGCTGTGAACCGGACCTCAAAACGCCAGTCTAATGAATGGAGTCATTACGAGGTCCGACAGAGTGAATGGAGTCCGAACAAAGGTCCGCCAGCATAGCAGTCACTTTAAAGCAGCGATCATCGTCGTCTATGGCTGTGCTGGCATTGTACTAACACATGCAGTACCTCCAGGGCAGGAGGTAAATGCAGCGTATTATGCGCATTTCCTCGAACATAACTTGCGTCCAGCTTTCCGGCAGAAGCGGCGTCATTTGCTGGAGCATACTCTGATAATTTTGCATGACAACGCTCGCTGCCATATTGCTTGCATTGTTACCAACCTGTTCAGTCGATGGTGTTGGGAAGGGTAGAACCACCCTCCCTATTGTTATATGGAAATGTTTAAAATATAATTAAATAGTAAGTTTTGTTATTCTGTGTGCGAACGGCAGCTAGCGAAATTCACCCTCAGTTAAAATATGGCACTCAACAGATTCTAAAAAGCATTCTTTCACGGACCCTGGGACCTCCCACGAACAAAAGGACCCCACTCTGTCTCCCCCCCCCCCCGAGCCTGCCAGGGACAATCAGAGTAAGCAATTAAGTCAACTTCTTACGTCAAGATCAGCCTCCTCGGGAACAGATAAGGAAAGGGAATTGGACGGAGTAATCATAAAGGAGAAGTCTGATTGGAGATTTCAGGGGGGCAACGACTTTGCTCGGACGCAAGTCAAGGATCAACGCTTTTGCACTCAGTGCTGTAGTTCTAAATAAAAAAGTGCCATAGCGGTGAACGGATTACTCAAAAACAACCTGAAAGAAGACTTTCAAAAGGTTTTTAAAGTTTGACTTGTTTTAATCATTTATAATTTTTAATTAAATTTTATTATATATGATTTTGTTAATTTTTGTTAAAACTGCTGAGTTTAGGCAATTTAAAACAAAAGAATGAATGTTACGTGTGGGCCACACGCCGATAATATATATATTTTATTTCTCTAAGAAAGAAAGTGCCTTGGCGTTGAACGCGATTCTAAACGATTTTAAATATATTAAGTATTAATAATATTTTAAATATTCAGTGTTTTTGATTGATTTGGCCTATCATCCTCTCCTATGGGATATGGGATACAGTAACGGAGATCTGTCGCCCCGGTGGCGCTGTGGTCTAAGCGATGGCTTCTGACCATTCGTTCAGTTGGGTCCGGGTTCGAATCCCAGTGAGGAATGAATGTTGTGTTTGTCTTACGGCATTGGCTCGCTACTTTCCCCGGAGCCAGTGGCCCTATATTGGGGACAGGCGACTGCTTATAGCCCATCGAGTTGCTCACGATGGTCGTTACCCCTCCCCCCCCAAAGATATCTTTCTTTTGGAGGGGGGCGTTTAATGAACACCATGAGCATACAGTACCATAGGCAGTCGCCCGTCAATGATTTGGGGCCTCTGGTCCCGAGAAGGGAAGAGCCCCGGGCCTGCTTCATCTTGGTCTCGGGTCCGGAACCAGCTCCAGCGATTAGCCAGAAGCCAACGCCTCTGACCACTTGTCTACTGGGGCTTCCTTTCGCGTTACCCGTAAGGAATCAGGTGATGTGCTAAGTGACGACTTCAGCAAAAAAAACACTGCAACCATGAAACACTTGTCAGTCATGCTATATATTTGTTTAATTTTTCTGTGATGATTTATTTCTTGTTAGTAAAGTTTTAACATACGGAGAATCTACCTCCTCTAATGTTATCTTGAAGATTGCAGCCGTAACAAAGAAGTTGTCATTCTCTTAATACTAAAACTCTTGTGATTCATGAAACGCCACACAGCGCGAACCGATTCTACTGTAATACGATCATTAGTTTGATATACGAATATGTTTGCGTATAAAACACAGTAATTGCCATTTCTGCCTACATGGCCATGTAAAAGTGCCTTTGTCCATCTTTAACCATGAAAAGTGACTTAGCGGCGCTAAGCAGCACTAAGGCCCTTCTACATCCCTGTTTGCACTGGATGAAATGGAAGGAAATTTTGGCGGGAATTATATAGAAAAAGTCACCCGAAACATCCATTACTCGCTGGAAGTATATACCATTTATTTTGACTAGCGAAAATATCTTTCCATTTTATCCAGTGCAAAAGTGTCCGTCTCTGCCTTGTGTCCGAGCAAAGTACCTCGTCGTTCTCCCCTGAAATATCTAAACAGACTTCTCGTTTATGACTACTCCGTCCAATTCCCTTTCACTATCTGTCCCCGAGAAAGATGATCTTGGCGTAAGAAGTTGACTGTTAATTGCTTACTCTGATTGCTCCTAGCGGGCGTAGGTGGAATGGGGTACTTTTGTTCGTGGGAGGTGCCAGGAAGGGATGTATTCAGGCATCTTTTCGGGGGTGCTTAGCCCCCGAAAATCCATGAATGCCTCCCCGTAGATTTTTGGGTGATTTCCCCTTATATTTAGTCTAATATTGTACGTTTATAACTGAATATTTAGAGAAATTAATTAAAAAAATTAAGAAAATGAGAGAAAATATAATAATAATAAAAAAAAAAATCCACATGGACTTCAATCTGAAATTTCTATCATCCTTCAGCAAAACATTAAACAATCCTTGCTGAAGGGGAAATTTTTCAAGCACTGACAACTCGGATTACCGCAATAAAAACCTAATTCCACACAGCAGAGATGTTTGCACTGCAATACGTCATCATATTTTGGAAGTTGGCATTCAGTTTTCTTTCTATCCTCTGGATGCCGACTTTCCATGCATACGGTTAACCCTCAGAGTAGCTCACGTGACGTTAGTGTTTCCAATACAACAAAATATTTGCTACCTAATTTTTAACAATAGCAAATTATTAGAAATTGTTCCCGTAATAAGGTCTTTTTTTTTCCGGGCGGTGGTGGTTTACACTCTGTGGCAATAAAAAACAAAAAAACGTGGCACCTCAAGCTGCCATCGAAACGGTTAGTTAGTTTTTGAATTTTTTACTACTATTTGCTAATCTAAATTATCTAAAGGGGCTGAAACCACACGGCAGGGAAATGGTTTACACCATACGTTTCCAGGTAACACTGTAATGATTCCTTAATAATCAGAAACACGATTGTAGTAAGGCGAGGACATTTTTACTACTCCTAATGTCTTCAGGGGAAGGGGGGATTTTCTCCAGCACAGCCTTACCTTTACTAGGGCTCTCAATATTTTACACCACCCCATGATGAAATCCGTAGTCCATTACTGAATTAAAGGTATAACATTTTTACATTTTTAATCACTTGTATGTGTAAATTTCTTGGAATCTAAATTTCCGATATAAAGGCATAAGAAAAATGTTTTACTCTATTCAACATTTTTTATATATATTAATATATATATAAATGAAGGGATGTAAGGTCAGGTGATGCGTAACATCAAAGCCTCTCCTTGACAAATGTCAACCCCGCCTTCTCGTGGTGCATCCTGTTCCCACTAAAGGGGCTCTGACGACCGCCCATAGCGGTATAACTATACCATCGGGATCAGAGGAAATGCTATCCCACACTCACCAACCCGCTTGGCCAGCGTGGTGAGTTATGGCCAAACCCCTCCAAAATGATTCCACAACTTAAATCTTGGCCCTCAGTCTCCGGCAGCTGGAATGTACCTGGCCAAGGCAGCGGCCAGTGCGACATGAAGGCAGAGGGTGCTAAGAATCCCCGGAGGACCGGACTAGGCTGCCATCTGATGCTGACCTTGGCTACTTACAATGGACGCTCCCTATCTTCTGATTCAAGGCTTCTTGAATTGGAAGAGGAACTACAAAGGATCAAGTGGGACATCGTGGGGCTAAGTGAGGTAAGGAGAAAAGGAGAAGATCTCATCGAACTGAAAAGTGGACATCTCTTCTACTATCGTGGGACAGATACTGGCAGAACTAGTGGTGTTGGATTTATAATAAACAAGAAACTGAAGGACAAAGTTGTAGAAGTTGAAAGTTCCTCTGACAGAGCTGCACGACTTGTTATCCAACTCTCGAAAAGATACCAGGCCCAGATTATTCAAACTTATGCACCCACCACAAGTCATCCTGAAGAAGAAATTGAAGAATTTTATGAGGAAATTTGTCATCTAAATAATAAAGGTAAGCAGCATTTGAAGATAATTATGGGAGATTTCAATGCAAAAATAGGGCAACGGCAACAGAATGAAACTTCAGTAGGTAAATTCGGTCATGGCAACAGAAACCAGCGTGGAAATACTCTCGTTGAGTTTGCAGATGCAGAAGGGTTTTTCATCTTGAACTCCTTTTTCAAGAAAAAGCCACACAGGAAATGGACATGGAGACATCCAAATGGGACGACAAGTGAAATTGATTTTATTATGTGTAACAAAAAAATTCGTCATAGAAGACTGCAGTGTGCTAAACAAGTTCAACACAGGTAGTGACCATAGATTGGTGAGATGTAAGATGCACCTCAACACTAAACTTGAACGTGGCAAGCTCATAGGACAAACAAAATCTATTGACATAACCAACCTTAAAAACACCATAATACCTTCAAGTTAGAACTGAAGAACAGGTTCTCTGCTTTAGAAGGCCTAACATCGGAAGAAGTGGACATCTCTGAAGTTAACAGAAAAGTAACCAAAGCTCTTATGGAAACAGCAACAAAATTAGCTGGGTCTAAGAACAAGTTGCATGTGAACAAATTATCAGGAAAAACCAAAATGTTGATGCAAAAAAGAAGAGAGATGAGGACAACTAAAGAAGATGTGACTTCCAAAGTGGAATATATAGAGCTATGCAAGACAACACGAAAAAGTATCACTGAAGACGTAAGAAAATTCAACTGTGAACTAGTGAGGAAAGCAATTGAAAACAACCAAAGCCTAAAGATAGCAAAGGGACATCTCAGTAAGGGAAGAAAACAGATTATGGCACTGAGAAAAGAAGATGGTTCTGTAACAAGAAATAGAGGCGAAATTTTGACAAGAGTGAAAGATTTCTACTCCAAATTATATGAAAGGGATGATATATGCACTCCAGACATCATGAAAGATACCAGTACCAGAGTTCCTCCAGTCCTTCCAGCAGAAGTTGCACATGCAATCAAGAACATGAAGCGAGGAAAAGCTCCAGGAGAAGATGGAATTACTGTAGACATCATACAAGAAGCAAGTGGAGAAATCGAAACAGTACTCGCCCAAATTTTCACTCGATGCCTTAATGAAGGAAAGATTCCTGAGGATTGGAACACCGCTACAATGATCCTGCTACATAAGAAAGGTGACATTGAGGATCTCGGAAACTACAGACCTATCAGCCTCCTATCAGTAGTTTATAAAATCTTCACTAAAGTTCTTTCACACCGCTTGAAGGTAACACTGGACATGGCTCAACCGAGAGAACAAGCTGGATTCAGGAGTGGCTACAGCACAATAGATCATATCCACGTACTGAGAGAACTAATTGAAAGAGCGAGGGAATATGAACTTCCATTGTGCATGGCTTTTATCGATTATGAAAAAGCCTTTGATTCGGTGAAACCATCAGCAGTTACAATGGCTCTGAAAACCTGCGGTATTGAAGATGCATACATTAATATTATTAATAACATCTATGAAAATGCAAGTGCAAAGATTAGGCTGTTTGAAAATACAACACACGTAAAAATTGGGAAGGGAGTGAGACAAGGTGACACCATATCTCCGAAGCTCTTTAATGCCACATTGGAGGGTGTTTTTCAGTCACTGAGCTGGGAAAACAAGGGGATAAAGATTAATGGAGATTATCTAACCCACCTTCGTTTTGCTGATGACGTGGTCATTTTTGCAACTACCCCATCAGAGCTGCAGAGTATGATCCAGGAACTTGCTGACAAGAGTAAAGAAGTGGGATTAAAAATGAACTTTCAGAAGACAAAAGTGATGTTCAATGCTTTTACAAGAAATGAAGATTTATCGATTGATGGAGAAAAGCTGGAGATAACAGACACGGTCGTTTATCTTGGACAGCAGATATCAAGTGAGGGTCACATTGATGAAGAAATTAATCGGCGTACAAAACTTGCCTGGAGAGCTTTTGGAAGAAACAGCAGAATTTTCAAGAGCAATATGCCATTATGTCTTAAAAGAAAAGTGTTTGATCAATGCATCCTTCCAGTGCTTACGTATGGTGCAGAGACGTGGACCTTAACTAAAAGAGACATACAAAGGCTGCAGACAACTCAAAGAAGCATGGAGAGGTGCATGCTTGGTGTAACCAGGAGAGATAAGAAGAGGAACTCGTGGATCCGAAAAATGACAAGAGTGGAAGACATCATGATCAGAGTTAAATCCCTTAAATGGCAATGGGCTGGACATACTGCCAGAAGGACAGATCATCGATGGACAGCCGAAATTTTAGATTGGATTCCAAGGGACAGGAAAAGACCCAGAAGAAGACCACATGGGAGATGGGTGGATGAAATTCGAAAGTATGCAGGGGTGACATGGAGGAGACTGGCACAAGACAGACCGTTGTGGAGGAAACTTGGGGAGACCTTCGTCCAGCAGTGGATTGATAATGGTTGACAATGATGATGATGATGATATATAAATGAAGGCTTAACATCAGAAAAAGTGGATATTTCTGAAGTTAACAGAAAAGTAACCAAAGCTCTTATGGAAACAGCAACAAAATTAGCTGGGTCTAAGAACAAGTTGCATGTGAACAAATTATCAGGAAAAACCAAAATGTTGATACAAAAAAGAAGAGAGATGAAGACAACTAAAGAAGATTTGACTTCCAAAGTGGAATATATAAAGCTATGCAAGACAGTACGAAAAAGTATCACTGAAGACGTAAGGAAATTCAACTGTGAACTAGTAAGGAAAGCACTTGAAAACAACCAAAGCCTAAAGATAGCAAAGGGACATCTCAGTAAGGGAAGAAAACAGATTATAGCACTGAGAAAAGAAGATGGTTCTGTAACAAGAAATAGAGGCTAAATTTTGACAAGAGTGAAAGATTTCTACTCCGAATTATATGAAAGGGGTGATACATGTACTCCAGACACCATAAAAGGTACCTGAGTTCTTCCAGTCCTCCCAGCAGAAGTTGCACATGCAATCAAGAACATGAAGCGGGGAAAAGCTCCAGGAGAAGATGAAATTACTGTAGACATCATACAAGAAGCAAGTGGAGAAATCGAAACAGTACTCGCCCAAATTTTCACTCGATGCCTTAATAAAGGGAAGATTCCTGAGGATTGGAACAACGCTACAACGATCCTGCTACATAAAAAAGGAGACATTAAGGATCTCAGGAACTACAGACCTATCAGCTTCCTATCAGTGGTTTATAAAATCTTCACTAAAGTTCTTTCACACCGTTTGAAGGTAACACTGGACATGGCTCAACCGAGAGAACAAGCTGGATTCAGGAGTGGCTACAGCACAATAGATCATATCCACGTACTGAGAGAACTAATTGAAAGAGCGAGGGAATATGAACTTCAATTGTGCATAGCTTTTATCGATTATGAAAAAGCCTTTGATTCGGTGAAACCATCAGCAGTTACAATGGCTCTGAAATCCTGTGGTATTGAAGATGCATACATTAATATTATTAATAACATCTATGAAAATGCAAGTGCAAAGATTCGGCTGTTTAAGAATACAGCACACATAAAAGTAGGAAAGGGAGTGAGACAAGGTGGCACCATATCTCCGAAGCTCTTTAATGCTACATTGGAGGGTGTGTTTCAGTCGCTGAGCTGGGAAAACAAGGGGATAAAGATTAATGGAGATTATCTAACTCACCTTCGTTTTGCTGATGATGTAGTCATTTTTGCAACTACCCCATCAGAGCTGCAGAGTATGATCCAGGAACTTGCTGACAAGAGTAAAGAAGTGGGATTAAAAATGAACTTTCAGAAGACAAAAGTGATATTCAATGCTTTTTCAAGAAATGAAGATTTATCGATTGATGGAGAAAAGCTGGAGATAACAGACACGTACGTTTATCTTGGACAGCAGATATCAAGTGAGGGTCACATTGGTGAATAAATTTATCGGTGTACAAAACTTGCCTGGAGAGCTTTTGGAAGAAACAGCATAATTTTCAAGAGCAATATGCCATTATGTCTTAAAAGAAAAGTGTTTGATCAATGCATCCTTCCAGTGCTTACGTATGGTGCAGAGACGTGGACCTTAACTAAAAGAGACATACAAGGGCTGCAGACAACTCAAAGTGGCATGGAGAGGTGCATGCTTGGTGTAACCAGGAGAGATAAGAAGAGGAACTCTTGGATCCGAAAAATGACAAGAGTGGAAGACACCATGATCAGAATTAAATCCCTGAAATGGCAATGGGCTGGACATACTGTCAGAAGGACAGACCATCGATGGACAGCCGAAATTTTCGATTGGATTGCAAGGGACAGGAAAAGACCCAGAAGAAGACCACATGGGAGATGGGTGGATGAAATTCGAAAGTATGCAGGAGTGACATGGAGGAGACTGGCACTAGACAGACCGTTGTGGAGGAAACTTGGGGAGACCTTCGTCCAGCAGTGGATTGATAATGGTTGACAATGATGATGATGATGATGATATATATATGAATAACAATATTGTGATTATATGTATATAATCAGTCAACAAGTTTTAGCTCCCTCGAAATTTGTAATTGCCCCCCCCCTTCCAGAAAAAACTTTCTGAATGTAACACTGGGGCCAGGGTCCGTGAAAGAAGGCTTTTCAGGATCTGTTTAGCGTCATATTTTAACTGAGGGTGAATTTCTATAGTTGCCGTTCGCACACAGAATATCGAAAGTTACTATTTAATTATATTTTAAATATTTTCATATAACACTATTCACCTGATTTAAGTTCCCCTGACTTCGATTTGTTTCTGAAGATGAAATCACCGCTTCGAGGAATTCGTTTTAAGATCACCGACGACCCTGTAATTTTAAAATATATATATTTAAAAAAAATTTTTGTGATTCTTAAAAAAATTTATAATTAGGACACAAATTCACCACGTGTGGTGAATTTTGATTGGATTGCCCGCTGCATGTCTAAGCAAAACAGCTGCCATGGTACAAAAATATCTCATCGAAAATTTAAAACAAAAATCTGAAAATTAAAATATGCATTAGTTGACTTTGTTCTGAAGGACAGAATATATATACTCTCGTGACTTTGTTAACTTGCCCTTGACTGTCATTCAATGAAGAATAACAAAGGTTCAGTACCTTAAAGACTAACTCATAATCTGTTAATCTCAGGACATCAAAATACTAAAGACTTCTGTTTTTGAACTGCTGGGCTTACTTGCATTGCCATTATTATATGCAAATACCTCCAAATAAGCCTCTGTTGCAAAGAGAGAGAGAGAGAGAGAGAGAGCAAGATATCCACGAAATTGTTAGTAGGCAGCAAATTCGGGCTCATCCATTTAACTTAAAAGCTTGCGGGGATTTTAAAAGCTCTGGACGAAACTTAATTAGGAATTTTACGTCTCGTCATCAGTGAGAAAATCAGAGAGAACAATGAGACGGTAAATGCATTTTGCAATATTCACTCTCCTAAAACAGCGGAACAGTTTGGATTGAGGGAAGAAAGAGATAGATAGATAGAGAGAGAGAGAGAGAGAGAGAGATAGAGAGAGAAAGCTGGCGGGATTCTGCGTAGCGAGGCGTCTTTTGCCTCCTAGCTGACAGAGATGAGCCGCTGAAATATAATCAGTCCTAATTACCCATTAAAGGTATTATGGGCTTGGATTGCCACAGACCCCTCAAGCTATTCAACCAGCAGTGTGGTTGAGAAATACGAGCAGGAGAGAGAATGTGTGCGCATTGGAAGGCCGGTAATTGCGACAACTCTTTTCTTTTTTTCTTACTTTATTCATTTTATTCATAAATTTCATACACCAGTAGCAGTGAAGAGCACTGTTACAAGGCTTACGGCAATTAAAGCTTCAATCGATCCACTGAGGATATCACAGATGAGTGCAACGCTGTTCTGAGCTCAAGAAAAAACCCCCGAAGCACTGTATCGAACATGGAAATATTTCTGAGGTCCAAACATTCTGGGTCGTAAATAGTATTAGTACGGCTCACTGAAGTGAGTCGCGGAAGTATATCTGACAGTTCAAATGACTTTAAATAGGAATATTTTACGCGAGTTAGGAGGCGAAATGGCTGATCTCTTCATCAATATTAAGGATCCGTGCACATCTGCTGTGCCATCGCAACAACAGCTCCGATCCCCAGGGACGCATATTACACATTTACTGTGGTGTTTTTAATTATTTTCCGTTTCTCCTTGCATACCTTAAAATTTACATACCCCGATTTTCGATGTTAATTAGCTTGTAAGAAGCGCTACGCAAATCGGAGTGTTAACCACAGTTTGTTGGCTGGCTGCTGTCTGAGCGGTCAGAGGTGTAGGTTTGTGGCTAGACGTCAGAGTTATTATTATTATTTTTTTTTTTATTGGAGGTTAAACGACCACCGTGAGCAACTCAATGGGCTATAAGCAGTCGTCCGCCCCTAATTTAGGACACTGGCCATAGGCGTAACCACTGTTGGGTCAGGGAGTGTCAGGACCCCCTATATTTTCAGAGTCGGGGATCTCCAATGTAAAGGACCCCATCCCCTCCAGTTTTTTCGGGAATATAAGGATATAATACACACTTTTTTATGATGCAAACCTTAATTAATATAATGATATAATACACACTTTTTTATGATGTGAATTAGCGGCTGAAATTAAATTCCTAAGCGCGAGGAAGTTCTGTCCTTAAGCTCTCTAGCTAGTGAAATGTTGTGATGGCTGAGCAGTGTCAATTTAGACTTCGAGGAAAGAAGGTTGGAAATACCACTTTCCTGGTGCATGATTGAACGTAAGCCTCCTGGAGAGATATTCAATAGCTCTCTCGAATGCAGCCTTCCGGAGGTCAGACTATTGTAGACAGAAGTAGCGAACTTAATGCAGCTCCGAGTGAACAGGAAACAGACTACCTGTGATGTAACGAAATTCACCCTTACTTGTGGGAAGCCAGTACGCCTAGCAGGAATCCTGCAACAAGTCAACGGCATAGCTTTGATCTAGGACCCAGTGTGCGTAGATGCGTACGTAGTGTCATACAGATTACTACAGTTAAGGAGTGTGTGCGCGCGTGTGTGTTTAAAATGAGGAAGGGTTTCATCCCCCCACCTGAATGAATAAATCGATCACATAGTACAATTTTTTGTACTTTTGTTAAGGATTAAGATCTTCAGAACACAAAGCCTCCCTGTATTTTTAGCACGTCTTTTTTACGCTTTCCAACCGTAGGTTGAAGAAGCGTATATGATCCAGCTTTGTCCGTCCGTCCGTCCGTCCGCACGATAACTGGCGTAAAAATGGTTCGATTTCGATGAAATTTTAGTATGTGGTAGGGGACCACCTAGAGACGAACCCTTATGAAAATGGGACAAATGGGGTCAAAGGTCACGACGTAGGAGCGGAATCATTCCATTGCCCTTATGCGCCATAACTTGCGTAAATATGGTTCGATTTCAATGAAAGTTTACTATGTGGTAGGAGACCGCCTGGGAACAAACTCTATTCAAAATGGGTGAAGTGGGGTCAAAGGTCAGGACATAAGATCGGGATGCATTCCATTGCTCTTATGCGTCATAACTTGCGTAAAAATGGTTCGATTTCGATGAAATTTTAGTATGTAGTAGGGGACCACCTGGGGACGAACCCTATTGAAAATTGACGAAATATGGTCAAAGGTCAGGACATAGGATTGCGATCCTTTCCATTGCCCTTATCCCATATTATTAAGGTGGACGTCAAGTAATTTTGCTTCCTACACTTCCAATGGAAAAAGTTTTGTACACATTTCCTTCAAAATTAATGTGTTCCCAAGGATGAAAATTTGAACATCGATTAAAATAACTTCATATTATAACTTGGAAAACTTAATATGTTCTAAAACATAACCATAATCATATTAAAAATCAATAACTTTTCCTTTGGTTGTGTTGAAATCAGAGAAAAGATGGCGCGACCTGTACTTTGATGACGTCAGTGGGCAAAAAAATGTTGGATTGCATAACTACGGTTACGGTTTCGAAAATATTAAGTATTCCAAGTTATGAAATGAAGCTATTTTAATCAATGTTAAAATTTTCATCCTTGTGAACACATTAATTGTCCAGAAAAAAGATGGCGCGACCTGTGTTTTCATGACGTCAGTAGACAAACAAATGTTGAATTACATAATTATGGTTATGTTTTAGAAAATATTAAGTATTGAAAGTTATAAAATGAAGATATTTTAATCGATGTTCAAATTTTCATCCTTGGGAACGCATTAATTGTGAAGAAAATGTGTACAGAAGTTTTTCCATTGGAAGTATAGGAAGCAAAATTACTTGACGTCCACCTTAAAGTAACAATTCTTCTATGTTTGTATGTACATTTTATTTTGAAAACAGCTCTAAGAATTTTGATGAAAGTCGTTAACCTACCGTTTTCTGGTACTAGAAATCGATTTAGCTTGATCTCGACTTTAGGAGAATTCGTTCATTGGGTTAAATAACCACCCCGAATTATAACGTTTTTAGTGATGGCGTTGTTCCATTATTCCATTAATGTTACCAATGCTTAGAAATCTTATGACGTCATAATCTCGCCGCGTTTGAGAATTTTGGCGCGCGGTCACGCCACTTGTCTCATTACGTCACGCGTTGTATGTGGATCCTATTAAAGTTTTATGACGTCATACTCTTGCGAGCAGATGGTCGCTATTCCCATCTGCCTCATTACGTCACGCGTTGTGTGATTTTGTCCGTCCGCACAATAACTCGCGTAACAATAGTTCGATTTCGATGAATTTTTAGTATCTGGTAGGGGATCACATGAGAAGGTACCCTATTTAAAGTGAATGAAATGGGGTCAAAGGTCAGTACATAGGAGCGGGATCCATTCCACTGCTTTTATGCGTCATAACTAACGTAAAAATGTTTCGATTTGGATGAAATGTTATTATGTTGTAGGGTCTTGCCTGGGGACGAATTCTATTGAAAATGGGCGAAATGGGGTCAAAGGTTAGGACACAGGAGCGGAATCTACTCCATACCCCTTATGCATCATAACTTATGCAAAAATGCTTCGATTGCGACTAAACTTTATCATGTTATTTCGGAGGTATACCAAACCGGTTCTGTTGAATATCATCAAAATGGAATCAAAGGTCAGGGCACAGGATCGAGATTTATTCCACAGCCATTATTCTCATAACTTGAGTAATGATTTCTGGTATGTTGGAAAGCGTATTATAATCAATGCATTGCATGATTTTACTAATTTGTTTGAAAAACGTTAGTGCTTATGTTACCGGTTTGTCCGTCCGTCTGTACCCACGATATCTCTGCCACTATTAGTCCGATTTAAAAAATTCTTTTTGCATTGGGAAGCTTGAAATATGCGAATGATGATCCTTTATTTCATTTTTTTTTTTTTTACGGTGTACGATTTTGCCGCTAGGGTGCGTAAATGCAGATGATGTCGAATTCAAAAATACGTTTTATTCCACATATTTGCTTTTAAACATCCGACTTAAAAAATTATTTTATCTTTCGATTCCATTTATGTCGAAGAGTATTTTAGATATAGTTACTTCTTCAAATTACGCATAGATTTTCCGCTAGGGGGCGTAAAAGTAAATTACATTTTCCCCAATAATTCTACTTCAAAAACTCCGATTTGAAAACTTTTTTCTTCAGCGGATACACCTCCCGATGGAAAATCTTTTGCATATAATTTCAAATTTTTGGTACAAATACTTTAGCCACCAGGGGGCGTAAGTGTTAATATTTGCTTCTGATCTGTTTGCCATAAAATCTGAGCTTCTAAAATATCGATTGAAAAAATTCTTTCGTGGACTGATGCCACTCACATCGATACACCTTTTTGGAATATTTTCTTTTTAAAATATTTCATGGTTTCTCCGCCAGGGGCGTAGATGAATATCTTATTTTTGGCAATATCTCTACTTCTAGGAGTCTGATTTGAAAAATTCCTTCTTTGCTGGACAGTTTCCAGTGCGACATGTTTTTCATATAATTTCAAAATTTTCAGGTAATTCATAGACTTTCCGCTAGGGTGCGTAGAAGTAAATTGCGTTTCCCTCTATATCTCTGCTTCTAAATCTCCGATTTGAAAAATTCTTTCTGCACCGGATACAGCTCCTAATGGGAAATCGTTTGCACATAATTTCTAATTTTTGTAAAAAAATGGTTTGGCTACCAGGGGGCGTAAGTCTTGATTTCCGCTTTTGATGTATTTGCAGCAAAATATGAGCTTCTAAATCCTCGATTGAAAAAATTCGTGGTTTGTAGACCGATAGTACTGATGTCCACATACCTTTTAGAAAGATTTTCTTCTCAAAATAGTGCATGGTTTTTACGCCAGGGGGCGTAGATGTATATCTCATTTTTGTCAATATCTCTACTTCTAGGAGTCCGATTTGAAAAATTCCTTCTTTGTTGGATAGTGTTTCCAGTGTGACATGTTTTTTATATAATTTCAAAATTTCCAATTAATTCATAGACTAGGGGGCGTAATGGTAAATTGCTTTTCCCCCTATACCTCTGCTTCTAAATCTCCGATTTGAAAACTTCTTTCTGCACTGGATACAGCTCCTGATGGGAAATCCTTTGCACATAATTTCTAATTTTTGTAAAAAATGGTTTGGCCACCAGGTGGCGTAAGTCTGAATTTCCGCTTCTGATGTATTTGCTTCTAAAATTTCGATTGAAATTTTAGCTTCTAAATATATGAGCTTCTAAAATTTCGATTGGAAAAAAAAGTGTTATGTTGAACGATACTACTCATGTCGACAGACCTTTTAGGAACATTTTCTTCTTGAAATAATGCATGGTTTCTACGCCAGGGGGCGCAGATGTATATCTTATTTTTGTCAATATATCTACTTCTAGGAGCCCGATTTGAAATATTCCTTCTTTGTTGGATAGTGTTTCCAATGCGAAATGTTTTTCTTATAAATTCAAGATTTTCAAGTAAATCATAGACTTTCCGCTAGGGGGCACAAAGGTACATTGCGTTTTCTGCGTTATTTCTGGTTCTAAAACTCCGATTTGAAAAATTCTTCCTGTATCTCATAGAAGACCTGATGGAAAATATTTTTCACATAATTTCTAATGTTTGGTAAAGAATGGTTTGGCCACTAGGGGGCATAAGCGTTAATTTCTGCTTCTGGTGTATATGTAGCAAAATCTGGGCTGCTGAAAACTCGACTAAATTTTTTTTCTTGGATCGATACGGCTCATATGGAAAAACCTTTTGAGAATACTTTCTTCCTAAAATAATGCATGGTTTTCCCACCAGGGGACGTAAAATCACATCTTATTTTTGTCGATATCTCTGTTTCTAAGATTCCGATTTGAAAAATTCTTTCTGTGTTGGAGAGCGTTTCCGGTGCGAAATGTTTCTCATATAAATTCATGTTTTTCTTAACTCCTTAGTCTGCAACCACAGGGTGTAAGCTCTCGATTCTGTTAACAGCAATATCTGTGGGATTAAAAACACGATTGAAACACTTCTTTCTTCCGACAGATACTATTGTTTTCCATGCCGGTTCCATTGACTTTGAATAGCTTTGATTAATTTAATTTGCGTCAGAACGGATTCAAAAGACGTGCTTATTACACCCGAAAATTCGTGTCATCTTTCTTGTTCATTTTCTTATGCATGGCAGTTTCTTAGTAAATTGGCTCCGATCAGCCAATAGAGGACAGCATCGGCTGAGAATTATTTAAAGCCGGATAATAAATATATACCAGAGAAATATCATTGAACTCTAACAATACATTCAGCCTAAGAGCTAAATAAAACGAGGCGAGACCATTTGATGACCCTCCTTCGTTCTCTGTATCAAACTAGACTTAATCTGTTTATTACCTGTTTTATGGTAATCAATTAAATGTCTGTCGTCTCGTGCCAGTCCTGAACGTGAATGAGTTATTTGTGAATGTCTAAGAAATTTGATTTTTGATTTCCTAAATTTATAGGCTAAATTCTCTTACCTAATCCCGAAGATTTCGGTGCTAAACAATCCACGGGTAATTATTTCTAAATTCTCGAGGTTCACCCCAGGTTGCGTGCCAATGCTCGGCATGCTGCCGTTTGATGATTTGTTGAATAGGCTGGCTCCCCTTGGAAGAGTAATATACACCGACAGAAAAAAAAAAATCCCAACACCAAGAAGGGGTTGTGTTAGATAAACGACAGTTGGTAGGCGGTGAGAGTACATCTGTAAGATGACGTCTATGCAAATTTCGCGCTCGGCGCATACGTGTGGCGCTAGTAGCGCCCTCGGAACATGCAAAGCAGGTTTGCTGTAAATACGCGCTGTAACGTTCGTGAGCGTTAGTTATCTTTGAGATTCGACGTAGTGTGTTGATGTTAGTCAAGAATGCCTTTAAGAAGACTATAACGAAGTAAATTTCTCCGTCATTTCTGTCCACGCCAGGATTCGAACATAGATCCCCTCATTCCGGAATAAGTCACTCTACCAATTGAGCTACGCGGACGTTTGTTCTGACTGCTATCTGCCTTTATGTCGTTTGCGTCCTGCTGGTAGGTACGTCACATCTCCCCCCGAAAGAGGGCCGGGGGCATGGCCCACGGGTCAGCCGTGACCATGAATCGTCGCAGGCAGTCATCCGCTGTAGAACGTGCACTCGAGAACTCCCAGTCAATCTAGTGTGTGGAGTGCAACATCACACATTTTTATTTTTCGAAGCGCTGGAGAAGGGATTCTCTGATTTTTCCTATCTCGCGGTGTGGAAAGAACATCACACCAATGTGAGATTTTGAACGGCCGGGTCATCCGGAAAGTTCGGGCGCCATTATAACGAAGTAAATATCTCCGTCATTTCTGTCCACGCCAGGATTCGAACCCGGATCCCCTCATTCCGGAATAAGTCAATGTACCAATTGAGCTACGCGGACGTTTGTTCTGACTACTATCTTCCTTTATGTCGTGTGCGTCCTGCTGGCAGGTACGTCACAAGACGAAGAAGCCATTATCAACAGCTCACGGAGTTTGAACGAGGTCGTGTAATAGAGCTACGAGAAAGTGGATTTTCTTTCCACAATATTGCAGAACGACTTGGCAGGAATGTAGCCACTGTGCATGATTGTTGACAGCGGTGGTCAAGGGAAGGTACTGCTTCAAGAAGACCGGGTTCCGGCCGGCCACGTGGCACTAAGAAGACCGCCGTGCACGGCGTATGGCCGTGGCGCATCGTACTGCGTATGCGGCAGCAATTCGAGCTGCAGTTGCTACCACAGTGACACAACGAACCGTTACAAATCGGGCGCTTGAAGGACAGCTCCGAGCCAGACGCTCTGTAGCGTGCATTCCACTTACTCCAAACCACTGCCGTTTGCGACGTCAGTGGTGTCCTGCTAGAGCTCATTGGAGGACGGAGTGGAAATCTGTTGTGTTTTCTGATGAAAGCCTGTTCTGCCTGGGTGCCAGTGATGGCCGTGTGTTGGTTAGAAAGAGGCCAAGTGAGCGCCTGCAACCAACCTGTCTGCGGCCGAGACACACTGGACCTACACCTTGAGTTATGGTCTGGGGATCAATTTCCTATGACAGCAGGAGCACTCTTGTGGTTATCCCATGCACCCTGACGGCACAGTTGTACGTCCGTCTGGTGATTCAACCTGTTGTGCTGCCATTCATGAACAGCATTCCAGGGGTGTTTTCCAACAGGATAACGCTCGCCCGCATACCGCTGTTGTAACCCAACATGCTATACAGAGTGTCGACATGTTGCCGTGGCCTGCTAGATCACCAGATCTTTCACCAATCGAGCACGTATGGGACATCATTGGACGACAATTCCAGTGTCACCCCCAACCAGCATTAACCGTCCCTATATTGACCGACCAAGTGCAACAGGCATGGAACTCCATCCCACAAACTGACATCCAGCACCTGCACGACACAATGCATGAACGTTTGCGTGCTTGCATTCAACATTCTAGCGGTTACACCGGTTATTAAAAATGTACCAGCATTTCACATTTAAAATGGCTCTTCTCGCGCTTACATTAAGCTGTGATCTTGAAACCTTAATCGGTTAAATATGTTACCTATACAAATGTATTGCCGCCATTTCATTCCTCTACAACTATTTTTTCGTGGTGTTGGGATTTTTTTTTCCGTCAGTGTATTTGGATTTAACGACCATACCAGGAACTTTTGTTTGGTTTAATGTTAATTCAAAACTAATTTTATCGTTTTTAACTCATAAAATTTAGGGAATTCCTCGTTGATCGTTTTAAACGAGCAAGATTAAATGAAGTCCCCAGATTTAAAGAGGGAGAGTAAAGCTATGATAATCACTTTTAACAAGCAAAGTAACAAAATTTAATGCAATTCCCTATGTGACGAGGCAGAGAAAATCTGTTGTGCACTGTCTTGGAATGGAGGAACAGAAATGGTTACACACAAAACGAAATTGCGACAGTGCATAGGAATATTGGTGTGCTAGTGGCAGAATGTTGATAGAAAAGCAATGAGGTGGAAGTACCTGAAATGCTCAAAAAGCAAGTCGTGAAAGACTATCTCTCACTATCTCTCTCTGTCTGTCACCCACACCAATCAAAGGGCCTTTTTTTTTTTTGTATCACCTTATAGTACAGTTGAAAACAGGCCACTTATTCCTAGGCAAAAAGAAGATGGGTGGGGCTCACCCACATGTTAGTAAATTAGTAAATTTCTGGGCCACAATGGCAGAGGGGAATAGGAGAGTAATGGAATGTGGATGTCGCCGAAGTGGAAACATGAAATGCCAAATCCTGGAATCGTGTCCATCGCCGCTGTCATCCTCCAAATGGGCGGTGCACTGGGAGATTGGCCCGTAAAAGGTAGAACCTACTAGAGGTGACGCTAGTCGCCACTAATTGGTTCTGACTTTTGGACAGAAACATCTTACAATGCCGCTTCACCGTCAAACGAGATAATCCTTTTCAAAATAAAGGCGCGTTAAAAGATATTCACCCTGTCTACTCCTGCAAACCGTTGTTAGTACAGGAAGAAACGTGCATTTCCTAAACAATTCCTTATACCCTATTTGCTCCGGTAGGGTCTTCCTCTTGTTATTTGACTCATACATTGTTGACAGAATTATAAATAATAGGAATTTATTTTCCCATTTTGTTATTCGAGATCCATCTTATTATAGACTGATGATTATAAACGTTTAATGTTACTTGATGGAGAACATGCGGGGTATGTTGAATTAACTTGTAAATAGACAAGTTTGTAAGACAAACTACTTCATCTATGGTAACAGGCACGTGCTCGAATAACCGTCTGCTACGTTTGTTCTGTTACGTAGGTGTTATGTTGTGTTTTATTTCATTTTCTTCGCATTGCAGAGTAATTTCATAAAATGGAATAAAATTGGAGAGTAATTTCATAAAAAGTAAGCAGTGTTATTTTATTTAATAAAAAAGAACAAGCAAAATTGTAAGAAAGTAACTTCAGGCGTAGTTTTGATTCAGTCACAGCTTTTTCACCCTTGCATGACTTGGGCTATGAGCTAGTTTTGAACATAATATTCCAGTCAACATTATAAAAGGCTTTTTCTTTTTCTTTGTCCTCTGTCCTAACCCGAAAAAAACACATCAAAATAAAAAAAATAAAAAATACAGGTAGGCTCAATTCTGAGTGAGCCACCAGTTTGTAACGTAGGACTACTACTTGCAGATCGGAGAGTTCAAATGAGCTAGTCGAGTATGGTTTTAAAGCGTTTATTTAATTTGTTATAGCGAACATAGGTATATGACATGAAAAGTAGCTTACATAATTTTTACAAATAAAGCTGGATACATTGCGAACACAAAACAGATCGACACACGAATTACCCAACGTGGGATCGGTTACGATATCCAAGCTTTACACACAACCGGTGGGCCCAGTTAAAAATGTATGAATCGGGACGGCTCGATCACACTCGAACGGCTGCAAGTCTCACGGTATGCTCAAACTGCGAAATGAATAGGCAAGGCTCGATCGATCTTCTTGGGCTTCTTACATTCTTCATCATTTGCTGTTGCCTTTCGTTTTGATTTTCCCCACTTTTGCTTGCGTTCATTCTGCGAATTCCGCGGCATTGCCAAAAATGTTAACACGTACACACGAAAACAACTTTTAAAATTTTAGTTTAAATCACTGCGATATATTCTTTATACATTTGAATAGATCTGGTCGAGAGCTTTAAAAAGAATACCACGCACAGTCGTTTTGCACTCACGGTTGTCCTGATAAATCGCGATATTTTCAAAAGTGTTCCCCGGCTCACAAGAAAATAATTTTTAAAATGTTCAGTTCAAACCACTGCGAAATGTTCTTCGTATATTCGAATAGATCTCGTCGAGAGCTTTAAACCAATACCACGTACAGTCGTTTGGCACTCACGGTTGTCCTGATAAACCGCAATAATGTCAAAAGTGTTCACCGGTTTACAAGAAAACAATTTTTAAAATGTTCGGTTCAAACCACTGCGAAATGTTATTCGTATATTTGAATAGATCTCGTCGAGAGCTTTAAAACGAAACCACACACAGTCGTGCTGCGCGCTCACGGTTGCCAAGATAGATTCAGCCAAAAGCGGCAACACCCCGAAATATTGCATCATCTCCCTCGCGCACAGGGGGGAGGGAAGCATCGTGCGCACGATGTATTGCGCAGTACGCGAACTGGACTCCATACTGTTTACGAATATGCTAACATGATTAGTGTGAGGCACGTATTTTTAACGCTATAATGATTTCAATTGGGACCTTTTTTTGTCACAGGCGGTCGGCCGTAAGTCACCCCATACTATCCGCGGAGTTAGACGTAGTAGTACGTCAAAACTCTTCAAGATAAAAAAAATATCAAAAATATCAAGCACTGAGGAGGCCACAGCAGCTGCAAACAAGTGGCTTGCGGCACAAGCGAATTTTTTTTTTTTTTTTTTTTTTTTTTGATGTTAGAAAAACGAAGTCATAAGTGTGTGAAGCTCAGGGGAGAATATGTAGAATAAGTACATATTTTTTTTCAATCCCGCAGATTGCCGCCCCGGTGGCGCAGTGGTCTAAGGCGTTGGCCTCTGATCATTCGTCGGAAGGGGTCCGGGTTCGAATCCCGGTGAGGCATGGATGTTGTGTTTGTCTTACGGCACTGGCTCTCTCCCTTCCCTGGAACCAGTGACTCTAAATTAGGGACGGGCGACTGCTTATAGCCCATTGAGTTGCTCACGGTGGTCGTTAAATCTCAAAAAAAAAAAAAAAAAAAATCCTGCAGATTGTTGTTTTCTTTACAAGGCCAAAGACTTATCGATAAACGCTAAAAATACCCCCGGAGAAAATACCCCTGAAAACTGAAAAGCGGAAAAAATGCCCCCGGAAGAAATACCCACAGGGCAATCGGTTCACTGTAAACTGCCACACAGGAAAACTGATGTATGGCAGTGTTCCGATGTGGCAATTTACCGGCAACCCTGCCACACATCTTTCAGCAACTTGGCCACAAAAGTTCAAGGGGCGGGGGGGGGTGCTGTAAAGATTGCCGTTTCTGGGCCTATATTGAGAACTGAATTGGGAACTCCAAACGAATTTCGCGAAAACGTTCCATGTAAGCCAAGCGAGAATTGTACTTTAATTTGAAGAAAAATATTGCCGAGGATCCGAGGTACACTTGGGGGCTGAACCCCCAACTTCCGTAATATTGTATTCTGGGCAGCTGGAGTCTGTCAGTGTATCCAGGCTGTTCCCCTTGAAGCGCCCGCGAGGTCCGTGAGCTCGGGGGGGGATTCCCCCAAAATGTTAAAATGAACGTAGAGCTGTAAACTTTAGAACCATGCTTTTACGTAATGATTCTGTACACGACCACGAATTTTCAGGAGAGTGGGGTGAATTCACTCTCCCCAAGTTTCTAAGAGCGCAGACAAGTGTTCAAGGTAAGGGATTTGCTCACAATTTCTATGCTTCATGTTGTGTTTAATGGCAAACTATGTATGCCTTTCCTCCCTCCCACAGAAATTTGGTGAAACCTGTGAAAGGGATACGAGGTGCTTGGTTTGGAGGGCTCTACCCCCAACTTCCGTAATTTTATATTCTGGCCCTGTAGAGTCGGTCAGTGTATCCTCGATGTTACATCTGAAGAGCTCTTAGAAACGGGTGGGGGTTACCCCACCCTCCTGAAAATTCGTGGTCGTGTGCAGAATCATTATATAAAGCATGGTACTAATGTTTACAGCTCTACGTCCATTTGAACATTTTAGGGGGAAGAAACCCCCCCCAAAGCTCATGGACCTAGCGGACACTTCAAGGGGAACTTCCTGGATACACTGACAGACTCCAGCGGCCCAGAATATAATATTACGGAAGTTCGGGGTAGAGCACCCCCTCCCCCAACCAAGTGTACCTCGGATCCTCGGCAATTTATTTCTTCAAATTGAAGTACAATTCTCGCTTGGCTTACATGGAACGTTTTCGCGAAATTCGTTTGGAGTTCTCAATTCAGTTATCAATGTAGGCCCAGAAACGGCAATCTTTATAGACCCCCCCCCACCACACACACACCTTTGAAACTTTTTGTAGCCAAGTTGCTGAAAGATGTGGGGCAGGGTTGCCGGTAAATTGCCACATCGGAAAACTGCAACACATCAGTGTTCCTGTGTGGCTGTTTACAGTGAACCGTTTGTTCTGGGGGTATTATTTCTGGGGGCATTTTTTCCGCTTTTCAGAGGTATTTTCTCCGGGGGTATTTTTTCCCGGGGGTATTTTTACCTACATCCGGCTTATCAGCACTCTCTAGCATCCATAAGATAAAAATTATTCCAATATATAAGCAAATTTTGGTCGTTTCTAACAAAGGAGCGGAATAACACACGATAATTAAGTTTCAATGTATTTTTCATTATTTTGAATTAATACTTCAACGAACAACATCCTTGATTTCACAGTGCATCTTCTTGAAACAATAAACACCGCAAATATCAATGTGAATTTATCACCTGTGAAAGTAAATCCATTAAAGACATCACGCTAATCCAATAAATCATTGACAATAGTTTAATTTATGCGCCGGAATTAGAATGAATTTTTGCCTTTATTTAAAAGTTGCAAAATGAAAATGCCATCGTGCGCCCGTGTCATGATCAAGTTTTACCGGAAATGCATCTGCGAAAAAAAAAAAGAAAAAAAAAAAGACGTAATCAATTGCTTTAGCCCCGAGAAGGGAGATTCAGAAGCTGGTAGCGTTCCTGATTTACTCTGGAACAACAAGGACTGCTCTCGCTTCCGGATTGGGTAAGTGATGAGAGAATACTACACGTGAATGAAGTAGGCCCACGTCGCTTTCTTTGTAATTGAGGAGATAGATGATGGGTTGCCTCTAAGATAAGGAGATCTGTTTATCTAAAGGCAAGGCATTATGTTATCGTTCAGATCTCCCCTTCCTGACTGTGTCTTGCCCTGCAGTGTGAACTGATTGCGAAGAATTGAAAGAAAGTTCTTTTTAAGCCTTAAAGAAATCCGTGCAGAAATAACACAGAACATAAAGATGCCTGCGATATTCACACTTGGGAAGATTTTGACACCTAACTCTCTCATCAAGAGATCTTTATTTTTAGAATTCACGATAACTGAAATACCGTAAATGCCTCTTTGACTTTGCGTTTTTCAGCCCTTCTGAAAGTGAAACAAAAATTGTATTGCTCAACATCATTGCACTTTTACACAGGAAAATAGAAAAAGAAAAAAACGCCCACACGACAATAAAACAAGATTACGCAAACGTGGCGAGAGATATCTTGTTAAAAAAAAAATTATTTTTAATTTAAAAATAAAATAAAATTTATCAGATTTAATTTTTTTTTATTTATAAAATAAATAAAACAAAATTAAATCGTATTTGGAAAGTTCTAGATACGGTTTGAGGTGTAATTATCCGGAAGACAACATAGAAATCTCGTACTTAGAGGAATCTCCTCGTGCTTCATCTCCTTTGTGGCAATTCTATAATCTACTAGCACTTTAACAGGAAATTCTGTACGGAAAAAAAAAAAAAAAAAAACAGCCCCCGGGTATGATCTTTACACTATTCAAAAAAAATTTTCCCATTACAACTCCTAGAAACAGGAGTACGCTCACTAAAAACAGAAATATAAACAACATGAGCACCTCAGTTTTACGATAATTGTATGTATGTGAATTGATGTGTTATAAAACATCCTTGGCTCAACAGAAAGTTTCGTATTAGGATAATTAACACCTGTTCCAAAAGAGGAAAAAAATTCAGTTAGCAGAAAACACTGGCTCAGCAAAAAATACTTTCGTCTTGGGGAAATTAACTGTAGCTCAACAAAAACTTTCTCTCGCGGTAATTAAGTTTAGCTTAACAAAACTTTCATATTGGAGAAATGATCTGTAGCTTAACAAAAGCTTTCGTGTTGGGGTGATTAACTGTAGCCTAACAAAACTTATGTCTTGGGGAAATTAGCCTATAGCTCAGCAAAAACTTTCGTCTTAGGGAAATTATCTATAGCTTAACAAAACTTTCGTCTTGGAGAAATTAACTGTAGCTTAACGAACATTTTCGTCTTGGGAAAATTAACTGTAGCTTAGCAAAACCTTTCGTCTAGGGGTAATTAACTGAAGATCAACTGAAACTTTTGTTTTGGAGAACTTAATTGTAACCAAATAAAAGTTTTCATCTTGGAAAAATTAATTGTAGCTCAGCAAAAAGTGAAAGAAAGTGAATGCCTGTTGCTTCGACTAGCGAATCCTGTGATGGTTAAATTCAAATTGATCGGAAACTTGAAACTCGGTCGTTCTGGGTGGTGTAGGGGTTAGCATACCCGGGCGTTTTCTGGGAGACGCGGGTTCGAGTCCCGCTCAAGGACGATGAAAATTTTCAAGTTTTCGGATATTATCCGACTTACCATCATTGTCACATTTACGCCAAAAATCGGATTGTCATCTTCAGCAAAAAGTTTTGACTTGAGGAAATTAACCACAGCTCAATGGAAACTTAAGTTCCACGAAAATAATTGTAGCTAAACAAAACTTTTGTCTAGGAGAAATTAACTGCAGCCGCAATAGCAACTTTCTTTTGGGGAAATTAATTGCAGTCCAATAAAAAATGTCATTTTCGGAAAATTAAATGTAGTTCAGCAAAAACTTTCGACTTGAGGAAATTAGCTTTAGCTCAACGAAAATTTTTGTCAGTGGGAAATTGGAGTTGAATTTTTAATGTCACGGCAAGTTGCGTTTGTATATTAATTTGTATGCTCTAATTATTTTTTACTTTTTTAACTTAACTAACTTTCCGAGTTTAGGGCTGATTATATTACACATTTTGCAACATATCGATCTATCTAAATGCTCTAACCTACAAAAAAAAAAAAAAAAATCTTGAGATGTCAAAATGAGCAGGATTACATCTAAAAGCAGATGTCGGCCCAATTGTACATTGTCGGTAATTTAGATTAGTTCCGATTTGTAATGCCAGGTGTTGCATTATTTTGTAGTGAAAGCTTCGGTATGAAGCTTCAAACTAATCATCGAATAGGACAGTCTAAATATACGTATTAATATTATTTAAAGCTTAAAAATACTGTATAATTAACCTTCGAATAGGACATCATTTATATATGAATATTTATTTAAAGCTTATAAACAACCGTCCTAGGATGGGCAGAGATTGACACGGGTCAGCGGGTCAACGAGTCGACAATTTCTTGCTGGTCAAATGGGTCGGACCAAGCTGCTCCTGACCGGATTTCGACCTGGTTTTATATCCTTCTCATTTTTGAAAAGAAAAAAGAAATATTTCAAAGAACCCTTCAGATGTCTTTGAAGTACTTCAGATCTGCAGAGTATGATCTAGGAACGTGCTGAGAATGGTAAAGAAATTGGACTAAAAATGAACTTTCTGAGGACAAACAGATATCTAGCAAAAGTCACATCGATGAAAAAATTAATCGATATATGAAAATGCCATTATGCCTTAAAACAAAAGTGTTTAATCAATGCATCCTTCCAGTGCTTACGTAGGGAGCAGAGACATGGAAAAGACATGTAGACAACTGAAAGCAGCATGGTGAGATTCATATTTGGTGTAACCAGGAAAGATAAAAATGGAACTCGTGGATAAAGAAAATGACAAGACATCGTGATAAGAGTAAAATCCCTGAAATGGCAATGGGCTGGACATATTTCCAGGAGGATGGACCGATGGTCAACCGAAATTTTAGGCTGAATTCCAAGAGACAGGAAAAGACCCAGAAGAAGACCACATGGGTGACTGGCCCAATACAGTCCTTTGTTGAAGAGACTTGGGGAAACCTTCATCCAGCACTGGACTGTTATTGATTGACAATAATAATGATGATGATATATTCGAACTTATAGTTCAAAGCAGATTTGTCAGGGTCAGGTCCAGGTTGGGTCCAAATATGTGACGGCCGAGTACGGGTCTAAATTTTTTGACCAGTCTCCAACTCTGTCTGTAGGCTAGTTTTTGATTAAGCAAATACTCTTGAATGGACGAATATTCATGTTCTGCACCAGAAAATTCATTGTTGGGCATTTTGTGTGAGCTGGGCATTTTGTGTGAGCTTATGTCGCACCTTTATTAGCTTCAGCTATGGAACAATGAATAAATAAGTGAAGAAATATGTTAATTTCGTAGATGACAATCCGTTTTTTTGGTGTAAATGTGACAAGGATGGTAAGTCAGATATTAACCGAAAACTTGAAAATTTTTGTCGTCCTGGAGCGGGAAATTTTTTTATTCAAATTAATCGGAAACTTGATGCTTGGTCGTTCTGAATGGTGCAGTCGTTAGCATACCCGGGCGCTATCTAGGAGATGCGGGTTCGGTTCTCGCTCCAAGACGACGTTTTCAGATATTATCTGACTTACCATCCTTGTCACATTTACACCAAAAAACGGATTGTCATCTTCAAAAATTGTATTACATGGTGTAATCCCGTATAGCATTCAATATATGTTAATTTCTTTTTTGGTTATGTTAAGCTCTGTTCTTTCAGTTCATTTTGGGAAAATCTGCTTCGTCAGATAAATTATTCTCCACGGGAATTTCTCAAGTTGGAGGAAATATTTTTCAGCATTGCGTTGTTGTATCTCTTCTGGCTCGGAATTACACAAAAGAAGAGTGAAAAAAAAAATAAAAATAAGAAAGATCCCAAGACAACGTTGATTACTTGTGATACCCACTCAATCTTACAGTACTTGAAAGATGCAGCTTGACATATTTCGGTTAAAAACAAAATCTCTTCTTGTCAGTTTCATCTTCCTTACCATGATGACAAATGCAACAAAGAAAAGAAATCAAAAATCAAAACCGAGTTCTCTTTGTCGACTTTTTTTTCGACAGCAGGCATTAATTTTATACTGAGCAGCAATAACAGACTGATATTAATTAATCGCAAGTTCTTTAAGGCCTGTAGTGGTTATTCATTATGTGATGCTTAGCTTTTCTTCTGACACGGAATTTTTTTTCATCTTAGTATTTTTCAGTTTTTCAAAGCTATAAAATTAGTCAAATTCTTCTCCTCCATTGCTCTTGTTATCATCGTGCTCATCTTTCAAAATTTTTTGTCCTTTCGTCTTTCTCTACTTGAGAATCATTTTACCCGAGCTTCCCCTTTCATACGCTTAACATGTTCATAAAATTCATAGTTCTGCCTTCTCTGTAATTTCAGTTACATTTTTGTTTATCTCCAACAGCTTTCTGACAACCCCATGTCTGACTATATGATATTATCTTTCTTAGCTATAGCTATTCGCCCATACTCTGAATGCACATTCTTGATACGAATAGCATGCAAGTGCACATTGCTCAAGAATGATTATGGCAGCATTACCTTAAGATAATATACAATGCCCTACAGTACTGGATCCAGAAGAAATAGTACTTATTTAATGGCAACAATATACATTGCCGGAAAGTGAAAAAAGAACACACAGAAGGAATGCCGGTAGGAACGTCATATCATACACTGTCGAGACACATTATTGTGCCCACCACCTAATACCCAGAGTAACCGTCGTGTGCAGCGCGGACAGCAGCTACACGGGATGGGAGTGACTCAGTAAGGTGATGGAAGGTGTTCACAGGTATGTGGAGCCATGCTGACTGCAGTGCATCTGACAGCTGCTGGAGGGTGCGTGGTGGAGGATCTATAGAGCGAACAACACGATAGAAGTCGTCCCACAGATGCTCAGTTGGGTTTAAGTCTGGAAAATTAGGGTTCAAGGAAGTACTTTGAAGTTATCATCGTGCTCTTCCAAACCATTCTCCGACATTTCTAGCTGTGTGACACGTCACATTGTCGTTCTAGGGAGATCTCTTCCGCCCATGGGAAGATAATCAGGATGTATGGATGTACGTGGCCTGCAAAGATGGGTTCATAACGAATTCGGTCCATAATTCCTTCTACAGGTATGAGTGAACCCATGGAATGCCACGAAAACATTTTCCAGATCATAACGCTGCCCCAACCGGCTTGTGTTCTTCCAGCAATGGTTGAAGAGTGTTTGTTCTTTGATGTTTCTCGCATAATACGCCAACGCCCATTCGTTCGATGAAGCAGAAAACGTGACTCATCGGAGAAGCCAATCCTTTTCCAATGAGCGGAGGTCCAATTCCGATACTGATGTAAGCCCTTTCTGCCGATGCACCTTCGTTAGCATAGGTGTAGTGACCATCCGTCTGCATCAGAGCCCCATACGCAGAAGGGTGCGTTGAACTGTCGTTTTAGACCCACTTCCGCTAGCCTCCTGGTTCATTCGGCCAGTTAGCTGCCACACTGTAGCGTGTCGATCGGCCCTCACGCACTTTCGAAGCCGACGTTCACTTCTCACATCAATGGCACGTGGTGCTCTGCTGTTTCCACGTCGCTTATTCGCAGTGGTGCCATTTCTCCAATCACGATACGCTTTATCCACAGCAGCACGCAAAACAGTTCACAAACTGCGCTGTTTCAGAAATACTGCCATCCTTGTCCCCAGAGCCGATAATCATCCCTTTTTGCAAATCTGATAAATCGCTCATTTTATCCATGACAGCAACGAATGATATGTTTTCAGAATGCCTACACCACACCTTATATACTCTCCAAGCCAGCTCACAGCCGCCCCGGTGGCGCAGTGGTCCAAGCGATGGCCTCTGATCATTCGTCTGAGATGGGTCCGGGTCCGAATCCCGTGAGGCATGGATGTTGTGTTTGTCTTACGGCACTGGCTCTCTCCCTCCTCTGGAACCAGTGACACTAAATTAGGGACGGGCGATTGCTTATAGGCCATTGAGTTGCTTACGGTGGTCGTTAAACCTCCAACCAAAAAAGAAAAAAAGCCAGCTCACGACACGTGCCTTCTTTCATTGGCTACGCGCTGTTGACGTCGAAAGTAGGAGGTGGTCACAATAATGTGACTCGACTGTGTAATATGTTAATTGTTATGGGCAGGTGAAACTGTGAATAAAGTTGGAACGCTATTGGATGAAATGATGACGTCACTGTGGACGACAACATGAAGGCAGCGCGTATTTAAGGACTAGGGCATGCAGAACGAAGTCATTCTTCTGGTGTCGTGTTGTTCAGTGCTCTTTGAAGTAGCTGCCATGCCTGGACGACCCAGGCGGGAAACATTTGTTCAGTTACCGCAGGTTTAGCGAGACCGCATAATGGGTTTGCGGGAAAGAGGTTGGTCTTACCACGGCCGATACCTCTCGCTAGGACGAGAGGTATCGGCCGTGGTAAGATGGTGGCGTCGGTGGTCAGAGGATAATTCGCACACTCGCAGACGTGGTTCTGGGCAACACTGAGTTACGGACGCACGAGAGGATCGGCATATCAGGAGGGCGGTGTTGGCAGAGAGGACGGCAACGGCGTCACAATTTCGATCCTCTGTCATACCAAGGGTGTCTACCAGAACGATATGGAATCGTTTGTTGGAAGGAGGACTACGAGCACGCGTGCCGTTGTCACTGTTACCACTGACCGCTGGTCACCGTCGAGCACGTTTACGGTGGTGTCAAGAACGAGTTCATTGAAGGGAAGAATGGTGGTGTGTGGTCTTCAGTGATGAAAGCCGATTCTGCTTGGGAGCCTCTGACAGTCGTGTACGCGTCCGAAGGCGTCAAGGTGAGCAGTTTCTGCTATCGTGCTTCTCCAACGACACACAGGCCACACGCCGGGCACCATGGTTTGGGGAGCGATTAGCTTTCACTCTCGTACGAGTCTGGTGTTTGTACGGTGGTACACTGAATAGCAGTACGTACGTCAGCAACATCGTGCAGTCGGTCTTCCTGCCATTTGTGAGTGCGATCCCAAATGCGATATTCCAGCAGGATTACGCCCTCCCACAGTTCGCCCGGGCAACTCAACATGCTCCTCAGGATGTGCGTCAACTCCCTTGGCTAGCACGCTCTCCGGACTTGTCTCCAAAATAAGTCCCAAACATGCATCCACTCCCGTCCTGGCCTAAGGGAGTTTAAGCATGTCTGGGACTGGATCGGACAAAGACTTCCGCGGAACCCAGCAGGCAGCAACCATCTCTGAATTACGCATCCAAGTTGAAAGCGCATGGAATACTATCCCCCAACGTGATATTCAGCATTTGTACGATCGATTTGCATGCCATATTGAAAGCTTGTATTGCTGCTGGAGGAGGTGCAATACCTTATTAAAATGTTCCTTCTATAAACTGTAATACGCATTAAAAGGTAAAATAAACATTGAATCATTTCACACGTCTGATCAATTTCCTTTCTTACCAAGTTGTTGCTACGACATAAATCTCAAGGTACAGTTGCAATTTTTAGTGGTGTTCTTTTTTCACACTCCGGCAGAATGTAAGAATGTTAACATGTCAACTTTTTATTTTTAAAGTTATAAACTTAGATAAATCCAGCTGCTTTGAAATCGATTCGAGTTTACCTTCGACGTACAGTATATCCCTCACTTCTAAAGTTAGAGTTCGTGACTTTTCGGCAACTATATGAAATATCTTTGAAGGTTTCATAGCAGTATCTTTCACAGTTTTACTTGCAATACCTGCCTACTAAAAATCCTTAAATCTACATCATGATTATGGTTCCCCAGTACACTTTCGTAAGCAAGCGTGATTTCCGAATTACTTCATTGTTTTACAGTGACTTCATTTCAAACCAGTGTTTCTCAAACTGGGTTCTGTCAGAAGAAAAGTGCGTAGTGGCGGAAATAATTTACTGGTGGTCCTAAATTTGTAGGTAAGAATTAAAATTCGAATGGCGATGTTCAACACTAATCATTCTCTCACCGATAGCGTGCGGACATTCTACCGCTGCTACACTCCAGAAGCTTCCTGGGGTCGCAAAGAAAGTTCTATGCGTCGCTTTACGAAGCTCAGATAACGACCTCTCGTGGTAGCATACTACCAGTGGCGTAACTGCCATCCCCGCAGCCCCCAGCTGCGGGTGGGGGCAGGTAACGAAGGGGCGTAGTGCAGCTGTCAGTTATAGTTTTATGAAAAAACTCGAACACGCACAATAATTAACCCAAAGGTTCATATTTTGCTTTAAGATATATTTAACTTTGCCCAAATAAATGCCTAGTTTTACTTTTAAAACACTGAATGCTGTACAGATTGAAGGTGTTCAGCTCTTGGTCTTGTAATACGATTGCAATGGGTTGTAAATAATACGATCGCTCTCCAATCGCCCTCTCTCTCCGCTGCTGAAGAAAACAGCGAGGCCACAGTGGCATTCCCCGTGGAGGATGTGGGAGAACAGTCAGTTACCTAGGATTACGTGCACGACAGGCGTCAACATTTATTCACAGCAGTCGCATATGTGCCATGTGTAAGAGGGTGATTTCTTCAAATGATTTGTTTTAGTTTGGAACAAAGCAATTACACGTATTGCCAAATCTATTACTTAAAAATTTAAAACTACAGGGCTCTAGGTCATCACTTTTGCAGACACTCTCCCTGACTTCTTAACGCCCCACCCCTTCCCCCAACAACCACACACACACCGCGAAAAACGCATCCTCTCTCGTGTACGAAATGCTGTGAAAATTACTGTGCTTAGGGGTGCTGAAGTAAATCTTGCGGGAGGGGGCACTTCGTGCTAGTTACGTCACTGCATACTACACTGGTATCCGATAGTTAAGCATAATCAATAAAAACTGTTTAATTACAAAAACGAGAAGGCGCAAAGAAATAGGCTGTTTACTATACATTGTTATCTCAGTGAGGAATTAGATGCGCAGTACAAATCACATGAAAAAATGATGAACCAGGAAAACGTACGAATTGTCCAAAATGGTGCAGGAATAACACGATGGCATTTCTGATTTTGTACAACGGTCTAATAAAGCGTATGATGACCTCTTACAGCAATACAAGTGTCACACCGATATCTCATACTGTTGACAAGGGAAAAAAGAAGACTGTCGCAGCAAATCCCACTCCTGAACAAGAGCGGATCGGAGTTCTGCAGGATGTTGATGACCTGCAATTCGTCCCCTGAATTCATTCCACACATGCTGCCTTGGGTTGACGTCTGGCAATAGCACTGGCTATGGCATATGGTGGATATCTTCACTTTCCAGATAACTCTCGACAATACCAGCTCTGTGAGGTCTCGCGTTATCGTCAATGAACAGAAAATCTGGACAGATAGCAACAAGAAAATCCCTCACGTAGAGATGAACGATTTCGCCTCTGTATCTCCAATCTGTTAAAGTTCCACCAGAATAGACATAGAGCTGTGTGCGCCCGGTGAACATAATGACAACCCAGACAAGTATACCGCCACCTCTGTAGTGGAGCATTTCTCAGATGTTTGTGGGGAAATAACGAGTTCCAGGTTCTCTGCAGCTGAGAACACGACGGCTGTCATCACTTTCGAGACTGAACCTGGATTCATCAGGGAAGAGGATATTGGCCCATTGATTTTCGTCCCAGTCTCGATGTTGTCTGCATCACAGTACCCTGGTATTTCTTGCTGAGGGACTGAGTGGGATGCAAACTGCAGGTCTTCTCACTTTCGAGACTGAACCTGGATTCATCGGAGAAGAGGACATTGAACCATTGATTTTCGTCCCAGTCTCGATGCTGTGTGCACCAAAGTACCCTTGCATATTTTGCTGACGGAGTGAGGGGGATGCAAACTGTAGTTATGCTCGCGTATTGTTGTTGTTCGTTGAGCCATCTGTATACCGCTTGCCTTGAAACAGCTGGTCCATCAGCCGCCAACAGTTCTAAAGCAAGCTCTTTTGCTTATATCGACCTATTACGTCTCGCTGTTAGTGACGCATGCCTAGCATCCTGAGCTGTTGTATTCCGTGGACGACCTGCCACAGGTTAACGATTGATATCTTCGGTGTCCGGTCAGTGGCTCGTGCAACATTACAGTGCGTCTGGCTGGATTCCAACATTACTGTGCGTCTGCTGGATCTCAAAACGAGGAAATAACGTTTGGGGAAATAACGGGGAATAAATATTGGAATCCGGTGCGTCTGGCAGGATTCCAACATTACTACGCCTCTGGCCGAATTCCAACATTACTGTTCGTCTGGCCGGATTCCGGCATCCCGATAATCCGACCACGTTCAAACCTAACCACTTGCTGTCTTTTTGATATAATGTTTCAATAAAAATTTAATTCTACTGCCAGCAGGCGCGATGATCACAAGAAATGTCACTTTTCGCATTTTTGCAGCTCTTTTTCAACTCCACGAATGTGCCGCTTTGAGTTTTATACCAATTATCATTCGTCACATGGTACTGTGTCATGATTTCTACATTTGCATACTCTTTCGTTCTCTGTACTTTACTTTATTAGCATCCAGAGTCGTCTCAGGCATTGGGGTCACTTCTGTGAAAGAGCCATTTAGGTTTTTCCATTATTGTGTTTCCGATGGGTTTTTTTTTAATAGCATAGCACGTCTTATTTATTTATTTGAGTCGGATATTTTTGCCATGTTCATCAGTTAACTTTTTAGATGTAAATAGTAGTCTTTACAAATCATCTTCATTTTCCGCCATTGATATTACATCGTTTGCACCGCACAGTAAACGCACACATTTCTTCCACCAATAGTTATGTTTTTCTAATTGAATTCTTTTAACATATCATCAATACATTAAATACGACGGGACTTAATACATTCCCAAGCTTTTACTTTTGCCTATACAACCTCTTTTTCTTGCGCATTAAAAATTGTTTCTCCCAAATACTTTTTTTTAATTTTAATATTTTTAGCGGATTGTTTTGTTTTTACATTGTAGTTTTTTAATTTGTTAGTGTGATACTATCAATTTATTTTGATTGATACATATATTTCATCCAATAGTACACATATTTCCTCGAATTTTGAAAAGATCTTCTTTGAGAAAACATCGACGAAGTATTGCGGCGAGAGAAGCAAACTCTTTGAAAAACGTTATTTTTAAATTCAATGAAACTAATGTTGTGCCAGTTGAAGATCTAGATGTCAGTTCTTAAAACATTTAGCAGATGACAGGGAACCGAAGATGTTGGAAAATGTGCACAGTACCACTAATAAAGTTGATCCAATATTAACGTAAATGGAAAAAAAAAGTTCTTGGCAAGTAACATTTTACCAAAAGAGAGAAACGGATAGGTGTCAATTGCACTCATCTCAATCCCTACTACTTTTCTCATGTGTCAATAAGACTCAGGAGAGACGCGGCATTAGAGGACAGCTGCACTCACCCACTCCTTGCTCACTATAGTGGGTAAATGTAGGGGACCAGTGGGGAAGAAGGAACCACTGGGGAAAAGAACAAATAACTCTAAAACACACAGGAAGTAGTGGAGAAATTTTCACAAGACTAAAAAACGGGATGAGTTGCAAGATTTCATTTCCTAAAATGTGTGTCATTCCACTACAAGGCGTGATTCTTTGGTAAGATATAAATAAATATAACAGCCACGGAATAAAGAAAAATAACAGGGATGAGAAAATGTCTTACAAAGCTGAAAAATAAATGCAAAAAATTTGTAAAATAAATACATTGATATAGATTAAGATAATACAACGTAGTTGTCACAAATGTTTATTTTTTTATTTCTCAAGCCGACACCATGGCTTTGCTGGGTATTGGCCTAGCTTCATCAGGACGAATGGCACGTAAATATTCAAATTGTGTATGATATCTTAAATGGTGTTAAGTCACGGGTTTTGTTTAGTTGCTTCCACGCGCTTGATAGAAATGGGGTGGATGCCATGTCATTAACAAGTTGCGAAAACATCTGATATATATGGAAAGCTTTCAAAATATCAAGTTTGGTGGTTGAATCTGGCTTGTCAATTAGATTTGCTTCTTCAAAGAGAAATCTGTGGTCCTTTTCGTAACAGTGTTTAGCCATCGATGACTTCTTTAGGTCACAATTCCGAATGTAGGTCTTGTGCTCCTTCAATCGAAAACGCAAGGCTGTACGGGTCTGTCCTATATACGAAGCGCCACATTCACATGGGATTTGATAAATTCCCCACGAGTTTTTGTCTTCAACAGAGTCCTTTGATCCTAAAAATCTCATTTTGTTTATGGGTTTAAAAATCACCTTAAAATTAAAGGTTTTGAGAATTTTTGTAATTTTGAAAGCAATGTCACGGGAAAATGGAATAATGGCGAAATTCTCTCGCAATGGGCGCATCACAGGAGTTAATGTGGAGATGGACTTCGGTTTCCGGAATTTTGTTAGAGCCTTGTCTATAATGGAAGGGTCGTATCCTCGCTGTACTGCAACACGTTTAAGGAAATAAAGTTCTTTTTCCAAACTGTCCTTATCTGAACATATATGTATTGCGCGATATACGCAACTGTAAAAGGCCCCGAGTTTTTGTTGATAAGGGTGATTAGACTTGGCATGTGGAGGTGAAAAAATAGCGAAAGGCTTCCGATAAACTACATATAGATTAACATACTACGTTGTATTATCTTATTCTATATATAATCGTCACAAGACTGTAGTCGTTGAGATAAAAAACAAACAAACATTGATGTCTGAACAGTCAGCTTCTACGTGGTAACGTTTATCCCTTACATCAGATACCAGTTCAAGCACAGCAGTATTTACAAACATATGCAATTAAAAATTACATATCAGACATATTCCGAGGCATTTGTTGTTCGGCAGAAAGTTGGTACCCCTCAACCCAGCGCTTCCCCAAATTCATTCCCTTCACTATCTTTCAGGAGGTCAAAGTATTGCCGTGTGTGGTGAGAGGAACACAAGTTTGCTGTCTGTAGTACGATAAGTTAAACAAATCCTTAAAACCGCCGAATAAAACTCAATTTATTTACAATTTTAAAAACCTATTTACATGGCAAGTACTTTTGGGGCTCACAATGGCCCCATTTTCAAGCCCAAAAGCCCCGGAGCACACAGAGGCAGCAACTATATACTTCGTGACTTAGGTGATATACGTATTCGTGACTTAGGTGATTCTATATACTTCGTGACTTAGGTGATATATGTATTCGTGACTTAGGTGATATATGTCGTAAAATTATACAAGTGATGCCATTTACACCAAGAGAAATTTGGGCTTGAAAATGGGGCCATTGTGAGCCCCGAAAGTGCTTGCCATGTAAACAGGTTTTTAAAATTGTAAATAAATTGAATTTTATTCGGCGGTTTCAAGGATTTGTTTAACTTATCGTACTACAGACAGCAAACTTGTGTTCCTCTCATCTATTAAGTACGAAATCTTCATATTCAGGCCGTGTGTGGTGTTTTACTCCAAGAACTAGGGTAGTATGTTTTTAAGCTTGGGCGGAAGTCAACGGGGGAGTTTCGGATAGGGGCGAGTTTGGGGTGTAACTGGTCTCTCAAACAATACAGTTCTTCCAAATTTTACCCCAAAAACTAAAGAAATAGCGGACCGATGGGTAGGGAGCGGCGGCGGCGCTTTACCTCTGGCAGCCTGCAATAAAATGTCAATTACGTTGAAAACGATTCGTTTCCGGACCTATGTTTACTGAGACTTATTATTTGTTTCGATCAGAACTACCTATGATTTCATTTATGATCAACACTACTGAATCACCCTGTATACCAGTACGAGTCAAAAGTTCGTTTAGTTTTGAGCTACACATAAGGTTGGGCGGCCATTTCTGTGCGAAACGCGAGCCAGCATCGACTGAGTACCGAAATTACGTGGAACACACGAAGCTGATGACGCCCGTTTGTCACGGAGCCACATTCCGTTATCAAGTGAGCAGAGGATGCAGATCGATAGACGTGCTGTTGTTCTGGTGCTCATAAACCATTATTGAAAAAAAAGGGGTTAAACGCGGCAGTAGCGAGAGAAATTTGCCAAGCTGAGGAAACAGTGGACCACGGCTCGAAATCATTCTGGCTTTTCACTGCTGGAGACACCATCTTCGAAAGACTAGACGAGGACAGGACATCCAACAATTACTAACACTAATACCTGCGACAGCGAATCCTGTACAAGTACAAGAGAATTCACAAGTGTGGCGGGGTCTTCGAAATACACAGTCGTTCTTCACTTTCCCGAGCTTGGTTTTTCGCCAAGGCGCCATCGAATGGTGGTTACCCATGAATTGACACCCCAGCAAGGGGAACATTGTGTTGCTGTCTGTCGCAGAATGCTGTCAAATTCACAGGATGATAAGTTTTGGTGTAGTACCATCACGGGTAATGAAAAGTGGATATTCCTACGTTAGCCTATTACTAGGGAGCTGTAGCTGAGGCCACGTCAGTGGTAGGATAACAGCCAGTGATGTAAAGAGGACAGTTCGAAAGGATAATCATGCTGTGCATTTCGTGGAACTGTGAAAGTCCTGCGCACCGGAAACTATAGACAGAAAGCTCTGTGCCAAACAACTACAGCGGTTCCATGATGCTCTGCGCCAACGTTATCCAGTGCTCATCAGTAGGAAGTGGGGTTGCTGCAAGTGAGTATTGCCCCCAGTCACACCACCAGAGTCATCCGCTGAACATTTTACAGGGATTGGAAGGGGTTGAGATCCTCTGTGCTGCCCGGACCTTGTCCCCCATTCAACTGCCGCGTTTTGCTCCATGGACCATTCATTCCTACAGGGACTTATACTGACGACGCATGGGAAGGTCATGAAACGGTATAAACAACACCTGATACAGTGCTCTGTTAATCAGTATTATTTCATGTTCTTCAGATGGGAAAGGCAGCCGACTTAAGCGAGCTTAACAAAGGCTAAATTGTAATGGCTAGACAAGTGGGTCAGAGCATTTCCAAGACGGCAAGATTTGTGGGGTGCTTACGGTCAGACGTTGTTAGTACCTTCAAAACGTGGTCCGAGGAGGTCGCTGTGAACAATGCGCGACAGTCTCCGCTCTCCTCTGGCATCAATGGGCTGCGGACGATACACGGCTGGACGACGGTTCGTCGTTTGGCCATCTGTGCACCACTTTTGATACGTAGTCACTAGAGCGGCACGTGAACAACCAACAAGCCGCGCAGTTTCCTAGATCGTAGTTTCCAGGAGCCCTGCCATCGCAATTTGTCCTTTATCAAACTCCGATAAATCAACATCTTTTCCCATTCTGACTCCGAACACTCTACTAACCGAAAGCAGATCCTCGGGTTCTATATATACTACTCTGTGAACTTCCCCCACACCACTGTTCGGTCTCCAGGGGTGCTCATTTCTTTAGGCTGGGGGTGGTCATAATGTTATGACTCACCGGTGTATATTTTCACATTTGTAACACATTCTGTTCCACTTTGACGAAACATTGTTTCGTGTATATGTTAGTGACACTCCATATCAAGTTAAGATTCTCGATGATGAACGAACGTTCATGAAAGATGTTCTGATTCAAAAAATAATAAATAAATGATTTTAAAAATTGCTGTACATATCTTATTTTTCCCCGTCATTATTGACTGGCTTTCTCCTAATTATAATATATTTTATCGCATTGTAAAAATCATAAAACCTATGAAAATCAAACTTCTCTTTGGACAGCACTCCCTGTTTGTAAAAATCCCGATTCCAGATTAAGCGAAACCCACACAACTAAAAATGTGAAATGCAACACATGAATTAAAAGTTTTTGTATTCTTCAATATGCAACACATGAATTGAGAGTTTTTTGTATTTTTTAACTTCGAATCCTGCCTATATCTATTTGAACACGGATTGATGAATATTGATGACACATCTAGGATTCCAATTTATTACGGCACGAAATGGTGGAGCCACAAAGTTACGTCCCAGAGATTTAACAGTTTTGAAATCTGTGCGTGAGTCCAGAAATGCGAAACCAACTTTTCATCCAAACAAAAAGTGTAGAAACATAACCTTCTCACAACTGAGGTGTCACTGCACAAAGCAATGCCTACGTCTAAAGCAGGGGTCGACAAACTACGGCCCGCGGGCTCTAAAAACGGCTCTAAGAACGGATTTTACTGACCGCCAAGTTGAGGAGTTGCGAGATACGACCGTATGCGGCGCTCCTATAGCTTCGCATTCGGTTGCCTCTGCTGTGACGTCACACAGTTATAATTCGGCAGCGTTTCCAGTGCGACGTATCTTGGGCCGCGGGTGACCTAATGGTCAACGTTCATGACTGCCACGGAGAAGACCTCGGGTTCGATCTAAGGCAGGTACGAACGCTCCAACCACTAAATATCCGCCGTGCGTCGGATGGGCACGTTAAGCCGTCGGACCTCGGGTACTGGCCCTCCGGTAATAAATAAGGGCGTCTTTCTTCCACTTTCTACTCGCTTCCGCGTCACTTTCCTATCGGGCACTGTAGCCCAAATCTCCTAGCTTCCTACTTCTAAGGGTTGTTTAAGACCTGGGGTCAGACACTCCCCTCCTAAAATCCTCTACGTATGATCTGATCTGAATTACCTCTCTGCCGCAGGTGGCCTAGTGGTCAGAGTTCGTGACTGCCATAAGGATGACCTCAGGTTCGATCTTGGGCAGGTACGAACGTTCGAACCACTAAATACCCGCCGTGAGTCGGATGGGCACGTTAAGCCATCGGACCCCGGGTACTGGTCCCCCCGGTCTTCCTCCCCCTTTCTACCTCGATTCCGTGTCACTTTCCTATCGGGCACTCTAGCCTAAATCTCCTAGCTTCCTATTTCTAAGGGTTGTTCAAGACCTGGGGTCAGACACTCCCTTCCTAAAAACCTCTACAAAACTAAAAAAAAAAAAAAAAAAAGTGCTACGTGTCTCGCTGTTTTGCGACATTTTGTTCTTGTTTGATTACCCTTGCATATCCATCCATGTCACTGTCAAAACCAGAAGAAGAGAACCGTGGTATTTCTGATGTCGTGCTTTTAAGGCAGAATGGAGAGTGAATTATTTTGTTACCGAATTAGATAACAAAGTTATCCCAAGAAAAGGATTAGATGTAATGTTATTCCAAAAAAAAAAAAAAAAAAAAAGCAATTCATTCTTCTCATTAGTAGAGATGTATTTCAAACAATTATAGTCTTATTTTAGTCTACTTATTGTTATTATTAAGTTACATTTTGTTCTATAAATTTGAATTTTTTTTTTAAGTAGGGCTACCAAATTATTAATAAATAACTAGCAAAAAATACCTACATAAATATCCTGGAGTTTGCCTCTTGGCTCCCAGAGCCTAAAATATTTACTATTTGGTCCCTTGCAAAAACTGCTTGCCAACCCTTGGTCTAAAGCATATACATTTAAGTTTCTCTAATGCTAAATTCTTTTTTCAATTCGCTGTAGGAACACATTGTTACATTTTTCAGTTGAAAGCATAATTTAAAAGAATCAGCTGTTAATGTGGCATGTGTTTGCGATTGCTTTATTTTATATGGCGGATTACACATATTTTTTTTTTTTTTCACTCCCACATTGTTTCAAAATGCTGCTCTCAGGAAACAGCTCATTAATATCTTCAGGCGCCTGATGCTTGGGAACTGTAATGCCGCCTCCTGTCTTCCACCCTCCAGCATTCCAGTCGTCCCCGAACTCATTTAGCCCACCAGTTGGAACTGACAACGGTCAGGTTTCTAACAGTTGCACGTATATCCTCTTTCCCCCTGTATAAACCCCTCATCACAGGAACACAATCCTTTGAACCAAGTCTTCTGCTCTTGGGCAACCAAGCTTAAGCCACACCAGCTTTGTTACGCGTTCTCGACATCATGGATCGATGGGACGTAACCATTGAAATGGTCTCGTTCAAAGACCACCTCGTCTTCCCCTCATCTCTTGCTGCCCATTCAAGTTGTTTGGAGTGGTGGCAGAGCAGAAAAATCCCCTGTTTAGCATTTACAGTAGAGCTGATCTTTAATCCTCTTATGGGAAGATCCCCACTTTCCTGTCATCCAGCAAGAAAAATCAAAAAAGAACGGAATCCCTAATCTTAAAATCTCACTTGATTTAAGTCAATCAAACATTAACAAACTGACATAGTTTTTAACTCTGCGCTGATTGCAGTAAAGGATGTTCAGCTAAATGTCAAGATGCATCCTATTAAAATTTCCTGAGCATTTTCTATAATTTGAAAAATTGCAGTAGCTCACGAGAACGTTTTGTTATTAATTGTGCTTAATGGGGTGACTTGTAATCTTTTATGAGTAAAAATATGAAGATCGAAAACTGTCTACAAATGTTAAAAGTTGTCGTTTTATAGGAAAGACTTCTCCAAATAATTGCATAAATGATTTGCATAGGTGGCAGAACATTTCAATTTTGCCACACATTCTCTTCAGACCTGTCGACCGTTGCCTTTTCCTTTTTAGAAAAACAAAACTTGTTAATCTCTAGCAATAAACCAGATCTGGTTGCGCGGTGGGGAAAAGGGGGGGGGGTGTCTGATGGAAAAATGGAACCGCGATCCCAGCGCTCCTAACAACGCGAGACTGTCAAGAGATTAAATTACAAACGGTCCGAAGTGCCAAATTTTCGTCTCAAGAAACTATTACTGACGAAGATAAAGACATTTCGAATGACGGAGGAGTAATCCGTGATTTCGAATACGACGTTATTGACCTAAACAAGAGCTACTCAGAAGTTTTCAAAATGCGATTTCGATTTACTAGCGAACAAACTAGTGACTAGAAAACAACAATTTGTGGAAAAAAAATATAACATCGGTGGTCCGAAGAGTGTAGTTTTGATTGTTCTACTCCTCCATTCGAATCAGATGTCAATAAATCAATGAATTCTACTCGAAGATCGGATGCTCATGCCGGAAATTGCTAATTAATACGTAGGGCGTTCAATAAGTTCTAAGATTAACATATAAAGACAATTTTTTTTTTCAAAAATGCACTTTTATTTTTCCATATAGTCTCACCTGACATGTATACACGTGTTGTACCGATCGAGTTGGCGAATCCCCGTTGCGAAAAACGTTTTGGCATTTTCCACAACCCAACACTTCGTTGCCTCCTTCAGGATCATCCGCAAAACATCTACTCTGCAGTTCTCTTTTCTAGATTTTTGACGAGGAAGAAGTCGCCAGGGGCGAGATCAGGTGAGTATGGTGAGTGAAGAAGCCACATTCTCTCAAGTTTGCATGAAAACACAGGCTGTGCTTATTGGAGAATTGTCTTGAAGAAGCAGAACACCCCGTCGCAATTTTATTTTCCTCGCTGTTTGCTCTTGATTAATTGTCGCAATAGCAGGGCATAACAGACAGCATTCATAGTCCTTTTGTGAGACAAGCCATCAGTTAACAGCAACACTTCTGAGTCTCCCAAAAATGGTGGCCATAATGAGTTGTGTTTAATGTGGCCAAAAATGTGGCCATGTGGTTGCGTTTTGTACTTCTTTTTGGCGTTGGTGATCCATGAGGTTTTCACTGCATGCTGTCTTGTTTAGTATAAGGTACCCCACGATGAAGCCACTTCTCATCACCAGTCACAGTGAAGCAATAGAAGTCATCTGAATCGTGATTAATCGGGTCAAGCTGAACCCGACTTTTTTCAACACTATTCTTTATCTCAGGTGTCAATATTGGAGGAACACATCTGGCACAGACCTTCGACATCCCTAACATCTAATTCAAAATGGTCCAAACACTGCCCGTACACTGCCTAACTTCAGTTCCTCAGAAAGCTGTGCGACACGGATTTGCCGGTTTGACAATCCCAAGTCCTCTACTTTCTGGCACAAATGCGATCACCTTCACTGAGCGTCCCTTGTGAGAGACGTCTTCCATCGAGTCTCTTCCCCTTCTAAAGACAGCAGCCCATTTTTTGACTGCCTCTTTTTTGATTCTAGTATATGAAAGAGCGCCAGGTGCATCGTGAATACTACTCGGCGTTTCGCCTTGCATCGTCAAAAATTAAATCACCACGAGATTTCCAAATTTTACCCGTCGTTCATCCATTGTCACCTTATAGACTTCAATGCATTGTGGCGTCGTCTGAGATGCTGACACAGCGACGTGGCGTAGCTGTTATATAACTGAGGGATGATGGAATACTTTGCAATAATGCGTCAGACGCCGACCACAACTTTCAAGGTCAGGCTTAGAATTTATTAAACTTCCCTCGTATGCACAGTAGACAGTAGAAGTCGAACTGGATATACATATAGTCGAACTCGAACTGGAAACTGGATATACATATAGTCGAACTTTAGTCGAACTCGAACTGGATATAAATATAGTCGAACTCGAACTGGAAACTGGATATACATATAGTCGAACTCGAACTGGAAACTGGATAGGTAAGTACTTTCACAAAATGCAGGCAGTTTCAAACATTACCTTATATATGCTCAAGAATAATATTTAACAATATATGAATTTAAAATTACATTTATGATAATACGCAGTACGTACTGTACATATCTTTAAGAATCACTTGTTGCTGTAATGTAAATAAAAATTATAAACACTTTTCCGCTACATTTAAAAGAAAAATGTAACGTGACATTTCACAATAGTACGGGTTAAATTTAATGCCGCTTAGGGACGTCGGTAGACTACTTCTGGGGAGTGGAGTACTGGTGCCCCAAACCCCCAGAAGTAGTCTACCTGGGCCGAGTAGGCCAACCAAATGAAGATTTTTTTTTTCGTTTCTCATTTCACACTCCACAATTTTCCTTATAGATCATGCCATAGAGTAGAGGTTTAGTTTTGCCTACTGTGAGGTATACCTCGAATTTAAGTTATTGTGTCCTTAGGTAAATTTGTTTTCTTCTCGCTAAATATTTTCTGACTTAATGTCACGGAGTTCCGTCGAATGAAATCCTGACAGAAGGTCGAAGAACAACTTATGCCGCCGTAAAGGCTGATGAGAACTGAGTATGTACTATTCGGAGTGCAGTTTGCTATGAGCAGTTTTTGAGCAGTAATCTATCTGTAATTGTTAACCTGAGCGGTATTGTGTGTGTGTGAGAGAGAGATTCACGAGTGTGTAGTTGTTGAACGATCGCCTGTATAAGATAATATACTCTTGTTGTGAGTGCAACGGTTCAAAGAATGACGAGTGTCACGTATTTTGTATGAAGTTTTTGACTGAAGTTAGACGCCGTGCGTTATTTCGAGCACAGCCATTGATATCGTTTGATGACGTGGTTGGATGGTTGGTTTATTTGCGTTTATAGGCGCGAGGGCCTCAACGGTTCAAACAGCGCCAAGTACCATAGTTTACAATACTAACAAAAACAACATTAAAACAAAACAGAAACACAAGAAACGATGTAAATGACATACAACTGACTACACAAAACGAAAAACGCCGATACAGCGTTGAAAAGACAACACAGAAAATACGTCACAATGCTCGTTTAAAAGGCGATTCAGGGTCTCCGAGTCATCCGGCGAGCACGTTCACGAACAAAACGACGACTCAAACATAAAACATGCACAACTGTTACACGTCTTACACATAGAGGCAGTGTCGCCATACAGCAAGTAGCAGTGAGTGAAATGGCAATGCCCAATTCAGAGACATCTACCCCTCTTAATAGTCCCGACAACAAGACGAAGCCCAGATATCTAAAACTGGCTTGATGCGAGGCAGTTTCTTGCTCAACACTTGCTCCCACAGACCCCTTTTTTTTTTTTTTTTTTTTTGATTGAAGGTTTAACGACCGCCGTGAGCAACTCAATGGGCTATAAGCGGTCGCCCGTCCCTAATTTAGTGTCACTGGTTCCAGGGAAGGGAGAGAGCCAGTGCCGTAAGACAAACACAACATCCATGCCTCACTGGATTCGAACCCGGACCCCGTTCGGACGAATGATCAGAAGCCATCGCTTAGACCACTGCGCCACCGGGGCGGCCCACAGACCCTCACCACATTCGTTTGATCTATTCACGAAAAAAGACGAGAGGACAGGATGTTCAGTCACAAGATCAGCTCGGGCCGTGGGGGCGCTTTTCCCCTTCTCCCCCCAAAACAAAAAAAAAGCTAAAACTCCAGTTATCCCCGTGCTGGGCTTGATGACATGCTTCAAAGTTAAAAATAAAGAAATTGGGCTCATAAGTAGTCTTTCATTGAATCCTGTATGTTAGTTTTAAAGTGCATTATAAGTATTGGTCTTTCAGCTGCAACGAACAGTGAAGTTATCCAGGTTTTACAGTGAAGATAAAGATCAGAGTACATAGGGGTTTCCAAAGCTCTCCAAGTTTCTTCAACAACGGACCGCCTTAGGACAATCTCCTCTAACCACCCATCTCCCAAGTGGTCTTCTTCTGGGTCTTTTCCTTTCCCTTGAAATTCAGTCTAAAATTTCAGTTGTTCATCGGTGGTCCGTTCTTTCGGAAATATGTATAGCCCATTGCCATTTCAGGGATTTTATTCTGATCGTGATGTCTTCCACTCTTGTTATTTTCCTTATCCACGAGTTCCACTTTTTATCGTTTTTAGTTACACCAAGCATGCTTCTATATCTCTACGCTTATTTCACTTAGTATGTCTTTGTTAATTAAGGCCCACGTGTCTGTTCCAGAGCTGAGTTCGGGCTCAATTTGAAGAGCCCGAGCCCGTCCGAGCCCGAAGTATGTCAGCCCGAGCCCGAATTTTATATTGCAAGATAGAGCTCGGACCCGAACGAGCCGGAAAACTAGGATTAATCTGTTTACGCATTAAAAAAATAATATCTTGTCTCCCAGACTTCCAGCACTGTTTCCTCCTCATGCTATCAACCGATGTTTTTCTCAATTGCGGAGTGGAGAAGGAATGTTTATCTATTTCTACAGTTTGTTGGACCATTCATTTCTTCCTGAAATGTTTCGGGAGGCCGGGATCAGGAAAAATCGGGAGGCACAACAATCTACGTCGTACGTTGCTCAGTAGAATTAACAGGCAGCTGCCCCGCTGAGGTAAGGGGCAAAATTTTGTCAGCTCGCTATTTACTATCCACAGTTTTTAAAGAAACTTTTCCTTTGCAGAAATTCAGTAATTCATGACCTATGGTATGTGTTACCCAAGCCCTGAATAAATAGCCCTTCCGAGGTCCCACTTCCAATCTCGACCCAGTTACCGAAGAATTCAATTTAACAACTGGAATGTGAAAAAAAGTACCGTGTACTAAATCGTACAATATCACATTGAAAAAAAAAAAAAAATAGAAGAAGAAAATTATTTCCTCTCAGAGCCTTAGCCTGCCCGAGCCCGAATTTCAGTAAGTATTGTGCAGCCCGAGCCCGGCCCGTCTCCGCCCTGGTCTGTTCCGTAGGTAAGCACAGGAGGGGTGCATTGATTAAACATTTTTTCTTTTAAGACAAAGGCATATTCCTCTTAAAAATTGTACTGTTCCTTCCAAAAACTCTCCAACTAAGTTTTATGCGCCAATTAATTTCTTCATCAATGTGACCCCCGCTTGTATATCTGCTGTCCAAGGTAAATGTAGGAATTGGTTATCTCGAGCTTTTCCTCATGAATTGATAAATCTTCATTCCTTGTAAAAGCATTGTACATCAGTTTTGTCTTCTGAACGTTTCTTTTTAATCCCCGTTACTTTACCCTTCTCAGCAAGTTCCTGGATCATTCTCTGCTGCTCTGAAGTATTATTTTAAAGGCCTCTGAAGGGTTCTTTGAAAATTTGTTCTCTGTTCAAAAATAAAACGGAAATAAAATCGGGTCGAAATCGTGTCAGGAACACCTTGACCCGACCCGTTTGACCCGCAAAAAATTGTCGACCCCGTGACCGGTTTCCATCTCTGCACGGGAGACGCGATATGAGATAACGCTCGTACTGCATGAACGTTACTGTGTGAAGGACGTTTTGTTCCCGCAAGCATGGAACCACCTTTTCGCGTAGGAGTTACAAGTAGCGCTGTGCATTTACTGAGCACATCTTCTAGCTCCTTGTTGCACATGGTTCTTCAAGAAAAAGCGACGCGCAGGAACGGATGCAGTAAAGCCGCATCAAACAATAGGTAGCGGGGAATGCAACGGCTCATCTCTGTAGGCGTGTGGATCGTCGTTCGCCGAAGTTCACCAGTCATGTGTATTAACTGTCACATGCAAAGATAAATGCGCTTCGCCTTTCCAGAAAATGTTCAACAGCCATTGTGAATCTTTTGCGACTGACAGAAGTCGCAAAAGATTTACAAAGGCTGTTCAACATCTGGCTCAACCACGTGACTTACGAGACTTAAAGGATCTGCTGGTAACGCGCTGGTACCAGATACCAGAATTTATAAATATTATAGCGTTCCTGCCTCGACAGGTAAGAGCTGTTTCGATGGCACTGGGAGAACCAGCATCCTACACTGTTGAAACTTTTGTAATAGGTTGCACCAAAAAGTGGTGCTACATTACCTGCACCACTTTCCGAAAAAAGATACGCCATTTTGTGGTGCAAACAAAACCCAATAACACGCTGAAACCTTGCCCGATAATGTAGTGCAACCTTGTACCATAACGTGGTGAAAAGTTGCACCATGTTTTTGGGTTTTGTTTGCACCACACAGTGGTATATGTTTTCTCCGAAAATGGTGCAGCTGGTGTAGCACCACTTTTTAGTGTAACCTGCGGCAAAATTTTTAACAGTGTATTCGGCGGATGGTTACAATGTTTTGGCTCTTCGGTGTAGAAGAATTTCTTCCATTCAAAGAAAAGACGAGTCTCCAGATTATGAATTTTAGCTCTTTTATAATAACAGTAACTTCATTCCGATATTACAGGCAGGATAACGTACAAAGAATGAATCCAAATCTTTGCAATATTTGGATCACTTTATGTATTCATACGTACCTTTACGACGAAAGCTGACTAGCATTCAAAGTATAGGCCATGGTGTTGCACCGTCTTTAGCCATCTGTCTGCTCGTTCTTCGATTCCGCGACGGAACCAGTTCTTGTCCTTCGAGGCGAAGAAATACTTTGCCTTGTTGAAGTGCCGCCCGCTAAGGAAGTGGGCCGTGGATCGAAACAAGTAATAATCCGACGGGGGCAAGGTCCGGACTATAGCTGGGTGTGGGATCAGTTCGATGCCCTCAAGTTCCTGCAATTTTGCCCGGGTCATATGCTGAGCGTTGTCTTGCTGTAGGAGAGCGCGCTTTCTGCTCGCCAATGCAGAGTACTTCGCCTCCAAAACGGCACACATCAGCTCCAGCTGTTCAGAGTACAGGTTGGTATTGATGGTCCGACCGTCTGGAACAAATTCGTAATGGATTATCTCCTCGAAATTCCACCAGACGCAGAGCAACACCTTGTGCTCGAAGCGTCCGCGTTTGGCGACAAGTTTCAGGAAACTGGTCCTGGCTCAACCACTGCAGTTGTGTGTTAGGATTACGGAAATACATCCACTTTTCATCGCACGTAACAGTTCTCTTGATGATACGTACATCGCGCGGGTATTCTAGGAGTTCCGTGCACACTTCTACTCGGTGGTTTGCTTCAGCTGGCTTCAGTTTGTAAGTGTCAATGCGGAAGCTCCTGTAGACCTTACCGAGGTCCTGAAGGTGACGAACCACGGTGGTCTGTGATATTCCCAGCACGCCTGATAATGTCCGAGTACTGGTTGTCGGATTTGCCTCTACGGCGGGGCACACGGTCTCCGAATCCACAGTTCGCGGGATGACCTTGGCTGATCGTCGAGATTTATGTCATCTGAGCGGAATTTCTTGAACCATCTGTTTGATGGTCCACGGAACCTTCCCCTTTCGCATGACAAATGTTTCGTGTTGCTTGACCAGCGTTATGGTCGAGTTCAAAATCATAAAGCAAAAGTTCCCTAATTAGCTGGTTGTGGCTGTTCATCTTTTAGGCGTCCCAACCGCTGAAAGAACGACGACATACAATGCTGCTCACAGCAACGACTTCCACTTTATACCCCTTTTGACTGACTGCAGTGCGCGACTGGAACTAGTTTAAACACGTGATATACCCACCGCATCACATGCGTTTATGCAAATCTTTCGACTCACCCTTTGTACATGTGTGTGTGTGTGTGTGTGTTGGCCGTCGTATGTTTGTGTCGACTGTATTACTCTAACAATGTGCATTTCTTTCTTTTTCTCTCTTTTTCCCAGATGAAAACACGCGATATTTCTGTTAATCTTATAAATATAAAAATCAACGAGTAGAAAACGATCACCGGATAAATAAATACTTACGCATAAACGTACGGAGGTATATAGAAGTGAAAATGGGGAAGGGGATTGAATGACAACAAGGCATTTTATTCCTCTCGGGAGAGGAGAGTGCCTTTCTTACAAAATCATTTCTTATTGTTCCATGTGAGCAATGATTTCCCTACACATTACTTTTATTTTATTCGTATAATCCAGAATTTTTGAATACTTAAATTTAAAACACCTTGTGTAACGAAATGCGGTTTGGTGTACCTTACCTTAAAGTGTTCTGCCATATCCTTGAAGGAGATAGAGCCTCAGTGGACGACTAATCCATCATCTCGAGTAATAGAATTAAGCTGGGAATTAATTAATTCCCTCAACGGATTGGCGAAGTTAAAATATTCCAGTTCCACGAAAAAATTAAATTGGAATGTTACAGTAAGTCTCTCAAAGGAGTATGAAGAATAATTAAGATAAACTGAACACATTAGAAAAAAACAACAAAAAACAAGCGAAATTTTAAACCATGAACAAATTTTTAAATTGTCTAACGACGCTTTGAAAGTTTTGTTCTCCCTCCTTTTTTTATTTTTTTCATCATTCGCCAGATTTCTTTCACGAATTGGTGAATGTCCAAATGCGATCAGCCTTACTTTATTAACTTCACTGTCTCTTGACGAGAGCTTTAATTTACGCGTCCCTGGAAAGACGTAATAACGGGATGTCAAGTGCTGATTAAATCGTTAATAAATTGGTAAGTTTAATGGATTATTCATCTATACGATACGCCATTTGGAACGCATGTGAAGATCAAACTTCAAGAGATATGTTAAATACAATACATCTACATAAATAAAGATAAAGCAAGGAGTTCTTACGCTTTCCAACCGTAGATTGAAGGAGCGTATATGCTCCAGCTTTGTCCGTCTGTCCGTCCGCACGAAAGCTCGCGTAAAAATCGTTGCATTTCGATAAAATTTTAGTATGTGGTAGGGGACAACCTGGGAAGAAACCCTATTGAAAATGGACGAAATGGAGTCAAAGGTTACGACATAAGAGCGGGATCCATTCCATTGCCCTTATGCATCACAACCTGCGTAAATATGGTTCGATTTCAATGAAATTTCAGTATGTGATAGGGGACCGCCTGGGGACAAAACCTATTGAAAATGGGAGAAATGAGGTCAAAGATCAGGACATAGGAGCGAGATCCATTCCACTGCCTTTATGCGTCATAACTTGCGTAAAAATGGTTCGATTGCGACAAAACTTCATGATGTTGTTCCGGAGGTATACTGAACCAATTCTGTTTTATATCATAGAAATGGAGTCAAAGATAAGGGCACAGGAGCAAGATTTATTCCACAGCCATTATCCTCATAACTTGAGTAATGATTTCTGGTATCATGAAAGAAATACGGGATTACGCCATATTATACAAATTTTGAAGATGACAATCCGTTTTTTGGCGTAAATGTGACAAGGATGGTAAGTCAGATAATATTTTCATCGTCCCGCTCCAGGACGATGAAAAATTTTCAAGTTTTCAAATATTATCTGACTTACCATTCTTGTCACATTTACGCCAAAAAACGGATTGTCATCTTCAAAATTTGATTTCTGGTATGTTGGAAAGCGTATCATAATAATCAATGCATTGCATGATTTTACTAACTTGTTCATTTTTTTGGCATGATCTTAACTTTCAACTGAATTTTAGGGTGAGCAAAAGCGTGTCATCCCACTTCCGTACATGGTATTTCTGTACAGAAGAATTTCCCCCCATTTCCGTATACAGGCAGATCATTTAGCGCCATTTTCGTACACAAATTTGACTAACCGTAAGTAGTGAAAGCCGCCTCGGTGGCGCAGTAGCCTAAGCGCTGGTTTCTGACCATTTGTCCAATATGGGCTCGGGTTCGAACCCCAGTGAGGCATGGGTGCCTTGTTTGTCATACGGCATTGACTCTCTCCCTTCCCTGGAACCAGTGACCATAAATTATTGACGGATAATTGGCTATGGCCCATCGAGTTGCTTACGGTAATTGTTAAACCCCGAATTAAAACAAACAGACACACACACAAATTGAGTAGTGAGATAATGGTACAGGAAGAAAAGGGTTTAAACAGATTATCTCATTTTTCTATGCCATGTTGAACCGGTACTAACAGCTGCACGTTCTCATTGACAATGACATGACAACCTTATACGTTCTTTAGTGATATTATGTATCCTATGTGGAAAAGAAGTCTCTGGACACCCCCTTCCGTAACAAAAATGGAACATTCCGAGAGATCACGTGTGCAAGATTTCCTTCAAAACTGCGGGTAAGCTCCTCAGACGTCATATATCGTTTACTCGTGAGACATGAGCACATGAGCCGTGGTGGTCTAGTGGTCAGCGTTCGTGAATGCCACGGAGAAGACCTCTGGTTCGATCCCGGGTAGGTATTAACGCTCAAACCACTCCGCCGTACGTCGGATGGGCACGTTAAGCCGTCGCACTCCGGGCACTTCCCCCACCCACCCTCCGGTAATAAATAAGGGCGTCTTCCTCCCTGTTTCTCCCTCGCTTCCGTGTCACTTTCCTATCGGGCACCCTAGCCCAAATCCCCTAGCTTCCTATTTTTAAAGGTTGTTTAAGACCTGGGGTCAGACACTCCCTTCCTAAAATCTTCTACATCTGATCTGATCTGACATGACATGGTCACATAAGTATATGGTAGTCTAGATGGATATATCTTACTCCATGTGTGGGCCGCGGTTGGCCTAGTAGCGAACGTTCGAGACTGCCACGGGGAAACCTCAGGTTCGATTCCAGGCAGGTAAAGATGATCGAACTACTAAATATCCGCCGTGCGTTTGATGAGCAGGTTAAGCCGTCGGACTCCGGTAACTGGCCACCTGGTAATAAATAAGAGCGTCTCCCTCTCTACCTCGCTTTCGTGTTACTTTCCTATAGAGCACTCTAGCCCAAATCCCCTAGCTTCCTATTTCTAATTATTGTTTAAGACCTGGGGTTAGACACATTCCTAAATTCCTCTACATATGATCTGATCTGACATGGCTACGCGTGTTGAGGTTACTCACTTCCAAAGATTTGTTATAATAGGGTGCCATATCAACAACCAGTCCGTGAGTGTGATTGCAGAACAATTGCAACAGCCATAGTCAACTGTTCAAGGCATTAGTAGCAAATCGAAACGTGAGGGACTTACGACTGCCAAGAAACGCCCAGGAAGGCCAAATAAACTGACGGAAAGGGACAAGAGAACTCTGAAAGGTGTCGTCCGTGGGTACCGTCACTCCTCTGCACAAATCATCACCAAAGAATTTCAGGATTCTACAGGGGGAAGTGTGTGCACTAGGACAATTCGTATGGAACTGCATAACTTAAATTTCCATGGCCAAGCTTCCGCACACAAGTCGTTAATAATTCGTAAGCGACTTTCTTCGTGCAAAGCACACGGTCCTCAGACCAGCGGGAACGAGTGCTATGGATTAGCGACTCAGCTGGGCAATTTCCTGTAGGACTTCCGTTCACAGAGAAGGTATAGGCCCAAGCCACCTACAAAGGGTCCGCCTTTTGGGCAGGGCACGGAAACGGAAAGATTGAGAGCAAGTACGAGACTTTGAAAGAACAGTTTGTAAGTGAGAGAGAGAACAGTAGATGGCGCCACCGTACAAGTACGATTTTGTTCATATAGGGGTCAGAAATTAAAGAGAGCTTAGGAATGGACACCTTTATATGTAACCGGGGGTCCTTACCCGGTGGCCGTCATTTAACGCGCTCGTCCGATGCACGGCGGATATTCAGTGATGCTAGAAAATCACATCACCTCTGCAAGATCAGCCCAGGCTTGAACCCGGGGTCCCTCCATCAGTAGTCTGGTTCGCTAACCACTAAGCCATGGATTAACGAATCACACTACATCGTTTTTAAATCCGATGGTCGTATCTGCCAGAATGTGTCACCCAACAGTTAAATTTTGTGATGGCAGTGTCATGGTCCAGGGATGTTTCTCGTGGTATGAACTGGGACCGTTGGTGGTTGTGGATGGAAACGTGATCGCCACGAAGTACGGGGACATTCTGGACAACGCCACACTGCCTACATTTTACCAGTTTTACGAAGACGGGCCATTCTTGTTTCAGTAAGAAAACGCGCTGTGTCATAAAGCACACTCCATTTCTACATGGTTTGAGGATATGGGTATACAGAATTTGGACTGGCGAAGTCCAAACCCCGACCTCAGTCCCATAGAGGCTCTTTGGGATGAACTTGAACGTCTGACTCGGGCCAGAACGACACGCCCAACTTCTGCGTCTGAACTGACTACTGCTTAGCGGCAGGAATGGAACGCTATACCTGCGACTATTTACCAGAATCTCATTGAACATGTGCTACGGAGAGTGCACAATGTAATTTTGGCCCAAGTTGGGCCAACCTCTTACTGTAATATAAATGCAGTATTGCATAAAAAGCACTGGTGTTGGGAGACTTTTTTCCACATAGTGTATATGATATCATTTTTTAGATTTTCTAACAGGACTGGATTACAAGCAGGAGCCACTAACTTTTCGGAGTCTAAGGTGGTACCACCTAAAATTTTTGCAAAATTTTCTTTACATATTCTCTTCGCAATTAATGCATTCTCGAGGATGAAAATTTGCACATCGATAAAACCAACTTCAAGTTATAGCATGGGATACTTAATACTTCCTAAAACATAACCATAATTATATAAAAAAATAATCATTTTTCTTTGAACAATGTTCAGACCTGTTAATAGATGGCGCGACCTGTACATTGATGACGTCAGTGGACAAACAAATGTTGGATTGCTTGATTATCGTTATGTTTTAGCGAGTATTAAGTATCCCATGCTATAAATTAAAGTTAGTTTTATCGATGTGCAAATTTTCATCCTCGAGAATACATTAATTGTGAAGAAAATATGTAAAGAAGTTTTACAACTGGAAACATAAGGCAGAGATTTTAGGTGGAACTACCTTAACAGTTAAACTTTAGTCTCTTTCGTCATTTTGATTTATTAATTCATCGATGGATCTTTAAGACTGTTTTGCTTGTTTAACACATTAACAGTTTTTTTATACATACACGAACATTGAAGAAAAATTCAAACAGATTTATAGATTGTACAATTAGATTATATCTTAAGCTTCCTTCTTATATCCCCACATCTGATACCAAACTGTACCACTGTAGGGAAATGGCGCTAGCTTATCTCATTAGGTATGGAAATGGGACAAAATTATCTCTGTACGGAAATGACACGTACGGAAGTGGCAAAAGTTTCCAGAATCCGATTTCAAAAAATTCGCAGGCATTTTCTAAATGCGTATGAAACAAATCAATGCGAGAACTCCTCCGGGCCATACAGTGTACGTGGCCCGAGTGTAGGATCGTTTGACGTCATATCAAAACCAAAAGTGTAACTGAAACTTGTGATGTGTGAGTCACATGGACAGAAGCTAACTGCCAAATTTAATTTATTGGATTACTGATAAAAAAACAACAACTGACATCTTTTCCAATACAATACCAGAACTACAGTTTTGAAATGAAGAGAACACTGATAAATAAACAAATACATGTCTTAAAAAGGAAAAAAAATAATTTTCTTTGCAGATCGAGATTCCCAAGAATGAGTGAAAAATATCTAATTTAAGTTTCGATAGAGCCATGTGGCAACAGCTTGTTGGATCAAAAACGATGACTCTATTAAGCAAGTGCTTAGCTTTATCGATCTTCCAATCTCTGAGTGGCTTACTTTCTGAAATGAGACTTGGGCCGTTTTATTTTCTTCCCCTCACAGAGAGCAAACACTGAAAAGGCAGACCGAAGGAATTGATAGGAATCTTTGCGCCCGTGAAACTCCAAATCACCAGCCATTGCTGTAACACCCTTTAAAGAATCGACTGCACTACAGAATGGATCCTTTCTTATCCGATGGCTTTTTATTCTCTCCCTCGGAGGTACAGAAAAAAAAAAAAAAAAAGAAGGGAGAATTACTTTTCTAAACACATGGACAAAAGCGGAGATGTTGCATTTGTGAGTTGCTTTAAGGCGGCATGGCGTATGCTTTGTTAAGAATTCGAGAACGTTATTTTAGTGAAGGATTGGGATTTCTTGTCTTCCCCATCATTGCTTTCCTACCACTGAAGAAAAGATGAGGCTCGTGGCTCCTCTTCTATATTCTTTTAATTCTTTTTTTTTCCTTTCCTGCAAGGCAAATGGAAAAACCACTTTAAAAGTTTTCTGTTACACTTCTTGCGACAACTACGACGTAGATGCTCACGATTAGCGTGTTATTCAAGTTACATTATAAATGAGCTTTTAGAACGTCCTGAAAAGAACTACATTTTTGATACAGACTTGTACTTACACTGTATATATAGAGGAGGTTCACACATCATTAGAACGATTTCCCAGCTATATAATTAATACAAATGTTGAAGACGACAATCTGGTGTTAATATGACAAGGATGTGAAACGTATACTCTCGATTCACTTTCCTTTTGATTTTTACTATCTCTGGTTATTTTATTTTACTATGTAAATTATCTTCTTACTGAACGAGATGTTATTTCACCCGCTGAATGAGATCTGGCAATGAGTGTAAGTCATGACGTGGTGGTAGCCAGTATAAATAGGCGCGTTCAACGATACCTAAGAGAGCTTTTGTTGATGTGCGTAGAGTGAGCTGTTGTTGTACGAAGTGAGCTGTGGTTTATGTGTCAGAAAGCTGTTGTTGTATAAAGAGATCTTCGTTTATGTGAGAGCCAGAAGTTTACCAAATAAAAGGTTGTCTTCGTAAGTACGTCTTTCTCAGTTCATAGTTTTGTCAGATCTCTGTCTGGCTGTTAGGTTTATTCCATTAGTTGATTATTATTAACAACCAGCATAAGACTTTATTCATCTTAATTACTACTACAACATTACTAGCAGTTAAAAGCTTGTTTATTATTATTACTACACTACTAGCAGGAAAGTTTATTCATGATATAATTAACAAACAACAAGCATTAGAAGAAGCATTAGCTTAGAAGAAGCTGAATTCATAATTCAGTAGCAGAAGCGTTATATTCATTATAATTAGCTTAGTAAAAGCTATATTCATTATAGATGGTATTTCAGATAATATCGAAAAACTTGAAAATTTCGTCGTTCTGGAGCGGAAACCGAACCCGCGTCTCCCAGATAGCGCCCGGGTATACACCACCCAGAACAACCAAATCTCAAGTTTCCGATTAATTAGAATATAACCCTCACAGGATTCGTTAGTCGAAGCAACTGGCATTCATGTTTAGCAAATCCGGAGGTTAAGAATCTTATCCCGTGATTGCTCGGAGGAGCAGATAAAATGAATGGAATATGGATTAGACCACACAATAGCAAATCCTGTGATGGTTGTATTCAAATTAATCGGAAACTTGAGACTTGGTCGTTCTGGGTGGTGTAGTGGTTAGCATACCCATGCGCTATCTGGGAGACGCGGCTTCGAATCCCGCTCCAGCACGACAAAGTTTTCAAATTTTCGGATATTATCTGACTTACCATCCTTGTCATATTTACACCAGAAAACGGATTGCCTTCTTCAAAATTTGTATTGTATAGTGCAATCCCGTATTTCATTCATAATATAATTAATGTTTAAAATAAAATGATTTCCTTCTTAAATGTTTTATCTGACAACCCTTTCTCTGGACTATGAACCTATATTTCCAAGATAACAGGATATTTCTTTAAAATGGTAGTGCTATTTTATTCCACTCCTCTTCTAACTGCTTTCCATAGTCCAATTATTGTTTTAAGTCTGCGTTTAGAAAAATCTTTTTTTATCAGTCCAATGGAACAATAGCCTATTTGTGACACATCAACGAAGGAATGTGAGCAAAAGGTATAGACTTTACAGCCATCTCTTTTTATTCATTGTTTCAAGAAATAGATTTGGATGTATGACGGGTAGCCTTATCCTGATGTAGTTCTACTCTTTGAAGGCTCTATGGATAAAGGAATGATATTTCCTCTTTAAATATAGGAGTTAAAATATTATTTTGGTAACACGTAAAATTAATTTTAACATTCCTTTTAGCTTATCTTAACTTTAATTTTCCATTGTACAAGAAACCAGCAATAATCATTTCAAATCCTTTACTGTAACTTGCTTTGGATTCTTTGAACCAAGTTTGTAAGTCCTTTTATTTTTTTTTTATTCCGGGTTTAACGATTACCGTGAGCAACTCAGTGGGTTATAAGCAGTCGCCCGTCCCCAATTTAGGGCCACTGGTTCCAGGGAAGGGAGAGAGCCAGTGTCGTAAGACAAACACAACATCCATGCTTCACCGGTATTCGAACCCGGACCCATTTCGGACGAATGATCAGAAGCCATCGCTTAGACCACTGCACCACCGGGGCGACATAAATCTTTTTCTGCGATAGTAAATCGACCTTTCTTTGTTTAAGTCGTTTAGCTAGATTCAGTCTACATCAATAGTTACCATAGATTTCCATGTGTCTCCGGCCAAGTGATTGTCATAAAGAAGTCCACGCCGTGTTCTGCGCTTATCCACGCGACTAGACAAAAGGCGGTGAATATTACGATTTTTCTTTATTTTTTTTTTGTCAGATTCAAATCTTTGTTTATTACCTTGTTTACAGTTGACACGGAGATTTTTAACGACTTAGCGATGGCTCTTTGGGTAGTTAGATTTTCTGTTAAAACCAGAGACCTTAACTTTTGAAATAGTCCTAAAAGTAGGTGCCTTCTTTGGATATTCGTTTGATGTTCATTTTCCTGTTATAAGCCATGCTTGACTACTTTCCCTCCATTATTAATAATATTGATTAGTTTACATTAAGAAATGCTAATTCCATGATTTTCACAGCGCTTTTTTAATTCCAGAGTGATTATTCCTCTTCGTAAAGTGCAAAAACATTACCTTTTATCCACAGTTCGTTCACGTGCGCCATTTTCTTAGCAGACGATATGGAACAGCAGCAGGTGTTTCTTTCGTGTTCATATCACACGCCGTTGACAGTTTCAATTCCTTAAACTTCTTTTTTTTTTTTTTTTTTTTTTTTTGATTGGAGGTTTAACGACCACCGTGAGCAACTCAATGGGCTATAAGCAGTCGCCCGTCCCTAATTTAGGGTCACTGGTTCCAGGGAAGGGAAAGAGCCAGTGCCGTAAGACAAACACAACATCCATGCCTCACCGGGATTTGAACCCGGACCCCTTACGGACGAATGATCAGAGGCTAGCGCCTTAGACCACTGCGCCACCGGGGCGGCCCAAGAAATTTCGGATTACTAGTATAGTTATACTATTTAAGTATATAATTATATACTGCCACGGAAAGGACCTCAGGTTCGATCCCAAGTAGGTACGAAGGCTCGATCCACTAAATATCCGCCGTGCGTCGGATGGGTACGTTAAGCCGTCGGACCATGGGTACTGGCCCCCGGTAATAAATAAGGGCGTCTTCCTCCCCCTTTCTACTTCGATTCCGTGTCCTATCGGGCACTCTAGCCCAAATCTCCTAGCTTCCTATTTCTAAGGCTTGTTTAAGACCAGGGGTCAGACACTCCCTTCCTAAAATCCTCTACATGTGATCATATGTGCATACGGACTCTTGTAACAATCAGTGCTTATATCTCAAAGTAAGCAGCACTGTGCAGTGGCGGATTTCCAACTAGGCGCATGCCTGGGGCCCCAGAACGTGAAGGACCCCAAAAGCAGCCGAAACAAAAGAGCTAATATTGAGGCTGAAAAAGTAAAGACATTCGAGGATGTCACACTATTTATTTTTTTCTAAATGAAATTTCCTTTTGTTAAATGAAATTTCTATTGTATTGAAACAATATTTTCTTACTATTTTCCCCTCCCCTGATTAATATTTATTTTTTATGTCATATCATTCGCAAAAATAATTTTTGAAAAATCTATGAAAATCCAATTTTTTGGCTAGGTAGCAGGAAATTAACGAAATAATTGGAACATTTTAATACTTGAGAGAAGGAACAATTAAGCCTAATCTGAAAGGCTCAAAAATAATTTTTGCTCTAAGTTGAATAGTTTTTTTTCATATCAGAACTTTATTTTTTTTTTAATTTTCGACTATAACAGCTGTAAATTCACGAAATTATGTAGGATATTTAAAATGACAAACTTAATATACTTTGATTTCCTACTAACCGCAAAAATAACTTTTCAAGTATCACTAAAAACAAAAAGTTTCATGTGCACAAACAGACCTAGTGATCACATTAGCTTTGTTTCTTATAAAACGTTCTAACAATAAAAAGATAGAATGACATTTTAAAAAGCGTAAAAACGTTTTTCCTTGACTGCTTTTTTTGTTAATCTGACGGATGAAAATTACTGAGGCGATAAGAAAACAAGGAGGTGGGGGGTGGGGGGTGGGGGGGGGGAGCTGAATCTTTTAGCGCCTAGGGCCCCAAAAGATTCAAAGTCGCCTCTGGCAGTGTGTTTAAGAATTTGTGCTCACCTTTCTGAAAAGCACTGGCGAATAAAATCTTGACATCATTATTTGACATCATCCGAATAAACGACCACGGAGAGAAACAGGTAATAACCATAAAAAGTCGAAACTGCTGCTGTTCTAGATTTAGCAAATCTTACACTGCTACTGGGAAATACTTGTTACCTGGAAAATATGCAGTAATACAGAGGTTTAAGAAAATAACGGAAACACCGACCGCAAATGGAGAGCACACAATGCGCCGTATGCAAATCTCAGGGACAACGTCACCCGTATGCGCAGTACACTATATTGACAAAAGTCACCGGACACCTAGAAGAGAAACACAACATAGCATTTATTGACATACATTAGTACCGTGTCGGTCCACCTTTGGCCTTAATGCATGCACTGACCCTTCGAGACATGCGTTCCACAAGGTTTCGGAACAAAGCGATAGGTATGCGCTTCCATTCAGTACATAATGCTGCCGCTAACTGTTGCTTAGTAGTATGCCTTATTTCCAAACTTCTTATGCGGCACTCTAATTCATCCGATAGTTGCTCTATTATATTAAGATCAGGACTCTTTGCTGGCTACTCCACACACGATACGGAATTGTCGTCAAACCACGCTGTAACATTCCTTGCTTTACGGCTCGGTGCATTATCCAGCTGCTACCAACAAGGCTCGGTTCCATAGTACTGCCACAAAGTTGGTATGGCATAACTGTCCAGGATATCGAGATAGAAATGCTGGTTAAGAGGTTTGTCCACGATAACCAATGGTTCCGGAAACATATCAGGAGAAACACCCCAACACGAGTACACTGCAAGTTCCAAACTTGACGGTAGGAACTGTACACTGTGATTAATAGCGTTCCCACGTCTGCCACCATACTCACACACAGCCATCAGACTGATGGATCGTGTATCTGGATTCATCAGTTTATAGGACCCGTTTCCATTGATCTACTGTCCACGATAAATGTTCTTTGCACCATGCTAAACGACGAGTAGCATTCCGAGTGGAGATGAAAGGCTTATGAGCAGCCGCAAGACCACGGTAATCCATGGAATGAAGTTCTCTGCGAATGGTACGTGTACATACCGAGGTTCCAGCATTTTTACTCACCTATACACTGAGGTCTTGTACAGTACTCCGTAGATTAGCTGTAACGACTCACCTGAGGCTTCGACGTCGTCTATCACTGAATTTCTTAGGTCTGCCGGTACGTTTTGTTGCTTCAGGCACGCCATATGTTTTGCACTCATTCAGTACCTCCAAAACAGTTGACTTGGGTATGTTTAAATGCCTCTCGGTTTCTCTCATGGACAGCCCACTAATATAACACCCAACAATCTTTCCTTTCTCAAAGTCAGTTCTCTCCCGCAGCGACATTTTCACTCAACCTTACAGTGCGATGTGATCGCGGGCAGCTGCAGTCTTGTTTTTATACCGTTTACAGCTGTACCGCATATCTCAACAACGCAGCGGATCCGTTTATTTGCTTTTGAAGGGGTATCCGGTGACTTATCATTATAGTGTATGTAGTAAGATGTCGGCTATCACACAATAATGCCACAGTTGCAAGTGAGACAGGTGTTGTGGAGTAGTTGTAGACAATGCCATATCCCGATGACCTCATAAAAGACTAGATCATTCGTGCGTTTTTTGCAAGATCTCCAATAAACAGAACGGCAGAAATAGCAAGCTTAACAAGAGGAACTGTATCGAAGATTATGACAACCTATTTAAAAGAACACGGCATTAACTCCAAACGTGCAAATTGTGGACGTTATACGAAAATGTCAGATAGGAATAGGCGAAAGTTAGGAGGGATTGTACAGCGCAGGCACATGACAACGACATCGCAAATAGCAGCACCAGTCGGAATGATCCTGTTTCCGTCATAACAGTTCGACGGGAGCTTCATCACGCCGGTATTTAATTACGGACATGCTGCAATCCACGAACTTCTGATTACCAACGCATCAATGCAAAAAAACATGTACGAGTGCAAAGCACACAAAACTGTGATATTAAAGACTAGTAACGTGTTATAGGACCTGATTAATCGTGCTTTACATTGATTCCCACTACCGGTACAGTGTACGTCTGGCAAAAACCTGCAGAGACGTACCACGTCGACTGTGAAGAATGGAGGTGGATCTTTGATGCTGTGGGGTGCCATATCACGGCATTCCACTTTGTGGAGACACTGTTTCCTAGTGACTGTCCTTGACTTCAAGTACATGATGCACTCGTGTATTGTGCGAAGTGTCAAGTTGTATCTTTCTGATCCTGAGGATGTGGTTCAGAAGCTACCCTGGCCATCTTAATCTCCAGATCTCAATATTATTGAACATTTGTGGAAATATCTGGAGCCACATTTCTGATCTCCCCCTCTCCACCTCCAACATCACTGGCGCAGTTGGGACATATTTTACAGGAGGAATGGTCTCAAATTCGTACGTGCATGACTTGCATAAGTCTAATCCAAATCGAAAGGCTTCTGTTCTGAAAGCCCAAGCTGGGCCAAGAGCTTATCGATAAAAAGTTCATCTCAAACAGTAAGAGTTTCCATTCGTATTAAGATAATACAACGTGGGTTGTCACAAATATTTATTTTTTCAAGTCGACCATGGTTTCGCTGGGTATTGACCTAGTTTCATCAAGACGAATGGCACGTAAATGTTCAAATTGTATATGATATCATAAACGGTGTTTACAGTCACGGGTTTTGGTTAGTTGCTTCCACGCGCTTGATAGAAATGGGGTGGATGCCATGTCATTAACAAGTTGCGAAGACTTCTGATATATATGAAAAGCTTCCAAAATATCAAGTTTGGTGGTTGAATCATATGTAAATATATACCGGGTTACAGGGAAAGTCCGTGATCAGGCCAATGTATCACGAACTATGGCAGTTAGCGATTTACTTCTTGTGCAGTTGTATAGGAAACCGATTACTTCTTGTGCAGTTGTACATAACCAATAACCCTATGGAATGCCTCATATATATTGCTCACACAATAACACCACGAGGGATCCACTTACCCCCTTTGCAGATTGTCAATTACAAACTTGTTCAGCGAGGCAAAAATTGTACATAAATGTTTTTTTTTTTTTTTTTTTTTATTGGAGGTTTAACGACCACCGTGAGCAACTCAATGGGCTATAAGCAGTCGCCCGTCCCTAATTTAGGGTCACTGGTTCCAGGGAAGGGAGAGAGCCAGTGCCGTAAGACAAACCCAACATCCATGCCTGACCAGGATTCGAACCCGGACCCCTTACTGACGAATGATCAGAGGCCAACACCTAAGACCACTGCGCCACCGGGGCGGCACATAAATGTTTTTGCCCCATAACAAAAGATGGAAGGGGTCTCTCCAAATGCTAAAAAAGCGTAAAGCTATCTGAGTCGCTGTGTCCGAAGCATATTTGCATGGATTTCAAATGTGCTTTCTGCTCCGTTGCCAGAATACAAAAATGATATATGTGGTCGGTATGCCAACACTTCGTGAACCAGTGACAGGAAGTCGAAAGCTTTGCCACGTACGCAAGTCCATTAGATGTGCATACAATTTTTCTATTGGATGAGTGTTTCGTCACTTTATGCTATTTCTCCTTGTCTCAGTGTATTTTTTACTGTATTGGACATGAAAGTCTGATATTGAATATGTCATGGAACGGCGTTTTATTTCAGAACAAAAACTGTTGATAAGGTTTGTAGGGAAACTTTTCCTTTGTGCTTTCATTTACTTAGAACTAATAAGTTCTAAGTAACAAGTTCTTGTCTAAATATTCTATCGCTGCTTTCGGATGTTGTGATTTTTGGGGGGCCACGTTCCCTGTCCCCTCCCGTCTTTTGTAATGGGACAAAAACATTTATGTATTTTTTTTGCCTCGCTGAACAAATTTTTAATTGACTTTTAGGTGCAAAGAGGGGCACAATAGCCCCCTCAACCTACCCAAATAGGGGGCGAGGGTATCCCTCGTAGGGTTGTTGTGTGCGCCATGGGGGGGGGGGAGGGTCTTATACAACTGCACAAGAAGAAAATCGCTAACTGCCATATTTCGTGAGATATCGGCCTAATCAAGGATTTCCTTGTAGCCCTGTATGTCAGAAGTCTTCTGAACTTGTTAATGACATAGCATACACGCCATTTCTATCAAGCGGTGGAAGCAACTAACCAAAACCCGTCATTGTAAACACCGTTTATAATATCATATGCAATTTGAATATTTACGTGGCATTCGTTCTGATGAAGCTAAATCAATACCCAGCAAAACCATGGTTGGCGTGAAAAAATAAATATTTGTGACAAACCACGTTGTAATGTCTTAATACATATAATCGTCATTCAATGTCTTAATACATATAATCGTGATTTCAAAGACTGTAGTCTTCTTGATTTCAAAGACTATAGTCTTTGAAATCAAGAAGTGTTTCCATTATTTTGATAAACGCCTTTAGTTACGATTTATACCACCACTTTTTATGGTGCCAGATGAATACCGCAGAAATAACTTTTCAGTGAGGGTTTTTTAGCCAAGACAAAAGTTGGAATATTTTTTCTTATCTTCTGTAATTATTAAGAAAAGAATAACAAACTATCTTCGACAAGTAATTATTTCATATGAACTTCAGAAGAATCTGCGTATTGTTTAGCTTGCGACACGGTCTAGGTTATTATGAATTGAATGCATTCCTTTAATGCTTTGGATCTTTCCTTTAAAAATGGGCGTTCAAACGAGTTACACGACATTCTCAAAATATCGAAACCGCGGCGCTACCGATGCTATTCTGATGACACTCTGGATAATTTCAAAGAGTTATGAAAAGTTTTCGCGAATCGATATCGAATCGTTAATAAATCATGATTTCAAATGAATGTGCTGGAATTGTGTCGGCTGAAGTGAGCTCAAAATAGATTTCTGAAAATGACAACTTGAGCAGCTGGTTGTTCACGACTAGGCAAAGACAGATTCCGAATAGCAAGAGGTAGTGTATTATAAATTCATGTTATTCAACGGACTGTCAAAAATTGAAGGTTCCAGAAATATATGAATTTTAATTAAAAGTCACTTTGCATTGTTCAGGAAAAATAGATGAACTAACTAAATGTACAGTATGTATGTGTTTGCAGGGATCGTTATATCGCAAAACGAAAAAAAAAAAAAAAAAAAAAAAGAAAGAAAAAAAGAGTTACGTTAAACTTTACAAATTGCTGTTCTAAAGAGATGTAAGACAAAGCAAAATAAACCAGACACCGAGTTCTTGAGTGTAAAGAACGTGGCTTTTTAAGATTTCTATAATGATGAAAAAAAAAAAACGAATTTCATTCAACTTAAAGTATTTACAAAGGGTTGGTTATTCAATGTAAGTTATGTTTTGAAAGAGTACAGATTACTTAATGCAAGTTTTTTTTTCAGCACTTTCAGGTTTTGCTGTCCCGCTGTCACTCTCTCTCTCTCTCTCTCATGCTTTTATCTCTCTTTACATCTTTTACTCCTTCTCTTTTTCTAGCAAACGATATGTGTACATCAAACCATGCAGCTTCGCTTACTCTTTCTAATTCCTTTGCCTATCGATATTTCTCATCAGGTTTCTCAGGAACTATCTCTGTTTCTTTCTTACTCTCTTTTTACGCTTCTCTCTCTATACCAGGCGTGTCACTGGACCATTTCTGCGTGGTTTGATAGAAGCCTTACCAATCGCATTTCTTTTTTTTTCTTTTTTTTGATTGGAGGTTTAACGACCACCTTGAGCAACTCAATGGGCTATAAGCAGTCGCCCGTCCCTAATTTAGGGTCACTGGTTCCAGGGAAGTGAGAGAACCAGTGCCGTAAGACAAACACAACATCCGTGTCTCACCGGGACTCGAACGCGGACCCCGTTCGGACGAATGTTCAGAGGCCATCGCTTAGAACACTGCGCCACCGGGGCGGCCCAATCGCATTTCAATCTATATGTTTCTCTCTATACCAGGGAATGTCGCCAGACCATTTGTGAAGGAGGGAGGGGGGGGGGAAGAACGATCACCGATCGTATCTAAAGCTTTGTGCTTCTTTCTATATACCAGGATTGTCGCTAGACCAATTCTGCGTGAGGGGGGGGCAGAAGCCCTACCAATCGTTCCTGAAGCTATATTCTTCTCCTATACCAAGGATGTCACTAGACCATTTCTGCAGGGGGGGGGGGTAGAAGTCCCACCAATCGTATCTGAAGCTTCTCTCTCTCTCTCTCTCTCTCTCTCTCTCTCTCTCTCTCTCTCTCTCTGTACACCAGGGGTATCGCTAGATGGCGTCGGAGCAGAAATTTCATGTCTTATTCTATATGCTTCTCTCTCTCTATACGACGTTACACAATTCCTGCGTGAAGAGCGGGAGGGGGAGGGGAAGAAACTTCACGAATCATATCTGAAGTTATGTTTCTCTCTATATACCAGGGGTATCGCTAGAAGATTTCTGCGCTGGGTGGGGGTGGGGCAGAAGCCCCCAGTCGTAGCTGAATCTTTATGCTTTATGCTTCTCTCTCTCTCTCTTTTCCAGAGATGTTGCTACTAGACCATTTTGCGTGCGTTGGCAGAAACCTCACCCATCGTATCTGAAGCTCCTTCCCCAATAATTTTACAAAAATCACTGACTACTTTTTCTTTTGTTAAATAAATAAATTCCTTATTATTTTTTTTGTTCGGGGTTTAATGACCACCGTGAGCAACTCTGTGGGCTATAATCAAGTTGTCCGTCCCTAATTCTGAGCTACCGGTTCCAGGGAAGAGAGAGAGAGCCAGTGCGTAAGACAAACACAACATCCATGCCTCACTGGTATTCGAACCCGGACGAATGGTCACAAGCTAGCGTTTAGACCACTGCCAGGGGTGTCTCTAGACCATTGGGGCAGCTAAATTCCTTAAACTTTAGTAAGTTCACAATATTTTTATTTTAAACCAATGATCAATCACTAAGAAATAAATGAAGGGAGAAGACAAAAGAAATCAGCGACCCATGAATCATCGGATGTGTAATGCGGTTCGTATACACGGAGTAGGATCCAGAAGTTCCCGCACTGCGCCTGTATGGTACAGTATGTGTATCGCATACCCACGATGATTAGTGGATTACGTTACCACATTATCCCCCCCCTCGCAGGGAAATCAGTTTCGTCCATCTACGTCATGCGCTCGCTGCCGTACACCCGGGTATTGTGAGCAACTTACGCAGTGTTCCGCGATTAATGAAAAACGGCATTTTTTGAGCAGCGCGTTAAAGTTAAGTTTTTCGTTCGTTTAGGCAAAAGTCCAGCATAAACTTACGAGATGTTGAAGCAAGTTTATGGCGAAAACACCCTGTCGCGGTTACAAACATTCGATTGGCATCGACGCTTCAAAGAAGGCAACATTTGCACGGCAGTATCGGAATTGGACCTTCGGTGATTGGCAAAGGATTGCCTTTTCCGATGAGTTACGCTCTTTTGCTTAATCGAAAGGATGGACGTCGGCGTATAAAGCGAGAAGCAGCGGAGAACAAACACTCTTAAACCACTGCTGGAAGAACACATGCTGGTGGGGGCAGCGTTATGGTCTGGGGAATGTTTTCGTGGCAATCCCTGGGTCCACTCATACCCGTGAGAGCCACTATGGACCGAATTCGTTATGAATCAATCCTTGCAGACCCGTACACCCATACATGTTGATTGTCTTCCTTGGGCGAATGGGATCTTCCAGCACGGCAATGCGACGTGTCACACAGCTGCAATTGTCATTCAAAGTACTTCCCTGGCCCCCTAATTCTCCAGACTTAAATTCACTTCAGCATCTTTGGGACCACCTCGATCGTGTTGTTCGCTCTGTGGATCCTCCACCACGGTTGTTCACCCTATGGTTCCTCCACTGCAGTTTTTTATTAGTTACGGAAGAGGGGTAGGGGTGAGTAGAAGGCAATGAAAAAAATAATCCATATTTAGCCCCCAATGTACTTACTCCCCTGTTCTACACGCACATGGATTTATTTATTCTATTAAGTCCAGAGATATCAGAAAAGTAAGCATTTACGATCGAAGAAACGCTATCAGTCTCTTTCGTATAGAGATTTATGTGAAAACACCGTGTTGATATGAAACGGCGAAACGAATATTAAGAAATCCTTAGGGGGAAAGGAGAGTTATTGCTTTGAGCAGGTGAGATGTGATACTGGTAATTTAATAGGTCCCATGATTGAAAACAACAAGGGACGTTTTGGGGATATAGTGTGTTACTACATTAAAAGCTCAAATGCTGGAAGTATTCTTCTGCAACCCAAACTCAGGAGTACTTAATCTTACATCATAAGGAGAAATGAATGTCTAGGTAAATACAAAAAAAAAAAAAAAATTCCCTAAGCACCTTTGGAATAAATGCATAAGTAAAACGCATATGATAAACAAAATAAAACAAACAGAACATGAATGAGAAGCTACGCTCTATCTTTCCCTATTCCATTCATTTTTGCACGTATTTTTGCTGTCCCAAAACGCTGCAAGGAACTGTAAAAAGAAACTACTCGTAAGAAACAGCGCATTTCTTCTGAAATTTTGCGTGTACATCTACCCTTCTGTCGGTCCATATTGTATAACCTGAGTAACATTGTAATCAAGACCGGATAGAAAGTTTTCCGGGCCCAGGGCGAAATTTCATTGCGAGTTCCCTGAGCAAAGTTTCACTGCGCACCCAAGAAAATGCATTTCATATTTATTAAATTCGTTACATGCAAAATGTAGTCCGTAAAGAACATCCACGAAAACTATCATGAAAAAAAGTTATTATCTAAAAGAAGTGTTTGCTTTATGCTTAAGAAAAAGACTTTAATATGAATTGAAAGTTAAAAAAGAGAGAGAGAAAGAAGGTAAGACAGAAAGAGAGAATGAAAGAATGAATGAGCGAGAGAGAGGGACAGAGAGAAAGAAAGTGAGGGACAGAGAGAGAGAGAGAGAGAGAGAGAGAGAGAGAGAGAGTAAAAAATGTTAAAATCTGCGATTCGATTTTGTTGCCGAGTAAAAGGAGTTGAGGTTGCATTGTGATACTTGTAAAACTTCCTCACGGTATGATATTTTCCGATAGAGAATATAACAAGATCCCTCTAAAATAAATTCGTTTAAATAGTCTTTTTCCCCTGATACATGCTTAAGTGACTGATTTTTGATGCAAGGTGGCAAGTGACAAATTTGTGGCGTTTCTAACTTTTATATGCTCGCATATATGAAAATTGCCTTTTTATTTTTTTTTTCCAGTACTCTTTTAAAAGTCATTGAACATTTGGCCTATACATAAGGAATTCAAAAACCAAGTTTGTTATTGTTCTTTTCATTTTTTTTAAATTTTAGTCTCCTGTTTACACTCAAATTGTTGAACATATAAAAGTGGGGAGCTGTAAAATGATGAAATTTAATTTTCTAGTACATATTCATTTGAAACCTGCAAATCGCAGTGTCTGCAGAACGAAAGGCAGTAACCTATTTGAAAGTGGGAGCAGAGATAGGAAACTAAAACAAAAAAACATAAAAAAAATTTAAGGGTCTCGAGCCCCAAAACTTAAAACAATAAAAATAAATATAAAGAAAACCTTACCTAAAATGATTTCGTTTTTATTTTCTAAACTGCGGGGCCCAGTGAGGGCACGTGGCCCGGGTCAACTACCCTGGTTGCCAGCCCTAATTGTGATGCGTTCAGCCAGCCCTGATTGTGATGCGTAATGCTTACTTTCAATACACTGCTGGACAATTGCTAAGGACGGATCATAAACGGCTATATAGCGCATAAAAAAGTAAGTTTGGTTGGATGCCAAGTGAAATAAAATAATGTCAGAATGCCAGGACAATACAAGACAGAAAGACAATTTATTGTGCTCTGAAATCCAGAAGGCTTTGGAACGTGTTCAAGGGACAAACAGGCCATTTTGTGCAGAATACGTAAACGTGAAAAAAAATGCAATTACCGTCCACAGGCGTTCCGGCGTAAGATGTCAATACGGGATATGGCCACCATGGAGGGCGATGCAAGATTCCACACGTCGTGTCATGCTTTGCACAACATTATCAAGCAGCTGTTGGGGTAATTTATCCCATTCCTCTGTCAGTGCACGGATGAGGGTGTCCTTGTTTATTGGAGGGCATTGGCGACCAGCAAGACTCCTCCCCAAAGCATCTCACACATTTTCAATGGGATTCAGATCTGGAGAACGTGCTGGCCATACGAGGCGTTGAATATCCTCGCTCTCAAGACACTCCTGGACAGCGACTGTTCGATGACATGTTGCGTTGTCGTCCATGAAAATGAATCTATCACCGACAGCACCACGGAACATGCAAACATGAGGTAGCAGAACATTATTAATGTATCGTTGGCCAGTCATAGTCCCAGTTGGAAGCACATAGAGGGACGTACGGCCATTGATCATGATGCCAGCTCATACCATGACACTACAGGTCGGATATCGGTCCCTTTCCTGTATGTTTGCTGGACAATATGCAGCACCACTATCACACCAGATCAGTTGTCGTCGACAATCAGACGATACACTGTATCTATTCTCATCTGAGAAGAGGACAGCAGACCAATCGTTATCAGTCCAATTGCGATGTTGATAGCACCATTGCAAACGGGCGTGGTACGGTGTCGTCTGGACAATGGGATGCACACAACAGGAAGGCGGGCGTATAGTCCTCCTTCACGCAAACGTGTGGCGACAGTTTTTCGGGAGATCCGCTTGCCAGTAGCAGCCATAAACTGATTTGCTACCTCACTAGCTGTGCTGCGCCGGTGTCTTTTTGTTGATAGCACTATGTACCGATCTTCTGCAGGTGTCGTACTGCGAACACGACCTCCCGCGTGACGTTTGCTACACTCTCCATTTGTTTGAAATGATTTCCAAAGCCTTGAAACAACACTGTGGCTGACGTCGAACTCCCTGGCAACATCTGTTATTTTTCGCCCGTCTTCAATCTTGCCAATAATACGGCCACGCGTAAAATCATCTAGGTGATGTCGGAAAGACATACTGAAAATTGCAAGTTCGTCAATTGATTCTTTCCCTTTAAACTTTGCGTTTGAACAACAACGGTCAATACGCGTCAAATCCTTTATATCTCTTATCAGCGCTATGACGTCACGAACAAGTTCGGCAATCCAAAATTTGAATACGCACAACACGTCTTACTGTATCCCGCACTTATGCTAATTTCCACATTTTCCTGCCTTCCATTTTATGGTTGCTATCGTTGCTATTGTCATCCGTCCTTAGCAATTGTCCGGCAGTGTAATAGTAGGTAACTAGACGAAATGCAAATCATACAGTTCTGAAATCGCTGGTAAATTATTGTGCTGGTTGTATTTCATTTGCAAAACCGGGCAGGTAGATTTGACAATTGTAATCAATGCAACAAAACATGTATGTTGCCATTTACTCAAGTTACTTCTCTTAGACAAACATATTACCACTCCCATTTCTGCGTTTTCAGCCTTCTACAGCTTCCTTTAATTCGCACCCAACACTCACTGCATTAAAAGAGTGTAGGTCTAAATACGGCATTGTCCACAGAGTGACAATTAAAAAACGAGACTAATGTTCGCATGTATGAGTAAACTAACCTTGGTTTATTCAACCTAACGTTCTCTCACGTCTACACACACACACACTGCATGAAACGATCACGAAGCAAATGAAACTGCTTTTGAAATACCTTGTCAGGTATACTCTTCAATGTTCCCGACATAGCTCTTAAATGCCTGTGAATGGTGACTTGAGCTTCGAGAACAAAAAGTGGCACGGGGCTAAGTCTGGTGAATACAGTGGTTGCGATAATATGCAAAATTGTTTTTTTGGCCAGAAACAATGAGAGCTTTCTACTTGGTGCGTTGCTGTGCAAGAGGAACCAACGGTCGTTTTCCCGAAAACAAGGCCGAAAACGACACATTACCTTCAACCTAGTTTCCTAATGTTCAGATAGTAACAGCCTGGCCACTGGCCACGAACTCTTTGCGCACAATTCAAAAGCTATCGCGGAAAACGACGAGAGTTGTTTCAAATTTTGACTGTTCTTAAGGATTTTTTTTTTCTTTTTGGCATTGGTTGAGATTGGCACAGCACTTCATAGCTTTGTTTCGGGGTCGTATTGAAAACACCAAGTCTCGTCAACCGTAACGATCGAATTCAGAAAGTTAGTTTCCATCTGCTGTTCATCTGGAGACTGCCTTTGTTCGTCTGTTAACGAAAGTGGAAAAGAACCGCGCACAGTCCTTCGGCACCTTCAAATCCTCAAATATTATTTGTTGAATGGTTTCCTTATTAACGCACAGACAGCGTGATGTCGTTCGGAGCGTTGCGCTTCGGTCATTGGTTATTATTTCCAGGATATTTTTAATTACTGAATGGCTTCCTAATTAACTCACAGAACGCGTGGAATCATTCGAAGCGTTGCGCTTCAGTCAAGGCAGAAACGTTTATGCCACAGGAAAGGCAATTCTTTCCATGCACTTACTTCATCATCTGAAACGTTTCCACGGCAATTCTTCCGGTGTTGAACACAAAAGTTGACGTTTGATCTTTGCTGCAGTGTCTCTTTGCAACACATACACAGGAAGGATTCACAGCTGAGCTCACGCTATGTTCTGAAATGGCGGCAATCTCCGATGACCTTTACCGCAGCGCTTGAGGAGTAATCGCTCTTTCACTTCATGTGTACTTTTATCAGATGGCAGCATTTGCTCGTAACATGTATTATTTAGCAATTTCAGCACTGCATACTGTTTGGTTTTCTGAGCAACGTATCTCTTTCTAGAGAAAACATAGATTGTGATGTACTACAGAAGTGACGCAGCTGTCAAGACGGCAAAGTTGCAGTGATAAATTTCGTAGGTGAAGCTTAATTGGGAAAGTATTCTGCTCCGGAGCAAATCGGTGTAGGTTCGAGTCCGCCACCGGCAAATTTCTGTTTTCACATTGGCGCCCGAACGTAAAAATAGATGTACTGGCCGTTGGATTCGAAAAATGTGTGATGTTGCCTTCCACACATCGTCTGGAATTAATGAGAATTCCTTCTTCAACGCTTCGAAAAATGTGTGATGCTTATTCCACCCATCGTCCGGAATTAATGAGAATTCCTCCTTCGCTTCGAAGAATGTGTGATGCTTCTTCCACACATCGTCCGGAATTAATGATAATTCCTTCTTCAACGCTTCGAAAAATGTGTGATGCTTATTCCACCCATCGTCCGGAATGAATGAGAATTCCTCCTTCGCTTCGAAGAATGTGTGATGCTTCTTCCACCCATCGTCCGGAATTAATGAGAATTCCTTCTTCGCTTCGAAAAATGTGTGATGCTTCTTCCACACATCGTCCGGAATGAATGAGAATTCCTTCTTCGCTTCGAAAAATGTGTGATGCTTCTTCCACCCATCGTCCGGAATGAATGAGAATTCCTTCTTCGCTTCGAAAAATGTGTGATGCTTCTTCCACCCATCGTCCGGAATGAATGAGAATTCCTTCTTCGCTTCGAAAAATGTGTGATGCTTCTTCCACCCATCGTCCGGAATTAATGAGAATTCTTTCTTCGCTTCGAAGAATGTGTGATGCTTCTTCCACCCATCGTCCGGAATGAATGAGAATTCCTTCTTCGCTTCGAAGAATGTGTGATACTTCTTCCACTCATCGTCCGGAATGAATGAGAATTTCTTCTTCGCTTCGAAGAATGTGTGATGCTTCTTCCACCCATCGTCCGGAATGAATGAGAATTCCTTCTTCGCTTCGAAGAATGTGTGATACTTCTTCCACTCATCGTCCGGAATGAATGAGAATTCCTTCTTCGCTTCGAAAAATGTGTGATGCTTCTTCCACACATCGTCTGGAATTAATGAGAATTCCTTCTTCTACAGCGATCGACTTCAAGTTTGGTTTGCCGGGCCAGCCGGCAAACCAAACTATATATACGTGACGTTCTACAGATGTGGCGTGCATATCATTATGGCGTGAATTATCATTAATTCCGGACGATATCAAGACGGCAAGTAACAGTGATTAGCACTTGTCGGTGTAGTTTAATTAAGAAGACATCCGCCTCCGGAGCAGAAGGATGCCGCTTCGAGTTTCCACACCGACAAAAATATGTTTTCACAAGCTGTAGCCTTTCTTACTTTGATATCCTTTTATCTTGTTTCTTATCAAGCCGTATGGAAAATAAAAATTTGGATAGAAAGAAATGCCCCAACCGTTAGGAAGAAGAGTGGATTAAGCACCGCATAAGAGGTTGTGGGAATCATCGTTCTAATGTAATAAGCTTCCACCGAATTAAACTCCATGAACAGCAACTTTCCTTTGACACTGCACTTAGTTTTGGGGCGTTTTTCTTTTAAAAGAAGGAGGAAAACCGACACGCATTAATGTTTAGAAGGTAATTTCTCTTCTTGATCAGAACTGCGCTCGAAACAAAGAACGTGCTAATTGTAAGAAACGTTGTTAGTAAGAAAGCGACGATACATTTTTGCTTGTACCTGTTCAGAATTTAATTGAGAATACTGCTAAGGCACTTAATTATTCATTTTACTCGTGCACAACACGTGTTACTAATTTTCCTCGTTGAGATGTTGTTAATTTCATTCAACACGTTTCATTTTCTTTTTCTTTTCTTGACGGTTTCCTTCCCTTTTCTTTTTTTTTTATAATGCTTTCCTTCTTTCCACCCCGCTTCTTCTCGACATTTATTTCTTTCGTGCACACCATCTCACCTTCCTCTCCCCCTCGCCATGAATCCTTCCCAGTCAGCAGTTTTAAATAATCACCGATTCGTTTCGGCACTGACGAGAACAAAGATGTTTCAATTCTCTCATGTGCTATCGGGGAAGAGTGATCACAGCACGTTTCTGTCCCATGGAACACCACCGCCAACACGCACTCTCTTCTCCGAATCCCTTGGGTCAATATTTGCTCCATGATCCGGCAGGGGGGGGGGGCTATCGTTTGTTTGCAGATGACAGTCTTCATCCTTTCCCCAAAAGCAAACACGCACGCACACACACACGCGCCGTTCATCCGACGATCTCATACCCATCTTAATATATTTCGGATTAGAGATCGCTTGCGTTACTACTAAACTGCTGCCCATCACCACCTTTACGTCTGGCAGCGTTGTGCTCAGAACTATTACGGATGTTCACGTGTGGCTAGCTACAATAAAGTGCGAAACAAATTTATATACATAAAAAACCTCTTCCTGGCGTATTACCAAGCTTATATTAACTACTCCTCAAATTTATGCACTGAACGCACTCTGTACATATATGTATTGGCTGCAGACAACTCAAATAAGAACGGAGAGCTTGTGTAAGCTAGATTGATAGAAAAAGAACTCACGAATTAGAAAAATGACAAGAGTGGATGACATCATGATCCCAGTAAATACCCCTCAAGTGGCAATGGGCTGGACATATCGTTGGAACTGACCACCATTAGACAAATAAAATACTAGATTGGATACCAAGGAATAGGAAAAGACCCAGAAGAAGATCACGTGAGAGATAGATAAGCAAACTTCTAAAGCATGCCAGAATAACAAGGAAGAGAATTGCTCAAGACAGGACGAGAGTCTTCGAAGACAATTGTGAAAACCTCCATCCAACAGTACATAGAGAATCGTTGATGTTGCTAATGATGTAATACAAAAGGCTTTTGACGTCACGCGAAGCCATAAACAAATATAAAGGCAGCAGTGTAAATATACAGGGCGATTCATAATTATTGATTTTATTGGCATATAATCGGAAAACAACTAATTAAAACCACAAACAGAACATGACAGATGACATCTAAAAGTTTTATTACCTGTAGAATCGATACATCAGATTGCTAAACCACTTCGACATGCGCGCCTTTCGTAGCACGTACGATAATCCAAGCGATAATCATTTTCCCGCCAAGTGTTCGCCAGTATTTGCGGCGTTTACTATCGCAGCACTAATTCTTATCTTCAGGTCATCGAGGGAGGTCACATGGATCTGGTAAACGATGGTTTTCACGTATCCCCGCAGGATAAAATCCAGTGGCGTAATATTGAGTGAGCGCGAAGGCCACGGAATGGGTCCACCACGCCCAACCCAGCGCCAAGGTAAATGAAGGTCAAGAAATTCTCGGACAATAGCGGCCCAATGCGGCGGTGCCCCGTCATGCTAGAACACCACATTGGGCTGCCGATCTTCCAACTGAGGCAACAGATACAGCTATAGCATGTCCAGATAGGTCACCACTGTCACTGTTTTGTACACAAAGAAAAAAGGGCCCCAACACTTACGAACATGACAAAGCGCACCAGACATTCACCTTTTGACTATCTCGTTTGCCTTCTCGAATGGCGTGAGGGTTTTCGGAGCCCCGTGACCTGCAGTTATGCCGCTGTACTCTCCCTGAGACGAAAAACATTGCTTCATCACTAAATTATCTATGTTCGCAGGTAATGTTCATCAGCTTCGACTTTGGACAAAATGGCTTGGGCACATTGGCAACGGCGGGGTTTATCGTCCCGCAATAAAGCCTGTAGAGTCTGAAGTTTGTAAGCACGCAGCTGTAGGCGGTTATGCAGAGCCCTCCAAACAGTCGTTTGTGGCGCACCTAACTGCGACGCAGCTAGTCTCGTTGACTTCTGAGGGCTTCGAGAAAAGGCTTCCTGGACGCGATCAACATCGTCTTGCGAAGTGCTAGGTTTTCCCGCTCGTTTTTGATGTTGTACACTACCAGTCTGTTTAAACTGCTTTAACCAACGCCGAATAGCATTATCGGAAGTTGAAGCTCTGCCATACTGCGTTCTCTAACAATGTTGCATTGTGATAACTGACTTTGTTTCGAAGAACCAGAGTACGTACATTGTTTTATACTGAACAGTCGCCATTTTGAAGTATGACGTCAATCAGTTGGTACCGTGTTGCCACATAAAACTTTCCGTGGTGAACTTCTTTATGCTGCAAGCAGTTTTATTTGGTCGGTTACGGTTTGACCATGCCAGGCCACGAGGCCACGAAAGCCACAACAATAATTATGAATCACGCTGTATTTTCTCTCTCTCTCTTTTTTTTTTTTTTTTTTTTTTATAAAATAAAAGAAGTATGAAACGCGTTTAGTAGTTCCGAAACACTTTTCCAAAAATTAATTGAGTCTTAGTTTTCTAAAAGTGTTCAAAATGTGGTCCATAACTAACTTTCTTTTTGAGCAACCATGATGTTGAAGAAATGAAAGATTCGTTTTTCAGAAAAAAATATTTTTGTCCTTTAAAAATGCGGCATAAAGAAGAAGATTAAATTCGAAACGGCAACTAGTATGATGATATTGACAAAGTGCTGAAGCATCAGATAGAAGACGACAGCAAAAAAAAAAAACAAAAAAAAAAAAACATTCAGTGGCTGCGCACAACTCATGGAAGCATGATAAGATGTGTGAAAACAAAAGTTTGTTCGCGACGAGCATCAAACCCGTGTTCCCTCAGTCCGGAGTAAGTCGCTCTCCCAACTGAGCTACGCGGAGAGAATGTCTCAGTGCAGATTTGTCGTCTTGACACAAGTTTTCACCTCGGTAGTACGTCACATCATCTCCCTCTTAATATATATATATATATATATATATATATTTTGAAGCGAAGTAGGAATTGTTTCATTAATTCCAAACAATGTGTGGAACAAACATCACACATTTTTCGAAGAACCCAACGGCCAATGGATCCATTTTTCACAATCGGGCGCCAATATGAAAACACAAGTTTATCCGCGACGGGCATCAAAATACGTGTCCCCTCACTCCGGAGTAAGTCGCTCTCCCAACTCAGCTACGCGGACAGAATGTCTCGCTGCAGATTTGTCGTCTTGACGCACGTTTTCACCTCTGTAGAACGTAACAGATGCTTGCTTTGTGTAACCAAGAAAGATATGAGAAGGAACTCGTGGATCAGGAAAATAACAAGACCAGAAGGCATCATGATCAAAATGAGTACTCCCAAATGTCATGGAGCCGTATATACTACTAGAAGTACTGACCACCAGTGGACAACTAAAATACTCGATTCGATACCGAGAGAAAAGAAAATACCCAGAAAAACACGTGGGAGATGGGCAGACCTCCGGTCGGCAGTGGATTGGAAATACACTATCTACCAACAAGTAATTGCACACCTGTGATAGCAAAGGAAAACGAAGTTTATTCACCTTCAATAGTTGGTGGAGCCTTCATGAGCGGCGCCACAACGTAGGAAGGTCATCCAAAATGATGCAGTATGTCTCGGCGTTGAGTCTACCATGAATTGCGACCAAGGGTCCCGTGCCATACCAGGAGAAACACCCCCATAGCATAATTCCAACTTCACAGTTGGCACAGTACATTCCGGCAGGAGGCGTTCTCCAGGCAGACGCCAAACCCAGACCCTACCATCCGAACGGTAGAGGGTGAACCTTGATTCATCGCTCCAGAGAACCTGTTTCTACTGTTCAACGGTCCACTGTCGACGTTCTTTGCACCACGTTAGCAGAGCAGCGCTATTGGACTTGGTGATCAAAGGCTTGTGGGCGGCAGCACGTCCATGATAACCGAGCAGATGGGCTTCCTTACGGATGGTATTCATCAAAAGAACACTCCCGGATGCCTGTTGAAACTCCTCGCGGATGTGGCCCATCGATTTGGTGCTGTTCTTCCGAATTTCTCTGGCCAGCACCCGTCGGTCTATAACTCCCAGTTTCGTGGGTCTGCCGGGTCGGGGCACATTCCGACAGTCAACTCTTATCTTCCACTTGCCAATCACGTAGGCCACTGTCGATTTTGGGTACATCAACTCGTTGGATATGTCACGTGTGGATCGGCCATTTCTGTGATACCCGACGATTACACCTTTCTCGAAATCAGAAAGCTCCGAACTGCGTGGCATCTTGCATGCGACTGGCTGCGTTGTTGTTTCCCACACGATATTTAACGGCGGCGGCCGTGACGTGTATCAGGACCGCAGATATCGTCGATTGCAGGGTTGTCCAATTACTTGTTGGTAGATAGTGTAGTTGATAATGATAATAAGTATATAGGCTGGATAAACTTTAACAAAGATTTGGAAATTTAAACTTCTGCATTTTTAGGGGCATGGAAAAATCGGGAATAGAATATATAAGGAAACATTCTGGGGTTCTAAAGTAATTATTTGCATATTTTTAGGGGCAAAAAAAAAAAAACGGGAATGGAATAAGTAAGGAAACATTCGGGGGTACTGAAATCGTTATTTAAGTGTCAGCGTTTCATTTTTTCATTCTTTGTTACTTTTCACCATCGTATTTTTAAACATATTGTTTGGGGAAATAGCATAATAATATTAAAACTGGTTTACTGAGGCTGGCAATTAAAATTTTTGTTAGTTTATCAGTCCCCTTTTATTAAGTTGTATATTCTCTTACACCCATCTCTTATCAGGATTCACGTTTTCACTGGAAGAGTCAACGAACGACACAAACGAAACCGACTCGTTTGTGTAAAGATGAACTAGCTAAACAAGAGTGCAGGCTGAAATCCCCAGAAAACTCACAGTGAAAGATATTTATAATATTTATAGAATAAATCCGATGAAGAACGGGAAAATCCTCGACAGCACAACTGGTTGAAGAAAACTGAGCAGGTCAAATTAATCCAGTCGAGTTAATAAGAGAAGAACAAACAACACTTCCGAAGAACGGACTATCTTAAAACAATGAAAAAAATATTACAACAAAACAGTTAGCTGAGTAAATCGAATAAGAAAGCATACTGAAACCATATCGAAATGCATGTCAGTGTATGTACCACGGTTCTACGCAAACGTATTTTCACTACGATTTCAAAGGTTGCGAGTAGAAAGACAGAGAATAGAGACAGCTTGGCAGAGGTAAATTAGATTGATTCAAAAGAGGAAAGAGAAACTGACATGTGCATCACAGTGAGAAAGGAAGAACTAGATATGCAGAAAGAGAACTGAAATATAGATAGACAAAGAAAGAGGGCGAAAGAGTGAGATAGGACTGAAAAATACAGAGAAAAGGAAGGGCACAAAGGAACGTAATAGACAGATGGACAGAAAAGAGGCAGAGCCGGACAAGAATAAAAAAAAATGGAGAACGAAAAAGGGTGAAACGAAATAAAAATGAGAAGAGAAAGGAAAGAAACAGACAGATCAACAGAGAAAGACAGAGTGAGACAAAAAGAACGAAACAGGCAGATAAAGAAATATTACGAAAAAAATATGAATGCAACAGACAGAAAAAAAAAGGGAAGGAACAGGGAGAAAGGAGTGGAACACACAGATGCACAGATAAAGAGGCAGAATGAGATAGAACGATACAGAAGAAAGAAACAGACACATAGGTAAAGAAACAGTCAGAGAGAGAAAGAGAGAGAGGAATAACAGAAAATAACTACCGCATGAAATAGCAGCAGTTGACATTAAAAACCATATCTAAACTACTCGTGAGGAATTGGCAGAACACACACCCACAGAAGAAAAATAAAAAGTGTCAATGTATGGGTAAACAGCTGGAATCGATTGATATTAGTTAGTTGGTACCAACGTTTTATTTTTCTGACGAATTCTATGTCTTCCAAGAAAAATTAAAAACGTCAGCATACGTGATATTTCTCCAAGTTTTCACTTCAGACGTTTTTTTGTTTTTTTTGTCCTTTGAAACGGCATAGCAAATGCAATTATTGGGTGCCTTCTTCAGATGAAAGCATTATAGTAAATATCACTGTTCCATCTGCAAATAAATAAGATTATTCATGAATGAAATACGGGATTACACCATATAATACAAATTTAGAAGACCTCCAAATTCGCTAAGCATGAATGCCGGTTGCTTCGACTAGCGAATCTGTAATGTACCAGGAGATGTGACATACCTGCCAGAAGGACGCACACGGCATAAAGGCAGATAGGAATCAGAATAAAACGTCCGCGTAGCTCAATTGGTAGAGCAACTTATTCCGGAATGAGGGGACCCGGGTTCGAATCCTGGCAAGGAGAAATTTACTTCGTTATAATGGCGCCTGAACTATCCGGATGACCCGACCGTTCAAAATCTCGCATTGGTGTGATGTTATTTCCACACCGCGAGATAGGAAAAATAAGAGAATCCCTTCTCCAGCACTTCAAAAAAAAAAAAAAAAAAAAAAAAATAACGGGGAGATGATGTAACGTACCAGGAGATGTGACATACCTGCCAGAAGGACGCACACGGCATAAAGGCAGATAGGAATCAGAATAAAACGTCCGCGTAGCTCAATTGGTAGAGCAACTTATTCCGGAATGAGGGGACCCGGGTTCGAATCCTGGCAAGGAGAAATTTACTTCGTTATAATGGCGCCTGAACTATCCGGATGACCCGACCGTTCAAAATCTCGCATTGGTGTGATGTTCTTTTCACACCGCGAGATAGGAAAAATCAGAGAATCCCATCTCCAGCACTTCAAAAAAAAAAAAAAAAAAAAAATAACGGGGAGATGATGTAACGTACCAGGAGATGTGACGTACCTGCCAGAAGGACGCACACGACATAAAGGCAGATAGGAATCAGAATAAAACGTCCGCGTAGCTCAATTGGTAGAGCAACTTATTCCGGAATGAGGAGACCCGGGTTCGAATCCTGGCAAGGAGAAATTTACTTCGTTATAATGGCGCCTGAACTATCCGGATGACCCGACCGTTCAAAATCTCGCATTGGTGTGATGTTCTTTTCACACCGCGAGATAGGAAAAATCAGAGAATCCCATCTCCAGCACTTCAAAAAAAAAAAAAAAAAAAAAAAATAACGGGGAGATGATGTAACGTACCAGGAGATGTGACGTACCTGCCAGAAGGACGCACACGACATAAAGGCAGATAGGAATCAGAATAAAACGTCCGCGTAGCTCAATTGGTAGAGCAACTTATTCCGGAATGAGGGGGATCCGGGTTCGAATCTTGGCGTGGACAGAAATGACGGAGAAATTTACTTCGTTATAATGGCGCCCGAACTATCCGGATGACCCGACCGTTCAAAATCTCGCAATGGTGTGATGGTATTTCCACACCGCGAGATAGGAAAAATAAGAGAATCCCTTCTCCAGCACTTAAAAAAGAAAAAAAAGGGGGGGGGGAGATGATGTAACGTACCAGGAGATGTGACGTACCTGCCAGAAGGACGCACACGACATAAAGGCAGATAGGAATCAGAATAAAACGTCCTCGTAGCTCAATTGGTAGAGTGACTTATTCCGGAATGAGGGGACCCGGGTTCGAATCCTGGCGCGGACAGAAATGACGGAGAAATTTACTTCGTTATAAATCCTGTGATGGTTATATTCAAATTAATCTGAAACTTGAGCCCTGGTCATTCTGGGTGGTGTAATGGTTAGCATACCCGGGCGCTATCTGGGAGGCGCAGGTTCGATTCCTGCTCTGGGACGACGAAATTTTAAAGTTTTCCGATACTATCTAACTTACCATCCTTGTCACAATTACACCAAAAAAAAAAAAAAAAAAACGGATTGTTTTCTTCTAAATAAGATTATACTTGCACGTTTTGGCGCTTTATACTGTGTATGCAGGGGAATTTAGGAAGGGAGTGTCTAACGACAGGTCTTAAACAACCCTTAGAAATAAGAAGCTAGGAGATTTGGGCTAGAGTGCATGACAGGAAAGTCACACGGAAGCAAAGTAGAAGCGAGGAAAAAGACGTCCTTATTTGTAATTGGGGGTCCAGTACCAGAGGTCTGACAGCTGTTTTCGAGCGTTCGTACGAGCTGGGATCGACCCAGAGACTTTTCCGTCGCTGTGACAAACGTTGTCCACTAGACCAAGGAAGTAGAAGATGTTTGAGTTACTTGCTTCTACGTAGTGTCCGTGTCAGGGGGACAAGCCCTCTCCTATCATCCTATCATGTCTTGGGTCATGGAACAAGAAATGGAGGATTTCGAACGGAACGTTTATCGTCTGTGACAGGTTTACGGTCGGCACTGCTGAAATGAGAGGGACGAAAGGAATTGATTTGCCGTAGCTTTCGTAAAACCTGGCAGCTATGTGAACATTTATGTTTGGGGAGCGCAGAAAATTTGGGGCGCCATTAAAGAAGCAGAAGAATATTTTATGAACTTCTATATGTTGAAAGGATAAAGGGTACTCTCCGCACGACCAGAGTTGGAAACGGGTCAAAAGTTTCGGCAAGGACGTCCCATAACTGGACCCGACCCGACCTAGACCCGTAACTCACCCGGACAAATCTGCTTTGAACTATAAATTCGAAACTCAATTAATATATATATATATATACATATAAACGTAATATATATATAATGACAAGAGTGGAAGACATCATGATCAGAGTTAAATCCCTGAAATGGCAATGGGCTGGACATACTGCCAGAAGAACAGACCATCGATGGACAGCCGAAATTTTAGATTGGATTCCAAGGGACAGGAAAAGACCCAGAAGAAGACCACATGGAAGATGGGTGGATGAAATTCGAAAGTATGCGGGAGTGACATGGAGGAGACTGGCACAAGACAGACCGTTGTGGAGGAAACTTGGGGAGACCTTCGTCCAGCAGTGGATTGATAATGGTTGACAATGATGATGATGATTATATATATATATATATATATATATATATATATATATATTCATCGCAATAACTGTTTGATATTTAATAATTCAAATCCTTTTTTAATAATAAAATTTGGTTACTTGCTAAATTTTAGTGCTATTTTTAGTGCCACTATTTTGCGTAATCCAGAAGTAATGGATGACTTTGATCATGACGTGAGTGTATTACAAATGGGAATCATTACTTACGATTACAAAAATTTATTTTTTAAAATGTATTTAGATTGTTCAGTCTTTCCACGCTTTGATGGAGGTGTGCATACTTTCATATGGTCCGTTAGATTTTTGGTTCCATAATCTCTTATTACACCGCTTACATCTTTCTTTGTAATTATACACTTTCCACATATTGAACAAGCAAGACCAAACAACACAGAATTATTCACCGGTTCCTTAATGAGACGAAACAATTTCCAGCATTCGCTCTTCTCCTTGTGGTTTTCAACAAGCACGTATTTGTTGGCCTCGACCCTTTTCTGAACCTCCTTAACATTAAATTCATCCATATTAGCAAATAAGGAGTTAATTTCAACATGACATGTCATGGGAACGCGATGTTAGCACCTCAATCGAAAATCTCTGAATGGTCAATGTAAAAGATGCGATGTGATAAGTAACTCCTAGTCATACAGCGAACTTCGCACGGAGAGAGTGAATCAGCTGAGATGCGGACGAATGGCGTTTGCCTGTACCTTGCCCTAGACAATCGCACTGTAAAAGAACGAAAAGGAAGTATCTTTTCACGATATAGTGTCGATTTAGCTGACGTCGGTCGGTGGAAATCTTCGTTGCTTTAAGAAAGAGACGACAATATTTTTGCATGGCAAATCATTTTACTTCGTGGGCATCAGTATCGACTACAGAATTCCACAACGCGCATTTTTCTTTGGAATATATTTTTGTCTTTTCAAAAATAAAACGGGAATAAAACCGGGTCAAAACGGGTCAGGAACACCTAGACCCGACCCGTTGATCCGTGACCCGTTTCCATCTCTTCGCACGACGCACACTGAATTAAAACAAAGTGACTTTACCAGATGTCAGTTAAATCATTCGACGAGAAATAACTATCACGCTGCCCTCAATAATTTTTAATTAATTAATTTAGCTGAAATGTTAATACCCTTTCATTCAAAAAAGATCGGATATTCCTTTTCTGATGTTCGTCATTTACACCTATTAGCTGACAGAGAGACTAGGAATGATAGGAAGGAATCACATAAAGGAAGTTACAGGCTGAGAATTTAAGTTCTTCAGCGGGCGTCTAAATTGTCCTAAATAAAATTTAACCTCAATCTCTTTCATAAACGATCCCTTCAGTTCCTACTAATTTAAGCGCTGGAGATTCCGACCATAGGGAGCTGCTTAATGTGAAACGTTTTGCAGCTTCTTCGTTTTTTCTTAATACGTTCTAATTGCTTGATATCTTTTATCTTTGCCATTAAGCAAATTTTACTCGCTTAAGTACAAATTGCAGTTTTATTTTTAATGCCTCTATTTTTCACGGGCTTTCATCAAACCACAACTTCATTAACCTTAAGTGGGATGCTAAACGCTCTTCTTAAGCTCTCTCTCTCTCTCTCTCTCTCTCTCTCTCTCTTTTTTTAGAGGGGAATTTAATTCATTCCTTGTGATGTCTGAATTGTTTTGCTAGCGTTGCGTGAGATTTGGGTTTATGCGCTTTTATAAATTTGCATTTGCTTCTCTCTCTTTTGTCATGATTTTAATGTTTGCGTTTTTTTAACTAGGGCTCAGAAATCGGATTTCCTGAGTTAATGTTGAATTTTCAGTAATTAAAATGGAAGGTGCCCTTTGTCTGTTTTTTTTTCTTTTATTATTGGTAACTGTAGTTTGGACGTCTCGTTTTAAAAGAATGCCTTACTAATAGTCACTACTCTCTTCATTAATTCGCATTATTATTATTTTTTCTTTTTTAAACGACTGCAGTTTTCTAAATGGTACATGTTGAAGAATCGGAACAATAATTTTTTGATAGTTTTTAAAAGATTAGTGGCTTTTGAAATTGGTTTTCCCCTTTTACCGTTTCCTTTTGTTTATACGCTCATTTATTTTAGTAGAAAAACAGAAAAAGAGAACACTAGCCTATTCTTGTTTCAGGAACACACAGTTTTAGTTGCTATTAAAGAAAAATCTGAGATCATTTGATTCTTGTAAGTCATTGAAGCTAATTAAATAACTAATTACAACATAAAAAACACAATGTTTTACCGCAGAGTTTTTTACGTGGACTTTGAATACTCGATTTAGAAACATTTCTTAGTCACTCCTATTTAATCCCTCTTTTCTGTGCTCGGAATTTATTTCCTGATAACTGCGATCGGTTTTTGCACTAAATAAATACCTATCGTATTTTGTAGCACATTCATTTTAAAAGCAAATAACCAAGAAATATTTTTTTTTCAATGTTTCAATCGTTTAATGCTTATTTAAATTAATATTTAATGCGATACAGTAGGTTCAGCGGTACGAAATAAATCTTCAGCCAGTGCTAGTTTTTGCAGGTAAATTTAGAACTACAAGACAGAAAAAGCTTTTTTCTTTGTTTCAGATTAACGACCACCATGAGCAACTTTGAGGATTGTGACCAATCACCAGTCTCTAGTTTAGCGCATGGGCGTACTGATAGCCCCCACACTTTCCGCCAGGAGGGGGTTCCTCAATGCTAAGAGGGCCTCCAGCCTTTCCAAAAGGGTTTTGCAAAATGTTTGGAGGAAACTTCATATGAAACTAGTTAAAGAAATAGCCACGAAGTTTTGACGGCAGCTTTGAATAAAGTATTAAAAAGAAAAGCATTTTTTTTTTCAGTTCATAAGTAAAATTTCATAAAAAACTGGATGACCGAAAAGCAGCTATTCAAAAGAAACTGAGGCCCTTTTCACAGCCATAGCAAAAGTTCCTATACACAGCCATAGCAAAAGCAAAAGTTCCTATACATGTACACCAATGATCCATTATATTATTACTATACTTGCCTAATAAGCTGTAAGACCCTCTTTAGCCCGCAAAACAGTGGCCATTCGGCGATGCATCGATTCGATGAGGTGGCGATAGGTATCCAGGGGTATCTGGTCCATAATGTCAACACCAGGTCACGCAGTTCCCGTACATTTCGGGGGTGTGGGCGTAAAAGCGACCGACGCATATGCGACCGGGGTTAAAATGGTAGTAAATGCGACCGGCAGGGGCAAAGAGGAGTGGGGAAGAAAGGAGGGAGTCAGAGTGGAGATAATAGGTGTTGACCATCTGGGGTCTTCCAACGGTAAATGCGACCGGGTTTGAAATGGTAGTAAATGCGACCGGCTTAACGCAGACGGGTTGGGAAAGAAAGCAGAAAATTTGCACACGAGTGGGATAAAATCTCCGGCAGTTTGTCGTAGAGAAAGTACGATGGCTATTGCTTGGGAAAACAAAGTGTTTCATTTTTTATATACAGATCAGGTTTTACTAGGGGTATCTTCAGCTGCAATCCAAAAACATGAGTAAAACCTTATTTTGTAAACACAAACAAATACAATAATTATGAAGACTTTTGCTAAAAATATGACTAAACAGGAAATGGTGATGTTGGCATACCCCTAATTTTAGATTTGGGGCACGTGGATATTTTTTGCAAACAATGAACCACCAGAAATCTGCTTCTTTTTTTTTTTTTTTTTTAATTGGAGGTTTAACGACCACCGTGAGCAATTCAATGGGCTATAAGCAGTCGCCCGTCCCTAATTTAGGGTCACTGGTTCCAGGGAAGGGAGACAGCCAGTGCCGTAAAACAAACACAGCATCCATGCCTCACCGGGATTCGAACCCGGACCCCGTTCGGACGAATAATCAGAGGCCATCGCTTAGACCACTGCGCCACCGGGGCGGCAAAATTCTGCTTCCAAGGCTGTTTATGGATCGCCAGTCCGAAATTGAGCGTTCGGCCGCCCCGGTGGCGCAGTGGTCTAAGCGATGGCCTCTGATCATTCGTCCGTAAGGGGTCCGGGTTCGAATCCCGGTGAGGCATGGATGCTGTGTTTGTCTTACGGCACTGTTTCTCTCCCTTCCCTGGAACCAGTGACTCTAAATTAGGGACGGGCGACTGCTTATAGCCCATTGAGTTGCTCACAGTGGTCGTTAAACCTTCAATCAAAAAAAAAAAAAAAAAATTGAACGTTCGTATGAAGATCTGAAATTTACAACAGCTATTTCTGCAGAATTTTTAGGAATAATAATTCCGTTTATAAAATAATCCATGGGAAATTAAAAGAGTATATTTTCTTTCGGGAATGATATTTTCTACATTTCCTAACGAACTGTTATTATCTGATTGTAATAAAGTCAGAACATAAATAAGCTATTCCTGAAAATGACAAATGAATCAAAGCCATATCATTTTTTATATTTTCTGGAGATTTAAAATTTATCTCTGTGAAAACAGCTCTTTGAGTACGCAGACACGCGATCAAAACATTGAAGTTCCGTCGCATTCAAGCTGAAGTACGTATTTTGGTAAAAAGGTCACAACACCGGTCACTTTTACCTTTGGAAGACCCCAAGTGTTAACATTTAATCTCCCCACCCTGCCTCCCTCTTTTCTCCAGCCGGTCGCATTTGTTACCATTTCAACCCCGGTCGCATTTACGACTGCTTCATTTCAGGGTGATGCTGATTTGGCGCGAACCCGCTTTTCCAAGTCGAACCACAAATGTCAGATTGGGTTCATGTCTGGTGAATTTGGAAGCCAAGCCATTAACAGAAAGCCACCAGCATGTTCCGCGAACCACTCCTTGACGATTCTCGCACTGTGGCATGGCGCATTATCCTCTTGGTAATGGCCATCACCATCAAGGTAACACAGTTGCCATGAATGGGTGAACTTGGTCCGCAACGATGTTCAGATACCTGACAGCGGTCAGGGAGTGTGCTAGTTGGATAATGGGGCCTAAAGTGTCCCAAGAAAACATCGCCCACAGCATAACACGGCCACCGCCGGCCTGTTTTCGCCCAACAGTGCATCCCGGTGTCATAGCCTCTCGGCCCTCTACGTGATGCACCAGGATTCTTGATTCGTCAGACCAGGCCACTTTCTTCCAATCATCCACGGTCCAATCTCGATTATCTTGGGCCCTTTTCATGCGTTGTTTGCGATGACGTGCAGTAAACATGAGGACCCGGCTGGGTCTTCGGCTACGCAGGCCCATGCTAGGAAAGCTGCGATGAACTGTGTGCTGTGACACAATGCCTGCGGGTGATTTGTCGCACTGTGGCCCTACGGTCGCTGTGAACAATGCGCGACAAGTCTCCGCTCTCATCTGGCATCAATGAGCTGCCAACGCCGCACGGCTGGACGACTGTTCGTCGTGTGGCCATCTGTGCACCACTACAGCGGCACGCGAACAAACCACAAGCGCCGCCATTTCCGATATCGCAGTTACAAGCCGTCGTGCCATCACAATTTGTCCTTTATCAAACTCCCATAAGTCGGCAGCTTTTCCCATCCTGACTCCGAACGCTCTGCTAACCGAAAGCCGGTCCTCGGATTGTATATATACTGCTCTGTGAACTTCACCTGCGCCACCGCTCGGTCTCCAGGCGCGCCCATTTCTCTAGGCTGGGGGTGGTCATAACTGAATGGCTTGTCGGTGTACTTTGATAATGATAATATACAGAGAAACGGTTCCCATACTTATTGCTGGCGAACCTCTGCCGGCTGGGAAATAGTTTGAAGAGTGTCGATTTACTGAGAGACTCATGAGCAGTGTGACAAGTTGGAACCCGCTGAGGCAAGCTCTTGATAAGGTTGTTCAGCAGCTCCTGGACCAGTAAGTCCCGTTCTTTAACAGCTGCTTTACGGAGGTCGGTTCTTTGTTGCGGTCACCTCCGTTGCAGAGCGTTTTTCTGACACCCCACGCGTACTCAGTAGGGTTCATATCCGGCGAAAGTGCTAGCTATTCCATCCGACTGATGCCAACGTTTTACAGGTACTTACTTGTCCAGACGTGGACAGTGTACCTGGGAGTTATCATCTTGAAAAAAGATATCCGGTCCGACCGCGACATGTAGAGGTCGAACAACAGGTGCCAGAATGCCCTATACGATGCTGCAATTATCACGCCGTCAATGCAAAGGAGGAAAATTCTGCGGCCGTGCATGGTTCCAGGCCAAAACGTGAAGCCACCATGCTGCACACGAGGAACGGCGTGTCGAAGTCGTGACGCGTTATTAGGTTCACGCCAGAGTGGTACTCGAAAATCGTCGGGGGATCAGGCAGATCCGGATTTCATTCGTAAACAGCACGTTGTGCCAGTCCGCCAGCGTCTATGTCAAGTGGAAATTTGCTCACTGATGCCATGCTCCACTGTGAGATGCTGACATGGGGGGGGGCTCCCCATAGGCGCCTTGGACGCAAATGTGCATCATGGTGGCTATTTCGTCCGGTCTACTTCGACACGACAGTTCCATTGGTTGATGATAGGGGATGCTGTTGTTGTAAGATTCCTGAGTTCCCTGAGACGAAGATACCGGTCATTGATCTGTGTAGTTACAGGAGGGGTGACCTGTCCTTTTTTCCTATCACCCACATTTCCTCACTCCTGGTAGGGTCGCCATGTCCACAGCGCATCAGTATGGCAGCACCCCACCTGCCGTGTAGTTGCTGGCGACGACAGACTTTGTTATCCTGGAGTCACGATCCGAGCTCAATCAAACGTTTAAACATCACTGTTCTCACATTGCCTTTCTTTCCCGGGGTGTGTTGTACAGTTCTTATGCACCTCCAAGTAGGTTAGAACAGATGGAGTAAGGGCCGGCCGGTCCCATCCTGTACTCAAAGTGAAGCCACCGAAACGTCACGATCTTGACGTCACAACCAATCACAGCCTCTGCCGCCACGTTGGTGAGACAAGTGACACGAGTCCTAGTCAATCACAGTCTCTGCCGGCATGTGGGCAAAACGAGTCGCAGCCAATCACAGCCATGTTGGTGAGACGAGTAAGACGAGTCGCAACCACCTACAGCCTCTGGCTCCACGTTAGTGAGACGACTGAGAATTAAAGTCGTCTGCTCAAAGTGCTTCAAGTTTGTGGTTAGAGTAAAAGGGGTCATCCTTACTTCATCTACTCTAACCTCCTTTTGCTCCTCATCGTTCCGCACCGACCAATGGCTGTGCAGTCAGTTGGCTGCGATTTGCGTTTTACGAGGACAGTAAAACAGATAGCTGCTTCATTCGCTGGTTCTATGCAAATGGCCCATGTAGTGCTTCATTCTGCCACTCTTAGTTGCTCTTACCTGACATGGGTAGAGCATAATCTTTTTGGTGTGTGTATTTACTCAGTGTATGTAGTACTGAGAACGATGGATACGAACCTCCATGGCTTTTAACAAGTTATTATTTCTTCGAAAAATTAGCGTACTTACGTTATTTTTTTTTTTTTTTTTTTTTTTTAGTGTGTTCTGTCGTAAGGCTGTTAATGAATTTTAGTTTGTAACTTGACCAGGAATTGTAGGTCTGCCTGGGCCTTGTTTGGTGAGCCCAGTCCTTCCCAAGCCTGTACGTTTAAGGCCCGGTCCGTCAATTGCAGCTATTATTTAGGCCTGGCCCGTGATGTGCTATTTTGTATTTTGTGAAATTGTGAAAATTAAATAATGAACTGTGAGATGTTATTGAAAATATTTAGTTGAATATAAGTCTAAAAACATTAACTAAGCTTTGGCAATTTTATCGAAGAATATAACCTTTAAGGAGAGAGAGAGAGAGAGAGAGAGAGAGAGAGAGAAAAGAATATTAAGCGCGTTCAGAATCTAACTTTCTCTGAACTAGTAAGCGGTAACGCTACGAAACTCAATCCGTATACAGATTAAGGATAGGAGAAACAATCGATGTCATCCCACTCTCTCCTACAAACACATACGCACACACACCCCCCACTCCACTGCAGACATTTCCGGCTCCCACTCCACACAACACACGCTCGCTTGGGGTAGAATATTTTTGTTGCTGTCAACAAGCCCCCAAAAATTTTTACCATCTTAATTCCTACAGAAGGTAAAAATACTGTGAGTGCCTCTCCTCGCCTCTGTGGTTACGCCCAGGGCTATGTCACGGAGGTAAGTAAAGCCAGCAAAACAGTTAAATAGACTAGGAAATCGGGAAACACGACTTTCTTTCTTCCTTTACCATTGCGATAAAAGAATGGGTCGACTTGGCCCGGCCGTAAGTATCCCGGAAAATGCACAGCCCGGCCATTTGCTTTGTTTTCTAAATTAAAGAGCTAAGAGATCGGGCTTGGGGGCCGACCGGCCCACCCGCCCGTGGAGGCCTCTGCCAGGAATATCTTTCTCTCTCATCCTTTTAAACTGTAATTACGGAAACGGTATCTTTTTGCTATACTCTTAGAAACTCCTCAAAGGACTCTCTCTCCATATCACACAATAGATCATTTTATATAACAGATTTATGTGAATAATATCAAATTTCGCGAAAAATAAAAAATCATTTTATGCAACAGATTTCTGTGGATCCGAAAAAAATTACATATGTATATTGAAGTTACCTAAAATCTCAGACAGCTGCTCTTACCCTGTTTGTTAACGGATTAAGTATCTTTTTTTCGGGGTAGGGGAATAAAGGGTAGACGCGAAGAAAAGTTGGGTGTGCTTCAGACAGACCCGTAGCGTCACGCCTGGTAAGAAGTCAGTGCGTAGCATGTCCACTCTGCTGGTCCCAAAATTAATTTTCGTGATGCTGTTCATCGACGGAAAGCAGATGGTGCCAAACATTAAGCAAAGCTGCGCTCTGAGAAGCCAAACAAACTCGGTGATATTGCCTAACGAAGATTTATGCGAAATGTAAAGAACACACGCATATCCTCCGTTACACACCAGGACCGACGGCGTCGCGCAAGCCACTGAAACAGCTATCCACATCAGAACAGTCCGTCGAGAGCTATATGTCCACGTTTACCATGCAAGGTCAGTTGCTCACAAGCCATGCATCTATCCAGGCGATGGCTGCAGTGGTGTCTCCCTCGCCGTCAGCGGACAGCTGAAGGGTGGAAGTGGTTATGTGAAGTGACGTATTACTCTACTCAGTTACTTTCAGATGGACGTATTTGGAAGTGGCGTTTGCTGAGGAAGGAGTGCATTGTACCTACAGTCCAGTTTGTATGACTGGGAAGGACTCAGTCCTTCGGTTGTGGTGCACTGTATTCTACACAATTTTGCACTACCTAAGCACTATCAATACTATGGCACACATATCTATATATAACGGTAAGATGTAGCGTCTGACCAGCCCGCAAAGTCTGTTCGGGCTTGGATTGAAGAGCAGTACGGTCAAATGTTACATTGGAAGATCCAAAGTCCCGATCTAAATCCAATAAAACATGTATGGGACAAACTGGAAAGCCGAATCCAGTCGCGGCCGGTAAGATCTTCCTCTGTGGCAGTTATGGCCGCATGTGAGCTCTTATTGTCTCGTACCGTATTGAAGGAAAATACAGGCGTCTCATGGAAAGCAACCTACCTATGACCCTTAAGCTCCCTATGAGCTCTAATTCTTCTTATGATCTCTTAATCTTTGCTATGATCTATAATCTTCGCTATGATCTCTAATCTTTGCTATGATCTCTAATCCACAATATCTTCCAGTCCTTCTTATGACCTGTAATGCTACTTATGAATTCTATTGTTCATACGACCTCTAATCATCTCTAGAACTTCTAATCCTCCATATGACCTCTAATCCGCAGTATGATTCTACCCCTCTTTATGACCTATGATCTTCCCTGTGATTTCTAATCATCTCTATGACCTATAATTTTCCCTATGACCTATAATTTTCTTTATGACCTTTTATCTTCGCTATGACCTATAACCTCTCTATGACCTCGAATCCTTTCTTTGAGCTATAATCCTCACTATAACTTCTAATTCTTCCTTTGAGCTCTAATGTTCCCAAAGATCTCTGACTATGTATGACCTCTAATCATCCTGATGCTCCCGATGACCTCCAACTCAACGTATGATATCTATTCCTCCCTATGATCTCTAATCGTCTCTGTGATCTTTAATCTTCCCTATGACCTCTCTTCCTTACTATTACTTCTAACATTTCAGTTAATAAATGTTCCTGTTTTCATTGGACGTAAATGTCCGCATACTTTTCTCAGCAGAGTGTAGATAGAATAGAGTACCTTTGGCGTAAATTTATCGGAATGGTTCATAAAACCTGAAATATGGACAGAATTAATCTGTATACCTGAACACTCAGTCATTACAGTGATTATAATTCAATCTCTGGGTCTTGAATTAAGAATTTAACTAAAAAGTTACCATATAAGTTAGGAAGAAATTGCCAAAAACTTGTACCAAAATGGACGTTGAAGCAGATAATCATGGGACGCAGAAAAACAGCAAGTACGAAAACGAGCTTTTAGAAAATAGGGCAAGAAGAATTTAAAAGAACATGGCCAAAAGAAAAATAAGAGAGAGAGAGAATAAAAAAGAACATGGAAGAAGGAAGTTTCATCTGGAATTTCCAAGAAAGCAAAAAGGATAGACACATTCTTTCTTTTCTAATCGACTTTTAATGTTGTTTAGGCCAAATATCTACTCAGCGAGCGAGCGAGCGTCTTGACCAGCATACGACTGACTAAATTGTGCGCTCCGCTGCACACATTACCCTAAATGATGCATTAGGGTAAAGGGTTTGCTCAAGAAAAAAAAATCCAAGTTTGAATTTTGGACCTTTAAGAAAACTAAGAAAACTTTCAGCTGTCTTTGCCCAGTATTAGTGACCTGCGTTTTCTCCTTGAAACAAATGAAGTCCTTCAGCCCAAGTGCATGGCTGTAAGTATTACCAAAGCTGGTAATTTTAATATTGAAAACACTCGATCAGTTTCCTCTCTCTCTCTCAAACACTCACGCTCATGTGTTGCATTTAAATGATTCGGTCTTAGAGATATTTCTATTAACGTCACTTGAAACATATGTACAATTAATCCTTTAAGCGGCCGATGTACTTAAACCAAACGGTACTTAAAATGTTCTGCGATCCTCAAACAGGAACATTCACATAGCGGCCGAGTTTTACTAAAGCTAAGGCAAAGCAATTTCTTTCCCTCTCTCATCTCAGCAGTATCGACTGTAAATCTTTCACTGGTGGTAGGTGCACCTTTAAAATCCTTATTCTTATAATCTTCTCCATGACCATAGGAATTATTGGGAAGGGCTAGTCCCTCTGACCCAAACATCATGCCTTTCCTTTCTCAAACATCTTTTCTTTCCTTTCTTAGGCATCATTTTTATAGCATTTTTAGTTAAGAATTGATGGCAATCATTCCCCTTAAATGACAAATTTGAATGAAAGGCCTAAAGGAAAATCAACTATTTCTATTCTTATAGTCTTTTCCATGACCCAAGGAATTATTGGGAAGGGCTAGTCCCCCTGACACAAACATCATGCCCCTTTCTCAAACATCTTTTCTTTCCTTTCTTAGGCATCATTTTTATAGCATTTTTAGTAAAGAATTGATGGCAATCATTCCCCTTAAATGACAAATTTGAATGAAAAGCCTAAAGGAAAATCAACTATTTCTGATGCGAAGGTTCCCTCTTTCCCGCCCACGTTCGGCCTACTTTTTAGGCAACGAATATAATTGTTTGAGCTAATTTCTGCCCATTTTGCTAACCACGAGTTATTTCGTTCCAGCTAGTTAAAGTGTTAAAAAAATGTGTTACATACAGCATCCATTCACAAAGCAGCCCTACAGAAGAAAAACCTTGCGGGATTTAATGAAGTCAGATATCTACCAACTGTACAGCGTACCAGCGACTTTGGTAATGGGTCAACACTGCGACTTAAGTGGGCCCGATCGTGGGCAGATAGTCGCTACGAGGAAGATGGGTTACTACTCCGTCCACTGGACAGCTTCTAGGTTTTCAGCGAATGACTTATTTACCTGACAACGTTAAAACCGGCAGCCGCAGGAGAAATTTTGTCCGTTAACGGGCCATTGATATTGAAGTGAGCGCTGCCTGTCTCATAACGTAATGCTGAAACGGAAGGCCATGGTGGAAGCATAACCTCGTCGTTCAACAACGGGGTACCTACGAAGTTTTGTGCAAATACTATTCGACGTGCGATCACTTGACTAGACTAAGAACACCGACGCACACTCCGATTACCATTGTTCACACCAACCTTGTTTATAAGGCTGCTGTGAATCAATGGTCATTGCACTGGACCGTAGAAGAATGGAAACGATAGTTTGGTCCGACGAAGCGAGGTTCCAAATATCACACACTACAGGAGGGTGCGTGTGTAGCGCAGACGACGCGAGTCCATTTGCCAAAACTGCCAAGTATGAGTGTTACAGCCTAGTGGAGACAATGTAGGGACTGTTTACGGGGGAGGAGAGGGTCATTATCCCAGCACAAGTCTATGCCGACGTACTCGCTGACCTTCAACACATGTTCATGGGTATACATTTCCCACAGCATATTACTGAATATTCTACTGTAATATTTTGTGTTCAACAACGTTAATCGCACACGATTTTCTTCGTTTACAACATATTTTGTTCTAATTCTGTTGAGCAGTAATTTACGGACAACGTTCGCTTGGGTTCGATTCCATTTACAGTTGGAAATGGGTCAAAACGTTCGGACCCGAACGTTACATAATTGGACCTTACCCGAACTCAACCCGAACCGGACGAATCTGCTTTGAACCATAATATAAACTATATTGACAAAAATCACCGGACACCCCTTCAAAAGCAAATAATCGGATCCTCTGCGTTGTTAAGATGCGTGGTACAGCTGCAAACGGTATAAAAACAAGCCTGCAGCTTTCAGCGATAATGTCGCTCTGTGAGGTTGAGTGAAACTGTCGCGGATGGAGAGAACTGACTTTGACAAAGGAAAGATTGTTGAGTGTTATATTAGTGGGTTGCCCATAAGAGAAACCGAGAGGCATTTAAACATAACCAAGTCAACTGTTTCGGATGTACTGAATAACTGGAAGACACATGGCGTACCTGAAGCAGCAAAATGTACTGGCAGACCAAAGAAAATTAGTGATAGAGGACGTTAAAGAATCAGGAGAGTCGCTACAGCAAATCAACGGAGTGCAGCACAACACCTCAGTGTACAGGTGAGTAAAAATGTTGGAACCTCGATATGTACACGTAGCATTGGCAGAGAACTTTATTCCATGGGTTACAGTGGTCGTGCGGCTGCTCATAAACTTTCGTCTCCACTCGGAATGCTACTCGTCCTTTAGCATGGTATAATGAGCATTTACCGTTAACCGTAGATCAATGGAAACGGGTCCTATGGACTGATGAATCCAGATACACGATCCATCAGTCTGATGGCTGTGTGTGGGTATGGTGGCAGCCGGGGGAACGCTATTTACCACAGTGTAGTGTTCCTACGGTCAAGTTTGGAGCTGGCAGTGTACTCGTGTGGGGATGTTTTTCGTGGTATAGTCCCGGCTCATTGGTTATCGTGGACAACAAGCACGTCTACTTCGATGTTCTGGACAATTATGTCCTACCAACTTTGTGGCAATACAATGGAACCGAGGCTTGTTGGTACCAGCAGGATAATGCACCGAGCCATGAAGCAAGGACTGTTACGGTGTGGTTTGACGATAACTCTCTATTTTGTGTGGACTGGCCAGCACAGAGTCCTGATCTTAATCCCTAGATCACCTCTGCGATGAGTTAGAGCGCCGCATAAGAAGTTTGGAACCATGGCCTACTACTAAGCAACAGGTAGCGGCAGCATTATGTACTGAATGGAAATGCATACCTATCGGTGTGTTCCGAAACCTTGTCGAAAGCATGTCTCGAAGGGTCAGTGCATGCATTAAGGCCAAAGGTGGACCGACACCGAACTAATGTATGTCAGTAAATGCTATGTTGTGTTTTTCTTCTAGGTGTCCGATGACTTTTGTCAATATAGTGTATATGTACATGGTGCACAAAACGTCTCTCCGCAGTGTGTATCTTAGGTTATATGGAAATCAAACAAACGTATTATAAGAACGTATAATGTAATCACTTACATCGAAACTGTCGTCCTTCACTTGCAAGACATAACCCACCTGTTTTTCACATACACTGCTGGCCAACCAAAATGCAACACCAAGAAGGAAGCATTCGTTTGGCCTGAAATTCGCAGCATGCGTCGCCCACGAGAAAACATGCAAACGATTAGCACTGCAGGGCATATGCAAATCATGTGCTCCCGGCACGCCACCGAGAAGCACTATAAGAAGGGTGCACAAAAAGGCGTGGTGTAAGTAGTGGAAGTGTGTTGTGCTGCCGGACCTGTGCGTGGGAAGTTTCCTGATGCCTCGTCGCAGAATACGACAGTCATTCCATCACGTTTCGGAGTTCGACAGAGGACGAATAGTAACTTATCGCGACAGCGGTTTATCGTACCGAGACATCGGCGCCCGTGTGAGATGACATCCATCCACAGTGAGGCGAGTATGGATTCAGTAGGTGCAGAAGGAACGGACGGACCGACGTGAGTGATTGCCGCTGCCGCGGCACACCACCGAACGAGAGAACCGGCATGTTGTGTGGCGGGCATTGACGGCTCGCACCGCCACATCACGAACGTTAGCGCAGGAATTACGGTGTGTTGCGCAACAACATTTGTCAGCATGTCCCGTTCGACGTCGCATGCAGGAGCGGGGATTTGTCGTACGGCGCCCATTGCTGCGGTTACCATTGACGTTACACCACCGGCGAGTGCGGCGGCAGTGGGCCGTTGAACGCCACACCTGGACTACGGAATGGCACGACATTGTCTTCTCCTACGAATCCCACTTCTGCCTGCAACACCACGATGGTCGGATCCGCGTGTGGCGGCACCGCAAGGAGAGACTGTATGACGCCTGCATTATGCATCGCCATACCGGTCCGTCGCCTGGCGTTATGGTTTGGGACGCAATTGGATATGACACCCGCACCCTTCAGGTACGCATCGCCGGTACACTCAACAGCCGCTGCACCATCTCCCACGTTTTGGAGCCTGTAGTCCTCCCTTACCTGCAGAACCTGCCAGCGGCCACGTTTCAACAGGACAATGCGCGCCCGCACGTGGCACGCATCGTGAAGCAATTCTTTACGGCCCACCAGGTGTCACTGCTGTCGTGACCTGCCTGTTCTCCCGATATGTCACCCATCGAACACGTCTGGTCGCTGATCGGCAAACGAGTGGCCCGGCAAGCACCACCCGCGGCTAAGCCTGATGAACTGTGGCAACGTGTGGAAGCAACCTGGACCGACATACCCCAACCCCATATCCAAAGCCTCTTTCGTTCGATGCCGCGGCGTGTAGCGGCCGTTATTGCCAGCCATGGGTGCCACACGAACTATTGATGTCTGCGTGTTCCGCAAGTCGCACGGGCCTGTAAGCTCAATCGTTTCATCTTTGTATCTGCTGTTATGTGTCCAGTAAATCTGGCTTTGCTATCTCGTGTCCTTCTTGGTGTTGCATTTTGGGTGGCCAGCGGTGTATTTTTAAATACATTTACGAAAGTCAAAAAGTTCATCCGCAGTAATGTTAAGGCTTTTCCACCTAATTTTGATGGCGCTACAGTAAACATTTTTTGAAATAAGCAATTTGTAGATTTATCTTCAGCTTTTGCTGTTTCCTTGAAAACATATCAAGTTTTCGAATATGTTTTACACCAACACCAATTTTCACAAGTTTATGATGACGATGTTGTTTTCATCATTGCCCCTCAGAAGAAAAGGAAACTTTTTCTTCTAAGGACACTCTTCCTTCATATTGCATGACAAATTATTTTTCAGTCCGCGGGCACCACCCATTATCGAGCACAAAATTTCACAGTGCACATTTTTTTTTGAAAAATACCTTTTTTGGCTTTTAAAAAATATAACGGAAATAAAACCGGGTCGAAATCAGGTCAGCAACACTTTGACCCGATCTGTCTGACCCACTAGTAATTGTCGACCCGTTCACCTGCTGATCTGTTGATGCTTGACCAGTTTCTATCTCTGGTAGCGTGTGGCAAAATTAATTGACGATTTTATCCACTTTCGCATTTATTTAACGAAATAAGAGTTTTTGAAAAACAAAGAAAACGAAGATCCACCAATATTAATGACATCAGACGAGAAGTATTTAGGTCCAGTTTTACTTTAACTAAGAGTTGCTAGTATAGGTTTAGCATCAACGAAGAAGAGTATAAGAACCAGCTTAGATGCAAAACATACGGAAAAATCGATGGAGCTCTGAAGATATCTCCATAATGTCCCAAAAGGCAGAGTATTTAATGAATCATTCGGACAATCAGCAGATAAGTCAGAAAAAGCAACACGTGGACTAAGGAAAATACAGTTGAGACAAACATTATGATGGAAATAAATGGATAAGACAGGAAAAGAAATACGTGGTTCACATATGTATATTAGAATATGTAAGTCACGACATAACTACATGTACTATAATACCCTCCCCGTGGCAATAGATGTAAGCGCACCCCATGCATATAAATAGTAAGAAAAGTGGACTCGTTTGGTTTTGTAAATAAATCTGCTTAATAAACAAAGTACTATACTTGAGCCATAGGTCCACGGCAGCAGTGACACCTGGTGGGCCGTAAAGAATTGTTACACAATGCGTGCCACTTACGGGCGCGCATTGTCCTGTTGAAACGTGGCCGCTGGCAGGTCCTGCAGGTAAGGGAGGACTACAGGCTCCAAAACGTTGGAGATAGTGCGGTGGCTGTTGAGTGTACCGGCGATGCGTACCTGAGGGGTGCGGGTGTCATATCCAATTGCGCTCCAAACTATAACGCCAGGAGACGGACCGGTATGGCGATGCATAATGCAGGCGTCAGGACCATCGACTTAACCACGTGGACTTGGTTGGCAACTGTATTTAAATACATTCGTTTCTCCACACGAATTTCTATTCAAACACTCTCACGAAATCATGCGCCAGAGTCTTTGTTTTGTTTGGTCTCGTGTCTGGCGCTCTTTGGCCATACTTGGCCCTTGCGCCAATAAAACCCATCAACCAACCAACCAACCATGCGCCAGACCATAATGTTGTCTCTGCCAGATTGAAGAGTAGCGACAATGCAAGATGGATTCATGCTTTTGTGCTGCTGCTGCTGCTGCTTATACATCCTCACCCTTCGATCTGAATGGTGCAGTTAAAAACGTGATTCGTCGGACCACATTACCATTTTCCACTCATTCACTCTCCAATTCCTGTGTTACTGAGAGAACTGGAGACGTTTCTTCTTGTTCGCTGCAGGTAGGAATTTTTTACCGACAGGCCGCCTGCTTCTGTAGCCCACACGATGTATTGTGCGGCGAACTGTGCGTTAAGAGGCCATCGGAATTGGTCCCTGAATCAGGTTATCTGTAATGTGACGAAGTGTTGACCGACTGTTGCACTGAACAAGTTTGCCAAACCTCCGCTCAGCTCGAGCATCCAGCTGCCATTGACGACCACACGCCATGTTCTCAGACCCGGTGTTTAACTGGTCGTGCAGTCTCTGTAAACTTTAACAACTACTGCCGTCGAGCATTTCACAAGTGCAACCGTTTTGCTAATGCTCGGACCAATCAATGCTTCGAGCACGCACGATCATTTCACGTTCGAAATCAGTCAGATCGCGTCTTTTACCCAGCATTTCTTGCTTAATGGATTTCATTGGTCTCTCTATGCCTTCAGCGTTCCCTCCATATACCGATTAAGCCATCTTGCGTTTGCAACATCTACAGGATAGTTACTTGTAAAAACACAAGTTTGTCCGTGACGAAGATCTAGCCCACTCACTCCGGAGTAGTTTGCTCTCCCAACTAAGCTACACGGACGGAATATATCGCTGCAGTTTAGTCGTCGTGACACCTGCTTTACTCTGTAGTACGTCACATCATCTCTCTCCATAGCCCACTGAAAAGAAGAGCCCCTGAAACGAACGGCTGTCACTGAGGTCATGTGACCAACTAAGTCCCAGCTCCTAGCTACCGTGTATGCGTCGTCTAAGCTATCAGTAAATGTGCTGAATCGGAAGGATGACAGAGTAGGAGGAGAATTTCCTAAAACGTGCGCTGATGGAAACTTCGAAGGTTGTGTGTTGTAATATGAATAAAATGTGCTAATACACTGCCGGACAATTGCTAAGGACGGATGAAACGATAGCAATCATAAAATGGAAGGCAGGAAAATGTGGAAATTAGCATAAGTGCGGGATACAGTAAGACGTGTTGTGCGTATGCAAATTTTGGATTGCCGAACTTGTTCGTGACGTCATAGCGCTGATAAGAGATATAAAGGATTTGACGCGTATTGACCGTTGTCGTTCAAACGCAAAGTTGAAAGGGAAAGAATCAATTGACGAACTTGCAATTTTCAGTATGTCTTCCCGACATCACCTAGATGATTTTACGCGTGGCCGTATTATCGGCAAGATTGAAGAAGGGCGAAAAATAACAGATGTTGCCAGGGAGTTCGACGTCAGCCACAGTGTTGTTTCAAGGCTTTGGAAATCATTTCAAACAAATGGAGAGTGTAGCAAACGTCACGGGAGAGGTCGTGTTCGCAGTACGACACCTGCAGAAGATCGGTACATAGTGCTATCAACAAAAAGACACCGGCGCAGCACAGCTAGTGAGGTAGCAAGTCAGTTTATGGCTGCTACTGGCAAGCGGATCTCCCGAAAAACTGTCGCCAGACGTTTGCATGAAGGAGGACTATACGCCCGCCGTCCTGTTGTGCGCATCCCATTGTCCAGACGTTACCGTACCACCCGTTTGCAATGATGCCATCAACATCGCAATTGGACGGATAACTACTGGTCTGCTGTCCTCTTCTCAGATGAGAGTAGATACAATCTATCGTCTGATTGTCGACGACAACTGATCTGGCGTGATAGTGGTACTGCATATTGTCCAGCAAACATACAGGAAAGGGACCGATATCCGACATGTAGTGTCATGGTATGGGCTGGCATCATGATCAATGGCCGTACGTCCCTCTATGTGCTTCCAACTGGGACTATGACTGGCCAACGATACATTAATGATGTTCTGATACCTCATGTTCGCATGTTCCGTGGTGCTGTCGGTGATAGATTCATTTTCATGGACGACAACGCAACATGTCCTCGAACAGTCGCTGTCCAGGAGTGTCTTTGAGAGCGAGGATATTCAACGCCTCGTATGGCCAGCACGTTCTCCAGATCTGAATCCCATTGAAAATGTGTGGGATGATTTGGGGAGGAGTCTTGCTGGTCGCCAATGCCCTCCAATAAACAAGGACACCCTCATCCGTGCACTGACAGAGGAATGGGATAAATTACCCCAACAGCTGCTTGATAATGTTGTGCAAAGCATGACACGACGTGTGGAATCTTGCATCGCCCTCCATGGTGGCCATATCCCGTATTGACATCTTACGCCAGAACGCATGCGGACGGTAATTGCATTTTTTTCACGTTTACGTATTTTGCACAAAAAGTCCTGTTTGTCCCTTGAACACGTTCCAAAGCCTTCTGGATTTCAGAGCACAATATATTGTCTTTCTTGTAATGTCCTGGCATTCTGACATTTTTTTATTTTACTTGGCATCCAACCACACTTACTTTTTATGCGCTATATAGCCGTTTATGATCCGTCCTTAGCAATTGTCCAGCAGTGTATTTAGTTCAAAAATTACTTTGAAAGTTTAGCACAAAATGAAGGAAATGCTAATGTTTAAACGAAACTGACAAAGTATTTGCGAAGTTTTCGCTTAGAATTTCAGCTGATGGGAACTTTGAAATTTGCCGTACGAAATAAATGAAATATGCTGTTGTTTTGTTGACAAATCACTTAAAAAGTTGTAGCACGAAATACGAATATTTTAATGTTTTTGATGGTATATCGGTGCCTGCATCGATTTCAAAATGGCGGCTTGTTTACAATTTCTGTTTCGCTCCTGGAAAACTCCTTGTTGGATTTTTGCGGAACGTTTTTCAATTTCCTTCTATTTTTATTGAAAGATTGCTCCGCCACCATTTCGGATGTTCCGGCGACAGTATGTTTGGTTCTAGCCTAAACTCGTAATGTTAACATTACTGATGTGTCGTGTCAGTGTGTTCTTTATTCATGGATTACTCAAGGAAGAACACTTTTAAGTACTTTTTGCATTTCTTTTGCTTGACTTGAACACATTTTCTGAGTTTTTTTTTTTTTTACTGTCTTTATTTTTTGGAAAGGCGAACTTTTGTCGTTTGAACTTATAGCACTTAACAAATCTACCACCTAGCCGTGTCTACCACTAAGAAAAACAAAAGCAGTGCAAAAAGTATTTCCGTAAGATATATGCATCCTACAGAAATGCTAAACCGTTGAACAACTGAGATAGTTTTACCAACAAAATATATGTATAACAAATTCTTTTTTCAGTGTATATAAATAACTAAACTTTGCACGTTATATTACTTAAGACAGAAAAGAAATCTTACCTGTATATCAGTAACAAGTAAATCTTTTTTTTTTTAAACGCTCTAATATTTTTTTCCTGTTGCAGTGGTAAATTAACGTTTTATGTTTTTACGAGTGGTATGTCGTTTTTCTTTGGAAAGAAAATCCCAATAATAAATAAAAATAATAAAACATGAACAACTTCACAGCAACACGCTAACGAACTAATGGCGTTCATGACTTTACAGCAGGGAAGCTGAGACCCTTTTGGTCACATGACTAAATCGTTTCAGAGCCTCTTCTTTCTAGTGGGCTATGATAGACTCTTACTTCTTTTTTCTTTCTTTTTTGAAGCCAAGAATGACTTTTTTTCCCCATTAATTCCAGACGACGTGTGGAACAAACATCACACATGCCTTTCCAAAGACCCTAACGGTGCCAAATGTGAAAACACGAGTTTGTCCGTGACGAGAATCGAAGTCGCGCTACCTCACTCCGGAGTGTGTTGCTCTCCCAACTAAGCTACACGGACGGAATATAGCGTGCAAATTTGTCTTCTTGGCACGGGCTTTACGTAAATATGCAGTACGTCACATATTTTGCATAAAATAGTCTTGTCTTCATAATAATTTGGCCACCCAGAGAATATACTCGACCATGTGTACGCAGGCGATAAAATATCAGAATTGAATATTTGGAAATAAATAAATAAAAAATGGTAGATATGCTATTTCCCAGAGTAATACAGACTGGAAAAGCGGGTTCGTTTTTTAACTTCCTTTGTATTCTAACGCGAGATTCTTAAGTTTTTAATTGAGAACAGTAATTCCAAACAAGTTTTGAAGTGCTTCACTTCATGTTTTCCCATGCCTCGGGAAAGAGAATAAAACAGCTCGGTAGAACAAAGGTAAAATAAGAAAAAAAGAAAAATAAGGAACGAAAAAAACGCCGAGTACGTCGATCGGCAGTGACATTTTTTTTTTTCCCGGTTTGGGATAATTTAATCATGTCATTGGAAGTAAGCAAGGACCTATTGAACTGCCCGCGCTTCTTTCTAGGTAAGCGAGTGTTTAAGTAACACTTCTTCAACATCACTTCATCCTGCTGAAGTCATTTCGTCCTTTTACCCTCCCTCCAAGCAATGGCTCTGATCATCGTGGCTTTGTCCCTCCCTATCTTTGGCCTTATTTGTCCGATCGATACATTGTGAGCGTAGTAGCACTAGGAGCAGCCGTCTACGTCTTCCTTCCCCACACTCTGACTTCCCACCGCTTTGTCCCCAACTCCATCTCTCTCCCTCTTTCTGTCTCTTGCCTCCCATATTCCCGACAGACACATTTTTCGGTCTATTGAGTATACCACCGTTTCTCGCTCGAGAAGTACTATTCACAAATTATTGCCAGGAGTCATCATTCCCCTGCAGCGGCTACTTTTCGATCGTATGATTCAAATGGTATTCAGTGCGAGGATTAAGGTGGAAGATATTCTCATACCTTCATCATCTTTTTTTTTTTCTACTTCCTACCCCTCCCCATTGTCACTTCCATCTTCTCAAAATTCTCCTATGCTATCCCGCGTGTCTCGTTTTATTGCTTCTTATGCATCCTCTCTTTCTCTCGTTCTTTTTCTTCATAAGGATGCCCGCATTGTGAATGCAAGTGACTGGTTGGCTGAATTCCGTGATCAAACGTAAGCACTCCTTCCACGCGGAGAAGGAAATGCACCGGGCACTGGAAAACTTTAATGAAAAAGCGAACAAGGTGCAAGCGATTTTTCGTCCACTTGCTGGGAACCGCGAGGGAATTGTACCAATGATTCAAATGAACGTACATCATAGGGTTTACTTCGAAACGACAAAAACAGCCAAAAAGAATAAGCTAAACAGCTGAAATGGGTGATTTAAAAGACATTGCCATTTTGAAGAGTCTTCATGTCACGCAATTACTTGGCGCGCATGCGTTATGCAGATAAGAACAACGCATGACCGGAAAACCGGTATCGCCTAGTTGTTTTAAGCCTTCAACCGGCTGCAACGAATTAACTGGGGGTTAGAACAATGAGCTGAAATCAGGTGTAGAGTCAAATCCGTGCACAAGCACAAGACAGGTCTCAAGTGAGATGGGAATAACTCAGCACGCAACTGTTTGCGACTTGCACAAGCTCGGAAAGACGGACAGAAACTTTCGACAAATACCCCATGGACTGCTGCTCTAGCTGAAATCAGGTCTAAGCAATATATTAAATACCCCATGACTGCTGTTCAGATAAAAACAGGTTTAAGCAATATTTTTGCTGTTTAAGAAGTGGATAGAACGCAAGTCGAAGGAGTGCACCTGAGAGTTAGAAAGTGTTGCTTTTTCGTTAGCTTTGTTATTCAAAGTAATCATTTAGGGGAATGACTAATTCTAATCCATTCAGACTGATTACTTACTAAAAGGGCTATATCAAAGGCGACGAACCGACGACGGAGAGAGAAGATATTTGAAACTTTTTTTTCTGCCTAGTGGTATGTTATCCATGTCAGGGAGACTAGACACTAGCACCATGATACTGGAAAGAAGCACGCCCTTTCCCTTCATTGATAGAGCAGACCAGCAGAGAGCGCTAGAAAAGAAGACTAGAAGGGTACATTGCACACTGAGTGGCCACTTTATTATGACCACCCTCAATATACTTCGTTGGGCCACTTTTGCCTTTAATACTGCGTCGATTCTTCGTGGCATGTACTCCACGAGATGTTGATAGGTGGTTTGTGGAATCTTAGACCATGCTTGATGAATAGCACTTTTCAGGAGTGCGAGATTGCAGGGTTATTGATCCAGCTGTCTGATGGCTCGTTCAACTTCATCCCACAAATTCTCAATGGGATTGAGATCTAGAGATTGTGGGTGCGACCTAAGCAAAGTAAACTCCCCGGCATGTTCCTGAAACCAATCCTGTACAATACGAGCACTATGGCAGGACGCATTATCTTGTTGAAAGTAGCCATCGCCATTGGGATAAATCATCCACATGACAGGATGCACGTGGTCCGCAACGATATTTAGATATGATGTGCCAGTTAGACACGAATTAAAGGGCACAACGCATGCCAGGAAAACATTCCCGAAATCATAACGTTGCCTCCACCAGCTTGAAGGGTTGTAGCAATGCATTTGGGGAACGTGCTTTCGTGCTGTTTCCGCCAAATTCTCACTCGGCCATCGACATGGTGCAACTGGAAACGTGATTCATCGGACCACATAATTTGTTTCCAATTATCGACTGTCCAATCCTTGTGCTCCTGTGCGAACTGGAGACGTTTTCTCTTCGTTAACTGCAGACAGCAAAGGTGTTCGACCAGGCCTTCGGCTGCCATATCCCATCCGATGCAGTGTACGGCAAACAGTGCGTGCAGAGATCATTTGAGGGGATCCTTGATTAAGATGGTCTGTAATTTGCTGCACTGTTGCCCTTCTGTTGTCTGTTACCAGTCTGGACACTCTCCGTTCCGTCCGAGCAGTCACTAGTCTATGACGACCACACGTTGCACGTAGAGACCCAGTTTTTTTGGCTGACAGTCCAGTCTTTAAACACTTTAACAACAGCTGCTCTGGAACATTTCACGAATGCGGCGGTTTCGGTGATATTCGCTCCATGGCCCCGAGCTTCTACAATCATCCCACGTTGAAAGTCCGTCAAATCGCATTTTTTACCCATCTCGTCACCCGAAAATCACTCCTAGTACTGTCGCAAGCACTAAGCTTTCCCTTTTTATACTAGCCTAGCCCTCTTGCGGCAACAGCATGCAGCCATAGCTCATTTGCTTAAAACTGTCAAATGGTCATAATAAAGTGGTCACTCCGTGTATACAACCACTGCTGACAGGTATATGGTCGGTACTACTGAGATGAGAATGGGAAAGGAGCTGTTTTGTTATAGTTTTTGCTAAACCCTATCTCTATGTGGACAGTTCTATTTGGGAAGCTTAGTAAATTTTGGGCGCCATTTGGTTCAGGTATATCGGCCGCTTAAATTGTTAAATAGGAGCAAAAGCTGCCATGATTAATTGGGAAATTTCCTACTGTCGGAAGCTGTGGACGAGAAATACACGATCCGAGTGTGATTACGGTTTTTCTTTCAAAAAAAAGTTGACCGCTGCAGCGAGGGAAATGTGTGCTGGGGAAGGAGAAGGAGCAGTTTCTAAAAGAATAGCAAGATTTTGGTTTCAGCGATTTAAAAATGGGGATTGCAGCCTTGAAGACAAATCACTTGCTGGAAGACCTTCGACGGTGAATTCTGAAGCTGTACTCCAAGCCGTAGAGTCAAATCCAATCACAAGACAACTCTCAAGTGAGCTGGGAATACCTCAGCTCACAGCTGTTTGCGACTTGCAGAAGCTCGGAAAGACGGACAGAAGCTTTCGACAAATACCCCATGGACTTCTGCCCAAGCTTATCGACGTGTGCATGTGTGTCACCAATTGCTGGAAAATCCCCAGGACGACCGTTTCTTTAGGAGAATTGCGACTTGTGATGAAAAGTGGATATTATTCTCGAATCGGGGCATGAAGAAAGAGTGGTTGCTTCCCCCCCCCCCCCAAAAAAAAAGACCACCAGTGCGGGACGATTTGAACATAAAGTTAGGCTTTGAGTATGGTGGAACTTTGAAGGCCCCATTCATTGGGAATTGGTTCCAGATGGCCGAGGCATTAACGCGCAGTTGTACTCTGACCAGTTAGATCGGACGTATGCCGCTTTAAGACGAAAGCACCCTGCTCTGGTGAATCGTATATGAGTTCTCCTCCAACAGGATAATGCTCCTGCTCATTGTGCCCAGTCAACTAAGGAAAAATACAGAAACTGTGGGAGGTTTTTGAGCTAATGCCTCCGCCTACTTATATCCGCATATTCAGACTACCGGCTATTCCGGTTCATAGCACATTTTCTACGTGGGACACACTTCCAAAACGTCCACAATGCTGAACTTGGAGTCCAAGGCTTTTTCGCCTCGAAATCAAAGGAAGATTTTCGCAGTGGGATTCAAGACGATGCTGTGGGACCATCGAGCAAGGTGGACTCTATTACGAAGCTTAAACGTTTATGCATTTATACACATTTCCATAAACTGTCAGAAGCTGCCCCGGTGGCGTAGTGGTCAAAGCGCTGGCTTCTGATCATTCGTCCAAGAGGGGTCCGGGTTCGAATCCCTATGAAACATGAATGTTGTATTCGTCTTAAGGCTCTGGCTCTTTCCCGTCCCTGGAAGCAGTGGCCCTAAATTAGGGACGAGCCACTGCCTATAGCCCCGTCGAGCGTTGCTCACGGTGGTCTTTAAACCTACAATAAAAAAAATGTCCAAACAACGCGATTTACCCGAATTTGTAGCCGGAGGGCTATTGGTCGCTTAGAAGCGGGTCAAACCCAATCATAAGTAACAGAAGCCATCGAAGTGTCGCACAGCGTGATTTCCAGACTTTTTAACCAGTTTTCAGATTTCGGAAATGTAAGACGAAGACCAGGGCTAGGTCGTAGGAAAGCAACATCAAGAAATCAGGATCGGTTTTTAACACTGACTGCCAGGAGAAACCGGAGTATGAACGCCACTCTTCTGCAACGCAAACTCTGTGCAACTACTGGCACACATGTTTCAACTCAAACTGTTCGGAACCGACTCTACAGTGTTGGTCTGTATGTTCGACGACCTATGGTATGTGTTTCTTTAACCGCACGCCACCGTGCTGCCCGCACACCTTGATCACAGAACCATGCCGTTTGGAGAAGAAATGAATGGAGCAATGTTCTCTTATAAGACGAGCCGCGCTTTACTGTACATCCTGACAATAGGCGACTTACCATTGGGAGGGAATGAGGTACTCGTAACAACCCGTTATTTGTGCAAGAAAGTGTTCGATTTGGAGGAGGCGGAGTGATGGTGTGAGCCAACATCTCTATCAAAGGTCGAACCGACCTGTACATCATCAGAAATGGAACATTTACTGCTCAGCGGTATAGGGATGATATCCTCAGACCCTTAGTCGTCCCTTATGCTACAGCAATTGGAGATGAATTCATTTTATTCATTTTCGTGGATGATAATTGCATGCCACATCGCTCTCAATGTGTGGACGACTTCCTGTTTGACGAGGAAATCACCCGAATGGACTGGCCAGCATATTCCCCAGACATTAAACCCATCCAGCATGTCTGGGACGTTCTAGGGAGAAGGGTTGCTGCTCGATTAACCCCTCCACGAACAGTCCAACAATTGGAAAATGCTCTTCTGCAGGAGTGGGATGGAATTCCCCAATCCCTCATCAATACTCTAGTTGACTCTATGCCTCACAGTTGTGCAACAATGCTTTCTGTCAGGGGAAATCATACTCCCCTACTAAATCCAATTTTTTGGCAAAATATTTACGTTTATTTTCATTCTTATGGTATGTTCATAAATATGCATTTTTACGTTCGTCTCCTCTAAAATTATTAAATTTAAATTTCTAATTGTTTCGGCCATATTTTTCTTCTCACATATGTCTGTAGTCCCTATTCCAATCTCAGAAGTTTTTTGTCACTCACAGTTTTTATACAAAAATTACGATATCCCCTAATTGTTTTGAGCAGCGTATATATTATAACATACGACTCACATAAGTCTAAAATTTCCTTTAATAGCGTAAATACAACATTCTGTATTTGCCGAGCTTTCGCACTCCGCTGGCGGGCTTCATCCAGGCTTAATTCTCAGAGCTAAGATTGGCCACAGACAACGCTTAACAGCATAACAACGTCGTATGAAAATCTACCGACCCAAACAGCAATCTCTAAGTCGTTAAAAATCTCTTTAACAACTGTAAACAAAGTAATAAACAAGGATTTGAATCTGAAAAAGAAAAAATAACACACACAATGTTCTCCACCTTTTGCCTAGGAACGTGGCTGAGCGCAGAACACGGTGTAAACTTCTTTATGAAAATCACTTAATTAATACAGACATTTGACGTGGGCTAGGAACATCAAACAGAGGTCATCGCTCTTTCCACGTTTATAAGTGAGTCACGAAAAAATTCTCATTAGCCGCCACCGGGAATCGAACCCAGGGTCTTCCAGTTATGCGCCGGATATGCTTCCACTGCACCACAGCGACCTCGAATTCCTCCAGACTCACACACACACTAACTGCCAAGCCAATTTGGCAGGTTGCTTCTTGGAGCCCCGCACAATGCTGGGGATTCACCAAAGATGGTAAGCAGCAACTGAACAAATAACCAGAAGGCGAATGAATAATTAATACTGACAACACCAAAGAATCATTCACCAAAGAATCCCCGCACAATGCTGGGGATTTTTTGGTGAATCCCCAGCATTGTGCGGGGCTCCAAGAAGCAACCTGCCAAATTGGCTTGGCAGTTAGGGTATGTGAGTCTGGAGGAATTCGAGGTCGCTGTGGTGCAGTGGAAGCATATCCGGCGCGTAACTGGAACACCCTGGCTTCGATTCCCGTTGGCTGCCAATGAAAATTTTTACGTGACTCACTTATAAACGTGGAAAGAGTGATGACCTCTGTTTGATGAAAACCACTTAGCCGGAGACAGATGAAAATTTATTGTGATAATTGAAGAAACATGGATCTACCTTAAAGACGGTAACAAATAAAGGCGATCGATTTACTATAGCAAACGAGCAGAAAAAGACTTAACAAATTTGGTTCCAAGAATCCAAATAAAGTTTCAATAAAGGATTCGTGATATTCCTGGTTTCTCGTACAAGTAAAAAAAAAGTTGAAAAGAATGTAAAGTAAGTTCTGCATATTACTGAAGTAATAATGTTTTAACTCCTATATTTAAAGAGGAAATAACATTCCTTTATCCACAGAGTCTTCAAAGAGTAGAACTCCATCAGTATAAGGCTTGCAGCAGTCATACATCCAAATCTACCCCTCTATTTCTTAAGAAATGAAAACAGAGACGGATATCAAAAAGTATGTACCTTTTGCTCACATTTCTTCGAAGTCACCTTATGTGTCACCAATGGACTTTTGTGCCTTTGGACAGCTCAAAAAGAGAGCGCTTTCTAAACGCAGACTTAAACAATGGTTGGACTATGGAAAGCAATGGAAGAGGGGTAGAATAAAATACCACTACTAATTTTAAGAAAGTCCTGGTATGTTGGAAATCTAGATGTATGTTCTCAGTCCAGAGAACGGACTGTCAGATTGAAAATTTAAGATAGAAATAATTTTACTATAAACATTAATCATATTGCTGGAAAATCGTTCTAAAATGTGTGAAAATCTTCTGTATCATGTGAAATAGGGCACTGTAAAACGTAGAAATGAAATTTCATCTTTATTCTGCCATATTCTTTTATCCTGGCTTGAGATGACCAGATGGGGAATAGATAGAAGTAGCAGCGCATAACTTAACTCAGAAAAAAAAATCGAAAATCGACGCTTTAAGTTGAAAGTCTGAAAAGGAGAAGAAATTAATAATAGGCTTACAAAACTTTGTTGGAGAGCTCTTGAAAGAAGCACTATAATTTTCAAGAAAAGTTTGCCATGATAGAGAAAAGTGTTTATTTAATGCATCCTTTCAGTTCTTACTTATGGGCACAGGGCACGGATCTTAACTAAAAGACATGCAGAGGCTGCAGACAACTGAAATCATAATACTTAATTATGCTAATGAGCAAAAATATACATAAAGCATTGGCAGCTTAAAAGATTAAATAAATGGTAGTACATGAAGATACGAAAAGATAAAATCTTGATTTATATAAGATGAGGAATTAAGTCCGTTAAAGTGGCGCAGTGGTCTAAGCGATGGCTTCTGATCATTCGTCCGGGAGGGGTCCGGGTTTGAATCCCGGTGAGACATGACCGTTGTGTTTGTCTTACGGCACTGGCTCTCTCCCTTCCCTGGAACCAGTGGCGAGGCGCATGCTTAATGTGATCCAAGAAAAAAAAAAAAAAAAAAGGGGGAAACGACAACAGCAGATCAAAGTGAAGACTCTCAAGTGGTAATGGGCTAGATGTACTGCTAGAATAACTGAACACCGTTGAACAACTGAATTACTATACTGGATATCAAGAGGCAGGAAAAAATTTAGAAAAAGAGCACATGAGAGCTGGCTACATGAAGCACTGAAGCATGCCGTGCAAGGAAATTACTCAAGGCAGAATTGTGGAAGACACTTTGGAAAACCTTCATCCAACACTGGATTGATAATTATTATGACGAGTAATTCACGATTCTTATATTCACAAGTTGTGATCAAAAGTATCCATACTGGATTTATTAAAAAGAAAGTACAAGACTTACAGATCTGAAACTTAATCGTAATAGTTCTCTTCTGAAGCCACGCACTTAGCCCAGCGCTGATTCACTGCACGAAGCATTTTTTTGGCGTCATCTTCTGAAATAGCGAACAGCTTCTTCGTTGCATTCTCTGTTCTACCTCCTCAATATCTTGAAATCCTTTTTCCTTTCAAGTGGTATTTGATTTTCGGGAAGAGAAAATTTTTTTATGGAGCGAGATCTGGCGAATGGGGTGGCTGTCGGATCTGTGCAATGCGGTGCTTAGCAAGAAACTGCTGCTCAAGTTGCGACGCATGGGCAGCAGGCGCGTTGTCATGGTGGAGTTACCATTCGCCACTCTCGTGCAATGCCACACATGCAGCCTTTTGTGATACACTCTCATGCAATGCCACTCTCATCCAGCCTTTTGTGATGAGCTGCGTTCTTTAAACGCCGCAATACTTGACAGTAGTATTCCTTGTTGATTGTCTGGTCTGATAGAGTGTATTCATGATGCGCAATTCCCTCATGATTGAAAACAAACAGTCAGCATCGTCTTGACTGGGGTCTCCCACTGCGAAGACAGAGTCTTAGTGTCCGAGTCATACCCATATACCCACGAATCATCACCAGTCATGGTAGTTTTTAATAAGTTTTCGTCCTTTTCGACGCACTCAAGCAAACCACTAGCAGACACGGGCATGTTTTTGCTCAGCTGGGAGCAATTTCTACACCAATTGGACCGAGACACGTCTCATACCGAAATCGTCCATAAGAATCGACTGAACTGAACCAAAACTAATGTCGAAGTCTTCAGATTACTCACGAATACTGATTCCGCGATTTTGCCGCACAGCTGTTGCAGACCTCCCAGACAGTTCATCACTCTAGACACATTCATTTTTAAAACGTTTATACCGCTCATACACTTGTGCATGACTCACGGAATCCTCCCCATAGACTTTCTGTAACTTTAAATGTGTGTCTTTGCAAGTTTCGCCAAAATCTGAGGCAAATTCATTCACTAATTTTTTCCGACATGACATATGCGACGACCAGTTTAACACACCTAAGAACCAAGCGCTACTAGAAAGCAGGAGAGACGTGACCCACGGCACATGCGTGGTAGGTTCCAAGGTCAACCTGCGCCAAATCGCTTCCTGCTGTGTCGCGCGATTCCGAATTTATGCTTCCGGTCTGGATATTTTTTTACCACACCTCGTATTTTGGAAACAATTCTTTGAAGAATTTTTATCTAATAGGATTCCATATTTTCTGTTTTCACTTCTGAAAGCGCCGTGTGGTCATTCGATGGTAATGAAAAACATCTATAGAGAATGTTCCCGCATTTTCAGAACGATTTACCAGCAACATAATTAATGTTCAAAATAAATTTCCTTTTAAAATGTTCTATCTGGTAGCCCTTTCTCCGATAAAGGCCGCGGATGGCCTAGTGGTCAGCGTTCGTGGCTACCACGGAGAAAGCCCAGGTTCGATCCCCGGCAGGTACGAACGCTCGAACCACTAAATATCCGCCGTCGGACCCTGGGTACTATTATTAACAAATAAGGGCGTCTTCCTCCCCCTTTCTACCCCGCTTCCGTGTGACTTTCCTGTCGGGCACTCTAGCTCGAATCTCCTAGCTTCCTATTTCTATGGGTTCTTTAAGACCTGGGGTCAGACACTCCCTTCCTAAAAATCCTCTACACGTGATCTGATCTGGTGAAACAATGGGCTTCTCCGCAGGTCCAAGTCATGAGAAATAAACATTTGCTGAAGACTGATATCAGTTCCGAGAAACGGCGACATTTAAGGACGTAGACGCATTTTACCTTTCTAGGCTCGCACCAGTGTTTTTTTGTTCTTTTTTTTTTTTTTTTTTTTGGCGGGGGTGGGGGTGGGGATGCGAAATTGCGATCACTGAAGAGATAACGTTAGGCTACGCTTGCAGGAGTCAGACACGTTCGCCAGCCGTGACGTGGAGCAGTGAAAGCTTCAATGCAGACAGAACACGAAAAAGTTATGAGAGTGGGCGAAGCCTATTTCTCAGAAATTTTGTTTTGGGCGGGGCTAAGTCAGGCCAGAGTAGAAGACTGACACACCGGAAGCACGTATCGTTGTCATGTCAGGGGCGAGAACAACTTCAGAAAGCAATCTTGCCGTTAAATGTCAAAATATAAGGCACTTATCACAATGGCGCAGAGAGCCTGCAGTTCTGGGGTGGGAAAGCGTTCAGCTATTCGTTTTGTTTCAATTAGCATACGTGTAATTAATTTCGCCATTAGCAAGTACGTTCTCTGGCCTTGATGTCACTAGTGGAGAAGCAAACCAGAAATGTAGCAAAGGAACAGGGTCAACGAAAGTTAACGAATTCCCCATGGTTGTTGAATTATTAATGGTTTGAATAATTTGTTAACATCTCTGAGAAACGTTTCTAAAACACGGAAACAACTGGGCGTATCATCTCAAGCCCTCTTTTATTTATGGTTCCTCACACGTAGTGAATTTTTTTCATATAACGATTTATTTCAAACTATTGTAGTAGAATGACATCTCACTCTCGGATATCATGGGTCTCACACCAACTGTAGTAACTTAAAAGGTTTCCTAACTTTGCACTCGGTACGATATTATAAAGAAACTAAGCTCGTCAATAATGACGGGGGGGGGATAAGATATGTAATTATTTAATAACCAGGTATTTTATTTATATAGATTAAGATAATGCAACGTAGTTGTCACAAATGCTTATTTTCTCAAGCCGACCATGGTTTCGCTGGGGATTGACCTAGCTTCATCAGGACGAACGGCGAGTAAATATTCAAATTGTATATGACATCATAAATAGTGTTAACAGTCACGTGTTTTGGTTAGATGCTTCCACGCGTTTGATAGAAATGGCGTGGATGCCATGTCATTAACAAGTTGCGAAGACTTCTGATATATATGGAAAGCTTCCAAAATATTAAGTTTGGTGGTTGAATCTGGTTTGTCAATCAGTTTTGCCTCTTCAAAGAGAAATTTGTGGTCCTTTTCGTAACAGTGTTTAGCCATCGATTACTTCTTTAGGTCACAATTCCGAATGTATATTTGTATATATAACTACGTTGTATTATCTTAATCTATATATAATCGTCACAAGACTGTAGTCTTTGAGATACAGGTATTTTATTTGTTTGTGATGTCCAAACGTGACTCTATGTTTCATGAACATTACAACAATAAAACAAAAATATTACGTCATATATTTGTTACGTCACACGCTGACATAATTTGCGTTTCCATTCACCGAATACCTCAAACTAGTATAACTATACTAATAATCCGAAATTTCTTGGCGTAGAATAGAAATAAAACTTTCCAAGCTTTCGCACATTAACCAGATGGCTTTTTTAAGGAAGGTAGACAGCTAACTGCAAATTGGATAACAGAACACTTCAACAATTTGAACGCGGTGACTTGACTAGACAATAAATGAATAGTCGCAAACGTGATAATTCGAAGAAACGAAGTCACGTTGGTTGAGCACGCGGTACCATGGTAGAAAACGCAGCATTATTTGAAGAATTGATTACAAATATGCCGCAACTCTAGAGAGACGCTATCATTGCAAGTCTCGCAGCTGGTCAAGATTTCCAAGGTTTCGCGAATGGCAGTAGATTTGGGTGTGGAGTATGAAGCTAATTTCTTTACATCACTCCATATATGATCCGCGGACTTGAACTTGACTTTTCTTGATAGGGCAGTGGTTATTTTTCCGTCTTTTGTATCCCTTTTATGTTCGCTGATTCTAATTCCAAACGAAAGTTTGGTCATTCCGATGTAGAAACGCCTGGAGCCGTCCGGATATTGTAATGGGATCGCATAAACACCTGCCTCATTGAGAAGAGGAAGCTTGTCAATATTTCTCTTAAGCATCGTATATAAAGATGCCAGAGACCTTATGCCGACACCGAAGTTCATCCTCCTGAGCGCGTTTTTGAGTTGATAGGAAACATTTGGTATGTAGGGAATAGAGCCCAGGTAGCGAAGTTGCGGTATAGAAATATTAGCACGCGGCTGTTTCTGGCTTTCTCAACAAAAACTTGCCCCAAAACACGAAAAGCTAAGCAACTGCACCATGGCCAATGATATTCTGAAGGCTAGAGAAGCTTTTTGTGACGTCAGCAGCACGGTGCTTCGTTACAGAGAATCATGAATGGAATAGCTTCACTGCGACTTTTCGGAAGACTATTACTAGTCTGCGCTAACAGTTTGGTTCACGGATCAACAGGAGAACAAATGTAAACATAGAATCTTAAAGTTAACATATGAAGCTGATAATGTCGCTAAAGCTGATTTCTGCAAGCTTTAAAAGACTACTTTTGTGTGAAAAATTCAAAGAATTTCGCTTAACTCTCACTATAACTAAACACGTAAACTAAAGTTATACATCCCATTACGAAGTACATAATTACGTGAAATTAAAATATATATATACCTAATTAATTAAAGCAGCCGAATACTTTTTATCAAAATGTATAGTAATTAAACTGCATCTCTTTAAACTAATTGTTTTGGAAGTTTAACAGGGATTCTAAAAATTTGAATGACTTACGTTTTCTTGGCGTATGATCGGAACAAACTTTCTGGATTATGAATGCAATACCATACAATACAAATTTTGAAGATGACAATCCGTTTTTTTTTATGTAAATATGACACGGATGTTAAGTCAGATAATATCAGAAAACTTGAAAATTTCGTCGTCCTGGAGCGGGAATCGAACCCGCGTCTCCCAGATAGCGCCCGGGTACGCTAACCACTACACCACCAAGAACGACCAAGTCTCAAGTTTCCGATTAATTTTAATATAACCATCACAGGACACAGGATTCGCTAGGCGAAGCAACCGGCATTCATGTTCAGCGAATCTGGAGGTCATGAATCCTATCCCGTGATTGCCCGGAGGAGCAGATAAATCATGAATGGAATACTTGTCATATTTACACCAAAAAACGGAATGCCATCTTCAAAATTTGTATTGTATGGTGTAATGCCGTATTCCATTCATGATTTGTCTGCTCCTCCGAGCAATCACGGGATAGGATTCTTAACCTCCAAATACGCTAAACATGAATGCCGGTTGCTTTGACTAGCGAATCCTATGATGGTTATATTCAAATTAATCGGAAACTTGAGACTTGGGAGTTCTGGGTGGTGTGGTGGTTAGCATATCCGGGCACTATCTGGGAGACGCGGGTTCGATTCCCGTTCCAGGACGACGAAATTTTCAAGTTTTCGGATATTATCTGACTTACCATCCTTGTCATATTTACACCAAAGCACGGAATATCATCTTCAAAACTTTCTGGAATTTAAAATGTTCTGACCTTTGTTCCAAAACGGCATCGTTTCAATAACAAAAAAGTTACATTATCTTGAACTACTTTCTTTCAGGTTTGGTGAGATCAGGTTTTGTGTAGAGAAAGCGGTACGATATGTCATTTATATCGTTGGCCACGGCACTACTCAGTTGGCGGGCCACGGATGGCCTAGTGGTCAACGTTCGTGAGTGCCACGGGAAACCTTAGGTTGAATCCCAGGCAGGTACGAACGCTCGAACCACTAAATACCCGCCGTGCGTCAGATGAGCACGTTAAGCCGTCGGGCCCCTTGTACTGGTCCCCGATAATAAATAAGGGCGTCCTCCATTCTACCTCGCTTCCTGTCACTTCCTATCGGGCACTCTAGCCCAAATCTCCGAGCTTCCTTTTTCTGAAGCTTGTTAATGGCCTGGGTGTCAGACACTCCTTTCCTAAAATCCTGTACGTATGATCTGATCTGATCTGACTACTCAGTTGGTGGTATGGTGTTGTTGACGTCACATAATTATATCCTGGAAGAAGTTTCCATTCACTGAACACCTGAACGAAAACACGATAACTAAGCGTGTCGTCACAAATTTCTCAGTTGTTAGTAAGATTATGATGTCACTTGCACGAAAACACGAAAATTTAAGTGTGACGTCACAAATATTTCTTTCTCGGTTGCTGCTATGGTAACAATTCTTTTCGCTGTGCCGCAAAAGTGGGACAAACGTTCATACGTTCAGACAAGGGAAATGATATTGCTTTAGATTGGAATTTTTACCAACCTTTGGAAACTTCGCATTAGGAAACATAGATGATTTTGGTCATACTTGAAACATTTGAACAAGAAAATAATTGTAAAATATTTAAAGCGCAGATAAAGTGACAATTAGAAAAATGAAGAGCCAAGATATAGTGACAAATCGAAAATATTATCACTCCATCTGATGGGAAAAAAAAAAACATTTGGAAATTAAGAATTGGGTGGGTAATACTGATAGTGGTTACAACTATTCACGCCACCTAACGGGAAAATTGTGCATTAAGAGGGATTGAAAAGGTACGGGACAAATTGTCCCAGCAAAAAATAATTTTCGAAATCGAACGAAAGAAAGGGGTGGAATTTATTTATAAAGAAGGGTATTCCGGAACCAACCGCTTAAAGTGAATTTTGAGCCCTGAGGGTTGTTAGCGGTAGAACTTTTTGCAAGGCTTTTGAGAAAAGGAATGTGTTCATAGTACTACTATGTCCGTTTGCCTGTCTTTGGACACCATACCTCTTGGCAATCGGATTTGAAAAGCACTTTTTTTCATTGGAAAGCTTAAACCGTGAAAACAAAAATCCATAACTTTTGGTTCCTTTTGGATGCACAACTAACTTTGCTGCTACGAGGCGTGAATGCAGATGCTATTGAATTCAAAATACTGTATATACTTTATTTCATATCATTGCTTCTGAAAATCTGACTGAGGCAGCTGTTTTTACCACGAAGAAAATTTGGTGTCCAGTTTCTACTTTTCACAACTATTCTGACATAGACAGAATACATAGAACTGTAAGAAATCTTATAATATCTGCGATAACAAAATCAACTAGTAAGATAATGAGATACGTAGCATCCACCACACGTCCCAGGCTTTACATATTGGATGAGGAATTTATTGCTAAGTACAACATCGCAACAGCAATGAAGTCACGATCCCGTTATCACGTTAATATCAAGCTGCAAGGAGAGACAGTGTGAGAAAGAAAAAACGGGTGTGTACGCTATACCGTTGATGTATCCTGACAACACGGAATAGACATACCTTAATGACAAAACGATCCTTGGATTCTAGATGTAAAGAACACGTGCGAAGTGTCAACCAGGACATGCAGAATACAGTCATCAGTAGAGAAGTTATGCATTGCTCGGCCGCTCCTGTATGGAATAAAATTAAAAGAATTGTCCCTTACACGATTTATAAAGAGACTGCCAATCAGAGAAACAGTCGAAATCCTTTCCAGCAAACTAGCGTGTAATGACATAGTTTCTATCGAACTACCAATGGTTTGGCATGTGTTATTAAAAAATAGAAACACATCGCTGCACACAGTGTAATTGCGTGATAAAAATTCACGTAATACTGCTGCTCGTGATATCGGCCGCGTTATTTTCAAGTAATCATTTTTGTTTCTTATGTGTTCTAATTTCCTGCACTTTATGTATACAATTGCTTTGAAAAAGTCTCCCACTGGAGAGTGAAAGTTTAGATTTACGACGCTTAAAGCGTTTTTTGAGTATTCACGATCTGGTGTATTTAAAAAACGTAATTTTTTTTATACTACAAGGGGGAGTCAGATGAAAACCTTAAATAATATTTTTCTCACAATTTATTGAACAAACGTGGTACATACACACCTGTATCATTTTTCAACGTAATCTCCATTTTGTGCAATACAAGTCCTCCAACGCGTACAAAAGTGCATTGATTCCTGTAGCAAGAAATTATTTCTGTCACGTGGGAAGCCACTTGTGCACCACATGCTGCACCTCTTCATCGGACCTGGAAGTCTTTTCTCCCATCGCATCTTTGAGTGGTCCAAATATGTGGTAATGAATTGGAGCAAGTTCTGGTGAATACGGTAGTTGCAGACGACACTCGAAATGCAGGTGTTGTATGGTTGCAACCGTTGACGGGCAGGGTGGAGTCGAGAGCTGTCATGTGGCAACAAAGACGCCAGTACACAGCAGTCCACGTAATTTTGATTTGATGGAATGTCGAAGATGATTCCTAGTCAGATCTACATACATGTCACAGTGTTTCCCCTGAGCATGTAGTGCTCCAAAATTGCGACTCGTTAATTCCAAAAGAGAGTCAACATAACCTTTCCTGAAGTTGGCTACGTCCGGAACTACTTCGATTTTGGTGGGGTGGAATGGCACCCTTCCTTGCTCGCTCCTTTTGTTTCTGGCTGATGATAGTGAACCCAGGTTTCATCTCCAGTAACAATTCTTCGTAGGAAGCCATAACCTTCTGCTTCAAACCGCCACAAAAGTTCTTGACAGGCATCAACACGTCGTTGTTTCAATTCTGGAGGCAGCTGGCTTGGCTCCCACCTTGCAGACACTTTGCTGAACTGGAGCACATCATGGATGACGTGGTGCGCTATACCATGACTGATGTTCAAAAGTGCGGCTATTTCATCCACCGTCATTCGGCGATTTCTCATCAAAATGCCTTCAACTTCTTTGCTGTCACTACTCTGTGTGACTGACCCGGCCGAGGAGAATCTGTCACAGAACTCACGCCATTTCAGAATTTCCTAGTCCATTCGTACACTTGCTGGAGTGACAGACATGCATCATCATACTGCAACTTCATTCGACAATGAATTTCAATAGGTTTCACGTCTTCACTACTCAAGAAACGGATGACAGAACGTTGCTCCACTTTGGTGCATGCCCCAAGTGGAACGGCCATTTTTACACTGCTACTGTGAGGTCACTAAGCTTGTATGCACCGTGCTGCCATCTGTAAGAAAATCTTTTAGTCATTGGTAACAATATTGCAAAGTTACAGGACAATGGCAATGTATTTTAAATTTTTTATCGCACTTTTAAATTTTCATTTGTAGAAGTTTCGATCCGTAAATTTATTGGTGTAAAAATATAATATACAGATAACACCGTTTATTCGGATGGCATTGTATATACGCTATAGTTTAGAACCTTGAGGAAGCCGTCCGGTAGAAGTGCGATAGCTCGGTCTTTTTTGTATATTTATTTTTTGCACCAATAAATTTACGGATCGAAACTTCTAGTTCCCCAAAGTATATCTTTAAATGGTGTATTTTTACTTTTGAATTTCATTTGACATGTTTGTACCCTCTGGACGAAGCAAAATGCTCAGAACTGAGGACACATGACTTGATATTTTGGAGTATTTCTATCGAATAATAGTGTTTTTCCCGGATGCGTAGGAATCTTGATTAACAACTAAGTTAATGACAACCTGAAGGCACAACTATATTTATTACAGGAGCTTTCCTAATTAATATCGACGCTAATCTTTTTTCAAGGGATGAAAATCTGTTATTTCATCGAGTAATCTAACGGTTTCCTTTGACGTCGAAGTATTACCTGTGTTTATGCCATTCTTTGCAAAGAATTTGATAGAAAAGTCCGACTTCTTTACCTACCACCGGCAAGAATATACGCGCAGTGGGCAGCAAACTTCACGACGTCACTACTCTTCTTCTAAGTCTTCGTCTCACGTCCAGATCGACAGTCCTTGGATCTCGCACGTCCCTTAAGGTGGACGTCTAGTGATTTTGCTTCCTATACTTCCAATGGGCAAACTTCTGTACACATTTTCTTCACAATTAATGCGTTCCCAAGGATGAAAATTTGAACATCGATTAAAATAACTTCATATTATAACTTGGAATACTTAATATTTTCTAAAACATAACCATAATTAAGCAATCCAACATTTATTTGTCTACTGACGTCATCAATGTACAGGTCGCGCCATCTTTTTCTGATCTCAGCACCACCAAAGGAAAAGTTATTGATTTTTAATATAATTATTGTTGTTTTAGAAAATAATAAGTATTCCAAGTTATAATATGAAGTCATTTTAATCGATGTTTAAATTTTCATCCTTGGGAACGCATTAATTGTGAAGAAAATGTGTACAGCAGTTTGCCCATTGGGAGCATAGGAAGCAAAATCACTACACCTCCACCTTAAAGGTTTTCGTTGTGCGATCATAATGCATACCATTTGATAATCATGTTATGCTCTCACACATTTCTACGTATGGGTTCCAAACATTTTACTAGTGAAAAGAGAGAAAGAGAGGTGAAGCGAGTAGAAAGTAAGAGTGCAAAAGTTCTTGGATCTCGCGGGTCTCCTAAAGTTGACTTTTTGTGATCTCAAGCGCATAGCGTTTTATAATGATTCTTACATAAATTTCAGTGAGGATTCTAAACATATTGCGAGTAAAAAGAGAGATGATTAAGCCAAGAGAGTGCCGCGGTGTGATGTCAAACATTGAACTTCAAACTGCTTATATATTCCCTAACGCATGGATTAGAATCTGTGGGGAATTGGCTAGAGACAAGAGTGGTTGAATAAGGGTGCAGTGGTTTGGGTGGATATCAGTGAGGGACGACTAGATGACGCATTAGAACGACACACACACACACGCACACACACACAAGCAAACTAATCTTTCTTTATTCCATTGAAACCTATGAAACGTTCAATGGAAATTATCAATCTACACCACAGAAGCAACAAAAAATGCTATAACGGTGTACGTACGTATCTTTGTTTTGCACCGTACCTTGAAGGGAAATATTACCATCTTTACGTCGTGCTTTTCTAGAGAACAGTCATTCCTTGAATTGAACTACGGCTGTAGTCGCAAGTATCAGTTCGTCTGCAGACCTGTTCTGTGAGAGTAGTTTAAAAAATCAAACCTACTAAAAATAACTAATTCAAGGCTGTTTTAACATTATTTATGTATTTGTGCTTATTTTTCCATGACACAGGAACGATAATGTACTTCATGCATGTTGGCTCAGGTTCTGAATATCATTTTTTTTTTTTTGTGCAATTGGTTCTGCTCTGATTCCTGTTCTGTTTTCTCAATGACATCTCAGTTCACTTTTGAAAGTACATGTAATTATACATACGAAATATTCATGGAAAAAGTACATGATGAGAAAAGAAAAAAAGAAAATCTCTACCTATTATGTAAATAGCTTATTCTGAATTACAAATGTGATTCGTGTTAAACAGACCTTAACTTTCTGCTGTTCTATCAAAATATTCCAAGTCACATAACTAGACGCAGCGGTGGTTAATTATTCTATGTGACGATCCTTTTTTTTTTTTTTAATTTTTTAATTTTTTTTTTTTTTTTGGAAGGATGGTTGAAAACGTTTGCGGGGATAGCAAGATTGTGAGGTGCTTAGAATTGTTTTCGGTGCTGAGGTTTTTATCAGTGCAATACGGTATTTATTTTTGTACATCGTGTTTTCCCGAAAACTGTTGGAGTTCAGCAGATGAACTACCAACAGAAAAAGTAACAAAATTATAATTACTACGTCTTATTTACTCCTAAAGGAGCGTCATCAGCTGAGGTTGCGGTATATTGAAGCATCTTACTTAGCAAAATGTTGTGGAAGCACTGGTGTAAACAAACGTTTTTATGCAAAACTGTAACGATTCACTTATCATTTAAGAATAAAGGCAAAAAAGCGGTACTTAATTAAAATAATGATACCATTACTGAATTGAAATGTTCTGATTTTTCCTATACTGAGCTTCATATCTTTAGTCCTCATTCGAACTTTTTAATAACTTTATTATGCCCCATCTCATAATTTAAGTTAGGATGTTCCGATTCTGTCTATCAATGATGGTTAACCGATGACCCGCCATACTACTGTACACTCAGGGACAATGAAATTTGCGCACCTAGAAGCAATTATGCTACAATCGCGAAACTTTGCAAATAGCTAAAGTGCGTGCTGGCATGTAAATGATCCACGTTTGGTGCGAGCGCGCATGACCGCACACCCTGTGGTGTCGCTGCAAGCACGAACCGGATGCCTCATAAACCGGCGTGTAGTCGATGCCCCATGGAAGCGAAAAGCACCGGCCGACGCAAGAAAGAGTAAAGAGTGACAAGAATGTCAGGTAGACGCCAGAGACGTCGATTTACATAATTTACGGACTTTGAAAGAGGCCTGATCATCGGGCTGAAAACCGCAGGGTTGTCGGCGCGCCACATAGCCTGCCATGTGGATCGTTCTGACCATACCGTCGGACTGTGTTGGGAGCAGTGATCACGTGACGACACTGCTACACGGCGGAGCGGCTCCGGACGAACCAGGAGGACCACTCGTAGAGAGGATCGACGAATCATGCACCTGGCACGAACGGATCCCACGGGGACCCGGTCCACTATACAGGCAGATGTAGCGGCTTCTGTGTGCCCACGAGCCCTTTCCCGACGCCTCGCGGAAGCGAATCTGCGATCACAGCGCCATTTACGTGTGCTGCCATTAGCACCGGAACATCGCCGGCTCCGTGTGCAGTGCAGCCAGGCCAGCGCCACGTGGAACACCACAGACTGGCGACGTGTGGTGTTTAGAGATAAGTGCTGCTTCGTTTTGGGTACAGATGATCATCGCGTCCGGCTTTGGAGGTTCCCGGGTCAACGGCACAATCCCAACCACGCTATCGAGCGCCACACCTCTCCTACAGCAAGCATTATGATCTGGGGAGCCATTTCCTACCATACCCGATCAGCTCCAGTAGTGGTACGTGGATCATTGACGGGCCAGCGGTATGTGGATGAGATCCTACGACCCCATGTGCTCCCATTCCTGGCCGGGATTCCAGGTGCCCTATAACAGCAGGATAATGCCCACCTGCACACGGCACGGGTTGCCCAGAAAGGCCTACGTCATGTTGAGACACTTCCGTGGCCTTCCCGCTCCCCGGACATGTCCCCTATCGAGCATGTGTGGGACCAGTTGAAACGCCAACTGCCGCTGTTCCGCACTATTCCAGATTTGGAACACAGCGTCCTACACGTGTGGATCAGTCTGTCAGAGGACATCAGGCGCCTGTTCGACTCCATGCCGGACCGTATTGCAGCATGTACCGCCACACGAGGCGGTGCGACGCGATATTGAAGATGACCGGACTGTGTGGCACAGATCCCTCTGTAATTGTCCTGCAGCTCTGTTTTTGCCATCATGCGTATCATTCATCTGTATCATTACGTGTATAAAATTTCAGTTCAATCCGATGCTTTCTTCTTGGTGCGCAAATTTCATTGTCCGTGAGTGCAATTCAAGTGGAAAATTAAATCAACAGCAGCAAATGATAAAGTAGCTAAGAAACAGTTTGCAGCGTCAATACTTTCCGCCGAAAGTAATAGGAACTACAAAGGTTGCACAAATTGGAAGCAAAAGGAAAGCTTTCACTTGAATTTTTGAGATCTACAAATTAAATATTCCGTCCAGTAATTCCATGAAACAGAACTTAGCTTTGGTAACTTGTTTCAGATGACAAATTCCCAGAACTAAGCAACTTTTCTATAATTATTGTTCCTACATTATGAAGCACGTGAACGTGCGACTCCGCATTCGCCTCAATGAAGGCGATCAAATACTAGCAATCGATTGAAGGACGGTCATCTTCAGCACTTACTACCACTAACTTTAACTTGATTAAAAGTTGTCATTGGAGAACTCGTGAACTCATAACAGCTCCTAATCTGAACAACATTAATGTTCTATTTAAAGAAGGTCTGAATTTTCGCAGATGTATTGTAAGGGTTTAGTTGGAAATTGATGTGCTATTTTTAACTAACTATTTATGGTACAACTAGAACCCCAAAATAACTTTATTGTAAAGCATTCTTCTTACTGAAGCAAATCTGTCACAGTACACAAAACAATAAATCTATACTAGTAATCCGATTTACTGGCGTAAAAATATAAAGTTGTTTCCACGCTTTCGCACATCAACCAGATGGCTTTTTCAAGGAAGTTTTCTGTCTACCTTCCATAAAAATGCCATCTGGTTGATGTGCGAAACCTAGGAAAAGTATATTAACGCCAATAAATCGGATTACTAATTTTGAAGATGACAATCCAATTTTTGGTGTAAATGTAACAAGGATGGTAAGTCAGATAATAACAGAAAACTTGAAAATTTCATCCTCCTGGAGCGGGATCCGAATCCGCGTCTCCCAGATAGTGCCCGGGTATGCTAACCACTACACCACCCAGAACGACCAAGTCTCAAGTTTCCGATTATGTCATGGTTATATTCAAATTTATCGGAAACTTTAGAAACTCGAACCCGCGTCTCCCATTTCTGGGAGACGCGGGTTCGAGTCCCGCTCCAGGACGATGAAAATTTTCAAGTTTTCGGATATTATCTGACTTACCATCCTTGTCACATTTACGCCAAAAATCGGATTGTCATCTTCAAAATTTGTATTATATGGCGTAATCCCGTATTTCTTTCATGTTAAATTTCCAGTTTGTCGAAGAATCTGATTTTGAAGTTCTGTAGTGAGATCGAATATTGTGGACAATATATCGCATGAATTTTGGTTATTGTGGCACAGAATATTTATTCTTCTCTCCCCCATTTTGTGCATCAGCTATTATACATTGTGTTACCATAAAAAACTCTGACGTGCCTGCACCGCAGGACGCACATGAGATAAAGGCAGATAGCAATGAGAGCATATGTCCGCGTAGCTCAGTTGGGAGAGCGACTTACACCGGAGTTAGGGGACCCGGATTTTGATGCCCGGCGTGGACAAAAGATGGAAAAATTTACTTCGTCATAAAACCGGGTACTTAAATTATTGTATAGGTCATTTTTACGATGTCTATGTATCAGACTGTGGAGTTCTTTAGACAAAAGCTATTATAGCTGTCAATAATGTTTTTTATATTAAGCAGTTTTGTGTAATAATACTATAAAATAGTATATTTCACCGATTCTTGAAGGTATATAAAAGTTATTGTCAGTTAAAAAAATATCTCAAGTTCCCAAACAGATTCTGTTGCTTCGAAAAATCATGATGAAAAAAAATAGTTAATTTCTGATAAGACTCTTTTTTTTTTTGATTGAAGATTTAACGACCACTGTGAGCAACTCAATGGGCTATAAGCAGTCGTCTGTTCCTAATTTAGGGTCACTGGTTCCAGGGAAGGGAGAGAACCACTGCCGTAAGACAAACACGGCATCCATGCCTCACCAGGATTCGAACCCGGACCCTTCTCGGACGAATGGTCATGAGCCAGCGCTTAGACCACTACGCCAGCGGGGATAAGACCTTCTACTGAAAAAATAAAATCATTACGAACGCATTAAAAAAATAAGCTCCAAGAGAGAATGAAATAACTAAAGCAATCGCATTAACTGAAAGAAAATCATCATCGCGCAGTTAGTTTTACCTTGAACGTGAGTGCGATTCCGAAGATATTCTGGCTCAGTGGTTAAGATGCGCGGTTTGCAACTCAAACGTTCTGAATTCGATTCTAAGCATCGGCACGAAGAGGTCGTGTAGCGTAAGGGCTGAATTATTCAGCGTCTTCGATTTTGCGAAATTTCTGTATAAATACGGAAAAACTTGAAACGGGCATTTCTGAAATAAACGTAATTACTAACTACAGAAAATGTGGCAAAATACTTCAGTTAGAAAGAAACGGGAACTTTTAAAAACGGAAATTTCTTTAAAAGACAGACACTTACCAGCAACTTTGCTACACATTATTTTCAGAAATTTTCCATGAATTCATACTACCACTTATTTTTTTTACGGTGTAACTCAAATTCGTAATCAGTCAGCTATTTCGTATAACACAGAATAATCAAGTCTCGCTAAACTCGACAGCAAGTGAGATTTATAGAACAAGCAAACGTAATAATTAGCGTGAGGGAATCAATTCAAGGTCGTACAAAAATCAAGTATCATCAATGCCTTTCTAATCTATGATCTCTTTCGATAAAATTCAAAATAGTACTGTAATTCTTCTCGTTTGCATACGTCATTCCATTGACTTGTCATCAGGTTGCCAGAAAACATTCGCCGAAACAGAAAATGATGCGCCAAGATTAAAAACGCTTAACAAAAACAACACCTCTTTAGTAAAGAGGTTTTTAGAGAAAAGGATCCCAAAGGAAAGTAAAACTAGGCTACACATAACGCTTTTTATCATTTCTCTGAACACCTCTTTAGTAAAGAGGTGTTTTAGAGTAAAGGAACCAAAAAGGAAAGTAAAATTAGACGACACATTACGCTTTTTATCATTCCTCTAAACATCCCTTTAGGTAAAGAGGTGTTTAGAAAAGTAAAGGAGAGTAAAATCAGAGTACATATTACGCTTTTTATCATTTCTCTAAACACCTCTTTGAAAATTTAATCAGGTCGACCGATGCAAGATCATTTCAAAGTAAAACCTCGTCTTTCTTCCCGTTAGCTATTCCGGAAAGCTTTATTCCCATTTCACCAAATAAATGCCATTTCTTGAAATAATGATATATATTTGAGAAAGATATTCGCAATAACTTTCCGAACTCTATATATTTCACTCCCCCCCCCCAAACACTTGCGATTATAGTTCGGTAAGCCTGTATGAAACTATTGGGATTTTGCAATTTTTTTACAATTTTAGTAATTAGTTTTTTGAGAATTCCATGGTGTTTAAAAGGAAAGAGCAAACTTCGAAATATTTATCTAGCAAAGAATATCTCACATACAGAATGTGAGATGTCCTTCGCTCCATTTAATCTACCCAACGAATCAAAATTTACCCCAAATCCTACGTAGAATAGCGAACGAGCTGGCACGAAACTGTCGAAATAGTTACGATACGAAGAAAAATTCTGATGGCAAATAAGAAGAATATTGAAAAAAAAAAATAAAGAAGGATAAAAAGCTGATTATTAAGAAAACACCGCTAGTGTCATTTCTGCGGATGAAATAAGCAGAGTTAAATGCCAGAAAATCAATGATAAAGAAAAAAAAAAAGAAGCCGAATATGAAATAAAATGAAGCGTGAATGGGAACAGTTGAAAATAAAACCAGTCCAAACATAATAAGAAAAAGATTAAGAAGAGCGAGGGCTAAAAAACGCGAGCTCATGCATGTGTGCGTGTGTGTGCTGAAAGTAAAAAAAAGGGAGAATTTTGTTCTTGGAAACAGAACCATAGAATAGTAACTCCTCTAATGGACGCAAAAATGTGTGGTTCTGCTGTACTGCCAGGAAACCCAAAGGAGACTTTTGTGTTGAAGGAAAAGATGCTCCGGCAGTTTCTAACGTCTTCTTCTTCTTCTTTTTCATCCTCTTCTTCTTGGTTTTTGTTGTTGAGAAGAGACATGGTGAAGAGAAATGATCCGAGAGTCATTAGAGCTCAGGAAAGTCATTTATCTCTTTTAGGCTTGCCTTTGCTATGCTGAGTTACTTGCGCTAGAGTTGCACGCGGACAACTCTGCATTCATATGACGAAGCGTGGATAAAAAGGGGGGGGGGAGAAAGAAAGATACGCAGTAAGTAAATAAGTAAATACTGTGTTGTAGTCCGATGTGCACACAGTAAAAGGAAGTCTACTTGCATTTTCAGCTAAAAAACCTGGGGTTGTTTTTTTCTCTCTCTCACTTTTTTGTTGCCTCTTTTACGACATGAAAAATTTAGAATGCAGTACAAAATCTTGTTGACTTCGTAGTATGTCAGAACCTTTTGGTGAAAGATGCCGAGATAGGGCGGAAGACCTCTATTTCTGTGGCTGCACTGATGCGTTTCCACAGCATGATTTTAATGCCGATGTTTCACGCGAGGTGCTATTCGTGAAAATGTGATACCAAAATCCGTCCATTTTTCCGTAAAAGCATAACAGGGATGGGACTTTGACCATACGAATTTCATTTTGTATTTTTGGTGGGCAAGCAAGCAACATTAAAAACCGGATTTAAAATGGGGAACTATTTCTAAAAATTGTATTTAACAGCGAAACGAAAGGCAGACACTGCATACGAAATTTGGGGAACCATTTCTTAAAAGAACTAGAAACATCAATTATAACTTGGGCTATCGTTCCACCGTTTTATGCTGCCTCAGTCACTTCAAATCTGCGATTTGTTAATAACCTTTTCTTTTAGTTTGGAAGTTTAACGACCATCGTTAGCAACTCAGTGGACAATAAGCAGCCGCCTGTCCTTAATTTAGAGCAACAGGTTATAGGGAAGGAAGAGAGAGCCAGTCTCATAAGAAAAACACAAAACTCATCGGGATCGAAACCCAGATCGGAGACGGGTCACGGGTGAGCGGGTCGACAATGCCTTGCGGGTCAAACGGGTCGAATCAAGGTGTTCCTGACCCGATTTCAACCCGGTTTTATTTCCGCTTTATTTTGAATAGAAAAAAATGTATTTCCAAGAATCCTTCAGAGGATTGAAATAATACTTTCAGATCAGCACAGTATGATCCAGGAACTTTCTGAGAAGGGTAAAAAAATGGAATAAAAATGAACTTTCAGAAGACAGAACACATGTGTACACTTCTTCTACAAGGAATGAAGATTTATCAGTTGATGGAGAAAAGCTGGAGATAGCCGATACCTACATTTACTTAATTCATACACTGGACGTGGATCAGAAACACCAAACAGAAGTCATCGTTCTTTCCACGTTAATAAATGAGTCACGGCAAAATTCTCATCGGCCGCCACCAGGTTCGATTCCCGGTGGTGGCCGAGGAGAATTTTGCCGTGACTCACTTACCTACACTTACCTTGGGCAGCAGATGCCCAGCGAGGGTCACATTGATGAAGAAATTAATTAGCGCATAAAACTTGGAGAGCTTTTGGAAGAAACAGTGCAATTCTTAAGAGCAATATGCCATTATGTATTAAAAGAAAAGTGTTTAATCAATGCATCTTTGCAGTGCCTGGACCTTAACTAAAAAATACATACAAAGACTGCAGACAACTGAAAGTAGCGTGGAGAGATGCATGCTTGGTGTAACCAAGGAAGTTAAAAAGGGAACTCTTGTATAAGGAAAATAACAAGAGTGGAAGACATCGTTATGAAGAGTAAAATCCCTGAAATGGCAATGGGCTGGACATATCGCCAGAAGAAGGGACCACCGATGAACAACCGAAATTTTAGATGGATTCCAAGGGACAGGAAAGACCCGGAAGAATACCATGTAGGAGAAGAGTTAATGCAGGAGACTGTCCCAAGACAGTCCGTTCTGAAAAGAAAATTTTGGAGACATTCATCTAGCAGTGGATTGTTAGTAATTGACAATGTTGCTGCTACGGATGATAATGCTGATACATTCGAATTTATAGCTAACAGCAGATTTTTCCGGGTCAGGCTCGGGTTGGGTCGGGTCCAATTATGTGACGGCCAGGTCCGGGTCCAAAATTTTTGACCCGTTTCTAACTCTGAATCAGAACCACTTGAAATAACGGTCATAAGCCAGTGCTTAGACCACTGTGTCACCAAGGAGGCTTTGAATCAATGAATCAGAGCAGCTAAGAATTTTGATCAAGTGATACTTTCTCCGTTTAAGAAAACGCAGCTGTGAGAGCATGGTTTGTGCGCTGTCAAATGTCAAAGGAACTAAGTGAAAGCCACGGGTGTAGAATCGTATGGGAATGGGAGATTGGGGGGGGGGGGGGGTGTCCTTCTCAACATTCTTAAGTAGGGGCCTGCTCCTCAACGTTTTGCTTTACTTTGTCATCTGAAATATTATGCTTTCCCAAATTTTCAATTCTAACAGCTCATTCTTTCTAAAATTTCAATAAAAATTCATAAAATCCGGGTACTACGTTTTGCTAATACCGAAGGTATCGCTGTGATGTACTATGCCGTGCAAATTAATTTGGACAAGCTATTTTATTCTCAGAATTGTAATGGGATCGCCAGTTGATGTCGAAAACCCACGTAAACCGGTTTCATCAGTTGTGAGGTGGTGTGACTGTTAGAACTTGATAGTAAGAATGTGGCTTGACCGGTTTTAAACAGGAAATAGGCACTTCAGCTTCAGTCGTGAGCTTTCGTGTGTGACAGGTGGATGTTCGTTTTTACTCTCTGTGAGTACGTGTTGCTTTCGTGTATTGAAAAAATGGATATTTCCCCAAGGAAGCGTGCAAAAATAATTGCTCTGAAGGATCACACTTCTATGACAGTGAGAGGTTTCGCTTCTGCATTTGGTGCAGGCAAATCAAGTGTATCAAGACTGCTTACGCGATACAATGCATCTGGATAATCGTCTCCAAAAAGGAGAGGTAAATGTGGAAGAAAACGAAAAACAACTCCACGAAGCGATAAATATCTAATCAGAAATAGTAAAATGAATCCAAGCAAAAAAAAAAAAAACAAGCACCGACCTTCAAAGAGATTTATTGGCTAGTGGTTGTGATGTTAGTAATTCAACTGTACGCCGTAGGCTTCTGGAAGTTGGCCGGAAGGTAAGAAGACCAGCGAAAAAATAATATTTGAATGCGAAAATGAAGATAAAACGTTTAGCTTGGGCAAAAAAATATAAATCATGAAATACTGACGACTGGAAAAAGATAATTTTCAGTGATGAAACTCATTTATTTGTGCAGGGTTACCAAGCAAATGTCATTAGACGAAGCAACTATGAACCCTTAAAAAACCTGAGCATGTCAAACAAACTGTAAAACACCGTCTGAAACATATATATATATCATCATCATCATCATCATCATCATCATCATTGTCAACCATTATCAATCCACTGCTGGACGAAGGTCTCCCCAAGTTTCCTCCACAACGGTCTGTCTTGTGCCAGTCTCCTCCATGTCACTCCCGCATATTTACGAATTTCATCCACCCATCTCCCATGTGGTCTTTTTCTGGGTCTTTTCCTGTCCCTTGGAATCCAATCTAAAATTTCGGCTGTCCATCTATGGTCTGTCCTTCTGGCAGTATGTCCAGCCCATTGCCATTTCAGGGATTTAACTCTGATCATGATGTCTTCCACTCTCGTCATTTTTCGGATCCACGAGTTCCTCTTCTTATCTCTCCTGGTTATACCAAGCATGCACCTCTCCATGCTTCTTTGAGTTGTCTGCAGCCTTTGTATGTCTCTTATATATATATATATATATATATATATTTTACATCAAATGGCACTGGAAGCTTAGTTCTTGTTCAAGGTATGATGAATTCATCCAAGTACGTAGAAATATTACAACGTAGGATTGTTCTATTCTTGCAAACGTTTGACGGGACATTTCAACATGACTTGGCCCCATGTCAGAATTAAAAATTGGTCAAGAATTTCATGCTGGAAAATCAAATTCATTTGCTTGATTAGCCTGGAAATTCACCAGAATTAAATCCCATAGAAAACTTATGGAAAATTTTGAAGAGACGTTTAGGTAAAATGAACTGTACAACCAAAGAACGCATGATAACGAATGCTATAAAAGTGTGGTCCACGATTATGAAGTCAAAAATATGTGCACTCAATTAGTGGAGTCAATGCCAAAACGAATTCAAAAGGTCATTACTGCTAAAGGAGGACATACTTCATAGTAATACAGGTATTTATCAGTGTATATCAACGCATAGAATGATATAAAGGCATAGTTTTGGAGAAAGAGTGTTGATTTTTTACTTTGTCCCAATTAATTTGCACAGTATAGTAATTTTCCCCTTCATTCCAAAGTAATACAGTATAAACACAGCAGACAAAACATCAGATGGGCAGTTGACACGGGCATCCCCAGCACACAATGGAATTGGTCCAAACCGAACCCAGGCGATAAACAGGCGGACAGCAGGGCTTCCCAACAGTGTACCGCAATCGACGAACATAGGTAAACGTGGTGATCTGAGCGACTTTGATCGTGGACAGGTTTCTTTCCAGTGATATAAATGCTGGGGTTTCAGAGGGCAACCGTATCAAATGTGTACCGTGAGTATACCATCGACGGATGTACCAGCGCCTGGAACAACCTGTGGCCGACCACACGCCTTTGACGACCGAGACCGACGTAGAACACCCAGGCTTGTACAGATCGACCGCTTGGTAACGTCGGCGTAAATCACGTTTAGGTTAAATGTCGCGAGGTCCAAGCGGCGTCAGCGAGCGAACGGTACTGCGCATGTCCCATACCCTGGGCTAGGGGACCCGACGTCCTACTTATATGCCACTGTTGACTGCACATAATCAGAAATTACGCCTAGTCTGGTACCGGGAACATCAAAACCGGACCTCTGCAGAATGGAGCACCGTCGTGTGTTCAGGTGAGTCCCGTTTTCAGCTGACGGGAGGGTGCGGGTGTGGCGTTGACAAGAAGATGCCATCGCCTCGTCGAGTTGGCTCTGTTGAAGATTGTGGTGGCTCTGTGATTGTTTGGGGAGCCTCCTTATGGGACACATTAGGTCTCTCAATGTGTTTGGAGAGATCCTTAACCGCTGCTGGCTACCAGCATGTGCTGGATTATCACCTACACGCTTTCATGGCCTTCTCTCATCCTACGGCCAATGGTTTGTTCTAGCAGTATAATGCACCGCTCCACCAGGCTCCAACTACCCAGGCATGGCTGCAGGAATACACATCTAAGTTTGGAACCATCCAGTGGCTTCCCAAGATCCCTCTTTTAGACTTCTACGAATTCCCGCTAATACTTTACCTTCAATTGCCCAGTGTTTTTCTCAACTGGGTAGGGGGAAAGGGACCTTTATCTGTTTCTATAGTATAGTTGCCGGGCATCTGGATAGACCGGGCAAGATGCAATCTAAGTACGTTATTCAGTATAATTAGCAGGAAGCTGCCACGTGGAGGTAGGGAGCAAAATTTCATCAGCCTGCTGTCTACTATCCAGTGCTTATTGTTCTTAAAGAAGATTTTCCTTCTCCGCAGAAATCAATTAATACGTGGCCTATGGTATTTTTACCCCGGCCGGGAATAAATAGCCCAACCGAGTCACCAATCACCGCCCATACCCAGTTGTCAAATAATTATCTATATAAACTACAAATGTGTAAGAAAAGTATCGTGTGCTGGATAATACACAATTGCATTTAAAAAAGAAAGAAAAATTCTCTATCTATCTATCTATCTATCTATCTATCTATCTATCTATCTCATTTTCTCTGTCGGTTGGGGCCCGGGCTCGACTTAGGCCTCAGACTCGGCCCGTCTCAACACTGTTGCAATTTCGTCCTGTATGCCGCCATTCCAGGACAGTGTGCAGCAGAATTTCTCTGCCTCGTAAAATATGGAATTTAGTTAAATTTTTAGTTAAATTTTGCTACTTTGCTTACTAAAGTGATCGTCTTAGCTGTTCTCTTCCTTTTTATTGAATTTTGTTCGTTAACAAAGACCAAATTAGCTTTGAATGAACATTTTAGCAAATATAAGTTCCTCTTTTTCTCTTTAAATCCGGGATCTCGCTAAATAAGAGCCGTTATAAACGGGTGACACCGTATCTTGAAACTATACGAAAAAAAAATTGGACGGGGCGATTGTGGCGTCCTTGAGAGAAGCGAACTCCCAACTCCACTAACGTAGTGGAAAAACCTGTTTTCTCGCTCCTGCTAGGAAGCTGAGAGAGGGGTTGGCGGCGTGTGCTTTTGCGTCGTGTGTCGCGAGGTGAGATGTTTTGTGTGCACCATGTTCCTTCCTCTCCATGCTGTAATAAATCTTAAGGATATTAAACCTCTCAATTAACTTGAAGTAGGTGTCTGTTTTCCATTTGTGAGCCTGGTTCAAACCTATTACGATAGTGACAAGTGAAGTCACAATAACGATTAACAGGAGTGTAAGAAGAATTGAGTTGTATAGTAAATATCCCTGTGTACGGGAGGGGGGGGGGTGGGAGCGTGATAGTGATAATCAGTAACACTGTAAAGTGAATAGGAGGGAAATCTAGGGGGAGGGGGAAGAAAAATGCATCCTAATATGTGGCCTTCAGAAGATCGCCAAAATACTTTTACTTGTACATATTGCTTGAAATGTGACTGTAACGCCTTACAGCCGAGTGGTCTGAAACACTGGTTTCTTGCTCTTCGTTGGAGGACTTCGAGACCCGAATGAGGCACGGGTAATAGGGCAGCCCCTGTCTGTTCCCTGAAACCACTGGCCCTAGATTAGGGACGGAGTACGACCACCATACAGTCGCTCATGGTGGTCCTAAACACAGGCCCCCAACCCCGCGAAAAAAATCACGGTGATAATGACAGTAAGTTACAAATACGTGCTATCAATAAAGAAAATCTTTAAAAGCTAATGTTGCTATGTAAATACCTTAAATGGTAAATGTTTAAAATATTTTATCGTTACACTTTTCTTTCTCTCTCAAAGTGTAACACATTCATTTTGGAAGGTGCATCATAAATAGTTTTAAAAAATCCTTTTCATTGTTTTGATAGCCATATTCCATAATTTTTACCTCCTTCGCGTAGACTACGAAGTTTTGACATAGTGAATGAAATGCGAATTCTATGATAATGCGTTTGTTGAAATGTACTATGTTTAAGACGCATTCATTTCTGTTTGGAACTGGACCATTTTATGCAAGAGAACAGAACATGGCAGTTATCGTTTGCACAATGCAACGAATGGGTCTGACCATGAGCGCGTAGATACAACGCAAATGAAACTATTGTCACTCCAGGAAGTATTGATGCAGCAATGTTTCCGATAACCTTTGCGTACATAAATGACGACGGTTTAGAATAAATGACACTGCTTTAGGTGACATCAACACTTTTAGTGTCAAGCTCTTTAGCTTCATATTACAGTAATATGTCGAAACCCGCAGAGTGAGTTAAAATGCTATCTGCATTAGCACAATCTGAATAGATTTATTATTGGAAGGGATTTAAGTATCGGGACAAGGAAATGTCCTTAAAGGACATTTCCTTTAAAGGACTTTTAAGGACGTGACCAGGTGAATGGGTTTGTGTATTTAGGAAGCATTGTTTGACAGAGAGAATAAATTAGATGGCGAAATTAGTAGTCGAGTGAACTCTTCATTGAAAATCCTATCTGCTTTAGGAGCATTTCGCAGGAATGATGGGCACTCAAGAAAGTCCCGAATGGTTTCACATGAAAGCGTAATTGTTCCTACTCTGCTGTACAGCAGTGAAACCTGGGTACTGAAAAAGAGGCAGGTCTGTGTGCTGCAGAGATGCGTTACTTACAGGGTTTTTGCGGTATGACACGCTCTGATCATATGAGAAATAAGATTGTTGCAGATATGTAATGTGGGGCAAAATGTTGCTGCAAACAAATATTCTCAGGTGGTTTGGCCATGCTGAGAGAATTAGTGATGAGATGCTTACTAAGAGAATTTCTGCAGCCTAAGTGGCAGGAAAGAAGATAGAGGAAGGCCCAGGAAATCGTGGAAGGATCGGATTCAGGAATATTTGCATGATAAACGTTTATGAGCACGAAGTACAAAAGGTCTTGTGTGATGGATATCAGTGAAGCTCGAGCTGTTTGCAGAGATCGCCTTAAATTGAGACATCTGATGCATCAGCAGTAAGCAAAATCTATTTCCATTGGGTTAACGTTAATCTGGAATGTGAACTTTCTTTGAGGAGCTAACCTCTGAATCTCAGAGAACAGCTTAATGATACGTATGTATGTACAAGGAAATGTCATCGTTATTCCCTTCAACAGCTGTAATTTCTCTACATTGAATGGGCATATTATATGCAAGGGCTGTCTCAAAACAGCTGAGGATGCTTTTACAAAAAAATATGCGTACCTTAATTATAAAGGAAGAGTGGTAATCTTTTTCGAAATACTGTCCATTGCATCACATACAGGTGTCCCAAAGTTCCTCCCGCCAGTGGCGGCGGAACCACCCGGGCCCGGTCAATAATTTCAACAAGTTTAGCCAAGATTTCTATTTTTTTTACTTGGCATATGTGCGATTTTATGTTGTGATGTGCCTTAGAAAGTTCCTCTAGGTAAGTGGTGGTCCTAATCCTTAACAAAGCTCCATAGGCATTCTGTTTGTTCCCGGAAACGAGAAGGTAGGGGGGTGCATCATGATTCGAAACTTCGGGCCCGGTCAACGAACTTCACTTTCCGACGCCCCTGCCTCCCACTCTTTGAATGTCTTCTGGAATCATCATCATCATCATTGTCAACCATTATCAATCCACTGCTGGACGAAGGTCTCCCCAAGTTTCCTCCACAACGGTCTGTCTTGTGCCAGTCTCCTCCATGTCACTCCCGCATATTTACGAATTTCATCCACCCATCTCCCATGTGGTCTTTTTCTGGGTCTTTTCCTGTCCCTTGGAATCCAATCTAAAATTTCGGCTGTCCATCTATGGTCTGTCCTTCTGGCAGTATGTCCAGCCCATTGCCATTTCAGGGATTTAACTCTGATCATGATGTCTTCCACTCTCGTCATTTTTCGGATCCACGAGTTCCTCTTCTTATCTCTCCTGGTTATACCAAGCATGCACCTCTCCATGCTGCTTTGAGTTGTCTGCAGCCTTTGTATGTCTCTTTTAGTTAAGGTCCACGTCTCTGCACCATACGTAAGCACTGGAAGGATGCATTGATCAAACACTTTTCTTTTAAGACATAATGGCATATTGCTCTTGAAAATTATGCTGTTTATTCCAAAAGCTCTCCAGGCAAGTTTTGTACGCCGATTAATTTCTTCATCAATGTGACCCTCACTTGATATCTGCTGTCCAAGATAAACATACGTATCTGTTATCTCCAGTTGTTCTCCATCAATCGATAAATCTTCATTTCTTGTAAAAGCATTGAACATCACTTTTGTCTTCTGAAAGTTCATTTTTAATCCCACTTCTTTACTCTTGTCAGCAAGTTCCTGGATCATACTCTGCAGCTCTGATGGGGTAGTTGCAAAAATGACTACGTCATCAGCAAAACGAAGGTGGGTTAGATAATCTCCATTAATCTTTATCCCTTTGTTTTCCCAGTTCAGTGATTGAAAGACATTTTCCAATGTGGCATTAAAGAGCTTCGGAGATATGGTGTCACCTTGTCTCACTCCCTTTCCAATTTTTATGTGTGTTGTATTTTCAAACAGCCGAATCTTTGCACTTGCATTTTCATAGATGTTATTAATAATATTAATGTATGCATCTTCAATACCGCAGGATTTCAGAGCCGTGGTAACTGCTGATGGTTTCACCGAATCAAAGGCTTTTTCATAATCGATAAAAGCCATGCACAATGGAAGTTCATATTCCCTCGCTCTTTCAATTAGTTCTCTCAGTACGTGGATATGATCTATTGTGCTGTAGCCACTCCTGAATCCAGCTTGTTCTCTCGGTTGAGCCATGTCCAGTGTTACCTTCAAGCGGTGTGAAAGAACTTTAGTGAAGATTTTATAAACCACTGATAGGAGGCTGATAGGTCTGTAGTTCCTGAGATCCTCAATGTCACCTTTTTTATGTAGCAGGATCATTGTAGCATTGTTCCAATCCTCAGGAATCTTCCCTTCATTAAGGCATCGAGTGAAAATTTGGGCGAGTACTGTTTCAATTTCTCCACTTGCTTCTTGTATGATGTCCATAGTAATTCCATCTTCTCCTGGAGCTTTCCCCCGCTTCATGTTCTTGATTGCATGAGCAACTTCTGCTGGGAGGACTGGAAGAACTCTGGTACCTTTCATGATGTCTGGAGTACATGTATCATCCCTTTCATATAATTTGGAGTAGAAATCTTTCACTCTTGTCAAACTTTCGCCTCTATTTCTTGTTATAGAACCATCTTCTTTTCTCAGAGCCATAATCTGTTTTCTTCCCTTACTGAGATGTCCCTTTGCTATCTTTAGGCTTTGGTTGTTTTCAATTGCTTTCCTCACTAGCTCACAGTTGAATTTCCTTACATCTTCAGTGATACTTTTTCGTGCTGTCTTGCATAGCTCTATATATTCCACTTTGGAAGTCACATCTTCTTTAGTTGTCCTCATCTCTCTTCTTTTTTGCATCAACATTTTGGTTTTTCCTGATAATTTGTTTACATGCAACTTGTTCTTAGACCCAGCTAATTTTGTTGCTGTTTCCATAAGAGCTTTGGTTACTTTTCTGTTAACTTCCGAAATATCCACTTCTTCCGATGTTAGGCCTTCTAAAGCAGAGAATCTGTTCTTCAGTTCCAACTTGAAAGTATTATGGTGTTTTTTAAGGTTGGTTATGTCAATACATTCTGTTTGTCTTATGAGCTTGCCACGTTCCAGTTTAGTGTTGAGGTGCATCTTACATCTCACCAATCTATGGTCACTACCTGTGTTGAACTTGTTTAGCACACTGCAGTCTTCGATGACGAATTTTTTGTTACACATAATAAAATCAATTTCACTTGTCGTCCCAATTGGATGTCTCCATGTCCATTTCCTGTGTGGCTTTTTCTTGAAAAAGGAATTCAAGATGAAAAATCCTTCTGCCTCTGCAAACTCAACGAGAGTATTTCCACGCTGGTTTCTGTTGCCGTGACCGAATTTACCTACTGAAGTTTCATTCTGTTGCTGGTGCCCTATTTTTGCATTGAAATCTCCCATAATTATCTTCAAGTGCTGCTTACCTTTATTATTTAGATGACGAATTTCCTCATAAAATTCTTCAATTTCTTCTTCAGGATGACTTGTGGTGGGTGCATAAGTTTGAATAATCTGAGCCTGGTATCTTCTCGATAGTTGGATAACGAGTCGTGCAGCTCTGTCAGAGGAACTTTCAACTTCTACCACTTTATCCTTCAGTTTCTTGTTTATTATAAATCCAACACCACTAGTTCTGCCAGTATCTGTCCCACGATAATAGAAGAGATGTCCACTTTTCAGTTCAATGAGATCTTCTCCTTTTCTCCTTACCTCACTTAGCCCGACGATGTCCCACTTGATCCTTTGTAGTTCCTCTTCCAATTCAAGAAGCCTTGAATCAGAAGATAGGGAGCGTCCGTTGTAGGTAGCCAAGGTCAGCATCAAATGGCAGCCTAGTCCGGTCCTCCGGGGATTCTTAGCACCCTCTGCCTTCATGTCGCACTGGCCGCTGCCTTGGCCAGGTACATTCCAGCTGCCGGAGACTGAGGGCCAAGATTTAAGTTGTAGAGTCATTTTGGAGGTGTTTGGCCATAACTCACCACGCTGGCCAAGCGGGTTGGTGAGTGTGGGATAGCATTTCCTCTGATCCCGATGGTATAGTTATACCGCTATTTGCGGTCGTCAGAGCCCCTTTAGTGGGAACAGGATGCACCACGAGAAGGCGGGGTTGACATTTGTCAAGGAAAGGCTGTGATGTTACGCATCACCTGACCTTACATCCCTCTTCTGGAATACTTCTTCTGAAATACTGTAGAGGTACCCATGCGCAGCTGTAATAAGTTGTTCATCAGTCTCCAATTGTCATCCCCGTAATGTCTATTTAACGCTTTCCAACCGTAGGTTGAAAAAGCGTATATGCTCCAGCTTTGCCCGTCTGTCTGTCCGCAGGATAACTCGCGTAAAAACGGTTTGTTTTCGATGAAATTTTAGTATGTGATAGGGGACAATCCTACCACATACTAAAATTTCTGGGGACGAACCCAATTGAAAATGGGGAAAATGGCGTCAAAGGTCAGGACACAGGAGCAGGATTCATTCCATCGCCCTTATGCGTCATAACTTACGTAAAAATGCTTCCATTGCGACAAAACTTTATCATGTTCCGGAAGTATACCTAACCGATTCTGTGGAATATCATCGAAATGGGGTAAAAGGTCAGGGCACAGGAGTGAGATTTATTCCACAGCCATTATCATCATAACTTAACTAAAAATACCTTTATTGCGACAAAACTTTAGTATGTTGTTCCGGAGGTATACTGAAGGAATCAATAATCAGGGTAGGGAGGAGGGTTTGTCTGCGCACGATTTCTGGTATGTTGGAAAACGTATCATAATCAATGCATAGCATGATTTTTCTAACTTGTTTAAAATGGGGAACGACCAGAAGTTACATGGTGCCAAGTCTGGACTATACGCAGATTGGGGCATCAACTTAATATTCATTTTCTCCAAATAAGAAACGACAGAAGTGGCCATGTGCGGACTTGCACTGGGCCGCAAAACAAAAGAAATGGGGAATCCAAGTAGAACAAAGTCGTTTCATGCCCAAATGCTCGGTTGAAATTCTGTGAATTGATGATTTTGAAATGTGAACCATATCTTCGATATCTCTAATTGATAGGTGTTTGTCTTCCCGTATGATAACACCTATTGAATTTTTGTTAACCTCTGTAACACTCGTTGAAGGTCTTCTTCCATGCTCGATTAAAGCTGCCGACTCACGACCATCCGTAAATTCTTTATGCCATCTGTAAATTTTTAGATTTTCCTAGACATTCATCTTTTTAAGCCTCTTGCATAAGACGGAAAGTCTCTCCAACAGACTTTTTAAGTCGACAGCAAAATTTAATGGCGCATCTTTGTTCCTCTTTCACATCCATTTTTTCGAAAAATCACAGCGCGAAAACACTTGTTAGGGGTTCACGAAATAACGCTTATTAAACTGCGCACTAACTACTTCGCATGCGTGACAAAGAGGTGTGGCCGGTTGCTATGGTTACTTCAACGACTACCGTTTCTTTCGAGACTCGTGCCGAGGTCGAACGCAGTATTCCACAGTTTTTTTAAAAACATTCTCAGTTGCTTGGTGATATGCTATATACACACCAATAACAATATGCAAAGCAGTACCATCGCGTCCATTCGCGTGTGAAGCTGAAACTGACAATTCCAATAAATACAGAAGGTTTGCACGCATTGGATACCAGAAACGGAAATTAATCATCGTAAAAGCAGCGACGAGAGTTTGACAGTGGCCAGATAGTAGCTCTGAGGAAGGCCATTTGGTTAGTCATCACAACTGCTGAACTGTTGGGATTTTCACGTCAGACCGTCGCACGTATGTACGAGGACTACGTGAAATACAGCATTATTTCCAACTAACGGGAGAAATGCTGCGCCGTGTGCGTGCAATTGAATCTCATGGTGAGCTCAGACCGTCCGGCGTCGCTACTAAGAATCGCAGTGCTACCACGGAGTAAATACAGTCAGAATTTAATTAGGGCACGTCCAAAAACTTATGAACAAAGTTATTTCATTATACAGGATAATTCAAAATGATTGCCCCGATTACAAATGGCAACAACGTTTTTATGAAAATAAATAGACAGCTGATATCCCTACACAAGAAAGAAGGAAGTTTAGTATTTTATTGAAACCTGCTGCTGTGTTGCTATGGTGACGCAGGAAAATGAGCTGCCCGTGCGCCAAAGCCAGTGGGAAGAAAAGGCGACCGCAGCAGAAAAGGAGTTTTCGAAGGTCTTTTTCAAGGAGTAAGGTCCCCCAGGTCTCCGGATCTTACTCCTTGTGATTTCTTTTTGTGGGGATATATCAAAGACCATGTGTATGTGCCACCGTTGCCTAAAGTTGGAACTAAAGTTGCGCATTCAGCTTGCACCGGCATCAGTGACTACTGACATGCTTCATAATGTATGACGTGAAATGGATTACCGTTTAGATGTGTCCACGTGACCCAGGGATATTGTCATTTGTAATCGGGTCAATTATTTACGCTTTCCTACCGTAGGTTGAAGAAACTTATATGCTCCAGCTTTGTCCGTTTGTCTGTCCGCACGATAACTCGCGTAAAAATGGTTCGATTTCAATGAAATTTTAGTATGTGGTAGGGGACAAGCTGGGAACGAACCCCATTAAAAATGGACATAGGAGCGGGATCCATTCCATTGCCTTTAAGCGCAAGAACGCTGGGTGAAAGTAGCAACACATTAACCCCACCCCCCAATGATGAAAATGGCAACATATCCACTCCCCAAAATTATGAAAGTAGCAACAGTTCTACTCTGAAAACGCCTAATGACCGTGGAACAGGTACACTTGAAGAATATATATATGAGAAAGGCACCAGCTGATGAGCTCCAAGAAAATTTAATAAAGGTAGGAGCAGATCGAATTCAAGAGCATCTTAACGCAGCAGATATTTTCCAAGAACACCTTATAAAAGTAGGAATAGATCCACTCCAAGTATATTTGACGAAAGTAACAACAGATCTACTCTACAAGAATTCATTTCCCCTGTAGGAATGCTATACAACAAATCGTGAAACTAGAAGATAGCTTGAAACTTCATGATCTTAGAAGAAAAGTGTTGGGGAAGACGTTTGCTTTGCAAAATTTAAAGGGAAACCCCAAAGGTTTCGTTAGCTCTCCTCCAGAAATGAAAGGTAAAACTCAAAATTGTTAAATTATGCCATTTGTTCTCTGGCGTTCCTGGAACGAATGCATTAAATGACGAATAAAGTCTTGCTAAATTTGTACTCATTCGCAATACTGGATTACGACAGATCGACCATTTTCTTCTCAACTCACCTAAGTGGCTTTTTTTTTTTTTTGATTGAAGGTTTAACGACCACCGTGAGAAACTCAATGGGCTATAAGCAGTCGCCCGTCCCTAATTTAGGGTCACTGGTTCCAGGGAAGGGAGAGAGCCAGTGCCGCAAGACAAACACAACATCCATGCCTCACCGGGATTCGAACCCTGACCCCTTTTGGACGAAGAATGATCAGATGCCATCGCTTAGATCACTGCGCCACCAGGGCGACCCTAAGTGGCTTTAACTCGACGGTAAAAGCATTTAAACATCTACATGGAAAGTCGCAGACTTTTCCCATTCGCTTTGCATATGTTGGATTTTTCTTCAATGAACATCGCAATTCGCCTGGAGTTTAGTTGAAAACGAATACACATCCTTTCAATGCTACTTGTTTTGCTGCACAATGGCTAAAATCAGAAATAAAGTACGAAAACCCGTACCCTTTCAATTGCCTATAGAGAGCAGCTCTACGTAAAGTAATGACTACTGAAATTTACAACGCTAAAGTATTATTGAAAATAATTTTTTCTACTTCAGAGCTGTGTGATTTATCAGTTCTCTAATAACAAAATTGAGTTTCTAGAATATTTTGCATCAGAGAGACATGTAGCGATCTTGGAGGTGCCCAAATGCGATTGGATAAAGAACAATTCAGCAGTAGGATTTTACAGTTAAAGTTGCAGTGACAAATGAAAATCTAATATACAAGCAACAAGTACACCAGACTATGCTAATGTCGACTATGTTCGAAGAGTTCGCCATTTTCCAGGATACACATTTGTATTCGTGAAAGTAACTCTGCATGCATATTCCTCAGCAAGGAAGGTGTCACACTATTGCAAGCATCTGTAACACGACGGCGTAGATTCAGCAGACTTGTAGGCGCTGTTGCATACACCTGATTTTTTACGTAACCCCAGAGGAAGAAATCCAACGGAGTGAGATCCGGCGATCGTGGAGGCCATTCAACAGCACCACCGTACCCGATGATTCGTTGCCCAAAACAATCTGTGAGAAAGCGTCGCACTGGCGCTGGTTGGTGTGCACGGGCACCGTCATGTTGGAACCACAAGCAACGCAATGCGGACAGGGGAATGTCATCTAAAAAGTCAGGTATGATGTCCTGTAATAGTTGGAGGTATCTCTGTCCGTTGGCATTCGCCGTAAATAAGCACCATCTCGCAATATTGGGAGTGAGTGAAGCTTGCCATTCTCAAACAGCGTATGTAGACCTAAACTTCTGATCAGGGCACATCCTGCTACTGGTTTTTGTATCGTAGGTACGGTACAACGTCACAATCTGCATTTGCATACTGCTACATTTGCGAAATGTGAATATGCAGATCCGAATCGTCGCGCATCGATTTCGGACACTGTAGGGTATTCAGGCGACAATTTATCTTATCCGTGTGAAACAAATGTCGTTTTGTACTAATTAATTGATGCTCTACAACTTTGTAATTGGAAATTTTGCTCTATCTCTTTTCGTTTTTGATTTGCAATGGCTAACTTCTGCATTTCGCCACTAGGGGCGCTGCTATCGGTTGCGTTCGATCGAGCGTAGTTTCTTTACTAAAACGTTATCTCGCTCGCATAACTGTACTTCTCTCCGTTCGCAAGTTATTCTATGCTAAAGGGACTTTCCTATGCACCCTGTAGAATCGCCACGGCTTTTTCAAAGCAATAGACATATTTTATGTCTAATATTTTTACGACAAAAACATTAGACATAAAATAAACGGTGTCCATGATGATAGAAACTTTTATGACATATTTTATGTCTGTCTATTGCCCTGAAAAAGCCTTCCAGTGGAGAGAGAAAGCTCAGCGATTCTACAGTATATTATTTACGCCAGTAAATAAACGGATTTTTTACTTCCCTATAAGCGTTTTTCATTGTACATTAAAACTTATAATTGCGACCCTAGTGGAAAAATAATACATGTGGAATTTAAAAGGCATGCGGATAATATAGAAGTGCAGCAGTCATGACAAATATGAAAATGTGTCTACTCCATCTATTTGAAAAACCGTGGTTCATATAATGTAAGAAGCTTCATTATCTTCATAATACACTGCCGGACAATTGCTAAGGACGGATGAAAATAGCAACGATTGCAACCATAACATGGAAGGCAGGAAAATGTGGAAATTAGCATAAGTGCGGGATACAGTAAGACGTGTTGTGCGTATGCAAATTTTGGATTGCCGAACTTGCTTGTGACGTCATAGCGCTGATAACAGATATAAAGGATTTGACGCGTATTGACCGTTGTTGTTCAAACCTCAAAGTTGAAAGGGAAAGAATCAATTGACGAACTTGCAATTTTCAGTATGACTTCCCGACATCACCTAGATGATTTTATGCGTGGCCGTATTATTGGCAAGATTGAAGAAGGGCGAAAAATAACAGATGTTGCCAGGGAGTTCAACGTCAGCCACAGTGTTGTTTCAAGGCTTTGGAAATCATTTCAAACAAATGGAGAGTGTAGCAAACGTCACGGGGGAGGTCGTGTTCGCAGTACGACACCTGCAGAAGATCGGTACATAGAGCTATCTACAAAAAGACACCGGCGCAGCACAGCTAGTGAGGTAGCAAATCACTTTATGGCTGCTACTGGCAAGCGGATCTCCCGAAAAACTGTCGCCAGACGTTTGCATGAAGGAGGACTATACGCCCGCCGTCCTGTTGTGTTCATCCCATTGTCCAGACGTCACCATACCGCCCGTTTGCAATGGTGCCATCAACATCGCAATTGGACTGATAACGACTGGTCTGCTGTCCTCTTCTCAGATGAGAGTAGATACAGTCTATCGTCTGATTGTTTGCGACAACTGAACTGGCGTGATAGTGGTACTGCATATTGTCCAGCAAACATACAGGAAAGGGACCGATATCCGACATGTAGTGTCATGGTATGGGCTGGCATCATGATCAATGGCCGTACGTCCCTCTGTGTGTTTCCAACTGGGACTATGACTGGCCAAACGATACATTAATGATGTTCTGCTACCTCATGTTCGCATGTTCCGTGGTGCTGTCGGTGATAAATTCATTTTCATGGACGAAAACGCAACATGTCATCGAACAGTCGCTGTCCAGGAGTGTCTTGAGAGCGAGGATATTCAACGCCTCGTATGGCCAGCACGTTCTCCAGATCTGAAACCCATTGAAAATGTGTGGGATGCTTTGGGGAGGAGTCTTGCTGGTCGCCAATGCCCTCCAATAAACAAGGACACCCTCATCCGTGCACTGACAGAGGAATGGGATAAATTACCCCAACAGCTGCTTGATAATGTTGTGCAAAGCATGACACGGCGTGTGGAATCTTGCATCGCCCTCCATGGGGGCCATATCCCGTATTGACATCTTACGCCGGAACGCCTGCGGACGGTAATTGCATTTTTTTCATGTTTACGTATTCTGCACAAAATGGCCTGTTTGTCCCTTGAACACGTTCCAAAGATTTCTGGATTTCAGAGCACAATAAATTGTCTTTTTTGTAATGTCCTGGCATTCTGATATTATTTTATTTCACTTGGCATCCAACCACATTTACTTTTTTATGTGCTATATAGCCGTTTATGATCCGTCCTTAGCAATTGTCCAGCTGTGTAGAAGCTATTCGAAGCAAGGACAGCTTTTTTGAATCAAACTCATGGACACCGTTTTATCGGGTCTACAAAACATACGGACAAAGTGATACTAAAAGAAAATAGTTTCCTTTTTACAAAAAGCATAAGAAGTTAGATCTAAAAGCGCAAAAATTAATGAGATAGCCAGTACTGCTTTGATTGAATAAAAGTATTGATTCAGAAGACATTTTGTGAGTGAGTAACATGCAAGACATGTTTCGAGTTAAAGGCAGTGAGTTTTACTTTTTATCAAAAAAAAAAAAAAAATGGAAGGAAATTCTTTTTCGCCAAACTAACAGGCAGCAAAATGGACAAGGGCTTTTAAAGTTTGTTTCCCCTCGCAAAACTGTAGGACTTAAGTACTAAAATACACAAGACTCTTGGAGTAAAATTCATTTATCAGAAGGTTCTGGTGATTTTTCACCAGTTCGATGTTGTCAGCTGAATCCAGATTTACCAAAATCGGAATGAGAACAGAAAGAATTGGTTGTGATTTTTCAAAGTTGACGCAAACCCCCAAGGATGGTTTTTACAGCTGTCAGAAAATTCTGGGTCTTAAAATTTTTTTGTGTTTACGTTTTATTCTGACGGGATGCGCTTTCCAGAATCTTTTTGTGATATGTTTCTCTGTGGCTCGTGAAAGTCTGTTTTACCCGTCAGAAAACCCTGTAATACATATTTTCGTATTTAATCTTAAACCAAACGGAAGATATTCGTTCCTAAGATATGAAGCATACATATATGATTCTTTCTCTCCCCCCCAACGAACCCGCTATTTCTTTTCTTTTTCAAATCTCAGATATCATTAAGTAAAATACTGAGGAAGTCTTACTACTTCATACGAGATGCTGAAAGGGAGCAGCTAGTAGATCAATACATATTGTAAAACGCGCTTACAGCGAGGAGATCGGAACCGACGGAAATTCACGTTAAATCCAGGCGTTCGCTAAATCCATTCTGTGGTGAAAAATCCCACCATGTAAAAATAGGAACACATGTTTATATCATATAACCGTATGCTGCATATCATACATAACACATAACAACAATTGTTCAACACCAAACTCTCTAGTGATTGCTACTTTGTCATTTCCGAATATCAGTTTCATTGGTCACTTCTAAAAGTTTAGGACTTCCTACTTCAAGGCTACATGTCTTGAATGCTGTTTAACGACACACACATTAGGCAAAAGCAGCACCAAGAGATAGAGATTAAGAGAAAAAGAGAGAAAGAGATCCCTTATGCAGCGCTCATTTGGAGGGTGAAATGGGTAATGAACATAATTCTAGGAATTGTTATATCTCTCTCCTGTTTCTCTTGAGGCTATATCCACATGCCTTTACACCCCTATTCTTTTTTGCAATCGTCGCCCATAAATCCACTTAATACATATATAAATTCATGAATACATAAGTAATCCCCAGAAATCCACCCACTTAATGCATGTGCTAGTACATATTTATGCAATTGTATTATTACGTTACTAATGGATAATCCGAGTTTTGAATGTCGGCGGTAAATAACCTGAGGAAAGCGATTTCATTTTATTTATTTTATATTAATTTTATAACATATAATATTAAGAATAAAAGATATAATATATATACTTATGTACAAGATAACCACAGAACATGAAATTGAGTAAAAGGCTATATATACACTGAAGAGCAATTGAATTAGAGATACCTGTCTAGTAACGTGTAGCACCACCTTTCGGCCTGATGACGGCGGCGATTCGTCTCGGCATGGACTCGACAAGACACCGGAAACGTTGGGAAGCCATACGGATCCACGACTAATGAACAAGCTCCCACAGTTCACGAAGATTTGATGGAGGGGTCAGACCCTAGAACATATCTTTCGATGGCATCCCAGATGTGCTCGATGGGATTGAGGTCAGGTGACCTAGCTGGCCAAGGAAGCGAGGTCACGTCGGTTGAGTGTTCATCCAACCATTCGGATACAATTCGGGAGCGATGGCACGGTGCATTGTCTTGTTGCAGGATGAGGTCCCCAGTGGGATGTTGAAGACGCACAAATGGGAGCAAATGGTCGTACAGGATATCCCGGTAACGTTGACCTGTGAGGGACGACGTCACACGTACCAGGAGTCCCATTTCTGTCCACGTAAACAGTCCCCAGACGAGAATGCAATCCCCACCAGCTTGAAGAGTACCCTGCTGGCAAGAAGGATCCATCGCTTCATGTGGTTTGCGCCGTACTCGTATCCTGCCATCCGCATGTACCAACGTGAATCTCGACTCATCAGTCCAGGCAACATTTCCCCACATATCTAGGGTCCAGTGGCGATGTTCCAGCGCCCATGCCAATCTTTGCACCCTGTGATGTGCGTTCAGCATCGGTACCCTCGTGGAAACGATGGCTTCTGTACCGCATAGCGAGGAGATGGTTCTGGATGGTGTGGCTGCTTACACGTTTTTGTGCACCAGCGTTAAATTGCCGAGTGATTTCTTGCACTGTGGCCCGTCTATCCGCTGTTACAATGCGAGCTAGCCGACGATGACCCCGCTCATCCACACGCTGTTGTCCACGGCAATTGGCCCTTGCAGGGAAGGTTTTACCGGATTCGATGTACTCTCGGTGCACCCGTGACACAGTGGCTCGTGAAAATCCCAGTGCCTGCACGACTTCCGAGATGGAGTGACCAATTCGCCGGGCCCCCGACAATTTTCCCACGATTAAATGCGCTTAGATCCTTCGTCTTACCCACACTGCGTCCGACTCTTACTGATTCCCGTCGCATCACTCCTTATATTGTCGGATCGCTGCGTACGTCATGTCGTTTCCGTTTACAGGGCCGCCCACTTTGCTACATTTGCATAACGCCAGCTGTCTCTAATTCAATTGCTCTTCAGTGCATATAGTATACAGCATGAGCGAATTCCAATTCCCCTAAAGTGCGTAGTGAAGACAAACGTCCTGCACATATAAAATTTACGCATATATGGTCTGATTCATAATTTTCTACTATTAAATTTTACATTTTTGTCTGTTGATAAACATTTCAGATAAAACGTTTTCTCGAAGCGGGGACTTTCCAACTCTGTGATCCGTACAACAAGTGTATCCAAGTCAGGGGAGACTATGTGGGAAAATAAAGGTGCGTTTAAAGAAAATCTCTTTATATGTTCAGCTTAGAACTTATTGGACTCCCTACGTAGAAGTAAATGGTTCACACTGGCTTTTCTCAGTGCTTGTGTTTTTTTTTTCTCTTGTTTGTGTGAGTGAACAGTGCATAAATAATAACCTGCGGCTCAAAATTCCCATATCCGCACGCGAGAGTATTTCTTTGAAGATTACACAGATGTATCAGAATAATATGACCACCGCCCAATAATGGGAATAACCACGCTTGGGCCGGATGACAGCGGTCAGACGGCGCCGCATAGACGCAATGAGGCTCTGGAAGATTGCCCGAGGCACACGTGCCCATTCGGACTGCAGCAGAGCATGGAGGTCCCAGAGATGACCTGGTTGTGGGTCGGCACGTCGAATCTGTTGATCCAAATAGTCCCACAAGTGCTCTATGGGGTTGAGGTATCGTTCTCGTATTCCTGAAACCAGTGACACACCCCTTTAGCGCTGTGGCAGGGCGCATTGTCATGCTGGTAGATACCATCACCACCAGGGTAAACGCCCAACATGAAGGGATGCATGTGGTCATCGAGGATGGACAGGTAGCCATTGGCGTTCAGGGCCCCATCCAGTGGTACTAGCGGTCCCACGTCATACCAGGAAAACACCCCGCAGACATGCACACTGCCAGGTCCAGGTGTTGATTTTCGTGTATCTCACACCGTATCCGACACCGCCCATCACTTCTGTGGAGTAGAAACCGCGATTCTACGGAGAAGGTAACTTTTTCCCATTCTTCCACTGTCCAATGACGGTAGTCCAATGGGAACTGCAGGTGTCGTTGCCGATTGACCTGGATTAACCCGGGCGCCTTGATCGAGCGCCAATTCCGGAGAGCCATGCGTAACAGGGTTCGCTCGACTGTTATCGGGATCACGTATCTGGCTGCCGCAGCGTTCATTTGAGTGGTCAATTGCTGCACTGTTGCGTGTCGATTGCCCTTTACCAGTCAACGGAGGCGACGTTCTCCTTTTGGGTCGATGGCCTTTGGGACTTCACAGTTATAACGTCATGAAGTACTCGGTGTGCCAGCGGTACATTCTTGGTACACCCTTACTACAACACTTCGCGAACAGCCCACTAAGGCTGCTGTTTCTGAGATGCTTCCCCCTAAGCGTGGTAGTAGATTATCATTCCTTTTTAAACGTTCGTCAAATCACTACCTCTGTCCATTGTGCTCACGTGACGAACTATGGCTCCTCTGTCCTGGCCGGCCGCTTATATCTCCGTGTGGTCGACCTTATCACGTGCACTCTATGAACCGCCTGGGCGGGCACACTGTGATTCCGGGGGTGGTCATATTATTCTGATAGGACCGTGTATTGGCAATTTGGGAGGACACTGTCAAAACGTTAGTCGTCCCTCCTCGTAACAAAGCAGCATCTAAAGAAAAAAATGTTGCTAAGCGCTTTTTGATTGGTGTAATTGTGTGTAAAACATCACCATTCAAGTTGATGACCCATAAGGATGTGTCGAAGTAGGCATAAATACGAACAAAAAAAAACAAAAAAAAAAACAGATCTACGCTTCCTCTTTATCCAGCAGTTCAGTATTTATATATTGCTAGTAATGGGCAAAGCAGGTGGGCGATTAAAACCCATTATCCTTTTTTAGGGGATTTAATTTTCTCTATCGTAGACATGCGCAACTGATACAATTCCTAGCTTGAAATGATTATCGCTAAATACACCTATGTGTTACTTGTCGAAACCCAGTTCAAGGAAGTTATTAGCATTAATTTTGTAATTATCATAGCTTCAGGCATAATTAAAACACCCGGTCAGGACCAGCGGACATTGATGTCCTGCTATTTCCACAGGCTCTGTTTCACGCTTCTCTAGTAATTCCGACTGGGTAAAGTTCATTTCCGAAGAGAATTAGCAATTGCAATAGAAACCCTCTCCGCGATTTCTTTTGTGATTAGAGGATTCAAATTGGCACTGTTATCAAAGAGGTAATTGCTATAAGTAAGGATTGCTCTATTTCGGCACAAGAATTTTAAACGAAATTCTCTTCCTCGCTTTTCGATTGCTTAATTTCCCTCCGTGACAGCAGTTTCATTTTGATTTAAATTAATTCTGTGCGTGGACGATCATCCCTTTAATTTCCTTCTGATTAGACGTATTAACTTTCGTAGATTATTTCCTCAGCTGTCATGACAGTTGTTTTTTGTTCAACACAAACAGTGCGCGAGCAGTGTTGTTGTGATCGTGGAAAAAAAGGAATGAAAAACTAAAACAAAGAAATATCGTGCTAACGGAATATGATATAACGGTACGACGGAAAATTAAAAAAAAAAAAGGCTTTCCCGCACTAGTTGTGTTTCTGTTAGTATTCAAATAAGCTATCTCAAGAATGGAATTTGATGATGATAGGAACTATACATCATAAATTGATAATAATAACCCGTCTTTTTGTCAGCTCTATCGGTTTTAATGCAACTTAAAATATGACTAATCGTCATTTTCGATATAATGTGAAGCTTTTCTAAAAATTAAATTTGCAGATACACAAATCAAGTGATGAACAAAAACAGGTAGATTTAAGTCATCGGAAATATCACATCATCAAGAATTATCAGTTTAAATATGAGAAAACGAATACGTGTGATCCACTGTTTCTTTGAAAGCCGGATATCGTGTAACGATTTTATAAAAGCATTGTAGGCAATTGAAATGTAGTTTTACAGAGTACTGAAAAAGCCCGGAAACTGTAAAACAAAAAGGCTGTTGAAGTGGCAGGTAGAGAAAACTATATTACAACATGCGTAGAAGAAAAACAGAATATTTTACATACCTATTCAGACCCGCAAAATTTCATTAAGCTAAAATATTGAGTAAAAAGGATGAGAGGAAGATACATAATTGCGTTCCACGAAGTACCTTCCGAAGAAAACTCAAAATTGAACAAAAAAAATAATAATTGAAAATTGTGAAATTTTGATGATGAAAACGGTTAAAATAGAAATCAAATTTACACCAAGCCATAATTCAAGGTGTGATCAAATTGTATCCAAACTAGTTGCACAAGTTCGATACCGCGGGCCAAAGCAGGAAACGGTTTGGCACAGGTTGACCTTGAAACCTACAACGCATGTGCCGTGAGTCACCTCTCCCGTGTTCGTCCGGTTGTTTTTACAGTATAGCTTTGATCTTAAGTATGTGACCCTGTTCGTTGCATTTGTCATGTCGGAAAAAAATTATCAACGAATTTGAATCAGATTTTGTCAAAAAAAACTTGACAAAACCTGCTAAGACACTAAAAAAGTTACAGAAAATCTATGTGGAAGATTGTGAGTCGTGCACATGTTTATGAGTGGTATGAACGTTTTAAGGATGGTCGTGAAAGTATTGAAAGCCAGTAGAAACAAAAGTGGTCTAAGCGATGGCTTTAAGGATGGTCGTGAAAGTACTGAAAGCCAGTAGAAACAAAAGTGGTCTAAGCGATGGCTTTAAGGATGGTCGTGAAAGTACTGAAAGCCAGTAGAAACAAAAGTGGTCTAAGCGATGGCTTTAAGGATGATCGTGAAAGTACTGAAAGCCAGTAGAAACAAAGGGGTCTAAGCGATGGCATTAAGGATGGTCGTGAAAGTATTAAAAGCCCGTAGAAACAAAAGTGGTCTAAGCGATGGCTTTAAGGATGATCGTGAAAGTACTGAAAGCCAGTAGAAACAAAAGTGGTCTAAGCGATGGCTTTAAGGATGGTCGTGAAAGTATTGAAACCCAGTAGAAACAAAAGTGGTCTAAGCGATGGCTTTAAGGATGATTGTGAAAGTACTGAAAGCCAGTAGAAACAAAAGTGGTCTAAGCGATGGCTTTAAGGATGGTCGTGAAAGTATTGAAAGCCAGTAGAAACAAAAGTGGTCTAAGCGATGGCTTTAAGGATGGTCGTGAAAGTACTGAAAGGCAGTAGAAACAAAAGTGGTCTAAGTGGTGGCTTTAAGGATGATCGTGAAAGTACTGAAAGCCAGTAGAAACAAAAGTGGTCTAAGCGATGGCTTTAAGGATGGTCGTGAAAGTATTGAAAGCCAGTAGAAACAAAAGTGGTCTAAGCGATGGCTTTAAGGATGATCGTGAAAGTATTGAATGCCAGTAGAAACAAAAGTGGTCTAAGCGATGGCTTTAAGGTTGATCGTGAAAGTACTGAAAGCCAGTAGAAACAAAAGTGGTCTAAGCGATGGCTTTAAGGATGGCCGTGAAAGTATTGAAAGCCAGTAGAAACAAAAGTGGTCTAAGCGATGGCTTTAAGGATGATAGTGAAAGTACTGAAAGCCAGTAGAAACAAAAGTGGTCTAAGCGATGGCTTTAAGGATGGTCGTGAAAGTATTGAAAGCCAGTAGAAACAAAAGTGGTCTAAGCGATGGCTTTAAGGATGAGCGTGAAAGTACTGAAAGCCAGTAGAAACAAAAGTGGTCTAAGCGATGGCTTTAAGGATGGTTGTGAAAGTACTGAAAGCCAGTAGAAACAACATTGGTCTAAGCGATTACTTCAGATGTCTAAGCGATATCTTTAAGGATGATCGTGAAAGTACTGAAAGCCAGTAGAAACAACATTGGTCTAAGCGATTACTTCAGATGTCTAAGCGGTGGCTTTAAGGATGATCGTGAAAGTACTGAAAGCCAGTAGAAACAAAAGTGGTCTAAGCGATTACTTTAAGGATGGTCGTGAAAGTACTGAAAGCCAGTAGAAACAAAAGTGGTCTAAGCGATGGCTTTAAGGATGGTTGTGAAAGTTCTGAAAGCCAGTAGAAACAAAAGTGGTCTAAGCGATGGGTGGCGCAGTGTTCTAAGCGCTGGCTTCTGATCATTCGTCCGAGATGGGTCCGCGTTCCAATTCCGGTGAGGCATGGCTGTTGTGTTCGTCTTACGGCCCAGGTTCACTTCCTTCTCTGGAACCAGTGGCCCTAAATTAGGGACAGGCGACTGATTGTAGCCTGCTTACAGAGTTGCTGACGGTGGTCGTTAAACCTTCAACCAAAAAAGAAAAAGTACTGAAAGTGATGAACGGCCTGGGAAGCCTGCAACTATTTAAAATAAAATAAAAAAAGTCTAACTTGTGCGCACAACTCTGCAAGAAAATCACTGTATCACTATTCGTGAGCTATCTGAAGACTTTTTTTTTTTTTTTTTATTGGAGGTTTAAGGACCGCCGTGAGCAACTCAGAGGGCTATAAGCAGTCGCTCGTCCTTAATTTAGGGTTTTTGGTTCCAGGGAAGGGCGAGAGCCAGTGCCGTAGTACAAGCACAACATCCCTGCTTCACCGGGATTAGAACCCGGACCCATCTCGGACGAATGATCAGAAGCCACCGCTTAGACCACTGCGCCAGCGGGGAGGCCTAAAGACTTAAACATTAGTTCAGTAGATTTGGACGGACGATTTGTGTATGAGACGCGTCTCAGCCGAATTTGTGCCAAAATTGTTTTCAGCTGAGCAAAGACAGTCCCGTGTTTCAGCTGCTAGTGGCATGCCTCAGCGCATCAAAAACGATGAATTTTTTTTAAACGATCATAACTGGTGATGAAGCGTGGGTTTATGGGTATGACCCAGAAACTAAGGCCTAGCCTTCACAGTGGAAAACCACAAACTCTCGCCCACCCCAAAAGCACGACAGCTCCGCTGCAGTGTCAAGACGATGCCGACAGTTATTTTTTAATTCAATCATGAAATAATTGTGCATCATGAATACGCTTCATCGGGCCAGGCAATCAACAAGGAGTACGACTGTTAAGTTTTGTTACGTTTGAGGGATGCAGTTCTTCGCAAAACTCCGGCATTGCACGAGTGGGGTGAGTGGCAATTCCATCATGAGAACGGGTCTGCCCATGCATTGCAAAATTTCAACCATTTCTTGCAAAGCACCGCATTGCACATGTCCGACAGCCTCCCTATTCGCCAAATCTCACTCCCTGCGACTTTTTCTCTATCCACAAATCAAATACCACTTGAAAGGAAAATGATTTCAAGATACTGAGGAGATACAACCGAATGCAACGAATCAACTGTTCGCTGATGACTTCAAATAATGCTTCGAACAGTGGAAACAGCGCTGTATTAAGTGTGTGGCATTGAAAGGGGATTAGTTCACAGGCGTATAAGTTTCAAATCTGTAAGTCTTTTACTTTTTGTTTAATAAATCCAGTCTGCATACTTTTGGATCACAACTTGAACAGTTGTCAAATAATACAATATAGTATTAAATATTTGCCTATGACACAGAAAAAAAACCTGGTTTGTAGGTTGAAAACATGCGTTAGTATTCATTTCGGCTTGATCCACTGATGTTCCACGAATTTGCTTTGCGACTAGCATTTGTCCGTTACGTACTGTATTTCGCAACGCTATTTAACAGTGGCGTTATGTCTTTATGGACATATGAGGAAAAAATATGTTTTCTCTTTTTATAGAAAAAATTATGAAAGCAATTTGTATTAGTAACAGTTCCCAGATATTCTGAATGCAAATGTGAGCAACTACAATAGTTTAGTAACTGAGTAGCACATTACACTGGAGCGCAATGAATACCGCGTGGTGGTAGAAGCGACATCCCCCGTCGCATTGGCTGCCTTGACGAAGCTTCAGAAAACAGTAATGAATGAGCAGATGCGCGCCGAACTGCGTATGCGTAAGACTATCATTCGGGGCTGGTAGCCTTTCTGTTCAACAGTAGCAATTTTGCTTTCGCGTCGTCGCAGGGTGAGCTGCTGATTTTCATTTGTGGAGTTAAGCTGTAAAATTCGTTCTTGTAAGTGAAATGAACAAAGAGACTTTTTATTTGAACACCCTTTTAGTTTATTAAGAGATGAAGAAAAAACCGTTAAAGATTTGGGCTCATATCGAACAAATATTTGCTTGGTGCAAAAACGTAAGAATATAGAACTTTTAATGTGGAGTTCCAGCAAAATATTCTGGTTAACTGGAAGCAAAAGAAAACGTACTTTGTTTGGTTTCTACTGTTTTGTTTCTACTGTTTACTTCTGTTTTGTCTCTATTGCTTACCTCTGTTTTGTTTCTATAGTTTACTACCGTTTTGTTTCTACTGTTTGCTACTGCTTTGTTTCTACTGTTTTGGTTTTATTGTTTACATCTGTTTTGTTTCTTTCTACTTTTCACTATTGTTTTGTACCTACTGTGTACCACTGTTTTGTTTCTTTCTACTTTTCACTACTGTTTTTTACCTACTGTGTACCACTGTTTTGTTCCTACTTTTTACCACTGTTTGTTTCAACAGTTTACTAATGTTTTGTTTCTACTGTTTTGTTTCTACTGTTTCGTGTCTATAGTTTTCTACTGATTTGTTTCTATAGTTTACTACTGTTTTGTTTTTATTGTTTTCTACTGCTTTGCTTTTACTGTTTACAACAGTTTTGTTTCTATTGTTTGCTACTGCTTTGTATCTACCTATTACTACTGTTTTGTACTTACCGTGTGCTACTGTTTTGTACCTACTGTGTACTACTGCTTTGTTCCTACTGTTTACTAATGTTTTGTTTCTATTGTTTACTGCTGCTTTGTTTCTACTGTTTACTACTGTTTTGCTTTTACTGTTTACAACTGTTTTGTTTCTACTTTTTATTATTGTTTCTTTCTAATTTTTACTACTGTTTTGTACCAACTGTGTACTAGTGTTTTGTTCCTACTGCTTAATACTGTTTGTTTCTATTGTTTACTACTGCTTTGTTTCTACTTTTTACTACTGTTTTGTACCTACTGTGTACTACTGTTTTGTTTCTACTGTTTACTACTGTTTTGTTTTTACAGTTTCGTTTCTATAGTTTACTACTGTTTTGTTTCTATAGTGTACTACTGTTTTGTTTCTATTGTTTACTACTGCTTTGCTTCTACTTTTTACTACTGTTTTGTACCTACTGTGTACTACTGTTTTGTTCCTACTGTTTACTAATGTTTTGTTTCTATTGTTTACTACTGCTTTGTTTCTACTGTTTACTACTGTTTTGCTTTTACTGTTTACAACTGTTTTGTTTCTACTTTTTACTATTGTTTCTTTTAAAATTTTACTACTATTTTGTTTCTACTGTTTACTACTGTTTTGTTTCTACTGTTTACTACTGTTTGTTTCTACTGTTTACTAATATATTTTTCTACTGTTTACTACTGTTTTGTTTCTACTGTTTGCTACTGTTTTGTTTCTACTGTTTACCACTATTTTGTTTCTACTGTTTACTTCTCTTTTGTTTCTACTGTTTACTTCTGTTTTGTTTCTATTGCTTACTTCTGTTTAGTTTCTACAGTTTACTACTGTTTCGTTTCTACTGTTTGCTACTGCTTTGTTTCTACTGTTTTGTTTTTACTGTTTACTATTGTTTTGCTCCTCCTATTTTTTTTTATGTTATACAGCACGGCATATATACAGTATAAGCAAAATTTCTAATTCGTTCCATGTGGTTAAGCATGATTTCAGCAGGCGACGTTTGGAAACCTCGCAATCCACTGAAATTATATTTCACAGTGCGGAGGAAGGTTGAGAGGAATTTTAAAAATATTGAGCCCCAGATAAATTTTAGGACCCTCTATGCCACTTTTATTTAAGAGGATCTGTTATTATGTAAACTTCTGAGAACAGACACGGCGGAACAGGATATATCTAACTGCATCAACAGTTTTATAAGAAAGCGTGAAATTAATTACAATGGAAGAACATAACTTTTTTTTTACTATGGGAGATAAAGTTCTGTCGTTAAGAAGAAATTGGAATTACGAGCATCATCTGTTCAAAAGGATTACTGCGAAAGCTTCTCTACGTTACATGAATTTCTGATTGAAATAAATTCTACACTACATGGAGAAGTTTCAAGTGCAATTTTACAGCACCTTTGTGACTTCCAGTCCTCTTTGTTAGAATATTTTCCTGAAACTACCGGCAGCGATGATGGCATTCGGAATCCATTTGTCAAAGCAGCAGACTTTACTGCGCAAGATTATGAATGCCTGATAGACTAAATTTCGGACTCTGAATTAAAGAGAAGTTCAACGATCTCCCGTTGAATAAATTTTTGGAGCAGCCTAATAGAAGAGTGACCTAAATGTGGTTAAAAATGCAGTTCGAGTGCTCCTTTCTTTTCCTACACTTTATATGTGTGAAACGAGATTTCCGCATTATACCGCAGTAAAAGAAAAGTATGGGAATAGACTTCATGTTGTATCAGAAATGAGGATTCAACTTTCCAGGATTTTTCTAATATTAAGCGAATTGCTTCGCACATAAACGTAGAAGCATCAATCTAATTAAACTCATTTTTACGTTAATGTATTACATACATTACGTCACAAAAGTACATAGACACTACAAATAAGCATCTGCCTAATGAAAAAAAATTAAATACGGCCATGATTTGGAAAAAATAATGGCAGAACACACGCGACTAACATTTAACAATAAATACATAACAACGCGATTTGCTCCGCAGTTATATGAAAACAAAATGGCAACAGGGTTGTCCCAGATGTATATGGAATACCACAAATATAAATGAACACGTGGTTCTCAGAAGCTTGTGAATTTTTCATTGTTTCGAATGACCTCGTATGTAAGATTTTCCATTGAAAATACCAAAGTTTGTAGCATTTCTAAAGTGTACCATGCACGTTCTATGGCGGTCTTCAGGTGACGAATGTTGCTCTCCGTTGGCATATACACAGTTGTATCAGAATAATATGACCACCTGCTTAATAATGGGAATAACCAATCTTTTCCCGCATGACAGCAACGAGACGGTGTGGCATGGACGCAATGGGGCCCTGGAAGGTTTCCCGGGGCACACGTGCCCATTCGGACTGCATCACAATACGGAAACCCCAGCGATTAAGTGGTTGTAGGTCAGCATGTCGAACCTGTCGATCCAAATAGTTCCATAAGTGTTCTATGGGATTGAGGTCGGGAGATTATGCTGGTCAAGGGAGAACGGGGACATCGCTGTCGTGTTCGTGGAACTAGTCACGCACCCCATTAGCGATGTGACAGGGCACATTGGTCTGTTTGTTGGTAGCCACCATCACCGCCAGCGTAAACGTCCAACATAAAGGGATGCTTGTGGTCATCGAGGATGGATAGGTAGCCTTTGGTGTTCAGAGACCCATTCAGTGGCACTAGCAGTCCCAAGTCATTCCAGGAAAACATCCCCCAGACATGCGCACTGCCACCACCGGCCTGGATTTGAGTGACAAGCGTGTCCGGATGTTGGTTTTCGTGTGTCTGACGCTGTATCCGCCACCGCCCGTCATTTCTGTGGAGCAGAAACCTGGATTCGTCGGAGAAGGACACCTTTTTTCACTGTCCACTGACGGTAGTCTCATGCGAACTGCAGGCGTCGTTGCCGATGGACCTGGGTTAACATGAGCGCCTTGCAGCGTCGACTCCAGAGTCCCATGCGTAACAAGGTTCGCTCTACTGTTATCGGGGATGCGTACCTGGGTGCCCCAGCGTTCATCTACGTGGTCAATTGTTGCACTGTTGCGCGTCGATTGCCATTTACTAGTCGACCTTCTCCTCTGGGGTCGATGGCCTTTGGGGCTCCACAGTTATGACGTCATGAGGTACTCGGTATGCCAGCGGTCCATTCTTGGTACAGCCTTACTACAGCACCTCGCGAACAGCCCACGAAGTCTGCTGTTTCTGAGATACTTCCACCCTTGGCGCGGTAGCCGATGATCATTCCCTTTTGAACGTCCGTCAAATCACTACCTCTGGTCATTGTGCTCCCGTCACGCACTAATGCTCATCTGTCCTGACCGGCCGCTAATATCTTCGTGTGGATGCACTTGTCACGTGCACTCTGTGACGCGTCTGGGCTGGTACACTGTGATTCCGGGCGTGGTCATAATATTCTGATACGACAGTTTACTTCTCGTGTTAAAATGCCCCACACGTTTCCGATTGGGTTCAGGTTCGGTATGAGTGGTGGCCAGTTCAGAACAGACCCATTTGCTCTCTTTAGTTAGGCTTTTGTAGCATTGTAGGTAGCAGTGGACGCGTTGTCATGCTGAAATATTCAGTTGTGTCCCCCTAAAAGTTCACCGAAGGGTATCGAATGAGTTTCTGGTGCCTTCGTATACTGCACCGAGTTTTGTACTCCACCCAGAAATGCTAAAGGTGCTTGACCACTGTATGAAAAGGTCACTCACACCATAGCAGATCCACCGCCGTGTTGTCTGCTAAAAATGTTTTGAGTTATTTCCTTAATTCATGCCAGCAGCGTGCATATCCATCAGGACCATCCTGATCGCATTTTTTTCAACATTGAACAGCACGCTCAGCCATTTGTCGCTAAACGACATCCGTTTTCGCTTGCTTTTCTGTCACCAACTTTTCCTTTCTTTCTGTTCCTATTTCTCTCCTTCACTCTTCTTTCTTTTCTTCCCTTAAAAAAAAATTTTTCTTTCAAAAAATTTTCTTTTGAATTCCTTCACTCCCGTTGTTTATTTATATTCGCCGTTTTAAAAATCTTTCCTTCTATTTTTTATTTTTTCGGGGAAGTGGAAAACTGCGACTTTTTTCCTCTTTGTACTTTACGCACACACACACACACACTTGACCTCTTCCTCTTTTTTTCACTCTTTTATCTCCTTCCGTCTATATTATTTAATTTCCTGTTTTATTCTTTTTGCTGTGCTTTCGAACTTTAGACATCATCTCGACTAACAGTTACAGGGATTATATTAAAGAGGATTCAGTTTTTCATAGGTCTAACCATAAATACGTACGCACACCAAAAAATAAGTTTCACATGTCTGAAAGACCATAAAAAGTATAATTTCTGGAACACAAACCTTTCGTTTATATTTACACGTGATTCCCAAGTTTTAATAAACACTTTCGGAATGAGCCACCAGATTTTCAATACCGAGAAGGTGAAACTTTGCCCCTAATTCCCGGAGACATGTTTTCACAGTTTCCTTGACTTCATCATTTGCGAAATTTTTGCCCTCAAGATCATTTTTCATTTTGGGAAGAAGTGGTAATCGCAGGGGGCTAAATCAGGAGTGTATGGGAGGTGCCGCCATACGTCTCACTTGAAATTGCGAAGAAGCTCCTGCGTGGAGGTAGCTTTCTGTGGGGGCTGCGTTGTTGTGCAACAAAATGATTCCTTTTAACAATTTTCCTCGCCTTCGATCTTTAATTGCTTTCCATAACTTCTTCAGTGTCTCTCAGTATATTGCAGCGTTTATCGCACACTTTTGCCATAATTTCTGTGTAAACCGGCACCTTGCAGTCAAAAAAGACCATTGCCATCACTTTTCCAGCACACGGCACGTCGTGCTGTCTCATATTACACTCTACTACAGGATCTTCACCTTGCTTGTCCTCTCTTACCTGTGTGTGTATATATTTTTAAGCTTGTAAAAATTGTAATTTACCTTCATCACCTGACGCATCCCGAAAACTCCACTGTACCTACTCTTACAGAGGCAAGCAAAATGCTTGCTCATCACTGCACAGCTTGACTAAAGTTCCGTTTACAGTTAGAACATGATAACGCTGTTAATACAGAAACTCTTCCCAACTTTCACAAACTATGGAATCCATACCTCAGCTGGTTCCAGGTTGATGGCCTGAAAGTCTCCCTCACAGTATGAACGGATTTGAACACTCTGTCCTCTTTATTTGACATTCACATTGTTGTTCACCTGTTATCCTCCCGTTCTATCTTACGCTTTAGTAAGTGTATATAGTTTTAATCCGTTGCCTAATTGTTAGGTGCTCATTTGTATATAATCATTTCATGATTCACTTCTCCTTCTGTACTCCGAGTGTTGAATAAATGCATATTTAACCTTCAAACTTTTTTGCAGTCGGTGAGGAGCCGCGGATGGCTTAGTGGTTAGCGAGTCAGACTATCAATACAAGATCCTAAGGTTCGAACCTGGGCTGATCTTTCAGAGATGGTGTGATTTACTAACAATCGCTGAATATCCGCCGTGCATCGGACGAGCACGTTAAGTGACGGCCCCCAGGCTGGACCCACTGGTTAAATGGGTATCCTTTCCCATGCCCCCTGAAATTCTCTCACCCCTCTGTGTGCAACATCGTACTTGTACGGTGGCGCCATCTATTGTACTCTAATCTCACTACAAACTGTTCTGTCAAAGTCGCTAGCCTTGCTCTCATTCCTTCCGTTTCTGTGTCCTGCCCAAAAGGCGATCTCGCTGTAGGTGGCTGGGACCTAAACTCTACTCACTGTGGACGGAAGTCCTACAAGAAAATGACAAATACTGTGTGCAGTCGGTGAGCTGGGGTGTTTCCACACCTTGGATGTCGATTTGCTTTGCGCTGCAAAAGATCTGTGCCTTTTGCAGTATAATGCTGCAGGAACGTAAGACTGGAAGTAAATCGCTGACTTTTGTGTTGTTCCGTTAAAGATCGTGAGAACCCATCTTGCGCAGACTTTTCAATGCAGATGCTCGTGAAGGATATCGTGCATACTACCATATGGCACGCTCAAATATCTTCGACAATTTCACGAATTTTTGTGCGGCAGTTATCCCTAACCAACTCCTCGACGCGCGAAATATGATCAACGATCGTTGAAGTCGAAGGTTTGATTCTCTCCCAATTCATCTGTCACATCCGTACGTCCTTCTTCGAACTGCTTACACCATTTTCCAATTGCCTGGGGACACATTGCTTCTTCACCATAAGCAGCCGACACTTCACGATGGATTTCAGCTGGATTCAAACGTTTTGCTCATAAAAAACGCACTGTTCTGCGAACCTTCACTCGAGCTGCTGCGTCGTAACAAACCACTGTTAACGAATGAACTACGCAGCACGATTGTGACATCATTCCTTCCACAAGCAGATGACGAAAGGTATGACGTCACTTCGCAGCCGCGTTCTTTCCATTTTCGATAGTCGCCGCTAGGTGAAACTTATTTTTTGATACGCCCCTCGTACCTTTGTAGAAGTAAAGAAATTAGTTAACGAAAGTTGTACGTTAGTCTCAAAGTTTCAAACAAATATGTGGGAACCGACATTTACTTATTCTAAAGCTGGGCGTAATCACAGTTCAAATTCTTGAAGGCATTTAAATCACACACATAGATAAAATTTAACTTTGAAACACTCGGAAATCCTTTGGTGGATTTGTTTTTCTAACAAATCTGCATAAAAATCGTTTTTGTTTTTGTAAAAGTAGACGCAAGCATTACGAAGCAAATCGCTTAACATCCAAAATTTCTGTGTGGAAACATCTAAATAGTAAAAAAAACAGTACACAGTTCCCGTATGAGGTAAAAGAGACCTTACTTTTGAAAATATTTATCAGAAAAAGAGCAAGCAAGAAATTTCACTTTTTAATACTTGAAAATCCATAGGAATAATTCTTCCCAGAGGAATCTGCCCATAAATTTCTTCTTTCCTGGAAATGTGATCCTATAAATTTTGTAACAAATCGTTATTCGTCGAAATGTTTTTCCTATAAATCTAGGTTAAATAAAATCAATATGAACTTCCCGTAGAAATAATCAGGTTCACACTTCCGAAAGCATTTGTACTGTCATAAGCAAGTAGAAATATGAATAAAAATAAAAAACAAAAAAGAAATCCAACTCTGAAAATCTTGGACATGTTCCTTTTTTCTCGGATAATCTGCGCGTAAAGTGCTTCCATTTTTGAAAAAAGCCAGATGTTTCAAAAACATAACTACGCAGTGGAATTTTCTATCAATATAGCTTAGCGCGGTAAAACTTCTCGTATGAAAAAATCACAGTTAAAAGTTTCAAAAGCATTAATCACTAACTAAGCAAACGGAAGATAAATAGAAGATTTTTTTATTATGCAGGTAGCGCAAATTCTCTCAAGAACAAAGCAAAAAACAAAATAAATATATGTTTATTTTAAGAAAGTTATTCTGACCTCTAGACCTGATGTAAGGATCCTCATAAGATCTTCGTCTGTCGTCATAGGTCTCGTACATGCCATGTTCAGGTCTGCCACTTGTCTCAGAGGAAGAACTGCTGCAGTAAGAGCGGTCCTCGGCCTCTCGACGGGCACCGCGCAGGCGCGTTGAGTGTTGTGGACGGAACGACTCCATCTGCTGTTGGCTGTCAGTTATTTACCTGCAATGTAACAAAATGAGAGAACGATTAGAATTTCCGCCATTCGCAAGTATGTTTGATTTTGTATTTTAAACGATAATTTGTCACATTTCCCTTTTTCGCAGTCTTTTAAAATCAATAAGGTTTAACTTTACGCTCACAGCACGGGTGGGAAACAAGCGCCAATTTGCAGTGTAGTGACATATAAATGGTACGCATTTTTAACAGTGTAGTGACTTATAATGGTACGCATTTTTTCCAAGTAATTTTCGGACATTTTGCTGGCTACTGATAAACTACAGCATCGAGTGTTCATCATGTCAGGAAATCTCTACCTCAAAAAAAAAAACAAAAAACAGTTTACCTTTCATTTTTGGGTTTAACTATAAAGCAACTTGTTAAGAAGAAGAAAAAAACTTGAACACAGCTTTTGAAGATTACTTCAGAAATAGGGTATTTTTCTCCAATGCTTACTATTTCTGAATTAATGTATACATCCACAGGTGTTCTTCTCATGTTAATTTTACAACACATCTTTTATCTCGCATATCCGTTCTCTGAAACTGTATTTTAAAGCATTTTTTTTTATTTTCGGAGATCATAAGTTATTAAAATTAACCTTTTTTAAAAGTGTTCTGATGCTGTTAATGGTGTTTTAATGTCACATCAACTCACTGCTAGATGAAGGTCTTATCAAATCTTTTCCACAACCCTCTACCCTGAGCTATTCTTTCCTTTGTACAGTACTACCAGTGTACTAAAGAAGAACCAACTATTGCTGTATTAATTTTTGCCAATTGAGCAGCACTCTTATTTGCCATAACAAGTAGGAATTTTTGCTCTGTTTTATTTACAGCAAAGTACATTCAAATGCATGAACACGTTTTTTTTAGCTCTTCAAAATTTTATTGGCCGCCCCGGTGGCGCAGTGGTCTAAGCGATGGCCTCTGATCATTCGTCCGAACGGGGTCCGGGTTCGAATCCCGTTGAGGCATGGATGTTGTGTTTGTCTTACGGCACTGGCTCTCTCCCTTCCCTGGAGCCAGTGACCCTAAATTAGGGACGGGCGACTGCTTTTAGCCCATTGAGTTGCTCACGGTGGTCGTTAAACCTCCAATAAAAAAAAAAAGAAAAAAAAAACATTATTGTTCCAGCTAAAAATTTGTAAGCTGCACAATGCACTTTGCTGAACCAATCAAATACAACATTTGCTATGTATGCCATGTTTACTGCCTTTAACAATTTTGTAACTGCAGCAAACTTGTAGCTAAATATTTAGCTCAGTATTTAGTTGAATGAAACAGACTTGGTGACACCGAAAACTCCCGCCAGCAAACACCTTTTTGATACACATGATATCCGTGATTGTATGCCTTTTGTCTTTTCTGCACGCATTGTCATTCCATTTCTCACATGCAACACCAGGTCATCGCTGCATCCATATAGGATTTTTAGGTTGCGCTGGGGATTGTTTGTGTGTTCTGCATGTTCGTATCATTATCGGAATTATGAAGTTTTCAAATACAGCAGTTATGCAAAATTCAACAGCAATACGGATCTGGGACTTTCCAAGTGAGATTATTTAGAGACTTGAAAGTAAATAGGCCCAAATGCATTTTTTCATAATTTTACAAAGCAAATTCGAATATTTGTTGCAATGTCGTGTTCGGAATGACTTAAGTTTATGTCTGAACATATTTCACGTTTCATTGAAATAAGGTAGTTCACGTGATTTTGATAACTTTCTGCTGAAAACTAAATGAGTTAATAACAATCACCAGAACAGAAAAGATATTTAGCGGTGCTCCATGATATTAGAGTTGACCTATTTTTTTTCTTTTTTTTTATAGCAGTGTACTTTAAAACAGCTAGTGATCTTTACTGAAGTTGCAACGCCTATTTGCTGGAAAACAGTCTTCAACAGAAAATTTTCTGAGCTACACTCAGCAAAACTGTTGCAAGGGCAGCAAGAAATGCTGGAATAAGCAGAAATATTGATAGACACAGCAAAACTGTTTCTCGAGTAGCAAGAACTGCTTACCGCACAAACCAGAAATATTGATAGACCCAGCAAAACTGTTGCTAGAGCTGCAAGGACTGCTTACCACACAAATCAGATATATTGATAGACACAGCAAAACTGTTGCAAGGGCAGCAAGAAATGCTGGAATAAGCAGAAATATTGATAGACACAGCAAAACTGTTTCTCGAGTAGCAAGAACTGCTTAATGCACCAACCAGAAATATTGATAGACCCAGCAAAACTGTTGCTAGAGCTGCAAGGACTGCTTACCACACAAATCAGAAATATTGATAGACACAGCAAAACTGTTGCTACGGCAGCAAGAAATGCTGGATAAACAGAAATAATGATAGACACAGCAAAACTCTTTCTAGGACAGCAAGAACTGCTTACCACACAAACCAGAAATATTGTTAGACTCAGCAAAATTGTTGCAAGGGCAGCAAACCTGCTTACCACACAAATCACAAATATTGATAGACACAGCAAAACTGTTTCTAGGGTAGCAAGAACAGCTTACCAAACAAACCAGAAATATTGATAGACCCAGAAAAACTGTTGCTAGAGCTGCAAGAACTGCTTACCACACAAATCACAAATATTGATAGACACAGCAAAACTGTTTCTAGGGCAGCAAGAACTGCTTACCACACAAACCAGAAATATTGATAGACCCAGCAAAACTGTTTCTAGTGCAGAAAGAACTGCTTACTACACAAACCAGAAATATTGATAGACCCAGCAAAACTATTGCTAGGACAGCAAGAACTGCTTGCTAGAGTAACCAGAAATGTTGCTGCGTTCACAAAATGCGCTAAGCTAACAGTTAGTATTCACAGCATGGCTATTTCCTGTGCCTATTTTCACTAGCGAAATTAGCTATCACTCCAAGTTGTTGTTTTTTTGCTGTTGTAGCAAAAGAAATTTTTCCAGTGTAAAATAAACTAATGGTGGAGGAGCAACCACCTCTTAGAAAATGTTTGTTAAAAATTAGAAAACTTTCGTTTTTTGTGTATTATGAATGCTACTTTGCTATTCCTTATAAGCATAAGTATTATATCTTATTTCTTTCTGTCTTAAAACAAAATTCAAATGAAATAGAACGAACGTAGATTACGCAGAAGAAACTTCTACTTCTCAAGGTACATCAGTAAGAACCATTGTTATCAGTAATTCTGTCGTACAGCCACATGTCTTTTTGGTGAAAGAAAGGAAAAAGTGATGGACATTTTTTGGGGAGGGGGGATTTGAGATAAAACAAAATACTGAAGAAGTTCTCTCATTTTTAGAACGATTTCCCAGCAGTATATATAATCAATGTTCAAGATAAAATTATTTTTTTCTTAAATGTTCAATCTGATAGCCCTTTCTCTGAATTGCGAACCTACATCCAGATTTCCAAGATATACGGGCATTTCTTAAAGCTGTTTGAGGTATTTTTTCCCACTCCTCTCCCACAGCTTTCTGTAGTCTAATCATTGTTTCAGGTCTGCGTTTAGAAAGCGCTCTTTTTAGCAGTCCGAAGGCACAATATTCCATTGGTAACACATCAGCGGACTTTGAAGGCCTTGATTTCAAACTTCTTATGCGGCGCTCTAATTCATCCCTGAGGTGTTCTATGGGATTATGATCAGAGCTCTGTGCTGGCCACTCCACACACGGTACGGAATTATCGTCGAACCAAGCCGTGACAGTCCTTGCTTTATGGCTCGGTGCATTACCCTGCTGGTACCAACCAGGCTCAGTTCCCTAATATTGCCACGGAGTTGGCAAAACATAATTGTCCAGAATATCGAGGTAGACGTGCTGGTTAACGGGTTCGTCCACGATAACCAATGGGCCGGTACCATAGCACGAAAAACACCCCCACACGAGTACACTGCCAGCTCCAAACATGACTGTAGGAACAGTATACTGTGGTAAATAGCGTTTACCGGCTGCCGCCATAACCACACACGGCCATCAAAATGATGGATCCTGTATCTGAATTCATCAGTCCATAGGACCCGTTTCCATTGATCTACGGTCCACGATAAATGTTCTTTACACCATTCTAAACGACGAGTAGCATTCCGAGTGGGGATGAAAGGCTTACGAGCAACCGTACGACCACGGTAACCTATAGAATGAAGTTTTCTGCAAATGGCACGTGTACATACTGAGGTTCCAGCATTTTTTCCCACCTGTATACTGAGGTCTTGTGCAGTAGTACTCCGTCGATTAGCTGTAACGACTCTCCTGAGGCTTCCACGTCCTCTATCACTGATTTTCTTAGGTCTGCCGGTACGTTTTGCTGCTTCAGGAACACGTCATGTGTGTTCCACTTATTCAGTACATCCAAAGCAGCTGACTTGGGTATGTTTAAACGCCTCTCGGTTTCTCTTATGGACGACCCACTAATATAACACCCAACAATCTTTCCTTTCTCAAAGTCAGTTCTCTCCCGCCACTACATTTTCTCTCCGCCGCTACATTTTATATGAATGCGGTCAGCCGCAGGCTTGTTTTTATACCATTTGCAGCTGTACCGCGCTCCTTAACAACGCAGCGGATCCGTTTATTTGCTTTTGAAGGGGTGTCCGGTGACTTTTGTCAATATAGTGTATATATGAAGTACTGCAGATGTGACTTACATGTCAAGACGGCAAGTAGCAATGAAAATACCTTGTCAGTGTGCCTTAATTATGAAAGCAGTCGGCTCCTGATCTGAGGGACGTGGGTTCGAGTGCCACCATCGATAAATTTAGGTTTCACAACCGCTCTTACGTGAGCCATTTATGTGAAGCGGGCACATGTACCTTATAAAGTGGCACGGTAATGTTGATTCTGTACATCAAGTACTCCCGTTTTAAAATTCCACACAACATTGCTGTAGAGATGTTAGGGTTAATAGGAAAGAAAGCAATTTGTACCATGTTATGGATCCCAGTTGACCAGAAGTTTTCTAAACAGCGTCAGAAGGCGTCGATTTGCTCATGTGCCCCGGCCATGAATAATTTCCTTTGAACAAGCTAGTAAACAAGAAAGCTCGATTAGCTTCTCAGTTTCGTCTGAAAAGCTCCTTATTCATAATAGGCGTTGCTCTGAATTAGTAAAGAAAATCCGTGTTTCAATTTTCGTTCGCTAGGCGGCGCTGCGCATCTTCTTTCCAGAGTTGGCTAATTCTATTTCGTTGTGAGGATCTGTTTGTACGAGCTGAGCAAAACTCGTCTTCGTATTCCTTGCGCCAAATGTCATTACCGAAACGCCTTGAACACCACAGCTCGAAGCTGAAAGTCCCGTATGCATAACGACTCCCCTTCGCACGATGGGCATTTGAATTTAATGAGTAGATTAAGATTTAAAATGGCCCATTCTCTGTCTCCGTTCCAGTGACGCTGGAGTTCGGAAATGGCGATTTCTCCATTCGGAAGATAATCTCATTCGGTTCTCCTATTTCAGTATCTCCTCAAGTTCCGTGAAATATTTATTCAATTGTGCTCGTAAAGGATGCTAGAATCTGAAATGTGGCTTTTAAACGGGCAGCGGGACTTGTGTGCATCGTTCATTAAATTTTTTATCACGGTGATCATAATATCATGAATAATAGGGAGTCATGTGCAAGAGAAGATTTGGTTACACCTTATTTCAAGTGAACCTAAACACCGAACAGAGAGAGCAATAATGCCCAGATGATTACGTAACTGCAGCACTCTACCTAAGGACACCCGTTCCAAGGGTTTCGTCGTCCACTGGATGTCCAGTTCAAATGCATATTACGCTGACAGCAAGACCCCATTAAATTTCGAAAAAAGAAAAACAAAAACAGTTGATCCGTTAAAAGAGAAGAGCAGTGGAGATTTGAGTGTATAGTTCATCCAACTAAAGAAGAACCACGGGGTTCATTTATGTCTATGAGATTCTTGGCTCTTCTTTGCTGGATGGACTATATAGCGGAGATTTGAGTGTACATTTCGTTCAACTAAAGAAGAACCACGGGGTTCATTTATGTCTATGAGATTCTTGGCTCTTCTTTGATGGATGGACAATTAAGAGGATATTTCAGCGTATATTCTGACCAACTAAAGTAGTAGAACTTAGCGTATTTATGACTATGAGATTCTTGGCTGCTCTTTGATGGACTATATAACAAGTGATTTCGGTGTATGATCCGTCCAAGCAAATAAGAACGCCGGGGTGCCTTTATGTGTATGAGATTCTTGGCTCTTCTTTAATGGATGGACTATATAGAAGAGATCTGAGTGTATAGTTCGTCTAACTAAAGAAGAACCCAGGGGTGTATTTATTTCTATGAGATCCATGGCTCTTCTTTGATGGATGGACTATATAGCGGAGATTTCAGTTTGTAGTTAGTTCAACTAAACAACAACCATGGGGTGTATTTATGACAATGATATCCTTGACTCATCTTACGATGGACGGACTACATTTAATATCATTGGAAAGAAACGAAGATTCGGAAATACAGTAAAGCCTTCTTAACGGACACTCCTGAATAGCGCCCATTAGCTGAAAGTTTTGTGATCAGCAGTCCCGAAGTACATACAGTGAGTGGTCTGTCATAGAATTATCATTTATAAATGTAAAATAAGCAATTTAATTAATAACAGAAGAAAAAAGCCTCAATCAGTACTTGTAACAGGAAAAAGAACATCAAACGAATATCCAAAGAAGGTAAAGCCTTTGGTCTTAAAACAAATCCACCGACCCAAAGAGCAATCGCTAAGTCGTTAAAAATCTCTGCATCCGCTGTAAACAAGGTAATAAACAAAGATTTAAATCCAAAAAAGAAAAAAAAAGAAAAGAAAAAAACATTATGTTCACCATCTTTGCCTAGGCAGATGGCTGAGCGCAGAACACGTTGTAGACTTCTTTATGAAAATTTCTTAGCTGGAAACAGACGGAAATTTTTTGTGACTATTGATGTAGCATGGATCTACGTAAAAGAGTGCAGCCAGAAAAGGTTGATTTACTATCGCAAAAGAGCAGAAAAAGACTTAGAAATTTGGTTCCAAAAATCTAAAGAAAGTTTAAAAGTAAAGGAATCGTGATTTTAGCTGGTTTCTCGTACAATGGGATATTAAATTAAGAAAAGTTGAAGGGATATTAAAATCAATTCTACATATTACCAAAATAATATATAGCTCCCATACTTAAAGAGGAAATGCCATTGCTTTACCCACAGAGCCCTCAAAAGTAGAACTCCATCAGGATAAGATTACCAGTCTTTCATCCAAATCTACCGCCCTATTTCTTGAAAAAATGAAAAAAGAGCCGGGTATCAAGTCTGTACCTTTTGCTCATATTCCTTCAAAGCCCCTGATGTGTCACCAACTGGCTATTGTGCTTTCGGACTTCTACAAAAAGCGATCAGACCTAAAACAGAGACGGGTATCAAGTGTATACCTTTTGCTCATATTCCTTCAAAGTCCCCTGATGTGTTACCGATGGACTATTGTTCCCTTCAGACTGCTAAAGAGAGCGTTCAGGTCTAAAACAGAGACGGGTATCAAGTGTATAACTTTTGCTCATATTCGTTCAAATTCCCCCGATGAGTCATCAATGTACTATTGTGCCTTCGGACTGCTAAAGAGAGCGCTCAGACCTAAAACAAAGACGGGTATCAAGTGTATACCTTTTGCTCATATTCCTTCAAAGTCGGCTGATGTGTTACCAATGGACTATTGTGCCTTCGGACTGCTAAAAAGAGCGCTTTCTAAACGCAGACCTGAAGCAATGATTAGACTACAGAAAGCTGTGGGAGAGGAGTGGAAAGAAATACCTCAAATAGCTTTAAGAAATGCCCGTATATCTTGGAAATCTGGATGTAGGTTCGTAATTCAGAGAAAGGGCTTTCAGATTGAACATTGAACATTTAAGAAAAAATAATTTTATCTTAAACATTGATTTTACTGCTGGGAAATCGTTCTAAAAATGAGAGAACTTCTTCAGTATTTTGTTTTATCTCAAATCCTCCCCCCCCCCTCCCCAAAAAGGTCCATCACTTCTTCCTTTCTTTCACCAAAAAGACATGTGGCTGTACGACAGGATTACTGATAACATATGTTCTTACTGATGTACCCTGAGAAGTAGAAGTTTCTTCTGCGTAATCTACGTTCGTTCTATTTCATTTGAATTTTGTTTTAAGAAGAAGTTCCAATACAGAAAGAAATAAGATATAATACTTATGCTTATAAGGAATAGCAAATTAGCATTCATAGTACACAAAAAACGAAAGTTTTCTAATTTTTAACAAACAATTTTCTAAGAGGTGGTTGCTCCTCCACCATTAGTTTATTTCACACTGGAAAAATTTCTTTTGCTATGACAGCAAAAAAACAACAACTTGGAGTGGTAGCTAATTTCGCTAGTGAAAATAGGCACAGGAAATAGCCATGCTGTGAATACTAACTGTTAGCTTAGCGCATTTTGTAAACGCAGCAACATTTCTGGTTACTCTAGCAAGCAGTTCTTGCTGTCCTAGCAATAGTTTTGCTGGGTCTATCAATATTTCTGGTTTGTGAAGTAAGCAGTTCTTTCTGCCCTAGAAACAGTTTTGCTGGGTATATCAATATTTCTGGTTTGTGTGGTAAACAGTTCTTGCTGCCCTAGAAACAGTTTTGCTGGGTCTATCAATATTTCGTAGAAAACAAATTCATCGAAAACAAATTTGTCGAAAACAAATTCGTCGAAAACAAGTTCGTCAAAAACAAATTCATGGAAAACAAATTCATGGAAAACAAATTCGGCGAAAACAAATTCATCGAAAACAAATTCATCGAAAACAAATTAATCGAAAACAAATTCATGGAAAACAAATTCGTCGAAAACGAACTCATGGAAAACAAATTCGGCGAAAACAAATTCATGGAAAAAAATTCGTCGAAAACAAATTCATGAAAAAAAAATTCGTGGAAAACAAATTCACTGAAAACAAATTCATCGAAAGCAAATGCATCGAAAACAAATGCATCGAAAACAAATTCACTGAAAACAAATTCGTCGAAATCAAATTCATGGAAAACGAATTCATGGAAAACAAATTCGTCGAAAACAAATTCATTCGAAAAAAATTCGTCGAAAACAACTTCATCGAAAAGGAATTCATCGAAAATAAATTCTTCGAAAGCAAATTTATCGAAAACAAATTTATCGAAACACGATTTTTTAGAAATCGCCGAAATGGAGTTTAAGACAAGTGACCACAGAACAACTGGGCAAACGGACATGTGCCGACACCCACTTTAAGTGCCTCATAAAAATTGCAGTGTGTTGGTTTCAGACGTGACCCAAGTGTTATGGACTAATATTTAACGGCTAAGTAAAAGGGCAATAATACTAACTTGTTTTGGTGTCTAAACCTTATGAGTAAGACGAAATACATTCATAACGCTTAAATAATAAATCAAGCTAATAATGCTGCGCTTTTAGTTAAGCATCAAATACACTCATCGTCAAAAAATAGTTGCACCCAGAAGGAAGCAACCGACAGGAATGCAACTTGCTGGGTAAGTTTGACATCGTGAGACATGCGAATGATTCAAGTATCACGCTTGGCCGCGCACGTGACTCCAGCAAGGAGGTGTCGTAGCGCTGTGCCTGGCCGGCTATACAAGGTCGTCCCGCTGCGCGTGCTTGCCATTCTGACTCGTGCTTTTGTGTTGGTTGCATCCTTTGCAAGTAAAGTATGCCTCGGAGAAAAGTTCGGAAGCAATTCGAACAGTTGGAAGAGTTCGAGAGGGGCAGCATCGTCGGGCTCAGGCAAGCGAGATGATCTTATCGCCTTATTGCGCGTCATACCGGTCGTGCGCATATCACCACAACTCGGTGTTAGCGGCAGTGGATAGAACAAGGCTCGCAGAAGCGACAGAAAGGGTCTGGGAGACATAAACGAACCACGGAGAGAGAGGTCCGACATGCGCGGAGTGACCCAACAGCCACGATTGCGGATATTCAGCAAGCAGTGGAGCCCTCCACGCAAAATCCGATCAGTGCCAGCACAATTGGCTGATGGCTACACAACGTAGGACTACACGCACGCAGACCTTTACGACGAATGTCCTTAACACCGTTGCATCGTCGCCAGAGACTGCAATGTTGTCGTGGAGCCACGTGGAATGACAGCAGCTGATCCTCAGTGACGAGTCCCGCTTTTGTCTTGGAAGAGACGACCAACGAATCCGTGCGGTGGTGGCAACGTGGTCAACGTCAAGATGAACGGATTGTTGTCGAGCGTCGGACGTCCGGTTGGCCTGGTGTCATGGTGTGGAGTGCAATTGTCTACGTTGTCAGATCCCCTTTTGTGTTCATTTCAGGCACTTTGACGGCCCAACGTTTCGTTAATGAGGTCCTGCAAAGAGTGGCCCTACCTTTTCTGAGCGCGCACTCCGGTGCGATTTTCTAACAAGACATTGCTCGTCAGCATATTGCTGCTGTCTCGAGAGCTTGCCGTCATATCGCCGATTGAAAAAGTGTGGGATGCTATTGGACGCGCTATCAACACTCTACCCCTACCGCACAATCTGCAGGAACTGCGTGAGAAGATTCAAGCTGCATGGGATGGCTTATCGCAGGACATCATTAGGAACCTGTACAACTCCATGCCGAGACGTCTGGCATTCTGTGTGAGCAAACACGGCGGCCCGACGCTATACTGAGAGACACTACTTATTGGCGTGTAGCTCAATAAATATTGCACATATCAATCTCAATGTTTTATCATTTATTGTTCCTGGTAATGTTCATCTTCCACCCGAACAACATTTGAATCCGACAGGTCTTTGTGGATTAGGGACGGGCGACTGCTTATATCACGGTGGTCGTCAAACTCTCAATAAAAACAACAACTAACAATTCATCCGTGAACCAGATTTTTCACCCCCCCTACCACCAACTAGTCGATTGTCAAGTTGCAATGTTGTAGAAACTATGAAAAACTGTGACGACCTGTACACGAAACATATAAATTTGGCAGACGCGCAAAACACCTTTATGGGATTCTTCTATTCACTATTTGGCACAAAATTAAGTTGCCATACCACTGAGAAGGCCATGTCCAAAGATAACTCGTGGAAGCTCAGTTTTTCGATGACGTCTAAGGCTTTTGAGTGAAATAATTGCTATATTTTGGTATCGTAAACCTAGGTCTTGGTCGTAGCTCAAAATTCCGTTATTCTGGTATTGTCTCTGTAACAGTTATATAGCATCCGTGATCATATTCCGTATCCTCTCAACATTGCGGCTACTTTACAGCATTTTGACAGCATCCCTTCGTAGTCTTTTACTGACATGAAGACCGCGATCCGCAGTTAATACAAACGCATACACAACAAAGAAATAAACATCAAGACGACATCACAGATATCGTGGATAATGTTTTTATATGCTGAAAGTTTGATACCCACGCTTATATTGCCGAGCTGATGAGTGATTTATAGCACGGACTTTAGGGTCGGAGTTTTTTTTTTTTTTTTTGATTGGAGGTTTAACGACCACCGTGAGCAACTCAATGGGCTATAAGCAGTCGCCCGTCCCTAGTTTAGGGTCACTGGTTCCAGGGAAGGGAGAGAGCCAGTGCCGTAAGACAAACACAACATCCATGCCTGACCGGGATTCGAACCCGGACCCCTTACGGACGAATGATCAGAGGTCAGCGCCTTAGACCACTGCGCCACCGGGGCGGCGGTCGGAGTTTGAATACCGGCGCAAGGCATGGATATTGTGTTTGAGAAAGGAAGTCATACGCCCCTAAATTAGAGGCGTATGATTTCTTAAATGCTCTGAGTTGTTAAATTCCTACAGCAAAAGAAGAAAAAGTCCGCTTAGTGGCAAGACAAATTTTTTTAAAGAAGAATTAAAGTAAAAATTATTTTTTTTATAGACTTAACGTCCCTCATGAGCCCTTGAAGACATAAATCGTCACTAATCTTCAATTTAGTGCAGAGCTGTAAGACAAACGCATCATCTATGCCTTATTTGGGACTTGGACTCGGGATCAACTAAAATGATTGGTCAGAAGCCAATTGCTCTGACCACACACCAGGAACCAATCCATAAGCGTCCTAGTTTCATAAGCTTTCACTTACTGATATTTTTTTTTATTGAAAATTTAACGGCCACCGTGAGCAACTCGATTGGTTGTAAATGGCCGCCCGTCCCTGATTTAGGGCCATTTGTCCCAGGGAAGGGAGAGACACAGCGCCTTAACATCCATGCCACGCCGGAATTCGAACCCATCTGGGACGAATGATCAGAAGCCAGAGATGCGCCACCAGAGCGGCTTACTGACATTAATGCTTTATCTTCTGGGCGTATTTACGGTTATCTGGGTGTTTTTTTTTTCTCTTTTCGGGTTTAACGACCACCGTGAGCAACATGATGGGCTATAAGCAGTGACGTATCCCTAATTTAGGGCCACTGGTCCCACGGAAGGGAGAGGCACAGCGCCTTAACATCCATGCCTCACCGGGATTCAAACCCATCTGGGACGAATGATCAGAAGCCAGAGATTATACCGTTGCGCCACCAGGGCGGCTTACGGACATTAATGCTCTATCTTCTGGGCGTATTTACGGTTATCTGGGTGTTTTTATTTTCTCTTTTCGGGTTTAACGACCACCGTGAGCTACATGATGGGCTATAAGCAGTGACTTATCCCTAATTTAGCACCACTGGTGCTAGAAAAGGGAGATAACCAGTGCCGGAAGACAAACACAACATCTATGCCTCAGCGGGATCCCAACCCGGGCACTTCTCGCATGAATGATCAGAAGCCGGCGCTTAGATCACTGCGTCAGCGGGCTGGCAGTATTTCCCCCCCCACTTGGATGTCTACATAAAAAAAACGTGTTTGTTGATAAGCTTTTGAGCAACAGTGTATTCAAAAAATAATAAGCGGTAAGAATGTTGCGCTTCGATTTACATAAGAATTGAAGATTTGTGTGTATTGCGTATATCGATTCTGTATACGTCTTTCTCTGGTTATAATGGTAGAAATATGTTTTCAATATTTTATTTCTCTAAATATAAATAAAGTATGGTTTGTAGAGTTCAGTTTCTTAAATATGAGAGGCCTAAACGGCACTACCTTTCATTTTTCTATGACATTATGTAGGAAAACCCATCTCAAGTCGCGCGAGTGCTTTCGGGAACACATCTATGGCGTGAAGTCAGATGTTCACTGCATATGCGAATTTCCAGAATTTTTATGGCATATATTGTGATTTACAGCTGGGTAAAGAAAGTAATATCTTAAGGAGTTGGAGTCGAGTATTAAAAGCAAATGTAAGCGAAAGAGTAGAAAATGGGTTGGGGTGAAACACGGGATTAGGAATAGATATGAAATAATGGGGTAGGACTCTTATGAAATGAAATATCGATGTGAGATAGTCCTAACACGTGATGCGGTCTTTATTAAGACGTCAAGGTGCTTCGAGTCTCCATAAATTAAGAGATTAAAACTGCACCTAGTATCAACTATTCTCTACTGCGAAACCTTTCTTAAAAGTCACATAGACCAAAAACATTTACAAAAATGAATAACCCAGAAGCCGAAGGGGGCAATACATAGAGAGGCTTTAAACAAAACGCTACTGAAAACCAAGAAATTTGTTTAAAGATATTTCCACGTTAATATTCCATCTGCGCATTTGGTTTCTGGTGTTCTTAAAGCACGCAAGAAGATATAATTCAACCGCTAGCTGCGCGTACCGAACGTTAACGCAGTCGGAAAAAGCAAACGAAGAAGATAAGACTCACGGTTTAAAAACAGCAAAATAAAAAAAAAAAAAAAGAATTCTGAGCAAACCGTATCCATTATTCATGAACTACAACCATTCCAATGTAACAATGTTCATGTTTGCATAAGTTGCTGGCAGAGTCTTATCTAAATCGTTCAAGTTGCCTGTACTTGATGGTCCTACCTTACGATTAAGATATCATATACATTCTCAGAATTAACTTCTCACAAAAGAAAATTTGTAACAAAAATAGCTGTGAACTGAGGTATAAGTAATGTTTCGAGTTTTATTTCTCAGAACATTTTGCGACATGCATATTCATGTCAAACAAATATGTGATCATGTTATCACAGTATTTGTCCGCCTGTCTATACGACACCAGGTATATCCTTTTAGAGATATCGTGTTGGTAAAATTCAGTGATCCCAAGTAGCGCGCTACTTTTTCAGCAGCGTAGCACGTAGCGTCGAATAGAAAAATGTAGTTGTAGCATGGTACAAAATAAAGTAGCTTGTAGCGGACACAGAGATGGAGGCGGGCCAACGGGTCAACGTACCGACAATTTCGTACAGACAATTTTACCGACAATTTCTCGCGGGTCAAGCACGCCTGGTCAAGGTGTTCCTGACCAGATTTCGACCCGGTTTTATTTCAGTTTTTTTTTTTTTTTTTGAAAAGAAAAAAAAAATTCAAAGAAAAATTCGCACTCTGGAATTTTGATCACCAGAATTAGTTCGATATGCTCAAAACTGTTACTATGAGGACCTGGCAGCCTTTATTCCACTACCATGGAGGTTACTGATTGGAACTTTTTCTGCGAATGATGATATGGCCTATGACGAACAAGCTATTCTCTTTTCTTCTTATCGATCATCATATTGTGGCAACATGGAGCCAAATATATTTGGGGATGTCTCTGCATTTAATACCAGCCCCACTGTTTCTCTGTGACAGTCTGCCTAATGATGAGATTATAGTTAGTTCAGAGAGATCTTGCAAGTAGTTTTTTATACATTGTGTTTTAATTGCAAATAAATCTCGTATTTTAATTCTGCAATTGGAACATATTGGTTTAATTTAACGTACATTTTATGGAATACTAACGTTTAACTTGATATAAGTTTCTACGTATGTGTTTTGAGTTTGGAATTTTGTGATCGCTACTGCTGGCCGAAGACTGAAAAATGATTTGTCATGCAATATGAAGGAAGAGTGTCCGCAGAAGGAAAAGTGCCCCTTCCTTCTGAGTATCAATAATGAAAAAAACATCCGCATTTTGAAAACTTTCAACTCATTTATAAACTTGTAAAAATTGGTGTTGCTGTGCACATATTCTGAAGCTTGCTATGTTATCAAGAAAACAGGAAAAACTGAATTTAAACATACAACAAGTTGTTTAATTCAAAAATGTTGACTGCAGCGCCATCAAAATTAGGTGGAACAGCCTTAAAATTACTACTGAGGAACATTTTGACTCTCGCAGATGTGTCTGAAAACATGTGTAGAACAGTTCGGTTATGTCTTGCAAAGGACGATAGCTTCAATACTTCCTGTAAGTAAGTGAGTAAATTATACGTTTCTATAATGCCTTTGTTTGATTTCCATATAACCTAAGGTACCCACTGCGGAGAGACGTTTTAAAACGCCCTGTACTATATATCATCATCATCATCATCATTGTCAACCATTATCAATCCACTGCTGGACAAAGGTCTCCCCAAGTTTCCTCCACAACGGTCTGTCTTGTGCCAGTCTCCTCCATGTCACTCCCGCATACTTTCGAATTTCATCCACCCATCTTCCATGTGGTCTTCTTTTGGGTCTTTTCCTGTCCCTTGGAATCCAATCTAAAATTTCGGCTGTCCATCGATGGTCTGTTCTTCTGGCAGTATGTCCAGCCCATTGCCATTTCAGGGACTTAACTCTGATCATGATGTCTTCCACTCTTGTCATTTTTCGGATCCACGTGTTCCTCTTCTTATCTCTCCTGGTTACACCAAGCATGCACCTCTCCATGCTTCTTTGAGTTGTTCCAGTGCATATATATATATATATATATATATATACACTGGCGGAAAGTGAAAAAAGAACACCAAGAAAGAGACGTCTGATACCAACGAAATTTATACAGCATAATAACGGAATACAGAGGATAACGTGATCAAAACATTATGGCAAAATACAGATGTATTTGCTGGTAAACTGTAAAATAACATTTCCATGTAACATGGTTAGTACGAGGTTGAACCGCAATGAACTGCGTCACACAATTCTGGCATGGAGTCTGTCGTACAGATGTTGGATGTAAGCTTTTGGGTAGAACACCAAGAAGGAATTCGCGGACGATCATAAAATTTACATATGTTAATGGGGTAGAGTTTACGCAGGTGTGATATTAATTTCGGGACCAACCGGTAAGCGCTAACGCCACAGCACGGAATAATATGCAAATTTTCGTCGGTGGTATTTAAGGAGTACGGCGAAGTGAATGTAGTCAGTCGTCGGCGTACGGACACGTGCGAAGACCCCGAAGAAGCTGCAATGCCTGGACATGGAAGCCGTGTACGATTTCAGCAGTTATCGGACTTTGAGAGAGGTCGTCTAGCCGGACTCCGCGAGGCCGGGTGGTCGTATCGCCGTATTGCGGTGTGAATTGGACGGGAAGTATCGGTGGTGGTACGATGGTGGCGTAGATGGTCCGAGGAACATTCCCACACGGGAAGATGTGGAACCGGGAGTCACAGACTGACTGAAGAGCGGGCCGATCGACGCATAAGAAGAGCGGCGTTGGCAAGCAGAACATCCACTGCGACGCAAATCCGAGCAGCCGTTGCACGTGAGGTGACTGTGCGAATAATGTGCAACCGTCTGCTGGATGCAGGACTATTATAGGTGCACGTGTGCCTCTGGCATGTGTACCTCTGACTCCAGCCCACCGTCAGGAACGGCTGAAGTGGTGTCGCCAACGTCTGCACTCGAGAACGCAATGGCGATCTGTCGTGTTCAGCGATGAAAGCAGATTCTGCTTGGGAGCCTACGATGGCCGTATGCGTGTTCGCAGACGCACAGGGGAGCGTCTCCACCCTTCTTGCATCCGCCAGCGACACACAGGGCTTACACCTGGTCTCCTGTTGTGGGGAGCGATCAGACATCACTCCCGTACACAACTAGTGTTTGTACCGGGTACGTTAAACAGCACCTCCTACATCAACAACATCATTCAGCCCGTTGTTGTGACATTTGTAAGCTCGGTCCATCGTGGTGTTTTCCAGCAAGATAACGCACGCCCACACACGGCACGTGCAACGCAACATGCACTTCAGGGTGGGAGACAACTTCCATGGCCTGCACGTTCACCGGATTTGTCCCCCATTGAGCACGTGTGGGATTTTATGGGACAACGACTTATCCGGTCTCCACGGCCAGCCACGACCATCCCCGATTTACGCGTCCAGGTTGAGGATGCTTGGAACTCAATACCCTAAACTTACATCCAACATCTGTACGACAGACTCCATGCCAGAATTGCACAGTGTGACGCAGTTCATGGCGGTTCAACCTCGTACTAACCATGTTACATGTAAATGTTATTTTTCAGTTTACCAGCAAATACAGATGTATTTTGCCATAATGTTTTGATCACGTTATCCTCTGTATTCCGTTATTATGCTGTATAAATTTCGATGGTATCAGACGTCACCTTCTTGGTGTTCTTTTACTTTCCGCCAGTGTATATTTTACAGTTAAAAGCAGATTTGTCTGGGTAACTTACAAATTCGATTCGCGTTGGGTCCAATTATATGACGCCCGGGTACAAAAGTTTTGACTCGTTTCCAACTATGAGCGGACAACCACTCTACAAACTGCGCTACTCAACCCTTTAATCGGCTGGAACGAATTAACTAGGGGTCAGCAAATTAGGAGGAAGTCATTTCCAATGAATACGTATATGGGCTGCGGATGCCTAATGGTCAACATTCGTGACTGGCATGGAAAGGACTCCGGATCGATCCCAGGCAGGCACGAACCACTAAATATCCGCCGTGCGTCGGATGGGCATGCCAATATTTCCAATGAATACGTATATGGGCTGCGGATGCCTAATGGCCAACGTTCGTGACTACCACGGGAAGGACTCCAGATCGATCTCAGGCAGTCACGAACCACTAAATATCCGCCGTGCGTCGGATGGGCATGCCAAGATTTCCAATGAATATGTATATGAGCTGCGGATGCCTAATGGTCAACGTTCGTGACTACCACGGAAAGGACTCCGGATCGATCCCAGGCAGGCACGAACCACTAAATATCTGCCGTGCGTCGGATGGGCATGCCAAGACTTTCAATGAATATGTATATGAGCTGCGGATGCCTAATGGTCAACGTTCGTGACTACCACGGAAAGGACTCCGGATCGATCCCAGGCAGGCACGAACCACTAAATATCCGCCGTGCGTCGGATGGGCATGCCAAGACTTCCAATGAATATGTATATAGCTGCGGATGCCTAATGGTCAACGTTCGTGACTACCACGGAAAGGACTCCGGATCGATCCCAGGCAGTCACGAACCACTAAATATCCGCCGTGCGTCGGATGGGCATGCCAAGACTTCCAATGAATATGTATATGAGCTGCGGATGCCTAATGGTCAACGTTCGTGACTACCACGGAAAGGACTCCGGATCAATCGCAGGCAGGCACGAACCACCAAATATCCGCCGTGCGTCGGATGGGCATGCCAAGACTTCCAATGAATATGTATATGAGCTGCGGATGCCTAATGGTCAACGTTCGTGACTACCACGGAAAGGACTCCGGATCGATCCCAGGCAGGCACGAACCACTAAATATCCGCCGTGCGTCGGATGGGCATGCCAAGACTTCCAATGAATATGTATATGAGCTGCGGATGCCTAATGGTCAACATTCGTGACTGCCACGGAAAGGACTCCGGATCGATCCTAGGAAGGCACGAACCACTAAATATCCGCCGTGCGTCGGATGGGCATGCCAAGACTTCCAATGAATATGTATATGAGCTGCGGATGCCTAATGGTCAACATTCGTGACTGCCACGGAAAGGACTCCGGATCGATCCCAGGCAGGCACGAACGACTAAATATCCGCCGTGCGTCGGATGGGCATGCCAAGACTTCCAATGAATATGTATATGAGCTGCGGATGCCTAATGGTCAACATTCGTGACTGCCACGGAAATGACTCCGGATCGATCCCAGGCAGGCACGAACCACTAAATATCCGCCGTGCGTCGGATGGGCATGCCAAGACTTCCGATGAATATGTATATGAGCTGCGGATGCCTAATGGTCAACGTTCGTGACTACCACGGAAAGGACTCCGGATCGATCCCAGGCAGGCACGAACTACTAAATATCCGCCGTGCGTCGGATGGGCATGCCAAGACTTCCAATTAATATATATATCAGCTGCGGATGCCTAATGGTCAACATTCGTGACTGCCACGGAAAGGACTCCCGATCGATCCCAGGCAGGCACGAACCACTAAATATCCGCCGTGCGTCGGATGGGCATGCCAAGATTTCCAATGAATATGTATATGAGCTGCGGATGCCTAATGGTCAACGTTTGTGACTACCACGGAAAGGACTCCGGATCGATCCCAGGCAGGCACGAACCACTAAATATCCGCCGTGCGTCGGATGGGCAAGCCAAGACTTCCAATGAATATGTATATGAGCTGCGGATGCCTAATGGTCAACATTCGTGACTGCCACGGAAAGGACTCCGGATCGATCCCAGGCAGTCACGAACCACTAAATATCCGCCGTGCGTCGGATGGGCATGCCAAGATTTCCAATGAATATGTATATGAGCTGCGGATGCCTAATGGTCAACATTCGTGACTGCCACGGAAAGGACTCCGGATCTATCCCAGGCAGTCACGAACCACTAAATATCCGCCGTGCGTCGGATGGGCGTGATAAGCCGTAGAACCCCCAGCGTACTGTCCCCCTGGTTATTAACTAGGGCTTCATTCTCTCTATTTGTACCTCGCTTGTGTGACTTTCCTGAAGGACACTCCAGCGCAAATCTCTTATTTTCCCATTTCTAAGGGCTGTTTAAGACCTGGGGTGAACCACTCTCTTCCTAAAGGCTTCTAGACAAATCTCCAACGAATATATTCTCTGCCTAAGAAGTGGGTCGAACGCATCTGGAACGAATTAATTCGGGGTATACTTAGTGGTCCTAGTGCATTTAGATGAGTTATCTGAAAGTCCAGGGCATCAGAGAAATTTGTTTCCTCCATTTGCTTTGTTTTTTAAAAGTTGTCATTTAAGGGGATCATTAACACTAATCCTTTCTGTCTCATTATGTGCTGAAAAGGATATACACTGCCGGAAGGTGAAAAAAACACCCAGAAGGAATGCCGGTAGGGAAGTCATATTATAATATGCTAATTGTTAAGGGGCAGAAGAAACTCTGATCCAAATTGCAATGCCATTGGATGAAATAATGACGTCACTGCGGACGACAACATGCAAATGTACTCAACGCGTATTTAAGGAATATAGGGCGTGCAGAATGAAGTCATTCGTCTAGTGTCGTGTTGTTCAGTGCTCAACTTGCCCTTCAGGCTGTGCATCAACTCCCTTGGCCAGCACGCTCTCCGGACTTGTCTCCAATCGAGCATGTCTGGGACTGGATCGGATAAAATCTCTTCCGCGGACCCCGACAGGCAGCGACCATCTCTGAATTAGGCGTCCAAGTTAAAATAGCATGAAAGAGGTGCAACACCTTATTAAAAGATGCAGCTGTAATATTTAATGGTGTTCCTTTTTCTCTTTCCAGCAGTATAACAATGGTTAAAAACCTAAGAAAGGCAAAAGAAAAATGTTTTTAAACGAGTTGATGTCCGTGTCATGGTGACTATTCTTTCCCATTCATGCCTTGGGTCGTAGATCAGAAAGTAATGGTCTTGAAAAGAGTACTTATCACCTGTAACAGCTTAACAGTCGTCACGGGTGATAAGTACTCTAGTATGCCACTTGTGACGACTGCGTCACAGCGATGGTAGACAACCATTGTTTTCTATAACGTAAGTAAATTGTGTGTGAGGATCAATGAAATTCATATGTTGGATTAATTTTGGAATTTCAGAATGGTTTTCTTTCCAGAGAAGGAAAGTACACAGTGTGGCAAAGAATTTTAAGACTGGGTCTGTAAAATGAAATAGAAACAAGAAATTATAATTCGTTTTGGTTTGTTATTCAAAATAAGACCCTCCGGCTTCAGTACACTTGTTACAGCGATTTACTAATGATTCGAATGCCTTTTCCAGTTCACTTTGCAGAATTGCCTCCACAGCACGCGTCGAAGCTGTTTGTATGGTCGATATATCATCAAAATAACACCCTTTTAACGTCATTTTAAGTTTTGGGAATAAAGAAAAGTCGTAGGATGCTAAATCAGGCAAATACGGTGGATGATTCAACACACAGACGTTATTTTTCGCCAAAAATCTACGAACAAGAAGTGAGGTGTGACTGGGTGCATTATCGTACAACAAACACCAACTGTTTTCATCTCGATATTCTGGACGAATGCTACGAATTCTGCCCATCAAACGCCTCAAAACATTTAAATAAAACTCACCAGTAATTGTTTGTCCACTTGGAACAAATTCTTTGTGGATTATACCCTTACTATCGAAGAATGTAATGAGCATTGTTTTGATTTTCAATGTAACTTTTCTTGTTTTTTTGGCTTGTGGCGAGTTTTTTAACATCCATTCCGCACTTTATCGCTTTGTTTTAGGATCATATTGAAAACACCATGTTTCATCACCAGTAGCAATCGATTTTAGAAAGTTTGGATAATTTTCAGCGGCTGAAATGATGTCTCTGCAATGTGCACTTCTCCTTGATTTTTGTTCATTGGTTAACGTGTGTGGAACAAAGTTAGCACAGACTTTTGTTTTGCCCAAATCTTCATGCAGGATGGTTCGAATCGTTTCTTTGTTGATGTTTAAAGACTCTTCCATCATTCTTAGTGACGCACATAAATTTTTTGCCACGAAATCACGCACTTTTTCAATAATCTCAGGTGTCCTAGATGAACTTGGTCTTCCGGTATGCTTATCATCTTCTAGCGTCTCTCTTCCGTCCAAAAAACGTTTGTGCCACAGGAAAACATTTGATCTACTTAAACAAATCTCACCGTAAACTTGTTTCATCATTTGGTACGTTTCCGAGGCACTTTTACCAAGTTTTGCGTTAAATTTAATAACAGCCCTTTTTCCCATCTTAATAATTCAACATGGAAAAAATTTTACTTCTCAAATGAACGCCCGTTTCGTTTGAGTTACTTTAACAACTGCGCAGTACTTTTGGCAGAAAGCAAGCAGATGGTCACGGTTTATAACGCATTCGCGATTACACTGGTGGCGCCACCGTAGGCTGAAATCTAGCGCCAGTCTTAAAAGTTCTTTTTGTATCATATACTGTACATAGCACATCCATAGATCAAATTTCAAGAGCAGGAAAAGTTTTTCTTGAAAACAACGTATGTAGATTTCTCATAAAATAAGTGACAGCGATCTTCCCATGGATCTAAACCTGTCTGTTCACGAAACGTTCCGCGAAAAACAAAACTGTTTTTATCAAGCGCGTGGAAGCAACTGACAAAAACCTGTGACCGTTAGCACAGCTGATGATGTCACATGCGATATGAATATTACGTGCCATTCATCTCGAAGAAGCTGTTCCCAAAACACAGCGAAACCTTGGTCGACAAGAAAAATAAAATAAGTGCATAAACGCTGTTTTTTCTTAATCTTACAAGGATCAATTATTTGGGGTTTTCACCAATATATTTAACTCTAAATGCCATCTGAGAGAATACACATGAAGTTCAACCACAGAATTTGCATTTTAAAGCAAACATAAGCGGAAAAGTGAAGCGAAAATAAGTATTTTTCGAAAACAAATTAGTGTAGCTAGCTATTTTTCAGAGAATGTAATTGTAACAAACTACTCTTTCAAGAACGTAGTTGTTGCAGTAGCTACCTATTTTTGAAAGTCGATTTTCAATCGCTAGAGATATTCGAAAGTGACAAACATTTTTAAATATATAAGATTTTCATGGTGCACAATTATGTGACGAAAATACACTGACGGAAAAAAATCCCAACACCAAGAAGGGGTTGTGTTAGATAAACGACAGTTGGTAGGCGGTGAGAGTACATCTGTAAGATGACGTCTATGCAAGTTTCGCGCTCGGCGCATACGTGTGGCGCTAGTAGCACCCCTCGGAACATGCAAAGCAGGTTTGCTGTAAATACGCTCTGTAACGTTCGTGAGCGTTAGTTATCGTTGAGATTCGACGTAGGGTGTTGATGTTAGTCAAGAATGCCTTTAAGAAGACGAAGAAGCCATTATCAACAGCTCACGGAGTTTGAACGAGGTCGTGTAATAGGGTTACGAGAAGGTGGATTTTCTTTCCGCAATATTGCAGAACGACTTGGCAGGAATGTAGCCACTGTGCATGATTGTTGGCAGCGGTGGTCAAGGGAAGGTACTGCCTCAAGAAGACCGGGTTCCGGCCGGCCACATGGCACTACTGAGAGGGAAGACCGCCGTGTACGGCGTATGGCCGTGGCGCATCGTACCGCGTCTGCGGCAGCAATTCGAGCTGCAGTTGCCACCACAGTGACACAACGAACTGTTACAAATCGGTTACTTGAAGGACAGCTCCGAGCCAGACGCCCTGTAGCGTGCATTCCACTTACTCCAAACCACTGCCGTTTGCGACGTCAGTGGTGTCAAGCTAGAGCTCATTGGAGGACGGAGTGGAGATCTGTTGTGTTTTTTGATGAAAGCCGGTTCTGCCTGGGTGCCAGTGATGGCCGTGTTTTGGTTAGAAGGAGGCCAGGTGAGCGCCTGCAACCAACCTGTCTGCGGCCGAGACACAATGGACCTACACCTGGAGTTATGGTCTGGGGAGCAATGTCCTATGACAGCAGGAGCACTCTCGTGGTTATCCCACGCACCCTGACGGCACAGTTGTACGTCGGTCTGGTGATTCAACATGTTGTGCTGCCATTCATGAACAGCATTCCAGGGGGTGTTTTCCAACAGGATAACGCTCGCCCGCATACCGCTGTTGTAACCCAACATGCTCTACAGAGTGTCGACAAGTTGCCGTGGCCTGCTAGATCACCAGATCTTTCACCAATCGAGCACGTATCGGACATCATTGGACGACAGCTCCAGCGTCACCCCCAACCAGCATTAACCGTCCCTGCATTATCCGACCAAGTGCAACAGGCATGGAACTCCATCCCACAAACTGACATCCAGCACCTGTACGACACAATGCATGAACGTTTGCGTGCTTGCATTCAACATTCTGGCGGTTACACCAGTTATTAATGTACCAGCATTTCACATTTAAAATGGCTCTTCTCGCGCTTACAACAAGCTGTGATCTTGAAACCTTAATCGATTAAATATGTTACCTATACAAATGTATTGCCGCCATTTCATTCCTCTACATCTATTTTTTCGTGGTGTTGGGATTTTTTTCCGTCAGTGTATGTTCTTGCATTTGTCGTGATATCTCAGTTTTCCGTAGTGAACTTTGGATCCGATCGAGGTCAAATTGACTGCCATTTTCAACTGTCCCTAGTGAACTTTGGATCCGATCGAGGTCAAATTGACTGCCATTTTCAACTGTCCCTAGTGAACTTTGGATCCGTTTGAGGTCAAATTGACTGCCATTTTCAACTGTCCCTAGTGAACTTTGGATCCGATCGAGGTCAAATTGACTGCCATTTTCAACTGTCCCTAGTAAACTTTGGATTCGATCCGGATCAAATTGACCGCCCAGGTGGCGCTGTGGCCTAAGCGATGGCTTCTGATCGTTCGTTCGGAATGGGTCCGGTTTCGAATCCCGGTGAGGCTTGGACGCTGTGTTTGTCTTATGACACTGGCTCTCTCCCTTCCCTGGAACCAGTAACAATAAATTAGGGACGGGTGACTGCTTATAGCCCATTGAGTTGCTCACGGTGGTCGTTAAACCTCCAATAAAAAAAAACTCAGAGCAAATTGACTATCATTTTCTGTGTCTATCTCATGATAGACAAGCATACATCTTTGTCGCACGATAAATTCCATTATTGAATTCAAGCAAAATACATGCATTTTGCCCTTTTTATTCAAATCAAATGACGCGCTCATTGTACTCAAAACTTCGGCATATGTTGTACTTTTGATATTACCCAGATATTTCATAGCGTGCAGTTACAATAACAAACTGATCAATTCCCCGGAAAAGTCTGAGTCAGTGGTTTTTCGCTTATCTTAGTAGATTTGTGAAAGGCTATTAGCGCAGAAAATGTAAATGCGTCCTTTAGAAGTCGTTCACGGATGTTTCATACATATTAAAGGGTTTTAGAATGAATGCTTGGCTTGTCATACTACCGAAAACATTCCCTATTCCATTACAATTATCCGTAACGGTTGCCATGGTCATCTAGTAAAATGAGATCTTTATCACTCAGAGCCAGATGGGCAGGTCCACGAGATAAAGCCTACAACGGCCTTTCGCGCTCTGAAACTCCCAAGTCAGTGGACAACAATGTGGCAAATGGAAAAGATACTCAAGATGGGATTGATGTGATACTCACGGCTTAATCTCCCCACGTTTGGTTTCCATGGCAACTCTTTCCCTCTTCGACGCCTTTGGTGGCTGGTCGTGACTTTTCCCCAATACGCCCCAGCGATTTTTACTTAATCTGCTATTTTGTGGAAAAACCTCGGGGACTTTTACTGTCGAAGAAAAGAAAAACAATGTAATGTACACTACAGACCGTCGCATAGGCTTCACGCGATTGTTTGCCAGACTGCATTCACATAATGAGAGCAACATATCTTTTAGAATCTCAACTGAATTTAAGGGGTTCCCCGTCTTCCTTCCTCCAGTAAAAGTTCATTTCCGTTCTTTCCTTACAATATTATTCACTAGATAGCTAATGATCGGATCGATATGCACTGCCCTGCTATTAATATCCGGACATCCTTCTATTGATTGTGAATCAAGTCCTACACAGGCACCACGTCAAAGACCTAATTACAAATTTGTTCCTAGGTCTACGATGAGAACATGCGAGTTCAAAATTCATAGATCGACAAATCTAACCGATTTCCAACGCTGATTGATAAAGACGTGCGACATAAACAATCGCTTCGAACATAATATTTCAGCGGCATTGAAGATACATAGCTCGACAGTTGGTGACGTCATAACGGAAGCGGACTGGGACTGAATCTGCAGAGAATCAACCCCGTAAACATCCGAAGCTAACAGAACGTAACAGGAGAGCTCTACAGAAAACTTTCCATTCAAAACGCAAATCAACACTGTATCAAATCACGCAAACCCTATGTGAAACTATTCGAACTCATGTTAGCACCAGTACAGTAGGCAGCACTCCTCTACAATATGGGTAACCACAGTCAAACCCTATGTGAGACTGCTCGAACTCATGTTAACACCAGTACAGTGTTCAGGACGATGCACGACAAAGGTCATCACAGTCAAACCCTACATGAGAGTATTGGGACTCATGTTAGCACCAGTACAGTGCTCAAGATACTGCAGGACATGGGTTACCACAGTAAACCCTATGTGAGATCATTGGGACTGATTTTAGCACAAGTACTCTGTACAGGACGCACACGACATGGGTTACCTCAATAAAATCCTACGTGAAACTATTGGGACTGATGTTGTTAGCACCAGTAAGTGTTCAGGACAATGTAGAATTTAAGTTGCCACAGTTCTATATAAAACTATTGGGACTGATATTAGCACCAGTACAGTGCACAGGACGCTGCAGGGCATTGGTTACCACGGTCAAACCCCATGTGAGACAATTTGAACTGATGTTAGCTCCAGTGCAGGGCATAGTTTACCACAGTTAAATCCTATGTGAAACTACTGGGGCTAATGTTAGCAGCAGTACAGCGCACAGGACGCTGCACGGCATAGCTTACCACAATCAAATCCTGTGTGAGACTGCTAGGGGTCAGCTCCAGTAGAGTGTGTAGGAAGCAGCACGACATGGGTTACCACAGTCAAACACTATATGAGAGTACTGGGACTGATGATGGCACACGCACTGTGCACAGGACGAGCACGACATGGGTTTCCACTCCCCAGCAGTCATTCACAAGCCCCTAATAACTTTGACTAACGTCACACGCAGACTAGCCTGGTGTAAGGAACTTAGATTTGGATTACAGACCAATAGAAACCTTTGTTGTGAACTGACGAGCATGGATCCGATGGTCGTCCTATGGTGTGGTGGATGCCGGGAGAAAGATACTGTTCTAACTATGTCGTTCGGACAATGAAGTTTGGTAAAAACAGCGTAAGAGTATGGGGATGTTTTGGGGTTTCGACTTGGGCCTTTAGTAGTTTTAACCAACACCGTGAATTCTGAGCTCTACTCAGTAGTCCTGGACAGTTATGCACTACCAACGCTGTGGCAGTGCTTTGGGGAAGAACCATCCCTCAATCAGCAGAACAACGCACCATGTTATACTATAAGGACGAAAACCATGAGTTCTACCTCTACATTCTGGACAATTGTGCACTACCACCGTTGTGGTAGTACTTTACATGCACTACCACCGTTGTGGCATACCTCTATCAGCAGGAAAACGCACCATGTTATACTATAAGGATAAAACCATTAACGCTGAGCTCTACGTAGAAGTCCTGGACAATTATGCGCTACCAACGTTGTGGCATTACTTTGGAGAAAGCCCATGCTTCTATCAGCAGGACAACGCACAATGCCATATTTAATAGCGTCTTTCAAGTTGGTCTGAGGACATTGTCATTCAACAGTTGAACTGGCCAGGCCAGAGTCTTCTTCTGAACTCTACAGAGAGTGATTCGTACAAGGTGTTTCGTTGGATGCGTGGAAATAGAGTTCGCCCAACAAACAAAACGAACTAGTAACTGTTTTGAAGGCCGAACATACCGATGTATACTTACAAAATAAAAAAGAAGCTGGTCGCGAGTATTCCAAGAAGACTAAAGGTCGTCGTAAAGACTAACATTTTCAGTACAAAACATTAAATTTTCTGTTAATAAAGATCATTTGCAGGCATGCAGGTATCCAGGTATTAATGATGTATGTGTAAAGGCAAAAGTTAACTCAGGACTGCCTGCTACGAGTGCAGACACAGTTGGTTGTATTCAGACGCCCTTTCTGTGAGGTAAAAAAATCGAACCAGTATTTTCATCGCCTGTTTAATTTACCGCAGCCAACGGGATCGCTGAGAATGAATCTTGTTCTGAAACTGAAAATACTTAAAGAATAAGATATAGTGCCTCCAAGGTGGCCGCGCAGTCTAAAGTGTGGTTTCTGAGTAGTCGTACGAGCTGGGACAAGGTTCAAGTCTTGGGTGAGATATGGGTTGCTGGTATACCGGTCTCGTGGCACGAAATGTTAAATTAGGGACGGAAGACTGCTTATAGTTGTTAGAGTTGTTTTACGATGGTAGTTTAACCCCAAAACCAGAACAACAAAAAACATACAGTGGTAGCCAAAATTGTGAACACTTTTTGAAAATTTCGTGTTTTGGAACTGTGCAGGAAATGTTATGTTTCACTAAATGCAAATGTACATATATTAATTGAAAGATAATTTAATGCTGAATTCACTTGTTGTGTCCGAATGGTGTGCAGTATTGTAATGTCTTGCTTACGGACGCCGCAGTATACACGAAGAAAGCCGCTGACAGTCTTTCCGTGAGCTTTCCGAAAATGATACACATAGCGTGGGTCGTTCATGCTTTGCACATGCTATGTGTCCGAACACTTTATAATAAAGTGGACAAGTTAGTATTGAATGGGAAAAAATTGTTTGATAAATAGCCAACAAAAATCAATCGTTTCAAAAAGGAGAATCCTGATCTCCCACCTCATTATACACCCGTAGTCTCACACTGGGGTACCAGGCTAAATGTCATGGTATACTATGACGATCATTTTGAAAGCTTCATTTGTTGTCCATGAAATGTAAAAAGACAATGCTTCTTCAATTGAGATTGTTCAGCATTTAATGAATGATACTAGTTTATGGTGAAAATCCTCCAAATACGTGGAGACAATGTAAATTGACAAAGTCGTCGCTCTTTCCACGTTTTTCTTCAATTAACACACAGCAACCGAAAAAAAAAAGACGATGTAAATAGACAAAGTCGTCGCTCTTTCCACGTTTTTCTTCAATTAACGCACAGCAACCGAAAAAAAAGACAGTATAAATAGACAAAGTAGTCGCTCTTTCCACGTTTTTCTTTAATTAACGCACAGGAATCGAAAAAAAAGACAATGTAAATAGACAAAGTCGTCGCTCTTTCCACGTTTTTCTTCAACTAACGCACATCAACCGAAAAAAAAAAAGACAATGTAAATACACAAAGTCGTTGCTCTTTTCACGTTTTTCTTCAATTAACACACAGCAACCGAAAAAAAAAAGACAATGTAAATAGATAAAGTTGTCGCACTTTCCACGTTTTCTTCAATTAACACACAGCAACCGAAAAATTGTATTTCCACACCGCTGGGATCGAACCCCAGATCTCTTGATAACTGAATCTAAAGATATGGGGTTCGATCCTAGCGGTGTCAAAATACAATTTTTCCGTTGCTGTGTGTTAATTGAAGAAAACCGTGGAAAGAGCCATGACTTTGTATATTTGATACTACTTTAAAAAGAGACTTGGCTTACATACAAGGGTTGAACAGAATAATGTGGGAACCAGGGGAAAGAAGGTTTTACGTACTTAATAGGGTGTGGGACCACCTTTTACATTCAGAACCGCTTGAATTCTCCTTAGAATGGGCACATACAAATCTTAGATGGTGGTTAGTGTGATGTCACACCATTCTTCATGCAGAAACTGCTCCAGGTCATTGAGAGATGCAGGAGGAGGATAACGGGATCTTATTGTATTTTCCAACACAGTCCACAGTGGCTCGATGATGTTTAAGTCTGGTGGTTGGGGAGGCCAAGGAAGGTGGGAAAGTTCGTCCTCACGTTCCTCAAACCCTGATTGGACATTCCGAGCTATGTGAATTGGGGCGTCATCATCTTGATAGATGGCATCCCCTGCAGAAAACAATGCCTGAGCCATTGGATGGACTTGGTCGATTAAAATGGTTTCATACGCCCTGCTAGTCATAGTCATCCGTCCTTTCAATATGATCAGGGGATCTGCTGAAAATCACAATATGACCGCCCAGAGCATGACAGAACCACCACCATGCTGCACTGTTGAGAGCAGACAGTCTGGGTTGTACGCTTCTGACGGTGTTCTCCACACGTAAACACGTCCTGCAGTGGGGAATAGTGTGAAAGTGGATTCATCCGACCACATTACATGCTTCCATCCATCGGCAGTCCATGTTGAATGCTCATGGCACCACAGCTGTTTTGTTAACAGTTTTCTTCGATTGCAAGGCGTCGTACACAAGGAATTCCTTCAACATGGTCGTACAGTCACTATAGAAGAGTACGTCAACGTCCTGAAACTTCTCCGAGAATCAGTGAGACGCAAGCGACCCGATGTTTGGTAAACCAACTCCTGGGTGCTCCATCACAATAATGCGCCGGCTCACAGATCCCTCCTGGTGTCCGATTACCTGTCCAAAAATCACTCCCGTTCTTCCACAACCAGATTATTCCCCTGATCTCGCCCCGTGTGATTTTTCCTTTTCCCCCGGATGAAGAATTTGCTTATGGGGCCATGCTCCTCAAGTTCCGAAGAAGTGCAACAAGCTGCGACAGAGGCACTGGAGAATGTGGCAAAAGAAGGCTTGTAATCTGCATTTAAATCTCTGTATGAGCGCTGGCAGAAATGCGTAGGTGTACAGGGTAAATACTTCGAAGGAAACACCGAATAAACAGGTATTATCTGTACTCATTCTTTTTTAATATAAAAAGTTCCGGAACTTTTTGAACGTACTGGTATGCAAAGCGGACTTCCTGTAAGGAGGAACGACTTCGTTTTTTAAATAACGGTCATTGTTTCGTCACAGTAAGCATAGCTTTGCGATAGAATATCTAGATATGGCATTTATAAAATAGCAAAAAAATATAGTGTTGAAGTAGTTGAACTATAATTTAATTCAGGAAAGAAAGTTTATGAATACAATATTTATATTTTAAAAGTCTACTATAAATTGATAACGAGGAACAGTACACCAATTATGTAGAATATAGTAACACCATACTAGTGATCCGATTTATTGGCGTAGGAAAATATACATAAGTATTTCCAAGCTTTCGCACATCAACCAGATGGCTTTGTACGTCCCCTCTTAAACTCGCTCAACTGCTCGTACTGTGCACGGATGTAACGTCGAGGCATATTGACAGTCCGTGGAGGTTAATTCAACTGCAATTTCCTGTCATAATTGCCCCTGTGTGCGAGCATTGCTCTTTGGGGGGGGGGGATTAACGACCACCGTGAGCAACTTGATGGTATAAAAGCAGTCGCCAGTCCCTAATTTAGGGTCACTGGTTCCAGAGAAGGGAGAGAGCCAGTGCTGTAGGACAAACACAACATCCATGCCCCACCGGGATTCGAACCCTTACCAATCATGGATGAATGGTTTTAAGCCAGCGCTTAGACCACTGAGCCACCGGGGAGGCACATTGCTCTTGATGCGCGGTTGCCATGCGCAGTGGCGGGCCACTATTTAGACATTGGTTGTTATTTTTTGATCATTTGTATATTCGGCCTTGTGGTAGTTGCATGCGGAGTTTCATCAGGATCAAGCGACTTTCTCGGGGTGTTTTTTTTTTCTGAAAAAGTTACAATCGTTGAAGAAAATATATTTTTATTTTTAGCAAACGTTTTCTGTGAATACTCAAAAAACGCATATAGCGTATTAAATCCGTTTATTTTTGTGGTGTAATAAGCACAAATATTTGCCAAGCTTTCGCACTCACTCCACTGGGAGGCTTTTTCAAGACAATGATAGACATAAAAATTCAGGGAATTGGAACACGTAAGGAACAAAGATGAATTTTTTGAAAATAATTTTTTCGAGAATAAGCTGAAAACACATCTCGCGGCGCGATGTTTAATTGCGGGATAAAAATTCATGTAATATGTTCGTGACGCCACCCACGTTATTTTGAAACAAGTTAGTAAAATCATGCAATGCATTGATTATGATACGCTTTCCAACATACCAGAAATCATTACTCAAGTTATGAGGATAATGGCTGTAGAATAAATATCGCTTCTATGACCCGACCTTTGACCCCATTTCGATGATATTCAACAGAACTGGTAAAGTATACTTCCGGAAGAACATGAAAAGTTTTATCTCAATTGAAGCATTCTTACGTAAGTTATTACGCATAAGGGCAATGGAATGGAGCCCAATCCTATGTCCTGACCTTTGACCTCATTTCACCCATTTTCAATAGGATTCGTCCCCAGATGGTCCCCTACCACGTACTAAAAGTTCATCGAAATCAAACCATTTTTACGCAAGTTATGGCGCATAAGGGCAATGGAATGATACCCCACCTATGTCCTGACCTTTGATCCCACTTCACCCACTTTCAATAGGGTTCGTCCCCAGGTGGACCTTATTGACATACTAAAATTTCATCGAAAGCGAAACATAGTTACGCAAGTTATGACCCATAAGGGCAATGGAATGCATCCCGCCTCTATGTTCTAACCTTTGACCCCACTTCACTCGTTTTCAACAGGGTTCGTCCCCAGGTGATCCCCTATCATATGCTAAAATTTCATCGAAATCGAACCATTTTTACGCGAGTTATCGTGCGGACAGACGGACAAAGCTGGAGCATATATACGCTTCTTCAACCTACGGTTGGAAAGCGTAATGCGTTTCATGATTATCATAATCTGGTGTATTTAAAATAACTTAATGTTTTCTGTTTTTAGTAAATTGTTTTGAAATTATTAACATAGGGAAATAGATTTTTTCCCGTTTTTAGCACCTTAAATTCCCGATTTCTAATGATCATAAATCCGTTCGAATTTGAAAAACTTATTACAAATTAAATCGTATGGAAAGTTGACGTATAGTCAACGCTCAGCTGTAGGTTCATATTGCACGCGTGAGTTTGTAACGAGCTCGGATGCCGACTGGAGTTCCCGTTCAGAATTCGAGCCTGTATCGGCTTCCAGGAAAGTAGGCTCCCTATGGTATTAACAGCAACTGAACGGAGAATTAGTCTTTCTCTATTGGACATTCGAATAGCGGCTCTTCCTGTCAGCTACGATCTGAAGAATGCGCGACTACAATTCATTTGTCAATGCGTCCTTATTTAAAATTCAACGTCTTCTAAAGAAGTGAGTTAACGAGAATCAAATACGTTTCTCCGAAGGCCCATGGATTGAATAGCAGTGTCGATACATAACTCAAGCATATTAATGGGTATCGAAATCGAATGAGTGAACGAATTGATGGCAAAAGAGATCACCTCATCGCCTCAAATTTTCCTCTTCATTAGGCATCTGAGTCATCTGGTGTAATATTAGCACCGTATTCGGCGAGGCGGTCATCCTTCTCATGAATGATGAGCTGCCACTATGTTATCTCCTACAGGTGAGTCATCTGTCACGAGTGTCTAAGGTGTCATAGTTAGGCAAGACACATATGAATGGTTTCAACGGCGAAGCACAGATTCATCTTAGTAAAAGACATAACGAGTCAAACTTTTTTGCTACCGTATTATTAATCTGTCAGCTTTAATACCACGAGTAACTACAACATTAATAGCTGTATTCCGGGTGTCAGAATAACTGCACGATACTGATTTCACGGAGGTTGAGAATACATGCTTCAACAGTCACAGATTGCTGCCGAGGAAAATTGTCTAACGATGGAGCAGCATTAATTTTCTAATAATATCAACCATACCTAATGCAGTTTTACATGACGAGCGATCGGTTCTGGTGAAGAGTGACAAACGTACTATATGAACGCCTACCGAAAGTTCACAAATCACCGATGTGAAACGGTCGTTGCTTTTACTCAGTATGCCGTTTGTATTCTTTGATATCATTCTGTCTATGCTTATATATAAAGCAATACAACGTTTGTCACAAATATTTTATGTTTTTTAAGTCGACCGAAGTTTTGCCGCGTTCTGACCTAGCTTCATCAGGACGAATGACACGTAAATATTCAAATCGTACATGACATCGTAAATGGCGTTTATAGTCACGGGTTTTATTTAGTTGCTACCACGCGCTTGATAGAAATTGTTTGGATGTCATGTCGTTTACAAGTTCCGAAGAATTCTGATAAATATGGAAAGCTTCCAAAATGTGAAGTTTGGTGGTTAAGGTGGACGTCAAGTAATTTTGCTTCCTATACTTCCACAATGGAAAAACTTTTGTACACATTTCCTTCACAATTAGTGTGTTCCCAAGGATGAAAATTTGAACGTCGATTGAAATAGCTTCTTATTATAACTTGGAATACTTAATATTTTCTAAAACATAACCATAATTATATTAAAAATCAATAACGTTTCCTTTGGTGGTGTTGAAACCAGAAAAAAGATGGCGCGACCTGTACTTTGATGACGTCAGTATGCAAACAAATGTTGGATTGCATAATTATGGTTATGTTTTAAAAAATATTAAGTATTCTAAGATATAAAATAAAGCTATTTTTAATTGATGTTCAAATTTTCATCCTTGGGAACGCATTAATTGTCCAGTAAAAAGATGCCGCGACCTGTACTTTGATGACGTCAGTAGACAGACAAATGTTGGATTGCATAATTGTGGTTATGTTTTAGAAAATATTAAGTATTCCAAGTTATAAAATGAAGCTATTTTAATCGATGTTCAAATTTTCATCCTTGGGAACACATTAATTGTGACGAAAATGTATACAGATGTTTTTCCATTGGAAGTATAGGAAGCAAAATTACTTGACGTCTACCTTAAATCTGGCTTACGAATTAGTTTTGCTTCTTCAAAGAGAAATTTATGGTCCTTTTCATAACAATGTTTAGCCATCGATGACTTCTTTAGGTCACAGTTCCGAATATAGATTTTGTGTTCTTTCAATCGAAAACGGATACGGGTCTGTCCTACATACAAAGCGCTACATTCACATGGAATTTGATAAATTCCCCACGAGTTTTATCTTCAACATAGTCCTTTGATCCTAAAACGTTCGTTTTGTTAATGGGTTTAAGAATCCCTTCAAAATTAAGGGTTTTAAGAATTTTTGAAATTTTGAAGGCAATGTCACAGAACAATGGAATTATGGCAAAAATCTCTGGCAATGGGCGCATCACAGGAGTTAACGTGGAGGCAGGCTTCGGTTTCCGGAATTTTGTTAGAGCCTTATCAACACTGCAACACCAAGAAGGACACGAGATAGCAAAGCCAGATTTACTGGACACATAACAGCAGATACAAAGATGAAACGATTGAGCTTACAGGCCCGTGCGACTTGAGGAACACGCAGACATCAATAGTTCGCGTGGCCCCCATGGCTGGCAATAACGGCCGCTACACGCCGCGGCATCGAACGAAAGAGGCTTTGAATGTAGGCTTGGGGTATGTCGGTCCAGGCTGCTTCCACACGTTGCCACAGTTCATCAGGCGTAGCCGCGGGTGGTGCTTGCCGGGTCACTCGGTTGCCGATCAGCGACCAGACGTGTTTGATGGGCGACATATCGGGAGAACAGGCGGGCCACGGCAGCAGTGACACCTGGTGGGCCGTGAAGAATTGTTGCACGATGCGTGCCACGTGCGGGCGCGAATTGTCCTGTTGAAACGTGACCGCTGGCAAGTCCTGCAGGTAAGGGAGGAGGACTACAGGCTCCAAAACGGCGGAGCTGTAGTGGTGGCTGTTGAGTGTACCGGCGATGTGTACCAGTAGGGTGCGGGTGTCATATCCAATTGCGTCCCAAACCATAACGCCAGGCGACGGACCGGTATGGTGATGCATAATGCAGGCGTCATACAGTCTCTCGCCGCGGTGCCGCCACACGCGGATCCGACCATCGTGGTGTTGCAGGCAGAAGCTGGATTCGTCGGAGAACACAATGTCGTGCCATTCCGTAGTCCAGGTGCGGTGTTCAACATCCCACTGCCGCCGCACTCGCCGGTGGCGTAACGTCAATGGTAATCAGAGCAATGGGCGCCGTGCGACAAGTCCCCGCTGCTGCAGACGACGTCGAACGGTACGTGCTGACACAGATTGTTGCGCAACACACCCTAATTCCTGCGCTAACGTTCGTGATGTGGCGGTGCGAGCCGTCAATATCCGCGGCACAACATGCCGGTCCTCTCGCTCGGTGGCGTGCCGCGGCTGCGTCAATCACTCACGTCGGTCCGTTCGTCCCTCCTGCACCCACCGAATCCATACTCGCCTCACTGTGCCTGGATGTCGTCCCACACGGGCGCCGATGTCTCGGTACGATAAACCGCTGTCGCGATAAGCCACTATTCGTCGTCTGTCGAACTCTGAAACGTGCTGGAATGACTGTCGTATTCTGCGATGAGGCATCAGGAAGCTTCCCACGCACAGAATTGAAGCTTCCCACGCACAACACACTTCCAGTACTTAGACCCCGCCTTCTGTGCATCCTTCTTACAGTGCTTCTCGGTGGCGTGCCGGGCGCACATGAAATGCAATGCTAATCGTTTGCATGTCCTCTCGCGTGCGACGCATGCTGCGAATTTCAGGCCAAGCGGATGCTTCATTCTTGGTGTTACATTTTGGGTGGCGAGCAGTGTACGTATAATGGAAGGGTTGTATGCTTCCATTACAGACAAGGTACTGCAACACGTTTAAGGAAATAAAGTCCTTTTTCCAAACTGCCTTTATCTGAACATATATATAATATATATATATATATCGCGCGATATACGTAACTGTAAAAGGCGCTGAGTTTTTGTTGCCGAGGGTGATTGGACTTGCATGTGGGGGTGAGAAAACAGCGAGAGGCTTCCGATAAATTGTGGTTGCGAGAGATCTTTTTGAGCGAGTAACCAGGACGTCAAGGAATGGTAGGCATCCGTGATTTTCTGTTTCGTAGCTGAATTGAATATGAGAATCAATGGAATTTATAAGTTTGATTAACCCAGTGAAACCTTGGTCCATTTAAAAATATATATATATATTTGTGACAAACGTATTTATAATTGTCACAAGACTAGTCTCTGATTTCAAGAATCTGTCTATACTTGCTTGCTCCTTCCTCTTTTTCTCTGCCTGTCGGTTTGTTTTTATACCTGTCTCTTTTTCTGTATTGTTTGGCGTAACTCGTTTAAGACACAGCAACAGTGAACAGATGCTATTACGAAATTCATTCACCATAACTGACGTATTAAACCATTAACCGTCTGTAACAAATTAACTCAGGGTTAGCAAAATGGGCTGAAATCATCTCCAACGAATATATTCGGTGTCTCAAAATTGTGCCAAATGCGGTTGGAACGAGTGAATCTGCGCAACGGAAAGCATTGCTTTTCCCTCTGATTCCCTATTCAAAGTGGTCATTTAAGTGAATGATTATCACTTGCCGCTTTTGACTGATTACCTGCTGAAAGGGTTCCTACATATATTGGCGACAAACCTAAGAAAGGAGAGCAAAGATGTTTGAGACCTTTCTTTCTAGCCATAGTGGCGTGATGTCCGTACCAGGGAACTACCTTTTTCTTATCCTGTCTTGGGTCATGGAGCGATTATTATCACCCACTTCCGTACATCCCATTTCCGTACATAGCAGATCGGTTAGTGCCATTTCCGTACAGTTTCACCGCGCCTAAGTATCAGGCGTGGGTAATGCAAAGAGAGGAAGTAAATGCTTATCCCCTGTCCGAATTCCTTTGACGTCACAGAGATCACCGTTCAGTGTTTTCGTCAACCAATAGGCACTCATGGTAGGGTAAGCGGGAAGAGCAATAAAAACTGAATGGCAAACAGACTGCCTATTATTACCGTCTTTTTTTTTTTTTTTTTTTTTTTTTTTGATTGGAGGTTTAACGCCCACCGTGAGCAACTCAATGGGCTATAAGCAGTCGCCCGTCCCTAATTTAGGGTCACTGGTTCCAGGGAAGGGAGAGAGCCAGTGCCGTAAGACAAACACAACATCCATGCCTCACCGGGATTCGAACCCGGACCCCTTTCGGACGAATGATCAGAAGCCATCGCTTAGACCACTGCGCCACCGGGGCGGCTTATTACCGTCTTTGCAGCATTCGTCGCAGATGTTAGATTTAAAAACCGCGAAAAAAAAAATGTGTTTCTTAATATTTCGTTCAAAGCTGCCGCCAAAAATTCCGGGCTATTTCTTCGACCAATTTCGCATGACGTTTCCTCAAAAGATTTGTAATTTTTTTTTCCTGGGGCTAGAGGCTCTTACAGCCGTGAACGCTCCCTCAGAAGGGAGGGCTGTTGTGGGGGCTATCAGGTTACGCCCCTGATCCTCTGTCTTCCTTCACGTATATTTCACTGCTAACATCTGTTTACGGAATTGGTACTATTAGATGATCTGGGTGTGTACAGCACGAGACAAAAATTAAACTGTACGGAAATATCACGCACGGAACTGGGACGGCCGCCCCCGGTGGCGCAGTGGTCTAAGCGATGGCTTCTGATCATTCGTCCGAAAGGGGTCCGGGTTCGAATCCCGGTGAGGCATGGATGTTGTGTTTGTTTTACGGCACTGGCTCTCTCCCTTCCCTGGAACCAGTGACCCTAAATTAGGGACGGGCGACTGCTTATAGCCCATTGAGTTGCTCATGGTGGTCGTTAAACTTCCAATAAAAGAAAGAAAGAAAGAAAGGAACTGGGACGACACCCACAGAGCAGCGAATCAACGACTAGAAGAGAGCACCTATTACAACTAACAGGTTTATGGTCCAGTAGTAGTCATTTTTGCAACTACCCCATCAGAGCTGCAGAGTATGATCCAGAAACTTGCTGACAAGAGTAAAGAAGTGGGATTAAAAATGAACTTTCAGAAGACAAAAGTGATGTTCAATGCTTTTACAAGAAATGAGGATTTATCGATTGATGGAGAAAAGCTGGAGATAACAGACACATACGTTTATCTTGGACAGCAGATATCAAAGTGAGGATCACATTGATGAAGAAATTAATCGACGTACAAAACTTGCCTGGAGAGCTTTTGGAAGAAACACAGCATAATTTTCAAGAGCAATATGCCCATTATGTCTTAAAAGAGAGTGTTTGATCAATGCATCCTTCCAGTGCTTACGTATGGTGCAGAGACGTGGACCTTAACTAAAAGAGACATACAAAGGCTGCAGACAACTCAAAGTGGCATGGAGAGGTGCATGCTTGGTGTAACCAGGAGAGATAAGAAGAGGAACTTGTCGATTCGAAAAATGACAAGAGTGGAAGACATCATGATCAGAGTTAAATCGCTGAAATGGCAATGGGCTGGACATACTGCCAGAAGGACAGATCATCGATGGACAGCCGAAATTTTAGATTGGATTCCAAGGGACAGGGAAAGACCCAGAAGAAGACCACATGGGAGATGGGTGGATGAAATTCGAAAGTATGCGGGAGTGACATGGAGGAGTCTGGCACAAGACAGACCGTTGTGGAGGAAACTTTGGGAGACTTTCGTCCAGCAGTGGATTGATAATGAATGATGATGATGATGATGACTGCTGAAATAAGGAGGGGGGATTATTTTGCTGTAGCTTTCGTAGTACCTAGGGACACTGTTCAATGAGCGCAGAAAATCTTGGGTATCATTCAGTTTGGGCATATCTTCCGCTTAAAGGGGATTAAAACGTATGAACATATAGTGTTGGCACTTGGATATATCTGTGAGATTTCTACATCGTTTCACTTAAAGATTTTTTCCCAAAATATAACGATAATGCAGCTACAGTGAACAAATGCTCAGATTTGTCGACTATAGTTTTCGTGCATAAAAGTTTGACTCATGCAACATACATGTTGGGGTGGATCGAAAATACTACAATGTTTTTGATCGAAACGCTATAGTGCGTAAAAGTTGCCTCTGGTGATAGCTAAACATAATTTATAAAAAAAATAATCAGACAATATTTTCCGTTCGCGCATGACGATCCAAATAATAGAAATTTCTAAAATTTAAGCAATTTTATTGATTTTTTCTAAGTACCAAATAAATCACAATCAAATCACTATAATGCAACAAAGTTGCCTCAAGTATAATATTTCTTTTTACTGGAGGTTTAACGACCACTGTGAGCAACTCAATGGGCTGTAAGCAGTCGTCTGTCCCTAATTTAGGGTCACTGGTTCCAGGGAAGGGAGAGCGCCGTAAGACAAACAACATTCATGCCTCACGGGATTCGAACTTGGACCCAGCTCGGACGAATGATCAGAAGCCATCGCTCAGACCGCTGCGCCACCGGGGCGGCCAAGTATATTTAATATAAAGACGTTTTCTGAATTATTAAGAAAATATTTTCTGTTCACTCATGATCAAAATTATAAAAATTTTACAAATTTAGACATTTGTAAAGATTCGTTTGAAATACCAGATCCTTCGTCCTCCACTCTCTTGCGGCTGAGCCTCATCGACTTTGACAAACACACCGTATGCTTCTGAGACACGTTTCGATCTCAAGGAACCCGCCATACCTTCGGCCAATCACGAGCTAGCTCGCAACCAATGCGGATCAGAGTTTGAGTAGTTTTGTCCAGTGTCTCTACTTCAGTAAGTACTAATCTTTACCTTGTGATATCGCAGTTTAATTGCGTGTGTTTACAATTATCGAAATAGCGCATACACATATAACGAGACAAGAATTTATTTGCCCTTTATTTGCTGATACAAAAGATGTTGTTCCAAATAAACTGCCTGCGGTGTTGTTTTGAAGAGAAATATAAGCTGGCATTAGAATGTAACGATAAGAAGGTTAAATTTGATCTGTTGCGGTGCCAGTGGCAAACAAAATAAAATCTGTATTTGATAAAGCATACAGTATCTGAGTATCGAGTAGTGAAGCTTATTAAGGCCTAACACGATAAATAGTACAAACGGAGGTAGTGTTATAATCAAGAGAAAAAAACAAAAAAACTTTCAAAACAAACTTGAAAGTTTTACAAAAGAATCTAAGACACTTTCTTTTTGTTGCTTCATGCAAGTGATATATGACTCCGGGTTGCGTTTGTAACAAACAACGTGCCTCTTGTATTTGTCCAATATCAATCACATGCACCTGTGAGATATCGAAAAAATATCTTCAATAAAACTGAAGTTCCTACATCTCCAAAGACAGCATGGGATAGGAAGGATTGGACCAGTAGATATTCAGGAAATGAAAAGTAAAAAGAGGGAACAAGGAAAAGAACGTAAACGCTGCTATATGTCAATCGCCGTCACTTCCAACTCTAAGTTTCCTTCTAGTGGACAGACTAAGCATCAAGCAACGTTTGTAGTTGTCAGACCAGAGAAGGGTACATCCGTGCAACAAGGCTATCAAGATCTCTCATGCCTGAATTCTCACATAAGAGTACCTTTAACCCTTTAACGACTATAACTCCCAAAACGCCCGTACATACAAACGGCCATAACCGCCCGAAACACCTGTCCAGAGTGAGTCAAATTTCCTACCCTTACCTGTTCTTTAAATTTGCACGACCTATAAGGGATCAGCAGGAATCACCCTCAGTCCCAATTGTTGTTAGTTAACAAAGAAGTGAACCAACAGACAGTTTTGCATGTTATGGGATTTAAAAATGATACAAAAGTTTTTCGATCATGGTCGTTAAAGGGCTAAAGTGATTCTCCAGTGGAAGTAATTTCCCTAGTGAACAAACTAAGCATAAAGCAAGGTTTGTGCTTCTCAGGACAGAGAGGGGTACATCCGTGAAACAATGCTATGAAGATCTATTATGCCTGAATTCTCACATAAGGGTGCCTTTAAGGTGATTCCCCCAAAAGAAATGGAATCTAAGAAGTAAAATTGAAACCGTAAAATTGACTAATTTTGCGGAATTTCTATAATTGTGATCGTCATTCGCGAAAGGGAAATCTTATCTTAATTCAAAAAACTATTTTTTATAAACGTTGTACAGTATTAAGCTACACTACAGACTTTCGGTTGTAAATTTTTTGGTACTAAGAAAAAAACCCCAACAAGTTTTGAAAATTTCTGTAATATCGATCGTCATGCGCGAACAGAAAATATTGCCTCATTTTTTTATTTTTTTTTTTCATCTTTAGTTACACCTTTCGGCACTATAGCGATTCGATTAAAACATTTCGGTATTTTCGACCCACCCTGATACATGTATCGTTAATACTCGTTTAGAACATTAAGAAAGGTAACAAGCTGCATTGAAAAATATTAACTGCGTTTTCTTTACGACGTTTTACTAAACATTCACGGCCGTGTTTTATGGATCCAAAGCCATGATAACGAGCATGTATAAGAAGGAAAATCAACACTTGATTCAAATCTTCAAAAATATATTCGTGTTTTATCATTTCATTGCTATGGTCCTTCCGGCAGGATAAACCCAACAGATAAACAAATTAAAAAAGAAGGAAAAGATATCAATTGTTCCTTTCTAAAGAACCTACAATTTAACGAGTTGAAGATGAGATGCATTGAATATAAGTAGTTCGCACAGACTGCTTTAGTGAAAACTGAAAACTGGAAAACGATCCTGTGGTTTAAGTGAGATGCATGAAATATTTTCGAAGCATTCACTGACATTTTTAACAGTCAGTTCGCAGAAACGCTTCGCTAATTTACAACTGAAATTCATTTCTTTGCATAGTGAAACGTCCTCGGAAGATCGGTAAGTTTTGATGGGTACAGAACAGATGCCGTAGGATTAAAACTAAGGGTAACGTTCGGGCAAAGGAACCTCATGGTAACCTTCGGGCAAAGGAACCGCATAAGGAATCTCATGATAACCTTCGAGAAAAAGAATCTCATGATAACCTTCGAAAAAAGGAATCTCATGATAACCTTCGAGCAAAGGAATCTAATGATAACCGAGCAAAGAAACCTCATTTTAACCTTCGATCAAAGTAATCTAATGATAGCCTTCGAGCAAAGGAATCTAATGATAGACTTCGAGCAAAGGAATCTCATGATAACCTTCGAGAAAAGGAATATCATGATAACCTTCGAGAAAAGGAATTCATGATAATCTTCGAGAAAAGGAATCTCATGATAACCTTCGAGAAAAGGAATCTCTTGATAACCTTCGAGCCTCATGATAACCTTCGAGCCTCATGATAACCTTCGAGCAAAGCAACATCATGATAACCTTCGATCAAATGAAGCGCATGATAACCTACGATCAAAGGAAGCGCATGATAACCTACGATCAAAGGAAGCGCATGATAACCTACCATCAAAAGAAGCGCATGTTAACCTTCGACGGAAGAAAGCGCATGATAACCTTCGACGGAAGGAACCGCATGATAACATTCGAGAAAAAGAATCTCATGATAACCTTCAAGCAACGAAACTACATGATAATCTTCGATAAAACGAACCTCATGATAACTTTCGAGCAAAGGAATCTCATGATAATCTTCGAGCAAAGAAACTGCATGATAACCTTTGAGCAAAGGAACCTCATGATAACCTTCGGGCAAAGGAACCGCATAATAACTTTCGAGCAAAGGAATCTCATTATAACCTTCAAGAAAAGGAACCTCATTATAACCTTCGAGCAAAGAAACCTCGTGATAACCTTCGAGCAAAGGAACCTCATGATAACCTTCGGGCAAAGGAACCGCATAATAACCTTCGAGCAAAGGAATATCACGATAACCTTCGAAAAAAGGAATCTCATGATAACCTTCGAGCAAAGGAATCTAATGATAACCGAGCAAAGAAACCTCATTATAGCCTTCGAGCAAAGGAATCTCATGAAAACCTTCGAGAAAAGGAATCTCTTGATAACCTTCGAGCAACGAAACTACATGATAACCTTCGAGCAAAGGAACCTCATGATAACCTTTGAGCAAAGGAACATCATGATAACCTTCGATGAAAGGAAGCGCATGATAACCTACGATCAAAGGAAGCGCATGATAACCTACGACGAAAGGAACCGCATAACCTTCGAAAAAAATAATCTCATGATAACCTTCGAGCAACGAAACTACATGATAAACTTCGAGCAAAGGAACATCATGATAACCTTCGAGCAAAGCAACATGATAACCTTCGAGCAAAGGAAGCGCATGATAACCTACGATCAAAGGAAGCGCATTATAACCTTCGCTGGAAGGAAGCGCATGATAACCTTCGACGGAAGGAACCGCATGATAACCTTCGAGAAAAAGAATCTCATGATAACCTTCGAGCAACGAAACTGCATGATAATCTTCGAGAAAACGAACCTCATGAATACTTTCGAGAAAAGGAACCTCATGATGACCTTGGAGCAAAGGAACCTCATGGTAACCTCCGAGCAAAGGAACCTCATGGTAACCTCCGAGCAAAGGAACCTCATGGTAACCTCCGAGCAAAGGTACCTCATGATAACCTTTGAGCAAAGAAACCGCATGATAACCTTCGAGCAAAGGAACCTCATGATAGCCTTCGAGCAAAGAAACCTCGTGATAACCTTCGAGCAAAGGAACCTCATGATAACCTTCGGGCAAAGGAACCGCATAATAACCTTCGAGCAAAGGAATCTCATGATAATCTTCGAGAAAAGGAATCTCATGATAACCTTCGAGAAAAGGAATATCATGGTAACCTTCGAGAAAAGGAATCTCATGATAACCTTCGAGAAAAGGAATCTCTTGATAACCTTCGATCAACGAAACTACATGATAAGCTTCGAGCAAAGGAACCTCATGATAACTTTCAAGCAAAGGAACATCATGATAACCTTCGATGAAAGGAAGTGCATGATAATCTACGATCAAAGGAAACGCATGATAACCTACGATCAAAGGAAGCGCATGATAACCTTCGACGAAAGGAAACGCATGATAACCTTCGAGAAAAAGAATCTCATGATAATCTTCGATAAAACGAACCTGATAACTTTCGAGCAAAGGAACTTCATGATGACCTTCGAGCAAAGGAATCTCATGATAACCTTCGAGCAAAGGTACCTCATGATAACCTTCGAGCAAAGGAACCTCATGATAACCTTCGAGCAAAGGAACCTCATGGTAACCTCCGAGCAAAGGAACCTCATGGTAACCTCCGAGCAAAGGTACCTCATGATAACCTTCGAGCAAAGGAACCTCATGATAACCTTCGAGCAAAAGAACCTTTTTTATGTATTCACTTCGGAAAGAGGGAAAAGATGCCGACAAAGATTACTGCTGAAAAAACTGTCTTGTGAAGGATGGGGATGATTGCGGAGAGTGCAGTGGCGTGATTAAATGAAAAGAAAGGAATGAACGTTTAGTTTTACGTAAGGCGAGTTCCAGCTCCTATGAATGTTGCAGTCGCACCCAGGGGACTGCGAGAGGGAAAAAATGCAGACAAAAATTATTGCGGAAGGAACTCTGTCTCGTGAAGGATGAGTAGGATTACGACGATTGCATGACGTGCTTAAGTGAAAAGAAAGGAGTTAAAGGTTAAGTTCTATGTGAAGCGAAATCCTGCTCCCATGTATGTTGCAATCGTCCCCAGGTGGGCTTGCAGGGTTGTTTGCTGATGCCTGGAATATTACCCGTTAGCGGCGGTATCGCTTTGGTTAGTTCCCCGTTGGTCTTGTTTTCAAGTGCCCAGTCAGCTAACTCTGCAGATAAACTTCAGTATCTAGCACTTCTCTTTCTTATCGCGTATTCTATTCCTAATTTTCTAGCTTGCTGTTTAGGACAAGACATCAAACATTACTTTACTAAAATCCTCTACGTTATAATTTATCTTTTAAATTATTAAATCGAGTTCTTTCAGCGAACGGAGAGAACTCCCCGAATGATGACCCTGTCGTATGACCATTACAATTTGGCATTTGCCAAACTTGCTTAAATTAAGTCAGGTGCTTTTCCCATCTGAAAAAAAATAATAAGACTGATTTGCAACGCTTAGTATCAGGTGTTATTTATACCGATGCATGACATTCCCACGCGCAGTCGTTTACCAGCAGTTACTTCGATTTGCATAAAGACTCGATGGTCACAATATTTTTGGCTCTTCGGTGTACTTTCTTTAGTACGTGGAATAATTATTTACTTCATTTCATTTCATTTATTGCATTTTAGTTGTTACAGACATGGTATTACGTAATCATAAATATATAGCACACATTATATTTTTGTAACAACAGGGAATGAGGAGGGAAAAGGCCTAACAGGCCTGACGTGTCCTCTTCTCCCAAAGCATCAAAATTTTCATGAAAATAAAAAAAATTAAAAAAAAAAAAGCATAAACAAAAGTCCACACAATATCAAACGCAGATAGGGTGGTACTATAAATTAATAAAGGTAATAATACATTATGAGCTTTTGGTCAGTAAGAAATACCTGAGTTTTCGTTTAAATATATTAATTTCATTCGTCCGAGATGGTCCCGGGTTCGAGTCCCGGCGAGGCATGGATGTTGTGTTCGTCTTACGGCGCTTGCTCTCTCCCTTCCCTGGGGCCAGTGGCCCTAAATTAGGGACGGGCGACTGCTTATAGTCCACTGAGTTGCTCACGGTGGTCGTTAAACCGCCAATCCAATCCAAAAAAAAAAAAAAAAAAAAAGAACATTTTTTTTTCCACTCAAGAAGTGTCCCTCGTGGTATAAAATCCGCTGGTTCAAAACACTTCACAATAGAAAAAGGCGAAGTAAGAAAATCATGATGTGGAGTAAATTCCGATTAACCTTCGCTATCTTTGATTGGTAATTGCTTCAATCATTCATATAGGAAGCTTACATTTGTTAGACATATCTTTCCTCCTTCACAAACACAAACGCGCGCGAATAGAATGATCTCATTTGCTGGGTCGAAACCTAGCCTAAATAGGACCTCTTTGGGGCGTGCTATACATCGTAACACGCTATGTTACCATTTCACTGAGTGGCTTAGCAGTAAATCCTCTGAAACACTTAAGTATTCCCCATCTTCGGCGGGAACATTAATTTGTCCAGGTTCGACTTCGACTTACCTTCCGAACCAAGATCACCTTCTAAATTCAGTGGCATGAATATTTAAAGTTGTACCACATTATTCTCCCGTTGTGATACTGCTGGATAAGATATACACCTTTTCTTGTCCCCAGATTACTGGGAAGACCATCGGTCTCTCGAGTTTCCATTATTTGCAACTCAGGAGATTAACAAATGAAGACGCTGGTGTAATGCAAAGTGTGAATCTCGAACAGCGAAACTGTCGTACCAGAGGGACTGCAGTGCAATAAGCCTCTTTCACAAATTTAAATCAGAATCCACCGTCCTCATTTTTGAACGAGTAAACGTGTAAGTTTGGGATTTGCGCTTAAACACACAGTCTTTGAGGTAAAAGATTATTGCGTTCCTATCTCTGCAGAAAAATCGAAGCAAGCAATGCCCGTAATTCGCGAATTTGAATGCGGCGTCGAAAACTGAGAACTCGAGTCACGCGAGTATTGAAATGAAAATAAGGCAATGAACGCATTGTTCTGTTTCAGATGCTTATCCTACGAATTCATCTTAAACTACCTTTACATTTGAGCGAAAAGCTTTATGAAAGCCTCAGAGGAACAACGGTCGAGAAAGAAATATCTCTTCGCAAAGTAATCTAAGGACTAAGCAACATCTTTACACAATGACGGTTTTCCGGCAATCACAATGAAAATACTCAAGAAACAAATATTAAATGAATATCGAATATTCATAAAACAGACTTATATCAAATATTAGGTTCACGAAAGCACTACATAATTCTCAAGCTGGCACATAAAAGTTCATGGTAAGGCTATCCCAAATAAAGAGATTTTCAAAATTTTATTTTTTTTAGCAAGAAATACTCCACACGCTATTCTCCGGTATAATGACCGCATCTCTTGATAAAAACATAAAAGCCATTTTCCAAAATAGGGTGGATGGAGTAGGTGTCCAACGCTGGCTTCTGACCTTTCGTCCGAGATGGGTCCAGGCACAGAGCAGAAGATACAGATTAATTCTTACACTCGACGTGGATCAGGAACACCAAACAGAAGTCATCGCTCTTTCCACGTTAATAAGTGAGTCAAGAAAAAATTCTCATCGGCTGCCACCGGTAATCGAACCCAGTCTTCCACTTACGCGCCGGGCATGCTACCACTGCACCACAGCGGCCTTGAATTCTCCAGACTCACAAGTGATTAACTGCCAAACCACATGGCAGGTTGCTTCATGGAGCCCCGCACAGTGCCGGGGATTCACCAAAAATGGAAAGCAGCAACTGAACAAATAACTAGGAGGCGATTGATCAATCGCCTCCTAGTTATTTTTTCAGTTGCTGCTCTCCATCTTTGGCGAATCCCCAGCACTGTGCGGGGATCCATTCCTTTCTTCCTAATCAATCGCATCCGAGTTATACTGGGAAGCGATTGATTGGGAGGCAATACCAACTAGGAGGCGATTGAAAATCAATCGCCTCCTAGTTATTTGTTCAGTTGCTGCTTTCCATCTTTGGTGAATCCCGCCACTGTGCGGGGCTCCATGAAGCAACCTGCCATGTGGTTTGGCAGTTAATCACTTGTGAGTCTGGAGAATTCAAGGCCGCTGTGGTGCAGTGGTAGCATGTCCGGCGCGTAACTGGAAGACCCTGGGATCCATTCCTGGTGGCGGGCGATGAGAATTTTTCCGTGACTCACTTATTAACGTGGAAAGAGCGATGACTTCTGTTTGGTTAGAAGATACAGATGTTCAACTCTAGTTTCTGAACAGCGTCCCAGTGGTCGGACATAAAACTACGATAGAGTTTGTCACGTGATACCGTACCAGTGGCTATATAAGTAGCACAGCGGAGAGAGTTGTAAACTAGAGAAGCGGGTGGCCTAGTTGTCAGTGTTCGTGACTGACACGGATAAGACCTCGGGTTCGATCCCAGCCAGGTACGAACGATCGAACCACTAAATATCCGCCGTGCGTCGGATGGGCAAGTTAAGACGTCAGGCCCCATGTACTGGCCCAACGGTAATAAATAAGGGCATCTTTCTCCCCCTTTCTACATCGGTTCCGTGTCACTTTCCTATCGGGTACTCTGGCCCAAATCTCATAGCTTCCTATGTACTGTATTTCTAAGGGTTGTTTAAGACCTGGGGGTCAGAGACTCCCTTCCTAAAATCCTCTACATACGATATTAGTTGTAAACTCTTGAAAAAAAAACACTAACAGTTACGGTTTCGACGCTTTAGTTCCATGTACGCCCACTGGTGCGCTGTTCCATTGAGATCTTCGGGGTCAAATTGTTGCCATGAGCCTCTATGGAAGATTTACCTCTGTGTCTCTTACATAGATGGAAACGGGTCACGAGTCAACAATTTATTGTGAGTCCAATGGGTCGGATAAAGGTGTTCCAGACACGATTTCGACCCGGTTTTATTCCGTTTTATTTTTGAAAAGCAAAAAAAAAATTTTTTTTTCAAAGAAAAATGCGCACTGTGGAATTTTGTGCTCGATACTGGTGCCTGCGGACTGAAAAATGATTTGTCATGCAATATGAAGGAAGAGTGTCTTCAGAAGGAAGAGTGTCCCTTTCCTTTCGAGGGCAATGATGAACACAATATCCACATTTTGGAAACTTTCAATTCATTATAAACTTGTGAAAATTTGTGTTGCTGTGAAACATATTATGAAGCTTGATATGGTATCAAGAAAACAGAAAAAACTGATATTAAAGATACAACAAGTTGCTTAATTCCAAATTTTTGACTGTAGAGTCATGAAAATTAGATAGAACAGCCTTCACATTTCTGCGGAGAAACCATCAGCAGTTACAACGGCTTTGGAACCCTGCGGTATTAAAGATGCATACATTAGCATTATTAACAACATCTATGAAAATGCAAGTGCAAAGATTCGGTTATTTGAGGATACAGCACTAATAAAAATTGGAAAGGGAGTGAGACTAGGTGGCACCATATCTCTCAAGTTCTTTAATGCCACATTGCAAATTGTCTTTCAACATTGAACTGGGAAAACAAACAAAAGTAGTGAGTTTTGCAACTACCCCTTTAGAGAGGCAGCGTTTGATCCAGGAACTCTCTGACGAAAGTAAACAAGAGGGATTAAAAATTAAATTCCAGAAGACAAAACTGATGCACAATGCTTTTACGAGAAATGAGGATTTATCGATTGATGGGGAAAAGCTGGAGATAACCGATACCTAAATTTACCTAGGACAGCAGATATCAAGCAAAAGTCACATTGATAAAGAAATTAATCAAAATGTAAAACTTGGTTGGAGAGCTTTTGAAAGAAACAGTACAATTTTTATGAGCAATATGCCCTTATGTCTTAAAAGAAAAGTGTTTAATCAATGCATCCTTCCAGTGCATACGTATTTAGCAGAGACGTGAACCTTAACTAAAAAATACATACAAAGACTGCAGACAACTCAAAAAACATGGAGAGTTGTATACTTGTTTTAACCAGGAGAATTTTTTTTTTATTTGGAGGTTTAACGACCACCGTGAGCAACTCAATGGGCTATAAGCAGTCGCCCGTCCCTAATTTAGGGTCACTGGTTCCAGGGAAGGGAGAGAGCCAGTGCCGTAAGACAAACACAACATCCATGCCTCACCGGGATTCGAACCCGGACCCCTTACAAACGAATGATCAGAGGCCATCGCTTAGACCACTGCGCCACCGGGGCGGCCAGGAGAAATAAGAAGAGGAACTCATGGATAAGGAAAATGACAAGAGTGGAAGACAACTTCCACTCTTGTCATTAGCGGAAGCATATCCGACTCGTAACTGGAAGACCCTGGGTTCGATTCCCGGTGGCGGCCAATGAGAATTTTTCCGTGACTCACTTATAAACGTGGAAAGAGCGAAGATCTTTGTTTGATGTTTCTGGTCCACGTTAAATGTCTGTATTAATTATTCATTCGCCTTCTTCAGTTGCTGCTTACCATCTTTGGTTAATCCCCAGCATTGTGCGGGGCTCCAAGAAGCAACCTACCAAATTGGCTTGGCAGTTAGCGTGTGTGAGTCTGGAGGAATTCAAGGCCGCTGTGGTATAGCGGAAGCATATCCGGCGTGTAACTGGAAGACCCTGGGTTCGACTCCCGGTGGCGGCCAATGAGAATTTTTCGTGACTCACTTATAAACGTAGAAAGAGCGAAGATCTTAGTGGAAGACAAAATGTTCAGAGTAAAATCCCTAAAGTGGCAATGGGTTGGACAGATTGCCAGAAGAACGTACCACCGACGTACAAACGAAATTCTGGACTGGATTCCAAAGGACAGGAAAAGACCAAGAAGAAGACCCTATGGGAGATGTGAATGAAATTCGAAATCATGCTGGAGTGACATGGAGGAGATCAGGCAAGATAGATCATTGTGGAAGAAACTTGGGGAGACTTTCATCCGACAGTGAATTGATAATGGTTGGTGATGATAGTGATATATATATATATATATATATACACTGAAAAACACCTTAATATTGAAATGCTAAGACTGATTAGCGAGACCAAAAACGTTACTGACCACGGTGAGAAGAAGAGAGTGACATAGAGCTATGGTTAGCTGTTCTCCGTGGCTTTGTCAAGGGCCAGGCACGGATAACGCCTATTCAACCTTTATAGAGACCTGAAAAGTGTGGGTTTCTGCGTGATTTAGTCTGCTACAATGCGGCAACGAGCCAACCGGAAACAGGTCGCTATAGAGGTTGGATAGGCGTTGTCCGTGCCTGGCCTTTGACAAAGCCACGCAGAACAGCTAACCATAGCTCTATATCCCTCTCTTCTTCTCACTGTGGGCAGTAACGTTTTTGGTCTCCCTAATCAGTCTTAACATTTCAATATTAAGGTGTTTTTCAGTATTAATTTTGATTTTTCTTTGATGCAGCCTTTTGGCGCTTTTGAATTTCAAAACAGTTTATTTCTGCTTGTTACCTTTGCTTTATATATATATATATATATATATATATATATATATATATGGGATGTAAGGTCAGGTGATGCGTAACATCACAGCCTCTCCTTGACAAATGTCAACCCCGCCTTCTCGTGGTGCATCCTGTTCCCACTAAAGGGGCTCTGACGACCGCCCATAGCGGTATAACTATACCATCGGGATCAGAGGAAATGCTATCCCACACTCACCAACCCGCTTGGCCAGCGTGGTGAGTTATGGCCAAACCCCTCCAAAATGATTCCACAACTTAAATCTTGGCCCTCAGTCTCCGGCAGCTGGAATGTACCTGGCCAAGGCGGCAGGCCAGTGCGACATGAAGGCAGTGGGTGCTAAGAATCCCCGGAGGACCGGACTAGGCTGCCATCTGATGCTGACCTTGGCTACTTACAATGGACGCTCCCTATCTTCTGATTCAAGGCTTCTTGAATTGGAAGAGGAACTACAAAGGATCAAGTGGGACATCGTGGGGCTAAGTGAGGTAAGGAGAAAAGGAGAAGATCTCATCGAACTGAAAAGTGGACATCTCTTCTACTATCGTGGGATAGATACTGGCAGAACTAGTGGTGTTGGATTTATAATAAACAAGAAACTGAAGGATAAAGTTGTAGAAGTTGAAAGTTCCTCTGACAGAGCTGCACGACTTGTTATCCAACTCTCGAAAAGATACCAGGCTCAGATTATTCAAACTTATGCACCCACCACAAGTCATCCTGAAGAAGAAATTGAAGAATTTTATGAGGAAATTTGTCATCTAAATAATAAAGGTAAGCAGCACTTGAAAATAATTATGGGAGATTTCAATGCAAAAATAGGGCAACGGCAACAGAATGAAACTTCGGTAGGTAAATTCGGTCATGGCAACAGAAACCAGCGTGGAAATACTCTCGTTGAGTTTTCAGAGGCAGAAGGGTTTTTCATCTTTAACTCCTTCTTCAAGAAAAAGCCACACAGGAAATGGACATGGAGACATCCAAATGGGACGACAAGTGAAATGGATTTTATTATGTGTAACAAAAAATTCGTCATAGAAGACTGCAGTGTGCTAAACAAGTTCAACACAGGTAGTGACCATAGATTGGTGAGATGTAAGATGCACCTCAACACTAAACTTGAACGTGGCAAGCTCATAGGACAAACAAAATCTATTGACATAACCAACCTTAAAAAACACCATAATACCTTCAAGTTAGAACTGAAGAACAGGTTCTCTGCTTTAGAAGGCCTAACATCGGAAGAAGTGGACATCTCTGAAGTTAACAGAAAAGTAACCAAAGCTCTTATGGAAACAGCAACAAAATTAGCTGGGTCTAAGAACAAGTTGCATGTGAACAAATTATCAGGAAAAACCAAAATGTTGATGCAAAAGAAGAGAGATGAGGACAACTAAAGAAGATGTGACTTCCAAAGTGGAATATATAGAGCTATGCAAGACAGTAAGAAAAAGTATCACTGAAGACGTAAGGAAATTCAACTGTGAACTAGTGAGGAAAGCAATTGAAAACAACCAAAGCCTAAAGATAGCAAAGGGACATCTCAGTAAGGGAAGAAAACAGATTATGGCACTGAGAAAAGAAGATGGTTCTGTAACAAGAAATAGAGGCGAAATTTTGACAAGAGTGAAAGATTTCTACTCCAAATTATAAGAAAGGGATGATATATGCACTCCAGACATCATGAAAGATACCAGTACCAGAGTTCCTCCAGTCCTTCCAGCAGAAGTTGCACATGCAATCAAGAACATGAAGCGAGGAAAAAGCTCCAGGAGAAGATGGAATTACTGTAGACATCATACAAGAAGCAAGTGGAGAAATCGAAACAGTACTCGCCCAAATTTTCACTCGATGCCTTAATGAAGGAAAGATTCCTGAGGATTGGAACACCGCTACAATGATCCTGCTACATAAGAAAGGTGACATTGAGGATCTCGGAAACTACAGACCTATCAGCCTCCTATCAGTAGTTTATAAAATCTTCACTAAAGTTCTTTCACACCGCTTGAAGGTAACACTGGACATGGCTCAACCGAGAGAACAAGCTGGATTCAGGAGTGGCTACAGCACAATAGATCATATCCACGTGCTGAGAGAACTAATTGAAAGAGCGAGGGAATATGAACTTCCATTGTGCATGGCTTTTATCGATTATGAAAAAGCCTTTGATTCGGTGAAACCATCAGCAGTTACAATGGCTCTGAAAACCTGCGGTATTGAAGATGCATACATTAATATTATTAATAACATCTATGAAAATGCAAGTGCAAAGATTAGGCTGTTTGAAAATACAACACACGTAAAAATTGGAAAGGGAGTGAGACAAGGTGACACCATATCTCCGAAGCTCTTTAATGCCACATTGGAGGGTGTTTTTCAGTCACTGAGCTGGGAAAACAAGGGGATAAAGATTAATGGAGATTATCTAACCCACCTTCGTTTTGCTGATGACGTAGTCATTTTTGCAACTACCCCATCAGAGCTGCAGAGTATGATCCAGGAACTTGCTGACAAGAGTAAAGAAGTGGGATTAAAAATGAACTTTCAGAAGACAAAAGTGATGTTCAATGCTTTTACAAGAAATGAAGATTTATCGATTGATGGAGAAAAGCTGGAGATAACAGACACGTACGTTTATCTTGGACAGCAGATATCAAGTGAGGGTCACATTGATGAAGAAATTAATCGGCGTACAAAACTTGCCTGGAGAGCTTTTGGAAGAAACAGCATAATTTTCAAGAGCAATATGCCATTATGTCTTAAAAGAAAAGTGTTTGATCAATGCATCCTTCCAGTGCTTACGTATGGTGCGGAGACGTGGACCTTAACTAAAAGAGACATACAAAGGCTGCAGACAACTCAAAGAAGCATGGAGAGGTGCATGCTTGGTGTAACCAGGAGAGATAAGAAGAGGAACTCGTGGATCCGAAAAATGACAAGAGTGGAAGACATCATGATCAGGTTAAATCCCTGAAATGGCAATGGGCTGGACATACTGCCAGAAGGACAGATCATCGATGGACAGCTGAAATTTTAGATTGGATTCCAAGGGACAGGAAAAGACCCAGAAGAAGACCACATGGGAGATGGGTGGATGAAATTCGAAAGTATACAGGGGTGACATGGAGGAGACTGGCACAAGACAGACCGTTGTGGAGGAAACTTGGGGAGACCTTCGTCCAGCAGTGGATTGATAATGGTTGACAATGATGATGATGATGATGATGATATATATATATATATATATATACATATATATATATATATATATATATACATATATAGGTCAGGTGATGCGTAACATCACAGCCTCTCCTTGACAAATGTCAACCCCGCCTTCTCGTGGTGCATCCTGTTCCCACTAAAGGGGCTCTGACGACCGCCAATAGCGGTATAACTATACCATCGGGATCAGAGGAAATGCTATCCCACACTCACCAACCCGCTTGGCCAGCGTGGTGAGTTATGGCCAAACACCTCCAAAATGACTCTACAACTTAAATCTTGGCCCTCAGTCTCCGGCAGCTGGAATGTACCTGGCCAAGGCAGCGGCCAGTGCGACATGAAGGCAGAGGGTGCTAAGAATCCCCGGAGGACCGGACTAGGCTGCCATTTGATGCTGACCTTGGCTACCTATAACGGACGCTCCCTATCATCTGATTCAAGGCTTCTTGAATTGGAAGAGGAACTACAAAGGATCAAGTGGGACATCGTCGGGCTAAGTGAGGTAAGGAGAAAAGGAGAAGATCTCATTGAACTGAAGAGTGGACATCTCTTCTATTATCGTGGGACAGATACTGGCAGAACTAGTGGTGTTGGATTTATAATAAACAAGAAACTGAAGGATAAAGTGGTAGAAGTTTAAAGTTCCTCTGACAGAGCTGCACGACTCGTTATCCAACTATCAAGAAGATACCAGGCTCAGATTATTCAAACTTATGCACCCACCACAAGTCATCCTGAAGAAGAAATTGAAGAATTTTATGAGGAAATTCGTCATCTAAATAATAAAGGTAAGCAGCACTTGAAGATAATTATGGGAGATTTCAATGCAAAAATAGGGCAACGGCAACAGAATGAAACTTCAGTAGGTAAATTCGGTCACGGCAACAGAAACCAGCGTGGAAATACTCTCGTTTAGTTTGCAGAGGCAGAAGGATTTTTCATCTTGAACTCCTTTTTCAAGAAAAAGCCACACAGGAAATGGACATGGTGACATCCAATTGGGACGACAAGTGAAATTGATTTTATTATGTGTAACAAAAAAATTCGCCATCGAAGACTGCAGTGTGCTGAACAAGTTCAACACAGGTAGTGACCATAGATTGGTGAGATGTAAGATGCACCTCAACACTAAACTGGAACGTGGCAAACTCATAAGACAAACAAAATGTATTGACATAACCAACCTTAAAAAACACCATAATACTTTCAAGTTGGAACTGAAGAACAGATTCTCTGCTTTAGAAGGCCTAACATCGGAAGAAGTGGATATTTCGGAAGTTAACAGAAAAGTAACCAAAGCTCTAATGGAAACAGCAACAAAATTAGCTGGGTCTAAGAACAAGTTGCATGTGAACAAATTATCAGGAAAAACCAAAATGTTGATGCAAAAAAGAAGAGAGATGAGGACAACTAAAGAAGATGTGACTTCCAAAGTGGAATATATAGAGCTATGCAAGACAACACGAAAAAGTATCACTGAAGACGTAAGGAAATTCAACTGTGAGCTAGTGAGGAAAGCAATTGAAAACAACCAAAGCCTAAAGATAGCAAAGGGACATCTCAGTAAGGGAAGAAAACAGATTATGGCTCTGAGAAAAGAAGATGGTTCTATAACAAGAAATAGAGGCGAAATTTTGACAAGAGTGAAAGATTTCTACTCCAAATTATATGAAAGGGATGATACATGTACTCCAGACATCATGAAAGGTACCAGAGTTCTTCCAGTCCTCCCAGCAGAAGTTGCTCATGCAATCAAGAACATGAAGCGGGGGAAAGCTCCAGGAGAAGATGGAATTACTATAGACATCATACAAGAAGCAAGTGGAGAAATTGAAACAGTACTCGCCCAAATTTTCACTCGATGCCTTAATGAAGGGAAGATTCCTGAGGATTGGAACAATGCTACAATGATCCTGCTACATAAAAAAGGTGACATTGAGGATCTCAGGAGCTACAGACCTATCAGCCTCCTATCAGTGGTTTATAAAATCTTCACTAAAGTTCTTTCACACCGCTTGAAGGTAACACTGGACATGGCTCAACCGAGAGAACAAGCTGGATTCAGGAGTGGCTACAGCACAATAGATCATATCCACGTACTGAGAGAACTAATTGAAAGAGCGAGGGAATATGAACTTCCATTGTGCATGGCTTTTATCGATTATGAAAAAGCCTTTGATTCGGTGAAACCATCAGCAGTTACCACGGCTCTGAAATCCTGCGGTATTGAAGATGCATACATTAATATTATTAATAACATCTATGAAAATGCAAGTGCAAAGATTCGGCTGTTTGAAAATACAACACACATAAAAATTGGAAAGGGAGTGAGACAAGGTCACTCCCTTTCCAATTTTTATGAATATCTCCGAAGCTCTTTAAGCTCTTTATATATCTCCGAAGCTCTTTAATGCCACATTGGAAAATGTCTTTCAATCACTGAACTGGGAAAACAAAGGGATAAAGATTAATGGAGATTATCTAACCCACCTTCGTTTTGCTGATGACGTAGTCATTTTTGCAACTACCCCATCAGAGCTCCAGAGTATGATCCAGGAACTTGCTGACAAGAGTAAAGAAGTGGGATTAAAAATGAACTTTCAGAAGACAAAAGTGATGTTCAATACTTTTACAAGAAATGAAGATTTATCGATTGATGGAGAAAAGCTGGAGATAACAGACACGTACGTTTATCTTGGACAGCAGATATCAAGTAAGGGTCACATTGATGAAGAAACTAATCGGCGTACAAAACTTGCCTGGAGAGCTTTTGGAAGAAACAGCATAATTTTCAAGAGCAATATGCCATTATGTCTTAAAAGAAAAGTGTTTGATCAATGCATCCTTCCAGTGCTTACGTATGGTGCAGAGACGTGGACCTTAACTAAAAGAGACATACAAAGGCTGCAGACAACTCAAAACAGCATGGAGAGGTGCATGCTTGGTGTAACCACGAGAGATAAGAAGAGGAACTCGTGGATCCGAAAAATGACAAGAGTGGAAGACATCATGATCAGAGTTAAATCCCTGAAATGGCAATGGGCTGGACATACTGCCAGAAGGACAGATCATCGATGGACAGCCGAAATTTTAGATTGGATTCCAAGGGACAGGAAAAGACCCAGAAGAAGACCACATGGGAGATGGGTGGATGAAATTCGAAAGTATGCAGGGGTGACATGGAGGAGACTGGCACAAGACAGACCGTTGTGGAGGAAACTTGGGGAGACCTTCGTCCAGCAGTGGATTGATAATGGTTGACAATGATGATGATGATGATATTCTATTAAGAAGAGACCTAAGCAAAAAAAATACATATATATTTTTGACTCATACCAAGTACAACATAGAAAAGGTTATGTATCTACCGGTGTGAGTAAAAGGAGAAAAGATAAAAAAATAAAATAAAACAACTGAATTTAGAAGGTGTCGAGAATACTGAGCCTTGGCTTTATCAAGGACCAGCAAAAACTCTGCGTTTTCTCACTTCCACAAAGACCTAGTTGGAAATGGGTTTCTGCAACGCCATAGATGCAAGTAACATGCCCACCAAAAATTGTTTTAAAAAATATATATATGTCATGTCCTCCGCAGAGTTGTATGACCTAGCACTAGTTAACAATTTCGCTTGCATCCATAACCCTCCTGGCCCGACCCATGCTCTTCATCTGTTACTATTAAACAGAGAGAAGAAGATTAAAGAGAACTCAAGCTGTGAGAGTGACATAATAATTAGAAATAATTTTCAGCTATAACGAAATGCCAAGTTCGTCTGAGAGAGAATTTAAACCTGAAAAACAATGCAAAAGAAATCCAAATTTTTACATTGCAATTAAAAAAAGGAAATATTAATTTTTTAAATAATCAGATTTTTGAAAGAAAACTTGATTCTAAACCCCCCTACTCTACAACTTCTGACAACACGAAAACGAGAATAAGTTAAAGACAATAATTAACTAAAGAAAACTTTGTGGAAGTTATATGACTTAAACAATTAGTTGCAATATGTACAAAGTATTTCAGCAGTGCTTCAAGTGCATACCCCAGTATATATATATATATATATATATATGTGTGTGTGTGTGTGTGTGTGTGTGAACAGTAAAGTAATTAAAAAACAGAATCACAAAATATGAATTAATGAAAACATACAGAATTCTTTAACAATAAAGATTTAGTACGAGTAGATCTACAGCTGAAGTGAGTGAACTGTGCAAACTCTTGCTTTACCGTCTAGAGCAGTGGTCTCAAACTCAGACCCTTGGAAGGGCCACTTTGCAGTTTTGAAGGACCTTAGGGGGCCGCACGAATATTAATAAATTTCTTATGAATAAATATCAACTTTACAAAACTACACTAATGGCTTGGCACTACAGTGGGATATTATTTCTAATTATCGGTAAACAGTAAAAACAAATGTTTCAACAATCACTGAAAACAATCATTTTTACGTAACAATTATTTTAACTTAAATCTTAAAACAATCACATTTTACCAACTGAACGCGGTACAGAAAGTATTACACGTTCTGACCAGAAACTTGGGATTGCTTTTCTGTCTCTAACTTTTCGACATTTGGAATAATGCCATTTGAACATGCTACTTTTAAAGGTAAGCATAAGTGACTGTACGTAACCTATTCCTTTCAAGACATTTTACTTGGTCCATTCTTGAAAACAACTGTTCACATGAGTATGTTGTTCCGAACATAGACAGAACCAGTGGTTCTAAGTTATGAATGTTTAGGTACCTGAATTTTGAAATTAACTGGTAAAACTCTGTTAGATTGCAGCTGTTGAATTTTTCTTTTAGGAAATAATCACACCGAAAGTCTATTAGTTCACGCAGAAGTTCTTCAGGTGCGTTGTCAGCATTATAGGAATATGGAGACTTGAATATATTGAATATATTTTCCGTGTCTTTGAAAAATTCGAACCGCCATACAGTTATATTCTTCGTAAATAAACTTGTTACTCATATAAAGGATGGCTTTCAAAAGCATTACTATGTTTATATTATATTTAATATATTATAATATACCTGAAAAAAAGGGTGATTTATTTTTATTTTGTAATCATACATGCCGGCCGCAAAACATTTGGCGACGAGCCGCGGTTTTGAGACCACTAGTCTAGAGCATGTGAAAGGGAATTTCTTCAGACGAATATGATAATAATCAGCCCTTCTCTTTCAATTACAGCAATAATCTCATTATTATTGATAAAAACTGCCGTATCTCTTGTAGCTCAATCTGACCTTTCAAAACATGTCCGATGGCGGCTCATTCGAAGCCATCGTTCGACAGTGGATACGATAAGCGAGAAGCTGTTGTAATTTTGGATAAAAATGCAGTTACCCTCAGTTCCTCAGTATAATGTAATCCCTAACGCAAATTTAACTCTCATTTTTGGTTAAGCTTGACAGAAATTTTAACTTTAACATTTGTGTGAATTATAAAACTATTGCGGAATGACGTTTAATTTAATATAATATAATATGATCATGTAAATTATATTTTTATATTTGTATTCTGCAACAGTAAAATGCTCAATAAACACATTCATTTGTTATTAGAAAAACCCACTCCGTTTTACTGCAACTTATGTTGTAGAGTTCCGGCTCAATTTTCTACGAAAAAAAAAAAAAAATATATATATATATATATATACATTTTTTGTAACGCAGTTGCTTTTTATTTTTATCTTTGCTGTCAGCAATCTGTATTTATTTGAGCATTTCTGCCCTATTCTTCGTGCAGGAGAAATAATTGGAAAGTCCAGGATATTACAAAATTAGAAGCATCGGTGCTTGAAGATGAGGTATTTTGGAAAAGATTTGGAAGAATGCCAGGTTCAAAAAAGAAAATGTGCATCTATTCCTAAAAACGCATGGTTGTTAGTTGCAATTTGTCAGTGTCCACGAACTTTCGGCATCGTTAAGCGTTTTTGAATGCCAACAACGTTCGTGCCGATGGTAATGTTTTTTTATTTAGAAAAATATTATTCGTCAATTAGAAAAAGTTCTTACCACATGCCCATACAAAGTGGAAACATTTTTTATCCATTAGTGTACGGTAAATTAAGTCGACACATTAGTACGCATCCTACTTGGTTGTCATCAATACAACGAAGAAATACTTTGATTGAGCATTTATAACACATCCACAATTACCTTCCAGCTGGAAGTAAATTAAGAAGTTTCATCTGATTGTTGCATTTTAATTCGACTCTGAAAAATGTTTAATCAATCACTTATTCCAATAGTGTTTTCTTTACCAAGCGGGACATATGTCTTACATTTACCCAAATTTTAAATTGCCTACAGCTTCAAACTCAGTGATTCAGATAACTTGTTTATTAATTTTATTCATGCCCATAGGACGTGTCTTGAAAAAGTTTACGAAGAAAAAGCTGAATGTATTCATTACAAATTTTATCTATTGCATTAGATATATTTCATTTATTGACAAAAAGACTTACATTTTCTGGCTTATTAATTATATTTTGTAACACCTATTGAGTTTACCTGCAACACTACGCAGTGAAGGACCGTTTAATATAGCACACCTAATAATCATAAGCCTATGGAAAGAGAAACCCACATCTTGGATATTAAATTTGCATTTACGAATTAACTTTGAGCAAGACAATATCTACGTAACCTGAAACACCTTAGAAATACAGTTGAAAGAGACAAAATCTACATAAAACCGATTTTTTTCGTTTTGTGAAAAACTTCACTAAAAGTTGTTTTTTTTTTAATTAAGAAATGCTGTTGAACCAGAAAATATATAGATAGGAGGACATATTTAAAAAAACCTGCTGAACCAAATAAAACCTGTGTAAAACGATCAAAATTTTCATCCGTTACTTGCTACTTTTCAGGAATATAGTTACTTTAGTATTCCATTCCTACGATTGATTGAAAATGGGGGAAATAAATAATTTTTAACGTGAATTTAACACGCTTGCATTCATGAGTAGAGTTTTTATCTAAAATTTAAAAAAAAAAAAGTGTTTGGTGTCACAAGTGTGATCTCCTGTACTATTGTGATTTAATACGAAGCTAATTTCATTTACATTTCTACACTTTCAATTGGTTAAATCTTTTCAAGTTCAGTACTTCACGCGCGAGGGAAGCCATTCTTTAAAGTACTGCACACATTGTAACCGTTTCATTTCAAAGACATAATATGAGGATGTTCGTTTCCAATAAGCTATTTTATACTTTTTTTATCTTTTTACGTAAGTTAACACAAACGTTACTGTTTGTGAAAACTGCAACACCATGAAGAGCTGCTGGTATTATGTAGCTCAAAACTTACGCGATGTGCACAACAGCTTAGGACTTGCAAATGATTATAATGTTGGCAAAAATGCGCATGCGATTTCGTAGGAGCGCCCTCTGAACAGTTCGTTCTTGGGTATAAAAAGATGGTTTAAACAAGATGTTCCAATCCCTCAAGAGTGAATGTTGAATCGAAAGGGTGTTACTTGTGTCTCACTATGCCAGGTCTCCGAAGAACGTTGCATTATGAACACCTGACGGACTTTGAGCGAAGAAGGATTGATAGGATGACAAAAGCTGGATTTTCCTGCTGCGAAATTGCCACACGTACGGGACGAAATGCAAATTTTCTGCCGCGGAATTGCCACTCGTACGGGACGAAACGCAATTTTCCTGTGGTAATTTTCCTGCCGCGAAATTGCCACTCGTACGAGGCGAAACGCTATTTTCCCGCAGCGAAATTGTCACTCGTACGGGACAAAACGCAATTTTCCTGCCGCAAAATTGCCACTCGTACGGGACGAAACGCAATTTTCCTGTGGTAATTTTCCTGCAGCGAAATTGTCACTCGTAAGTGACGAAGCGCAATTTTCCTGGCGCGACATTGCCGCTCGTACAGGACGAAACGCAATTTTCCTGTCGCGAAATGGCCACTCGTACGGGACTAAGCGCAAGTTTCCTGTGGCAATTTTCCTGCCGCGAAATTGCAACTCGTTCGGAACGAACGCCAATATACTGATGCGAACTTTGCGTCAGTGGACAGATGAGGCTCAGACGCACAGAAATCACAGAAATGGACAGCAAAGTCGCCCGACTGTACGGGATGACAGACACCTCTATCGCATGACAGTAACCGATCGTATAGCGATCAGTGGATCACTGTCACGGGTCAAGCTTTGTCCTCCAGCACAGTTCGACGTCGTCTGTTTAACAGAAGACTGGTGGCTATTGCTCCGCATTCCTTTGACATTCAACCGCAGACATCTCAGGCTGCAATGGGGTTTCGAACACAGACAGTGCCGCGTTGATTGGCAACAGGTCGTGTTTTCTACCAATCACGATTCAACTTCATGCACCATAATAGTTGTATACGTGTTCGAAAACATCGTAGTGCACTATACCTTGCAGCGTCCCATTTGTTGTGTCATACCGGTCCAACACAAAGCGTCATAGTTTGGGACGTCATTGGGTTCAATTCGCGATCTCAACGGATATGAATTGAGTGAACCCTCAACAGCCAGCGATAAACCAGGGATGTTTTAGAGGCAAAGGTGATACCCTTCCTTCCGAGTTGTCCTGAAGGTATATTCCAGCAGGGCAATGCTCGGTCACATGTGGCCTGGTGTGTCCAAGACCTCTTCCATGCACGGCAGACACGGCTTCTTCGCTGGCCTGCACGCTCACCGAATATCTCCCCGATCGAACATGTCTAAGACGTGGTAGCTAAGAGACCGCCAAACGCCTCCGCCAGTCACCCCAAATGAACTCTGGTCTCGCATAGAAGCAACTTGGCAGGCCATTCCCCAGGAAGATATCAAAAATCTCTTCCATGCAATGCCACGCAATTTACTGGCTGTCATTGTTGCTCGAGATGGCTTCACACGATACTGAGTTTTGAAGCGAAAAAATCTTGTATAGCTCAACAAATGAGATCAGTTATCTCCTGTAAATGACCAATCTAATATACAAATTACATTTGAATAGCGCGATTCATTCTTGGTGTTGCAGTTTTCACAAACAGAAGTGTATGTTACACATACCATCCTCAGCCATACTTAATCCACAGCCCGAGAAAGGTCTCCCTTTTTCTCTTCCACAAATCTGTCTTGATCAGTTCTTTCCCATGTCACTCGGGCATGCCTTCGAATTTCATCCGCCGACCTTCCAAGTGGTCTCCTACGATTTTCCGGTTCTTTGGTATTCGGTCAAGAACTTAAGTTGTCTAACGGAGATCAGTACTTCTTGCAATTCTCCTGCCCATTGCCATTTCAGAGTTTTAACTTTCACTATGACGTAATTCACTTTTATAATTTTCCTGATCCACGAGTTCCTTTATCTATCTTTCTTGGTTACACCAAGCAGACATATCTCCATGCTTCTTTGAATGCCGGAAGCATTCTTGTCTTTTACATAAGGACCGTGTGTCTGATTTATAAGTAAGAACTGGAAGGATGCATTAATTAAGAACTTTTTATTATAAAACCTGGCAAATCGCACTGAAAACAGGACAGTTTGTTTCAAATCAACAGCAAGTAAATTGTATACGCTTTATTAATTTCTCCAATGTGTCAATCGTTTGACATCTGTTGTTTATGATAAATGTAGGCGTGAGTAACTTTTAAATTTGCCCCAACAACCTCTGAATCATGAATGAAATACGAGATTACACCATATAATACAAATTTCGAAGATAACAATCCGTTTTTGGTGTAAATCTAACAAAGATGGTAAGTCAGAAAATATCTGAAAATTTCGTCGTCCTGGCTAGAGCGGGAATCGAATCCGCGTCTCCCAGATAGCGCTCGGGTATACTAACCACTACACCACCCAGAACGACCAATTCTCAAGTTTGCGATTAATTTGAATATAACCATCACAGGATTCGCAAGTCGAAGCAACCGGCATTTATGTTTAGCGAGTCTGGAGGTTAAGAATCTTATCCCGTGATTGCCCAGAGGAGCAGATAAATCATGAATGAAATACAGGATTACACCATATAATACAAATTTTGAAGATGACAATCCGTTTTTTGGTGTAATTCTGACAAGGATGGTGAATCAGAAAATATCCGAAAACTTGAAAAATTCAAATGGTCGTTCTGGGTGGTGTAGTTGTTAACATACCCGGGCGCTATCTGACGACGAATCTTTCAAATTTTCGGATATTTTCTGACTTACCATCCTTGTCAGAATTACACCAAAAAACAGATTGTCATCTTCAAAATTTGTAACCTCTGAATCTTCAGTATTTGTAAAAGCATTGTTCATCGCTTTTTTTGTTTTCTGAAATTTCATCTTTAATTCCACTCCTTTGTTCTTGTTAAAGAGTTCTATGATCATACTTTATAGCTTTGAGGAGGTAATTGCAGAAATGACTGGGTACTTCGCAAAACGAAGATGGGTTAAACCATCACCATTAATCTTTATCCCCTTGGCTTTCCAGTGCAACGACACTATAATATAAAATATCCGGACACTCCTTTTGAGTAGATGATTAGTCCATACACGTCACAGCCATGTCTCATACAGGCATAAAAAGACGCACGTAGGAATAAAAGACGCAATATCCGGACACTCCTTTCGAGTACTAGGTATAACAAGATACACATAGCCTATGTATAAAAAGACGCACGTGGGTTTAAAAGACACACTATCCGGACACTCCTTTTGAGTAACAGGTATAAAGAGATGAACGTAGGTATACAGTGAAATCCGGACACTCCTTTTGAGTAGATTATCAGCCCGTATACGTCACAGCCATGTCTCATAGAGGCATAAAAAGACACACTTAGGAATAAAAGACGCAAGACTCGGATACTCCTCCTTTTGAGTAACAGGTATAACAAGATGCACATAGCCTAGGGATAAAAAGGCGCACATGGGTATAAAAAACGCACTATCCGGACACTCCTTTTGAGTAACAGGTATAAAAAGATGCACGTAGGTATACAGTGAAAATATGCCAATAATAGCATTACAATGCCTACCATGTATTTATGAAGACTTATTTCTGCGGGGAAATTCGTTTCCCAATTGTATATGATGTACTTATATTACTGAAATTTGTGACCTTACATCCGACCTTGGATGTGAGAAAAGGTCGGGGGCTCTACGATGGGGCAGGAATACCTTCGACTGGCGCAAAACCTAGGGTTCTCCAATATCTTTGTAGAGTTGCTTGGAATTTCATTGTCCTGGGTAGTGTAATGCCTAGCATACTCGACCGGAAATCGGGAGGTGCGGGTTCGATTCCGGCTCCAGGACGCTGAAAATTTCGGAAGTGATTACATGGAATACAGTAAAAATATGCAAATAATAATATTACAATGCCAACCATGTGTTTATAAAGAATTATTTCTTCGGGGAAATTCGTTTCCCAATTTTATATGCTAGTTAAAGTATTCCTAGCTCTCGCAAACTTTCAATACCGTTTAGCAATTTGTTGAAGCGACACTAAATATTCTTTACACAATTCGATAAACCAACAACGGATATCAGCCGGTGAAATTTCCTTTCCCTAGAAAAATTGAACCTTCTCACGAGAACAGCGCTTTAGCATAATCGCCATTTCGAACAGCTATAATACAGCTGTAATGTGCAGATAGGCCTCGAGATTGCTAAGTGTTGCCATTTGGTTGCAATGAAATCCATACTCACGGTTATTGCACTTTCTGGGGTGTGCTGGAATGATGAGCATTGTAACTTTATCTTCCGATCAACCCTTGTGTATTTTAATTATGTATTTTTTAAACACCAGCTGATTATGCCTTAGTTATTTATATTTCTTAAATGTTAGTAGGTAAAGAAGAGTGTGCGCTACATTAATATGCCTCATTTCCCGTACGTGAATGACTGAAGCATCAGATAACTCTAAAGATGGCGGCCAGGGTTCCATCTTTTGCTTTCTACGGTTACGTCTGAGCTGACCCTTATTTGTTTGAACCTTAACGCTCCTTCGCAAGACAATGTTTTGTTTGCTTGTTTTTTGAGTTAAACGACCACATTAAGCAATTCTGGTATGTGCGATCGCCAGATCCTAATTTAGGGCCACTGGTAAAGGGAAGCAAGGGAACCACACCTTTAGACAAGCATTCTGAATTCGAACGCTGGCCTAGCTCAGGTGAAAAGCCGGAAAACTACGCCGCTGACCACTTGGTCATCGGGTCAATCAAAACATCTGTAAAAACTGTTCGGTAGCAAGAAAGCTATTCATAACTTGGTCTTAATAATGGTAATGAGAAAAAAAGCTATTGGTTATAAAAGTATAAAATAATCAATGTTACGATAATGAGAAAAATTATTATTTAAGATGAACAAAGTTTGTTTTCTCATTTACTTTTCAATATTTCTTTGTATTCTTAGATGTATGAATGCAAATTAGCAGAATATTGTGATTCACAGTTGCTATGGCGCTTTCTAATCGGAATCATAAAAAATAAAACTTTTTTAGTGGAATACCAAGGCCACATCCGAAAAAGTATCCTACTGAAAAACAAGATTCGATATGCAGATACAAATGCTAATTTTCTTTTTTTTTTTTTTTTTTTTTTTTTGATTGGAGGTTTAACGACCACCGTGAGCAACTCAATGGGCTATAAGCAGTCGCCCGTCCCTAATTTAGGGTCACTGGTTCCAGGGAAGGGAGAGAGCCAGTGCCGTAAGACAAACACAACATTCATGCCTCACCGGGATTCGAACCCGGACCCCTTCGGACGAATGATCAGAGGCCAACGCCTTAGACCACTGCGCCACCGGGCGGCTAATTTTCTTTCCGAAAAAAGTCTGAGATAAGGATTTCAGGTTTCTGTCGGTTAAAGCGCAAATACCGATCACAAATACTGTAAGTGTGAACTGTAGAATATCTATTTAAAACTGCCACACATCAACAGCAGGTCACAAATAAATCTTAAACCGGAAATGTGATCAGTTAGGTCATCGTTTTTAATGAAACTGATTGCTTACTTTCAAATTGAACTTTCCTTATTTTCGAATTAAATTTCGGAAATGGGAGTAGAACAGGTTACATGTACATTCAGTTGAATACTCACAGAAAAATGTGCTTTATTTGTCTCTAACTTGATCTTTATGAAGTAAATTTAATGAGTGAAGCTGTATAAATTAATGCACTGTTTAAAGGATCATGGTGTCGTAAAACTCAAGAAAAGCTGATCTGTAAGAAAAACGAGAAATTTCGTACGTATATACATTGATCTATATATTCAATAATATATTCAAAACTGAGCTGATATGAGAATTAAATTCACTTCATTAGGCTACAAATACTGTTCAATAAATTGTATGTTGCCTTCAAGTGTCATATGATTCAAAGAGCGATCGTAGCTTGGAATAAAAACAAATGGAAAAGCTCATCTTTTTTTTTGAGGGGAGGGGGGGGGGTTGTGTGTTGTTGGAGGGTTTAACGATTACCTTGAGCAACTTAATGGGCTATAAGTTTTCACTCGCTCTTGATTTAGAGCCACTGGTTCGAGATAAGGGAGAAAGCGAATGCAGTAAAACAAATATAACAACCATGCTTCACCGGGATTCGAACTTGGACCAATTTCAGACGAATGGTCAGAAGCCATCGCTCAGAACACTGCGCTGCGGCGACCTGCGACTGAATAAGATATTAACCAAAGAAGCTGAATACATCTTTTAGTTACTTGTGAGTCTCGATAGTATCTTTTCGGCTAGAATAAAAGTCATTTTTGCATGTAAAAATATATACGAAAGGTTTTTGAAAACATATCCACCAAAGTGTGTTGGAGACTAAAGTGCGTTGGAGATTTGTGTTTAGTGCAGATGATATCACGCAGTAAAACTGAGTGTGTACATTAATTCAGAGAAGAAACTGTCACTTTTAGGAGAAATTACTGCAGCGACGTCTTTACTTAGGAACTGAAATTTTACTGAAATATTCGGTGACTGCGCCTCCGCTTCCCAAAGTTAATATATTTTTTCTTTCCCCGTTTCACTCAAGAGAGGTTAAAGCGGTTTAGGAGAGGCCATTTAATTAGCGTTACGCAGTTCAACGGATCGTGTCGAGACCGTGCATCTCAGCAGTGTTTTGACGTTTAATCGGTCTCGGAACATGAAAGCATGAAACAAACGATATCGATGACACCCAACAGACTAATCGATCAACTTGGCATGGGCTTTTGCGGTTGTTTGCAGCCGGACAAAATCCCACGAAGATTCGTCTGCCGGTCACGAGCGAGCCAACATTTTTCGCTCGCTAGCATCTCCAGGACAATTTTCTTTCCTTGTGGGACTGTTTTAATCGCGGAAGCGCATCTAGAGCATAACGCACTGTCCGACGTGACAATAATTTGCTAAAATGCACCCTCGTCTGATGCGTTTAACCCTGGCTTTTCACCAGGCTCACGGGTGGCAATTTTTTGTTATGCCTCTTGACGTACAGGTATTTGACAAAAAAGAATGAACACACCTGGGGAAAGTCACTAATAAGGTGCTAGACCGGCACTGGAAACAAGTAGCGCTTCCATTCGACGTGCCAGCCAATATCTCAGTAGTGATATTGCACCATTCGTCCATCGAATACAGGATCATTTCCCCAGATTTCTTAGGACAAAGAAAACGCTGCACGAGACGTCGTTCCAAAAATGTCTCATGCATGTTCAACTGGATTAAATCAGATGTTTGCGATGACCAGGGCATACAAGATACTTCAGTGGCATTTCGTCGAACCACTGGGTGACCACATTCGTTCAATGAATGGGAGCATTGCCATGGAATCTTGGGATTGTGACATAAACTTTGGGCATCTCCGCTGGCGCTGTGGTCTAAGCACAGCCTTCTGACCATTCATGCGAGATAGGGCTGGGTTCGAATCCCTGTGAGGCATGGATGTTGTGTTTGTCTTAAGGCGGCACTAGCTCTCTCCCTTCCCTGAAACCAGTGCTCCTAAATTAGGGACGAGCGACTGTTTACAGCCCATCGAATTGCTCTCGGTGGTAGTTAAATCCCCAAACAACAACATAAAATTTAGTATAGCGTCGATGACGCCGTCTATGGCAACGAGTACACCCAAACATTGCCATAAAATTGCACCCCAAAGCACGACAGCACCGTCAGAAACCTTTAGAGCAAAGAACAAGCACTCCGTGTTACAGTATTTCTTTGACTGTGGCTACACCCCACGCATCCATTTGCCACGAAGAGCGTGAAAACCGAATAGTTACACCATATCTAGGGATAAGTAATTTTCGTATTTACGAAATAGATGCGAATAAATTTTTCCGCGACATCTCGATAGTTAAATTTTTTTAAGCGAAAATAGGACGTAATTTCGCGCAACACTTGCGCCGGGCGTACCCTACTCAACGTGCGTTACCCGGGAAACCCCAGACCAAGCCTCTTTCTCTCTCGGCGAGTCAGCTAGCGCCGCTAACTCGCACTGGCTGGCTGGCCTTGAAAGAATACAAACGAGCACATGTTCGTTTTTGCATTTCGCTAGTAGACTGCAAACTACAACGCTCGCGAACCGTTTGATAGACGTATATCCACATGGGCTGCCACAAGAAGGAATTAGTTGATAGAGTGAAAGAGTTTGACCACAAGGGATTGTATTTAAGCGATACAAATATCGTGATGTAAAAATTTTGTAATGTTCGTCTAGAAAGGCAAATTGACCCTGCACATGACATTTAACGCAACAAATGAAGTCTACCAGCATATTGGCAGACTATTTTGTCCATATATGGCAGCGACCACAACCACATCGTCTTTGAACACAAATTTATTATTGGAAAGCTTCTCTAAATTATCATTTTTTATAGGCATACCACGGAATGAGCTCATCGATGGATACAATCATTTTCACAGACAGCTACTTACAGTGGTCAACCAAGAGACTCTTGTTGATGTCATACAGATTTTAAAAGCAACAAAATGCTGCTACCTAAACTATGCGAAGGCAGCTATTCAAAGCTTACATAATTCTGTTAACAGCGTGGACGCTGAGAGATATTTCAGTATGTACAACATCGTTATTACTGATAGAAAGCAGAGGCTAAAGGAAGAGAATATAGAGACTATTCCAATGTTGTTAGCTTTTAACTAAGTATTTTGGTACTTAGTCTACCAGTAAGTAAACTTTGAAAAACATTCTAAGTATTCTTTGGAAAACATTCTAAGTAAACTTTGAAAAATAGTAAACTAAGTAAAGTAAACTTTGAAGAACAATTTTTTGGTGTCTTCAGTTTTTGCAAATAAATGCAAAATTTTTGATTAAAAATTTTTTTTTTCGCGAAATTTCGATTTTTTTGGCGAAATTTACGTGTTCCTAACCATATTACATTCCTCCACTGTTGTTGAGTCCACTGGTTGTGCGCATTGCACTACAAGACGCGACGGCGTGCGTTGGCAGAAGTAATCAAGGTCTTTTGCAATGCTACAAAAACCATTCGCGACGCAATGTTTTCGTGAAAATACACCTATCACGTCCTCCGTTAAACGTTGCACGAAACTGCCCTGCGGTCACCCACCTCTTCTTGTTGGTACAGCGTACTACAGTCATTTGCAAAAGATTAAGACCACCTGTTGATATTAAGAGATTTCTGCCGATTGCGTCAGCTACTCTATGCATTAGTCAACTCCCTGTCGGTTTGTATCATCCTCCAGCGGCAGCTGTTAATAGTTGGCGTCAGTTTGCTTCTGGTTTTCATGCTGAGAGGTTTTGTACGTATTTTTATATACCGAAAAATGGGCAAAAAAGCGTCATTAAGTGTTACTCAGAGGACACAAATAGCGACTTTGTATCATGAAGGATACTCCGGACGTGAAATAAGCATGAAAGGTGAATGTGAGCAAGACAGCTATTCATAATACGATCATGAAATATCGAGATACAGATGAATTTAGCGACCGAAAGAGAAGTGGACGTCCAAGGAAAACAACCCCACGTGATGACAATACCATAAGGCGAATAGTTATGCGTTCTCCAAGGAGTTCGTGCAAGAAAATCAAGGCCTTTCTTACATTCAAAAGGGTTAGCACTGCTTCACGACGTCTTAGCGAAGATTTTGGATTAAAGTGTTATAAACCAGCACATAAACCTGGACTAACCTCTATCATGAAAAACAAGAGACTCCAGTTGGAGAAGCGTTATCAATTGTGGGCTGCTGAAAATTGGAGCCAAGTTCTTTTTCCGATGAATCCACTGTTCGTCATGGGAGCCAAGTTCTTTTTTCCGATGAATCCACTGTTCGTCATTGGAGCCAAGTTCTTTTTTCCGATGAATCCACTGTTCGTCATTGGAGCCAAGTTCTTTTCCGATGAATCCACTGTTCGTTATTGGAGCCAAAGTTCTTTTTCCGAAGAATCCACTGTTCGTTATTGGAGTCAAGTTCTTTTTTCCGATGAATCCACTGTTCGTCATTGGAGCCAAGTTCTTTTTTCCGATGAATTCACTGTTCGTCATTGGAGCCAAGTTCATTTTTCCGATGAATCCACTGTTCGTCATTGGAGCCAAGTTCTTTTTTCCGATGAATCCACTGTTCGTTATTGGAGCCAAGTTCTTTTTTTCCGATGAATCCACTGTTCGTCATTGGAGCCAAGTTTTTTTTCCGATGAATCCACTGTTCGTCATTGGAGCCAAGTTCTTTTTTCCGATGAATCCACTGTTCGTCATTGGAGCCAAGTTCTTTTTTCCGATGAATCCACTGTTCGTCATTGGAGCCAAGTTCTTTTTTCCGATGAATCCACTGTTCGTCATTGGAGCCAAGTTCTTTTTACCGATTAATCCACTGTTCGCTATTGGAGCCAAGTTCTTTTTTCCGATGAATCCACTGTTCGTCATTGGAGCCAAGTTTTTTTTCCGATGAATCCACTGTTCGTCATTGGAGCCAAGTTCTTTTTTCCGATGAATCCACTGTTCGTCATTGGAGCCAAGTTCTTTTTTCCGATGAATCCACTGTTCGTTATTGGAGCCAAGTTCTTTTTTCCGAAGAATCCACTGTTCGTTATTGGAGTCAAGTTCTTTTTTCCGATGAATCCACTGTTCGTCATTGGAGCCAAGTTCTTTTTTCCGATGAATTCACTGTTCGTCATTGGAGCCAAGTTCATTTTTCCGATGAATCCACTGTTCGTCATTGGAGCCAAGTTCTTTTTTCCGATGAATCCACTGTTCGTTATTGGAGCCAAGTTCTTTTTTTCCGATGAATCCACTGTTCGTCATTGGAGCCAAGTTTTTTTTCCGATGAATCCACTGTTCGTCATTGGAGCCAAGTTCTTTTTTCCGATGAATCCACTGTTCGTTATTGGAGCCAAGTTCTTTTTTCCGATGAATCCACTGTTCGTGATTGGAGCCAAGTTCTTTTTCCGATGAATCCACTGTTCGTCATTGGAGCCAAGTTCTTTTTACCGATTAATCCACTGTTCGCTATTGGAGCCAAGTTCGTTTTTCCGATGAATCCACTGTTCGTCATTGGAGCCAAGTTTTTTTCCGATGAATCCACTGTTCGTCATTGGAGCCAAGTTCTTTTTTCCGATGAATCCACTGTTCGTTATTGGAGCCAAGTTCTTTTTTCCGATGAATCCACTGTTCGTGATTGGAGCCAAGTTCTTTTTTCCGATGAATCCACTGTTCGTCATTGGAGCCAAGTTCATTTTACCGATGAATCCACTGTTCGCTATTGGAGCCAAGTTCGTTTTTCCGATGAATCCACTGTTCGTCATTGGAGCCAAGTTTTTTTTTCCGATGAATCCGCTGTCAGTCAATTTAAATCACATGAAGCACATGTTCGACGACCAAAGGGCAAACCGTCTCATGAAAAATACATCGTTAGTGTTACAGGACGCACCGCGTGTAACATCAACAACGCAAGAAACTCTTAAGAAAAATTTCCCACGGTAACACTCTTGGTAAAAGAATTGCTGGCGGAGAGAAAAATAAAACACCTGTGACTTACGTGACTCTGACGTTTTTCTCAGCTTAGCACTTTTAAAAACGCGTGTGTATGCAGTCGTAATGTGAACGAAGAGCAACAGTGTCGCAACAAGCCGAGAAAAGCTGGTATCTTTTACAACTGTTGTGATAAAAATATGTTAAGTGAAGTGTTCTCTGCAACTGTGCAATTAATCCCAGGATCTAATAAGAACTCACCATATATGTCATCATTCTAATTAGTTTTGCCATATCCTATATCTGTGCTTTCATCAGTATTACTTGTCATCAAATATACATTAGGATTAAACGATTATTACCTTATAACCGAGTACTATATCCATATCTGCGATTTCATCACTATTACTTGTCATCAAATACACTGGTGTGCAAAAATTAAGGACGAGAAGGTTTTTCGAATGTAACGTCATGCAGAAGTGCTCCACATCGACTCAAATCATACCATAAGATCCCCAAGATGTAAGAATATGGGACAGGTGAGCAAAACCGTCCAAACACGGAATCCAAAGAATACAAAGGCACTTTATTGAAAAGGTAGTTTCGAGCACAACTGTACAGAAGACAGAAACGTCCATGTGACAGGCGGCTGCCAAGAAAAATCCATTCTTTAGTAGGGGTATGATCACCCCTGACTGCGTTGCAGGATTTACAACGTCTGTCCATGCTGAGGACGAGATTGTTAAGGAGCTGTTGAGGCATTGCTGCCCATTCCTCTTGTAGCGCCAATCGCAGCTGCGGAATCGTTGGTGGAGGCTGGTGACGTGCTGCCAAGCGTCTCCCGAGATGGCCCACGTGTTCGATTAGATTTAGGTCCGGGGATCTTGCGGCCCAATCCATGTGTTGAATATCTTCACTCTCAAACAGCTCTGCGAGAGCCACTGTACGACGATGTGTAGCATTGTCGTCCATGAAGAGGAACTCAGGACCCACAGCACCTCTAAACAGACGCACGTGAGGCAGGGGAACCTCGGTACAATAGCGGATACCAGTGACTGAACCTCCTTGAAAGATGTGGAGGTCAGTACGACTACCAAGCATGATACCGCCCCAAACGAGAAATCCGCCACCTCCAAACCGGTCCCTTTCGATGATGTTGGAGGCATGATTGCGTGTTCCCCGCTCTCTCCAGATGTGTATACGTCCAGAATTACTCGTCAGACTAAATCGCCTCTCATCCGTAAAGAGAACTCGACCCCATTGCTGATGTGTCCAGTTCTTGTGTTCCTGGCACCACAGAAACCGCCGTCTCCGATGAGCAGGCGTTAATGGCACACACCGTACTGGTCGTCGTGCAAATAGACCACCTTTGTGCAGCCTCCTGGCCACGGTAAAACCCGATAATGGACATCCAACTATTTGTTGCATGTGCCTTGCGATTTCTCCCGCTGTCTGCCGTCTATCTCTTCTCGCCTGTAGGACAATATACCGGTCGTCCGCCTCCATGGTTGCTTGTGGACGACCACTGCTAAACTCTCGGACAGTTGTTCCTGTCGTTTGAAATGCTCTCCAAGTTCGTGAAACGATGCTGTGAGCGATCCTGAACTCCTCGACCACCCTAGTCTCACTTCGACCTTCTTCCGACTTCCCAATGACGCGACCTCGGGTAAAATCATCCAGATGTCGTCAACTGGATTGCCTATTGGCCATATCACACGGTGTCAGCAACTCGACGTCGTCAAACCGATGTACACCGTGCAATAGCTTTCACTGAATTGCTGAGCGTACACCGCCCGTGTGCTTTATACCCTTCGACGTCCCCCCCCCTCGTACGTCATGCCGCATATATGCGCATGCCCTACCGTACCGGACCCTAGTTTATCTCCTGAGTGGTCTTTCAGTCCGTTTTGCCTGCTCATTCCGCTGTTATGCTAATTTCTCCTCTTTGTCCTTCATTTTTGCACACCAGTGTATGTATTAGGATTAAAGGATTATTACCTCTATAACCATGTGAGTTCAAATTTTACACATTTGTATTTGAAGAATCATTCGCTTAAAGAATAACATTTTTCGGCATCTGAGACAATATTCGTTGTTAACTACTGCATTATTGAGGGAGTGGGAAAAATTGTACGATCGTGTTGCTTCCCCCTTCAGTTAGCGCCATGAAATATCCGCCTAGTCAGATGATATATGGGTGCTATGTCAGCATCTGGGAGTACTTCATTATCCTTCTTGCCGACAGGCACTACTATGACTGGTCCTTTTTATGTAGAAATATTACGTGAGATGTTAACTCATATGCAAATATAATGCATGATGGTCTATGTTGAACATAAAAACTCGTGGGGAATTTATTAAATCCCATGTGAATGTGGCGCTTCGTATGTAGGACAGATCCGTAGAGCCTTGCGTTTTATTGAAGGAGCACAAGACCTACATTAGGAACTGTGACCTAAAGATGTCATGGATGGCTAAACACTGTTACGAGGACCATAAATATCTCTTTGAAGAAGCAAAACTAATTACCGATGAATTAGAAATGCCATGCCTATTTTAAGATGGTTTGACCGGATTCCGGTGAAATTTTGAGGGACTTATTACCAATTCATGGTGTTGATAAAAATTTCAGCCCGTTTCGTTAAGATTTTGCAAGGTTCGTTTTTTAATTGTTTTATGCACAGTTCTCAAAAACACAAACACTCGCGGATGTGCCGCGGCGATGAATCCAGTCACGTGATTTCAGATTTGGAACAGATAACGATGACGTAGCAAACGACGCTGACTTTATTGATTAAGATAAAAAAGTTAAAAACGTATCTTTGCGAATATTTTATGAAACTGGCTGACATTTTATAATGAACACCATAAATCGTTAATATGAACATGACCTCCAAACTTCGCCTGAATCGGTAAATAACTTTTTAATTAGCCGTCAAAATGTTATTAACCGTTTCTGCGTATATATTTCTGTTTACCGATGAAGTAAAATTTCCATGCTTATTTTAAACAGTTTTGACCGGATTCCGGTGAAATTTGGAGGGACTCCTCTTATTACCAATTCATGATGTTGTTAAAAATTTCAGCTCGTTTCGTTAAGATTTCACAAAGTTCGTTTTCGCATTTTTTTATGCACAGTTCTCAAAGAACACAAACACTCGTGGATGTTCCGCGGCGATGAATACAGTCACGTGCTTTCAGTTTTGGAACAGATAACGATGACGTAGCAAACGACGCTGACTTTTAGATTAGCTTATTAATTAATTCATAACTCGCGAAAGGAACAACGTAAAGATCTTAAAATAGTTGCGTTGACCTAGAAATCACATTATTAATAAGCTATGCAAATTTCACGATGTCACAGTTCGGCGTCCGAGAGTTTTTGCTGCTTCAGACAAACAAACAGACGTTTTGTGTTTTATATATTAGATACGAGAGTCGTTCAAAAAGTAACGCGACTGATTTTACATGGGGAAGAAGTGTACTGCACTTAACTTACTTGCATACTTTCCAAGAATTCTCCCTCTACTTGAATGCACCAGTTCCAGCTTTCTATCCACTTCTGGACGGTGTGTAGAAGCCCTTCCTCGACATGTGGTTCAGGATATCCATCACAGCATTGTTCAGTTCAGTATTTGATGCAAACCATCGCCCAAGAAGTTGTTTTTCCACTTCAGGGGATAGGTGGGAATCATAGGGCGCCAGATCCGGTGGGTGCGCCGTCATTTCGATGACTTGGTCTTAGATAACCTGCTGGAACAGCAAAGCGCGATATGCAGGGGCATTGTCTAATGCAAAATCCAACCACTTTGCGGAAATTCTCCGCGTTTTAGGGATTGTTTTATCTTTAGAGGGCGTTTGAGAACTTCAGAATGATAGGCAACGATAACCCAACGGTCATTCGGAAATCTTCGCGTAGGAGTGCCTTGTTGGTATTGACATTAATTTCCGTAGTCGATGTCGGAGGCCTACCAGAGTTAGGCGCATCGTCAGACACACTCTTAACCATTCACAAATTTCTTGTGCCACTCAAAAACTCTTGCACGGGACGAAGCATTTTCCTTATAGGCTGTTCATGCGTTTCTGTTGCGGTTTTATTCAAACACATGCAAACTTTTATAGCTGCTCTTTGCTTCACTTCTAAATCCATACTTGGTTGCAAAATTACGTCTGAACTCCACGCCGTCTACCACAAGAATTAACTAGAGGAGCGTCGTTACGTGACTGACCTTGCAGGTGTTCCGACACAGACAGCTGCTGCATTTTTCTGCGTGGATTTTTTGGCTCTATGATGTAAATCTCATTAATTTTTGAACGACCGACCTATGTCACTAAGTATTGTGCGAGTGGTTGAGTGTTTCGAATTTGTTCAATAATTGAAACTGTCTTAGTCTGTATGTGTGAGAACGAAGTGAAAGGGAAAAATTGGTTAGTGGATTGATTGGCGTTTATTGGAGCAAGGGCCTCGGTGTGCCCAAGAGCGCTTACTCCCACAACTTATAACAGTAACAAAAACATCAAAGTACTATAAAAACCAGTCACAAAATATGTGGGTGTCACTATAAAAAATAGAATAGGCGTCGGCGCATAAGAGGAACTGTTACAGTGACACCGGTTTGTAATGAAACGGTGTAAATTGCTAACAGAAAGAGAGCGAACATCTACACAAAACTAAAAACACCTTCACAACGTGAAAAAGTGAACACAGAAAACGCATCTCATTGATCGCTTAACAGGCGCCTCAGAATTTCTGAGTCGTATGGCAAAGGGGCCAAAAGCAGAAAAAATCGAGCACGTTCACGAATAAAACGACGACACAAACATGAAACACGCACAACAGTCAGAAGCGCATCGCATATCTGCCTCATAGGTGGCAGTGTCTCCACACAGTAAATAGCGGCGAGTGAAACGGCAAAGTCCAATGTGGAGTCGTGTCAATACATTATACTGACGGTTTCAGCAGAAAGATGAAGCCCAGAGTCCAAGAATTGGCTTGATATGATACAGTTTGTTCCCTACTAGGGAGGAATTGCCACGTACGTTTAATACGCTCCAAATATATTCTCTACTAAGGAATAACTTCCACGTACGTTTAATATGGTCCCATACATTTTAAACGTACGTGGAAGAACTGCCACATACATTTAATATGATCCCTTACATTTTTTATGCCCGCTTTTGCATTACTTTCTGTACAACCCTCGTGAAGCGATGGGTTTTAAAAACGGTCAAAAATGGAGGTCAAATGCCTCGGCGTTACCAGCCACTGGCATTATGCTACTAATTTGCAGAATATGCATGTCCAATATGGACTCAATCTTATTACTGCCAAAAGCTGGATACTCATCCATTAATCAATGCTGCAAGTTAATTTCCGGATGTTTGACATCAACTAATACCGACGGTTTTTGTGTTAGCTGGCATTGTCCTGCATTTAATTAGAAAGGAAATATCCCGCATCACTAAGAGGAGGGAGCAATTTACCGATCCTCTACGTACCGTGTATGGGCATTCGCTTTCAGCTAGACACTAGTCATCTCGAAAGATCGTTTCTAGCACCGCCACACCAACAGCAATGCAATATGAAGAGTCACAATATATATACTCTAAATCCTCCTTTCTATACTTGCGTTCATAAAAAAACAGAACACCTGAAACGAGTAGAGCTGCGACTTTGATTTCTATGCTAGAAGGAGATACTTTGTACCAGCACTTTGGGGAAAGATTCGGTTTGGTCATGCGCGAAACGAAAATACATTTTTTTTTCTGTTTCGAGATTTAACGACCACCACCATAAACCAAGGGCGATGCACGTCCCTAATTTAGATCCACTGTTTTCAGGAAAAGATTAGAGCCAACGCCATGGGAGAAGCACATCACCCATGCGTCATCACGGACTGGAAACTGGAACCAACTTGGACGAATGGCCTTTAGCCAGCGCTTCTGACCACTCGAAGTAAAATAATAAATATAAGTGTTCATACATACGTATCATTAAACTGTTCTCTGAGATTCAGAGGTTAGTTTCTAAAAGAAAGACAATCTGTCAGATAAATGTTTAACTGATGGAACTAGAACTGTCTTACTGTTGTTGTATCGGTATCTTTTTTTTTTTTTTTTTTTTTGATTGGAGGTTTAACGACCACCGTGAGCAACTCAATGGGCTATAAGCAGTCGCGCGTCCCTAATTTAGGGTCACTGGCTCCAGGGAAGGGAGAGAGCCAGTGCCGTAAGACAAACACAACATCCATGCCTGACCGGGATTCGAACCCGGACCCCTTACTAACGAATGATTAGAGGCCAGCGCCTTAGACCACTGCGCCACCGGGGCGGCTGTATCGGTATCAAACGTCTCCATCTAGAGTGATCTCGGCACAGAGCTCAAACGTCGGTGACATCCATCTCTCAAGTGTGGTTGGTCCACCGTATCCCACAATAGAGTCCTTTAAAGTCTTTCTTTGTATCTTTTAAATCGCAAAAGTACACCAGTGTGGGTAATTAGCCCACAATTGACGGATCCAATTGATCATTTCACCTAACGGTTCAGGAACAAAACCCAGTGAGTGGAATCTTTTGGCCAATGTTACACAACACTAGAAGTTAGCTGAACAATATTTATACTGAAGCTTAAAATAAATTTAAATGTACGATTTAAAAGATATGAACAGGCGCAATAACAGCGATCAAGAGAACACAAACAATCCATAATACTAATGAAGACACCATACAGTTCAAATGTTTAAGATGACAATCCGTTTTTTGGTGTAAATATGACAAGGATATTAAGTCAGATAATATCCGTAAACTTGAAAAATTTCGTCGTTCTGGAACGGGAATCGAACCCGCGTCTCCCAGATAACGCGAATTGATTGTCATTTTCAAAACCCATAATACTGTTCGTATGGGTTTAAAAGGAGTATCGTTCACTTGATCGAAAGGCCACTTGACCGAAAATCCCTTGATCGAAAGGTACATTTCACCAAAGGGTCACTTGACCGAAAAGTTCATTTCACCGAAAGGTCACTTCACCTAAAGGTTCATTTCATCGAAAGGACATTTGATCGGAAAGTTCATTTCACCGAAGGATTGCTTTACCTAAAAGTTCATTATATCGAAAGATCATTTCACCGAATAGTCAGGTTACCGAAAACTTAGAATTTTATTGTTAGAGATCCGTAGGAGTGTTGTGCAGGTTTTTGAAAATGTGCGCACCTAAACATTATCGGATTGTATAAAAAATACACTTTTAATTTCTATGAAACACCTTCCCATGAGTAGGTTTTTCGAAATATAACATTAATTATAAGGCCTAGATCTGTGCCTTTTTGTCACATTTTAATCCTCCGAGCTCATATTCATAAGGGTTACATAATGAATCAAGTAAATAATGTTCCACTTTTACTCAACCACAAAACATACATTTTTTGACCGTAATCCTAGATACAGATCATTTAAACAGATTTGAACATTACTCATATCCATAAGCATTACATAAAATGTAATGTAACTTTTTATGTAAACCTTATGAACATGAGCACGCACAGTTAAAATTTGCTAAAAAGGCCTAAGCTGAGACCTAGGGCCCTAAAATTGATTTTTTTGCCTGCAACATTATTAACTTGACTTTTTATGTAAACCTTATGAACATGAGTTCGCATGATTAAAATTTGCTAAAAAGGCCTAAGCCAAGGCATAGGGACCTAAAATTGATTTCTTTTGCCTTAAAAATATGTGCAACATTATTAATTTTACTTTTTTTGTAAACCTTATGAACATGATTAAAAATTTCTAAAAAGACCTAAGCCGAGGCCAATTGTCTTAAAAAAAAAAAAAAAGATTTGCCTTTAAACTAAATCTTTGCATTCTCTGTGACACGGACAAATCAAAAGTGCAATTTGAGTATAATCCCCTAACGTTTCAACGGTGGTATGTCTGCCGAACTTGCACCATGCTTCAACAGATTTTGTAATAAAATCCAAAGTTTTCGATAAACTGACCCTTCGGTGAAATGAACTTTTAGGTAAGAAGACCTTTCGGTGAAATGAACAAGAGACCCTTCAGTGAAATGAACTTTTCGATCAAGTGATCTTTCGGTGAAACAATATTTTCGGTGAAGTGATTTTCGGTCAAGTGACACTTCGGTGATGTAAACGTCGGGCAAATGAACCACACCCTTTTAAAAGTCATTCTGTTCCGAGCAGCAGTTTTTCATAATAATGTAGACCGATTTTAATCTTTTGCCGACTAACGTATTTAATCATTTGGAAAATACTGAAACTGAGAGAACAGTAATCAACACTATTTACCTCCAAAAACGGAAAAACTGACAAATGCACGATTTCCCCAGCGTAAACCATGGAACCCGAGGAGAAAATAACAATATTTAGGCAATTAAACGTGAATTACGGAAGATGCGACAACGACATGACGAAGTCTGCACTCATTGATCAATCTCCCGCTCTATTATTTTTGCTTTTATGGATCCACTGGAAAGGAAAATGCTTTTCTCCACCTTAGCCATAATTGAGTTCTGTGATTGGATGTTTTTCTTCAACACAGACTTAATCGAGCTCTCTGATTGGATATTTTTTTAAATGTTAGGGACCTGATGCAGATGTTCGCGCACCGTAGTTTCTTTACAAATTACTAAGGCGACTGGAACATCATCCGTGTGAACTAATTATTGTACAAACTGCACTAATTGTACGGTAACATTTGCGTTTCCTCACATTCCAATAATATATATATATATATATGGGAACCAGAATCTTGTTTCAAGGGGAAAGAAGTGTATAAAAATGGTCTTCATTGTTCACGTTAATTGCGTTCATTTTGTCCTAAAGCTATATAATAAAAAAGAGCCTTGAACCGCAAAGAAGACGCGACGCGTTCATCACAACCGAGCGAAAGTATAATTACGATTAGAGATTTAGTTTATTTTACATTGAACGTAAATGTCAGTGTATTAACCTATTTAATGAGGTTTTTCAAATCACATATTCAACTGCCAGTTAATAATCGTGGAATCAGTAGTGACATTTGCCAATATTTATTTATAACCTGAAACTTACCTGTATCCATCTGACCTAAAACAGACTTCCATGAGCTTTCAATATACATCTAGGTGTCCTTTTCTACCGTCGCTACATATGAGGGACATTCAATAAGTTGATCTTGAAAAAAGTAGTTGGCGGCTGGCGCAAGTATTGAAAAGTATTGTATCAGCCTTCAGTTATACACGGTCGAGACACATTATTGTGACCACCAGCTAATATCAGGGCTGGGAGTGAGTGACTTAATAAGGTGCTGGAAGGTGTTCACAGGTATGTCGAGCCATGCTGACTGCAGTGTATCTGACAGCTGCTGGAGGGTGTGTGATGGAGGATCCATAGAGCGAGTAACATGATCGAGGTGGTCCCACAGATGCTCAATTGGGTTTAAGTTTGGGGAATTAGGGGGCCACGGAAGTACTTTGACGTCTTCATCGTGCTCTTCCAACTACTCTCGGACATTCCTAGCTGTGTGACACGTCGCATTGTCGTAATGGACGATCCCATCCGCCCCAGGGAAGGCAATCGCCAGTTGCAGTTGTTGATTAAAACTTTTTTTTTTCGATTGGAGGTTTAACGGCCACCGTGAGCAACTCAATGGGCTATAAACAGTCGCCCGTCCCTAATGTAGGGTCACTGGTTCCAGGGAAGGGAGAGAGCCAGTGCCGTAAGACAAACACAACATCCATGCTTCACCGGGATTCGAACCCGGACCCCTTTCAGACGAATGATCAGAGGCCATCGTTTAGACCACTGCGCCACCGTGGCGGCCGAAAACTTTAATATTAGGCGTGCCAATTTGTCTTACTTTCTTAGAAGCTTCATTTTCTTCCACTCGCTCTACTTGGCCAGCCCACCTCAATCTTGATGACCCAATCATGTTAGTAACGTGTTACAGAGATTTTATACGGGGTTTTAGGATTTCATATAAAATCTCAAAATGTAACTTTTATTCCATCTCGTGCTCCACTTTCCTTTGTCTCTCCACAAAGCGTGAGAGAAATTTCTCAGAGTCATTTCCCCATTAGACACCGGGTGCACGGTTACTTACTAAGACGACATTCTGTCTAAGATTAGTATATGCACATTGTTTGTTCAATGGAGATTAACTCTATCGCGCCTCTTTTGATGCTTTTCTGGTTTCAATTTCAATGAGGCCGACGAATGATTAGTCCCTCACATTTGACTTTGAAGCTTAAGATGTACCGAGGGCGGTGTGGCTTCTTCTAACGGGGAATTTTAGGATATGCTTAAGGGCACTTTTTGGAGACAAGGGAAGGAGGCGGAGGAGAGTTGACCCTAGGTGGAGGTAGCGAGCGGTCACGAAAGTACGACGAGGTAATTGCCCCAGGCGAGGCCGGGAAGGTCTTAGGTGGACACGGGAGGTCAGGGGATTTCACGACAGCGCGAGAGATGATCGAAAGCGAGAGAGTTAGAAAATAAACCACAGCTAACGGACAACCTTTGCAGGCAATTGAATGAAGAAAAGAATAAAAGTTTCAGACATATTTACGAATCGTAAGAATTATTTGCATACAATTTTGCTATCATCTTCAACTATACAAGACTTAGCAACTCAGCCACGCAGTGTTTATGAAATTAACAACAAGAATAAAAGATAGCAACGAACATGTTAACAAACGGGTCTTTATAAATAATGTATAATTTTTTATTGTAGCGTTTCCGCCAAAGTCCGCCGTCACGTATTGGGTCAGTTATTTTTCTCAGAATTTTCCTTTCAAATATATCCAACATTCAAATTGATAACGAGGAACAGTACACCGATTAAGTAGTAAACAGTAACACTATACTAATGATCCAATTTATTGGCGTAGGAAATACACACATGCGTGTCCAAACTTTCGCACATTAACCAGATGGCTTTTTCAAGGAAGTTAGACAGAAACTGCAAACTGAAAAACAGAACGCATGAACAATTTGAACGCGGGAGCTTGACTTGACAATAAATAGATACGACGTTATATTCATTTAAAGATACGAGGTGTCACGTGGGTTGTGCACGCGGTATCCTGGTAGGGAGAAGGTGTTACTTGAAGAACTGGTTCCAAATTCGTGGCAACTCGAGTGAGATGCTATCATTGCAAGTATCGCTGTTGGTAATGATCTCCAAGGTTTCCCGAATGGTTGTATATTTAGGGGTAGAGTATCTAGCTAATTTCTTTATATCATCCCACATAGAAGTGGCGGGCTTGAATTTGACTTCTTTGGATAGTGCCGTGGCTACTTTACCGTATTTTGTGTCCCGTTTATGTTCGTTGACTGATTCCAAACAAGCGCTTGGTCATTCCAATGTAGCATTCGTTTAGAGCCGTCCGGATACTGTGGCCATCTATTGTTGTCCAGTCAAGTTCCCGCGTTCAAATTGTTAATGCGTTCTATTTTTCAGTTTGCAGTTTCTGTCTAACTTCCTTGAAAAAGCCATCTGGTTGATGTGCGAAAGCTTGGAAACGCTTATGTGTCTATTTCCTACGCCAATAAATCTGATCACTAATATAGTGTTGCTATTTATCCAGCATTCGTTTATTTTTCTTAGCTAGTGCCCAAGTTCCTGAAGCGTATGTAAGCACAGGCCTTATTAAAGTTTTATAGATAGTTAATTTTGTTGCTCGAGATAAAAATCGAGATTTAAACAGTTTTCCCATGACATAGAATACTCTATTTGAAGCCATGAGACGGATTTTTATTTCTGTTGAGACGTCATTGGTGAAAGTCACTGTTGAACTCAGGTATTTAAAGCTGTGAACCCTATCGAATGCGTGACCACCCAATATGATGTAGTAGGCAGACCGGAGCGAAAGGCTGTTCGCCCAGCCATATATTTGTTCTTAGATTCATTAATAACTTCTCATTCAGAACTCGGTGTATGTATCATACACTACAACATACTTCAATATGGTACCTTCGATTACAATATCTTATTGCAATTTGCGTAAAAGACGAGATTTTGATTCTAAATGTGATAAAAGCCATAACAAAAATACATCTCTGATGCTATGCAAATGATGCATTGAAGCGGAATTTGACTTATTGTCGACCTGGGTTACTTTCCATTGACGAGAACTTTCATATTATGTATAACCTGCAGATATCCAAGACCAAACGTTACTAATCCCCCTCATTTGGCGATTAAGCTTTTTTTTTTAACCTTCAGGTCAGATTTTAGCTTGCATGCGCAGATAGACTTTCTTTGCTGCATCACATTTCATTCGTGTCAGGGTCATTTCTCACATTCGTCTAAATCTGAATAATAATAATAATAATAATAAAGGAGAGCGACACATGTGAAAAGCAGCACACGTCGGAAATGCCATCAAGCGCCAGAGACAATCCAACATATCACAGCAGGGTGCAAAGTCCTCACACAGAGTACACGAACAGGCACAATCAAGTCGCCAAAACTGTCCATCAGGAATTGGTAAGAAAGCACCTCCTCATTACAACTGAGCCTGTCCCCTACTACAAGTATGAGCCAACAGCGCTTCTAGAGAACAACACCTACAAGATGTACTGGGGCAGATCTATCAGAACAGATAAGACCTTCCCCCACAATCGACCCTATATCGTTCTGGTCGACAAGGAGAAGAAGTCAATATACCTCATTGGCATAGCCGTGCAAAACACGTGCAACATCCAGAAGACGCACGGAAAGAAGCTGCCAAAGTATAACGACCTACAGTACGAAATCAAGGAAATGTGGCATATGAAGAACGTCATCACCGTCTCCATAGTAATATCAGCCACAGGAGTTGTACCTATTACCATTCACAGTTCTATACAGACAATAGACCTTCAACTTAACACCTACATGGAACTACAAAAGGCAGCTATCCTGAACACGTGCAGGATAGTTATAACGAAGTGAATTTCTCCGTCATTTTTATCCGCGCCAGGATTCGAACCCGGGTCCACTCATTCCGGAATAAGTTGCTCTACCAATTAAGCTACGCGGACTTTTATTGTGATTCCTATCTGCCTTTATGTCGTGTGCGTCCTTCTGGCAGGTACGTCACATCTCCTGGTACGTTACATAGTAAAGAAGTTCCTGGACAACTGAGAGAAAGAAATACCACTTCTCAGATTTGGTACGTCGTACTCGGCCCGGAAGGAAGAGGTGGAATCATCTTTTAATTTTTCATAATAATAATAATAATAATAATAATAATAATAATAAATATTGTTTTTGAAAATCTAAAGAGTCGAAATAATTGCTCCGCCACCATAGTTTAAAAAATATTTTCTTTTATGACTAACATATCTTCTTTCACTGGTTTTACGACAATATCATTCATTAATACACTTAAGTACCACTTAATTTCAGGAATTAATAAGCCTTATTGATTGTTGTTATGGTTTAATTCCACTTCGTATGTATTGGATTGTGGCTGAGTGTGGTCGTGAGTGACGCGTATAAATGTAATGTGTTGTACGTAAATCAATGCACACTCAGGAACCCTCGTTTTATTTTACACCCACAAAGATCTTGGCATGCGGAAGATGCATAGCATAAATTATCCATAAATAGTACCGCGGTACTCTCTTGAATTTTCTTTTTTGTAAGGTACTCTAACCTAATGGCCTGATATTTCTAACGACGGTTTAAGCCCAGAAATCAGATGCTGCCATTCTAAAATCTTCTTTACCATGCTTAATTGCTAATGTTCAGTTGTAGGTCATCCAATTCTCATGTACAATAGGTGGAGATAAGGAGAAAAATCCATGCATTTAAACTGTTATTGCTAGTTCGAAAATTCAACTGCAGACAATCGGGTGTATTTACTAAATCTGGACATTTTCGCTCTGGAACTGAGCTCAATTTTCTGTTGGCTATAATTATGCAGTCATCATTTTGATCTTTGCACTGCTACAATCGCTGGCAAATTTGCCCACATCTCTGTACCTTGGTAGTTCCGCTCATGACTTCCAGGAATTCCTTAGCCTAAACGCAACTGACAAAAAATATTTATTTAGAATTAATATCCGTAAAACAGACACTTCCGAACAAAGGTCACTTTTTTCCGGTCCGAGGGGTGACAGTTATGAAGATGCATGCAAGTACATGCGTGAGTGCCTTTTATTCCGACAATATTAATAATTACTTGCAGCCGAACACTGCAACAGATTAATCCTAATGTTGCCCAGTTTGCTGAATTTCGGGATATAAACATGTTTTGGGAAAGTGAGTTTCCTTCATTCAAAACAAAGTTTCAAAGTTTTTGAATTTTCCGATGCTCTATTCTCGCGCAAGTAAATTTCAGTTCATATACATTCAAAATGCAAAATGAAACCGTTCGCAAGCCCTGAACGATAACTTTGAGAAATATTTGTTATATAAAATATCCCTGATGTTTAAAATTGCCCTTGAACTTCACGGGGGCTTGAGCAAAGTAACGCGATGCGACTGATTGATGGATAATATCGCTTTGCTTCAGGAAGTGATTGATGGAGAGAAAGAAGTCTTCGACTGGAAATGATGACTTTTCGAAGCTAGAAATGGCAGAGAACGTTGGAATAAGAGATGATAAATAAGTTTTACTTTGCAGCAGGAAGAGGGTTTATACAAATTGCTGTTTGACTCAGTTAGTTTGGGATTTTCGTTACGCAATCCAATCTGACGACTTTTTCCAGTGCTATTAAGATTCGTCAAACTCTAATTTGGACCACGTGTTTCAGAAAAAGTGGTTCTATACGCTAAATAGGGCGAAATAAAGTCTAAGAAAAAAAACTAACACTAATTTTGAAAAGGAGTTACAGTAAAATCTTCCTTAGAGGACACTCCAGAATAGCGTATAAATCTATTTAGAGGATCAGGTTTGTAGTCACCAGTCCTGAAGTACATGCATATCTACCTATCTGTGTTTTTACCTCCGAACAGCGGATACGAATTATGGATAATGATATTTGTTATAAGATAGTTAAAAAAAACGCGAACGCGAAAGCTCTAGGGGAAAATAAACGAATTTTTTGCTTTGAATATTTCGTTTAGTTTCTTTGGGAAGAAGCAGAGGCAGACCTTTTCGCCTCCAGTTCTCCATTACATATTTTATGGTCTGTGGTTTCAATATGGCAGATCTATTTTTAGAGAACTGTATCTGTGTATCGAACAGGCAACGAACGATTTTCTTCTGATATTTGCAAAGCAGCGTGACAAAAGGGAAGGTTTTTTTTTTTTTGTAAACAAAAGGAATACGGAGAATTCAGCCCTGTTCAAATCATATTGAAAAACAGAAAAACAAACGCCGTTACCAGATTTTTTTGCAGGCAAAACTTGTTGACTGACTTAATTAAAAACTGAGAGTACGCACATTTTAAAATTCAGAGTGTAATACACAGTCGAGTCACATTATTGTGGCCACCTCCTACTTTTGACGTCAACAGCGCGTAGCCAATGAAAGAAGGCACGCGTCGTGAGCTGGCTTGGAGAGTATATAAGGCGTGCTGTAGGTATTCTGAAAACATATGGGCCGCGGGTGGCCCAGTGGTCAGCGTTCGTGACTGTCGTGGAGATAACCTCAGGTTCGATCCTGGGCAGGTACGAACGTTCGAACCACTAAATACCCGCCGTGCGTCGGATGGGCACGTTAAGCCGTCGGATCCCGGGTACTGGCCCCCAGTAATAAATAAGGGCGTCTTCCTCCCCCTTTCTACCTCGCTTCCGTGTCACTTTCCTATCGGGCACTCTAGCCCAAATCTCCTAGCTTCCTATTTCTAAGGGTTATTTAAGACCTGGGGTCAGACACTCCCTTCCTAAAATCCTCTACATCTGATCTGATCTGATCTGATCTGAAAACATATCACTCGTTGCTGTCATGGATAAAAGGAGCGATTTATCAAATTTGCAAAAAGGGATGATTATTGGCTTTCGGGCCAACGGTGGCAGCATTTCTGAAACAGCGCAGTTTGTGAACTGTTCGCGTGCTGCTGTGGTTAAAGTGTATCATGATTGGAGAAATGGCACCGTTGCGAATAAGTGACGTGGAAACTGCAAAGCACCATTGATGTGAGAGGTGAACGTCTGTTTCGAAGGTGTGTGAGGGCCGATTGAAACGCTACAGTGGAGCAACTCACTGGCCGAATGAAACAGGGGGCTACCGGAAGTGTGTCTAAAACGACAGTTCAGCGAACCCTGCTGGGTATGAGGCTCCGATGCATACGAATGGTCACTGCACCTATGCTAACGAAGGTGCGTCCGCAGAAAAGGCTTACATTTGTACGGCAGTATCGGAATTGGACCTCCGCTGATTGGCAAAGGATTGCCTTCTCCGATGAGTCACATTTTCTGCTTCATCGAACGGATGGACGTTGGCGTATAAGACGAGAAACATCGGAGAACAAACACACTTCAACTACTGTTGGAAGAACACAAACTGGTGGGGGCAGCGTTATGGTTTCGGGAATGTTTTCGTGGCATTTTCTGGGCCCACTTATACCTGTGGAAGGCAAAATGGACCGAATTCATTATGAATCCATCCTTGCAGACCACGTACACCCATACATGCTGATTGTCTTCCCTGGGGCGGATGTTTGGTAGATCACGATGAAGACTTCAAAGTCCTTCCCTGGCCCCCTAATTCCCCAGACCCAAACCCAATTGAGCATCTGTGGGACCACCTCGATCGTGTTATTCGCTCTATGGATCCTCCAGCAGCTGTCAGATGAACTGCAGTCAGCATGGCTCCACATACCTGTGAACACCTTCCAGCACCTTATTGAGTCACGCCTTGCCCGTCTAGCTGCTGTCCGCGCTGCACACGGGCGGTTACTTTAGATATTAGATGGTGGTCACAATAATGTGACTCGACCGTGTATATATAACTTTTACGCACGCAAATTGCAACACATGAACCGAGAGAAATGCACTGTTAACATTTTGTGGTAATTTGCACCAAAAAATGGACTACAACAAACTACTTTCTGATAAAAGATACACCATTGTATGGTGCAAACAATACCCATTAGCATGGTGCAATTTTTTTACACCACGTTATCGTGCAATGTTACACCAGAACATGGCGCAAGGTTGCATCATGCTGTGGTTTGTTTGCACTGCACAATGGCGTATCTTTTCTTAGAGAATGGTGCAGCTGGTATTGTACCACTCTTTAGTGCAACTTACTAGAATTTGTTTTAACAGGTACGTACATTGTAAGTACTGTATTTTAAAATGATATTTTTTACTTAATATGAATTTTTTGCATTGTCAGCTTAGGAAGAGGCTCTGAAATCAAACTCCCGAAAGGGAACAAATGTTGAGTCCGCTATTGAGAGGTTTAACAGGTTGCAAGGTGTAACAATTTAATTTTCCAAACGGTTGCGTAGCGTAACCCATGTGGCGATGCGAGCGAAATCACGAGCCCATGCGGATATGTTTCATGTAATGCATGTGTTAGCCGCAGACCAGTACACCATTCTTGTGTGAACAATTGCGAAAGCAATGCAAGTCTGTGCAAGTTTTCGAGGTCAAAATTAGTTATAGAAATTTAGAGCAACTCACTAGCATTAACCCTTTAACGACCATTATCCCCGAAACTCCCTTACATCTAAACTACCACAACTGCCCGTCTACAGCAGGGGTCGTCAACCTTTTAATACCTACCGCCCACTTTTGTATCTCTGTTGATGGTAAAATTTCCTTACCGCCGACTTTTGTATCTTTGTTGATGGTAAAATTTCCTTACCGACCACTTTTGTATCTTTGTTGATGGTAAAATTTCCTTACCGACCACTTTTGTATCTTTGTTGATGGTAAAATTTCCTTACCGCCCACTTTTGCATCTTTGTTGATGGTAAAATTTCCTTACCGCCCACTTTTGTATCTTTGTTGATGGTAAAATTTCCTTGTATCTTTGTTGATGGTAAAATTTCCTTGTATCTTTGTTGATGGTAAAATTTTCTTACCACCCACTTTTGTATCTTTGTTGATGGTAAAATTTCCTTACCGCCCACTTTTGTATCTTTGTTGATGGTAAAATTTCCTTACCGCCCACTTTTGTATCTTTGTTGAATGTAAAATTTTCTTACCGCCCACTTTTGTATCTTTGTTGAATGTAATATTTCCTTACCGCCCACTTTTGTATCTTTGTTGATGGTAAAATTTGCTTACCGCCCACTTTTGTATCTTTGTTGATGGTAAAATTTCCTTTCCGCCCACTTTTGTATCTTTGCTGATTGTAAAATTTCCTTACCGCCCACCGGTGCCGCAGTAACTCAATTTCGCGCAGGTGCGAAGTAATTTTTACAGGGAAGGGTTTGTTAAAAATATGCACTCAAATTTATCTTTACATTTATACTTTATGTATGTTTATGCATAGATAATTTCAATTTAATGAATTTCTGCATCTCCATCGACACAGCACCTACCAGTGCGGGAGCTGCTTTAATCGAAGAAAATGAAAGTTAAATGGGAAATTAATAAAGTTTATTGAAATTATCTGTAACTAATGATTAATGAGATCTTTGAGGCTGATGCTGCAAGACTAAATATTTGATATCTGGTTTGATTTTCGTAAGGAACAAACGAAGGTCTCCTCTTTCCGTGATATTCAGACGGTTTCTCTGTTTGGGGATAATATGATTAACAGCACTAAGGTCAGATTCTACAAGACAAGGAAAGGTATCAATAAATTAAAAATCATTTTCCACATATTTGGATTTCACGCAGGCATTTTTTTATTTTGCCAGATTTTTTTTTTTTTTTTTGGTATTCACCACTATCGAAATTATACTTGCTCTCCTCATCATATTGAAGTTCTAATAGTTCTTCTTGGCAAGTTATATCAACCTCAGGGAAAACATGTTGCTGCTCTTCTGTAGCGATAAAAATCGCACAGGAATTATTTTGCGTTACTTTTCAGTGATTTCACACAGCTGTTTGTGTCTACGACCTTTAGCGTTGTGTCGTTTTGCAGAAAAGATGAAAAAACGTTTTTTCGCATTTAATTTCTTCTTATATTTTTTGCGTGATCTACGTCATTAATAAAACGTGTTTTGTGTTATCCTCAACACTCTGTATTTACGTATTACCTTGTTTTAGTTATTATCTATATTCAAAGTTTGGAGATGGAATTCAAAAATTCAAAAGTAAATCTTTCTTTTTTTGGAGGTTTAACAACCACAGTGAGCAACTCAATGGGCTAAAAGCAGTCGCCCTTCCCTAATTTAGGGTCACTGGTTTCAGGGAAGGGAGAGAGCCAGTGCCGTAAGACAAACACAGCATCCATGCCTCACCGGGATTTGAACCCGGACCCCTTTCGGACGAATGATCAGAGGCCATCGCTTAGACCACTGCGCCACCAGGGCGGTAAAGTAAATTGCAAAAGCATATTTTACAAACTCGTGAAGTTGTTAACAATGTATTCGATATATGGCGGAAGAATAAAATTTGTAACAACAGATAAAAACTCCTACCGCCCACCATGAAAGCTTGTGTTACAGATATTTTATACTAGGTTTTAGGATTTCATATAAAATCTCAATATTGCTACCTTTTTCCATCTCGTGCTCCCCTTCTCTTGTTTCCACAAAGCGTGAGAGAAATTTCGCAGAGTCTATTCCCCATTAGATACCGGATGCACGGTTATTTATTAAGTCGACAATTTGTCTGAGTTTAGTATTTGCGCATTGTATGTTGAATGGAGATTAGCTCCATCGCGACTCTTTTCATGCTTTACAGGTTTCTTTTTCCATGCAGCCGACTAATAGACCTAGCCCCCTCACATTTTACTTTGAGGCTTGTGATTAACCGAGGGCGGTGTGTTTGTTTCTCACGGGGAACTTTCAGATATGCTTAAATGCATTTTTGGTGAGAAGGGAGGAGGAGGAGGCGAGAAGACAGTTGTCTCTGGTTTTCGAAAGCAAGCGGTCGCGAATAGGACGAGGAGGGAATTGCCCTAGGCGAGGCTGTGAGGTTTCAGGCTGATCGGGAGGATAGGGGATTTCTGGACAGCGCGTGAAATAATCGAAAAGGCAGGAGATAAGAAAAACGAATTGGAGTTTTAAGCGGAACAGCGAGGAAACATAGCACAACTAACGGACAACCGTTGCAGGGAATTAAATGAAGAGAAGAATAAAAGTTTCTTAGACATATTTACGGATCGCAAGAATTATTTGCTAATTACTATTACTTACATTAGCATCTTCAACCATATAAAACTTAGCAACTCAACCACAAACTTGTTAACACTTGAATCGTCCACTAGTGGGCGGTAGAAACCAGGTTGACGACCACTGGTCTAGAGTCAGTTGGATTTAAAAACCCACCTGTTCTTTGAATTTACACGGCTCTTACGGGATTAGTCGAAGTCACCCTCAGTCACCATTGTTTTCACTAAACAAATAAGTTAAACAGGCGTTGGTATTTCCTGGGATGATATTATTTACTCTGATGCCTTCTCCTTGAAGGATGCAATGATCGCCCCCTTTGATACGTCTGAAGTTCAGCGCACATTAAGACTGCAAATCCTCGCTTTATTGACTTCGTTCCGTCAGTGCCATTGACACTAGACCCGAACTTCGTGTTTTCTTTCGTAAACCGTTGCTTCAGCTATCGACGCAATCCCCAACGCGTTCCGGAAACAAATCGTTTTGTTTGTTCTCTAATTTTCACGACCCGACCCTTCTTGTCAAAACTAAGGTCCCGTCTGTCTCCCTTCCACTACCAAAGTCAAAACTTCCCGTTCTCTCTTTAAACTTCCGAAAAGCTCCACTATCGGATTTCCGAGTTAATCTCCCCCACGTGAGGCTATCTGCCACACCCTTAAGTTTCGCTCTCACTCATTAACGCTCCCTTGAGATAATACCCTCGCCACACAAGGCAGGTTCAATACACTTCGAATACTTATCTATTAAGCCGATCATAATACGGCTGATCGCGTGTATCTGGCAGCAACAGACTTAAACATTGCTCATTTCGTCCGCTCTGCCCCCAAAAAACGCGCGAACAAATAAGTCCCACGTGGAAACGTACATAGGTATATATATTTACAATAGTTATTTTTGACTTGGGAGATAGGAAATCTTTCAACTACAAATCAGAAGTTTCGTGGAACAGTAATCCTTCTTTAGTTAACATGTAAAGCGGAGGGGAGAAATTCTGAAATGAGCAACCGACAGTTTCAGGGCGTTTTGATATTCTGAGCTACACAGGAATTCAGGGCTCTAGTCGTTAAAGGGTTAAATTCTGTGTGAAGATCAGTAAAAGTACTACTGGAAAGTTAGGGCTATTGAAAGTGCCGTATGATGAGGATCCTACGAAACAGTCAAGTGTATTTGAGTGGCATAAGAACAGAAAAAGCAATGGCAACAGCGTCCAACTAAATGCATAGGTGCAGAAGGGGATTACTTCGAAGGTAACAAAGCAAGTCAGGAGTATTCCAGAAACAGTTCCAGGTATGTTTCCAGCAATGACAACAGCGTCCAACTACACTGGAGTAAAGTGAAAAAAGAACACCAAGAAGGGGACGTCTGATACCAACGAAATTTATACAGCATAATAACCGAATACAGAGGATAATGTGATCAAAACATTGTGGCAAAACACAGCTGTATTTTCTGGTAAACTGAAAAAATAAAATTTCCATGTAACATGGTTAGTACGAGGTTGAACTGCCATGAACTGCGTCACACTGTGCAATTCTGGCATGGAGTCTGTCGTACAGATGTTGGATGTAAGTTTGGGGTATTGAGTTCCAAGCATCCTCAACCTGGACGCGTAAATCGGGGATGGTCGTGGCTGGCCGTGGAGACCGGATAAGTCGTTGTCCCATAAAATCTCACACGTGCTGAATGGGGAACAAAGTCGGTGAACGTGCAGGCCATGGAAGTTGTCACCCTGAAGTGCATGTTGCGTTACACGTGCCGTGTGTGGGCGTGCGTTATCTTGCTGGAAAACACCACGATGGACCGACCTTACAAATGGCACAACAACGGGCTGAATGATGTTGTTGATGTAGGAGGTGCTGTTTAACGTACCCGGTACGAACACTAGTTGTGTACGGGAGTGATAGCTGATCGCTCCCCACACCAAGAGACCAGGTGTAGGCCCTGTGTGTCGTTGGCGGATGCAAGAAGAGTGGAGACGCTTCCCTGTGCGTCTGCGAACACGCATACGGCCATCGGAGGCTCCCAAGCAGAATCTGCTTTCATCGCTGAACAAGACAGATCGCCATTGCGTTCTCCAGTGCAGACGTTGGCGACACCACTGCAGCCATTCCTGACGGTGGGCTGGACTCAGAGGTACACACGCCAGAGGCACACGTGCACGTAGTCCTGCATCCAGTAGACGGTTGAGGATTGTTCGCACAGTCACCTCAGGTGCAACGGAAGCTCGGATTTGCGTCGCAGTGGGTGTTCTGCTTGACAACGCCGCTCTTCTTATGCGTCGATCGGTCCGCTCATCAGTCCGTCTGTGACTCCCGGTTCCACGTCTTCTCGTGTGCTGGGAATGTTCCTCGGACCATCTACGCCACCATCGTACCACCACCGATACTTCCCATCCAATTCGCTCCGCAATACGACGATACGACCACCCGGCCTCGCGGAGTCCGACTAGAAGACCTCGCTCAAAGTCCGATAACTGCTGAAATCTTACACGTCTTCCATGTCCAGGCATTGCAGCTTCTTCAGGGTCTTCGCACGTCTCCGTACGCCGACGACTGATTACATTCACTTCGCCGTACTCCTTAAATACCACCGACGAAAATTTGCATATTATGCCGTGCTGTGGGGTAAGCGCTCACCGGTTGGTACCGAAATTAACATCACAGCTACGTAAACTCGACCACATTAACATATGTAAATTTCATGATCGTCCGCCAATTCCTTCTTGGTGTTCTTTTTTCACTTTCCGGCAGTGTAGATTTGGAATATTGAAGAAATATGTAAAGGGAAGTAGAATCCAGTAATGCTGACTGTATATACATAATTTTCATTGGTGTCTTCTAAGGGATAAACGCTACGAACATTTTACAAAAGGGAGGCATCAGGAAAATATTCTAGGAAGAGAACATTTTTCCAAAGAGGTTTTCTTAATTGCGTTTGTATGCTACTAATTTGAAGATCTATTTATCAAAAACGTTACGTGATAACAAAAATGTATCTGGAATCTGCGTAAAAAAACTAAACGACCCACTGCCATAAATAGGGTAAAAAAAGGGTGTTTACAATTTGTTTAAAAGTGTCATCGGACACTGCAATTGTATTGGGATCGCGGTGAAATATCGGAGGAAATGAAGACTAACCTTCCAAGAAAGACTACAAAAAAAAAAAAAAAATGGTGAAATTGTTTTGCCTTTATTGAAATTTATATTAGGCTGTAAAATGAGTTTATACCTTTTTTTCGAGTTTCAGTGACGATAAGAGATGAATTCGAGTGACCAGATAAAAATTAAGAGCAAAAGATAATGATATCATGGAGCTTGCAAACCGTGGAGATGATATGGAGGACGTCAACGTAGGAACAGAGGAAAGGTACTGAGTAAGTCATTATGGGAGTGTTATGGTTCTGGGGAGCTGCACTTCTTAATGTTTACTAGCAAGCGTCGTTTCTGAAAGTGGTGTAACTTTGTCGTAAAGAAAAGTACTATATTTTAATATAATCCGAGGATAATGGTGTCTGTTTGTTTAGGGGTTTAAAGACCACGATGAGCAAATCAATGGGCTATAAGTATTCGATCGTCCCTAATTTAGGGCCACTGCTTCCAGGAAAGAGAGAGAGAGAGAGAGAGAGAGAGAGAGAGAGAGAGAGAGAGAGAGAGAGAGAGCGAGCGCGCTGTAAGATAAACACATCATGCCACACTGGGATTCGAACTCGGACCAATTTCGGACGAATGGTCAGAAGTCTGTGCCACCGGGGCTGCATATAGTCTGTTTAAAAAAAGTTATGGAATTTAGGTTCTTCAGATTATAAGCCGCTTAAAAAAATAACATTTTTGTGGCACTTCGACATTGTCAGTAGAGGTCGAATATCTAAATTTGCCCTAGATGCTTTAATAACAGGAAAGCACGACTATACACAGATGGAAGTCCACAAATAGTTGGAAACGATTTTTTTTTTCATTTTACTTACGAGCATATTTGCAAAAAGTACGATGCAACGAAGGCAATATTATTTGCTCTCGCAGACGATCACATTCGTCGGTGAGGCAGGTCTAACTGCATACTAAAGAATCTAACTGCGGTAGCACCGAAAAACTTATTACTTTTGCTCTTTATTCACTTGAAAGTAGCAGAAAATCATTTAAGAAAGAGGTATTTCAAAAAATAATAAGACACGCCCCTTTACGTTGGTCTACCGTTTCATCCCGTGAATCGCGACTTTTCTGTACGAAACTACGGTTCGGGATCAACATAGCTGGTACGGAATATCCGGCAATTCTTTCTCCACCCAATTTCGCTGTCTAAAGATTATACGAAGGAATACTTTTCTTTTCCCGAATTTTGCGGTCAGCGTGTGATACGTCGCTACGGATTATAGGAAATAAAATATGGCAAATTCTAAGCAAATCAATTACTCAAAACTTTAAAATAATTTTCCCCTACACATATTTGCAAATGTTTTTTGTTTGCGATACTGTTCCATATACGATAGCGTCTTTGCGTTTCTCACTGAGAGCTGGGGTTGTTCTAAAAATATGGTAGCAGACCTTTTCTTTCAAAAGCATTAATGAGTTGAAAGGAGAACACCATACACATGAGTAACTCCTTGTCCTCTTGAATATTCCATAAGGTCATCATAACGATTTGAGCTAATGTCCCATTGTGATGGTAAGACATGTCTGCCAGCAGAGAAGAAATCAAATCCTATTGGTGCAGCCGCGCTGCTACGAACTGTCTCACATCTGCACCCATTGCCAAATATTCGCGAGCCAAGTGGGTAAAGATGGAAATCGCAAGGTGCCAGATCAGGGCTGTAGGAGTGACGTTTCATGATTTCCTAAACATATCGCCGAAACCACTACATCGTGCTTTGGGCAGAATGTGGTCTGGCATTATTGTGCAACATCATCTCTGTTCCGCAGCACAGGTGTTTTGAGGCAAATGGAATGACACAACATGCCAAGCATTTGACAACACCGTTGAGCCGTTACACTTCCACTACGGTCTAGGAAATCAATCAGAAAAACACCCTGATAGTCGCAAAAGACAGTTGCCATGATTTTTCGGCTGGATAGCTACGTCCTGTTTTTTGGCAGTGGAGATGACAGATGCTTCCAAGTCTTGGATGCTCGTCTGTTTTCAGGTGTCGAATGTTGCACTTACGCGAGGCAAGAAATCCACCCCCTTGTTCACGATGGCGTATCAAATGTGTGAGGGTGACATCCATTAGTCTTGCCATATGTAAGATCTGTGTTGCCTCTGTAAGATCTGAAATCTGTAGTTTGCAGGAGAACTCTCTCGCTTTAATTCGTCTGTTGTCACTAATGAGAGCATCCGCCTATGACCCGTTGTCCTTTCGAATGGCGGTCGTTGGGCTACCAGGTAAAGGTTTGTCGACTGTCGACTCTCGACAGCGTCTTTCTGTCTACGTTCCTCCATTTAAGTGACATAACACCTTTGGCAAACACTTCCACTAACAGGCGATTGATTTTCATTAGAACAGCACCATCTACATGGAGAAAACTAATCACGCTTCATAATTCCTTATGTGACCACGTTGCAATAACGCAGTTATTTTCCAACATCCGTTCCTAGTAAACGAATTGGTGCAGAGCCTTCTGGGGGAGAAGTGATTTCCCTGGCTCTTTCGGCACGCGCATGCACTTTGGCTCTTTATCGGATTGTTAAGAAATTTGATGCCAGATGTCTTTTCACCTTATTAATTGAACGACCCTTCACTGTAAAAAATAAATGGTGTAAATTAACGGAAAATTTCTGAAAGTAACGTGCAGCAAAGTTGCCTGTAGGTGTCTCTTTTTCAGAAATTTCCGTTTATAAATTATCCGTTTATTTTAATTTCCGCATTTTCACAGATTTTCCGTAGTCAGAAATTCCGTTTATTTCAGAAAAAGTCCATTTCAGGTTTCTCCGTATTCAAACTGAAATTTCGCAAAATCGACGACCCTGCATTTTCCAACCTCAATCCCATATAATCCTGCAGTTGTGAATGAACCCCCGTCGTTTGGGTTGGTTCAACAGCTAACGCACGCCTTTAGCCACTGGGCCACAAGCGCTCGAAAACCAGAATCACGTACATCGTAAAACAAATTGCGCGATGATGATTTTTTTATCACTAATGCGAATGATTTAGTCAATTAATTTTAAATTGGAGCTTATTATTTTACTGAATAGGTTTTAATAATTATTTTTTCTGTAGGAGGACTTTTCACGAATTAAGCATTTTTTATCGTGATTTTTCGAAGCAACAAAATGCTTTGTAACTTCATTTTTTCAAACTGACAATGATTTTCAGTTATCTTTAAAAAAGTTGAAATGTTCTTTTCTTATAGTAGTATTCCACAAAAAAAAAAAAAAAAAAAAAAAAAAACTCCTAAATATAAAATTTGCTCTTGATAGCTATAATAGCTTTTGTCTTATGTTGTCCAAAGACTGATACATAGACACCGTATAGTCATCTGTACAATAAGTTAAGTACCCGGCTTCTTACAGTAACACAATATATACACTATATTGACAAAAGTCACCCGATACACCTTCAAAAGCAAATGAACGGATCTTCTGCGTTGTTAAGATGCGGGATGCAGCTGCAAACGGTATAAAAACAAACCTGCAGCTGACAGCGATCACATCACACTGTGAGGTTGAGTGAAAATATTACGGCGGGAGAGAACTGACTTTGACAAAGGAAAGATTGTCGGGTGTTATATTAGTGAGTTGTCCATAAGAGAAACCGAGAGGCGTTTAAACATACCCAAGTCAACTGTTTCGGATGTACTGAATAAGTGGAAGACACATGGCGTGCCTGAAGCAGCAAAACGTATCTTCCGAAAAAAGAAAATCAGTGATACAGGACATCGAAGCCTCAGGAGAGTCCTTACAGCTAATTGACGAAGTACTACACAAGACCTCAGTGTACAGGTGAGTAAAAATGCTGGAACCTCGGTATGTACACGTACAATTCTCCGAGGACTTCATTCCATGGGTTACGGTGGTCGCGCGTCTGCTCATAAGCCTTTCGTCTCCACTCGGAATGCTACTCGTCGTTTAGCATGGTGTAAAGAACATTTATCGTACACCCTGGATCAATGGAAACGGGTCCTATGGACTGATGAATCCAGATACACGATCCATCAGTCTGATGGCCGTGTGTGGGTATGGCAACAGCCGGGGGAATCCTATTTACCCCAGTGTACTATTCCTACGGTCAAGTTTGGAGCTGGCAGTGTACTCGTGTGGGGGTATTTTCCGCGGTATGGTCCCAGCCCATTGGTTATCGTGGACAAACCTGTTAAATATCACGTCTATCTTGATATTCTGGACAATTATGCCCTACCAACTCGGTGTCAATACTATGGAACTGAGCCTTGTTGGCACCAGCAGGAAAATGCACCGAGCCATAAAGCAAGGTTTCAAAATCGCTTTATTCTAATTTATCATAAGAAAAACATAAGAGGGAGACGTACAGTATTGGGCATCTCACTGGGAAATAATACAAAACTGTTAAAAACATGATGGTATATACACTGCAATGACAATGGGGATGAATAACAAAATGCTGCAAGCAAAGCTTATTGAATAAAAAAATTGCAGAAGTGACAAAGAGAAACACATCGTGTCACATGACATTGGCTGGGCATGATTTACAGGATAACACAGGCGAAACAATAGTACACAATTAGAAAAAGAACAGCACAAACACCGCCGTGAAGGTAAAACATTACATACATGAGATAAAAACACAGCGTGCACAATTGAGCAAGTTATTTAACGAGGGCACCAAAGCAACATAATACAGGCGGGGTGAAAGTAAGTAATGTACACGAGTAAGCATGAAAATACACTGAGATGGCATTAGCATTCACAATTCAACGGTAGTGTGGATTGCACGAGTCGTAGAGTGGAGGAGGGCCACCAGGGTGCCACGGAACTCAGCAAAGGAGGTGTAGAATGTCCTAGGGTTCTGATAGGTGTAGCAGTCCAGAATCAATCGCAAACCATGGAGCGGCCGGCGCCCAGGTAGCATAGAAGGTGGCTTCTCGACGACTGGAAGAAGCCGACTGGTACTCCAGGCGGAGTCGAGAAAGCAATCGATCTTGAAAATGGCACAAAAGTGCTGCGCTGGCCTGGTGTAAAGAGACCGGCGAGGAAATGCTGCGGAGTTGTTGAAGGTATACGTAAATAACGTGTTTAACCAGCACGAAAAGATAGGCACATACTGAAGGAAGAGTTGTAGGTGGATGAGCCCGCAGAAGAAGATGTCTGTAGGCAGTGAACGGAAGATCTTGAGAACAAGAGCGACTGGCAATCCGGAAAGCCTGGTGGAGGAGAGGCATCAGGATGGGACAGTAAAGGTAGACGTGAGAAACGTCTGCCTCCTGTGCGCAGAAGGAGCAGAGAGGGGAGGAGAGAAGAGACATGCGAAAGAGAAAATACGGAACAGGGAGGCGATTATGCAAAAAGAGCCAGTGGGTATTAATTTCAAGAGGGGGCAGATAAGGGTGAGCGGGCAGCGGCCCAGACAAGAGGAAGAGAAGCAGGGGAACCTCCAGAATAGAAAGCGGTGAAGGGGTGGCAAGGTGCACTAGAAAACGATAAAGAGATTTAGAGGAGAGAGAGGAGAGAGGAAGAACCGAGTTTGTGAGTCGGAGGAAAAACGGCAGCGGAAGAGGGGCAGAAAAGACAGAGACGAGACCGGTGGGGGAGACAAGATCAGGGAAAAGCGAAAGAAGTGCAGTTAGCAGAGAGTCATAGACCAAATGGGCGGATGGGGACGAGAGAATAGCAGGGGGGAGGCCAGAGAGAGGGCGCCAGGATAGATCCGAGTTAGTGAGGTCTTGTACAGTTACTACACCTGCTCGGAGCCAAGAGGGGAATGAAAAACAGGGGAGATGGGGGGGATGAACAAGGGAGTTGAAGAAGAGGGGTTCAGAAAGAAGCTCTAGAGTTGAAGAGGGAGGGGAGCGAATGAGGGGGAGAGAGCGAAGGTGAGTGAGGGCTTCAGAATATGCAGGTGGGAGTTTGGAGGGGGGAAAGGACAGCAATCCATGAGAACTAAAGAAAGAAAAAGAAAAATGTGGGTTACGCAAGGAGGCAAGAACGTCACGTACCTGAACTGCGGAAGCCACTGGAGCCGTGAAAAAGTGAATGAAGTTGATCACTCGGCTTGCTTTGTAGCACAGCGGGACATCAGGTAGGCCAGCACCACCATAGGAGGGAGGAGCACAGAGCTTGTGGACGTTAATCCAGTGATGACCCGCCCACATTACTCGAGTAAGGCAGCGTGTAACCTCCTGGAGACAGAAAAACGGGGGTCGTAGATGCAATCCAAGAATGCTTGCAGATGGACAGAAGGTATGTCCTGGTGAGATTTGCACGCTGGTAGTAGGACGTACAGAACTGCGCACGACACCAGAATGCAGCTGTGCGGAGGAGGCGAGGATGGAGTTCCGAGCGAGTTGCACTGGATGTAGCTTGTGGTGCGCCTAAGTGCACACCCAGGAAGCGTTGGGTAGTGGATGACCATGTGGCCCCCCATGGAGCATCCAAGCGATTGGACCACGACCCGCACCACAATCCAGTGCTCTTAGAAGTATTCAGTTCAGCTGCAGAACATGAAGCATATGCGGAGAACAAACGACGAAGCAGTTGGAACTGTGAGCCGCTACGAATGCAGACGGTGATGTCATCTGCATAAGCAGAGTAAATGACTGAGTGATGCCGTGAGCTGGCAACTGGTGGTGGAAGTTGTGCTAGAAGAGATGTTTGCAGAGAGCGTAGAAAAGGCTCGACGGCAATCGCAAACAGTTGACCAGAAAGCGGGCAGCCCTGACGAACTCCCCGCTTGAAGGGAACATGTGCTGTGAGAAAAGATGCCGTCTTGACATGGAAAACGGCGTCCCGGTAGAGGGAGAGAAGAACGGAGACAAATTGTGGAGGAAAGCCAAAGTGTAGCAGGGTTTGTGTTAAATAGGCGTGTGAGATATTATCGAAAGCGGAACGGAGGTCTAAGGAAAGGAGAGCAAGAGGTTCAGAATGAGTCTTGGCAAGATGAATGAGATCGCGAAGAAGTTGAACATTGGAGGAAAGACAACGGCCAGGAACAGTATAGGTTTGAGAGTCAGCAAGGATGTGAGGGAGGATAGAGTTTAGTCGACGGGAAAGAAGCTTAGTATAGAGTTTATAATCTTAATTGAGAAGAGAAATGGGGCGCCAATTTCCCAAGTCAAGAGGGTCACCCTTCTTGGGAAATAGGACCACATGTGCGTCCGTGAAACTTCTCGGGAGGGGGAGCAGTTAAATGCAGCAGAAAAAGCGGAGAGGAGAAAAGGCAACAAAAGAGGCAAGAACGCACGGTAAAAAGGAAAAGAGAGGCCGTCCGGACCCGGAGCGGCATGGGGGTTAAGGGAAGAGAAGGTGTCTGACACCTCCGTGGATGTGGGTGCAAGAGACAGGGTGTGAGCAAGATGAGACGGAACTTGTGGTAGGTTATTGAGAAGATGGGGGAGAGCAGAGGGAGAAGGGGGAGGAGTTTCACTGAACTTGGTGGTATAGAACTGACGAACGTGAGAGCAAATCGCTGCCGAATCGGATGTGATTTCGCCAGAGGGGAGGCGAAGATGACGAAGCGAGGTAGAAGACTTACGTGCAGATTCCATTGATGTTAGAAAATCATAGGTGCATTCCTCCGGATTGAGATGTTTAATGCGCAGACGTAAAAGTGCTTGCTGCGCAAGAGGTTTCAGCAAAGCCTGGAGCTCCGCCTGATATGCTGGAAAAAGCGGATCTGATAACCCAATCAGTGTGAGCATCTGCCTGGCGTGATCGAGGCGCATCTGACTAGAAGTCTTCATGGTGAAGGAAAGTTGCTTGATATGTAAGAGGAGCTGATGCTTGACACGAAGCCAATACGTCAAGGTACAGGGTGCGGAATGCAACCCTGCGCGACGAGCAGCGAGAAAAGAACGGACAGAGGCACAAAATTCAGGATCAGTGAGGAGATTGGAGTCAAATGTCCACGGACGAACAGTCCGAGGGAGTGACGCCGCAACAAACACTGTGAGGGTGACCGTGCAGTGGTCTGAGGAAGCAGTAGGTTGATGTTGCAACTCGGTAATAGACGCAAGAAGCGGTGTGGAAACGTAAACCCGATCCAAGCGTGCAGTTGATGGAAGCTGACTCCCAGACGAGCGCCACGTGTGTGAGGTCTCTTGTGGATGAAGGCGCCTATAAGCATCGGTGAAGGAGAAATCAGCAACAAGGTCATGGAGTAGTGCGACGAGATCCGTCCGACGCTCTCGTGACGAAGGAGAGCGATCCAGAGCCGGGTCAAGGGTGCAATTGAAGTCTCCACCCAAGAGCACACGATCCGAAGGTGAGACTTTCGAGAGAGCTTTACGGAGTTTGGTGAACAAGATGGATAAATGAATAGAGGTGCATGGAATATACACATTAAAGATGTGAAATCGAGCTCCGCCAACTGTGAAGGAGACTTGCTGGAGTAAATCTCGGCATAAGTTCTGCACTGAGAGTGCAGTGAGGGTGGATCGGAAATGTTGATGTATTCCGATAGCAAGTCCACCATGAGATGAGTAGCGGAAAGCATGATGGAACACATAATCGCTAGCACGCCAGCGAGTAAACAGAGTGGAGGAATGGCAGTTTGTTTCTTGTAGTAGTAACAGATCGGCCCCGAGGGGCGAGAGGTCTTCCATAACAAGAGCATTCGCTAGGGAGGCTAGCGAACCCTCTGCAATTAAGGGTCGTGACCTTGAATGGACTGGTCAGTCGTTGGTTGGAGGAGTCGCGGAGCAACTTTCAGGAGTTGTTGTAATCGGTTTACGCAGCCAAGGGTCCATGAGTGGTGCAGGGGGTCATGAACAAACCCACGAAGGTACTTAGCAATGCATCCGGCTTGCAGGAGCAGCGCGGGAAGAATGTCTTCGCGCTCTCGGAGGTAGTCATACGTCGACTCCAGGTTCGTGGTGTGGGTGCAAAACTGATAGTAATCTCCAAGATTGAGAGGTTCTGAAGGAGCACCACATTTGGAGAGAACACTTGAAAAGACCTCAAACGAAGGTGGAGACCCATCATCATCAGTGTCTCTTTCAATTTCTGTTGGCGCAGGAGAGGGAGAGATATCTCCTGAAGATTTGGTAGTACGGAACGGTTGCCCATCCGCAGAGGAAGATTTCTTCTTCTTCCTCTTACGTCGGGTACCTGTACGAGTGCCAGAAATTCGTTTTCCAGGGAGCGACGATGCTCGGGAAGCTGACGCAGAGTCAGAGGAGTTATCGGCACCGCCGTCACACTCGGAGACACCAACAGTGAAGACTGGTGGGAAACCAGCAGGCGAAGTCTCCCGATGTTGCCACGGGATGAGGAGTAATAGGTGAGGTGAGCACTGGAAATTGAAGGTGGGAGGTGAGATCAGCATCAAAAGACGCTCGTGGACGAGAGGCTGTAGATATACTTTTTGTGTAACTCGGCCCTGGGGCAGTTGGCACATTTGAAGACGGTGCAGGTCGAGAGCGAGATGTAGCAGGATGCTGCTTAGAGGCGGTAGGCACTGTAGAAGCCGTGGGAGCTGGATACTGGTTGTTGGGGCATCGAGCACGCTGATGCCCAAGTTCTTTGCAATTAGCACAGTGTTCTGATGTTAGCATGTCAATTCTGTGGAGAGCTGCCCACATCGGACGTTTAGAATCCGTGGGAACTTACGGAGATGCTCCTCTGATGGAAAGATGAGTCGAACACTCCGGCGAAAACTACGAACATTCTTATTTGCAGGATCCTTGGGCGCAGCTGAATGTGTGATAACAGGACCAACAATCTTACCACACTTACTAAGTGCAGTACATATCATCGCATCCGAGATTTCGGGGGCACCGGATGCAAGGAGACCTGAACAGGGCGCCTGGAAATCGGTTCAGCTTCCAGGTGGTGGTCTCCCAGGTCAAGACCAAAGTTTAGAAGCGTGTCTGCATGCTCTTTGGATGTGAAATAAACAATCACCGTCCGCGGCCGGCGGGTGAGGTGAGTAATGGCTCCGGCTGGAAGAAAAGCAAGGAGCGTATCACAATAGACTTTCAGCGGTGTATTCGGAAGAGCATCCAGGCACACTCCCAACTCGCGGGTGGAGTGAAGTTCCTGCGCAGCGGGTGAGAAGTGCGGAACGTCCAATTGAAGTGAGTCACCATGTACCTGGACATGGGCATCTGCAAGGGGAAGGCGAGTCGATTGCGTCGGTAGGGACGCACCTGAGGTAACGCTAGAATAAGAGCGGGAAGGCAATCCTCCATTGGAAGGCAGAGGTGCAGCGCTGGATGAAGGAGCTGACACAACGCTGGGCAAGGCTACCGAGGGCAGAGAAGCAACGCCCTCAGAGATATCCATTACGTCATCGGTAGCATCAGGAACGAACGTCATAGCCTCACCACCAGGAGGGGTGGTGGAGTCAGAGAGTTGAAGCGTAGAAGAAGAAGAGCAATAGGCATCAGGAGGAGGACGATATTCCCTATCATCAAGGATGGACGCTGATTGGTTTGCTCCGTCAGAGATAAGGATCGACGTAGTAGGAGAAGCTGTGACGAGAGCAGGAATTCTGCTCTTATCAGCAGTCGCCATCGCCGATGGCGAGGCCTAACTTAGTAAAAACGACCAACTGGTCGAGAAAATAAAGTGCTGATAGCTAATTGAAAATAGTACTCACCGACTCGGGAGATGTCTTAAATGAAAGATACAACCTTCGTCTTGAAGGCACGCACAAAAGTTAAACGACAGAGCACACAAAACACACTCAGTAGACGGCGAAACACGGAGCTCAAAACAGACACGACTTACGTCCCATAAAGCAAGGACTGTTACGACGTGGTTTGACGATAATTCCGTATCGTGTGTGGACTGGTCAGCACAGAGCCCTGATCTTAATCCCATAGAGCACCTATGGGATGAATTAGAGCGCCGTATAAGAAGTTTGGAACCAATGCTTACTACTAAGCAACAGTTAGCGGCAGCATAATGTACTGAATAGAAGCGCATACCTATGGCTGTGTTCCAAAACCTTGTCGAAAGCATGTCTCGAAGGGTCAGTGCATGCATTAAGGCCGAAGGTGGACCGACACCGTTCTAATGTATGTGAATAAATGCTATGTTGTGTTTCTCTTCTAGGTGTGCAGTGACTTTTGTCAATATAGTATATATAATAAATAGCTGGTGCACAAAATAGGATAGAGGAGAAGAAATATCCTGTGCTATATAAACAAAATTCATGCGATATGCTATCCACGATATCCGATCTCGCTACAGAACTTCAAAATTCGACAGACGATTGGAATTTAAAAGTAAGCAAACCTTAAGTAGTCCCGCGAAACACTCCTATTACCGGAATGTTTTCGTTATATCGATAGGGGAAATATAAAAGCGGAGTTTTTCCATTATTATAAGAAAGGAATTGCGGAAATGTTTTTGAAAATTCAGAATTTTCGGTTACCACATCTCTAAAACAGTAATTTACCGTCAATATAAGAAAGAAACTTCGGAAAGGTTTCTGAAAATTCAGAATTTTCTCGGGGGTACGAAAAATCCGTGAAATTCAAGTTTCTTTCTGTCATTTCACGGAAATGGTTGTATCAGAAATATGCTTCCTTAATTCACGAAAGAGATGCCGGAAAGTGGCTCATCAATTTCAGAAATTTTTTTACAGGGTTGTTACAATTAAAAGGAATGTATGTGTGTGAATTTGTGATAGGCAGAACTTGTTGTGAAATAAACAATTTAACATTTGGCAGGTGGTTTTTATTGCTGTCCTAGTGGCGGTGGCTGGTTTCGTGTCCGAACTTTTAATGGGTCTGATAAAGTATTTTTCATGCCAATTCTACGGAAACCAGAAAGATAATTGAGAACATTTAGGTGATCTGGAAGATTTATGTGCGCGCTGCTATATTTGCGCTTTCATGAAATTGTTCTTACGTGGGCGTCAAGTGAAGAAGAACAAGTTTTCTTATTTGGGCATCGTTATTCTACCGGTGTTCGCAGTGTTTGTTGGCGACGAAAGTACCTGATTCTTACGATGCATGCAGTGCTTAACTACCAGCCTTTGGTTCAGTGAATTATTTTGCCTACGGTTCATAAATTATTAATTATTGAATTATTAATTATTGTTCATAAATTATTGAACGTCAATTTCATTACATTCCTTCTGAAAGGGAAAATTCATGGCTGCAGCGGGAGCCATGGAAACAGAAAAAGCAAAATGGCAAAGGAAAGGAAAATTTTAGCGGCAGATGGACAGACGATTAACAAAATTCATAATGTTTTATGAACTCAAAGAGATATTTCCGTATTTTTATATTTACTGCACTGCTAACAAGATTTACTCCTACATACACAGACTGCACACACACACAAAATACTTTTCTCGGTTAGGGAGCTGTGAAAACACCAGTTTCTCCGCGACGAGCATCGAACCCATGTCCCCTCACTCCGGAGTAAGTCGCTCTCCCAACTGAGCTGCGCGGACAGAATATCTCGCTGCAGATTTGTCATCTTAACACATGTTTTCACCTCTGCAGTACGTCACAGAGCTCCAAGGGGACATGCAATGCAATCATTCACTGCCCTAAAAATCAGAACATACAGGCTGCCTCTTCGATATACGTAAACAGTGCAGATGTGAAATTCGGCTACTTTCTAAAAAAATGTCATTTTAATTTTTGTTAGAGTTCAGCATTAACGGATATTTCTGTTATTCCAACATCCGGTTGGATGCTCGGAATTTCGCTCCGTATTTTTTACCGCTGTAAGCTCCACACGAATACGAGAATTACAGAGAATGATGAAGAAATTTTGTCGAACACACATACATATAAGTTATGGCACGTAAGGGCATTCATTTCACTTTTTGTCATTTCTTCCGAAAATCGTTTAAATTGAATCTCCCGCGGGAAATGAAATCCCCCTCAGGATTTCATTTTCTATTAATTTCTGTAATGCTATCCGAAGAAATAGAGATTCTGACTTGAATCCGTTTCTGGATTAGCTTGTAGCTGCTAGGAATGATTTGATGCTTCGACTTGCACGGATTCGAAGTTTGTTCAGGTTCCAAAGTTTCAGTTGCCAAGAAGTTCGTTGCTACACGAGGTTTGATGCTTTGACTAGCAAAATTTGATACCTTGACTAGCACGGATTCGAAGTTTGTTCAGGTTCCAAAGTTCCAGTTGCTAAGAAGTTCGTTGCTCCGGGAGATTTGATGCTTTGACTAGCAAAATTTGATACTTTGACTAGCAAAATTTGATACCTTGACTAGCACGGATACGAAGTTTGTTCAGGTTCCAAAGTTTCAGTTGCTAAGAAGTTCGTTGCTACAGGAGATTTGATGCTTTGACTAGCAAAATTTGATACCTTGACTAGCACGGATCCGAAGTTTGTTCAGGTTCCGAAGTTTCAGTTGCTAAGAAGTTCGTTGCTCCAGGAGATTTGATGCTTTGTCTAACAAAATTTGATACCTTGACTAGCACGGATCCGAAGTTTGTTCAGGTTCCAAAGTTCCAGTTGCTAAGAAGATCGTTTCTCCAGAAGATTTGATGCTTTGACTAGCACAGATTTGAAGTTTGTTCAGATTCCAAAGTTCCAGTTGCTAAGAAGTTCGTTTCTCCAGGAGATTTGATGCTTTGACTAGCACAGATTTGAAGTTTGTTCAGATTCCAAAGTTCCAGTTGCTAAGAAGTTCGTTTCTCCAGGAGATTTGATGCTTTGACTAGCACAGATTTGAAGTTTGTTCAGATTCCAAAGTTCCAGTTGCTAAGAAGTTCGTTTCTCCAGGAGATTTGATGCTTTGACTAGCACAGATTTGAAGTTTGTTCAGATTCCAAAGTTCCAGTTGCTAAGAAGTTCGTTGCTCCAGGAGATTTGATGCTTTGTCTAACAAAATTTGATACCTTGACTAGCACGGATCCGAAGTTTGTTCAGGTTCCAAAGTTCCAGTTGCTAAGAAGATCGTTTCTCCAGGAGATTTGATGCTTTGACTAGCACAGATTTGAAGTTTGTTCAGATTCCAAAGTTCCAGTTGCTAAGAAGTTCGTTTCTCCAGGAGATTTGATGCTTTGACTAGCACAGATTTGAAGTTTGTTCAGATTCCAAAGTTCCAGTTGCTAAGAAGTTCGTTTCTCCAGGAGATTTGATGCTTTGACTAGCACAGATTTGAAGTTTGTTCAGATTCCAAAGTTCCAGTTGCTAAGAAGTTCGTTTCTCCAGGAGATTTGATGCTTTGACTAGCACAGATTTCAAGTTTGTTCAGATTCCAAAGTTCCAGTTGCTAAGAAGTTCGTTTCTCCAGGAGATTTGATGCTTTGACTAGCACAGATTTGAAGTTTGTTCAGATTCCAAAGTTCCAGTTGCTAAGAAGTTCGTTGCTCCAGGAGATTTGATGCTTTGTCTAACAAAATTTGATGCCTTGACTAGCACGGATTCGAAGTTTGTTCAGGTTCCAAAGTTCCAGTTGCTAAGAAGATCGTTTCTCCAGGAGATTTGATGCTTTGTCTAACAAAATTTGATGCTTTGACTAGCACAGATTTGAAGTTTGTTCAGATTCTAAAGTTTCAGTTGCTAAGAAGTTCGTTGCTCCAGGAGGTGTAAAGGAGGTATGCTCATGTGGCAATCGGGAGATGAGATATTCACGTTTTCAGAAGAGTTGGCGATATAGACATTAATAAAAAATATATAATCATTCTCAATCTGCTGCTGGATGAAAGTCTCCTTAAGCCTGTTCCATATCACGGCCTTCGTCTGGGCTTTTTCCTGTCGCTTAGTATTCAGTATAGTATTTCAGTTGCCCAACGGTGCTCATTTCTAGCAATATTTCCAGCCAATTGTCATTTGAGAGCCTTCACTATGATCATGATATCACCAACCCTTGCAATTTCTCTTATCCATGAGTTCTTCTTTTGTCTTTCTTGGTTTCACCAAGCTTCTTTGAGTGGGCAGCAACTTTTGTATTTTTTTTTCTACCTTAACCTCCATGTCTCTGATTCATAAGCAAGAACTCAAAAGGTGCACTAATTAAACACTTTTAAGACATAATAGTAAATTGCTCTTGAAAATTGTACTGATTTCTCAAATTCTTTTCAACTAAGTGTTTTATACACCTATTAATTCTTTCTTCAATACGACCCTCTCCTGATATTTTGCTGCAGGTAGATGTACAAGGGTTGGGCAGAATTATGTGAACACCACGTTCAGAGACGTGGCTTTTAATGCAGCTGTGTATGTTGCAATACGCAAACGTATCCATCACTTTTTGGTTGTAATAGCTTTGCTTAGAACATCAAGGTCCTATTTAAGTGCATTTAAAGTGTCTTGCTGCAAAATTTCTTTCAGGGTAACGACGAAATGAGCGACCTAACGGACTTCAAAAGAAGGCTGATTGTTGATGGTCAGCTAGTTGGTGCCTCCGTGACAACAGTCGCCAGGGTAGTGAGGGTATCGAGAGCTACTGTGTCCAGCGTCATGACAGAATACCGTGTTCATGGCAAAACCTCGTCTGCAAAACTTCGAAACACAAGAGTCGGAAAACGACTGTGACTGACAGAAACGGGAGATAATTAAAGAGGATTGTTACCCGTAATAAGAAGACCACGGCGCCGAAATTTATTGTGGAGCTCAGTCTGCATCTTCAGACCCCAGTATCAACGAAAATCGTGCGTGCAGAACTGCATAAACAAGATATTCATGGCACAGCTGCTATTGCAAAACCTCTGGTGACCCGGGTGAATGCACAACGGTGATGAAAGTGGTGCCGAGAGCATACAATGCGGACTGCCGGTGCATGGAAGTGTGTAATGTGATCGAATGAATCCACATTCACACATTCCTTAAAGCAGAACGTGTTTACGCGTGGAGAACACCGTCAGAAGAGCTTACAAGCCAGACTGTCTGCTCCCAACAGTGCAGCACGGTAGTTAGTGGTTCTGTCAAGTATCATGATCATCGTGAAAGGACGGATGACTGGCAAAGCGTATGAAACCAGTTTGGCTGACCAAGTCAATTCAATGGCTCAAGCATTGTTTCCTCCAGGGAGTGCCATCTATCAAGATGATGACTCCCCAATTCACAGAGCTCGGAATGTCCAATCATGGTTTAAGGAACACGAGGACGATCTTTCACACTTTCCTTGGCCTCCCCAATCACCAGACTTAAACATCATCGAGCCACTGTGGTCTGTGTTGGAAAACAGAGTAAGATCCCGTTATCGTCTTGCATCTCTCAAAGACCTGGAGCAGTCTCTGCATGAAGAATGATGTAAAATCCCCCTAACGACCATCCAGGATTTGTATGCGTCCATTCCAAGGAGGATTCCGGCGGTTTTGAATGCCAATGGTGGTACTACATCCTATTAGGTACGTTAATCCTTCTTTCCTTAGGTTTTTACATTATTCTGTCCAATCTCGGTAGATCAGTTACTTCTAAATTTTACTCCCATCTGTCTCTAAATCTTCAGTCCTTGTGAAAGCATTGCAAGCCATTATTTCTCACTGCATCTTTAATCTCACATCTTTACTCTAGTTTGCAAGTTCCTGGATCATACTCTACTGCTGTCTGAGGAGTATTACTGGAAATGAATATGTCGTCAGCAAAACGAAAGTTTGATAAGCTACCTTCATTGATTCTTTTCCCCTTTCTGTTCCCAGTTCAACGATTGAGAAGTATGCTACAATTTGGCATTGAAGCGATTAAGAAATACGGTGTCATCTTGTTTTTCGCTTTCCACTTTCTGTACTTGCTGTCTCGAAGAGTCAAAGTTTTGTATTAAAGACTCTTATGTGCCAAAAGTGATATGAATAAAAACCCGGATTATTTTCCACAACAAAGGCACCGTATGGTATCATGGAATCTTGTGTACTAACGCCATCGTACTGTTTATAGACCAACAAAAATCTATTTTTCAGTTGCCTGTTCACAGTGTCTTCCGATACGTTCACATCCAATAGATAATTTCATTCTGTTTATTATGGATATTATGACAGGTACGTTTCTTAGATAAAATGTAGCCTCGCCGTATTTATGAAAGGGAAGGAGTGTGCCATTTCTCACAATTTTCGTACTACTTTTTCCGTCTTTGGAATGGTATTCATGTTTCACGTAAACATAAACGCATGCATTTTTTATGAGTGTAAAACGAATTTCCTTTTTTCCTGCTGCGAAATTCCACAGAAAAATACCCATAAATTGCCTGAATGTACATGAAAACCAGTTAAAAAGTTACTGTCCAGAGTTTCACGAGAAGCAACTGTTGCCATCCATCAGGTGAAAATAATTTCATTTTTCGGCACGAACTGGCATAAGGGGATTATGACACCTTGCCCATAAATCTCATTTTCATTTTTCCATTCTCAGTGACTAATGAAGGAGATAAACGCAGGCGTTGAAATGCAATCTTCCAGGCGGCAGATTAATTGGCTTTTCGGCGCCCTAAATCATTCTGAATGGCCTCTTACCTGTCCGCCGTAGAGTTTATGCGTCCGTCGCACACCACTGACTGCTTGCCGGCGGCACCCAAAAATTATAGCCAACAACTCGAAGCCTCGGAGCAATACGTAGTTTTAAGACCTCCGGAAGCAAATAAGAGACGTCCGCGGTGAACCAATCATGGCTTGTTCACGAGAAAATAAGGCTTGTTTATTTCTTTACTTCGGTGCAATTTCTCTCTCTTTTCTTTGGATTAAAAATTAAGGTTCTGATTTATTTCCCAAAGTTCGTAAAAACCTATTTTGGACGCTTAAGTGTTCTTAGCTAGGAGAATTACATTTTTCATGTGCTGATGTACAGTAAAATACTTTCGGGAAATAATCTGAAACTGGGATCGCAAACCGCATCTGGCCGAGGAATTTATTTCAACTATTTTAAGAGTTGTCTTGCGAAAGCATGGCCGTGTCACAGCAACAAAACTGAAAGGGAGGAACAACTTTAAAATTTAATGACATGTATCTGATATTTAAGTTTTGAGAATTTCAATGACATAATCTCCCTTTCTTCCTTCGTTTATTTAAAAAAAACCGCTTCTTTCTTCCTTCTTTTTCATTTATTTTAAAGCAACATTTCTTTCTACTTTCGTTTATTTTAAAGTAAAAACGTTTCTTTCTTCTGTCTTCTTCCTTTTTTTAAAGCAACAAGGTTTCTACCTGCTTTCTCTTTCTTCGTTTATTTTAAAGCAAAGTCATTTCTGTCTTCCTTCTCTTTCTTCGTTTATTTTAATGAAACAACGTTCCTTTCTTACTTCTCTTTGTTCGTTTACTTAAAATAACATTTCTTTCTTTCATCGTCTATTTTAAAGTAACAACGTTTCTCCTTTCCTTCTCTTTCTTCGTTTATTTTAAAGCAACGATATTTCTTTCTTCCTTTCTTCTCTTCCTTCATTTATTTAAAAATAAAAACGTTTCTTTCTTTCTTCTTCTTCCTTTATTTTAAAACAACGTTTCTTCCTGCCTTCTCTTTCTTCGTTTATTTTAATGCAACGTCATTTCTTTCTTCCTTCTCTTTCTCATTTTGTTTTAAAGCAAAAACATTTCTTTCTTCCTTCGCTTTCTTAGTTTATTTAAGGAAACAGCGCTCTTTTCTTCCATCCTTCTCTTTCTTCGATTATTTAAAACAAAAGACGTTTCTTTCTTACTTCTCTTTCTCCGTTTATTTAAAAAAAAATAATTCTTTCTTTCATCGTCTATTTTAAACTAACAACGTTTCCTCCTGCCTTCTCTTTCATTGTTTATTTTAAAGCAACGACGTTTCTTTCTTCTTTCTCTTCCTTCGCTTATTTTAAAGTAAAAACGTTTTTTTTCTTCCTCCTCTTTCTTCGTTTATTTTAAAGAAACAAAGTTTATTTCTTCCTTCTCTTTCTCCATTTATTTTAAAACAACAATGTTTCTTTCAGCTTTCTCTTTCTTCTTTTAGTTTAGAGCAATAAAGTTTCTTACTTGCATCTCTTTCTTCGTTTATTTAGGATCAACTTTTCGTTGTATTGAAACATTATTACAAAAAATTTAAAAACACATTTTTCATCTGTTAGTAGCAATAAGATTCCTCTTTAGTTCAAGAAGCACAAAACTAGAAAAAAAAACAAAAAAAAAAACACTTGCATTCACAACAGGTGGAGGGTCAGGACCTTGGTGGAATAGTCTTCCTCCCCAAACATTTAATTCTACAGAGATTTACTATTACAGTCGTGAACGGGCTGTCACCTGGGACTGCAGCGTCCTAACATCTGTAACCAACCATCTCCCGTGTTCGTATCAAATGCAGCAGAAAACTAATCGAATGTACCACCAGCCCCCTCATATGCAGAAATGCACTGGGGTTATTATACCAGCCCGGGAATATTACTCTTCAGGTCCACTACAAAAATACACGTACCTACAGAAGAACACTTTACAAATTCCCTCATGTAAAAAAATCTGTTAGATCCCGGATCAAAGAAAACAGTTGAAAAATGCACTATAAAGCGAATTCAGTAGTGAACGAATCTTAACAATTCAACGGTTATGACGTACACTTCTTTCATTTTCAGTTTCCTTCTCTATGTAAATTTGAGTTCATTCCCTTTTAGCGTTTTCAACCACAACGTTATATCTTCTCTCTCGAGGAATGAGGTTGGCAACAATTCTACGGTCAGAGAACGTGACGTATGCGTGTGACAGATAAGAACGAGAGATATATAATGTTGAAGCAGCAGCCAAAAAAGTGTGGTAGTGGAAGCTGTATTAGGCTGAAAATGTATTCGAGTTGTGTTGTTATATATTTAGGGTTGGAGTTAACCAAGTTTCCTGCTTACTAACTTATGTTAATTCGATTAAGTGCTTATTGTGCTATTGGATCTATGTTTGAGTGAAGTGCGGCTGCATGCAATAAAAGCAAACTGTAAGTAAAATCCTTCTTAAATTTCATTTGAACGACTCTGTTTCACTTCGAGTCAGTGAATAAGAAGATAACATCATACGTAGTATACAATGAAACACAGTATACAGGTACTATACATATATATGTTTATGGATGTGATAACGCACTACGTAGGCCGCGGGTTGCCTAATGGGCAACGTTCGTGACTGCCATGGAGAAGACCTCAGGTTCGATCCCAGGCAGATACGAACGCTGGATCCACTTGTGACGTACCTGCCAGCAGGACGCACACGACATAAAGGCAGATAGGAATCAGAATAAACGTCTGCGTAGCTCAGTTGGTAGAGCGACTTGTTCCGGAATAAGCGGCCTCGGGTTCGAATCCCGGCGTAGACCAAACATGACGGAGAAATTTACTTCGTTATACACTATATATCTGCCGTGCGTGCGTCGGATGGGCACGTTAAGCCGTCGGACCCCGGGTACTGCCCCCCTCTGGAATAAATAAGGGCTTCTTCTTCCCCCTTTCTACCTCTCTTCCGTGCCACTTTCCTATCGGACACTCTAGCCCAAATCTCCTAGCTTCCTATTTCTAAGGGTTGTTTAAGATCTGGGGTCAGAACTCCCTTCCTAAAATCCTCTATACATATGATCATTTATGATAATTTATAACGCACTACGCAAAGGCAAGCTTTCGCTCTCTACAGAGAGCTTCATCAGGCAGTGGAACCTAGACAATAAATATATAACTAGAACGTTAGAAAAGGAATGCATATGAAAGATTACAATTGCGTCAGTATAAGCAGACGACGTGATGTAATACTCATAGACATGTTGCTCGAGGAAGTTGCGTGCGATGAATTTTTGGCAGTTTGTACCAGATGGGAGATATATCCGTTGTAATATCTGTGTTGCAAGCGTCATAATCTCAATAGCTTCTCTTGTTGCTGTGGCTCGCGGTATCTATGAGTATTACATCACGCCGGCAGCTTATATTGACGCAATTGTAATCTTTTATATACATTCCTTTTCTAACGTTGTAGTTATATATTTATTGTCTAGGTTCCACTGCCTGAGGAAGCTCTCCATAGAGAGCGAAAGCTTACCTTTGTATACTGCGTTATTACGTCCATAAACGGATATATATATATCATCATTTCATCATTGTCAACCATTATCAATCCACTGCTGGACGAAGGTCTCCCCAAGGTTCCTCCACAACGGTATGTCTTGTGCCAGTCTCCTCCATGTCACTCCCGCATACTTTCGAATTTCATCCACCCATCTTCCATGTGGTCTTCTTCTGGGTCTTTTCCTGTCCCTTGGAATCCAATCTAAAATTTCAGCTGTCCACCGATGGTTTGTTCTTCTGGCAGTATGTCCAGCCCATTGCCATTTCAGGGATTTAACTCTGATCATGATGTCTTCCACTCTTGTCATTTTTCGGATCCACGTGTTCCTCTTCTTATCTCTCCTGGTTACACCAAGCATGCACCTCTCCATGCTTCTTTGAGTTGTTTGCAGCCTTTGTATGTCTCTTTTAGCTAAGGTCCACGTCTCTGCACCATACGTAAGCACTGGAAGGATGCATTGATCAAACACTTTTCTTTTAAGATATAATGGCATATTGCTCTTGAAAATTATGATGTTTCTTCCAAAAGCTCTCCAGGCAAGTTTTGTACGCCGATTAATTTCTTCACCAATGTGACCCTCACTTGATATCTGCTGTCCAAGATAAACGTACGTGTCTGTTATCTCCAGCTTTTCTCCATCAATCGATAAATCTTCATTTCTTGTAAAAGCATTGTACATCACTTTTGTCTTCTGAAAGTTCATTTATAATCCCACTTCTTTACTCTTGTCAGCAAGTTCCTGGATCATACTTTGTAGCTCTGATGGGGTAGTTACAAAAATGACTATGTCATCAGCAAAACGAAGGTGGGTTAGATAATCTCCATTAATCTTTATCCCTTTGTTTTCCCAGGTCAGTGATTGAAAGACATTTTCCAATGTGGCATTAAAGAGCTTCGGAGATATGGTGTCACCTTGTCTCACTCCTTTTCCAATTTTTATGTATGTTGTATTTTCAAACAGCCGAATCTTTGCACTTGCATTTTCATAGATGTTATTAATAATATTAATGTATGCATCTTCAATACCGCAGGATTTCAGAGCCATTGCAACTGCTGACGGTTTCACCGAATCAAAGGCTTTTTCATAATCGATAAAAGCCATGCACAATGGAAGTTCATATTCCCTCGCTCTTTCAATTAGTTCTCTCAGTACGTGGATATGATCTATTGTGCTGTAGCCACTCCTGAATCCAGCTTGTTCTCTCGGTTGAGCCATGTCCAGTGTCACCTTAAAGCGGTGTGAAAGAACTTTAGTGAAGATTTTATAAACCACTGATAGGAGGCTGATAGGTCTGTAGTTCCTGAGATCCTCAATGTCACCTTTTTTATGTAGCAAGATCATTGTAGCGTTGTTCCAATCCTCAGGAATTTTCCCTTCTTTAAGGCATCGAGTGAAAATTCGGGCGAGTACTGTTTCGATTTCTCCACTTGCTTCTTGTATGATGTCTACAGTAATTCCATCTTCTCCTGGAGCTTTTCCCCGCTTCATGTTCTTGATTGCATGTGCAACTTCTGCTGGAAGGACTGGAAGAACTCTGGTACTGGTACCTTTCATGATGTCTGGAGTACATGTATCATTTCTTTCATATAATTTGGAGTAGAAATATTTCACTCTTGTCAAAATTTCGCCTCTATTTCTTGTTACAGAACCATCTTCTTTTCTCAGTGCCATAATCTGTTTTTCCCTTTACTGAGATGTCCCTTTGCTATCTTTAGGCTTTGGTTGTTTTCAATTGCTTTCCTTACTAGTTCACAGTTGGATTTCCTTACGTCTTCAGTGATACTTTTTCGTACTGTCTTGCATAGCTCTATATATTCCACTTTGGAAGTCACATCTTCTTTAGTTGTCCTCATCACTCTTCTTTTTTGCATCAACATTTTGGTTTTTCCTGATAATTTGTTCACATGCAATCTGTTCTTAGACCCAGCTAATTTTGTTGCTGTTTCCATAAGAGCTTTGGTTACTTTTCTGTTAACTTCAGAAATATCCACTTCTTCCGATGTTAGGCTTTCTAAAGCAGAGAATCTGTTCTTCATTTCCAATTTGAAGGTATTATGGTGTTTTTTAAGGTTGATTATGTCAATACATTTTGTTTGTCTTATGAGCTTGCTACGTTCGAGTTTAGTGTTGAGGTGTATCTTACATCTCACCAATCTATGGTCACTGCCTGTGTTGAACTTGTTTAGCACACTGCAGTCTTCTATGACGAATTTTTTGTTACACATAATAAAATCAATTTCACTTGTCGTCCCATTTGGATGTCTCCATGTCCATTTCCTGTGTGGCTTTTTCTTGAAAAAGGAATTCAAGATGAAAAACCCTTCTGCCTCTGCAAACTCTACGAGAGTATTTCCACGCTGGTTTCTGTCGCCGTGACCGAATTTACCTACTGAAGTTTCATTCTGTTGCTGTTCCCTATTTTTGCATTGAAATATCCCATAATTATCTTCAAGTGCTGCTTACCTTTATTATTTAGATCACGAATTTCCTCATAAAATTCTTCAATTTCTTCTTCAGCATGACTTGTGGTGGGTGCATAAGTTTGAATAATCTGAGCCTGGTATCTTCTCGAGAGTTGGATAACGAGTCGTGCAGCTCTGTCAGAGGAACTTTCAACTTCTACAACTTTATCCTTCAGTTTCTTGTTTATTATAAATCCAACACCACTAGTTCTGCCAGTATCTGTCCCACGATAGTAGAAGAGATATCCACTTTTCAGTTCAATGAGATCTCCTCCTTTTCTCCATACCTCACTTAGCCCGACGATGTCCCACTTGATCCTTTGTAGTTCCTCTTCCAATTCAAGAAGCCTTGAATCAGAAGATAGGGAGCGTCCGTTGTACGTAGCCAAGGTCAGCATCAGATGGCAGCCTAGTCCGGTCCTCCGGGGATTCTTAGCACCCTCTGCCTTCATGTCGCACTGGCCGCTGCCTTGGCCAGGTACATTCCAGCTGCCGGAGACTGAGGGCCAAGATTTAAGTTGTGGAATCATTTTGGAGGGGTTTGGCCATAACTCACCACGCTGGCCAAGCGGGTTGGTGAGTCTGGGATAGCATTTCCTCTAAACCCGATGGTATAGTTATCCCTATATATATATATATATGGGATGTAAGGTCAAGTGATGCGTAACATCACAGCCTCTCCTTGACAAATGTCAACCCCGCCTTCTCGTGGTACATCCTGTTCCCACTAAAGGGGTTCTGACGACCGCCAATAGCGGTATAACTATACCATCGGGATTAGAGGAAATGCTATCCCAAACTCACCAAACCGCTTGGCCAGCGTGGTGAGTTATGGCCAAACACCTCCAAAATGACTCTACAACTTAAATCTTGGCCCTCAGTCTCCGGCAGCTGGAATGTACCTGGCCAAGGCAGCGGCCAGTGCGACATGAAGGCAGAGGGTGCTAAGAATCCCCGGAGGACCGGACTAGGCTGCCATCTGATGCTGACCTTGGCTACGTACAATGGACGCTCCCTATCTTCTGATTCAAGGCTTCTTGAATTGGAAGAGGAACTACAAAGGATCAAGTGGGACATCGTGGGGCTAAGTGAGGTAAGGAGAAAAGGAGAAGATCTCATTGAACTGAAAAGTGGACATCTCTTCTACTATCGTGGGACAGATACTGGCAGAACTAGTGGTGTTGGATTTATAATAAACAAGAAACTGAAGGATAAAGTTGTAGAAGTTGAAAGTTCCTCTGACAGAGCTGCACGACTTGTTATCCAACTCTCGAAAAGATACCAGGCTCAGATTATTCAAACTTATGCACCCACCACAAGTCATCCTGAAGAAGAAATTGAAGAATTTTATGAGGAAATTTGTCATCTAAATAATAAAGGTAAGCAGCACTTCAAAATAATTATGGGAGATTTCAATGCAAAAATAGAGCAACGGCAGCAGAATGAAACTTCAGTAGGTAAATTCGGTCACGGGAACAGAAACCAGCGTGGAAATACTCTCGTTGAGTTTGCAGAGGCAGAAGGGTTTTTCATCTTGAACTCCTTCTTCAAGAAAAAGCCACACAGGAAATGGACATGGAGACATCCAAATGGGACGACAAGTGAAATTGATTTTATTATGTGTAACAAAAAATTCGTCATAGAAGACTGCAGTGTGCTAAACAAGTTCAACACAGGTAGTGACCATAGATTGGTGAGATGTAAGATGCACCTCAACACTAAACTTGAACGTGGCAAGCTCATAAGACAAACAAAATCTATTGACATAACCAACCTTAAAAAACACCACAATACCTTCAAGTTGGAACTGAAGAACAAGTTCTCTGCTTTAGAAGGCCTAACATCGGAAGAAGTGGACATCTCTGAAGTTAACAGAAAAGTAACCAAAGCTCTTATGGAAACAGCAACAAAATTAGCTGGGTCTAAGAACAAGTTGCATGTGAACAAATTATCAGGAAAAACGAAAATTTTCATGCAAAAAGAAGAGAGATGAGGACAACTAAAGAAGATGTGACTTCCAAAGTGGAGTATATAGAGCTATGCAAGACAGTAAGAAAAAGTATCACTGAAGACGTAAGAAAATTCAACTGTGAACTAGTGAGGAAAGCAATTGAAAACAACCAAAGCCTAAAGATAGCAAAAGGACATCTCAGTAAGGGAAGAAAACAGATTATGGCACTGAGAAAAGAAGATGGTTCTGTAACAATAAATAGAGGCGACATTTTGACAAGAGTGAAAGATTTCTACTCCAAATTATATGAAAGGGATGATACATGCACTCCAGACATCATGAAAGATACCAGTACCAGAGTTCCTCCAGTCCTTCCAGCAGAAGTTGCACATGCAATCAAGAACATGAAGCGGGGAAAAGCTCCAGGAGAAGATGGAATTACTGTAGACATCATACAAGAAGCAAGTGGAGAAATCGAAACAGTACTCGCCCAAATTTTCACTCGATGCCTTAATGAAGGAAAGATTCCTGAGGATTGGAACACCGCTACAATGATCCTGCTACATAAGAAAGGTGACATTGAGGATCTCGGAAACTACAGACCTATTAGTAGTTTATAAAATCTTCACAAAAGTTCTTTCACACCGCTTGAAGGTAACACTGGACATAGCTCAACCGAGAGAACAAGCTGGATTCAGGAGTGGCTACAGTACAATAGATCATATCCACGTACTGAGAGAACTAATTGAAAGAGCGAGGGAATATGAACTTCCATTGTGCATGGCTTTTATCGATTATGAAAAAGCCTTTGATTCGGTGAAACCATCAGCAGTTGCAATGGCTCTGAAAACCTGCGGTATTGAAGATGCATACATTAATATTATTAACAACATCTATGAAAATGCAAGTGCAAAGATTCGGCTGTTTGAAAATACAACACACATAAAAATTGGAAAGGGAGTGAGACAAGGTGACACCATATCTCCGAAGCTCTTTAATGCCACATTGGAGGGTGTTTTTCAGTCGCTGAGCTGGGAAAACAAGGGGATAAAGACTAATGGAGATTATCTAACCCACCTTCGTTTTGGTGATGACGTAGTCATTTTTGCAACTACCCCATCAGAGCTGCAGAGTATGATCCAGGAACTTGCTGACAAGAGTAAAGAAGTGGGAATAAAAATGAACTTTCAGAAGACAAAAGTGATGTTCAATGCTTTTACAAGAAATGAAGATTTATTGATTGATGGAGAAAAGCTGGAGATAACAGACACGTACGTTTATCTTGGACAGCAGATATCAAGTGAGGGTCACATTGATGAAGAAATTAATCGGCGTACAAAACTTGCCTGGAGAGCTTTTGGCAGAAACAGCATACATTTCAAGAGCAATATGCCATTATGTCTTAAATGAAAAGTGCTTTGATCAATGCATCCTTCCAGTGCTTACGTATGGTGCAGAGACGTGGACCTTAACTAAAAGAGACATACAAAGGCTGCAGACAACTCAAAGAAGCATGGACAGGTGCATACTTGGTGTAACCAGGAGAGATAAGAAGAGGAACTCGTGGATCCGAAAAATGACAAGAGTGGAAGACATCATGATCAGAGTTAAATCCCTGAAATGGCAATGGGCTGGACATACTGCCAGAAGGACAGATCATCGATGGACAGCCGAAATTTTAGATTGGATTCCAAGGGACAGGAAAAGACCCAGAAGAAGACCACATGGGAGATGGGTGGATGAAATTCGAAAGTATGCAGGGGTGACATGGAGGAGACTGGCACAAGACAGACCGTTGTATAGGAAACTTGGGGAGACCTTCGTCCAGCAGTGGATTGATAATGGTTGACAATGATGATGATGATGATGATATATATATATATATATATATAAACATCACAGCCTCTCCTTGACAAATGTCAACCCCGCCTTCTCGTGGTACATCCTGTTCCCACTAAAGGGGCTCTGACGACCGCCAATAGCGGTATAACTATACCATCGGGATTAGAGGAAATGCTATCCCACACTCACCAACCCGCTTGGCCAGCGTGGTGAGTTATGGCCAAACCCCTCCAAAATGACTCCACAACTTAAATCTTGGCCCTCAGTCTCCGGCAGCTGGAATGTACCTGGCCAAGGCAGCGGCCAGTGCGACATGAAGGCAGAGGGTGCTAAGAATCCCCGGAGGACCGGACTAGGCTGCCATCTGATGCTGACCTAGGCTACGTACAACGGACGCTCCCTATCTTCTGATTCAAGGCTTCTTGAATTGGAAGAGGAACTACAAAGGATCAAGTGGGACATCATCGGGCTAAGTGAGGTAAGGAGAAAAGGAGAAGATCTCATCGAACTGAAAAGTGGACATCTCTTCTACTATCGTGGGACAGATACTGGCAGAACTAGTGGTGTTGGATTTATAATAAACAAGAAACTGAAGGATAAAGTTGTAGAAGTTGAAAGTTCCTCTGACAGAGCTGCACGACTTGTTATCCAACTCTCGAAAAGATACCAGGCTCAGATTATTCATACTTATGCACCCACCACAAGTCATCCTGAAGAAGAAATTGAAGAATTTTATGAGGAAATTTGTCATCTAAATAATAAAGGTAAGCAGCACTTGAAAATAATTATGGGAGATTTCAATGCAGAAATAGGGCAACGGCAACAGAATGAAACTTCAGTAGGTAAATTCGGTCACGGCAACAGAAACCAGCGTGGAAATACTCTCGTTGAGTTTGCAGAGGCAGAAGGGTTTTTCATCTTGAACTCCTTCTTCAAGAAAAAGCCACACAGGAAATGGACATGGAGACATCCAAATGGGACGACAAGTGAAATTGATTTTATTATGTGTAACAAAAAATTCGTCATAGAAGACTGCAGTGTGCTAAACAAGTTCAACACAGGTAGTGACCATAGATTGGTGAGATGTAAGATGCACCTCAACACTAAACTTGAACGTGGCAAGCTCATAAGACAAACAAAATCTATTGACATAACCAACCTTAAAAAACACCACAATACCTTCAAGTTGGAACTGAAGAATAGGTTCTCTGCTTTAGAAGGCCTAACATCGGAAAAAGTGGACATCTCTGAAGTTAACAGAAAAGTAACCAAAGCTCTTATGGAAACAGCAACAAAATTAGCTGGGTCTAAGAACAAGTTGCATGTAAACAAATTATCAGGAAAAACCAAAATGTTGATGCAAAAAAGAAGAGAGATGAGGACAACTAAAGAAGATGTGACTTCCAAAGTGGAGTATATAGAGCTATGCAAGACAGTAAGAAAAAGTATCACTGAAGACGTAAGAAAATTCAACTGTGAACTAGTGAGGAAAGCAATTGAAAACAACCAAAGCCTAAAGATAGCAAAGCGACATCTCAGTAAGGGAAGAAAACAGATTATGGCACTGAGAAAAGAAGATGGTTCTATAACAAGAAATATAGGCGACATTTTGACAAGAGTGAAAGATTTCTACTCCAAATTATATGAAAGGGATGATACATGCACTCCAGACATCATGAAAGATACCAGTACCAGAGTTCCTCCAGTCCTTCCAGCAGAAGTTGCACATGCAATCAAGAACATGAAGCGGGGAAAAGCTCCAGGAGAAGATGGAATTACTGTAGACATCATACAAGAAGCAAGTGGAGAAATCGAAACAGTACTCGCCCAAATTTTCACTCGATGCCTTAATGAAGGAAAGATTCCTGAGGATTGGAACACCGCTACAATGATCCTGCTACATAAAAAAGGTGACATTGAGGATCTCAGGAACTACAGACCTATCAGCCTCCTATCAGTGGTTTATAAAATCTTCACTAAAGTTCTTTCACACCGCTTGAAGGTGACACTGGACATGGCTCAACCGAGAGAACAAGCTGGATTCAGGAGTGGCTACAGCACAATAGATCATATCCACGTACTGAGAGAACTAATTGAAAGAGCGAGGGAATATGAGCTTCCATTGTGCATGGCTTTTATCGATTATGAAAAAGCCTTTGATTCGGTGAAACCTGCAGCAGTTGCAATGGCTCTGAAATCCTGCGGTATTGAAGATGCATACATTAATATTATTAATAACATCTATGAAAATGCAAGTGCAAAGATTCGGCTGTTTGAAAATACAACACACATAAAAATTGGAAAAGGAGTGAGACAAGGTGACACCATATCTCCGAAGCTCTTTAATGCCACATTGGAAAATGTCTTTCAATCACTGAACTGGTAAAACAAAGGGATAAAGATAAATGGAGATTATCTAACCCACCTTCGTTTTGCTGATGACATAGTCATTTTTGCAACTACCCCATCAGAGCTACAGAGTATGATCCAGGAACTTGCTGACAAGAGTAAAGAAGTGGGATTAAAAATGAACTTTCAGAAGACAAAAGTGATGTACAATGCTTTTACAAGAAATGAAGATTTATCGATTGATGGAGAAAAGCTGGAGATAACAGACACGTACGTTTATCTTGGACAGCAGATATCAAGTGAGGGTCACATTGGTGAAGAAATTAATCGGCGTACAAAACTTGCCTGGAGAGCTTTTGGAAGAAACAGCATAATTTTCAAGAGCAATATGCCATTATGTCTTAAAAGAAAAGTATTTGATCAATGCATCCTTCCAGTGCTTACGTATGGTGCAGAGACGTGGACCTTAGCTAAAAGAGACATACAAAGGCTGCAGACAACTCAAAGCAGCATGGAGAGGTGCATGCTTGGTGTAACCAGGAGAGATAAGAAGAGGAACACGTGGATCCGAAAAATGACAAGAGTGGAAGACATCATGATCAGAGTTAAATCCCTGAAATGGCAATGGGCTGGACATACTGCCAGAAGAACAGACCATCGATGGACAGCCGAAATTTTAGATTGGATTTCAAGGGACAGGAAAAGACCCAGAAGAAGACCACATGGAAGATGGGTGGATGAAATTCGAAAGTATGCGGGAGTGACATGGAGGAGACTTGCACAAGACAGACCGTTGTGGAGGAAACTTGGGGAGACCTTCGTCCAGCAGTGGATTGATAATGGTTGACAATGATGATGATGATGATATATATATATATATATATATATATATATATACAGTACCTGTTTGCTGTGTTTCATTGTATATCAAGGCGACGTATCAAGAAACCAATCAAATATCTTAATTATGCGTATCTTACGTAATGTTTCTCAAAGTTACCTACAGACGTTTTAAATAGTAAAGAACGTTACACGGTAAAACAATTTTAAATATCTGGTAATGATTTTTTACTTAAATAATATAACTATACTAGTGATTCGAAATTTCTTGGTGTAGAATAGAAATCAAAGTTTCCAAGCTTTTGCATATCAACCAGATGGTTTTTTCAAGGAAGGTAGACTGCAAACTGAGTAACAGAACGCTTCAACAATTTGAACTCGGTGACTTGACTTGACAATAAACGAAGAAATGCAAACGTAATCAGGTATTCAAAGACACGAGGCGTTATGCTCGTTTAGCACGAGGAATCATGGAGGGAAAACCAAGAGGCAATCACGATTTGAACTGGTTCTGATTACGTTCGCATCTCTTCGCTATTGTCAAGTCAAGTCACCGCGTTCAAATTGTTGAAGCGTTCAATTATGCAGTTTGCTGTCTACCTTTCTTGAAAAAGCCATCTGGTTGGTGTGCGAAAGCTTGAAAACTATTATTTCTATTCTACGCCAAGGAATTTCGGATCACTAATATAGTTATACTATTTAAGTACAGTTGGTGTATAGTTTCTTGTTATTTAATCTGGTAATGATTTCAGGATGAAACCACACTCCCAAGGGGGTGTTGGTACCAGATCATTATGTTCCATTAAAAATGCTGGTTTTCACAAAATGACGAATCTGAACCCCATTTCCAACTACATCACAATGAAGACCCTCCTAAAGTTAATATAGTATGTGCATATGGAAACATCGGTTTTTTGAAGAGAGAGAGAGAGAGAGTGTGTGTGTGTGTGTGGAGTGTGTGTGTGTGTGTGTGTGTGTGTGTGTGTGTGTGTGTGTGTGTGTGTGTGTGTGTGTGTGTGTTTCCCTCCCGTTTTCTAAAATGTGATTTTGTACGATTTATGATACCAGACTTTCATCATACTTTCTAGACCGTAAGGAGAATTATTCGGCAACTGAGTTTGGATGTGGACTCGGGAAGGCTATTTATTCCAGACTTGGGCAGGAAATGACATAATCAACGTTTTAGTGGATTTCTATGGTGAAAGAAAAGCTTTTTCATGACCAGATAGTTAGCCGATGAAATTTCGTCCTCTGCCTCCACGCTGCAGCTCCTTGCTAATTCTATTCAACAACGTACGTAGGTTGCAGTGCTGCCCGATCTCTCCGGATATCTTATCACCCGAAGTATTTCAAAAGAAAACGAATGATTAAAGAAATACTAATGGCTATACTACAGAAACAGGTACATGTCCCTTCCCTAGTTGAGAAAGCCATCCCTTAATTGCAGGGGTAGGAGAAAGTGAAAGTCCTGAAGTAGAAATTCTTTTTATTAATGCCTAAAGAGGTTAGTCATAGATTTCGGGCTCGTTTCGGCAGGTGTTTTATCTTGCAATGAAAAATTTAGACTCGGGATCCTAGTATTGAGTTCGAACCCAGTAACTCCTCCTTCGGCAGTCTGTATTTTTAACTCCAGTTATTATTCTGACCCGTTAACCAGTACTTTTAGACCTTTCTTTCTTTTAACCCTTCGACAGTATGGAACGAATGAACTCGGGGTTAGTAAAATGTACTGAAATCAACTCGAACGAACGCGACTGCAACGAGTGAACCTGCGCATCAGAGACCTTTGTTTTCTGTTTAGCTTTATTCAAAGCAGTTGTTTAAGGGATTGACTGACACTAATCTTTTCTGTCAGATTGCTTGCTAAAAGGGCTAATATAACATTGGCGACTGACCTAAAAAAGGAAAGAGAAGATGGTTGAGCCACTTGTAAGTTGCACGATGTCCGTGTCAGGAGGACTAACCCCTCCCCTTAGGTCATGGGACAGATAATAAAGGACTAGAAATGACCGCTCATCACCATTGACAGGTTTATGGTAGGTACTGTTGAGATGAAAAGAGGGAAAAGAACTGTTTCGTCGTAGCTTCGTAACTAGCTCGGTCGCTATGTGAACATTTCTGTTTCGCATTATTTGGTCCAGGTACATCGGAACCAATAGGTTGGGCATTATTTGTATCAGGTACATAAGAACAAATAGGTTGGTTATTATTTGGTTCAGGTGCATCGGAACTATTAGCATGGGCATTATTTGGTTCAGATATATTGGAACCAATCGGTTGGACATTATTTGGTTCAGGTACATCGGAACCAATAGGTTGGGCATTATTTAGTCCAGCTACATCGGAACCAATTCGTTGGGCATTATTTGGTTCAGGTACATCGGAATCAATCGGTTAGACATTTTTTGGTTCAGGTACATCGGAACCAATAGGTTGGGCATTATTTATTCTAGCTGCATCGGAACCAATTAGTTGGCCATTATTTGGTTCAGGTACATCGGAACCAATTCGTTAGACATTGTTAGGTTCAGGTACATCGGAACCAATAGGCTGGGCATTATTAAGTCCAGCTACATCGGAACCAATCGGTTGGACATTATTTGGTTCAGGTACATCGGAATCAATCGCTTGGACATTTTTTGGTTCAGGTACATCGGAACCAATAGGTTGGGCATTATTTATTCTAGCTGCATCGGAACCAATTAGTTGGCCATTATTTAGTTCAGGTACATCGGGACCAATTCGTTGGGCATTGTTAGGTTCAGACACATCGGAACCAATAGGCTGGGCATTATTTGGTTCAAGTACATCGGCCGTTTCAGGGGTTAAGATAAAAGTGGTTACCCACGGATTTCGAAATATCTCTGCCGGAGAATCGATTTGTGCTCTGTTGGGTACTAGTCTCCCCTTCAAAATTACAAAAGGTAGGTAGAGCCGAACAATGATCTTGGGTTCCAAGACCTATATTTAACTGAGCCGAACAATGATTTTGGGTTTCGACCTATATTTAACTGAAGTTATGTTTAGCTTAATTAATTTATTACGGCGTGCTTGATGCAGGGACATTCTTCTCACATAACTACGGAGAATTTTGCTACGGCATCCCACAGAAAACGCCAAACCTATAAGGAAGAAGGAAACGCTTTTTTTTAAAGATTTATTTTTTCACACAGATATAAAATTAAAATAACGCTAACGATTATTATTCATAAGAACCAAAATTTAAAACAAAGTATACTAGAAAGTGAGCCATTTTTCGAGGGGCCCCCTAGGAAACGGTCCCGTTGGGCAAATCAGCTCCTGACCGTAAGTAGCTCATTTCTCCCCCGTATAAATTATTTCTGCACCTTTTCTGCAATATTCAGGCTTTACTATCGTACGTGGGAGTAGGTACAATTACACATGCAGCCATTCGGAACTTCTCAGACAGCCCATCAGTCTTACCCGAATTCACTCATCTTTACGCTTCACCTTTAGAATCACAAACTATACTCGGGACAAAGCTAACCTGATTACATTGTTAACGCTGTGAAACCAATTCACCGACAAGTCGCTATCTCTTGTTTATCTGTATTTCAGTGCGCACTAATGGGGTGCCAAGTGTCGCTGACCCTTCCCCCTAAGACCCTAAGGGGATGGGAGGAAAGACAAAAGGAATCTTCCCACTCATGCTTCCATCACGATGTCCCCCTCAACTGCCAACCACCAGACAAACGATTTCTCGCGTCTGGGTGGATAAGATAAACACCTTCGTTAAACATATTCCTTAGGAACCGTCCATAAAGTACGTCCGAGATTACAGGGCTCCGGAGGGGAGGGGGGGTCCTGACAACCGGACCAAATGTGATATGGGGGATTGGGGAAGGTTCAGTAATTGGGATGTCCAGCGGCAAAAATATAGTGGATGGTATTTCTTCGTTTTTTTTTCTTTTTTTTTTTTTTCTTTTGATAGTTAAAAAAAGGTATGAAATATTTTTGGTGATATTTAACCAAATCAGAATATTAACATTATGTTCTCGTATTTGCACTACCAAATTTATCGTGTTTTGTAGATGGTACAATCGGGAGTGTTGCAAACTTGAATGCGTGCGTCCATTTGTAGATCTTTATTTCAGAATAATAAAGTTCGGGTAGCATTAAAGAATAAATTAATGCCAATTAAAAATATTTTCTGAAGCAGACGTGTAAATATATGGAAAATTCCTTCAAATCGGACTTCTAACAGTAGTCGTCAAAAATAAAGGGGGTTACGTTAATTAGGACGTACCTTTTAGGGGGAGGGGTGTCAACAATCGGACAAAATGTGACGTGGGGGAGGAGATGAGTCTAAAAATAGCAAAAAATCACGGACGTACTTTATGGACGGTCCCTTACTATTCCATTTCATCAGTTATACGTAAACTTTCGATGTTTCTAAAGTGTTCCAAAGATATTTTTTTTTAGTTACGTATTAAACGTGAATGCAGTACGCATTTTTTTTTTATCAGAAATACATTGGACTGCGCTATGTTTCCAGATGTACTGATACACCACAAGACAGAATGAGTATTTTGAGACAGCAACCAGGAAGAAAGAGGCAAGGTTAGTGACCGCCGTCACCCATTATCTCCCCTTTTACCCTCTGGCTCAATTCTCACCTCCCGCGAGCTCATATATCATATCATTTGTAGAGGATTTCAGGAAGGGATTGTCTGACCCCAGGTCTTAAACAACCCTTAGAAACAGGAACCTAGGAGATTTGGGCTAGAGTGCCCGATAGAAAAGTGACACGGAAGCGAGGTTGAAAGGGGAAGGAAGACACTCTTATTTATTACCGGGGGCCAGTACCCGGGGTCCGACGGCTTAAAGTACCCATCCGACGCACGGCGGATTTTTAGTGGTTCGAGCATTCGTACCCGCTGGGATCGAACCTGAGGTCTCCGTTGCAGTCACGGACGTTGACCACTAGGCCACCCGTGGCCCTCCCGCGCGCTCAGCAAATGTCCTCCGTGTGTACAGTATAGCCTGTCTGAAGCAAGACAGAAGTGACAATGACGTCACGAAAACACGAATAATTGTATTTTTTAGAAACGCGACCGAAACTGGATATATTTTTTAAATATATGTAAGAACAACATTTACAACATCGATATATCCATGTGCTTTTTAGGTATCCGTTCAAGTTCGAACACGAGCTTTTCAACTGGAACTATATTATTCAGTGGAAGTACACATTCCGTAACTTTAACTCCATAATCATGTTAGCCTTGCTCCAGAGTGACGGGGGCTGGCTTCTATCTTTTGCCTCTGATTTTTCCTTGAGATTACCTCCATTTTTGCCATTTGCTAAGAAAAACACGTTTTTAACCGTGCAGATCCACAACTTATTGGAGGCGGAATGCTGCTTCTAGGAAATGAAAATGTTATCCACTGTCCGGTTCACTCCGTATTGCTCCTTTACCTCACCTTTGATTTCTAATTAAATGTCAGTCGCTCTGCAGCTCTTTTTTCTGTTCTCTAGGGAGAAACTTTCTTTCCGTCGTCTAAGAGTTGGCTCTTCTTGCCCACCAATGGCTTTTGCTCCATTAAATGGTATTAGCCAACTAACCGAACATCTGCGCGAGCTTATCTTCTCTCGATAGGTGCTAATTTGCGTTTCCTGTGATAATGGCTAATGCTAGATTTCCCGTAGCAGCTTCGGCAAGCTCCATCAAGATCAGAGAAGATATTTATAAGATACAGTATAAAGCTGTTATCAGTTAAGAATTATTTTGCACTGGAAGTAAGCTATTGTTTGCTTTTCTGTATTGAGCTTTTCAAATTGTCTATCTCACAAATAAAATGCTGCAGCTGAATTTCTAAACATATCGTACACATGTAAGTAAAAAAAAAATGGAGTGATCGCTTTGACCGTCTGTTATTCCGCATTTCTGTAAGTCAGCGGGGTCTCAAAAGTTTTGGTCTCAGAAAGTTTTTGCACTCTTAAAAATTATTAAAGACTCCAAAGAGATTTTGCTTACGTGATTGATATCTATCGATATATAGCTTAATATAAACTAAAATTGAGCAATATTTGAGCGAAGCGAGGCCGAAGGCCGAGCTCTCTTTACGAGACTCGAGACAATTAATTGTTCGGGCATAGGTACGAGATGACACATCTGATCACCGTGATTTTTTGCATGCGATTGGACATCGACCACGGTCAGGTTTTGACGCCTTCCGATTCCCGAAATTCCGTGTCATTGAGGAATAATCGTCCAAAAACTTGCATTTTGAGCAGTTTTTTCGGGTTTTGAGAAAGGGTTGTTTGTTACTTATCTCCTCCAAAGATATTCAGCCGATTGCGGTAACACTTGCCACAGAGAAAGGGAAGGACATGATGAGTGACATGGTGTTGGTATCATGGTGATTGGTCGTGTCGTATAAAAATAATGACCATTAAAAAACTGACCAATTTTAATGATAATTGAAAAAATCCGCTTCTATACGAGACTCGGGACAATTAGTTGTTCGGGCATAGCTACGACATGACACATCCGATCACGTTATTTTTAGCATGCGATTGGACATCGTCCATGGTCAGGTTTTGACGTCTTTCGATTCCCGAAATTCCGTGTCATTGAGGAATTTCAATTAAAACTAGATGACCTTTTACTTGAACCGTTTCACGAAAGTCCGCTCACTAACATTAATTAAAAAAATCGTTTGAATTAAAAAATAAGAAATGGAAAGACTCCGTCTGTCAGCTCAACACTTGCTTAATCTATAACAATAAAAGGAAGTTTGTGTATGTGTGTCTGTCTTTCGCGATACAAAATGTAAAACGTGGTTCCCGATCCGAGTGTGTCTTTCCGCTTTGTTTACATGCAAACTAATCACAACCTATGTGAAGGCGTGAAGGAAAATAGTTCATAATAGATTTTAGGCATTTCTTTTTTAGAATGTTTTGTACTTTTGTTCTGGAAGTCAAATTTTACTCGTTCGTTTTACAGAATTTGTTATAATAGACGCCTTAATGAGCTTAGATTTTGCAATAGCTTCGCTCAAAATTTTCCAACTGTACCCGAGTAATCGGTTATCGTTGGCGGCTTGTCCTAGTATAAATATTTATCATTTCATCTAAAAATGACAACAAACCAATTACATGTTAAAAAGCTAACATTTTTTATGAAAAACAACTGCCTAATTTTTCGGCTTATAAGAAGATACTTTTTTCTACAGCATTTTTTTTTTGTTAAACAATAGGAAAGCAAAAAAGTATAATTTCTGCAACCTGTCCATTATTTTCCTAAGTAATCGCCAAGTTTAAATAAACACTTGACGGAACGAGGAAACCAGTTTTTCAATATCTAGTAAGTAAAATTTCGTTCTAAGTTCACGGAGACGTGCTTTCACTGCTCACTTGACTTCATCATCATTTGAGAAATGCTTGCCCCTAAGGTCCTTTTTCATTTTGGGTAGCAAGTGGTAATCGCAGGGGGCTAAATCAGGGGTGTATAGGAGGTGCGGCCATACTTTCCACTGGAAACTGCCAAGAAGCTCCTACGTGACGGCTGCTTTGTGTGGGGTTGTGTTGTCGTGCAACAAAATTATCTCTTTTGACAATTTTCCTCGTATTCGATCCTTAGTGGCTTTCCTTAGCTTCTTCAATGTCTCGCAGTACACTGTAGCGTCTATCGTGCTCTCTTTTGCCACAAACTCTGTGTAAACCGGCACTTCCCAGTCAAAAAAGACTGTTGCCGTCACTTTTCTGGCACACGGCACGATTTTTTTTTCAGTTGGTGACATGGATATTTCCACACCATGGATGCCGATTTGCTTTCTCGTGTGAAGTGATGCACCCCACGTCTCGTCGCCGGTGACGATGCGCTGCCAAAAATCTCTGCCTTCTTCAGAATAACGTTGCAGGAACGCACGACTGGACGCAAATCTCAGATTTTTGTGCTGTTCTGTAAAAGATGGTGGGGCTAGTCTTGCCCACACTTCTCGGAAATGCCGGTGCTCGTGAATGATAGCATGTTTACTACCATATGACACGTCCAAATCGTCGACTATTTCATGAATTTTAATGCGGAGTTATTCCTAATCCACTCCCCTACGTGCGAAATGTGATCAAAGGTCATCGAAATCGAAGGTCTGTATGCCTGGTTCTTCTGTCAAATCCGTACGCCATTCTCCGGACTAATTTAATGCATGCAATATAATACATGAAATAATACATGTTCATGATTTGGAACGTGCTCATTTAGAACATGCTCACTTCCAAAATTTTCGGACGTCGTCTCCAATCGAATAGCCCTGCGCACAGTCTCGATGAATTTTAAAAATAAGTCAATCGTGCTGGGTGTTGTTCCATTTGACCCCGGGTACTGGCCCCCGGTAATAAATAAGGGCGTCTTCCTCCTCCTTTCTACCTCGCTTCCGTGTCACTTTCCTATCGGACACTCTTGCCCAAATATCCTAGCTTCCTACCTTTAAGGGTTGAAACGACCATGGCCCAAAAATATTTTATCACTCTAAATACCATAATGCCCGAAACTGTCTGTTGGTTCACTTCTTTGTTTAGTAACAACAATAAAGACTAAGAGTGACTCCTGGTGATCCCTCATAAATCGAGAAAAGTTGAAGAACAGGCAAGGGTAGGAAATCCAACTCAATCTTGGCAGGCGTTTCGGGCAGCTATAGCCGTCTGTACGCACGGGGGTCTTGGTCGCTATGGTCGTTAAAGAGTTAAAATCTAGGGTCAGACACTCCCTTCCTGAAATCCTCTATACATCTGATCTGTTTACTGCTTATTGGGCACGTCAAGCCCCGGTACTGGCCCCCCGTAATAAATAAGGGCGTCTTCCTCCCCCTTTCTACCTCGCTTCCGTGTCACTTCCCTATCGGGCACTCTAGCCCAAATCTCCTAGCTTCTTATTTCTAAGGGTTGTTTAAGACCTGGGGTCAGGCACTCCTTTCCTAAAAATCCTCTACATCTGCTCTGATCTGGTGTTCTATTCCTCGGGACGATATCCGTCGATTGTACGACTCATTGTCACGCCATATTGCCCCCTGTATTGCCTTTCGCGGATGTGTAACCACTTGCCGAGGCACACCCATTGTGCTGCGTTATCTCATCTGGTAAATAGAGTACGTGGCTGAAAATAACATCAAGGTAAACCCTTATGCATTCCAATTTGCATGCTCAATTTCACCCATCTATCCTCACTCCTTTTGAGTGGGGTAATTTCTATGTCGTGCAGTGTAAAATACCCCATTGTTTTTTAGTCTTTTTGGTTTTTGTATCCGAAACGTGACGTTTTTTGTTTGTTTACTTGTTTTTTCTTTTCATTCTCGTTAACGTTGCTCGTGCTACTTGTCCAAAATAAACTTACAGTTCTCATCATATTAGATAAAATGTATTCTCATTATTTACTTATTCATTTCGTTAGAAGATGTTCTCCATTTTGATTTTTTTTATCAAAATACATGCTCATTTTTGTGTTTAAATTTTTCTTATATATTTAAGAAAATGTTTTGATTAGAATAGTTCGACGCAACCGTTGTTGCCTAGATATATGGTTTGGAAAGGCAAAGTAAAAAAACCAAACAAACTGTGAAGCGCTTATTTTATCCCATTTTTTTCTTGAGTAAAAATATGAAGTTAGTAGTAGCACAATTTTCTAAATGATTCAAATTTTCACTTGTTTCCATTTCCATGTTATTGGGTCTCGATATTTTCTGGGAATAATGATGCAGAAAATATTGTAATGCACAAAGTAAATTATTCCTGGAAAAGTAAAGTAAACAAAATGAGAAATGTCTGTGCATGTGAAGATGAGATATTCCCCAGAGATGGAGCTTAAAAAAGAAACCTGAGAAAAATTCTTCAAGCGCAGTGGAATCATCATCATGGTGACACAAAGAGGGTAGGGGGGGCACATAATGCCCTGACATGTGACGAGATAAATGAATGGGAAGGGGGCAGTTTTCTAAGCCTGTTTCTCTATCTGCACAGACATCCATCCTACTTTAAGTGCATGGTGAGAAATAAAAAGCTCGCTAGAATCGCGAAGAAGCATTCCGAACGGAATTAAAAGAACACTACCTCAGGGAGACTCAAGAAGCCTGAGGGCTAAGTGCTGTTTCGTGTTGAGTGATGTTCGACGTGCGGTCGGCTGCCAGATCAATGTTATTCCACTTTGGTTTTCAAGGCAATTTATTTCTCTCCTTTTCTTACGCCATTTTTCTAATCAGAGGAATTTTAATAATAATTTATTTTGACACATCCGAAATGGGATGTTCGCCACTATCCCCGAAATCTTAAGTGCTTCCTGTTTTGACACCTCCGCTCTTCTTCGCTTTGAATGCTTAGAGAGCGCGTTTGTGTGCTTCTAGATCTTCCAACACAAATGGAAACTAATGAAAAATATCGCAAACATTTTACGAGTTTCTTCTTGAATTGAAGTACCGCTATTCTAAGTAAAAACTTTTTCGCAAATGTTCGGGAAATTTATTGGTATTAGCTTTAACTATTTTCTTTTTTTTTTTTTACCTCCTTTGTTTTCAGATTCTGGAAGTTTAAATGTCATTTAGAGAAGTACATTTATCGTGATTTCCGAAAGAAAGCGAAATGAAAGAGTAATGTAATATTTCTTTCGAGATTTTGCTCTTTTTTTCTTTCTCTTATTTCGAACAACTTTAATTAAATTAAAAGAAAGGATCTTAGTGTGCCTTTTACAATCATGGGAAACAGTAAGCAATTTTTCTAAATAACTAAAACGACAGGTGGAATTTAAATTGGTTCCTGTCAGACAGACCTTATTTTAGCATTTGTAAGCCTTTTCTAGGATTACTGCGTATAAAGTGAAAGTCTTTAGGAGAAAAAAGAGAAATGTGTGTGTACTCTTTTCAATATTATCTCGGTCCCCATTAAAAATTGTTTCTCACTATCTTAATACTTTCATTATCCAATTACATTTCAGAATTAAGTTAATTCACTCAATTATGCTCAACATAGAAAGACACCTAACCATCTGCAAGTTGTTTTCACGGCGAATCAACCCAGGAATAGCTCCCGCCCAGAAGGGAAGTGACGAAACATCCGCCGGTGTGATGGATGAACTCGAACCTGGTGCTCCAGGAGAGAATTGGACTTCGTGCAAGACTTACCACATTCTTTGAGGTGCGTGAAGTACAATTCTTTGGCTGGGAAACTTTGAGTCGAGGTCAACCGGGCCGCGGATGGCCTTGTAGTTTGCACGTCGGCTTGCCAACCGAAAGCACAAAGGCTCGATCCCAGATCTTTTTTTATTGGGGGGTTTAACGACCACAGTGAGAAACTCAATGGGCTATAAGCAGTAGCCCTTCCCTAATTTAGGGCCACTGCTTCCAGTGAAGGAAGAGAGCCAGTGCAGTAAGGAAAACACACAATCCCGGTGAGGCATTCACTGGGATTCGAACCCTGACCCATCTCGGACGAATGGTTATAAACCATCGCTTAGACCACTGCGCCACAGGGACAGCCCAGATGTGTTGAACAGCCAAATATCCGTCGTGCGTCGAATGGGCACGTTAACGTTAAGCTGTCGGATCCGGAATACTGCCGCCTTCCCGTTAAAAGCAAGGGCGTCCGTTCCTTCCCCCTTTCTCTCACCCCTGCCCTTTGAAGTCGTGGGACGTCAGGGACCCGCACTAGTAACGGGGCATTCTGATTTCCATCTATCTGCTTATCTCCTTATCGTAAACCACTAGATGGTTCCACCTAAAGTTTCTCCGTTTATCGTACTCTGTTCAAAAGCCTGCAACAGGCAGAGCTAGTAGAGTTTGAGCCACCAGGTTCCCCCTAATATCTTTCCGTTTACGGTATTTGGTTCAAAAGCCTGTAAGAAGCATAGCTAGTAGAGTTTAAACCACTAGGTTCCTCCTAATGTCCCTCCTATTACGCTATTCGGCTTAAAAGCCTGTAATAGGCTTAACTAGTCGAGTTTAAACCACTTGGTTCCACCTAATGTCTTTCCGTTTATGGTACTTGGTCCAAAAGCCTGTCACAAGCATAGCTAGTCCAAAAGCTGATTGTCAAGAGTTTAAACCACTAGGTTCCACCTAATGTCTCTCAGTGTATGGTACTCGGCTCAAACCTAGTAGAGTTTAAACCACTAGGTTCCTCCTAATGTCCCTCCTATTACTCTATTCGGCTTAAAAGCATGTAATAGGCTTAACTAGTCGAGTTTAAACCACTTGGTTCCACCTAATGTCTTTCCGTTTATGGTACTTGGTCCAAAAGCCTGTCACAAGCATAGCTAGTCCAAAAGCTGATTGTCAAGAGTTTAAACCACTAGGTTCCACCTAATGTCTCTCAGTGTATAGTACTCGGCTCAAACCTAGTAGAGTTTAAACCACTAGGTTCCTCCTAATGTCCCTCCTATTACGTTATTCCGCTTAAGAGCCTGTAATAGGCTTAACTAGTCGAGTTTAAACCACTTGGTTCCACCTAATGTCTTTCCGTTTATGGTACTTGGTCTAAAAGCCTGTCACAAGCATAGCTAGTCCAAAAGCTGATTGTCAAGAGTTTAAACCACTAGGTTCCACCTAATGTCTCTCAGTGTATGGTACTCGGCTCAAACCTAGTAGAGTTTAAACCACTAGGTTCCTCCTAATGTCCCTCCTTTTACGGTAATCGGCTCAAAAGCCTGTTACATGCAGAGCTAGTAGTGTTTAAACCACTAGGTTCCACCTAATGTCTCTCCGTTTATGGTACTAGACTCAAACCTAGTAGAATTTAAATCACTAGGTTCCTCCTAATGTCTCTGCTTTTATGGTACTTGGCTCAAAGGCTTGTAACAGGCATAGCTAGTTGAGTTTAAACCATTAGGTTCCACACTAATGTCTCTCCGTTTATGGTACTCGGCTCAAACCTAGTTGAGTTTAAAGCACTAAGTTCCTCCTTTATGGTAATCGGGTCAAAAGTCTGTTACATGCAGAGCTAGTAGAGTTTAAACCACTAAGTTCCACCTAATGTCTCTCCGGTCCAAAAGCCTGTCACAGACATAGCTAGTAGAGTTTAAACCACAAGTTTCGAACTAATGTCTCTCCGTTTATGGTACTCGGCTCAAACCTAGTTGAGTTTAAACCACTAAGTTCCTCCTTTATGGTAATCGGGTCAAAAGTCTGTTACATGCAGAGCTAGTAGAGTTTAAACCACTAAGTTCCACCTAATGTCTCTCCGGTCCAAAAGCCTGTCACAGACATAGCTAGTAGAGTTTAAACCACAAGGTTCGAACTAATGTCTCTCCGTTTATGGTACTCGACTCAAACCTGGTAGAGTTTAAACTACTAGGTTCCTCCTAATGTTACTCCGTTTATGGTACTCGGCTCAAAGGCTTCTAACAGGCATAGCTAGTAGAGTTTAAACCTCTGCTGGTTTAATCCCACAGTAATGGCTTTTGAATCAGTGGTGGTGGGGATCTTAGTGGGATTTGCAGCCTGCTTGCCGTCATCCTCATGACTAGGTTGATCAATTAATTGAATATAGTGAATAAATGAGTGCCGAGGTCAACTAACCGGAGCGGAGTAGCTGACGTTTTATCACTTCCTTTTTGGGTAGAAGCTATCCCTCGGTCGCTTCGCCGTGAAAACAATTTCAGATGGTCACGCGTCTTTCGATGTTTCTGGATGTTTGGCGCATGTCAGTGAATCAGTTATCTTTCGTTAACTGACAAAATAAAACCAGCTTTTTTTTCTGGAAAAGCTTGAATTCTAATTTGTTTCCTCATATTTAAGAAATCTGTCGGCATCACTTTCTTAGAGCAAAGAAAAAAGAAATCGTTCGTGGCAAAATTTGGTCCTTATGTTTGTGTCGAGGGAGCCAAACTGTTGCCGAGAAACAGGACGAAGGTTAACCATCAGAATTATAGAACATAAAGCAGCAATAAGGAACATCTCAAATAAAACAGGATTAGACAGGCATATGCCACAAATGGACTGGGACTCCTTAAAAGTGATCAAACATCAATCCCACGAAATTATCCGGAAATTAGAGGAATCCCTGGAAATTTACAAGACACAAGGTGGCAACATCAATGACCATTCTGGATGGCAAATCCATCAGGCTTGGTCGCCAGACCCGTGGAAGTAGTAAGACGCAAGAGCTCCTGACGATGATCTACTGCAGTGGTTCCCAAACTTTTTCCATTCTCGGCGCCCTTGCTTAACCTAGGTTTTCCCAAGGCGCCTTATGTCAAATTCCAACAAGTACACTTAGGTAAAAATAAATAAAACACGTATTGAAGATCACAAAAAAATGTAATTGAAAAAATTCAACTAGTGGGATGGATGAGCCTGTTGATCACTGCACATTTTCTGAAATCTTGGAATCAAACTGGACACAGCCACCCTCATTTCCTACTCCACATTGATTTTCGCGCGATATTTAGTTTTTATCACAGCGACCGATGTAATCGTGTTTAGTAAAAACGGATCCATTTTTAAAAATACATACGAGAAGAAAAACTTCACTTCACTTAATCACAACAATAAATCAGTTGATACGCCGAAAGCTTACAAACGCCGAAACTCAGCGACAGAGCATCAACATAACAGACTGCTAACCGCCAAATGAGTCACACATGACAACGGATGAGCATATTTAAAGGATCTGGTCTTCGAAAAATCTGGACTGAGAGTCTCATTTCTAGACGCTCGGAGAACGAGGGAGGAATGCTTATCAGAAGCACGGAGACCGGTGCGAAAGCTCAGGTTACTTCCGGCAGCTTGCTGCTCGGAACACACACCTGCGCCCATTGGGCGGCAAACGTGCGGGGCGAAAGCTCACGCTTGTAAGAGCGCCATCTATTATAGTAACCATTTGTAGAGACTTTTGCAAACAGTTATTACTAAGTGAGTTACTGGTTTGCAACAATTCCGCTAGATGTCGCGTCCTATCACATTGAATTGAAAATAGAAATACAGTTATAAAAATTTTGTAATGTTTCGCGGCGCCCCTGTGAGGAAAGCCGCGGCGCACACTTTGGGAAATACTGATCTAGTGTGTAGATCGAAAATTTGAGAGGTAATGTACCTTAATAAATTTATTCTCGATAATTCCCGTTAAATATTTATAGTACTGAAAGTAATGAGAGGAAGCCATGAAGTTATTAATTATTGGAAGTTAAGTTACCAATTAATTAGTTTCTGTTTCATACTGCGCATCTGAGTTTTATTCTGCTAAACTGCGTGCTCTGATTGCTTTTCATGCACCCGCGGGCTTAGTGGTCGAATTCATGCAACGCAATTTGTCATCCGGTCGTCAAGGTAACCAGGTAAGCTAAAATTTGGTAGTCAGTAGTGGGCTTCATATTCACACATATACCTCAAGAGCGGAGCCCCCATCGCTATATTATTTCTGCACTACTAAAAAGACATACACTTTCATAAAACAAATATTTTCCATGATTCGGTGAACACAAGAGAATCATTCTGAGCAGCAAAAATCTGCGTATGTAGACAGTGGCGTCTTAATGGGTAGGCCACCTGGGCTCCGACTCAGATAGGGGCCCCAAACTGGGAAAACGTTTTTTTTTTTTTTTTTTTTTGTAATTTTTTTATTTCAAAGTTTGGAGGTCAAAAATTAAACAGTACACAACGCAGAAAAGTCAGAACGCGAAATTCCAGATTTTCAAATTAAAATCTATGAATTAAGAATACAAACAGTATGTTCATAACATGAATGATCATGTTATAAGTATACCATAATTTTAATAAGAACTCTTCGTGCGCTAAACATCATTTTAATTAGAAAAGCCTTCACAGCACGATAAATATATTTATTAATACTGTCTGTACTTAAAATAGCATTTTTAAGGTACAGCAACTTACGAGATTTTTCAAAGCACCCAGTGCTTCATCGTCAAGTATTTCAATAAACATAAACAAACACAACGGACAAAAACAAGAAGCATTTTCAAATTACGCGAGCACGTGATAACAAGAGTTTACAATAAATGTGTGGAAGGTTAGGCATGTGTTCCATAAAACTGCAAGTCCAGACAGTATTAATAAATGTTGAAGATGACAATCCGATTTTTGGTGTCAATGGGACAAGGATGTTAAGTCAGATAATATCCAAAAACTTGAAAATTTCATCGTCCTGGAGCAGGACTCAAACCCGCGTCTCCCAGATAGCGCCCGGGTATGCTAACCACTACACCACCGAGAACAACCAAATCTCAAGTTTTCGATTAATTTGAATATAACTATCACAGAATTCGCTAGTCGAAGCAACCGGCATTCATGTTTAGCGAATCTGGAGGTTAAGAATCCTATCCCGTGATTGCCCGGAGAAGCAGATATATTATGAAATAAATACGGGATAACATTATGTAATCCGGTATTTAAAGTGGTTAGCATATCCGGGCGCTATCTGGGAAACGCGGGTTCGAGTCCCGCTCCAGGACGATGAAATTTTCAAGTTTTCGGATATTATCTGACTTAACATTCTTGTCACATTTACACCGAAAATCGGACTGTCATCTTCAAAATTTGTATTACATGGCGTAATCCCGTATTTATTTCATGATTAATAAATGTATTTATCGTGCTGTGAAGGCTTTTCTAATCATAATGGTACCATAATTTGTTCATAAGATGAACATACCATTGTATTATGGTGTGTTCTTATTCTTATTTTATATATTATTATTGATACTTTGATCCACTATATATCTGAGTACTGTCGCTTAGCTTTAAGAAACAAATTTCTTTGTTGATTTATTTCTATATAAAGCTATTATTATGCGCGAAAATGTTAATTTTAGTTTCAGTTGGCAGCTGCTGTATTAAATTATTTTTTTTTCCTTATTTCTTTTCTGAGTTTGCTTTTGTCAACACATCGTTTATTAAAGCAGCATATTTTTTTTTATTGCAAAACCTTGGAAATTTAAAAGTTAGTGTGAAAAGAGCTCCTGATTGCGTTAAGACGTCCCTGCATGTAGATTATATCTAAACCGGAAAGTGCCAGATGCAATTCTTCTAGTTATTAAATAAATGCATGTGGGAAGGAAAGCAATTTCTTTTGCGCCATGTTTTTATACGAACAATTAAGCATGTTGTGAGAGGTTATCTTTCCGAACTGTAACGTACCAGGAGATGTGGCGTACCTGCAAGAAGGACGCACACGACATAAAGGCAGATAGGAATCAGAATAAAATGTCCGCGTAGCTTAATTGGTAGAGCAACTTGTTCCGGAATAAGCGGCCTCGGGTTCGAATCCCGTCGTAGACCAAAAATGACGGAGAAATTCACTTCGTTATAATGGCGCCCGAACTATCCGGATGACCCGACCGTTCAAAATCTCGCATTGGTGTGATGTTATTTCCACACCGCGAGATAGGAAAAATATGAGCAGCACTTCGAAAGAAAAGAAAAATAAGGGGGAGATGATGTAACGTACCAGGAGATGTGACGTACCTGCCAGAAGGACGCACACGACATAAAGGCAGATAGCAATTAGAATAAAATGTCCGCGTAGCTTAATTGGTAGAGCAACTTATTCCGGAATGAGTGGACCCGGGTTCGAACCCCGGCGCGGATAAAAATGACGGAGAAATTCACTTCGTTATAATGGCGCCCGAACTATCCGGATGACCCGACCGTTCAAAATCTCGCATTGGTGTGATGTTATTTCCACACCGCGAGATAGGAAAAATGTGAGCAGCACTTCGAAGAAAAAAATAAGGGGGAGATGATGTAACGTACCAGGAGATGTGACGTACCTGCCAGAAGGACGCACATGACATAAAGACAGATAGTAATCAGAATACATGTCCGCGTAGCTTAATTGGTAGAGCAACTTGTTCCGGAATAAGCGGACTCGGGTTCGAACCCCGGCGCGGATAAAAATGACGGAGAAATTTACTTCGTTATAATGGCTCCCGAACTATCCGGATGACCCGGCCGTTCAAAATCTCGCATTGGTGTGATGTTATTTCCACACCGCGAGACAGGAAAAATCAGAGCAGCGCTTCGAAAAATAAAAATGTGTGATGTTGCATTCCACACAGCAGATTGACTGGGAGTTCTCAAGTGCACGTTCTACAGTGGATGGCTGCCTGCAACGATTCATGGTCACGGCTGACCCGTGGGCCATGCCCCCTGCCCTCTTTCGGGGGGGGGAGATGTGACGTACCTGCCAGCAGGACTCACACGACATAAAGGCAGATAGGAATCAGAATAATCGTCTGCGTAGCTCAGTTGGTAGAGCTGCTTGTTCCGGAATAAGCGTACTCGGGTTCGAATCCCGGCGTAGACCAAAAATGACGGAGAAATTTACTTCGTTATAGAACGTCTGTATCTTTTGAATAACAAGCAGCATATTATGGATGACTGTAGGACCTGATGATAATACTATTCTGGAAAACATTCATCCATAAAAAGGGAAGCACAAATTCTTGGTCATCCTTCAAATAATCTTGTTCATGACGCATTTATGTTTGAAACAACGTTTTCTCGAAAAAATCCTTTGTGCTATGGGAATCGGCAGAAACACATTCAAAGCGTAAAAGCTTAAAGTACATTTCTTGTCCTACTGCAGAGTACTGATGATACGTGTTATTAAGGTTTCTAACAAAAAATGTGTACTGTCACTGAAAGCATAATGACCCAAAAATAAATCCTTTCACGTGTTTTTGGACATCTTCCAAATGGCGGTAATATGTCCGCTTTTGTAAAAATGAGATATTGTAGTCATTAAGTCTCAGAACCATAAGAAGATATTTGCCAATGATCAGCGAAGAAATACAGGGTGTCAGTTGTGAAATAAAAAATAAATGAATAAATAAAGAAGGAAAGAAGGAAAGAAAGAAAGAAAGAAAGAAAAATAGAAACAACTCCTGAGCCTTCCGACTTTAAAATCCACGTGTATCCAAAACACTTTGGACATATTTCATTCTTCTTAGGTGCCTAAGGGATACGATTGGGTTGTGCATTAGTTAAAAGAGAAATATATCACATATTTTTCGAGTGTAATGTTTACATCTTTTTAGCAACCGTTACGACGCAGTAAAATTTTGTTTAATGTACAAAGGCCGCTCCATAAAAACTGAGAATAATTTCTTTTGAGTTGGCAACAGTGCGAAGGGGAAAAATAACGACGCGGACAACTAACTGAATTAAGGGAATATCGATGGCAACACTAATTAGCAATGGCAGAATATTCTGGTTTTGCCATTGCGTAGTTGTTTTAGGTACGTCTACATTTCGCCATACAGCTATGGAGGTGAGTGATTCAGAGTTAAGAAGTGAAATGCGTTGCACGATAAAATGTTGCTATCGTTTGGGTAAAACGGCTCCAGAAACAGTTGACTTAATGAAAAAAGCATACAAAGGTAAAAGTTTTGGGGGTCAAGGATTCTTAGATGACACCAGGATTTCAAAAAAGGGCGTTTGTCGGCAGAACTCGCTCCTAGGCCTGGTCGACCTGAAAGTGTTGTTACGGAACGTATTGTTAACACTGTTTGGGCAATCCTGCAAGAAGATCGGCGAATGGCGAGTGAAGACAAAGCGGCGTCAATTAATATTTCAAAAACATCGGCATTCCCCATTCTACGCAACAAATTACTGCTGCATCGTGTGTGTCCAAGATAGGTACCTCATCACCTGATGAGAGAACAATTGTTAGCCAGAGTTTAGGTGTGCCATGAGTGGAAACAAATTCTTGCAAAGGATCCAAACTTTCTAAACACGTTAATAACTGCCGATGAACTATTCAGACCGCCCTCAGGTAGCGCGCAACGAGTGTCTGGAATCACACAGACTCGCCTTCTCCGATAACAGTCCGCAAAACCAAATCAGCTGGGAAGCTGATGACGATCATTTTCTTTGATCATAAAAGTGTAGTCTACCAGCATGCCGTTCCTCTACAAATTACCGTCAATGCAGATTATTACATTTCAGTCTTGAAGCGTCCGCGACGACACATGTCGATTAAGAGACCAGAACTGGCGGGCAAGTGGACCCTACACCATGATAACGCCCGCCCACGTGTGGCTGCTTGTGTTCAACAGTTTCTTACAAAATGCAGTATTGAAATCATGCCAGAGCCTGCCTACAGTCCTGATCTCGCCCCGTGCGATTTCTGGTTGTCCAACAACGAAGGAGAAGTTGCGTGACGCAACATTCAACGCAGATGCTAACGTTATTCAAGCTGTAAACAAGGGTCGTTAAAGCAGCTTCCACAAGATGCCTTCGCCACATGCTTTGAAAAGTGGACTGAACGATGCGACCGTTGGATATCATCGGAGGGAAGATACTTTGGGAAAGTATAACATATATTTTGCTGTACCTATATTCCTTCATTCTGTGTGTTTTTACTCTCAGTTATTATGGAACGCCCGTTGTAAATCAATAAGCATGTGCACTAGCACATAACGAGTTTGATTTAACTAACTCTCGGATTTAACGAGCGTTAAAACAGGAACTTCTGTTTTGTAGAATTTTAATTCGGTGCTAATTTGATCGCTTCTAAAGAACAAAATTTAGTGAAAATCCAGGATTTAACAAGGGAGAGAAAAGCTAAGATGATCACTTTTAACAAACAATAAAACAAAATTTAATGATATTCCATATTTAACGAGGAAGAGAAAATCTACGGCGCATTATTCTAAAACGGAAGAGTAAAAGTAGCATATACAACGGAACTGGAATAGCGTAAGGGGATCCCTGTGTGCTAATGGAAGAATGTGGATAGAAAAGTAGGCGGAATGGAGTACATCAAATGCTCAACAAGCTAGTTGCGCGAGAGACTTTCTTCGCCACGCACTCCAAGGTGTTATACCATGGGTTTATCGAATTAGAAGTGCAAAAAATAGACCAAGTCCTAGGCAAAACGTGGATGGGTGGGACTCACGCAAGTGTAAGTGGATTACTGGCTAACAACTGAAGGGAGGAATAGGGGAGTAATGGTATAGCGATATCGCAGGAGGGAAAAGGTGAGATAAAAATTCTTAGAGTTGTGTCCATTGCTCCTTTCGCCCTCCAAGTGAGCGCTGCATTCGGAGGATCCGTGCTTCTTTTGATCCATGTGTTGTAGTTAAACAACAGTCAGTCTCACGTGGTCACCAAGTTGAATATACTGTATTTGAAAGATTTAATTAACTACTCTATAATGCTAATGCGTTTAATTACGTTTTTCAAGTATATCCAGTGGCTATGGATATATAATATAAACAGAAATGCATGTTATCACGTGTGCATATTTTTACATGGGGGGAATGTTTACCCAAAAATGGATTAATCGAGCGTCCGGAACTAACGAGGGTATCCATAGGTCCCGTGCTTTAAGTTATAAGGTGGCACATACCCTCTTAAGTCAAAACAATTTTTTATACACATGTTATGATTAGAAAGAGAGTTTGAAACCCTTTCGTAGAAAAAAAGCCATTAGAAAGGGAGTTTGAAACCTTTTCATAGAAAGATTGCTGGAAACTTGCGAAACTCATTTATATTTCAACATATTACCCTCATAAGTCAAAACAATTTCTGGCACTATCCCCTAGTTTCTTTTAATCCGCTCAAATTAAAATTCAGAGGGTGTTGACTCAAATTGTTTCTTCAATGCATCCTACACAGCATTGTTACTATTGTATTTTGCCCTTCCAAAGCATTTTTGGGATTTGAAAACAGGAAATAATCCGATGGAAGCAAAGAGGCAAATTCAGTAAGCACGGGGAATGATATAATTTATAGCTTGAACCAGGGACGTATTAAAATCGTTTTTCGGGGGTAGGGGGGGGGGGCGACGAAAATAGAAGTTTTTGAAATCACCTGAAGAAAATTAAAGTTAATGAAAAATAGAAGAAAAAATCAATAATCCTTTCTAGTGTGAGTCGATGCATTTTTATTAAATTAAGGCATCTTTTTCTAATGTAAGATACATTTTTATCAAAAACTTTAAACACTGAAACACTTCCGGGAGAGACAAGCCCCACTGGTCCCTCTAAATACACCCCTGGCTTGAACCAATACTATTTCTTGAGTCAAAAACTCTGTGTGCGCCGGTGCGTTGCCGTGAAGTAAATAATATGACACTTTACCCTATTTTCGGCACCTTAATTCTTTCCTGAAACGTCTAAGTCCTCGTTTCACGAAATCAACTGTGATCACTCCTGTATCGCAAAAGATCGATTACTACGACTTTCACAACCAACTTGTGCACTCGAAGCTTTTCACGAGTGGTGAAAGATAGATGCTTTCACTATTTCATTTGTTTGAGGTCGAAGTGGTGCACTTATATTTCATCCAGTCCCCCAAACCAAGCGTTATTGGCTTCAAAATGCAGTACAATCTCATACAACACTTCTCCCTTTCCTGCAACTGATCTGCTTTCAGATCTTTAGTGACCCGCTCGACGAAACCTTCTTCTCAATATCATGAGCTCGCTCATGGGAGATGACGAATGCTGTCTCAAAGTGTTATTCCGCAGCCTTGCATGATCAGATCATAAAAGACACCAATATCGGCAGATGTCGATACTGTTGCCACTGCGGGATATAAAGGGGTTTATCAAAATTACAGAAATACCGATTCTTTGACTGGAGTACACGCAATGCACAGTATGCAAATCACAGGGATGACGTCACCAGTGTTGTGAGGTATATAAAACGACAAGACCCAACACAGCGGAGCTATAGTAGAAGCAGAGGAGAACACTCTAGAGGAAGGAGTAAATTCAGAGGTAGAGGTACGGCGTCTGCTCCCTCCACCTCATTCTCCACCAGCAGGCAATCATTTGTTGCACCTACTTTTCAACTGGTGCCTCGTGGCGCCATGACACTGGACGAGAGGAGGAGGATGCAGCTGGCGACATACCTTCTAACCCTTAAGTAGATTCTTGACATAATTTAAAGTATATACACTGCTGGACAATTGCTAAGGACGGATCATAAACGGCTATATAGTGCATAAAAAAGTAAGTGTGGTTGGATGTCAAGTGAAATTAAATAATGTCAGAATGCCAGGACATTACAAGAAAGACAATTTATTGAGCTCTGAAATCCAGAAGGCTTTGGAACGTGTTCAAGGGACAAACAGACCATTTTGTGCAGAATACGTAAACGTGAAAAAAATGCAATTACCGTCCGCAGGCGTTCCGGCGTAAGATGTCAATACGGGATATGGCCACCATGGAGGGCGATGCAAGATTCCACACGTCGTGTTATGCTTTGCACAACATTATCAAGCAGCTGTTGGGGTAATTTATCCCAGTTCTCTGTCAGTGCACGGATGAGGGTGTCATTGTTTATTGGAGGGCATTGGCGACCAGTAAGACTCCTACCCAAAGCATCCCACACATTTTTCAATGGGATTCAGATCTGGAGAACGTGCTGGCCATACGAGGCGTTGAATATCCTCGCTTTCAATACACTCCTGGACAGCGACTGTTCGATGACATGTTGCGTTGTCGTCCATGAAAATGAATCTATCAGCGACAGCACCACGGAACATGCGAACATGAGGTAGCAGAACATCATTAATGTATTGTTGGCCAGTCATAGTCCCAGTTGGAAGCACAGAGAGGGACGTACGGCCATTGTTCATAATGCGAGCCCATACCATGACACTACATGTCGGATATCGGTCCCTTTCCTGTATGTTTGCTGGACAATATGCAGTACCACTATCACGCCAGATCAGTTGTCGTCGACAATCAGACGATACACTGTATTTACTCTCATCTGAGAAGAGGACAGCAGACCAGTCTTTATCATTCCGATTGCGATGTTGATGGCACCATTGCAAACGGGCGGTACGGTGACATCTGGACAATGGGATGCATACAACAGGACGGCGGGCGTATAGTCCTCCTTCATGCAAACGTCTGGCGACAGTTTTTCGGGAGATCCGCTTGCCAGTAGCAGCCATAAACTGATTTGCTAACTCACTAGCTGTGCTGCGCCGGTGTCTTTTTGTTGATAGCACTATGTACCGATCTTCTGCAGGTGTCGTACTGCGAATACAACTTCCCCGTGACGTTTGCTACACTCTCCATTTGTTTGAAATGATTTCCAAAGCCTTGAAACAACACTGTGGCTGACGTCGAACTCCCTGGCAACATCTGTTATTTTTCGCCCTTCTTCAATCTTGCCAATAATACGGCCACGCGTAAAATCATCTAGGTGATGTCGGGAAGACATACTGAAAATTGCAAGTTCGTCAATTGATTCTTTCCCTTTCAACTTTGCGTTTGAACAACAACGGTCAATACGCGTCAAGTCCTTTCTATCTTTTATCAGCGCTATGACGTCACGAACAAGTTCGGCAATCCAAAATTTGCATACGCACAACACATCTTACTGTATCCCGCACTTATGCTAATTTCCACATTTTCCTGCCTTCCATGTTATGGTTGCTATCGTTGCTATTGTCATCCGTCCTTAGCAATTGTCCGGCAGTGTATATAAAAGAAGGCTCTTTTAAGGGTCAACCCATTTTTTTCAAAAAGGATTACTATTTGTGCAGTCTGTGAAAATAAACTGGAAAAAAATAAAAAATAAAAGTCCTATTAAGTGAATAACACGGGCCTAGAAAATTCATCAAAATTGTACATCGAACAAAGTCGACAAATGCTTGAGTGCATGGAAGCCAACTGGTACATGAAAAGGGCCCTTTTAAGGGCCAATCTAAAAATGTCGACAAATACTAGAGTGCATGATAGCTAATTGGTGTGTGTGAAACGAATATTTTTGCTGTTTGCTTTTTCTGTGTGTTCTTTTTTATTTTTCTCCTCTCTCTCCTCAGATTCCCCTTTTCCCTTGGCTTTTTCTGCATTTGCTGCGGTGTTGTGTCGGCGCGCAAGACATGTTGCCTTGAGTGTAATGCTGCTGGGTGTAATGCAGGTAAGTATGTAGGGCAGCTTATAACTTCAGTACCCAACGGGAAACCGTATGCTTCTAAAACTCTTATCTTTCCGCACTTAATCATTGACATTGACTGTACAAATAGTCTTACTTTACCTGAAATATTTTTTTCTCCTGCCAAAAGGTGCATAGCGCTGTAGGTTCAGGAATCTAAACCTATTGGGTTGTCGAAAACGTCATGACGTATTTTGGCACCCGATGGCGGTTTGGCGGTTTTGGAAATACTAGAGGCATGCGCAGCTCTGTTATCGCTATGGCATTCGACAGGTGCCAGTTCTAGCTGCAGTCTAAAGGGAATAGTGAGCGATTTGGCTGATTTGCGGAGATTTGACATCAAGTTGAAGATGAAAGACCAAACTGCATTTTGGCCTTATTTTACTGTTTTACTTCCGTAAAGGGAAGAACGCGCGTCAAGCTTGTGAAAAGTTGCGTAAAGTGTACGGTGATAATACTCTACAAGAACGTCAGTGCCAGCGATGGTTCGCAAAATTCCGTGCTGGTGATTTTGACCTCAACGATGCTCCTCGGTCCGGGAGGCCAACCAAGGTTGATGACGACCAAATCAAGGCATTGATCGAGTCAAACCCACGTTACACGACACGAGAGATTGCAGACACATTGCTCATCCATCATTCAAGCGTTCACAACTACCTGAAGAAGCTGGGATACGTAAGCAAGCTCGATGTGTGGGTTCCTCGTGAACTCAAAGAAGCTCAATTGACGGCGCGTATAAACATCTGCGATATGCCCATTAAACGTGAGGAAAACGATCCTTTTTTGAAGCGACTGATAACTTGTGATGAAAAGTGGATTGTGTACAACAATGTGCTGCGCAAACGGTCTTGGTCCCAACGTGCTGCGCAAACGGTCTTGGTCCCAACGTGCTTCTTCGCCTCAAACGACATCCAAAGCACACATTCATCGGCGGAAGGTTCTGGTCTCAGTGTGGTAGGATTTTAAAGGTGTCGTATTTTTCGAGCTCCTACACGGAACCAAACAATCAATTCGAATGTGTACTGTCGGCAATTGGAGAGTTTGAACGAATCCATCATCCAGAAACGTCCAGAGCTCGTTCATCGTAAAGGTGTTGTGTTCCGTCACGACAACGCGAGACCACACACAGGTTTGATCACCCGCCAAAAATTATTGGAGCTTGGGTGGGATGTGTTACCACACTCAGCATACTCACCTGACCTTGTGCCGTCAGACTTCCACTTGTTTCGCTCTCTTGAATAGTCCTTGCGTGGTATAACGTTCAATTCAGATGAGGCTGGAAATCGGCACCTTGTAAAGTTTTTCGCCACGAAAGACAGGTCCTTCTATAAACGAGGAATTCTGCAGCTCACTGACAAATGGCAAAAGGTCATCGAACAAAACAGGTATTATATCATTGATTGAGCTTTGTTCTTTCTATCAATAAATGACCTTTGCAAAACATGGCAAAAATACGTCATGACTTTTCCGACAACCCAATAAATTAGGAATTTCTTTTTCTTCTCTGCTATCACGTAGCAGCACCACAGTCGCAGGGAAAACAACTGTTGTGAAGTAACTCTCTCAACACTATTAGAACTCAGTGACCTCAAAAAAGGCATGATCATTGCTTCGCGTCTTGAAAGAGCTTCGAAAACGAGAACGTCAGAAATAATACGTGTAACACGAGGAAATGCATCGAAGATTATGACAGCCTACCACAAAGGACACTGTGCTGCTTCCAAATGTGCAAATTGTGGACGACATACGAAAATGTCAAATAGGAATGAGCGAACGTTGGCATGGATTGTACACCGGATGCATAAAATAGCAGCAGAGTTGAACACCATGACCCAGTTTCCGTGATAACGGTTCCCCAAGAACTCCATCGTGCCGATATTTATGGCGGTGCTGAATCGACAAACCTCTTCTTACCAACATCAATGTATCAAAACGTGTAAAGTAGTGCAAAGCGCACACAAACTGGGATGCTAAAAACTGGCAATGTGTCAAGTGGTCTGATGAATCGTGCCTCACGTTGTTTCCCATCACTGATAGAAAGTACGTCCAGCGAAAACTCCGGAATATGCAGTAAGGAGGTTTATCCCTGATGCTGTAGCGTACCTATCATGACATTCCTTACGGTTATTGTTTATTCTGCATGGTCGTGTCATATCTGCAACGTACGAATCCGTTCTTGGTGACCACCTGCACTCAATGTTGCAGGCATTGTTTCCTGATGACAGTCCCTGGTTTCAAACAGATAATGCATCCGCGCATTGTGCGAAACGTGTCATGTTGGGGTTTGCAGAGCACAAGGATGAGGTGCAGCAGCTAACCTGGCCAACTCAATATTATTGAACATTTACGTGAATATCTTGAACCAAAAGTCAGATTACACTTTCCATTTTAACAGTTGGGACATACACTCACTGTCACAAAAACCGCGCACCAAGAAGGAGACGTTGGATTCAAATGAGATTTTAGTAGTGAGATGGTATATACCAAGGACAGAAGTGATTACAATATCACAGCAGCAGGACGGTTTCCCGCGGACATACGGTACACATTCTGGTCAGCGTTAGTACTCCGTCGGACCGTCTCGGGTTCGGATACATGCGGTGATACGGTCCGACATGGAATCAAAGAGACGCCGTATGTTATCCTGGGACAGATTGGCCCACACTTCTTGCAACTGACGCTCTAAATTACGAACACTGGGACATGGAGAAAGCTGGCGTCCCAACTGGTCCCACACGTACTCGATGTGTGAGAGATCTGGCGACCTGGCAGGCCACGGAAGCGTTGAAGCATGACATAGACAGTCTTGGGAAAACCGATCCGTGTGCGAACAGGAGTTATCTTGTTGGAAAATGGCTTCGGGCCGCCCCGCCAGGAAAGGCAACGCGTGGGGCCGGAGGTTCTCCTGTACGTATTGCTGGGCTATCAACGTCCCTCGTATCACTGCGGGGGAAGTACAGCTGCCATACGCGATGGCTTCCCAGATCATTACGCCTGCAATTCGGGACTTGTGTCCCTGTACAGTGAGGTTGGGATTGTAGCGCTCACCTGCTGTCCTCCACACTCTGACACGGTGGTCGTCCGTTCCCATACAGAAGCGGGATTCGTCGTTGAACACTATACGTCGCCAGTTATAGCATTCCACATTGCTCGCTGCTGACACCACTGCAATCGACGCCTACGATGGTCCGGTGTTAATGGCAGAAACCGTAAGGGCCGTCGAGAGTTGAGAGTGCATATTTGCCTCTGCCAGGCGTCTGGAAACGGTTCTGGCGGACACAGGAGTCCCTTGAACAGCCGCCACATGTCTCTGGATATTGGATAAGGACCTACGGTGCGGTCCTCACGCCCTCTCTGCTACGGTCCTCTCTGTTGGTGGTGTGTGTGTCTGGGTCGTCCAGAGCCAGTCCGTCGTGTATGGGTACCTTTCCGTGTTCTTTGTTGCCAACATGATCGCGCCGTACTGTCCAGCCACCCAACTTGTGGCCGATTCGGCGCGCCAGTCATCCTGCCTCTCTCATCCCGATGATATGGCCTCGTTCAAACTCCGTCAGTTGCCCGTACGCACATCTACGGCGGCGGCTCCTCGGCATGTCTATCGCTCAGGGATCTCACCTGACTCTTGCCGTGCACATTGGCACGAATGTGGAGTCCCCTGCACGGCGCCTTATAAGCCCGAAGGATTGCGATTGCAGCACCGGTCTTGTACGCGTGGGCATGCGTAATCGCACGAAACTTTAGTCATTTGCATGTCTGCCCTTTCTGTAGCTATTCGTTGAGTTTCGCGTTAATCGCACGGTTTTTTCTTGGTGCACGGATTTTTATGACAATGAGTGTACGTACAGGAAGAGTGGTCACAAATTCCATCAAGGTATGGCCACTATTTGTATAAGTCTATTCCAAGGCTAACTTCTTCTGTTCGTAAGCCCGATGTGGACGTACAGCTTATCAAGAAGAAGTTCTCCCCAAAGAGTAAGTGTTTTCTTTATTTTGATAAACCCCTGTATCTTTAACAGTTTCTTTCTTGTTTAAACTGTACAACCCAGTGTTTGACCGTGACGTATGAAGGGCAAGACTCCACTATTATTTGCTGTATGTCCTCATGAATTTTTTTCAGAAAGATTAACTGGGGATGTTTTTAGAAAGATTAACTGGGAGTTTTTTTCAGAAAGATTAACTGGGGAATATTTTTTTTTCAGAAAGATTAACTGGGGAGTTTTTTTCAGAAAGATTAACTGGGGAATATTTTTTTTTTCAGAAAGATTAACTGGGGAATATTTTTTTTTCAGAAAGATTAACTGGGGAATTTTTTATTTTCTGTTGCATGATATTTTTCAACTGTTTCTAAGTATTTTTTCAACGCTGATTTCAAATCTGAAATCGGTTTTGCTCTACATGCTCCAGTTTTTATGCAATTTGAAACTTGTGATCTACGCAAAAAAAAAAAAAAAAAAGGAGTAAATAGGGATAGCTTGAGAACTAGGCTTACATCTACCCTTAGACTAATTAGGCTAATTTTTTTAACAAACATCAATATTCTTTATCTTTATTGTTAATTTTGGATTCATGGTTTGGTGAGAACCCAAGGACCACATAACTGACTGCTATTTTTGCCTGGTCAACACGAAGGGTGTCGGCCCAAAAAAACAGGCATAAGATCTGCCATTCCAGTATTCCCTAAGCAATTCGACCTACTACGCACTCTGAGGAACTTCCGGTTCCAGTTTTTAATGGTTTTGCCTCATCTGAAGATAATGATTACGAGTTTCAAGAAATGTGGTCAGAATCCGAAGACTCCTCATCTGATACCAAACAGTCATCAGCCCCCAGTAGTTTAGCCAACCGGAATTGAATGACTTAGTGGGTGATTTGGGGCCCACCAAGAAAGCAGCTGAAGTATTAGCCTCCAGGCCAATGGCGTAACCATGTATCAAAATCTGGGGGGTCCGATCACACATACACAGTGATCGCTACCCACCCAGATTATATATATATATATATATATATATATATCATCATCATCATTGTCAACCATTATCAATCCACTGCTGGACGAAGGTCTCCCCAAGTTTCCTCCACAACGGTCTGTCTTGTGCCAGTTTCCTCCATGTCACTCCCTCATACTTTCGAATTTCATCCACCCATCTTCCATGTGGTCTTCTTCTGGGTCTTTTCCTGTCCCTTGGAATCCAATCTAAAATTTCGGCTGTCCATCGATGGTCTGTTCTTCTGGCAGTATGTCCAGCCCATTGCCATTTCAGGGATTTAACTCTGATCATGATGTCTTCCACTCTTGTCATATTTTCGGATCCACGTGTTCCTCTTCTTATCTCTCCTGGTTACACCAAGCATGCACCTCTCCATGCTGCTTTGAGTTGTCTGCAGCCTTTGTATGTCTCTTTTAGCTAAGGTCCACGTCTCTGCACCATACGTAAGCACTGGAAGGATGCATTGATCAAACACTTTTCTTTTAAGACATAATGGCATATTGCTCTTGAAAATTATGCTGTTTCTTCCAAAAGCTCTCCAGGCAAGTTTTGTACGCCGATTAATTTCTTCACCAATGTGACCCTCACTTGATATCTGCTTTCCAAGATAAACGTACGTGTCTGTTATCTTCAGCTTTTCTCCATCAATCGACAAATCTTCATTTCTTGTAAAAGCATTGTACATCACTTTTGTTTTCTGAAAGTTCATTTTTAATCCCACTTCTTTACTCTTGTCAGCAAATTCCTGGATCATACTCTGTAGCTCTGATGGGGTAGTTGCAAAAATGACTATGTCATCAGCAAAACGAAGGTGGGTCAGATAATCTCCATTAATCTTTATCCCTTTGTTTTCCCACTTCAGTGATTGAAAGACATTTTCCAATGGGGCATTAAAGAACTTCGGAGATTTGGTGTCATCTTGTCTCACTCTCTTTTCAATTGTTATGTGTGTTGTATTTTCAAACAGCCGAATCTTTGCACTTGCATTTTCATAGATGTTATTAATAATATTAATGTATGCATCTTCAATACCGCAGGATTTCAGAGCCATTGCAACTGCTGATGGTTTCACCGAATCAAAGGCTTTTTCATAATCGATAAAAGCCATGCACAATGGAAGCTCATATTCCCTCGCTCTTTCAATTAGTTCTCTCAGTACGTGGATATGATCTATTGTGCTGTAGCCACTCCTGAATCCAGCCTGTTCTCTCGGTTGAGCCATGTCCAGTGTCACCTTCAAGCGGTGTGAAAGAACTTTAGTGAATATTTTATAAACCACTGATAGGAGGCTGATAGGTCTGTAGTTCCTGAGATCCTCAATGTCACCTTTTTTATGTAGCAAGATCATTGTAGCGTTGTTCCAATCCTCAGGAATTTTCCCTTCATTAAGGCATCGAGTGAAAATTTGGGCGAGTACTGTTTCGATTTCTCCACTTGCTTCTTGTATGATGTCTACAGTAATTCCATCTTCTCCTGGAGCTTTTCCCCGCTTCATGTTCTTGATTGCATGTGCAACTTCTGCTGGAAGGACTGGAAGAACTCTGGTACTGGTACCTTTCATGATGTCTGGAGTACATGTATCATCCCTTTCATATAATTTGGAGTAGAAATCTTTCACTCTTGTCAAAATTTCGCCTCTATTTCTTGTTACAGAACCATCTTCTTTTCTCAGTGCCATAATCTGTTTTTCCCCTTACTGAGATGTCCCTTTGCTATCTTTAGGCTTTGGTTGTTTTCAATTGCTTTCCTTACTAGTTCACAGTTGAATTTCCTTACGTCTTCAGTGATACTTTTTCGTACTGTCTTGCATAGCTCTATATATTCCACTTTGGAAGTCACATCTTCTTTATTTGTCCTCATCACTCTTCTTTTTTGCATCAACATTTTGGTTTTTCCTGATAATTTGTTCACATGCAATTTGTTCTTAGACCCAGCTAATTTTGTTGCTGTTTCCATAAGAGCTTTGGTTACTTTTCTGTTAACTTCAGAAATATCCACTTCTTCCGATGTTAGGCCTTCTAAAGCAGAGAATCTGTTCTTCAGTTCCAATTTGAAGGTATTATGGTGTTTTTTAAGGTTGGTTATGTCAATACATTTTGTTTGTCTTATGAGCTTGCTACGTTCGAGTTTAGTGTTGAGGTGCATCTTACATCTCACCAATCTATGGTCACTGCCTGTGTTGAACTTGTTTAGCACACTGCAGTCTTCTATGACGAATTTTTTGTTACACATAATAAAATCAATTTCACTTGTCGTCCCATTTGGATGTCTCCATGTCCATTTCCTGTGTGGCTTTTTCTTGAAAAAGGAGTTTAAGTTGAAAAACCCTTTTGCCTCTGCAAACTCTACGAGAGTATTTCCACGCTGGTTTCTGTTGCCGTGACCGAATTTACCTACTGAAGTTTCATTCTGTTGCCGTTGCCCTATTTTTGCATTGAAATCTCCCATAATTATCTTCAAGTGCTGCTTACCTTTATTATTAAGATGACGAATTTCCTCATAAAACTCTTGAATTTCTTTTTCAGGATGACTTGTGGTGGGTGCATAAGTTTGAATAATCTGAGCCTGGTATCTTCTCGAGAGTTGGATAACAAGTCGTGCAGCTCTGTCAGAGGAACTTTCAACTTCTACAACTTTATCCTTCAGTTTCTTGTTTATTATAAATCCAACACCACTAGTTCTGCCAGTATCTGTCTAGCGATAGTAGAAGAGATGTCCACTTTTATATATCATCATCATCATCAACCATTATCAATCCACTGCTGGATGGCGGTGTCCCCAAATTTCTTCCACAATTGTCTGTCTTGGGCTTGTCTCCTTCAAGTCTCTCCAGCATACTTTCGAATTTCATCCTTCCATCTCCTATGGGGTCTTCTTCTGAGTCTTTTCCTGTCCCTCGGAATCCAGTCAAAAATTTCGGTTGTCCATCGGTGGTCCGTTCTTCGTATATACAATAATATATGCATCCTGTATAAAATAGTTTGCCCCCCCTACACACACGCAGGAACAAAGTGGTTGCTGAGCCGCGATCTAACGGGCGCGACTTAGGCGCCTCTGTTTGCGAATTGTGGAACTTAGCGAACACAACTGTAAAACTATGATACATAGGGTAGAAATGTAAATTACAAAGTTGTAGAGCTGACTTTGTTTATTAGGAATCGATATCGCCGTTTTATTAAGTACACATTGTACACATGTTTGCATTCTAAGAAAAATCACAATCTTATATTATTAAATTTAATCGGTCCACATCATAAAAAAACTGTGCATTATATCATTATATTATCCCAAAATTTGGAGGTCCTTTACATTGCGGATCCCCTACTCTGAAAATCTGAAGGGGTCCCGATACCCCAGTGGTTACGCCTATGCTCCAGGCTGCAAGGAAAAGAACCTACTTGACTGCTCTGCAAAACCATAATAATAAAACAGTTTCTTATTTCCGAAAGTGGGACTAGATATTTGTGGATTTGTTTTCAGAAGATAAGCAGTTTGTTTGCTGCCACGATATTCCAGGTTTTTTCAGGCAATTAGGTGTTACCTCATATAGTCCAACAGAATGGCGATTATTTCTGGGCAGCTCAAAGCGCAGCCTCAAGTATGTTCTCTTGCACAATGGCAATGCTTATGGAGGGGTTTCAGTTGGTCACTCAGTGCATTTGCGAGAAGAACATAATGGCATAAAAATGGTCATTGGCTTTCTCAAATATCACGAGTACAACTGGATCACTTGTGTGGACTTGAAAATGGTCAACAATGTATTGTGTGTGGTCAGTGTCCTTCTGGGTTCAGTGTTCTAAATTGGTCAACAGAAAGGCTTCACGAAGTTTCCATGCAATCTCTGCATGTGGAACAGCTGAGCTCCAGAGAAACACTGGACCCGGAAGGAGTGGTACATCCGTGAAATTCTAGAAGCAGGCAGGCCAAACATCGTGAATGACCGAATCGTCAGCCGAGAGGAGATTATTTTTCCTCAACTCCATATCAAGCTCGGCATGATAAAAAAGTTCGTGAAGGCATTAGTACTGATGATAAATGTTTTCAACATGTAGTTTGTGCTTTTCCTGCTTTGTCTTTCGAGAAGATCAAAGGAAGTGTGCTAGATGGACCTCAGATTCGTGCCCTTGTACGTGGTGAGGAATTTGTCAGGAAGATGAATGACAGGGAGAAGGCAGCATGGCTGTCTTTAGTGGAAGATATACAAAACTTTCTTGGTGTCCAAAAAGGCAGATAACTATGAGATTCTCGTTACTTGAATGCTGTTGGCTTTTCGCGATCTTGGGTGCAACATGAGTGTCAAGCTCCATTTTCTGAAGCGTCACTTTGATTAATTCCCCGAGAATCTTGGAGCTGTTAGTGATTAACAGGGAGAGCCTTTCCGTCAAGACCTCATAACGATGTAACAGCGCTGTCAAGGGCGATCAGACAAAAATATGATGGTAGACTACTGCTGGAGCATCAAACGAGATTGATTTGAGAAGGTTACAAACACCACAGCTACAAGCACAAATTCTTGCCTGAATAGGACATATTTGAACTTTGCATCATATCCTTATCAGTTGTTCTGAATCACCTATCATCTTTACGTCAAAATATATGTTAATTTAAAGTAAGAAGCATTAGTGCATACTCATATTTAACTATAATGGATAAATATTTCAGATTTGACAATTGGCGATACATATTTTACTCCACATAAGTGATTTTTTTGCCTTTTTTCAAACTTTAATGGATTTTGTGATGCACCTACACGTTTTTGTGAATACGTAAAGAACATCTTTGCCAAGACGGTAGTTAAAGCTTAATTTTAAGACTGCGTGACCATAAATTCCTCAGGTAGGCCATGTCATCATGCGAGAGGAGTCAAAATTTCGCGAAAAATGAAAATGTTGAATTGCAAAAAATCCAGAGCTTACAGAGAAAAACAAACTTTAGATTTGAATTCAGCACGCTCAAATTGGAAGGAACAAGTGCTGGCATCAATGCATCGAAAACTTTGTTCCCCAGGGTTATTTTTAAATGAAGGTATTCAGTGACTGCAAGGCTCTTGATTCTCTCAACAGTCGGCATCTTTATTTACCTCTTTCATTTCATCGCTCTGTCTAAAGGTAGGGAAAATAGTTACAAACCTGAAATTTTCTGAGGAAACAGCTGCAGAGTCACAGAACACATTGGTAATATTGCCTTTCGTGTAAATCTTCATGATCTATCTCAGGGTGTTCATAATTATATAAATTTTTGGGAAACTGGAAGACGGGATATAGCAGTCAAATGTAAGCATATATATATATAACCTCGGACGGGAAAAGTATATTGGAAAGATTCGAAAATATGCGAGCATTCTTTTCCATACCTACCCGATAAAAGAAGTAATGCAATTCGACTGGTAGCAAGCGATATATTGTTAGAAATACATATAAACATTTCACCGCACTTCACATTGAAAGAAGCACAAAAATCTATGGTAAATTTTTACCATGAACATAGTTGTTCGGGAAAGACAGTTTTCTAAATACGGCCTCTATAACTTTTTAACGTCCAAAACAAAAACGGAAAAATATATATGCATACACAAACAGCCAGAGAACAGTTTGGCAGTAATTACAGTTATGCGGGTAGAAAAGCAGTTGCTGTGCTGTACGAAAAGCAGTTGCTGTGCTGTACGAAAAGCAGTTGCTGTGCTGTACGAAAAGCAGTTGCTGTGCTGTACGAAAAGCAAAATATTCTGGCTAGTCTAAGCAAGCATTTGCGAAGGCGCAAAAATATGCACTTCCTTACGGAAAATTCAATACCATGCGAAGCAGAAAACGAATGAAAGGATTTAGGTGATTTTTCTTGTAATACGTATAAATATGCGTTTGCACCATCTAACGAAAGACATTCTGCACCAGAGGAATTTCGAAAAGCATGGAATGCTGTCTTCTGTTAGCCCTTTGTGGTTTCAAAAGAATTTTTCTCATCTGATTTACACATCCACAGGCAGACGATGCATATCATATTTTGATATGTATCCATAAGTCAAAAGGCAAGCTAAAACTGAATTACGAACCTTATAAACTTAAAACCTACTTTAACTAAAGCACTTAAAATGCCACAGACCAAAAACCTAAAATCTACTTAGCACTTTAATACTACGAAACCTAATAAACTTAAAATCTACTTTAACTAAAACACTTAAATGCCACAGACCAAAAACTTAATACGTACTTAACACTTTAATACTACGAAACCTAATAAACTTAAAATCTACTTTAACTAAAACACTTAAATGCCACAGACCAAAAACTTAATACGTACTTAACACTTTAATACTACGAAACCTACTAAACCTAAAATCCAATTTAACTAAAGCACTTAAATACCACTGGTAGAAATTGTAACGTCCGTTTTTCATTGAAAATGCAGTTTAAACAGTGACACGATCTGAATTTAGTTTCATAAATCACGTATCAAATGAAGTCTGAATGCCTCATTAAAATTCCCGCCATGTCCTCATTTCCATGAATATGAAAGAAATAAGGGCAATCTGCATTTCATTCTGTATTGATGAAATGACTTTTCCTCATCGTATCGATTAGCATGAGAATAGATTGGTAGTTAAGTATCCATTATAATAACTATTAGTTGAATCTTAAAAAGCAGAAAACGCATATGCTTCCTTGCTCAGACAGGCATGACACTTCCGCTATAGAAATCTGATAGCGGGTCCCAAGTAATTAAAAAAAAACCCCACCGGATGCATGAAATTCGTAAATATGTAATTGCTTAATTTTTTCTTCTGTCGCGTCGCAAGACTTTTGGGGTGTCTGGTTGCAACTTCCAGTTAATTCTAGGTAAGCCCACTAGCTATGTGCTCTGCAAAGCAAAAAATACATTACAACGGGGACATGCAATTTATCTTTACCCGATTCCACTACTTTTGTTCAAAATACTTCTCTATATCGTTATAGGAAACTTAGTAAACGCAAATTAATTCCTCAGTGGTATTACTAAATGGAGCACTTTAATTAAACGCTTTCAGATAAATCTTAAAGCATTTGATTTTCTTTCGGGAATTTGCCATTACGTTGTATATATTTAAAAAAAAGCCACACTTTAGAAAATACACTCCACTTTGTTTTCGATCTGGCAGGTAAAATCTTACCCTTTTGGAATAACACAGCAGCATTCCCTATAAAAATTCTTTGAATAATTTTTATCTAATACGATTCCATATTTTCTGCTTTCACTTCTGAAAGCACCGTGTGGTCATTCGATGGTAATGAAAATCATCTATAGAGAATGTTCCCACATTTTCAGAACGATTTTCCAGCACTTAATTAATGTTCAAAATAAAAGTATTTCTTTTTAAAATGTTCTATCTGGTAGCCCTTTCTCTGGTGAAGGCCGCGGATGGCCTAGCGATCAATGTTCGTGGCTGCCACGGAGAAAGCTCAAGTTGGGTCCCAGGCAGGTACGAACACTCCAACCACTAAACATCCGCCGTGCGTCGGATGGGCACGTTAAGTCGTCGGACCCCGGGTACTGGCCTCTTGGTAATAAACAAGGGCGTCTTCCTCTTCCTTTCTACCTCGCTTCCGTGTCACGTTCCTATCGGGCACTCTAGACCAAACCTACTACTTCCTATTTCTAAAGGTTGTTTAAGACTTGGAGTAAGACTCTCCCTTCCTAAAATCCTCTACACATGATCTGATCTTTCTTTGGACTATGAACCTACATCTAGATTTTCAAAATAACAGAGCGTTTATTAAAATCGCGGTAGTGGTATTTTATTCCATTCCTCTTTCCATAGTCCAATCATTGTTATAGGTCTGCGTTTAGAACGCGCTCTTTTTAGCAGTCCGCAGGCACAATAGTTCATTGGTGACATATCAAGGGACTTTGAAGGAATAAGAGGAAATGTTATAGACTTGATAATAGTCTCTTTTTTTTTTAGTTTTTTTAAGAAACAAAGTGATAGATTTGGATGTCTAACTGGTAGCTTTATCCTGATGGAGTTCTACTTGTTGAAGGCTCTGTGGGTAAAGGAATGGTATTTCCTCTTTAAATATAGGAGTTAAAACATTATTTTGGTTGATTTTAATATATTAGAATTGATTTTAACATTCCTTTCAACTTTTCTTAAACTTAATTTCCCATTGTACGAGAAACCAGAAATAATAATGAATCTTTTACTGAAACTTTCTTTGGATTCTTGGAACCAAGTTTGTAAGTCTTTTTCTGTTCTTTTGTGATAGTAAATCGACCATTTTAACGCTTTCCAACCGTACGTTGAAGAAGCGTATATGCTCCAGCTATGTCCGTCTGTCAGTCCGTACGATAACTCGCGGAAAAAAGGTTCGATTTGGATGAAATTTTAGTATGTGGTATGGGACCATCTAGGCACGAACCCTATTGAAAATGGACGAAATGGGGTCAAAGGTCAGGACATAGAAGCGGATTCCATTCCTCATTCCTCAGGTTCCTCCTCAGTGGTTGCCCTTGTGCGTCATAACTTGCGTAAAAACGATTCGATTTCGATGAAATTTTAGTATATGGTAGGGGACCACTGAGGACGAACCCTATTGAAAATGGACGAAATGGAGTCAAAGGTCACGACATAGGAGCGGGATCCATTCCATTTCATTGACCTTATGCCTCATAACGCGTAAAAAATGGTTCAATTGCGATGACATTTTAGTATGTGGTAGGGGCACTAGGGACGAACCCTATTGAAAATGGACGGAATGGGGTCAAAGGTCAAGACATAGGAGCAGGATCCATTCAATTGCTCTGTGAGCACCTGGGGACGAATCCTATTGAGAATTGGCGAAATGGGGTCAAAGGTCAGGACACAGGAGAGGTATTCATTACATCGCCCTTATGCGTCCTAACTTACGTAAAAATGCTTCAATTGCAACAAAACCTTATCATGTTGTTCCGGAGGCATACCGAACCAATTCTGTTTAATATCACCGAAATTGGGTCAAAGGTCAGGGCACAGGATCGATATTTATTCCACAGCCAATATCCTCATAACTTGAGTAATGATTTCTGGTATGGTGGAAAGCGTATCAAAATCAATGCATTGCATGATTTAACTAACTTGTTTTTTGTTACAGTCATTTAGGTAGGTCCATGCTTCATCAATTGTCACAATAAATTTCCATCTGTCTCTGGCTGAGTGATTTTCCTAAAGAAGCCTACACCGTGTTCTGCGCTCAGCCACGTGTTTAGGCAAAAGACGGTGAGTATAATGTTTTTTGGATTTTTTCAGATTCAAATCTGTGTTTATTACCTTGTTTGCAATTGTTACAGAGATTTTAACAACTTAGCTATTGCTGTTTGGGTCGGTGGATTTTCTTCTAAGACCGGAGACCTTACTTTTGAAATAGTAATAAAAGTACGTACCTTCTTTGGATATTCGTTTGATGTTCTTTTTCCTGTTAAAAGCAATGCTTGATGAATTTTCCCTCTATTATTAATAATATTGCTTATTTTACATTTAGAAATCCTATTCCATGATTTTCACAGCGTTTTTTACGCTTTCCAAAAATAGATTGAAGAAGCCTATATGCTCCAGCTTTGTCGGTCTGTCCGTCCGTCCGCACGATAACTCGCGTAAAAATGGTTCGATTTCGATGAAATTTTAGTATGTGGGAGGGGACAACCTGGGAAGGAAATGGGGTCAAAGGCCAGGACATAGGAGCGGGATCCATTCCATCGTTCTTATGCGTCATAACTTACGCAAAAATGCTTCTTGCGACAAAACTTTAGTATGTTTTTCCGGAGGTATACTGAACCGGTTCTGTTGAATATCGTCCAAATGGACTCAAAGGTCAGGGCACAGGAGCGAGATTTATACCACAGCGATTATCTTCATAACTTGACTAAAAATGCTTCGATTGCGACAAAACTGTAGAATGATATTCCGGAGGTATACTGAACTGGTTCTGTTAAATATCATCGAAATGGGGTGAAAGGTCAGGGCACAGGAGCGAGATTTATTCCACAGCAATTATCCTCATAACTTGACTAAAAATGATTCTATTGCGACAAAACTTTAGGATGTTCTTCCTGGGGTATGCTGAACGAATCCTGTTTAATATAATCGGAATGGAGTCAAAGGCCAACGCACAGGAGCGAGATTTATTCCACAGCCGTTATCCTGAGTAATGATTTCTGGTATGTTGCAAAGCGTATCGTAATCAATGCATTGCATGATTTTACTAACTTGTTTAATTACAGAATACGAACATTTCCCTTCGTAAAAAGCAAAAACATAACATTCTATCCACAACTTGTTTACGCGTGACATTTTTTTAGCAGAAGGTATTTAACTGTAGCAGATGTTCCTTTCCGTTCATCTAATACCCTGTTGCCAGTTTATTCTTTGAACTTCTTTTATTTTCTATAATTTCTTATCAAAAATGTTCTAAAAATGTTTGAACATCCTGTATACACTTCTGTTCAAACAAACATCATTACGAGCTACAAATAGTGCTTCAGATAACAAGTTTTGAAATAAAGGCGGTGCGTTACACCAAACACTTCCAGATCTTCCCGATCTCGTTGAAATACGACAATTTCTGAGAGTTACATGAGAAAATTGTTTCACGAAAATCGTGCTATACTAATTCTATTTGGAGGAGAGTGGAGGAGAATACTTAGACGAGAAGTACAGAAATACTCCTTATATAATACAACGATTTCGTAAATGTGTAGAAGTAACCGACTTGGTGGAAGACAAACTATTTTCCAGTTTTCTTCATTTCCAAGAGCAATTACAATAATCAAAAAATAATACAAAAATAACGTTCATACAATCATGTTAAGGCAGTCTTTAAATGAATATTAGGGTTCATCTTCTGCGATAGATGGCGCAAAAATAACTCCTTGGGAGTGGCTTCTAGGTGTTGAGGAACTGGCCCAGAAGTTGGCGTTAGTGAATCACTGCAGACCTCACGATATTCAGAATGGAAGCGGTCTCTCGTTGGCTCCACAATGAAAAGACAAAATACGTCCTGCTACGTTTTTTTTTATTTTTTGATCGAGTGTTTAACGACCACCGTGAGCAACTGAATGGGCTATAAGCAGTCGCCCGTCTCTAATTTAGGGCCACTGGTTCCAGGGAAGGGAGATAGTAATTGCCGTAAAACAAACACAACATCCATGCCTCACCGGGATTCGAACCCGGACCCTTTCACGGACGAATGGTCATAAGCCATCGCTTAGACCACTGCGCCACCGGAGCGGCCTTGCTACGTTTCAACCAATGACGTTATGTGGGGTGGAGCTCAGTAAGAAGGCGCAGTTTCTACAGCTCAAATTCAGGGGCTCTCCGCTAATGTACACATTTTCTCTTTAAAAAATGAACGTAGAGTAGGATTCAAGATGAGCTATGAAAGGCAAGATTCCAATCTCTCTTTTGGCCCCCCTTCAATGATTTTTTTTTCTTTGGCCTCGATAATTAAAAAAAATCCAGACAGAAATGAGAGATTTTGTTTCTTCCAGACAGAAACACTGCTAAGCTAACTTATTGCGCCATCTAGCGCCAAAATGGAATACTTTCGAGTCAGATCAACTGAATTTTTAAAATAATTCTGACAAATTTTTCGGAATAATAACTGTGGCATATATTAGCTATGGGTCGTTTTTATTGGTGCACAACATTTGAAACGCTACAAAGTAATAGTCTTCGAGAAAATGTGTACAAAAGAACTAACATTGCAGATATAGGATAGAATTTCTCTTACTTACGGCTGCCTTTGAAGGAGTGTAACACAGCTGATGTCAATGCAAATTTAGAAATTTTAAATATTTTGCTACAACACTAAATGAATTGTTACTTCAGTTACGCATGCAAGGTCCATTCCAGTGCTGACCATATTAACAAGGTAGTCCATGGTCTGAACCACACCATAATCCCATTTATCAGACCCAGCAAAGCAGTCCCATTTAACTTTGTTTTTCTTGCTTCTCTCAGACGTGTAGAGGTAGTTGGGAATATTAACATATTGACTATGGTGTATACCTTATCGTTATCACAATTTTCTGTGGCAGCACAGAAGTCCCACTTAACTATGTCTTTCCTGCTTCTGCTAGTGTTTGCGTGGAGGCAGTTGGACAAATTAACAAGCTGACCATAGTCTACACTTAAACAGAATTTTTTTTTTTTTTTTTACGAGCACCATGAGCAACTCAATGCGATATAAGCAGTCACTCATCCCTAACTTAGGGCCACTGGTTCCGGGGAAGGGAGAGAGAGCTAGTGCCGTAAGACAGACACAACATCCATGCCTTACCGGGATTCGAACCCGGACACATCTTGGGCGAATGGTCTTAAGCCATCGCTTAGACCACCGCGCCACCGGGGCGGCCCACACCTAACCATAATCACATTATCCGACATCCGTTGTTATCCGAAGTCTTGTCTAACTTTATTCGAAAGGTTTTCACATAATTATCAATGAGAATACACCATTGAAAAAGCCAGTAGTTCGAGTTCTTGGGTACGCTAATCATCATAAACCATTATCAGTCCGCTGTTGGACGATGATCTCCCAATAATACTAAATATGAAATCTAAACATTCCGATTTTCAGGCATTGGAGCGATATTGCCACAAACAAAAGTAAAGGGGATTTAAAACAACAATTTATTAGTTTATTTTCTATATATTTTATACAGTGCGTTTGCGCTTCATTTCTATATCTGTTTAGTCTTTTCATATTGCGTTCATAATAAAGAAATGAAACTCTGTAATTTGCTAATGTGTAATTATTTTCGATATATTCATTATTCGACGTCCTGGTAGGTCTCGATTAGGTTTGATGGTTGTAATTATTTTCGCTATTTCCATTATTCGACGCCCTCTCGCTGCCGATTAGGTTTTATTGTAATTATTTTCGCTATTTCCATTTTTCAACGCCCTCTCGGTGCCGATTAGGTTTGATGATTGTAATTATTTTCGCTGTTTCCATTATTCCACGCCCTCTCGCTGCCGATTAGGTTTGATTGTAATTATTTTCGTTATTTCCATTATTCAACGCCCTCTCGGTGCCGATTAGGTTTGATGGTTGTAATTATTTTCGCTATTTCCATTATTCGATGCCCTCTCGGTGCCGATTAGGTTTGATGGTTGTAATTATTTTCGCTATTTCCATTATTCGACGCCCTCTCGCTGCCGATTAGGTTTGATTGTAATTATTTTCGCTATTTCCATTATTTAACGCTCTCTCGGTGCAGATTAGGTTTGATGGTTATATTATATTGCATATTATGTTATATATCTATATATATGCACTATATATCGTATCCATGTACTGAGAGAACTAATTGAAAGAAAAATAGAATACGAATTCCCATTCTGCATGGCTTTTATTGACTATGAAAAGGCCTTTGATTCCGTGAAGCCATCAGCAGTAACAATGGCTTTGAAATCCTGCGGTGTTGAAGATGCATACAGCATTATTTATAACATCTATAAAAATGCAAGTGCAAAGGTTCGGATATTTGGGGATACAGCACAAATAAGAATTGGAAAGGAAGTGAGACAAGGTGACACTATATCTCCCAAGCTCTTTAACGCCACATTCCAAAATGTCTTTCAATCATTGAAACTGGGAAAACAAAGGGATAAAGATTAATGGAGATTACTTAACTCACCTTCGTTTTGCTGATGACGTAGTCATTTTTTGCAACTACCTTTTCAGAACTGCAGAATATGATCCAAGAATAGTGATTAAAAATTAACTTTCAGAAGACAAAACTGATATACAGTGCTTTTACTAGAAATGAAGATTTGTCGATTGATGGAGAAAAGCTTGAGACAACCGATTCTTACATTTATCTTGGGCAGCAGATATCGAGTGAGGGTCACATTCATGAAGAAATTAATCGGTATATAAAACTTGGATGGAGATCTTTTGGGAGAAACAGTACAATGTTTAAGAGCAGTATGCCATTATGTCTCAAAAGAAGTGTTTGATCAATGCATCCTGCCAGTATTTACGTATGGAGCAGAAACATGGACCTTAACTAAAAAAGACATACAAAGACTGCAGACAACTCAAAGAAGCATGGAGAGATGCATGCTTGGTGTAACCAGGAAAGATAATAAGAGGAACTTGTGGATAAGGAACATGACAGGAATGGACGACATCATGACTAGAGTGAAATCACTGAAATGGCAATGGGCTGGACATGTTGCCAGAAGAACGGACCACCGATGGACAACCGAAAGTTTAGACTGGATTCCGAGGGACAGGAAAAGACCCAGAAGAAGACCCCATGGGAGATGGATGGATTAAATTCGAAAGTATGCTGGAGTGACATGGAGGAGACAGGCCAAATTGTGGAAGATTTTTGGGGAGACCTTTATCCAGCAGTGGATTGATAATGGTTAATGATGATGAAGATGTAAAACAAAGTGAGAAAATGGGGAAAATGCAAGTGTTTCCGTCCAAGAATTATTCAACCACTTCTAAATGAACTAGAAATTTTAAAATTTTCATGCTCATAGGCCTTAAGGTTTAGATACCTAAAAGTTCGAAAACCAAAAATTTCAAAAGGGCAGCTTCAAAGCATCGTGTGCTTGAAATTTTCGCGAATTGTTCGACCACTTCTAAATGACCTAGAGATCTGAAAATTTGCATCCTGATAGGCCTTAAGGTCCGTATACCGAGATCTTAATACCATTTGATTTTTTTTCGATAACCAAAAAAAAAAATCAAAATGGCGGCTTTGGAATAATGGCGGCTTGAATTTTTCTACCACTTCTACACCTAGAAAAGTCGGGAAACCAAAAAAAGTCAAAGGGTGGCTTAGCTTTACTGTTCCAAATGCTGATAGGTTTAAAGATAATTATGCCAGAAACCTGGAAATGCTGAAAAATTCCATGAAATTTTGATTTAAAATTTAGGGCGCCAAAGCCGTACCGTTTTACGTCAAACCATATGCATTGATGTCACAACCCTGTTTTAAATCGTAAAACGGTTAAAGATCTTAAATTACTTCGCCTTTCCTCTAATTTTCTGTTCAAAAATTGATTTCATAGATCCACCGTTCGGAGAAGGGGCATAATTGCTAGTAACTTTATATACTGATTTCTATTGACCAGCACCTTTAGCTGTAGGTCATACATGAAAAACATTGTATCTGTAATAACAGAATTTCCAGTTCTTACCTTCAGTAGAGTGAAATTTTTCTACGGATATTTTCTTAAGAATCTTCCTGTAGCGAAATTCATCTGAAACACTATCATTTTTAAGATTTCAGGAACCTTTTCTAGCCTCCATGAAAATGGTATCAAAACTCAGTGTGGGAACCAAACCAAATGCTAGAGAACGGAAAATCAAGCCTTCTATCTTTTATGAGGAGATACATGACAAATTTATAATAGTTAAATTAGCAGACCTGGTGGAAATTATGAGTTCTGAAAGAGCAACAGAAAGTATCTCATTGTTCCTCTGGGAAAGAATAATGTGATTGATCGGTTGCTAGCAGCTGCTATTCTATCCAAGCTAAGAAATGATTAATGAATAATTCTGGGAAGCTTTTGAGGAGGATTCCTGACAAGGCATCTCCTCCATTTCGCTGCTGCATTTTCGATATCGACTGCCGTCTCGAGACATTTTGTTTCGCAGTTTCGTGAAATCCGATAAAATCACGCCTTACGATAACACCATTATTTCTAAAGATAACTGGCATCGGCTAAGCGAAAATCGGCCTCCTTCTCTCCTCTCCTTCACGAAACTAACACGCATTTAGCGAAAGACTGACCAAATCTGTTGTTTACATGCGATAACTTTTTCGGTATCTTAATTCAGAAGGTATAGCGAATTAACTTGGTTCTTTATTTTGCTGCGCTGCTTGATACCAATAAGCAGAATGAAAATAAAAGAGAAGCACGAATGAGATATTCTCCAACAGATCTCTTATTTTACATGTTCCAGTTTTTAGCACGTCTTTTGTAAAAAAAGATCGTGCTTATGTTATCGGTTTGTCCGTCCGTCCGTCCGTGCGTCCGTCTGTACCCACGATATCTCTGCAACTATTAGTCCGATTTGAAAATTTTTTTTTGCTTGGGAAGCTTGAAATATGTGAATGATGATCCTTCATTCCGTTTCTTTTTTTACGATGTACAATTTCGCCGCTAGAGCGCATGAATGCAGATGATGTCGAATTCAAAAATACGTTTTATTCCACATGCTTCTAAACATCCGATTGAAAAAATTATTTTATCTTTCGATTCCATTTATGCCGAAGAGTATTTTAGATATAATTACTTTTTTCAAATTACGCATAGATTTTCCGCTAGGGGGCGTAAAAGTAAATTACATTTTCCCCGATAACTCTTCTGCTAAAGCTCCGATTTGAAAAATGTTTTTTTCAGCGGACACACCTCCTGATGGAAAATCTTTTGCATATAATTTCTAATAAAATACTTTAGCGACCAGGGGGCGTAAGTGTTAATTTTTGCTTCTGATGTATTTGCCATAAAATCTGAGCTTCTAAAATATCGATTGAAAAAATTCTTTCGTGGAATGATGCCACTCCCATCGATAAACCTTTTCGAAATATTTTCTTCTTAAAATATTCCACAGTTTCCCCGCCAGGGGGCGTAGATTTATATCTTATTTTTGTCAATATCTCTACTTCTAAGAGTACGATTTGAAAAATTCCTTATTTGTTGGATAGTGTTTTCAGTGTGACATGTTTTTCATATAATTTCAAAATTTTCAAGTAATTCTTAGACATTCCGCTAGGGGACGTAGAGGTAAATTGCGTTTTCCCCTATATCTCTGCTTCTAAATCTCCAGTTTGAAAAATTCTTTCTGCACCGGATACAGCTCCTGATGCAAAATCCTTTGCACATAATTTCTAAATTTTGTAAATAAATGGTTTGGCCACCAGGGGGCGTAAATCTTAATTTCCGTTTCTGATGTATTTGCAGCAAAACCTGAGCTTCTGAATTCTCGATTGAAAAAACGTCGTTTATAGACCGATACTACTCATGTAAACAAACCTTTTAGAAACATTTTCTTCTTAAAATATTGCTTGGTTTCTATGCCGGGGGCGTAGATGTATATCTTATTTTTGTCAATATCTCTACTTCTAGGAGTCCGATTTGAAAAATTCTTTCTTTGCTGTATAGTGTTTCCAGTGTGACATGTTTTTCATATAATTTCAAAATTTTAAAGTAATTCAGAGACTTTCCGCTAGGGGGCGAAAAGGTAAATTGCTTCCCCCTATATTTCTGTTTCTAAATCTCCGATTTGAAATTTTTTCTGCAGCGGATACAGCTCTTGATGGGAAATCCTTTGCACATAATTTCTATTTTTTGTAAAAAATGGTTTGGCCACCAGGTGGCGTAAGTCTTAATTTCCGCTTCTGATGTATTTGCAGCAAAATATGAGCTTCTAAAATCTCGATTGAAAAAAACGTCGTTTGTTGACCGATGCTACTCATGTCGACAAACCTTTTTGGAACATTTTCTTCTTGAAATAATGCATGGTTTCCACGCCAGTGGGCGTAAATGTATATTTTATTTTTGTCAATATCTCTACTTCTAAGAGTCCGATTTGAAAAATTCCTTCTTTGTTGGATAATGTTTCCGATGCAAAATGTTTTTCCTTTAAATTCAAAGTTTTCATGTAAATCACAGACTTGCCGCTAGGGGGCACAAAGGCAAATTGCGTTTTCTGCGTTATTTCTGCTCCTAAAACTCCGATTTGAAAAAATCTTCCTGTATCGCATACAAGACCTGATGGAAAATATTTTTCGTATAATTTCTAATGTTTGGTAAAGAATGGTTTGGTCACCAGGGGGCATAAGTGGTAATATCTGCTTCTGATGTATTTGTAGCAAAATCTGGGATCCTGAAAACTTGACTACATTTTTTTTTCTTGGACCGATACGGCTCATATGGATAAACCTTTTGAGAATACTTTCTTCCTAAAAGAATGCATGGTTTTCCTTCCAGGGGGCGTAAAGTCATCTTATTTTTGTCGATATCGCTGTTTCTAAGAGTCCTATTTGAAAAATTCTTTCTGTGTTGAAGAGCGTTTCCGGTGCGAAATGTTTCTCATATACATTCATGTTTTTCTTAACGCACAAGTCTGCAACCAGAGGGCGTAAGCTCTCGATTCCGTTTAGAGCAATATCTGAGGGATTTAAAACCCGACTGAAAAACGTCTTTCTTCCGTCAGATATTATTGTTTTCCATACCGGTTCCTTTGACTTTGAATAGCTTTGATAAATTTAATTTGCATCAGAACGGATTCAAAAGGCGTGCTTATTACACCCGAAAATTCGGTGTCATCTTTCTTGTTATTTATTCTTTCCAACCGTAGGTTGAAGAAGCGTATATCCTCCAGCTCTGTCTGACTGTCTGTCCTTTGGCACGATAACTCGCGTGAAAATGGTTCGATTTCGATGAAATTTTAGTATGTGGTAAGGGACAACCTGGGAAGGAAACCTATTGAAAATGGGCGAAATGGGGTCAAAGGTCAGGACACAGGCGCGAGATTTACTCCACAGTCATTATCCTCATAACTTGACTAAAAATGCTTCTATTGCGAGAAAACTTTAGTATGTTGTTCCGGAGATAAACTGAACTAGTTCTGTTTAATATCATCGAAATGGGGTCGAAGGGGTCAAAGACAAGATTTATTCCACAGCCATTATCCTCATAACTTGACGAAATATGCTTCTACTGCGACAAAACTTTAGCATGTTGTTCCGGAGATATCCTGAACCAATTCTGTTTAATATCATCGAAATGGGGTCAAAGGTCAGAGCACAGGAGCGAGATTTATTCCACAGCCATTATCCTCATAACTTGGGTAATGATTTCTGGTATGTTGGAAAGCGTATCATAATCAATGCATTGCATGATTTTACTAACTTGTCTTAATTCTATGGCTTTTCTTAAAGAACTAGCCTATAGCCCGTACTAGAACGGTTGTTTTTTAGCTTTAAATAAATATTAATATATAGGGGACGTTGCCCCGCGTATGACGGACTGAATTTTTTAATTGAAGCAGATTGAAAACAATCAAATAGACGTCGGATTTCTGTACGGAAATATATGAAAAACTTATTATATACTGTAGTAAGCACTCGTTCCTGTTGGAACTAAAAATTATATGCTATTTATTTCCGTTTTTCAAAACACGCGTTAAGTGACTTTTTTCTCCGGCACACTTGTTATTCCGTTCACGGCTTGTTTTAAACTGTCCTGTTCGATGGTTAGCTTTGAACTTCACACCGAAGCTTTTTCCAGAAAACAGTGCGACATCTGGTATTGCAATTCGGAACTGCCTAACTAAGTTCTCCACACTGTGCTGTTGGGGCGACATCTGCTTTTAGATGCAATATTATTCACTTTGACATCTCAAGATTTCAGTTTTTATTGTGGGTTAGAGCGTTTAGAGAGATCGATATTTTTGCAAAATGTATAATATAATCATCACTAAACTCGAAAAGTTAGTTAAACTAAAAAAGGAAAAAAATAATTAAAGCGTACAAATTAATATTCGAATTGTGCTAAATCAAATTAATATACAAACGCAACTTGCCGTGATATTAAGATTTCAATTCGAATTTTGTAGATCGTATAAATAGAACTCGAGTCATTGATAATCCAATGTTTTAAAATTAGCACGCGATCACCTTGACATCTAAAAGTGATCGCGTGTTATTATATAGCAATTAATCACTTCGACATCTCGAGAGCACACACAAATTGATCGTTACGTGATGGTGCAACAATGCAGACGTTGCTGTGACGTCAAGCGGTCTTGAGAGAGAGAGACATATATCTGGGTATTTATATACCCTCACGGACAATGAAATTTGTGCACCTCGAAGAAAATATGCTACAACCGCGAAACTTTGCAAATAACTATAGTGCGTGCTGGTATGCAAATGATCTCCACAGAGTGTGGATGACCGCACACTCTGACAGCGTCACCACAGAGTGTGTATGTCCGCACACTCTGTGGTGGCGCTGCAAGCACGAACAGGCGGTCCTAAAAACCGGCCTGTAGTAGATGCGCATGAAAGCGAAAAGCGCCGGCCGACGCAAGCAAGAGTACAGAGCGACAAGGATGCCAGGCTTGCAGCGCCACCACAGAAACGTCGATTTACGCAACTTACCGACTTTGAGAGACGCCTGCTAATCGAGCTGAAAACCGCAGGGTGGTCGGCGCGCCGTATAGCAGCCACGTGGATCGTTCTGACTATACCGTCAGACTGTGTTGGGAGCAATGGACACGTGACGGCACTCTTGCCACTCTGTACTCTTGGTGGAGCAGTGACAAGAGTGTACTCTGTGACTCTGTACTCTGTCACAAGAGTACTATGTTACTCTTGTCACTCTGTACACGGTTGAGCGGCTCCGGAAGGACCAGGAAGAACACCGGTGGGGAGGATCGACGGATCTTGTGAAAGGCAGGAACGGATCCAACGGGGATCCGGTCCACTACACAGGCAGATGTAGCGGCTCCTGTGTGCCCACGAACCATTTCCCGACGCCTCGCGGAAGCGAATCTGCGATCCCAGCGCTCCTTACGTGTGCTGCCAATAACACCGGAACATCGACGGCTCCCTGTGCAGTGGTTCCAGGCCAGAGCGACGTGGAACGCCACAGACTGGTGACGTGCGGTGTTTAGCGATGAGTGCTTCTTCGTTTTGGGGACAGATGATAATCGTGTCCGGGTGTGGAGGTCCCCGGGTCAACGGCACAATCCCAACCTCACGCCGCACCTTCCCAGTGCAGGCATTATGGTCTGGGAGCCATTGCCTACGATAGCCGATCAGCTTTAGCAGTGGTACGTGGATCATTGACGGGCCAGCGGTATGTGGATGAGATTCCTACGGCTCCCTGTGCTCCCATTCCTGGTCGGGATTGCAGGTGCGCTATACCAGCAGGATAATACCCGCCCGCACACGGCTAGGGTTGGCCCAGGACTACCTACGTCATGTCCAGACACTTTCATGGCCTGTCCGCTCCCCGGACATGTTTTGCATATCAAGCATGTGTGGGACCAGTTGAAACGCCGGCTGCCGTCGTGCGTGGCGCACTACCCGGTATTGGAGAACACCGTCCAACACGTGTGGGCCAGTCTGCCGCAGGACAACATCAGGCGTCTGTTCGCCTCCATGCCAGACGGTATTGAAACATGTATCGCCGCACGAGGCGGTGCGACGCACTATTGAAAATGACCGGACTGTGTGTCACAGATCCCTCTCTAATTGTCGTGCAGCTCTGGTAGTCCGGCGTTGTCAAGCAGTTATTCACTGATTCACCCAAAATATCGTACAACTTTTCCCGCACAGTATCATTCATCTTTATGAACAAAATAAAAAAACGTAAAATGCACTGGCGGAAAGTGAAAAAGGAACACCAAGAACGAATTGGCGGACGATCATGAAATTTACATATGTTAATGGGGACGAGTGTACGTAGGTGTGATGTTAATTTCGGAACCAACCACTGAGCACTTACGCCACAGCACGGCATAATATGCAAATTATCGTCGGTGGTATTTAAGGAGTACGGCGAAGTGAATATAATCAGTCGTCGGCGTACGGACACGTGCGAAGACCCTGAAGAAGCTGCAATGCCTGGACATGGAAGACGTGTACGATTTCAGCAGTTATCGGACTTTGAGCGAGGTCTTCAAGTCGGACTCCGCGAGGCCGGGTGGTCGTATCGTCGTATTGCGGAGCGAATTGGATGGGAAGTATCGGTGGCGGTACGATGGTGGCGTAGATGGTCCGAGGAACATTCCCACACGAGAAGACGTGGAACTGGGAGTCACAGACGGACTGATGAGCGGACCGATCGACGCATAAGAAGAGCGGCGTTGTCAAGCAGAACATCCACTGCGACGTAAATCCGAGCTGCCGTTGCACCTGACGTGACTGTGCGAACAATCCGCAACCGTCTACTGGATGCAGGACTACGTGCACGTGTGCCTTTGGCATGTGTACCTCTGAGTCCAGCCCACCGTCAGGAACGGCTGCAGTGGTGTCGTCAACGTCTGCACTGGAGAACGCAATGGCAATCTGTTGTGTTCAGCGATGAAAGCAGATTCTGCTTGGGAGCCTCCGATGGCCGTATGCGTGCTCGCAGACGCACAGGGGAGCGTCTCCACTCTTCTTGCATCCGCCAGCGACACACAGGGCCTACACCTGGTCTCCTGGTGTGGGAAGCGATCAGCTATCGCTCCCGTACACAACTAGTGTTTGTACCGGGTACGTTAAACAGAACCTCCTACATCAACATCATTCAGCCCGTTGTTGTGCCATTTGTAAGCTCGGTTCATCGTGGTGTTTTCCAGCAAGATAACGCACGCCCACACACGGCACGTGCAATGCAACATGCACTTCAGGGTGTGCGACAACTTCCATGGCCTGCACGTTCACCGGATTTGTCCCCCATTGAGCACGTGAGGGATTTTATGGGACAATGACTTATCCGGTCTTCACGGCCAGCCACGACCATCCCCGATTTAGGCGTCCAGGTTGAGGATGCTTGGAACTCAATACCCCAAACTTACATCCAACATCTGAACGACAGACTCCATGCCAGAATTGCACAGTGTGACGCAGTTCATGGCGGTTCAACCTCGTACTAACCATGTTACATCGAAATGTTGTTTTTCAGTTTACCAGCAAATACAGCTGTATTTTGCCATAATGTTTTGATCACGTTATCCTCTGTATTCCGTTATTATGCTGTATAAATTTCGTTGGTATCAGACGTCTCCTTCTTGGTGTTCTTTTTCACTTTCCGTCAGTGTATATAAGCACGAAAAACAAACTGATTCTAGATCGTTGCCGCTCACACCCGTCTAAACTCGCACGACGTAAGGCTGCAACTGAACTGTTAGGTACGCGAGCAGCTAGAAGAGTCACGAGCATGTCGAGACCTGCGCACTACACGCTCACCTGCGTTGGCACATGCGCACTGCAGGCTTTGGCAGACTCATCGCTTATTTTGGACATTTACCAATTGGTGTTTTGGTAAATGCTGGTATTTATCGAAATGGTTTGGTAAAAGTCTGAAATGAAAGCGTTTACAAGTATTTTTCGGATTTTTACCACCTTAGTATGGTAAATGCCGGGATTTACTGGTCAAACCTAGGATTTACCGATTTCCGGGCTTTTACAGTAACATATACTTTTTTTTTATCATATTATTTTGTAGTTAATTGATAACTAATAAACCACTAACGGATGTGCAACAGATCTTAAGAACTGACTAGTTTTTGCGGACCAGAGGAAAACTTTTGCGAAGTTACTGACATTTTAATTGCACTTTAGCAACCTAACTTTGAAATACTTTTAGTGGAGTTATGATACCGTAAATACGGTATTAGGGTACTAGGTGTCGTTTCTTATCCCAAACGGAAACGGCATTTTACCCTCATTTATTGCGGCGGATAAAAAAAATTAGGAAATGGGGGGGTCAGCACTCATCAGAAGGGCTTACGTCGTGGATGTTCTGGTGGTAAAGCTGAACTTCAGGGATATAAGACACAAAATGTGAAAAGAGCGGTGAGATTCCCAACTGCGCCGACTTTTAGTACTACACTAAATGGACTGAATGCAGCTTGCAGTAGCGGCTTTAAGGATCGAATTGCCCCCATACAATCTTCATAAGCGTAAACGACGACACCCTTATCTTGTTACATACGAACAACCGCGCCGTCATTTCTGATTGTGAGCAATTTCCGGGGTCAGCATTTCGACTTTCACAGCTGTTTATAGTAGCATGCGTCTTAGAAGTACCAGGCTGGCAGGGTGGGGGAAATTTTCTTGTCGGCGTAAGACAGTCTCTTACTATGTATAAACTGCGATGAAAGTGGAAATGCTGACCCCGGAAATTTTATTCACATTTTACTGGTACTTGTAGAACATCTGTAAATTGCGTGAAAATCGAAATGCTCGCCCTGGAAATTCATGCCGTATTTTACTTGTACAACGGCCGTTCCCTAAAAACAGAGTAAAATCAACAAAATGAAAAAAATATGCATACATACATACATATCACTAAGCTGTTCTCTGATATTCAGAGGTTAGCTCCACAAAGAAATACAAACTACCAGAAAATTTATACTTGCTGTTGCCGTATCAAACTTCTCCATTTACAGCGATCTTCACATACAACTCGGGCTTCACTCACATCCATCACATGCCGTACACAAGATCTTCTATACTTCATACTCATAAACTTTTTCTCATGCAGACACTCCTGAATCTGATGCTCCCATGACTTTCTTGGCCTTCCTCTACCTTTCCTTCCTGCCACTTGGGCTAAAAAGATTTTCTTAGTAAGCATCTCATCATTCATTCTTTCAACATGGCCAAACCAGCGAAGCATATTAGTCTCCACCTTGCTAACAATATTTTGCCTCACATTACACAACTGCCACACATCTTCATTCCTCACACAATCAGAACGCGTCTTGCCCCGTAAGTAACGCATTTCTCCAGCACACAAACGACTCTTATGGTTCTTCTGTAGCACCCAGGTTTCACTGCCATACATCAGAGTAGGAACAATTACACTTTCAAGCACAGCCATGCGGAACTCTCTTGAGAATCCATCATTCCTGTGAAAACCTCCCAAAGCAGCCATGACTTTCAGTGAAGAATTCACACACCTACTAATTTCATCATCCAATTTGTTCTCTCTGACAAACATGCTGGCTAAATACAAAAACTCATTCACCTGGTCACTCACTGTGCCATTTAGACATATATTACACTTAGTACTAGCAGTTCCTCTCAGCCGCCCCGGTGGCGCAGTGGTCTAAGCGATGGCCTCTGATCATTCGTCCGAACGGGGTCCGGGTTCGAATCCCGGTGAGACATGGATGTTGTGTTTGTCTTACGGCACTGGCTCTCTCCTTCCCTGGAACCAGTGACCCTAAATTAGGGGCGGGCGACTGCTTATAGCCCATTGAGTTGCTCACGGTAGTTGTTAAACCTCCAATCAAAAAAAAAAAAAAGTTCCTCTCTCCAAAAACATAACTTTGGGTTTTCCCTTATTTATACTCAGTTTGAATTTCATGCAAACTTCGTACATCCGAGACGACAAACTCTGCAAATCACTTTTGCTCTATGCCAACAGGACAGTGTCATCAGCATACAGCAATCTGCACACACGGTTGTCACCAAGATATAAACCAGTATTATCTATTTTGGCATCACGCATGCACGCATCCATAAATATATTAAACAGCCATGGTGACATTACACAACCCTGTCTGACTCCTGCACCAATAGAAAACCATTAGGATAAAGCATTATTCACTCGTACATAAGCTCTACTGTCAGCGTACATTGCTTTTACACTATTAAGTAGATTCCCAGTAACACCAGATTCATTCAATACCTTCCACAAAAGTGTCCTATTTACTCGGTCGTAAGCTTTCTCTAAATCTATGAAGGCAGCAAAAACTTTCTTACCAACAGCCAGACACTTTTCAATCATCATGCGTAATGCAAACATTTGGTTAGTGCAGCCATAAAACCACTCTGCACATCATACACTTTTTTTGATATAAGACCCCGTACTTTTTCAATAACGACCTTACCAAACACTTTCAATGGCACACTTAATAGGCTAATGCCACGATAGTTCTTGCAGTCAGTCTGGTCACCTTTTCTCTTATACAAGGGAACAATGATAGCATCCTTCCAATCCCGAGGAACCATTCCCAACTCCCAGAACGGCTGGCAAATTTCAGTTAACCAGTCAATTACAGAGTCACCACCATATTTCAACATCTCAGCAGTGATGCCATCAACTCCCGGAGCCTTACCATTCTGGAGAGATTTTTTGAAGAAATATAGGTACAGCAAAATATATGTTATTCTTTCTCAAAGCGTTTTTTTTTTTTTTTTTTATTGGAGGTTTAACGACCACCGTGAGCAACTCAATGGGCTATAAGCAGTCGCCCGTCCCTAATTAAGGGCCACTGCTTCCAGGGTAGGGAGAGAGCCAGTGCCGTAAGACAAACGCAGCATCCATACCTCACCGAGATTCGAACCCGGGCCCCTTTCGGACGAATAATTCTCAAAGTGTCTTCCCTCGGATGATATGCAACGGTGCCATTGTTCAGTCTACTTTTCAAAATATGTGGCGAAGGCATTATTGTGGAAGCTGCTTTAGCGACCCCTACAGTTTGAATAGCGTCAGCATCTGTGTTGAATGTTGCGCCACGAAACTTATCCTCCATTGTTGGAAACAACCAGAAATCGCACTGGGCGAGATCAGGACTGTAGGCAGGCTGTGGCATGACTTCAATACTGCATTTCGTAAGAAACTGTTGAACACAAGCAGCCACATGTGGGCGGGCGTTATCATGGTGTGGGGTCCACTTGCCCACCAGTTCCGGTCGCTTAATCGATATGTGTCGTCGCAGACGCTTCAAGACTGAAATGTAATACTCAGCATTGACAGTAATTTGTGGAGGAACAGCATGCTACACCTTTAGATCAAAGAACATCATCATCATCATCATCACCTTCTCAGCCGATTTGGTTTGGCGAACTTTTTTCGGAGGAGGCGAGCCTGTGTGCTTCCAGAAACTCTTTGCGCGTTTCGTGAGGGGGTCGAAATAGTGGATCCATGTTCCATCGGCAGTTATTACTGTGTTTAGAAAGTTTGGATCCTTTGCAATCATTTGTTTCCACTCATGATACACCTTAACTCTGGCTAACAATTGTTCTCTCGTCAGGTGATGAGGTACCCATCTGGAACACACACGATGCAGCAGTAATTTGTCGCGTAGAATGCGGAATGCCGACGTTTTTGAAATATTAGTTGACACCGCTATGTCTTCACACGTTATCGTCGATCTGCTTGCAGGATTGCCCAAACAGTGTTAACAATACGTTCCGTAACAACACTTTCAGGTCGACCAGGCCTAGGAGCGAGTTCTGCCGACAAACGCCCTTTTTTAAAAATCAGAGTGCCATCTATAAATCATTGACTTTGCGAGCTTTTGTCATTAAAATCAACTGTTTCGGGAGCCGTTTTACCCAAACGATAGCAAAATTTTATCGCACAGCGCATTTCACTTCTTAACTCTGAATCACTCCCCTGTATGGCGAAATGCAGACGTACCTTAAACAACTGCGCTAACTTGCCATAGATACTTCCTTAATTCAGTTAGTCGTCTGCGTGGATATTTTCCCCCTTCACACTGTTGCGAACTCATAAAAAAATAATCTCACTTTTTATGGAACGGCTTTTGCATTTATTTATAACGCATCTGTAAATTGCCGTGGAAATGAGAATGCCAATCCCGGTAATTTTCGCCACATATTTGTGCTATTTGTAACGCTGCAGTTTGTTTTAAACAGCTCGGGAATGGAAATGGCGACGCCGGAATTCTCTCCCACATTCGATATTATGTGTAAAATTCAATTTGTGCACGGTGCCTGACTGCGGAAGGTAGGGGAATTTTCCTTTGGGGAGGTTTACCAGTATGGGGGAATTTACCGAATGTGGGGTAATTTTCCAGTGGGGGGTCTTTACCGGTTACTCACAACCATTCATGTCGTGCCTGGGACTCCCACCCTGTCCCATCACAGACGAACAGGAGAATCCAACGTTTCAAATCCACTCTGCCAATGATCTTCAATTCAGCAGCTCGTGTATGTATAATTGAATTTGAGGTACTTACATGTACTTTCTTCTGTGCTTAGGAATGCTGAGTTTGCTTGCCACATTTTCAAAGGAATACATGTATGCACCCTAAAAGCAAGATAAACCAACGCTAGGATCAGTGTCGGGATAAACAATGTTCATGTGGGTCACACATTACACTTTACGGGAATCTAGAGTTGAAATTCAGCTAACGCCGTATCTGTTATTCGTGTTCTACGTGTCAGATTACTGTGGGCAAACCGACAATGCTTACTGATCAGCAGGGTCCGAAAGGGGAGACGGTCTAGCAGAGTCAAGTCGCCCCCACCCTCACTTTCCTCATGACAGTGAATGTAGAATACCTTCAGTCCTCCAATCCTTTCGTTCTTACGCGTTCTACATTTGTTATTTTATCTCCGTTACCAGACGATAAATTTTCGACTTTCTATAGATCGCTAGAGATAGGAATGGCAAGCGACTTGACTGATGATATCACGGTTCGTAGGGCGTAGCACGGACCGAGTCCAATCAAAACTCTCTGGTTCTTATCTTCTAATTATTTTCTTTTAGGAAATTTTCCCGACTGCCGGAGTCACAACACTGGAAACGTTTCTATAGCAACCGGCTTGTAACAGGATGCATATTGAGATGTCTACTACTTTTTTTTTTCGAGGAGGGTCTGAAACTTAGCGCACACACACACACCATTATCGGTCGAAGTTTAAACGGCACTGCTTATCTTTCGCAGTGGGAATTACAGTGCAGACTTAATTGTTGTTTGTGATGAGAGATACTCCTGTGGCGTGACAAGGGTACATTGAAGGTATTTTACCAGAAGCGTGTTGCTCTTTCTTTCTGTTACGATTCTCGGAGAAATACGAGCAGTTTTATCGAAGACTGCGCCAACAATCTCTTGAATTAAGCGAATCGGGGATATTTTTTCTCCTGAAAGGAGTTCTTTTTTTCTTCAGAGGGGGGATTTGTTACTATGTAAATATTTCACGTACCAAACAAAGAGGTAAAATATATTACTGATTAGATTCCACGCACCTTATTGTGACATGCCATGGTGATTAAATTTCGTCACGAAAAGAAATGTAATACAACCAGAATACTCTTTTATATCCCTTTTTTCTTTATAAGTTATGGAGCTTAACTTTAAATTTCTGTAAGTTTAAATGATTACTTGATGAACTAGGTGTCTCCGCTAATGTTCTAATGAATTCCGTGAATATACTCGTATAATATCAAAATTATAACCAAACGAACAGGGAAAGAATCAACACATAACTAACTGCTTACGAACAGTTCGTCTTTTGTTCGTCCACCACTGGAAAGTCAGATCATTCATTCAAAATATTCATCAAAGATTATAATGTTTTTTTATTGGGGATTTAAAGACTACCGTGAGTAACTCAGTGGGCTACAAGCAGTCGCCCATCCCTAATTTAGGGCCACTGGTTTCAGGAAAGGGAAACCAAACACAACGTCCATGCCTCACCGGGATTTGAACCTGGACCCCATCTCGAACGAGTGATCAGAAGCCATAGCTTAGACCACTGGCTCAGCCATCAACGATTATATTCGTTCATTACTCCCACTGATATATATAACAACACTTAATGATATACTCTCGTACATAATACTTAGCGTATAAATCGATATATCCGGCCATCAACGATTATATTCGTTCGTTGATCCCACTGATTTTTATAACAACACTTAATAATATACTCTCGTACATAATTCTTGGCATATAAATCGATATATCCGGCCATCAACGATTATATTTGTTCGTTGCTTGCTCCCACTGATTTCTATAACAACACGTAATAACATACTCTCGTACATAATTCTTGGCATGTAAATCGATATATCTCTAACGTAATCTTTCAACATCAACTCTCTCATCTAAACTCTTGCTGCATTTTTCAATGTTAACATTATATGCTACTCTGACTTACCGTCTGTGTTGCAAAATTATAAAAGCTTTTAGGGGAAGTCATGATTTTTTCAATCAGAAAATGTTAAACGAGGAGGTACTAAATTAACATAACACAGAACCGTAAGGAAGGTTAAATAGATGTATGCGTCACAATCTCCACGATATGTGTCAATGTTAACCCTCTCGCTACATTCAATATTGACATTATACAATGCTCTGATTCACTGTTTCCAAATTATAAAACGTTTAACGGGAAGAAACTAAATTTACCTAAGAGAATTTACGTACATTTAGTAAAACAGTGTGACCCCCATACCCCTTAATTGTTAAAGGTAAGACGTTACTCATTTTAAATTTTGTGTCTTGCGTTCTCCGCCCCCCCTCCTCCTCCTGGTCGGAGCATCCTAGGTTGCTCTACTAATGGACCTGATGTTTAAATCAGATATTTCGTTCTACTCGGACACACGTGGGAATGACCAAAGCAACTCTCTTCTTTTCTTTATTATCCTGGGATAAAAGCAACGAATTCTAACAATTTAAGCAATAACTGTCCCCAGCGTTGCTATTGGACAAACTCCCTGCTTTCCACAGAATCGCATTTCGAAATCTGGCAGACCGAGTGAATAGACACGGCAAAACGTTGTAACTATCTTCTTTTGGCGTGGACTCTGGTAAACGTCATTATAGCTTTACCGAAATGTCACAAGAAAGTCATCATGCTGTCACAGTTAAGCTTCCTAATATTTCGGTATTCATAAGTTCCACGGAAATATGTCGGGATCAAGTTACGAAAAACATCACCTGCCCGGAATACCAGCTGGTGCTATCTTCTTGCGCAGTGTCCTGCGGGGTCAATGCAGTTGACAAATCATGCTCTGAGCCGAAAACTCCGGACAGGTGGAGAGCACGCCCATACCACGTGGCAAATCAAAGGGACTTGATATATACACCCAGCGGCGTACCCAGAAATTTCTTAGGGGGCGGATGTCCAAGTGTTTGGTTGATTCGTGAAAGCCTCGTATTCACATATCATCATCATTAACATCATCATCATCATCATTGTCAACCATTGTGGATCCACTGCTGGACGAAGGTCTCCCCAAGTTTCCTAGACAACGGTCTGTCTTGTGCCAGTCTCCTCCATGTCACTCCCGCATACTTTCGAATTTCATCCACCCATCTCCCATGTGGTCTTCTTCTGGGTCTTTTCCTGTCTCTTGGAATTCAATCTAAAATTTCGCCTGTCCATCGATGATCTGTCCTTCTGGCAGTATGTCCAGCCCATTACCATTTCAGGGATTTAACTTTGACCATGATGTCTTCCACTCTTGTCATTTTTCGGATCCACGAGTTCCTCTTCTTATCTCTCCTGGCTACACCAAGCATGCACCTCTCCATGCTACTTTGAGTTGTCTGCAGCCTTTGTATCTCTCTTTCAGTTAAGGTCCACGTCTCTGCACCATACGTAAGCACTGGAAGGATGCATTAATCAAACACTTTTCTTTTAAGGCATAATGGCATATTGCTCTTGAAAATTATGCTGTTTCTTCCAAAAGCTCTCCAGGCATGTTTTGTACGCCGATAAATAATTTCTTCATCAACGTGACCCTCACTTGATATCTGCTGTCCAAGATAAATGTACGTGTCTGTTATCTCCAGCTTTTCTCCGTCAATCGATAAAGCTTCATTTCTTGTAAAAAAATAAATAAATTCGTGCTCAGTCTCCCCTCAAGAGATGGGGGTGGGGGGTGGGGGTGGGGGGTCAAAATCGACCCCCCTCTGTGTACGCCACTGTATACACCTAACTGAAATGGGGCACTCATAGGAAATCATGTTACCTGATGCAGAGCCCTGCACAGGCCGGGCCTGCACTTGAATATGTACCGTGTAGTCAGGTTGTTGATAAATTTAGATCATTCTGATTTTGAAGTCTCTGTCTTTCCCTTCCCGTGATCATATTTCTTGTTTCTCGCAATCATTCTTCTCTCCTGCTTTGTGCTACTTTTTTTATTTTTATTTACAGTGCTGGCCACCCAAAATGCACCACCAAGAAGGACACGAGATAGCAAAGCCAGATTTACTGGACACATAACAACAGATACAAAAATGAAACGATTGAGCTTACAGGCTCGTGCGACTTGAGGAACACGCAGACATCAATAGTTCGTGTGGCCCCCTGGGCTGGCAATAACGGCCGCTGCACGCCGCGGCATCGAACGAAAGAGGCTTTGGATGTGGGCTTAGTATATGTCGGTCCAGGCTGCTTCCACACGTTGCCACAGTTCATCAGGCGTAGCCACGGGTGGTGCTTGCCGAGCCACTCGGTTGCCGATCAGCGACCAGACGTGTTCGATGGGCGACATATCGGGAGAACAGGAGGGCCACAGCAGCAGTGACACCTGGTGGGCCATGAAGAATTGTTGCACGATGCGTGCCACGTGCGGACGCGCATTGTCCTGTTGAAACATGGCCGCTGGCAGGTCCTGCAGGTAGGGAGGACTACAGGCTCCAAAACGTCGGAGATGTAGCCGTGTCTGTTGAGTGTACCGGGGATGCGTACCAGAGGTGTGCGGGTGGTATATCCAATTGAGCCCAAAACCAAAATGCCAGGCGACGGACCGGTATGGCGATGCATAATGCAGGCGTCATACAGTCTCTCGCCGCGGTGCTGCCACACGTGGATCCGACCATCGTGGTGTTGCAGGCAGAAGCGGGATTCATTGGAGAAGACAATGTGCTCCGTACGATGATTTGTGCGGCGTTCAACGACCCACTGTCGCCGCACTCGCCGGTTGTGTAACGTCAATGGTAATCGGAGCAATGGGTGCCGTGCGACACGTCCCTGCTCCCGCAGACAACGTCGAACGGTACGTGCTGACGCAGGTTGTTGCGCAACACACCCTAATTCCTGCGCAAACGTTTGTGATGTGGTGGTGCGAGCCGTCAATGTCCGCCGAACAACATGCGGGCGTCTCATTCGGTGGTGCGCCGTGGCTGCTGCAATCGCTCACGTCGGTCCGTCCGTCCGTCCCTCCAGCACCCACCGAATCCATACTCGCTGGTTGTCGTCCCACACGGGCGCCGATGTCTCGGTACGATAAACCGCTGTCGCGATAAGCCACTATTCGTCCTCTGTCGAACTCCAAAACGTGCTGGAATGACTGCCGTATTCTGCGTCGAGGCATCAGGAAGCTAGCTTCCCACGCACAGGTCCGGCAGCACAACACACTTCCACTACTTGCACCCCGCCTTCTGTGCACCCTTCTTATAGTGCTTCTCTGTGGCGTGCCAGGCGCACATGATTTGCATATGCCTTGCAATGCTAATCGCTCGCATGTCCTCTCGCGGGCGACGCATGCTGCGAATTTTAGGCCAATCGGATGCTTCCTTCTTGAAGTATCCGATTTTGGGTGGCCAGCAGTGTATTTTGCGCGCGTTTCTTCGTCTTTGATCTTTGGCAATTGCACTCCCCTTTGAATCCATATTCCATTTATTTCGGAAGTTTACACCAGAAAAACACTTGCTCCGTAAGATGATTTGCATTGATAGGAATTAGGAATCAATTAAAGCTCCAATATGCGCTAGTAAACTATTCTGTCTTTATAATTTTGATTTGCTACTTGCTTTGTTTTAAATATGGATGAATATTGGGTTGGATAAGTTAAAGGTTCGAGGAGCAAAACAATCGGAAAATTGCGTTACATTTGGATTTTGGGAGTTATATCCTAAACCTGAAGAATTAAAATCAAAGACGTTGGGCCAACAGAACGGAATCATATTCTGCGTACGAGAGTTTGTTGTATTAAATATTAATCATTAAGTATGTTATTATTGTGTGTGCGTGTGTGTAACTGAGCAGCAATTTATATTATGTTCTGGACAAAAGTGTCAAAGAAGACAGTACTTGACTCGTATAAACAGTGACCTGACCTTACGGAGGGTTTGATTATGAAATGACGATAATTTACTTCACTGAATACTATTTATTGCATTTGCCATATTTCTGGTTACTGGTCTGTTGGTTAGTTAACTTGCTTATGCCCTCTTTTTACACGAGTTTCGAGTTAGTCCAAAAAGTTACAGTACAAATACCGCCCATGTTAAAGCAAGTGACAATTACGCAAATAAAACCTATGCCGGACCTGAATGGCCGGATCGGGTCGGGTCGGGCCTGACATTAATTGGGTGGTAACGGGCCGGGTCGGGTCAGGCCCGACACTAACTTGGTGGGCTCGGACCTGAAAATATTGCTTCTGCAGGGTTCTAACGTGAAGTAATGTTCAATATAGAGTAGAACACGCGGTCAATTAAGTAACAGGTTTTGGGATGCTCAGGTCTAGAAAAAGTTTGGGTAGACACCTCGGGATGCCAGATACAGCGCTGCCCAGCTCTAGGCGGAGAGATTCAGTGGTGAATCACGAGTGCATGAATCATCGCTACTGCCATTGGTCTTCAATGGCAGTAGGGATATTTTTTTTTTGATTGGAGGTTTAACGACCACCGTGAGCAACTCAATGGGCTATAAGCAGTCGTCCGTCCCTAATTTAGAGTCACTGGTTCCAGGGAAGGGAGAGAGCCAGTGCCGTAAGACAAACACAACATCCATGCCTGACCGGGATTCTAACCCGGACCCCTTACGGACGAATGATCAGAGGCCAGCGCCTTAGACCATTGCGCCCCCGGGGCGGCTCACTAGATATGAGGTAGGATGATCATTTTCTCCCTACATCCAGTTCCAAAGTTATGGTATATACAGTGAAACCTCTCTTAGCGACTACCCCAATTTGACGACCAGCCCTCTTTACCAGATTTGGAAACAGGTCACCGGGTCAACAATTTCTTGCGGGTCAAACGGGTCGGGATAAGGTCTTCCTGACCCGATTTCGACCCGGTTTTATTTCAGTTTTATTTTTTAACAGAAAAAAAAAAGATATTTCAAAGAACCCTTCAGAGGTCTTCCAAATAACACTTCAGAGCTGCAGAGTATGATCCAGGAACTTGCTGAGAAGTATAAAGAAATGGGATTAACACGTTAGTAAAATCATGCAATGCATTGATTATAAAACGCTTTCCAACATACCAGAAATCATTACTCAAGTTATGAGGATAATGGCTGTGGAATAAATCTCGGTTTTGTGCCCTGACCTTTCATCCCATTTCGATGATATTTAACAGAACCAGTTCAGTATACCTCCGAAATAACATGATAAAGTTTTCTCGCAATGGAAGCATTTTTGCGTAAGTTATGATGCATAAGGGCAATGGAATAGATTCCGCTCCTGTGTCCTAACCTCTGTCCCCATTTCGCCCATTTTCAATAGGATTCGTCACCAGACAGGCCTCTACAACATACTAACATTTCATGCAAATCGAATAATTTTTAAGTAAATTATGACGCATAATGGCGATGGAAGTGATTCCGCTCCTATGTCCTGACCTTTGACCCCATTTCGCCCATTTTCAATAGGATTTGCCCCCAAGTGGTAGGGGACAATAGGGTTTGTCCCTACCACATACTAATTTAATCGAAATCGAACCTTTTTTACGTTAGTTATGAAGCATAAGAGCTGTGGAATGGATCCCGCTCCTATGTCCTAACATTTGACCCCATTTCGTTCACTTTCAATAGGGTTCCTTCCTAGGTGATCCCCTTCCGCATACTAAAAGTTCATCGAAATCGAAAGTTTTTACGCGAGTTATCGTGCGGACGGACATATGCACACAACACGTGACGTAATGAGGCAGATGGGAATCGCGACTATCTGCTCGCAAGAGTTTGACGTCTTTTTTTTTTTTTTTTTGATTGGAGGTTTAACGACCACCGTGAGCAACTCAATGGGCTATAAGCAGTCGCCCGTCCCTAATTTAGCGTCACTGGTTCCAGGGAAGGGAGAGAACCAGTGCCGTAAGACAAACACACCGTCCATGCCTCACCGGGATTCGAACCCGGACCCCGTTCGGACGAATGATCAGAGGCCATCGCTTAGACCACTGCGCCACCGGGGCGGCGAGTTTGACGTCATAAAACTTTAATAAGATCCACACACAATGCGTGACGAAATGAGACAGATAGCGTGACCGCGCGCCAACATCTCAAGCGCGAGTTGTGATGCCATAAGATCGTCCCCAGGTGGTCCCCTACCACATAATAAAATTTCATCGAAATCGAACAATTTTTGCGCACGTTATGACGCAAAAAGGCAATGGAATGCATTCCGTTCCTATGTTCTGACCTTTGACCCCACCTCGCCCATTTTCAATAGGGTTCATTTCCAGGTGGTCCCTAGCAATATACTAAAATTTCATCGACATCGAACCATAATTACGAAAGTTATGACGCTTAAGGGCAATGGAATGGACCCCGCTCCTATGCCGTGACCTTTGACCCCATTTCCTCCATTTTCAATAGGGTTCGTCCCCAGGTGGTCCCCTACCACATACTAAAATTCCATCGAAATAGAACTATTTTTACGCGAGTTATCGTGCCGACAGACGGACGGACAAAGCTGGAGCATATACGCTTCTTCAACCTACGGTTGGAAAGCGTAACAAGTTTGTAAAATCATGCAATGCATAGAATATAATACGCTTTCCGACATACCAGAAATCATTACTCAAGTTATCGCTCAAATTATGAGAATAATGGCTATGGAATAAATCTCGGTCCTGTGCCCTGATCCTTGATCCCATATCGATGATATTCAACTGAAGCGGTTTGGTATACCTCCGAAATAACATGATAAAGTTTTGTCGCAATCGAAGCATTTTTACCTAAGTTGTGATGCATAAGGGCTATGGAATAGATCCCGCTCCTGTGTCCTAACCTTTGACCCCATTTCCAACACAATTCGTCTCCAGGCAAGCTCCTACAACATACTAACATTTCATCCAAATCGAAGCATTTTTACCAAAGTTATGACGCATATGGGCGATTGAAGTTATTCCGCTCCTAAGTCCTGACCTTTGACCCCATTTCGCCCATTTTCAATAGGGTTTGTGGCCAGGTGGTCCCCTACCACATACTAAAATTTCATCGAAATCGAACCTTTTTTACGTTAGTTATGACGCATAAGAGCAGTGGAATGGATTACGCTCCTATGTACTGACCTTTCACCACATTTCGTCCACTTTAAAGAAGGTTCCTTCCCAGGTGATACCCTACCAGATACTAAAATTTCATCGAAATCGAACGATTGTTACGCGAGTTATCGTGCGGATGGACATACGCACACAACGCGTGACGTAATGAAGCAGATGGGAATAGCGACCATCCATCTGCTCGCAAGAGTATGCCGTAATAAAACTTTAATAGGATCCACACACAACGCGTGACGTAATGAGACAGATGGCGTGACCGCGCGCCAACATTCTCAAACGCGAGATTGTGACGTCATAAGATTTCCAAGCATTGGAAACATTAATGGAACGACGCCATGACAGTAAAAACGTTATAATTCGGGGTGGTTATTTAACTCACTAAACGAATTCTCCTAAGTCGAGATCAAGCTAAATCGATTTCTAGTACCAGGAAACGGTAGGTTAACGACTTTCATCAAAATTATTAGAGCCGTTTTCAAAATAAAATGTACATACATACATACAACAAGAATTGCTACTTTAAGGTGGACGTCAAGTAATTATGCTTCTTATACTTCCAATGGAAAAACTTCTATACACATTTTCTTCACAATTAATGCGTTCCCAACAATGAAAATTTGAACATCGATTAAAATAGCTTCATTTCATAACTTGGAATACTTAATATTTTCTAAACCATAACCGTAATTATGCAATCTAACATTTATTTGTCCACTGACGTCATCAAAGTACAGGTCGTGCCATCTTTTTTCTGGTTTCAACACCACCAAAGGAAACGTTATTGTTTTTTAATATAATTATGGTTATGTTTTAGAAAATGTTAAGTATTCCAAGTTATAGTATGAAGTTATTTTAGCCGCCCCGGTGGCGCAGTGGTCTAAGCGATGGCCTCTGATCATTCGTCCGAACGGGGTCCGGGTTCGAATCCCGGTGAGGCATGGATGTTGTGTTTGTCTTACGGCACTGGCTCTCTCCCTTCCCTGGAACCAGTGACCCTAAATTAGGGACGGGCGACTGCTCATAGCCCATTGAGTTGCTCACGGTGGTCGTTAAACCTCCAATCAAAAAAAAAAAAAAAAAAAAAAAAAAAAAAAAAAGTTATTTTAATCGATGTTCAAATTTCCATCCTTGGGAACACATTAATTGTGAAGGAAATGTGTACAAAAAGTTTTCCATTGGAAATATAGGAAGCAAAATTACTTGACGTCCACCTTAACAGTGTGGGATAAGGGCGATGGAATGGATCCCGATTTTATGTCCTGACCTTTGATTCTATTTGTCCCATTTTCAATAGGGTTCCTCTCCAGGTGGTCCCCTACCACATACTAAAATTTCATCGAAATCGATCCATTTTTACGTGAGTTATCGTGCCGACAGACGGACGGAAAAAGCTGGAGCATATACGCTTCTTCAACCCATGGCTGGAAAGCGTAAAAAAATGAACTTTCAGAAGACAAAACAGTGTTTTACAAGGAATGAAGATCCATTGATGGGGAAAAGCAGGAGATAACCAATTTCTACATTTACCTTGGGCAGCAGATATTAAGCGAGGGCCACATTGATGAAATTAATCGGCGTACAAAACTTGGTTGGAGAGCCTTTGGAAGAAACAGTACAATTTTTAAGAGCAATATGCCATTATGTCTTAAAAGAAGCATGTTTAATCAATGCATTCTTCCAATGCTTACGTACGGAGCAGATACATACGGACCTTAACTTTCAAAACAAAAACAAAAAAAAGCAAAAACACGAAGATTACGCAATTGAAAGATGCATGAAAAGATGCATTCTTGGTGTAACCAAGAAACATAAGAAGAGGAGCTCGTGGATAAGGATAAGTACAAGAGTGGAAGACATCATCATCAGAGTGGCGTATCTATCCCCCCGCAGCTGCAGGGGGGGGCGAAGGTAACCAAGGGGCGTATTGTAGCTTCCAGTTATAGTTTTTTTTTAAAAAATTCGAACACGCACAAAGACAAACAAACACATAATCATATTTTCTTTTAAGGTGCATTTAGCTTTGTCTAAATAAATGTCAAGTTTCACATTTAAAGCACTGGATGTCCTACAGATTGAAGCTATTTGGCCATTTGGCTGCGGTTTGTCATACGATCGTTCTCCAATCGGCGCTTCTGAGGAAAAGCGCAAGGCTTCATGGGAATTCCCCATGGGGGATATAGGGAAAGTCAGTCAGTCACCTAGGATTACGTACACGACAGGCGCCAACGTTTATTCACAGCAGCCGCGGATTTGCCATGCACAAGGTGTGATTTCTTTAAGTGTTTTATTTTGGTTTTGCACAAAGCAATTACATGTATTGTTAAATCTATTACTTAAAAAGTTAAAACTACAGAGCTCTAGGTGCCAGCATTACTTTTCCAGATGCTGTCCCTGACTTCTGACCCCCCCTCCCCCAGCGAAAAACGCATCCTTCCTCATGCTTGAAATCCTGGGAAAATTACTGCGCTAAGGGGCTCTAAAGTAAATTTGGGGGGGGGGGGGGGCGCACGTTGGACTAGTTACGCCACTGGATCAGAGTAAAACCTCTGAAATGGCAATAGGCTGGACATATTGCCATGAGAACGGACAATCGATGAACAACCGAAATTTTAGACTGGATTCCAAGTGGCGGGAAAAGACCCAGAAGAAGACCATGTGGGAGATGGGTGGATGGAATAGACTGACCCAAAACAGTCCGTTGTGGAAGAAATTTGGGGAGACCTTCGTCCAGCAGTAGATTGATAATGACTGATAATAATGATATATTCGAATTTATAACTCAAAGCAGATTTGTCCTGGTCGGGTCCAATTATGTGACGTCCGGGTCCAAAATTTTTGACCCGTTCCCAACTCTGCTCATTACAACCGTTTTTCTGTGGAACCAATTTCAAAACCCAAAGTGCTAATGCTGACTTTCTCCTATTGAACGACCACTCACCTGTTCTTAAAGACCCCCTTTGTGTAAGGACCACTGCACAAAAACTGCTTTGTCCGGATTACCATTCGCGCTGAAAATTTTTTTCTATACCCTGGCACCATGAAACAAATTAGGGATATGTGAATAGAGGGGGTCACTTTAAATAACTAGGAAGTTTCGTCCTGCACGGAAGTGAGTGGAGGGTGATGAAGGAGATCTCGCGATGACAGGCAATTCTAATGGCTTACGTAGTAACATAAAGAAAGAGAGAGTCTCCACACCTCCTTCAAAGGCTGAAAAAGGGAGTGATGGCTTACTCATCTTTACTTCACTTGCGGGGGAGACAGAGGACACTTAAAAGGGATGACTGTCCTGAAGGGGGGAAAATCAAGAAACTATTCTGTGAGCTAAAGGAAAACTTATAAAAAATCATGCTGGAAAAAATATTGTTAAACTTAAGCAGATGACATGACATTCGTTTTTCAAATGAATATTTTTAGATTACCGTCATAGGTACCTTCCAAATGTGTAACATATACAGTACTTTAAATAAACTGGAATGCATCATGTTTGTGATGTAGTAATTCACAGTACGTAATTTATAAAAGTTATTCAGTAGTTTACAAAGGTTTAACTTCAAACCTGTCCATTGAGTGTGCCATTAAAACCTTCCCCTATTTAGCGACCATCCCGGAGGAGCAGATAAATCATGAACTGGAATACGCGATTACACCATACAATACAAATTTTGATGATGTGAATCCGTTTATTGGTGTAAACATGACAACGATGGTAAGTCAGATAATATACGAAAACTTGAAAATTTCGTCGTCCTAGAGCGGGAATCGAACCCACGTCTCCCAGATAGCGCTCGGATATGCTAACCACTACACCCCCAGCACGACCAAGTTTCCAATTAATTGAATATAACCATCACAGGATTCGCTAGTCGAAGCAACCGGCGTTCATGTTTAGCGAATCTGCAGGTTAAGAATCCTCTCCCATGATTGCCCGGAGGAGCAGATAAATCATGAATGAAACACGGGATAACACCATACAATACAAGTTTTGAAAACAAAAAAACGGATTGTCATCTTCAAAATTTGCATTGTATGGTGTAATCCCGTATTCCATTCATGATCCATTCATCAACCAGCAGTGGTTGCCTTAGAGGGGTTTCATTGTACACTTATGCATAAATACTCGGTCACCATTCTTCCTCGTTGGGAAATTTCGGAACATACAAGTGCGTCAAAGAATTTTTAAGACTGGCGCTAGATTTCAGCCTACGGTGGCGCCACCAGTGTAATCGCGAATGCGTTATAAACCGTGACCATCTTCTTGCTTTCTGCCAAAAGTACTGCGCAGTTGTTAAAGTAACTCAAACGAAACGGGCGTTCATTAGGGAAGTAAAATTTTTTTCATGTTTAATTATTAAGATGGAACAAAGGGCTGTTATTAAATTTAACGCAAAACTTGGTAAAAGTGCCTCGGAAACGTACCAAATGATGATACACGTGTACGGTGAGTTTTGTTTAAGTAGATCAAATGTTTTCCTGTGGCACAAACGTTTTTGGACGGAAGAGAGACGCTAGAAGATGATCAGCATAGCTGAAGACCAAGTTCATCTAGGACACCTGAGATTATTGAAAAAGTGCGTGATTTCGTGGCAAACAATCGATGTGCATCACTAAGAGTGATGGAAGAGTCTTTAAACATCAACAAAGAAACGATTCGAACCATTCTGCATGAAGATTTGGGCAAAACAAAAGTCTGTGCTAAATTTGTTCCACACACCTTAAATAATGAACAAAAATCAAGGAGAAGTGCACATTGCAGAAACATCATTTCAGCCGCTGAAAATGATCGAAACTTCTTAAAATCGATTGTTACTGGTGATGAAATATGGTGTCTTCAATATGATCCTAAAACAAAGCGAGAAAGTGCGGAACGGAAGTCAAAAACCTCGCCACAAGCCAAAACAACAAGAAAAGTTCCATCGAAAATCAAAACAACGCTCACTGCATTCTTCGATAGTAAGGGTATTTATTATCCACAAAGAATTTGTTCAAAGTGGACAAACAATTACTGGTGAGTTTTATTTAAATGTTTTGAGGCGTGTGATGGGCAGAATTCGTCGCATTCGTCCAGAATATCGAGATGAAAACAGTTGGTATTTGTTGCACGATAATGCACCCAGTCACGCCTCACTTCTTGTTCGTAGATTTTTGGCGAAAAATAACGTCTGTGTGCTGAATCATCCACCGTATTCGCCTGATTTAGCACCCTGCGACTTTACTTTGTTCCTAAAACTTAAAATGGCGTTAAAAGGGTGTTATTTTGATGATATTTCGACCATACAAACAGCTTCGACGCGTGCTTCGGAGGCAATTCCGCAAAGTGAACTGGAACGGGCATTCGAATCATTATTAAATCGCTGTAACAAATGTATTGAAGCCGGAGGGATTTATTTTGAATAACAAACCAGAACAAATTATAATTTCTTGTTTCTATTTCATTTTACATACTCAGTCTTAAAAATTCTTTGACGCACTCTGTATCTTAATTATAAATCTAGGAGTGTAGCACAGAGGTCAGCACGGGCCTGGCCCGGCCCTGCCTAGAAAGCCCTAGCACGACCGGGGCTTTTTTTTTTTTTTTTATCAATTCAGAAAAACATTCCCGCCTCGGGCACGACCTGGCTTGGTCTGTAACTTTGAACATTTTCCTGGTGCATTAAAAAGGTATTTTCTTCTCACAAAACGAAAACTGACTTGCTAAATAATCAGATGGCGAAGCATTGATTAATTACTGCTTAAACCGAATGTCGGACTGTACGATGAGAGTCTGAACGGAACGGTTTATTTCTTTTGAGGTTGAAATCAAATTTCCGTTTTCACTTCGTTAGCTTTAGCGACTAAAACACGGGGCATTCTTTTCTTTTTAGAGATACGTTTACTTTACCTGAGAGTTATCAGCTTCTCAAAACCAAAACGGACTTCTGGCGTCATATTGTTGCTACAGCAGAGATGAGTATGTTCGAAGTATTTTTTACATGCTTGGATATCAAGGACTACCTTGTTTGTGCTAAAGTGCAGAGACAGGTTTTTAATTGTAAAACGTAACTTTCGGAAAAAGAAACGATGCACTTAACATAATATCTATGTTACGGTGAATTCCGAAATAGGTACCTCATGCGCATACATTTCTCAGTGCTCTTAAAAAATTTTGTGTGTGTGTGTGTATATATATATTCATTCATTTTCCCATTTTGAAAATGTATTTTCTTGCATTTTAGAACTTCCTTTGTGAACAAAGTGTCGCGGGACACTGAAAAGTGCTTCGCGAGCAACGGGTTGAAGAGCCTTGCTCTAAAAGAATAATTGCGTAATTCCAAATAAATGACGGAGAACGCTTGATGACAGTATAAAACGGGTCGGGCAGGGCCGTAAATTGGAAATTCTGAGCAAGGCCGGGTCTCAATCTGGAATTTTTGAGCCGGGCTGGACCGTAAACTGGAAATTCTAAGAGGGGCCGAGCCGTAAACTGAAAATTATGAACCGGGCCGGGGCGTAAACTGGAAATTCTGAGCCGAGCCAGGCCGTAAACTAGAAAATCTGAGGCGGACCTGGCCGTAAACTGGAAATTCTGAGCCGAGCAGGGCCGTTAGCTGGAAATTCTGAGGCGGAACGGGCCGTAAACTGGAAATTCTGGGCAGGATCGTGAACTGGAAATTCTGAGCGGGGCTGGGCCGTAAACTATAAATTCTGAGCAGGGCCAGGTCGTAAACTGAAATTTCTGAGCCGGGACGCACCGTAATTTAAAAATTCTTAGGCGGATCGGGCCGTAAACTAGAAATTCTGAGGCGGACTAGACCATAAACTGGAAATTCTGAGCCGAGCAGGGCCGTTAGCTGGAAATTCTGAGGCGGAACGGGCCGTAAACTGGAAATTCTGGGCAGGATCGTGAACTGGAAATTCTGAGCGGGGCTGGGCCGTAAACTATAAATTCTGAGCAGGGCCAGGTCGTAAACTGAAATTTCTGAGCCGGGACGCACCGTAATTTAAAAATTCTTAGGCGGATCGGGCCGTAAACTAGAAATTCTGAGGCGGACTAGACCATAAACTGGAAATTCTGAGCCGAGCCGGACCGGGCCGTAAACTGGAAATTCTAAGCGAGGTGGGTCGTGCCAGCCTGTCCAAATTAATGCTTATTTAGACCTCTACTGTAACGGGCCTAAAATGCATGAACTGGTAAAAAATGTCAAATTTTGATTATTTGCGTTAATTTGAACTTTAATTTGACCTTCACCAAACAGTCTTTAACACATTTTGCCAATTTTTCATAATAAACAATATCCTGTTATTTACTTAATTCTGTGGGACGCATTTTTGTAGGTTATATGTATACAGTCAGGTGTCAAAAAAAAAAAAAAAAAAAAACTGGGAAGGGCGCTACCATTCCCATTACATTCCACTACACCCATGCAATTAAAGGTGTCGTTTGCAAACGACTTAGATATAGACAGGCAGATATCTCCGCAAACTCAGGTAGGAGCATTCTCAGTTCAGATGGCAGCTCATCAGGATTTAACCGATTTCGAACGAAAGCAGTACGAAAGTCGGCTCCCGGGAGATGGACCACTTCATCTCGGAAATTACCACGTAATTTGCATTTACACGGTCAACAATTTCAAGGGTGTATCTGGACTAGACAAAATCATAGAAACGTCGGGAGTGCGTGAACGGTATGTCCGTAGAAAAGCCCTGGACGAATGTGATAGCGGCGTCTGGCAAGCATCGTAACATCCGCCCGGGATGCAACACTACCGAGAATCACAGCGCGATTCAGTGCTGGGAACAGTAGTTAATATTATAAGCGTTCAGACAGTATAACGTTCGCTATGTTCCCTGGGATTCCAGAGCCGACGGCCCACCTGGGTGCCTCTGCTGACCTGACAACACAAGACTGTGCGCCTCGCCTGGGTTTAGGAACACCTCCATTGAACGTAAGATGACTGAAACCGTGTATCCTGGTCCGACGATTCGCGGTACAAACTGTTTCCAAAGGAGGCCCGACTCTGGGTGTGGCGACAACTCCAGTAGACAATGGATCCCGCGTGTCTACGAGGAACAGTGCAGGTCGGCGGTGGATCTGTTATGGTGTGGGGTGTTTTCAGCTGGCACGCGTTACGACCCCTCATATTTCTGACGATCGCTTTGACCAGTGAAGTCTACAGAACCATCCTTGGGAATTATTTGCACCCGTTCACGTCATGCAACCACTCAGACCTCTTTCACGCGACAATGCGCCACCGCACACGTCCCACAGTAGCCCGATCATGGCTGGAGGAACATTCCACGGACTTTGGTATTCTGACTTGGCCCCTTCGACTACCAAAAGGGCCGAAGAGACCAAGTGTGATGCGATGGTGTTCAACGTGTCGTCAATGTCAGGAATCCTCCACCGGCGAATATTATGGAATTGTAGGACGCTCTTCAGGAAGCAGGGTGTGTACTGTCTCCACGGTACTACAGAGAGCTCGTGGAGTCCATGTCCCGTCGCACTGCTGCCGTTATCCTATATCGTGAGGAGGACTTACGAAGTATTGCAGAGGTATCCCAGTTTTTTGGCACTTTAGTGTAATTCTGTATTACAATATGCGTTTTTTTTTGTGTATGAATGCCTCGTAAACGGCTCATATGAAATCACAACTCGATGTCCGAAACTCTGAGCCTAATTCTCTGGGAGACGCAATCTCACTGGTTATCCATCTAGACGATGTCTCACCAAGGTCGTCGTAATAGAATAAACACTCAAAAGTATAAGGTTAAATAGAAATATACGTCACAATCTGCAATATATGAATTAATATGTACTCTCTTAACTCTCTCGCTATATTCAATGTTTACATTATGAGCTGCCCTGACTCACTGTCAGTGTTGCCAAATTGGAAAAACTCTTCGGAGAAGTAACATGTCTTTCAGTGGGAAAACATTAAAAGAGGAGAAACCCAATTTACTCAAGAGAACAAACTCAAGGTTATTTAGAAGTATGCGTCCGAAGTAATTTTTTTTATTATCAGCTAGCTAAACTGTACCCGGCATTCCTGGTGTAACCGTTAAAAATGCAGTCTGTATATTCTGATTGATAATGAGAACCTGTACACCAACTACGCACAAAATAAGAAAACTATACTAGTATGCAATTTATTGGCGCAAAAATATAAATATACGTTGCTGACCTTTCGCACATCAACCAGATAGGTTTTTTAAAGAAGGTACACAGAAAACTGTTATCTGAATAATAGAACACTTTGACAATTCGAACGCGGTGACTTGACTAGACAATACAGAAATAGATGCAAATATAGTTATCATTCAAAGATACGATGGGTCACGTTGGTTGAGAACTTGACATTCGAACGCGCTGACTTGACAAATAGAACGCCAACGTGACACTACCGTATCTTGACAATTAGAGCACTTTGACAATTCGAACGCGGTTACTTGACCAGACAATACATAAATCGATGCAAATGTAATTATCATTCAACGATACGATGGGTCCCTTTGGTTGAACACTTGACTTTCGGAACGCGCTGACTTGACAAATAGAACGCCAACGTGACCCCATCGTGTCTTGACAATTCGAACGCGGCGGCTTGACTAGACAATACAGAAATAGATGCGAATGTAGTTATCATTCAAAGATACGATGGGTCACGTTGGTTGAGAACTTGACATTCGAACGCGCTGACTTGACAAATAGAACGCCAACGTGACACCACCGTATCTTGACAATTAGAGCATTTTGACAATTCGAACGCGGTTACTTGACCAGACAATACATAAATCGATGCAAATGTAATTATCATTCAACGATACGATGGGTCCCTTTGGTTGAACACTTGACATTCGAACGCGCTGACTTGACAAATAGAACGCCAACGTGACCCCATCGTGTCTTGACAATTCGAACGCGGCGGCTTGACTAGACAATACAGAAATAGATGCGAATGTAGTTATCATTCAAAGATACGATGGGTCACGTTGGTTGAGAACTTGACATTCGAACGCGCTGACTTGACAAATAGAACGCCAACGTGACACCACCGTATCTTGACAATTAGAGCACTTTGACAATTCGAACGCGGTTACTTGACCAGACAATACATAAATCGATGCAAATGTAATTATCATTCAAAGATACGATGGGTCCCTTTGGTTGAGAACTTGACATTCGAACGCGCTGACTTGACAAATAGAACGCCAACGTGACCCCATCGTGTCTTGACAGTTAGAACACTTTGACAATTCGAACGCGGTGGCTTGACTAGACAATACAGAAGTAGATGCGAATGTAATAATCATTGAAAGACGATAGGTCACGTTGGTTGGGCATCTTGGAAAGATATCGGTGTTATTTGAAGCACTGGTTCCAAATTCGTGTTAATTCTAGAGAGACGCTATCTTTGGAAGATTCGCTGTCGGTAATGATCTCCAAGGTTTGTCGAATGGCTGCAGATTTAAGGTTGGAATAGGTAGCTAATTTCTTTTATATCACTCCATACAGGAGTAGCGGACTTGAATTTGACTACTCTGGATAGGGCCGTATTTATCATACTTTATGTCTCTTTTATGCTTGCCGATCTTAATTCTATTACAATATCCTGACGGCTTCAGATGGTAATACACTATTTGGACAAAAGTGATTTGACACTGTACGTAAATAGAAAATAAGTATTTCATTTACATCAGTAGCAAGTAGGTCCTCTATCTTCAGATAATACAGCAGCCACCCGTCGAGGTAACAGTCCACAAGTCCGTGGAGTACGGAGAGCGGAATGTTCCTCCATTTCGTCTTTAGTCCATCGACCAACTCTGTCAATGAAGAAGGCCGTGTTGGTCACCCGTTGTCCAAGTTCATCCCATAGGTGTTCAGTGGGATTGAGCTTCGGGCTCGGAGCAGGCCAGTTCGTCTGGGATACCTGATTTTCCTCATACCACTCTAGTGTAGCCCTGGAAACATGACAAGTGTCATCCTGGAAGAAAGAGTCGTCCTGTTAGTAGAACTGTCACAACGCTGGGAGCTTTGAGTTACTCAGGATATCTCTGTGCAGCACAAAGTTCATGTGACCATAAATGACAATCGGTGGACCTACATCGTACCATCTGAAACAACCCCATACCATAATTCCATCGCATCAGTGCTTCAGAGTCGACACTGTACCCTCCGGAAGCAGACGTTCTCCGGGCAATCACCTAATCCAGACACGTGCATTCGATCGGATAATGTGAAGTGGCATTCGTCTCACCATAACACCTGCCGCCATTATTCCAATGTCCAATTTTTGTGCTGCTGACACCATCGTAGCCGAGTGGTTTTATTGCTAGGCCATGGTATATGAGTGCATGGGCGTCTCTTTAGAAGTGTCCTGGTGGAGACCATAACATCTGTGGCCATCTGGAACTCATGTACTATGGCGTGCATTTGTCGGTACCTGTTTTTTCGGATCTTCCTCTGAAGCACCCACCGATCCCTGGGTTGCCGTTTCGTGGGTTTTCCAGGGTTGATGACAAAGGCCACAGTCGATTTAACGACCTGTCTGACATCAGCAATGCTTCGTATGTTCATACCTCCAATTGAGCAGCCTCTCGTAACGACCTTTTCAAACTCGGAGAGCTTTCTCCTGCTAGCCGTTTTATCAGAGATTTGATATGAACGATACGATACGATATTTGAAGAAGTTTTAGGAAGGGAGTGTCTGAACCCAGGTCTAAAACTACCCTTAGAAATAGGAGATCTGAGTAAGAGAACTCAATAGGAAATACAAACAGAAAAATGTAGTTCAAGGAGAGGGTGATCCGTGACACCAGTCCGTGTGGAAGGGGTGCAAAGGGAACGAAGCACCGCACAACATCACAGAGAACCACAACACCACCCTGCCGCCGACTCACCAGGGAGGGAAATTGATATGAACGTACTCCCGTTGTCCTTTTTATACCTTACTGAGCACCTGCCTGCTGCGGAAGCACACAATTGCGCATGATTGGGGGTGTTCAATCACTTTTATCCTCATAGTGTGCGTTGGAATGACTAAACTCTCGTTTAGAATTAGGATCAACGAGCATAAAAGAGATGTACGTGCCACTTTTGAAGATGAGTTTAAGCTATCAAATGCGTCATTTATCTGCCCTTAAAGGAATGTTAGCGTTTGCATTGTCTTCTTAACTGCTCTCTGATCCAACCGTTCCCGTTCCGATATGATACGGTACAGTCAGCTACTTAACAGTATTTTTGGCATGCATGTGCACATCAACAGATGAGGCAGAAACGGCATTCGTAATTGATAGCTCATGTCTTCAACAACTGCTTATGTTTTCCTTTGCAGACTCTGTAGGTATCTAATAAAATATCATTACGTGCACATCTCGTCACATGTCATCTGTTATTTCCCGGCAATATCTCCCAGCATGATTAATTCCTACCGGCGCGGTTTTGGCGACGATAATTATTATCATTATTTTTATTATTACGACTATTGACTTTACTTTTACATTCCAGGCGAAACAAAACCAGACAGCAGTTATTATCCCAAGGCATTCATCCGTTTTGAGCTGAAGGGTTGATAAAAACAACGCACCCAGCAACGCGGCAGCCATTAAAGACAAAAGTTGTTGAAGCTCCATTTTCTCTGTTTGCAAAACAAAGACAAAGGAATTTTGCGAAAACCTTATCTTGAGGCTTTGTTGATTCCGCTCGTGGTCCGGATTTTATTAGGAAAGACAAAAATTCTAGCGCGCGGAGGAAGAGATGGAAAGCGCCAATGCGAGGAGCCGAAAAAAGAGAAGAGCAAACATGTAGAACAAACAGACCGACCTGTCTTTGTTGTAAATATTTCCGGCGCTCCGCCATTAAGACAAATGACACTTTTCATCATTCATGCCTCGTTTGATAAACAACGCACGAATAAATGCCGAGAATTTTTTCTTTTTTTTTTTTGCGTTACCAGTTCCTTTATTCTTTTAGAACTTTAAAACGAATTCTCTCTCTCGCTCTCTCTTACCTGACTGTTTCCTTCTGTTTGCGTTTAAAGGAAGGCAGTACGTTATAACAATAGTTTTTAATTCAAATAAAGGGAACTTGCATTAAACACGTATTTTTATCTCAAGGAAAACTGTTATGCTAGTTTCTGCCAAAATACGATTATGACTGTTTCGTTCTTAGAGTATTAAACTACTGATTGCGACTTTACGATTTTGATATCAAAGGATGTCCTAATTTACATTAGGGTGGTGAACTGAGGAGTTTTGGGAGCCACACAAGTAACTTTGTCTCCTGGAGCTACACTTGAACAGTTTCTTGTTGCGGTTTTGCGTTGTCGATGTGTTAAGCATTTCTTTTTAATTGCTGCAGAAAGGAATTTCTTACAGAAAGAGGAAAATCTTTGTACCAACTAGGAAGCGTTCAATGTTTAACAGATATAACATTTTTCACAGACAGTAGAGAGTTGTGACCAATAGTGGATTGGATTCAACGGGAAGGGGACCCCATTCTTAAACGGACTTTTCCTTTTAAAATGGCCAAGATCGTAAATAATTAATGTATTTATTTTTGGGGAATTATAGTAATAAATGCACAGATTTTGGTAAAGGCTTTTTATAACGAGTAAAATGTGCTGCAAATTTTATAACGATTAAAATGTGCTGTAAATTTGGAGATAAAATGTTCTGTTCAGAGAGGGAGAGAGAGAGAGAGAGAGAAAGAGAGAAAGAACAGGAAAAAAACAACAACTACAGTTTCAGAAAACGAGGAAGCTCAGAACGGCTAGATTTTTTTTAAATTGGGGGTTTAATGACCACAGTGAGCAAATCGATGGGCTATATAAGCAGGATCCCAACCCTAATTTAGGGCTACTGGTTCCAGGGAAGGGAGAGAGCCAGTGCCGTAAGACAAACACAACATCCATGCCTCACGGGATTCGAACTCAGACCCCCATCTTGGACAAATGGTCAGAAGCCAGCGTTCAGACCCGTGCAAAAAGGGATCTTAACTGATACTACATATGAAATTTCAATGGGTGTACTTTTTTTTTTTTTTTTTATGCAACATTTCCACAAAATTACAAAATAAAATCGCCAGTAAGACAGTAAATGGCAAAGCAATGACTTGATAGTAAATGGATGTTTCTTTCAAAAGACGTGAGAATTGTGCATTGTGAAAAAAAACCAAATATTTTAAATAGGAATCACCGGTCATAGTACTTAGGAATGATTCGATGATAAAAGCTGAATATTTTTTCTGTTAAATTAGCAGCCCGAATGAAAGGCTCAACTTTATTTTGAAAGATTTTCTATCCGGACTTTATATTAAAAAAAAAACATGGAGCTCGTCTCCTTGGAAAGCAAGCAACCGGGAAAATAGCCTAGTTTTCCAGTTATTTTTTCTACTTTATGATTTAAAAACTTTGGGCCATATTGTTTTTATTAGAAAAGTATCTTACAAAGCAGTGCAATACCAGGGAAAGGCAACCCTGTTAGTTCGTGGGAGTGTTCATTCCACAACGTCTCTCTTCGATCTCTGTTTTTTAATTTTTTAGACTAGAACCCCCCCCCCTCCATCCCAAAGAGAGCTTTTGGATTCGACCCTGGTCGCGACCACTTCGATGGTGTTACTATTACTATCTATCATCCTACAATAGGGAGTACAAGAGGTAATAAATGCATGATGATAAATGCCATTAAAAATATAATTCATTGTCAAATTAAGCGTTTTTAATCAGTAAAGCTGAGTTTCTTTCGTTCGCGAGATTTTTTCTATACGCTGCTTCTCTGGTACGTTTTGTTTCCTTGGCACCTAAGCACAAATATACATAATTTTTATTTTCCAAAACTTGTCTTCAGAACTGGGTTAGTAGGACTTTCTTTAAGGAAATCATATATCAAAAGTATTTATATTAATTTAGAAAACTCTGTATTTCGACAAAAAGTTCAAAGATGTTCCTACACATGTACAGAAAATATATTTCACGGGCTTTCCAGGAGCTCATCGAACAATTCCATTTGCTCCATATTTTGCAAAATGGGGTGAGATTTCAGATGCATTTAGAATTCTTATGAAATCCTATGGGTTCTACTGTTACAATGTTCTTCAGTGTGTGTTACATCTCATCTTCAATGAAGTGGAAACATTTCCCGTTATCGAAACTTCTGTTGGATCTTACTTACCTTTACAGGCTGATGTGGCCGCGGCACCAGGTGAAGTATCGCCTGCAGTGAAGCACCCGATATCTCCACCGAAAAAAAATAACATCTAAATAAAATAAAAACACTAAAGAAAATTTTGTCAAAATTTTGCTCTCCTCCTCTGCTGCTAGGGGCTAGCAAGGAGTTTTCCTACTTGCGTTGACAACCGAAAATTATGCAACAACAAATTATCTGATTCCAATAATTAATAATGACCTCCCATAATTAATTATAACACATTAATTATTAACTTCCCGCAAAACCCGTACCGCGATTGGGCGTGATGCCTGGATTTAACTCCAGCACGTCCCAATCTACCGAAAATCACAGCAACGCACACACACACTCGAAAAGATACCCAACGCTCATTTCACGTACGCTTGACATTTAATATCCAACGTTATATTATATACACTGCCACCTTTATCCATGATGTGGCACAAAAATCTGCTGAGATGAATGTATGGTGGGCTGCTCTATCGGCAGCTTAATTATGCACAATGATTTAAACACTTTATCACTGATTAAACGATGACACTGATTTAACTAACTCTGATTTAACAATTAACACTGATTCAAACACTGTTCACTGATTAAATTCTAGTATGCACAATAAACAAATAGAGCGAAGGAAACATGTGAGAGATGACCCAAAACATTTAAATACACACTTTAGAAAACTATAATTGAGTACGAGCGTGGGTACCAGCAATTAAAATGATACCGTAATTATCATGACTGCCGCAGTTTAATTATAAGCTACGTATATATCTATACTATTACACACACCTGCATAGGCTTGATGCCAAATTAGCAGGGAAGAGCTCTTAAAACTTATGGCCATAACACAAATAAAAATCACGAATAAAATGTGTTGGAGGCCTCCGCTGTCGTGCGTATTCATTTTTTCAGGGGACAGAGTTCTATATGCTGTTCACTGTCCGACGGCACTTGTACGTCGTGAGCAAATGTTCATGTAAAGATAACATACCTTGGCAACCGTTGTCTGAGGTCCTCAGCGCAGAGAAGTGGCAAGAAATGTCCTGCCTTTTGTCTATGTAGACCGCCTAGGCAAAAGTGCACTAATGTCGACCTAGTATCGGTCGAGAAGTCCAAAGGACTGAGATGTCCTCGTTTAAGAGGGGATCATTCATAGCCCTCCTTACGTGCTTCTCTGCTTCTTTTTCCGAGCTCTCCCAGCGGTCAGCTCTCAGGCCTAGGTTCCATGCAGCTCGCTGGTGCTGTTCTCGTGCGTGTGTCTGGCTTTGCCACCGTCCTGAGAATGCCCTGCCGCTTGTTTTTCTCTTCTGCTCGTTTCTCTCCTCTTTGTCCTGTCACAGGGCTTCTCTTAGCCACTTGAAAAGGGATTTATCACCTTGTTTTCAACTGTGGGTGATAGTCGGTTCCCCTTATCCCGTTCACTTCGGAGAAAAAACTGCAACCACCGAATGTCTCTTGGCTTGCAGAGGGACTTTTGGGGGGAGTTTTGCAGTCTTTCGTTAGTTGAAAATGCACACGACTGTTGCTATGAGTCCGAAATAGAGATGGTCTGTTGCCATGTGGCCTTTCACAATTCTCGTTTGCCAGAAGGCTACGAATTATGCACTTATCAAATACTGAACAAATTTTAACAATGGCAGTGATGAACAAATTAGAGGATCAATTACCGTAATTAATTATAACTATGAGTGCTGCCTTGCAGTTACATCGAAACACAAATTTACCGCATAAATGAAATATAAAAATTTTCCACAAGTTAGGCTGCACCCTATAACAATCCTTCTACCTTCCAAAGAAAAAAAATATGAATGTATTTTTTTTTCTCATTGAAGAATGGAAAATTTTGAATATGGATATCTCCCTCTTTCCTATATTCCATGACATGTCTAATTCCGGATTTTAGACACATCAAGGGTAATGGGAAAGTATCGATAACATCTCTGATCCATTCATCATTGCCCATAACAAGAAAAGAATATAAACATAAGTTACACAGGTGAGAGCCAATGTGCGTCCGACCAAAACCCTTTTGACTCAACGTGCCTTTCCTCTTATCTAAGTCTGCACTTCTGCGCGGTCCTGAGTTTGGCTCGCGAAATCTTCTTCCTCCTCACAACTGTATATTTCTGTGCTATCACTATCCTCCTCGTCTGCAACCATTTCTTCGCTGGATTTTTCCTCTTCAGCCTCATGTCCAAAGCTGAGAGGTTTCCCCACTCTCCCCGTGCTCATCTCGGGGTCTCAACGACGCTCTCGTTATGATGGGGGGACTTTTTTCTTTGCTCCCCTCTGCGTTTCCTCCGTGAGCTGCCGCGTCCTTCAACATGGGAGCAGGCTGGGCCGCTGTCCCGGTCTCTTCCAACCCCTGACGTGTTTCCGATTCATGCGGCTGAAAACAGCGCGTATCCCTTGTGATCACCGGCCAAACGGGCGTCACCCAGTCCTCACCCTGCTCTGAGAACTCTTCTTCATGATGCCTTTCGTCTGCGGTTGGCATACCTATGCTCAACGAAATTTCTTCATCCCCCTTTTCATCTTGAAATTGCCCTGTGTCAAACACCCTTCTCTGTGGTGGTTTGAAAATCCTGTCTACGTGTGTGAGTCGAGTTCGTCTCATATCATTTACTGGGGCGATTTTAAAGTTCACTGGGATGTTTTCTCAATTACTCTGAAAGGTCCTATAGAAGGTTTTGCCAACTTTCGCGACCTTCTTTTGGATGCTGATGGGTCGTGCTGGTACACTATGTCTCCAATCTTGATCTGTTTGTCTACAGCCGACTTTGCTCGATATTCCCTGGAAGTTTGGGCTGCCTCTTCCAGATTATCCTTGACAATTTTATACGCTTCTTGCATCCTCGTGACTAAGCTCTCGGCATAGCTCTGGGATTCAGCGTAGTTAAAAGGGATTTCCTCATTCAACAACTGTCCTGGCATGTTCAGATCTCTTCCGAACATGAGAAAGTTGGGTGTTTCTTTAGTCGCACTGTGTGTCGCGCTTCTGTAGGACATGGCCACAAATTCTGTATACTTGTCCCAATCCTTTCCCTTAGGGGAACAATAAGTTGCTAAAGAGTGCATTATTGTCTGAATTTGTCTTTCGGCTTGTCCGTCTGTCTGTGCATGGTGTGGAGATGTATTCAGTTTTTTGATGCCAAACTTACGGTACAACTCGGTCATTAAATCGGACAAAAAATTTGTTCCTCTGTCCGTGAGTAACAGATGTGGGACACCGTGACGCGCTATCACGTTAGAAGCAAATTTTTCGGCAATTTCTGCAGATCGCATAGTCTTTAATGGAATCAGCTCGATGTACTTAGTGAATGAGTCGGTGACAACCAATAAATATTTATTTCCATCCTCTGTCAGTGGGAGAGGTCCAGCGATATCCATCGAAATTTTGGACCATGGGACAGATACAATTTCCGGGGTAATTAGACCCGCTTTTTGCTTCTTTTTGAAACCACGACGTTTCAGGCATTGTTCGCAACTCGCCGTGTAGTTCTTGATGTCTGAGAACATGTTAATCCAAAAGTATTTCTGTCTAATTCTCCCAAGTGTCTTTTCAAAACCGAAGTGACCGGCGCATAGTCCGTCATGTTCTGATTTCATCACTTCTGATTTTAACTTATCAGGTATCACTAACTGTTCTGCGATCAATTTCCGTGGGCTGTTTTTTGCTGGTAAGGCAAAATGAAATAAAAGGTCGTCTCTCATAAAATAGGTGTCAGTAATTTTGTCGACTGCTGAATAATCACGCCCTTCAAGACAATCAATTACTTCGGCTAATTTAGGATCTGTTCTTTGTGCTGATTTCAGAGTTTTGTTATTAAGTGGTACAACTGCGACTGTATCATTGGCTTCCACTGCTGCAATGTGCCTAGATAACACGTCGGCGTTTGTGTTTTTCTTTCCTGGTCGATATTGCACATCGAAGTTATACTCCGACAGACTAAGATTCCATCTGACCAGTCTAGAATTAGGAGTTTTCAAATTCATAAGCCACTTTAGAGGTCTATGGTCGGTAATAACCGTAAACTGCTGACCTACCAAATATTCGCGCCAATGGGTGATGGATGATACTATTGCCAGTGCTTCCTGTTCTGTCGTGCTGTAATTTTTCTCAGCTGGATTAAGTTTCCTGCTAAAGTAAGCGATGGGATGTCTGTGTCCTTCGTCATCCTCCTGCTCGAGAATACCGGCAATCGCTACTTTGGAGGCGTCTGTGGTGACGAAAAATTTCTTGCTGAAATCAGGAAATATTAATAATGGCTCATTCACTAATGCGTGTTTCAGCTCTTGAAAAGATTTCTCGCAGTGTTCGTCCCAAATGAATTTCACGTTTCTCCTAGTAAGGTTTGTTAGCGGTAAGGCAATGGACGAAAAATCTTTGATGTGACGCCTATAATATCCTGCCATTCCAAGGAATGCTCGAACATGTTTCACTTTCCGTGGAGTAGGAAATTCCCGAACAGCTTCCACGTTCTGTGGGTTAGGTCTTATGCCCTGACGATCTAAAAGGTGCCCTAGGTATGTCACTTCTTCCGCCAAAAATTCACACTTACTGGGCTTAATTTTTAGATGGTGCTTCCTTAATCTCTGAAAAATTAATTCCAATTTCTCAAGGTGTTCAGATAATGTCCTGGAGGCACACAAGATGTCATCCACATATACCAAAATGCCATCATCTCTTTTGTCCATAAATAGAGAATCAAGTGCTCTTTCAAATGTTGCCGGACTGTTGCAAAGTCCAAAAGGCAAGCGATTCCACTGGAAATGTCCGAATTCGCATGAGAAAGCAGTTTTATGCCTATCCTGTTCTCTAACTTTAATTTGGTGATAACCAGCCAAAAGGTCAATTTTTTGAAAAATACTTGCATCCATGTAGTAAGGATAAAGTTTGCTGGATTCTGGGAACAGGGTAGCTATCCTTTCGGGTAATTTCATTTAATTTTCGAAAATCAATACAGAAACGATAAGAGTTTCCGCGTCTCACGAGAACAATAGGAAAGCTGTAGGGACTATCTGATTTTGATATGATTCCTGCGTCAAGTAATTCGTTTACCTGAGCTTTTACTTCGGGTCTTAGGGCATGTGGTACAGTATACTGACGCAACTTAATAGGTTTATCATCCGTGAGATGAATTTCATGCTCTGTAAGATCCGTACCTTCTAAGTCTAAAGAATTCCGTGCAAAAACATCAGAATATTTCTGCAATAAATTTAGCATTTTCTCTCGTTCGCTAAATTCCAGGTGGTCTAATTTAAAATCTTCCACAGAGATTGGTTGAGATTTTCGGGATGTTCCTTGCGAACAACGCTTAATTTCCACTGGTTCTGCCTGAAAGAGTTTCGTATGTTTATTTAGCCAAATTGGTGAATCACTGTGGTTAGCCGCTCTTACATCATACAGTCCGCTTGCCGAAACATTATTAACTGACCGTGCTAAGAGTAACCTATTTCTGCGTGCTCTCGGTAATGGCTCGAACAAAATACTTCCTTCTGTTTTCCCCACTGAGGGTTTACTAAGCGCCACTTGGAGAAAAGTTTCGCTGTTGGGGGAATGCAAGTTTTACGAGTCAGTGCTGCTATCCTGGGGTGTCTGTTGGAAACATCATTACCTCTCCGCTCCTGTGGGGTGGGTGGCTGAGATGGGGGTCAGGGAAGTGAAGCTGGTTTGTATCTGCTTCGAACGTAAGACGGTGGTTTCGTAAAGCATCTATTCCCAACAAATCTGAGTAATTTTGACTCAGGGGATTTTTTGTCACAAATGCCTTGACCCATATGTCTCTTCCCTTAATTCGCAGATTTACCTCGTAGCAACCCAGCGTTTGAATCACTTCTCCTGTGATGCTTTTGATTTTTACATTTAAATCAACAGATTTTAACTTTCTGCGAAATTTTAATCTACGATAAGCATCGTTAGCTAATAAAGTGACTGATGACCCTGTGTCAATTAGCACTTTAATTTTATCCCCATCCAGATCCGCATTAATGATTGGTAAATCATTCCCATTTTTCATAGACACGTACCGCACTTTAGAGGGTTTTAAATATTTCTGAGCCGCACTACCTCTCACAGTTCGACTCCGATTCAGTTTAACTGTTTGTTCTTACGCTCGGGTCCTTGAGCACTAAACTTTCCTGTTGATTGATAATGAGTATCTCTGTCGTTGTTATTCCTAAACCTCTGTTTCGGTGTTGTTTCTGCCCTATCCCTATTTCGACCGTTATTCGGGCATAGCCTGATCACATGACCTTCCTGTCTGCATCCGTAGCACATAATCCTGTTGCTCCTGTACTGCGCTTGCTGGTTCTCAGCGCGCGAGCGATTTCGAGTACCCGATCCTCCGCGTTCATTATTATTTGCCCCATACTTTTGAACGAGTTCGAGTCCAGATGACTGAAACCTGGGTAACTGCAAACTTTCTTCCTCTCTGAAGTTTCTTTCTCGTCTCCGATTTTCGTTTTCCTGAAAATTTACGGCTAACTGACCCACTGATCTTTCCGTCGCTTCCATTCGTGCCATCATCTCTTCCAAAGTACGCGCTAATAAATCAGATCCTGGGTTTGTTTCCGATCTCTCTACTGCATTTACTGATGCTTTCTTACTCATGAGCGCCAAATTATCTTCTTCCTGAATTGCTGTGAGAATAGCAGCTTCTAGAGTTTCTGGGCACTTCGTTAAAACCCAGCGCCTGATAGATTCGGATAAACCAGATACAAACTGACACATCACTGTCTGATCCCTATGCTGCCTGATGTCTTCTGACATATCAGTTGTATGACCAAAATATTTTGCCGCTGCACTTTTGAGTCGCGTTGCATACTGTCTTACATCTTGTCCCGGCATTTGAACACAACTCATGAATTGTTTCATACGGGTAACAAGAGGTTCTTCCGCTTGGAAACGATCGATCACTAGACGTTTAAAATTTTCATAATTTCCTTCTAATCTCAGCTCATCACTATCTGACAAAAATTCTGCAGCCCTTTCCCTGAATTTCGACTTTACTACTGCCAATTTTGTTTGTTCGCTCCATCTCCCTACTGTAGCTACATTTTCTACATCTTGAAATGTTTGGCACGATATAGAGGATCTGTGCCTGTAAAATATCTGAGCATATTAATGCATCCTGCTATCTGTTCACCGCCGTACATTAACTTACCTGGAGCTGTCATTCTAGTCTCTGACACTCCTGCGATACTTGTTACTGAATTACTAGTTACCAGATCGGTTGATTCTCCTGTGGGAATGCTATGTTCCTCCCCATCATGATGATCAGAATCATCTGAGTCAGTAGGTTTGGTGTTCGGCTTCTCTCCTTTATTTGCCATATTTAAATACACTTAACCTAAGGCAGTCTTTTACACAAAAATGCTTAAGGCTTACAATACTTATGATATGCTAAAATATGCTCGTACTGAAATAAATTTGATATGGCAGTCAATTCGCAATATTCCGAACGTTTGTGTGTGTTGCTCTGGTTTGGAGGTACAAACAAGTAAGAATCCTGGTCACGGCACCAATTGTTGGATCTTACCTTTACAGGCTGATGTGGCCGTGGCACCAGGTGAAGTATCGCCTGCAGTGAAGCACCCGATATCTCCACCGAAAAAAAATAACATCTAAATAAAAATAAAAACACTAAAGAAAATTTTGTCAAAATTTTTGCTCTCCTCCTCTGCTGCTAGGGGCTAGCAAGGAGTTTTCCTACTTGCGTTGACAACCGAAAATTATGCAACAACAAATTATCTGATTCCAATAATTAATAATGACCTCCCATAATTAATTATAACACATTAATTATTAACTTCCCGCAAAACCCGTACCGCGATTGGGCGTGGATGCCTGGATTTAACTCCAGCACGTCCCAATCTACCGAAAATCACAGCAACGCACACACACTCGAAAAGATACCCAACGCTCATTTCACGTACGCTTGACATTTAATATCCAACGTTATATTATATACACTGCCACCTTTATCCATGATGTGGCACAAAAATCTGCTGAGATGAATGTATGGTGGGCTGCTCTATCGGCAGCTTAATTATGCACAATGATTTAAACACTTTATCACTGATTAAACGATGACACTGATTTAACTAACTCTGATTTAACAATTAACACTGATTCAAACACTGTTCACTGATTAAATTCTAGTATGCACAATAAACAAATAGAGCGAAGGAAACATGTGAGAGATGACCCAAAACATTTAAATACACACTTTAGAAAACTATAATTGAGTACGAGCGTGGGTACCAGCAATTAAAATGATACCGTAATTATCATGACTGCCGCAGTTTAATTATAAGCTACGTATATATCTATACTATTACACACACCTGCATAGGCTTGATGCCAAATTAGCAGGGAAGAGCTCTTAAAACTTATGGCCATAACACAAATAAAAATCACGAATAAAATGTGTTGGAGGCCTCCGCTGTCGTGCGTATTCATTTTTTCAGGGGACAGAGTTCTATATGCTGTTCACTGTCCGACGGCACTTGTACGTCGTGAGCAAATGTTCATGTAAAGATAACATACCTTGGCAACCGTTGTCTGAGGTCCTCAGCGCAGAGAAGTGGCAAGAAATGTCCTGCCTTTTTGTCTATGTAGACCGCCTCAGGCAAAAGTGCACTAATGTCGACCTAGTATCGGTCGAGAAGTCCAAAGGACTGAGATGTCCTCGTTTAAGAGGGGATCATTCATAGCCCTCCTTACGTGCTTCTCTGCTTCTTTTTCCGAGCTCTCCCAGCGGTCAGCTCTCAGGCCTAGGTTCCATGCAGCTCGCTGGTGCTGTTCTCGTGCGTGTGTCTGGCTTTGCCACCGTCCTGAGAATGCCCCGCCGCTTGTTTTTCTCTTCTGCTCGTTTCTCTCCTCTTTGTCCTGTCACAGGGCTTCTCTTAGCCACTTGAAAAGGGATTTATCACCTTGTTTTCAACTGTGGGTGATAGTCGGTTCCCCCTTATCCCGTTCACTTCGGAGAAAAACTGCAACCACCGAATGTCTCTTGGCTTGCAGAGGGACTTTGGGGGGAGTTTTGCAGTCTTTCGTTAGTTGAAAATGCACACGACTGTTGCTATGAGTCCGAAATAGAGATGGTCTGTTGCCATGTGGCCTTTCACAATTCTCGTTTGCCAGAAGGCTACGAATTATGCACTTATCAAATACTGAACAAATTTTAACAATGGCAGTGATGAACAAATTAGAGGATCAATTACCGTAATTAATTATAACTATGAGTGCTGCCTTGCAGTTACATCGAAACACAAATTTACCGCATAAATGAAATATAAAAATTTTCCACAAGTTAGGCTGCACCCTATAACACTTCTCTGTATAAAACTTATGAGAAGCAATGTGGAACTTTGCAAGATGTTCATGAAACACGACAGTTTTGTCAGGGTACTGAAGTATTGTCAGGGTACTGAAGTATTCCATAATCATCTATTCCCACGCAAACATTGGCATCAGACAAGATAGGTAGCAATCTCCGTCAGTGAGGAAAGCGCGTTCCAGAAGGAACGGCCATCTACGACTCACGGGAAGGTTTCCACATGTTGTTGTGACTCCTACTGCATACAACCGGTATATCACCAACCAAAGTAGCTAGAAATACGGCCCTCAAATATCTTGCACGGCAGCGTCACATGAACACATGAAATCACGTCTCCACAATCCATGGAAGGAAATGATGTCATCGCGAGCAGAGATGGAAACTGGCCGTGGGTCAGCGGGTCGACAGTTTCCTGAGGGTCAAACGGGTCGGGTCAAGGTGTTCCTGATCCGGTTTTATTTTCGTTTTATTTTTAAAAAGAAGTGTTTCAAAGAAAAATGCGTACAGTGAAATTTTGTGCTCGATACTGGTGCTAGCGGAGTGAAAAATGATTTGTCACGCAAAAAATATTGTCGTCTCTTTCTTAAAGCAACGAAGATCGCCCACGATACGGCGCATGCGCTCGATTCACCGATACCATATCGTAAAACGATACTTCCTTTACTTTTGTTTTTGGGGCACGAGAGCAAGATACAAGCAAACGCCTGCTTCTCTGGTGATTCAGTCTTTCATACCCCGTGTGTCACATTGTAAGACAGAGATACCTTTCACATTGCATCTTTTCCCATTGAACATTCAGAGGTTTTCGTTCGACCTGCTAACATCCCTTTCCATTGCATGTCGTGTTGAAATTAAAGCCTGATTTTTTAATATGGATGAATATAATATTAAGGACATCGGAAAAGGCGTCGAGGCCAACACATACGCGATTGTTAAAAACAGAAAGGGGAAGAGTGAATGACGGAAGTTGCTTTGGGTCATTAAGGAACCAGAATATGTTTCACCGCTGCACCAATTTACACAAGCTTGTGATGAGTTGAAAGTTTCCAAAATGCGAATTTTGATTTTATGAAAGTTCCTTCCTTCTGAGGGCCAGTGATGAAATCAACATCCACATTTTGGAAACTTTCAGCTCATTATAAACTTGTGAAAACTGGTGTTGTTGCGAAACATATTCTGAAGCTTGATATGTTATCTAGAAAACAGCAAAAACTGAAATTAAACATAACAACAAGTTACTTAATTCAAAAAGTTTGACTGTACCACCATCAAAATTAAGTGGAACAGCCTTAACAATATTGCGAAGGGACTTTTTACTATCACAGATGTGCTTGGAAATATGTGTAAAACAGTTATGTGAAAGACGACAGTTTCAACACTTTCTGTAAGTGAGTGAATTACACGTTCCTGTAATACATTTGTACTACAGTTTCCAGTATATATCATCATCATCATCATTGTCAACCATTATCAATCCACTGCTGGACGAAGGTCTCCCCAAGTTTCCTCCACAACGGTCTGTCTTGTGCCAGTCTCCTCCATGTCACCCCTGCATACTTTCGAATTTCATCCACCCATCTCCCATGTGGTCTTCTTCTGGGTCTTTTCCTGTCCCTTGGAATCCAATCTAAAATTTCGGCTGTCCATCGATGATCTGTCCTTCTGGCAGTATGTCCAGCCCATTGCCATTTCAGGGATTTAACTCTGATCATGATGTCTTCCACTCTTGTCATTTTTCGGATCCACGAGTTCCTCTTCTTATCTCTCCTGGTTACACCAAGCATGCACCTCTCCATGCTTCTTTGAGTTGTCTGCAGCCTTTGTATGTCTCTTTTAGTTAAGGTCCACGTCTCTGCACCATACGTAAGCACTGGAAGGATGCATTGATCAAACACTTTTCTTTTAAGACATAATGGCATACTGCTCTTGAAAATTATGCTGTTTCTTCCAAAAGCTCTCCAGGCAAGTTTTGTACGCCGATTAATTTCTTCACCAATGTGACCCTCACTTGATATCTGCTGTCCAAGATAAACGTACGTGTCTGTTATCTCCAGCTTTTCTCCATCAATCGATAAATCTTCATTTCTTGTAAAAGCATTGAACATCACTTTTGTCTTCTGAAAGTTCATTTTTAATCCCACTTCTTTACTCTTGTCAGCAAGTTCCTGGATCATACTCTGCAGCTCTGATGGGGTAGTTGCAAAAATGACTATGTCATCAGCAAAACGAAGGTGGGTTAGATAATCTCCATTAATCTTTATCCCCTTGTTTTCCCAGCTCAGCAACTGAAAAACACCCTCCAATGTGGCATTAAAGAGCTTCGGAGATATGGTGTCACCTTGTCTCACTCCCTTTCCAATTTTTACGTGTATTGTATTTTCAAACAGCCTAATCTTTGCACTTGCATTTTCATAGATGTTATTAATAATATTAATGTATGCATCTTCAATACCGCAGGTTTTCAGAGCCATTGTAACTGCTGATTGTTTCACCGAATCAAAGGCTTTTTCATAATCGATAAAAGCCATGCACAATGGAAGTTCATATTCCCTCGCTCTTTCAATTAGTTCTCTCAGCACGTGGATATGATCTATTGTGCTGTAGCCACTCCTGAATCCAGCTTGTTCTCTCGGTTGAGCCATGTCCAGTGTTACCTTCAAGCGGTGTGAAAGAACTTTAGTGAAGATTTTATAAACTACTGATAGGAGGCTGATAGGTCTGTAGTTTCCGAGATCCTCAATGTCACCTTTCTTATGTAGCAGGATCATTGTAGCGGTGTTCCAATCCTCAGGAATCTTTCCTTCATTAAGGCATCGAGTGAAAATTTGGGCGAGTACTGTTTCGATTTCTCCACTTGCTTCTTGTATGATGTCTACAGTAATTCCATCTTCTCCTGGAGCTTTTCCTCGCTTCATGTTCTTGATTGCATGTGCAACTTCTGCTGGAAGGACTGGAGGAACTCTGGTACTGGTATCTTTCATGATGTCTGGAGTGCATATATCATCCCTTTCATATAATTTGGAGTAGAAATCTTTCACTCTTGTCAAAATTTCGCCTCTATTTCTTGTTACAGAACCATCTTCTTTTCTCAGTGCCATAATCTGTTTTCTTCCCTTACTGAGATGTCCCTTTTCTATCTTTAGGCTTTGGTTGTTTTCAATTGCTTTCCTCACTAGTTCACAGTTGAATTTCCTTACGTCTTCAGTGATACTTTTTCGTACTGTCGTGCATAGCTCTATATATTCCACTTTGGAAGTCACATCTTCTTTAGTTGTCCTCATCTCTCTTCTTTTTTGCATCAACATTTTGGTTTTTCCTGATAATTTGTTCACATGCAACTTGTTCTTAGACCCAGCTAATTTTGTTCCTGTTTCCATAAGAGCTTTGGTTACTTTTCTGTTAACTTCAGAGATGTCCACTTCTTCCGATGTTAGGCCTTCTAAAGCAGAGAACCTGTTCTTCAGTTCCAACTTGAAGGTATTATGGTGTTTTTTAAGGTTGGTTATGTCAATAGATTTTGTTTGTCTTATGAGCTTGCCACGTTCAAGTTTAGTGTTGAGGTGCATCTTACATCTCACCAATCTATGGTCACTACTCCAGTATATATATATATATATATATATATATATATATATACAGGGTGTCCCGAAACTTCGTGTACAAACTTGGAGGGGAGGTAGAGAACAGCGTTAGGAACCAGAATTAAATAGGAAAGCATGGGCGGAAACGTCACCCTCACGTGAGAAAGAGACACAAAGACACAGTAAGGGCACAATACAGAAAGCAGTGTAAAACGCTTTATTACACAACAAAAGAGTACAATGTAGGACTTACAAGCCTCACAGGAAGTGTTCGAAATTGCGCCCGTTGGCCTGGATGCACGCATGACACCTACGCGACATGGATTGGCGAACATTGTCGAAGATACCTGGCGTTTCGCGGATCGTAGCAGCAGCGATGGAGATTCGTGCCACCAGGTCCATTTCAGAATTTACTGGCGTGTCGTACACAATGCTCTTCATGGCACCCCGAGAGATAATAATCAAGAGGAGATAAATCAGGGGATCTGGGGGCCATTCGACGGCACCTCCACGCCCAATCTACTTGGTTTCAAATGTCCGGTCCAAATGGCCACGTACGCACCTTGCGTAATGAGATGGCGCCCCATCATGTTGCAACCACATTCCGCGTCGAACATGTGCGAGGACATCGTGCAACATTTCCGGAAGAACCTCCTAAAGAAAGACGAGATACTTGCGAGCATCCAGTCGAGGTGGTAAGATGTATGGCCCGACTAAACTGTTCGCCACGATACCCGCCCACACATTAACAGTGAAGCGTTGTTGTGGGGCTTGTGGTCGGCCCACATGCGCGCGTTGTGCGTATTGAACACCCCGTCACGTGAAAAATTGCTTCATCACTGCTTTCTGTATTGTGGCCTTACTGTGTCTTTGTGTTTCTTTCTCACGTGAGGGTGACGTTTCCGCCCATGCTTTCCTATTTAATTCTGGTTCCTAACGCTGTTCTCTAACTCCCCTCCAAGTTTGTACACGAAGTTCCGGGACACCCTGTATATATATATATATATATATAACATGCGCGGCACAGCTGCAAACCGAATAAAATCAAGCCTGCAGCTGTCGCAGCGGGAGAGAACTGGCTTTGAGAAAGGAAAGATTGTTGAGTGTTATTTTAGTGGGTTGTCCATAAGAGAAACCGAGAGGTGCTTAAACACACCCAAGTCAACTGTTTTGGATTTACTGAATAGGTGGAAGACACATGGCGTGCCTGAAGCAGCAAAACATGCTGGAAGACTAAAAGAAAATCAGTGATAGAAGACGTCGAAGCCTCAGGGGAGTAGTTACAGCTAATCGACGGAGTACTGCACAAAACCTCAGCGTACAGGTGAGTAAAAATGCTGGAACCTCAGTATGTACACGTACCATTCGCATAGAACTTCATTCCATGAGTTACCGTGGTCGTGCTGCTGTTCATAAGCCTTTCATTTCCACTCGCAATGCTATTCGTCGTTTAGCATTGTGTAAATAACATTTATCGTGGACCGTAGATCAATGAAAACGAGTTCTATGGACTGATGAATACAGATACACGATCCATCAGTCTGATGGCCATGTGTGGGTATGGCGGCAGTCAGGGGAATCCTATTTACCACCTGGCCCGGACGATTCGTCCAACGACGATTGGTCCAATGCCGATTCGTCCAAAGGGACGATTGGTCCAATGTCCGATTCGTCCAATGGTACGATTGGTCCAATGCCGATTCGTCCAATGGTACGATTGGTCCAACGCCGATTCGTCCAATGGTATCATCTTACCAACGGTAAACTTTTTTATTTTCCAGAAAGGAATAATAATTTAAATTATTCTCCTCTTTATATCCTTTAGAAAGATAATTTCCATATATTTGGTAATTGTAAACATTTTACATAAACCTGGTAAAAGGCACTCAATAGAGCATTTCTCAGCTGTTTGCAAAAGCACCTAGGCCGCGGGCATTTTTTAAAGATTTTAATTTACAACCTAGATATTTAGTATTTGTAAATATGTTATAAAACCTAATAAAAGGCGCTCATCCTATCATTTCTCAGGTCTTTACGAAGCACCTAGGCCCCGGGCCTTTTTAGAAGATTTTAAGTTACAACCTAGATATTTGGTATTTGTCAACCTTTCATAAAACCTGATTAAAGGCACTCATCGTATCATTTCTCAGGCCTTTATAAGGCACCTAGGCCGCGGGCCTTTTTGAAAGATTTTAAGTCACAACCTAGGTATTTGGTATTTCTAAACATTTTATAAAACCTTATAAAAGGCACTCAACGAATCATTTCTCAGTTATCTACCAGGCACCTAGGTGGCGGGTCTTTTTAGAAGATTTTAAGTTACAACCTAGATATTTGGTATTTGTAAACATTTTATAAAACTTTATAAAAGGCATTCATCGTATCATTTCTGAGGTCTTTGCAAGGTACCTAGGCCGCAGGCCTATGAATTAATATTTCGTGCTTAAGTGAAAGCGCAATAATATTAACTTGATTTAATATGTAAACGTTATGAATATGACATCGCTGGAATAAAAACTGTTGAAAAGGCCTCTGTCCAAACCCCGAACAGTTGTTTCCATTGGACAGTTGGCGAAAAACCCCACTGCATTCTACAAACAGAAACGGAACACTAGTATTTTATATTATTTCATGCAAAAGAGAAACATTAAAGTTGATAGAACGGATCGTACATCAGTAACTTCATACGGCAGCAAGGACAGTATAACAAGAAAACGCGATTCCAAAAAAAAATTAAATAAATAAATAAATCTGTAACCACAATATTACGCATGAAATGTAACATTATTTTACATTTATTGGACTACCGGTACTTTGGTATAACATCGGAGATAGAATCAGAACAGATGAGACTTTTATGGCACGAGTAGCACTTTGGAATTGGACGAATCGGCATTGGACCAGTTGTCCCATTGGACGAATCGGCATTGGACTAATCGTCCCATTGGACGAATCGGCATTGGACCAATCGTACCATTGGACGAATCGGCATTGGACCAATCGTACCATTGGACGAATCGGCATTGGACCAATCGTACCATTGGACGAATCGCACCTTTGGACCAATTGTCCATTGGACGAATCGTCCCTTTGGACGAATCGGCATTGGACCAATCGTCCCATTGGACGAATCAGCATTGGACCAATCGTACCTTTGGACCAATCGTCGTTGGACGAATCGTACCAGACCCATTTACCACAGTGTACTACTACTCCTCCGGTCAAGTTTGGAGCTGGCAGTGTACACGTGTGGGGGTGTTTTTCGCGGTATGGTCCCAGCCCATCGGTTATCGTAGACAAACCTGTTAAACAGCACGTCTACCTCGATATTCTGGACAATTATGATCTACCAACTCTGTGTCAATACTATGGAACTGAGCCTTGTTGGTACCAGCAGGATAATGCACCGAGCCATAAAGCAAGGACTGTTACGACGTGGTTTGACGATAATTCCGTATCGTGTGTGGACTGGCCAGCGCTGATCCTAATCCCATAGAGCACTTATGGGATGAATTAGAGCGCCACATAAGAAGTTTGGAACCAAGGCCTACTACTAAGCAACAGTTAGCGGCAGCATTATGTACTGAAGAGAAGCGCATGCCTATCGCTGTGTTCCAAAACCTTGTCGAAAGCATGTCTCGAAGGGTCAGTGCATGCATTAAGGCCAAAGGTGGACCGACGCTGCACTAATATACGTCAATAAATACCATGTTGTGTTTCTCTTCCAGGTGTCCGGTTATTTCCTACGTGTTCTAATTTCCTGCATTTTATGTTTACATTGCCTAAAGCTTGGCGAATCTTTATACAAATTTACACCACGAAAATAAACGGATTACTACGCTATAAGCGTTCTTTGAGAAATAAATCAAAATAACACGCTAAATAATAAAATAGTTGTTCCCATTCCGCAGGTATTTCGTAAATTAACATGAAAAAAAAAGCACTTCATTCAGATATGAGAAAAAATTATTCACAGCCTTAAAGACGCCGTGTAACAAAACACTGGAATGGTAGCAACGAAAATATGCTGTGTGGATTAGACTATCTGAGAACTCATGAAATCTCTTCAGCTTCGGGCAGTCCACAAAACTCGCAGTGTTTCGTAACCGCTTCTGGAAGTGGAAACACACACGCTTGACTTTGCTAATAACCATACTATCTGCTTATCTAGAAGACAGACCGGAATGCTATATTTTGCTTTGTTTTGTTTCGTTTGGAGTCTTAACACCCACCATGAGCAACTCGACGGGTTATAAGCATTCTCCCCGTCCCTAATTTAGGGCTACTGGTTCCAGAGAAAGGAGAGAGTCAGTGCTGTAAAACAAGCACGACATCCATGCCTCACCGGGATTCGAACCTGAAACCATCTCGGAAGAATGATCAGAAGCCTGTGCTTAGACCAAGGCACCAACGGTGGCGGCTAGGCGATATTGTGCGACTACCAATATGGAATGAACGATCTCATTTGTAATTTTAATCGCATAACTGTTCCATGTTTAAATAAATTATTTTCATTTATTTAAAACTGTTTTCAGTCGGTAATACTGAATATTAGTACGATTCGCGCCTGTTGACTAATCATTAAACTCAATTACAAAAGTTTGAATGTATTTTATAATAAAGTACGAAACAAATAAATAAAGTTAATACCATAAATTGTGCTTAGAGATTGACTTCCATTTTAGGTGAAACATATCATTAGGAGTTCCAGAAATATGTTTCACCGAAAATTTCACTGGGTATGCTGTTTGGTGGTGATGGCAAATACTGTCTTGTCAACAACCTCCACAGTTCAGGACAGATAGCTGCATTTTTTGGTCACCAGATTCAGAGACTTTCTTCATGAGAGATATTAAGACATCTCAAGAATTTTTCAAGTTGTTCCCTTTCATTGAAAAGAACTTCAATATGAAACTTCTGTTTGCTTTGATTTTTAAACGAAATTTCATCTAAGCAAGCCCCCACATCTTGAAATTTATCATCATCCTTTCCCCTTTGTTTCTTTTAAGGTCATGTTGCTCTATCGTCAGATTTTTCTTTATTCTCAAATATTGGAGACAGCTCTTATTTCTTTAATAATCCATAATTTTTTCAATAAGCAGTATATTGGATTTAAAAAACAATGTTGCAAGGTGGATCACAAACGGTTACAATCACACATGATTTATTGAATTACACATCATGAGATTGCAGACCTTAATTTTTCATAGTTTGCGGTAACTTTGTTGTTTTATTTCTTGCTGAGAAAATGCAGTTTAATTTGTAGAATCACCATCAAAATAAGAGTTTCTTCTAAACTGATTTCAACGGTAACTGTGAACAATTGTTCCAGTAATATTATCACATTTTTAGTCAGCATAAAATTGGCAGCAGTTAAGTTGGGTATATTGAAATCTGATGATTATAATATGATAACATGGTTTTGTTCTAATGCCCTTTACAACACACTGTAAAAAATAAGTAGTGTGTATTCAGTGTATTGAGGGAAAATTCCTGAAAATAAGGGGAAGCAAAGTTACCGGTAGACCTCCAAATTTTAAGGGAAAGTTCAGTATATTAATTGATTTTCAGTTGTTACCAATTCCAGTTGTTGTTTTTTTTGTTCCAAAATGTCAGTCTCGGGTCTTTTTCAAAAATTTCCCAAGTTTCCAAAAATTTCGATTTTGACTACACTATTTTAACAAAAGTATTCGGACACCACAAAGTTTTGGGACCAATGCTTTTATTAGGTATGCAACTTAATTCTCGGCGCCTAACCACAAGCGATCATAGAACGTCGGTAAATGCAAACAGCTGTGTGCGATAATGGCTGATTGCAGCGTCATCCAACAGCTTTCCAGGCAATCGTAACCGCTCACAACTGTAGTGACAGAAGGGACGAAAGCTGACGGTGAAAGCCATGTCGTTCGAGAAGCAACATTTGAGGCACCCTGCTCGCATTTCAGCTGAAACAAAGTGCCGCGGAAGCCCAGCAAATGATCCATGCTGCTTTGGGTGAGGCTGTTGTGTCCTACAGTACGCGTAAGAAGTGGTTCCAGCGGTTTAAGCAGAGAAAGTTTGATCTCCGTGATGGAGAACGTGCGGGACAGGCACAGATAGTTGACGATGAGGAACTGGAACAACTGTTGGACGCGGATCCCTGTCGCACACAGTCAGAGCTGACCCAGGAACTCGGAGTAACACGGCAAGCCATTGCAAAGCGCCTACACAACCTTGGACGGATTCGCAAGGAAGGCCGTTGGGTGCCCCACCAAATCACAGTTGCGAACAAGTCTAGGCGCTACGATGTTGCTGTGTTCTTGCTCTCCAGATTCAAGAAGGATTTCCTCAATAAGATTTTGACCTGTGATGAGAAATGGATCCTCTACGATAATCCTAAGCGCCACAAATCGTGGGTTTATCCAGGTAAGCCTACCACCAGTACCGCCAAATCGAATATCCATGCCAGGAAGCTGTTGCTGCGCATTTGGTGGGATCAACGCGATGTTGTACACTATCAGTTGCTCAAACCTGGTGAAACGGTCAATGCTGAGCGTTATTTTCAGAAACTCATTCGTGTGAGTGACGCAATGGAGGCGAAAAGGCCATACACCGGCAAGGGCAGAAGGTAGGTCGCGTTGCTTCAGGATAACGCGCGTCCACACACCGCAAAAACGACTTTAAACACCATAACTGACCTGGGATGGGAGATGTTGTCCCACCCGGCGTATTCTCCAGACTTAGCCCCGTTGGGTTATCACCTCTTTCGCTCCCTGCAAAAATCACCTGAGTGATACGCACTTCACTTCTGTCGAGGAGGTCCACACAAGTATTGATGACTTTATCAACTCGAAACAGCCCTCTTTTTTCGGCAGTGGCATTCGGCAGCTCCCTGAGCGATGGCTCAAATGTAGCCAACACGACGGGGATTATTTCCCTGATTAGGTACGTTTTCGATTTGCTATCATTTGCTATCAACGTGTCGTGCCTGTTGCCGAGAATTAAGTTGCACACCTAATATTATCGCAATTAGTAGTTAGTCCGTCCACCATTTGCTTGTATGACAACGGAAACACGTCGAGATACACTATTACCAATTTCCTGTAGGTCTCGACTGGAATGGCTCGCCAATCGTCCTGCAGGGACAGTCATTGTGGTCGATTTCGTATGCGTCGCTCCAGTTCATCCCAGAAATGTTCTATCGGATTACGATCAGGACACTGAGCAGCACATTTTCAGGAAGCCAGTTGGACGTGCAGTGTGGCAGGGACCTCGATCGATTTGAAGAGACATTGGTCATTTCCATAGCGCTGCCACAATGTTAGTAGGACAGAATTATCCAGAACGTCGAGGTGCACTTCAGAGCAGTCTCCCGTCCCGAGTTTAGGGTCATTGTTCCCAGGGAAGGGGGAGAGTCAGTGCCGTAAGACAAAACACAACATCCATGCCTCACCGAAATTCCAACCCGGACCCCTTTCGGACGAACGATCAGAAGCCATCGCTTAGACCACCGCGCCATCGGGACGGCTAATCACCAGTTCTGCTCATGGCAAATGCCCATCACCCCTATCTTTAATGTTTCGTCTATGGAATGTACACAATAGCACATGCAGCAGATGTGGCGCGTCGGGAGGGGGATATCCGTTGCCGTAATAACTTTAATAGCATGCGATATGAAATCCACAATATCTGGTATCGCTATAGAAATTCAAAATAAAGTCCGACAACAAACAATTAAAATTTGATAGTTAATCAAACCTGAAGTATTCCCTGGAACCGCTATTATTACCCGAAATATTCCGTCATATGGAAAGGAATAAAGTGAAAACAGAATTTTCCCCTTAATATAAGAAAGGAATTTGGGGAATGTTACCTTAAAATTCATGATTTTCCATTAACATCTCTTAAAAAACGGCAGTTTTTCGTTACTAACAGGAGGGAGGTGAACAGCAGAATTTCTGTCAATTCACGAATGAAAAATCTGTGGAATTCAGGTTATAATGAATTTGCTTTTAACTAAGCTAATTATCGTGAATATAGCTTTCTTCAATTATAATGTAATGAATTCAGCTTCTTCTAATGGTCGTTGTGTTATTAATTATGAATAAACTCTCCTGCTAGTAGTGTAGTAATAGTAATGAACAAACTTATAACTGGTAGTAATGTTGTAGTAGTAATTAAGATGAATAAAGTCTTATGCTGGTTGTTACTAATAACACTAAATGAAATAAACCTAACAGCCAGACAGAGGTCTGACACTAACTATGAACTGAGAAAAACGTACTTACAACAAATTCTTTATTATTGAGACTTCTCGCTCTCACATAAACGAACTCTCTTTATACAGCACCAGCTTTCTGACACATAAACCACAGCTCACTTCGTACAACAACAAACGCTCTCTCTATACAACAACAAACGCTCTCCTTCACATAAACCAACGCTCTCCTTAGGTATCGTTGAACGCGCCTATTAATACTGGCTACCACCACGTCATAACTTACACTCATTGCCAGATCTCATTCAGCGGGTGAAATAACATCTCGTTCAGTAAGAAGATAATTTACATAGTAAAATAAAATAACCAGAGATAGTAAAATTAAAAGGAAAGTGAATATAGAGTATACGTTACAAGGTTTTTTCTTCTTTCATTTCACGGAAAAGCACAATTAGGATTATGCTTCGTTAATTCGCGAAAGGAACCACGAATAGCTCGTCAATAAAATTTTCTACAGTGTAGGTCTCTTGCCAGAGCGTATTTATGTTGTGGAAGTGAAAAATTGGTTTGCGTTTCCTTCAGGATCGCACATGCTACCCCGCCCGTGATTAAATTGAGTTATGATCTCACCACACTTTGATATGGAAAATATTTTTAAGAAAGCATGCTATCGTTGGGTACCAACTGGAGGTCGTGGATGATGCAGGACTCATTTCTCAAACAGGCAATATTTACCCCACTTATCATGTTACGAGCATCATCCCGAAGAAACAGATGCATTTTATTTTCATCACTTAAGTTCCGGTGTTTTAACATTTCGCTTAATGCTTCAACAACGGCAATACCAGTGTGGTTTCTAGGAAAAGAGCGAGCATTTAACGCTACGCATATTTCCTTAACTTCCTCGGTGAAGCAATACCCACACAGCACAGAATATTTGGTACATGTTACAAGTACGTAGCACTGAAACATTGAGACTTTTCAGATACGTTGCGCAATGTAACAGCAATGTTTCTGAAACCTTACGGTTACGTCAAAATGTCCTCAAACGTTACATAACTTTGAAACATAACCGTTACGTTACAGTGAAAGGTCTTTGTAACTTCAACATACCAACTTCATGTTACTGTTACGTATTGGAAAAAAGATATTTGTGACATCATCATATTACTGCTGCGTATTTACTACATTGAACATTATAGTTTTAATAAACTTTGTAAAATCACAATAAAAATGTTACACTCGACAGCTGTTTCAAAAGCACCAACAGTCGTATTACGAACTGTTTACGTTTTCACTGGTTCAACGCAGTCCGCTGTCCATTGGGAACAGTGGCGGCGTTTATACACTGAAGTGCCAGAAAAACTGGTACACCAGTCTAATACTTGGTAGGTCCCCCACGGGAGCGCAAAACTGCAGAAATACGACGGGGCATGGACTCCACTAGCTTCTGTAAATATGCTGTAGGCAATGCACACCATACTTCCTGCAGAGCGTTCCACAATTCGGGTGTATTCCGAGGTCTCGGATTCTTGTGTTCGATAGCGCGTTGCATGGCATTCCAAATGTGTTCTATCACGTTCTGATCTGGGGACTTGGGTGGTAATCGCAACACCCCAAACTCAGATAAATGATCCTCCAACCATAATGTGGCGTCCCGACACTTGTGTGGAGGTGCATTGTCCTGTTCGAACAGGCCCAACCCATCGGCATGAATGCAGGACATGAACGGGTGTACCTTGTCAGAAAGGATGCGCACATAGCGTTGGCCGGTTACAGACTTTTGTAGACGTACCAGGGGTCCCAGTGAAGTTCAGCTAAATACACCCCATACCATTACGGACCCCCTCACCAGCCAGTCATCAAGTGTCCAGTGGCGGTGTTGCCGTTCCCAAGCGAGGCGCATAGCCCTGTGTCGTGCACCCATCAAGGGGACTCGAGTTGGGCGTCGGCTCCCAAAGCCCATATCGTGCATGGTACGTTGCACAGTCCAGACGCTGATGCTTGTTGAGGCTCCGGCATTGAATTCCGATGATACCTGATACCCCTATATACGACGTTATATAGAGGTATCAAATACGAAGTTATACTTGGGAACACGTTGTGCGAGGTATCCTGGTAGGGAGAAGGCGTTACTTGAAGAACTGGTTCCAAATTCGTGGCAAATCGAGGGAGACGCTATCATTGTAAGTATCACTGTTGGTGATGATCTCCGAAGTCTCCCGAATGGCTGTACATTTAAGGGTAGAGTAGGTAGCTAATTTCTCTATATCATTCCACATTGGAGTAGCGGGCCTGAATTTGACTTCTCGGGATAGGCCGTGGCTACTTTATCGTTTTTTGTGTCCCTTTTATGCTCGCTGACCCTGATTCCAAAAGAACGTTTGGTCATTCCAATGTAGTATCGTTTAGAGCCGTCCGGATATTGTTGGGAAATCGCATGAACACCTGCTTCGCTGGGAAGAGGTGGTTTTTCAGTATTTTTCTTTAGAATAGTATATAAACATACAGGAGACCTTATGTCGACACCGTAGTTTATCTTCTTGAAGGCGTTCTTCAGTTTGTAAGATAACGTCGTATCTTTTTATTGTTAAATCAAGTCACCGCGTTCAAATTGTTAAAGCGTTCTATTATTTAGTTTGCAGTTTCTGTCCAACTCCCTTGAAAAAGGCATCTGGTTGATGTGCGAAAGCTTGGAAACGTTTATGTATATATTCCTACGCCAATAAATCGGATCACTAGTATAGTTATTATTTTCTACATAATTGGTGCACTGTTCCTCGTTATCAATTTGTTATTAATCGGAAAGAAGTTTGTTTTTCAATTATGAGCATTTTGACAGAAAATAGTATGAAACGAACACGATATTTTGTAGCTCAGCGTTACACACGCGCGTGGTGCTTCAAGTGTAACCAAAGAAGTGCGGTAATCCTGAACAAACTCAAACTATTTGCTCTTCATTCTACTTAATGTCATAAAAGAGCATTTTAAAGTGATTTTTTTCCTAACATGAAGATTCTGCTTTAGTGTTTTTTTTGGACTGCTGGGTCGAAAGAAACACTAAAACAGAACTTTTCTGCACGAAATCATTGTTGAGATCGACATCGCGGGTACGGATTACATGACAATCTTTTTTCCTGAATTTCAATAACTGCGGTTTATCCGCCGTCTCGGATAATACGAAGGAATTACTTTTCTCTTGCTGAATTTCACTGTCTGCGGATTATACGAAGCAAAATACGGTGTTTGCTTTTATACATTCAAATTTTAAATCCTATTGTAAGTCGAAAGCGGGCACATCAGGGTTATGAATTTTCACGCAAGAAAAAGAAAAGATCGGATTTTTTCAGATCCTTTAAAGACCGTATGAATACAGCTAACTAAAAAAATTTCATTTTACCAGCACCCTTTATGAACCACTTGAAGCAGAAACGACGCAAAATTATTTTGACCTATATATTTATTCACTTGCCATTTGTAGACGATTAGTGAATCGGCGCTGCATCCGTATTAAAATAGATGTCGGAAGCGATGACGTCAACGCAACGTTAAGCTCACGAATTACTGTCTCATAAATTGTGGAATAAGAACAAGAGTACAGAATTATATCTCCAAGTCCATGACAAAACAGATTCAACTAATCTTGGGATTATTTGTTTCTACCTATGCGTCCGTTCGGCACGAAATTACCTTCGATCTGACGTGATTGGCTGAAAGCTTTGTCACAACTTAATCAAAGCAAACTTCGCTTGAATGAAAGCGATACCGGAAATACTCTGAGTGCTTATGAATTACTGTATCATTAACTTCAACGCAGGATCTGATATTCGAAACCTCGTACTCCATGTTGAAAGACATCCTAGCGAGATCGAGATTATTTATTTGCAACAGGATTGACTTATATTCTTGCCAAATTACAGGCGTTCAGAATTCATATCTTCCTTTAGTTACCCTTAATGCATTAATATGGCAGGCCTGAAATGGATGGGATTACTCGTAATACGATTTGTAACATAAACGTAGGTACGTAGAGAAAATCGATATAGTCAGACATACTTCCGTTGCATTAGTTAAATATAATTTAAGTCTAGAGAAGCATAACTGGAGTGCACTAATATTGGCTCCGTTTGTTTGTGTTCATTTATTTTATTAAGCTGTCGAACATCGGGAGGATTTGACATTTACGACAAAATATTTCGAAGCACGAAATATTAATTTTAATACCCTCTTGACATATCATTTTAATACCATCTTGACATAATAAGCCTCAGCTTATTGTATCAAAATAGATACAAAATAAATTTCACCTCTTCAAAGTCACTATGACGAGTCAACTCGTCTGCTTTTCTGTACACCCTGAAAAATTATTTTGACATTTCTCGTCAGGCGCACCTACGAGGAGGAGGGTATTGTGAATCGTCCTCGCTTTTGTACGATGCTAGTCTCAATAAAGAATCGAATCAGTGTATTTCTGCAGCAAAACAAGTTGCACTAAGAATCGGTGTAGTTCTTTACGATCGTGTGGTCACCTGATTTGTAGCTGGTAGAATACGTCACCCTCCTAATGCGCACTTAGAATACTTTCATAACATCGTTTTTTTAAACTAAAGAAAATTCTTTGAATTTCACTTTAGTGATATAAACTTGCGATAAAAAACAACCCGACACTCCTTTTGAGTAGTGGATTTGCCGATTACATGCGAGAAGCGACCATTCGCCAAGCGACCCTGTGGAGAATCGTGCGCTAAGCGACCTTGTTATATTTCATCGTGGACGAAGCGACCCTCCTAAACGAGAAGGAACATGCCGCTCATTATTTAAGGAAGTAAAGACTTTTATGGCGTATGCCCACATTGGGTTCCAAAGTTGATAAAGACCGACTTCGAACAGCCAAATATATATGAACTTATTAAATACCTAAAAGAAAGAATCAAAACGTGTGATGCACAAACAACAATTAAAAGAATTAGGAGAACTTGGTCCCAAAAAGAAAGAAATACTGTACACAAGTAGACAAACGCATTCGCAATATCATGGCGAAATTTGGAAATTCTAAATAAATAAATAAATAAATCATCATCATCATCATCATTGTCAACCATTATCAATCCACTCCTTGACGAAGGTCTCCCCAAGTTTCCTCCACAACGGTCTGTCTTGTACCAGTCTCCTCCATGTCACCCCTGCATACTTTCGAATTTCATCCGCTCATCTCCCATGTGGTCTTCTTCTGGGTCTTTTCCTGTCCCTTGGAATCCAATCTAAAATTTCGGCTGTCCATCGATGATCTGTCCTTCTGGCAGTATGTCCAGCCCATTGCCATTTCAGGGATTTAACTCTGATCATGATGTCTTCCACTCTTGTCATTTTTCGGATCCACGAGTTCCTCTTCTTATCTCTCCTGGTTACACCAAGTATGCACCTCTCCATGCTGCTTTGAGTTGTCCGCAGTCTTTGTATGTCTCTTTTAGTTAAGGTCCACGTCTCTGCACCATACGTAAGCACTGGAAGGATGCATTGATCAAACACTTTTCTTTTAAGACATAATGGCATATTGCTCTTGAAAATTATGCTGTTTCTTCCAAAAGCTCTCCAGGCAAGTTTTGTACGCCGGTTAATTTCTTCATCAATGTGACCCTCACTTGATATCTGCTGTCCAAGATAAACATACGTGTCTGTTATCTCCAGCTTTTCTCCATCAATCGATAAATCTTCATTTCTTGTAAAAGCATTGAACATCACTTTTGTCTTCTGAAAGTTCAATTTTAATCCCACTTCTTTACTCTTGTCAGCAAGTTCCTGGATCATACTCTGCAGCTCTGATGGGGTAGTTGCAAAAATGACTACGTCATCAGCAAAACGAAGGTGGGTTAGATAATCTCCATTAATCTTTATCCCCTTGTTTTCCCAGCTCAGCGACTGAAAAACACCCTCCAATATGGCATTAAAGAGCTTCGGAGATATGGTGTCACCTTGTCTCACTCCCTTTCCAATTTTTACGTGTGTTGTATTTTCAAACAGCCTAATCTTTGCACTTGCATTTTCATAGATGTTATTAATAATATTAATGTATGCATCTTCAATACCGCAGGTTTTCAGAGCCATTGTAACTGCTGATGGTTTCACCGAATCAAAGGCTTTTTCATAATCGATAAAAGCCATGCACAATGGAAGCTCATATTCCCTCGCTCTTTCAATTAGTTCTCTCAGCACGTGGATATGATCTATTGTGCTGTAGCCACTCCTGAATCCAGCTTGTTCTCTCGGTTGAGCCATGTCCAGTGTTACCTTCAAGCGGTGTGAAAGAACTTTAGTGAAGATTTTATAAACTACTGATAAGAGGCTGATAGGTCTGTAGTTTCCGAGATCCTCAACGTCACCTTTCTTATATAGCAGGATGATTGTAGCGGTGTTCCAATCCTCAGGAATCTTTCCTTCATTAAGGCATCGAGTGAAAATTTGGGCGAGTACTGTTTCGATTTCTCCACTTGCTTCTTGTATGATGTCTACAGTAATTCCATCTTCTCCTGGAGCTTTTCCTCGCTTCATGTTCTTGATTGCATGTGCAACTTCTGCTGGAAGGACTGGAGGAACTCTGGTACTGGTATCTTTCATGATGTCTGGAGTGCATATATCATCCCTTTCATATAATTTGGAGTAGAAATCTTTCACTCTTGTCAAAATTTCGCCTCTATTTCTTGTTACAGAACCATCTTCTTTTCTCAGTGCCATAATCTGTTTTCTTCCCTTGCTGAGATGTCCCTTTGCTATCTTTAGGCTTTGGTTGTTTTCAATTGCTTTCCTCACTAGTTCACAGTTGAATTTTCTTACGTCTTCAGTGATACTTTTTCTTACTGTCTTGCATAGCTCTATATATTCCACTTTGGAAGTCACATCTTCTTTAGTTGTCCTCATCTCTCTTCTTTTTGCATCAACATTTTGGTTTTTCCTGATAATTTGTTCACATGCAACTTGTTCTTAGACCCAGCTAATTTTGTTGCTGTTTCCATAAGAGCTTTGGTTACTTTTCTGTTAACTTCAGAGATGTCCACTTCTTCCGATGTTAGGCCTTCTAAAGCAGAGAACCTGTTCTTCAGTTCTAACTTGAAGGTATTATGGTGTTTTTTAAGGTTGGTTATGTCAATAGATTTTGTTTGTCTTATGAGCTTGCCACGTTCAAGTTTAGTGTTGAGGTGCATCTTACATCTCACCAATCTATGGTCACTACCTGTGTTGAACTTGTTCAGCACACTGCAGTCTTCTATGACGAATTTTTTGTTACACATAATAAAATCAATTTCACTTGTCGTCCCATTTGGATGTCTCCATGTCCATTTCCTGTGTGGCTTTTTCTTGAAGAAGGAGTTCAAGATGAAAAACCCTTCTGCCTCTGCAAACTCAACGAGAGTATTTCCACGCTGGTTTCTGTTGCCGTGACCGAATTTACCTACTGAAGTTTCATTCTGTTGTCGTTGCCCTATTTTTGCATTGAAATCTCCCATAATTATTTTCAAGTGCTGCTTACCTTTATTATTTAGATGACAAATTTCCTCATAAAATTCTTCAATTTCTTCTTCAGGATGACTTGTGGTGGGTGCATAAGTTTGAATAATCTGAGCCTGGTATCTTTTCGAGAGTTGGATAACAAGTCGTGCAGCTCTGTCAGAGGAACTTTCAACTTCTACAACTTTATCCTTCAGTTTCTTGTTTATTATAAATCCAACACCACTAGTTCTGCCAGTATCTGTCCCACGATAGTAGAAGAGATGTCCACTTTTCAGTTCGATGAGATCTTCTCCTTTTCTCCTTACCTCACTTAGCCCCACGATGTCCCACTTGATCCTTTGTAGTTCCTCTTCCAATTCAAGAAGCCTTGAATCAGAAGATAGGGAGCGTCCATTGTAAGTAGCCAAGGTCAGCATCAGATGGCAGCCTAGTCCGGTCCTCCGGGGATTCTTAGCACCCTCTGCCTTCATGTCGCACTGGCCGCTGCCTTGGCCAGGTACATTCCAGCTGCCGGTATATATATATATATATATCATCATTATCATCATTGTTAACTTCGGAGAGCGAAGCTCTTTCCAAGCTTCCGCTGTCCGAAGCTACATTTGTTTTAAAGAGGAAAGATATTTTATTTTACTTCTCGCTATTTTTGGAAGCGAATATCTCCAGTCTTGTGTATTCAACTCATGAATGAGTACATTACATCCACAAAGCGTTGCTTTTTTTTTTTTTTCCAAATAATTGATAATTTTTGTATGCGCATAATTATTTTTTTCTTTCCAACAATGGTTTGTTTAATGTTTATCCAGGACTTTTGCTTAAAGCGGTTTAGTGTATGTTAAAACGAAAGATTAGAGAAATTATTTCTTGTTATTCATGGAAATGGAGTGGGTGTATTTCATTGCTTTATCTGATATCTTCGTCGACGTGGCGTTTAATTAGGAAATTAATTCCCCTCTCTACATACGGCTTTTTTAACATCCACTAAAATAACACGATAGCGATAGCGTCGTTTTAAACTAACTGATATCACTAGAGCACGTGTTGCTCCTGCGCATGCGTAGTCTCGTTGCTTCCACCTGGTGTTGGGGTTGCATCGGTTGCCAGCTACGGGCTACTAGTGGCACTTGTTTGGAGACCCGCAATTCACGGCGATGCTGCAGGGCCATCAATGGCTGCCAACTGATGGAGCTGCCACCAACGGACCGCTACCGGGCCGTGAGCGGCAGATTTCAGCCAGCAGTGACCCATCACTGAGAGCTGGTGGCCAGCAGTTTCCCAACACTTGTGTTTTTGCTGGGGTAAGTTGTGACTACGGGCCTCCCACTCAGCGGCTGGATCCTTTACTGCCCACATTACTCTACTGCTCTTTGATTTTCTTACCCAACGAAGAACAGCGCTTATGTCCAAAGTTCCAGAACCATAAACTGCCACTAATCTAGCGTGAATTCATTTGGGAAGCACATTTTTATAACTTAAAAACTCTATAACTGATCGTTGTTTGTCACCAGTCAACACAAATGAAAAAGAATCGCCCATTCAAAACACAAATACAAACAGGTGGATGCACAGATTTCTATTAATGAGTAATATGAAGCTAATGGCACAAAGAAATGTTTTCCGCCTGAGTGACTGCTAGGCAGCAAGTCATGCGCCAGACACTTACGCGGAAGCATTACTTGTTGAATACGTCTCGTATTTCTGGTATTATTCTATCAATAATACTCAGTCATCGATCATGTCACCAGCTGCGTAGATTTTTGCCCACAGTGGCTTCTGCTTTTGAAGTGCTTAAGCATTGCGGACGTTCGTTGTCTTAAATGCCATCTCGGCCTTCATTGAACCTCTTATGCCGCCCCAAAACACGCGCACGTGACAAGTATTCTTCTCCGTACGCCTCACTTAACATAAGAAAAAAAAATGCGGCAGGTTTTTTTCTTTAATTTCACCAGAAATTGCAACTTTATCCGTTTGCTCAGTTCTTGAACACAGTCCAATGCGAGACAAACAATACGTCTACTTTCATTGACACGTGGCACCGAACTAATGCAGAGAGTGAGGTGTGACCTTTGCATTTCCGGTTGCCGGAGGCTCTCCCTTACTTTCAACCTGAATCCAGGGCCTCATTAAGGGAAGGGGGGGGTCTATAGGGACTATAGCCCCACCGTGACCAAGGGCCCAAGAGGCATGCCTGGGCAAATAATAGATGGTAGAGAGAGAGAGAGGTTTATAAAATAGTTTTATTTCGTATCGCATGATTTCCACTTCGTCATAAACAGAGGCTGGAAGACTTACAGATTTCAAGGCAGCAACTTACCAAGGATAAAGGTTTCATGTCGCTGTGTACAGCGGGCTCGGCGACACAGTTTCAGCTTTTTCACTACTATCCACTCACAATTCCCATTTTTTTACTGGGGTTTTACGACCACCGTGAGCTACTCAGTGGGATATAAGCAGTCACCCATCCCTAATTTAGGGCCACTGGTTCCAGGAAAGGCAAAGAACCAGCGCCGTAAGGCAAACACAACATCCATGCCTCACCGGGATTCGAACCCAGACCCCATCTCGGACGAATGGTCACAAGCCAGCGCTGAGACCATTGCACCACCAGGACGGCCCCAAACAAAATGCTCTAAGAAAACAACACAATGCTAAACTATTAGAAAATGTAAGACAAAATCTAGGAATATTAAGCTGTTAACTCATGTTCCCATGAGAACAATGAAAAATACAGTGACTTATTATGAAAATTATGCAGATAATTTGGTAGTTACAGTTTCATGTTTTAACAGACTTCATAATGATTCCCCGTTAGTAGTTCCTTGGGGGGGGGAGGGCACTCAAATGTCTTAGCCTAGGGGCCCACTGAGGCCTTATTCCGGCCCTCCCTGAACCGCTCGTTTCGCTCGCCAAAAGCACAATCCTTGTTTCATAGTCGTACTTCGTAATTTTCTTACTTTCACCAGCAGCCGAATAAAATATGCAGTGAACCTGTGTAGAATTTAAGTGGCTAGAATTAATTATCATAATATCATTTGTGTGCTTCCTTTCTTGAATAAATTTGTTTCCTTTTCAATACTTTGTCACGCTTGTGAATGTTCAAAATAAGTCAGGATCCGGATAATAAGAAGCATTGTCCACCGACGGACCCAAAGGAGTTACAAGTATGAAATTTCAGATAACGATTTTCTCATCTTCCGACAATTCTGGGATGCCCAACGTCGACCCATTGTTTCTTTCACAGGCGCACGCACGGGCAGAAACACACAATCGCAAAGAGTCACGCGTTGGTCCTTTAATAAGCATAATTACTCTGTCTCTTAACAGGAAACATACCTCGAACGTCTCCTTCTTCAACTTTCTGAGCAGCATAGAACATGAAGTAAATTACTAGGCATTTAATTGAGAACTCCGATCATGATTGTCAGAATAACTTAGGATTGCTGGGTTTTATTCTAACGTTATTTCTCAAAGGATTTATTGCTCATTCATTGTTATTCCGAAACGCTACGAACTCCTTGGTTTCTTAATTTATGACCACGAAATGTCAATCATCTCTACTTAACGTTCCGAAAAGTAACAAAATAGTGACATCTCACGTACCTATTCGGTCCTGAAACAGTCGTGATTTAAACTAACAACACATGTTCTCCTGCCAAATGAAATTACAAGAATGAGGAAACCATGAAGAGAAGCTTTCCCAATACATTTGTGTTGCAATATATCAACCCAATAAATTAACAGGATCTGCACCCTCACACCTACAGAATATAATCCATGAAAATGTAGAATCAAAAACATTACACTTGCTGCATTCATGGATTTAACCAAAGCGTTTGATACTCAATCACCATTTTCTTCTAACTAAATTATATAATGTGGGTGTGAGGGTATTTCGCATACTTTATTCAGTAATTATTTAGCTGACAGATTTCAATATACTATCTCTCAGTTCTGGGCCCCTTATTATCTAATTTATATACCAATGATATTTTTAATATAACATCTAACAATGATATAATTCTTTATGCGGATGATACAACACTATTATTCAATGGAAAAAATATCAATGAAATGCTTATTCAAGCAAATCTTCAATTACAAATTTACTCAGAATGGTTAACATACAATGAACTTATAAAGTAATGTTAGTAAAACCAAACGTCTTGTCTTCACTAGACAGAAAATATGACAAACACAAGTTCCATACTTACTTTTGAATAATACACCTATTGATACAGCACAAAGTTTTGAGTATCTGGGAATTATTTTAAATTCTGACCTAAGATGCAGTAACCATATAGATTCAATTGCAAATCGAATCTCTAAAAATATCGGGATTGTAAGCAACCAGATGAACGTATTCGTGCTAATAGTCACTATGTCACCAGGTAAAGCTGTCGAAGCACGATCATGAAGAATCAGACGTAAAAAAACATGTGTATTCTCCAACTCATATACAGTAAATACATCCAATTTATTCGGATCTGGTTCATTTGCACGACGATTACTTCACAGAAGGGTCACTTGACCGAAAATCATTTCACCTAAAAGTTTGTTTCACCGAAAGATCACTTGATCGAAAGGTACATTTCACCTAAAAGATTGTTTCACCGAAAGATCACTTGATCGAAAGGTACATTTCACCAAAGGGTCACTTGATCATTTCACCAAAAGGTCTCTTTACCTAAAAGTTCATTTTACCGAATACTCACTTCACCGAAGGGTCAGTTTACCGAAAATTTGAAACTTGAATTTCATTACAGGATCTGTTGAAGCGCGGTGCCAGTTTGGAAGACAGACCACCGAAACTTTAGGGGATCATACTCAAATTGCACTTTTGGTTTCTGTGTCACAAGGAACGCAAAGAAGTAATTTTAAATCCCCAGGCTTCGGTTTAGGCCTTTTCAGCTAATTTAAATCATCCGTGCTTCAGCACCTAGGGCCCCCAATCCTGGATCATAATCATAAGGTTTACATAACAAATCAATTTAATGTTACTGTACATTTACTCAGACACAAAAAATCAGCTTTAAAATCAGCGATGAACATGAGCACGGAGGATTATCATTTCTACAAAGGCCTATATCTAGGCATAGAGGCTGAAAATTAACGTTTTGTGGTTGAGTAATAGTGGAACATTATTAACTCGATTCCTTAAAGAAACCTTATGAATATGAGCACGGAGGACTAAAGTTTGTTAAAACTGCCCAGATCCAGATCCAGGTCTTTTCACCCAAGCAAGCCAAAATTAATGATTTTGGCTTGAGTGAAAGTGCAACATATTTTACTTTAAATTTTATGTAACGCTTATGAATATGAAAACCAAGGGTTAAGATCTGCTAAAAAAAGTCTATATCTAGGCCTATGGTCAAAAAATTTATATTTTGTGTTGAGTAAAAGTGGAACATTAGTTTCTTGATTTGCTATGTAAACCTTATGAATATGAGCTAAGAGGATTAAAAATTACTAAAAATGCCCAGACCTAGGCCGGAGGGGTGTTTTCGTAGAAATGTTATATTTCAAAGACCTACGGAAGGGTGTTTCGTAGAAATCGAAAGTGCATTTTTTATACAATCCCATAACGTTTTAGGTGGCATGTTTTTCAAAATCTCGCACCGCACTTCAACAAATCTTCAACAACAAAATTCAAAGTTTTTGATAAACTGACCATTAGATGAAATGATCTTTTGATCTAATGAACTTTTAGGTGAAGTAATCTTTCGGTGAAATGAACTTTTCGATCGAATAACCTTTCGATGAAATGAACTTTTAGGTGAAGTAATCTTTCGGTGAAATGAACTTTTCGATCGAATAACCTTTCAATGAAATGAACTTTTAGGTGAAGTGACCTTTCGGTGAAATGAACTTTTCGGTCAAGTGACCCTACGGTGAAATGTACCTTTCGATCAAGTGATTTTTGGCGAACTGATTTTCGGCCAAGTGATCTTTCGATCAGGTGAACGATACCCAATTTATTCTATTTTCAAATACACACACAGATCAAAAGTCCTACAAGTACATTGTAGTTTCGGGTGGACTATCCACCCATCTTCAGGTGGTACAAGCTAAAAAGACACAAAAACGTAGTTATATACACTGAGTGGCCAATTTATCATGACCACTTGACAGTTTAAAGCAAATGAGCTATGGCTCACTCTGTGGCCGCCAGAGGGCACGGCTAGTATAAAAAGGGAAAGCTTAGTGCTTTCGACAGTAGTAGAAGGGATTTTTGGGTGACGAGATGGGTAAAAAATGCGATTTGACGGACTTTCAACGGGTATGATTGTAGGAGCTCGGAGCCATGGAGCGAGTATCACCGAAACCGCCGCATTCGTGAAATGTTCCAGAGCAGTTGTTGTTAAAGTGTTTAAAGACTAAACTGTCAGCCAAAAAATGGGTCTCTACGTGCAACGTGTGGTCGTCATCGACTAGTGACTTCTCGGGAGGAACGGAGAATGTCCAGTTTGGCAACAGACAACAGAAGGGCAACAGTGCAGCAAATTACAGACCATTTTAATCAAGGATCCCCTCAAATGATCTCTGCATGCACTGTTCGCTGTACATTGCATCGGATGAGATATGGCAGCCGAAGGCCTGTCCGAACACCTTTGCTGTCTGCAGTTAACAAGAGAAAACGGCTCCAGTTCGCACAGGAGCACAGTAATTGTACAGTCGATAATTGGAAACAAATTATGTGGTTCGATGAAACACGTTTTCAGTTCTACCATGCCGATGGCAGAGTGAGAATTTGGCGGAAACAGCACGAAAGCATGGACCCCAAATGCGTTGCTACAACCCTTCAAGCTGGTGGAGGCAACCTTATGGTTTGGGGAATGTTTTCCTGGCATGCTTTGGGCCCTTTAATTCGTGTTGATCAACGTCTGACTGGCACATCACATCTAAACATCGTTGCGGACCAAGTGCACCCTATCATGTGGATGGTTTATCCCAATGGCGATGGCTACTTTCAACAAGATAATGCGTCCTGCCATTGTGCTCATATTGTACAGGATTGGTTTCAGGAACATGCCGGTGAGTTTACTTTGCTTAAGTGGCCCCCACAATCTCCAGATCTCAACCTCATTGAGAATTTGTGGGATGAAGTTGAACAAGCCATCAGACAGCTGGATCCACAACCCTACAATCTCACACTCGTGGAAAGTGCTATTCATCAAGCATGGTCTCAGATTCTACAAACCACCTATCAACATCTCGTGGAGTCTATGTCACGAAGAATCGATGCAGTATTAAAGGCAAAAGGTGGCCCAACGAAGTACTGAGGGGGTGGTCACAATAAAGTGGCCACTCAGTGTATATACGTCGTCAAGATAACAATGTATGACGACATTGAGTGGATATTGTGCAATCTCGTCGACCCCCAATGGGCTAGTTCGTGTAAGGTGTAATCATTTATTCTGTTATATCAAGTATGTATTATATTTTCACCATCTGGCGTACCCTGGGTTGATGACTATGTAAGCGCTCTCCATACTGCAGGGAGAAAGTATGGCATGTCGTCGTTACAGCATTGATCTGCATATTTACAAATATACATAGTTTCAGCGATAAGGGTCTGTCTGTTTCTTCTCAGGCTTATTAACACTCGCGATTCATCCCATGATGGATAATGTAGAGCCATGACCCATCTAATAAAAACAAGGTATACATTGGCTCTACCTCCCGATCTTTGGAGGTAAGATTGTCTGAGCGCAAGTATAATGTTAGATGTTGCTCGACTAATACAGCAGTAGGTAGGCTTGTCGCCGCTAACACATCAGAAGGGAAAACGGAATCAATCAACTAGGTATGCCCCCGCTATTGTTTACGATGGTGTCCCAACGTCTAGATAGGTCTGCAATGCCATTCTTCAAAAAAACGTGCTGGTTTTGCTGCGAAGAAATCATCAAGGAAATTCTGATCAACAACATTGTTGAACGTTCTGCCAGGGAGTGCATTCGACAGAGATCGGAACAGGTGACAGTCTGAACGGGCGACACCTGAGGAATAAGCTACATGTGGAAGGATCTCCCATTTCATGTCCTGAATGGCCAATTTAGTCATGTTTGCTCTGTGAGGGCGTGAGTTATCATGTTGGAGAAGGACACCACTGCGCCGATTTGGCAGTTTCTATTGAATTGCTCCCTTCTCACGGCGGAGTTGCTCACAATAGAGTGTAGCATTGATGGCCCGATTCCTCGGCAGCATTTCGCAGTGAATAATGCCTTCCATGTCCCAGCAGACGCACAACATGAACTTCGCAGGACGAAGGTCATGTTTTGGACGTGGTGTGGGCGTCTTGCTTGGGCTTAACCATTTCCTTCGGTGCCTGAAATTCATGTACAGGCACCACTTTTCATCTCCAGTAACAACATGTGACAGAAAAGGTTTGTTTTAATAAGAACATTCGCGATAACGGGCGAGCAGGGAACCACATGTGGCAACACGCTGATTCTTGTTGTCCTCGGTGAGAGTGTGAAGCGCCCAAGACCCCAATTTCTGGACATCTCCCATACGTTCCAGATGTCGCACCACTGTGGCTTGATCACAGTGCATCTCAGTGGCCAATTCGCGTGGGGTTTGACGCGGATCCAAGTGGATGAAATGGTTCAAACGATACTCATCAAAATGAGATGGACGACCTGAGCGTGGAGAGAGAGTCGTTGAGGTCAAAATTGCCATCTCGGAACAGCTCAAACCTTTTGCGGGCTGTCATCGGAGCAATAACATCCTCCCCATACACAGCACAAATTTGTCGTGCAGTCTCGGCGACTGTGGATCCCTTAGAGTAGTAGATTTTGGACATGTTCATTCCTCTCTACTTGACACTCCATACTTCAGGACCTGAAACCCAAAAGAACCAATCACACAACGCAATATGATTTAGATACACGATATTATTGGCTGATATACAAGTGACCAGCTGCACTGTCACTACTGACCTGGGAAACATTCGTGAAATAAAACGGCATGAACTTATGCATCAACCCAATATATTCTTACATACGGCATTTAAAGCTGAATTACGCAAATCATTTTTTCTATTTACCTTAGTTATAAGCACCATACACAGCACACTTTAACACATCCATATCTTAGGTTAGCTAGGAAGCAAACGAACGGTAATTTAAAATGTAGATGATGTATTTAAAGAAAGCGAAATGGCTCTGCCGTTTGAGACGGAGTGAATCAAAACCGAAAAAAAAAAATACATGTAGCTTCCTGGATTTTAAAGACAAAATAAAATATTTTCCAAAAGGTAAAAGTTTGTGATTTTGGCAAATCTTTTGAATTACTTGCACTCTTAAAAGAAGTTCTGGAGTCAGTTATTCCTATCTTTTTTTTCTTTCCAGGAATTAAAACTCAGGTTTATGATATTCGCGATTTAGAAAACATGTTTCAAGAACAAATTAGGGTCGTAAAATTGTGCTTCGAAAGAATTATTTTTTTTTTCTTTCTGTGTTGACAGAGCATGGACGTCAAAGTTTGGAAACCGCAACTTCGCAGAGTTGTTCGTATTACTAATTACATTTTCCATGGCAACATTTCGTCTTTCAAAAAAAAAAAAAAATCTTTTTTTTTTCATCCCAGGCGCAGAGACGTGTTTCCATTATATAAATGTATGTTGCTGTCTGCTTGTGGAATTGTAACGCTTGGCTACCAGATTCAGTCAAAGAAAAGCAGCGTGATTAGATGCGTCTTTTAAAGATAAAGCAGCATGCAAAACTTGGCGGAGTGACTGCGGGCGCGCGGGAGGTTTTTGGTGGGTGGGCTGAGCAATTCGTGCCATTGTATCCTTTAGGAATCATCACAGAGAGTGTATTTCCCCTAATGCCCATTCATGGCTTCAGCACGCTCCCTGTCAGTGTGCGGTGGTGGCTTCTTCTTTTATCAATACGGTTTAGTCAGAGTTGACCGAAATTCATTGAAAGCGGGCGAAATGAGAGCGATTTGTGCCAACTGGATTTGGACCTCCGGGAAATATAAACCGAGGATGCGCATTTTTTATCTCTCCATTCGCCGTTAGACGCGAGATTTTGTGAGATTGGTTGGAAGTTTGCCTCGGCGGGGAGAAAGCTGTTTGGGAAATGCTCTTCAATCTCGCGTTGAATCGTGTGCTCCGGGATTTCTGATTTTGATACATTCAGGAAAATCAAAATGGACTAGGCTGAACCATCACAGAGAAAAATGGGAATAATATGCAATATCAGAAGAAATATCTCCATTGCTAAAGTAGTACTCCCGCATTTTCAATTGGGAATCGGTCGCTGAAGGCTACGGAATCTATTCCAGTAAAATATATCATGCGAAACCTTAGCAAGTATTGGATACTACACAAGGGCACGTTATGTGCATAAAATAAATGAGTTCTTGTTACTTGTTTACGTCACGAATATTCTCTTCTACGTGAAGAAAATGCTATAAAAACATACGTATCAATTGCAGTTTTGATGATACTTCATTTAGTTATTTTTTGTTACTTCATTTGTATTCCTTTTCTTCCGTTAGAAACTACATTTCTGACACAGAAATGTAGTTTTTAAGCGGCTCTATGTTAAAAACAGTTACATTCACCTGAAATCTTTCGCAGCAGTCTCTCATGATACTAAACACTATTTCTTTAAAGAATGATAGCAAATACTCTCAATATCATCATCATCATCATCATTGTCAACCATTATCAATCCACTGTTGGACGAAGGTCTCCCCAAGTTTCCTCCACAACGGTCTGTCTTGTGCCAGTCTCCTCCATGTCACTCCCGCATACTTTCGAATTTCATCCACCCATCTTCCATGTGGTCTTCTTCTGGGTCTTTTCCTGTCCCTTGGAATCCAATCTAAAATTTCGGCTGTCCATCGATGATCTGTCCTTTTGGCAGTATGTCCAGCCCATTGCCATTTCAGGGATTTAACTCAGATCATGATGTCTTCCACTCTTGTCATTTTTCGGATCCACGTGTTCCTCTTCTTATCTCTCCTGGTTACACCAAGCATGCACCTCTCCATGCCACTTTGAGTTGTCTACAGCCTTTGTATGTCTCTTTTAGTTAAGGTCCACGTCTCTGCACCATACGTAAGCACAGGAAGGATGCATTGATCAAACACTTTTCTTTTAAGACATAATGGCATATTGCTCTTGAAAATTATGCTGTTTCTTCCAAAAGCTCTCCAGGCAAGTTTTGTACGCCGATTAATTTCTTCATCAATGTGACCCTCACTTGATATCTGCTGTCCAAGATAAACGTACGTGTCTGTTATCTACAGCTTTTCTCCATCAATTGATAAATCTTCATTTCTTGTAAAAGCATTGTACATCACTTTTGTCTTCTGAAAGTTCATTTTTAATCCCACTTCTTTACTCTTGTCAGCAAGTTCCTGGATCATACTCTGCAGCTCTGATGGGGTAGTTGCAAAAATGACTACGTCATCAGCAAAACGAAGGTGGGTTAGATAATCTCCATTAATCTTTACCCCTTTGTTTTCCCAGTTCAGTGATTGAAAGACATTTTCCAATATGGCATTAAAGAGCTTCGGAGATATGGTGTCACCTTGTCTCACTCCTTTTCCAATTTTTATGTGTGTTGTATTTTCAAACAGCCGAATCTTTGCACTTGCATTTTCATAGATGTTATTAATAATATTAATGTACGCATCTTCAATACCGCAGGATTTCAGAGCCATTGTAACTGCTGATGGTTTCACCGAATCAAAGGCTTTTTCATAATCGATAAAAGCCATGCACAATGGAAGTTCATATTCCCTCGCTCTTTCAATTAGTTCTCTCAGTACGTGGATATGATCTATTGTGCAGTAGCCACTCCTGAATCCAGCTTGTTCTCTCGGTTGAGCCATGTCGAGTGTCACCTTCAAGCGGTGTGAAAGAACTTTAGTGAATATTTTATAAACCACTGATAGGTTGCTGATAGGTCTGTAGTTCCCGAGATCCTCAATGTCACCTTTTTTATGTAGCAGGATCATTGTAGCGTTGTTCCAATCCTCAGGAATCTTCCTTTCATTAAGGCATCGAGTGAAAATTTGGGCGAGTACTGTTTCGATTTCTCCACTTGCTTCTTGTATGATGTCTACAGTAATTCCATCTTCTCCTGGAGCTTTTCCCCGCTTCATGTTCTTGATTGCATGTGCAACTTCTGCTGGAAGGACTGGAGGAACTCTGGTACTGGTATCTTTCATGATGTCTGGAGTACATGTATCATCCCTTTCATATAATTTGGAGTAGAAATCTTTCACTGTTGTCAAACTTTTGCCTGTATTTCTTGTTGCAGAACCATCTTCTTTTTTCAGTCCCATAATCTGTTTTCTTCCCTAACTAAGATGTCCCTTTGCTATCTTTAGGCTTTGGTTGTTTTCAATTGCTTTCCTTACTAGTTCACAGTTGAATTTCCTTACGTCTTCAGTGATACTTTTTTGTACTGTCTTGCATAGTTCTATATATTCCACTTTGGAAGTCACATCTTCTTTAGTTGTCCTCATCTCTTCTTTTTTGCATCAACATTTTGGTTTTTCCTGATAATTTGTTCAGATGCAACTTGTTCTTAAACCCAGCTAATTTTGTTGCTGTTTCCATAAGAGCTTTGGTTACTTTTCTGTTAACTTCAGAAACATCCATTTCTTCCGATGTTAGGCCTTCTAAAGTAGAGAATCTGTTCTTCAGTTCCAACTTGAAGGTATTAGGGTGTTTTTTAAGGTTGGTTATGTCAATACATTTTGTTTGTCTTATGAGCTTGCCACGTTCGAGTTTAGTGTTGAGGTGCATCTTACATCTCACCAATCTATGGTCACTACCTGTGTTGAACTTGTTTAGCACACTGCAGTCTTCCATGACGAATTTTTTTGTTACACATAATAAAGTCAATTTCACTTGTCATCCCATTTGGATGTCTCCATGTCCATTTCCTGTGTGGCTTTTTCTTGAAAAAGGAGTTCAAGATGAAAAACCCTTCTGCCTCTGCAAACTCTACGAGAGTATTTCCACGCTGGTTTGTGTTGCCGCGACCGAATTTACCTACTGAAGTTTCATTCTGTTGCCGTTGCCCTATTTTTGCATTGAAATCTCCCATAATTATCTTCAAGTGCTGCTTACCTTTATTATTTAGATGAGGAATTTCCTCATAAAATTCTTCAATTTCTTCTTCAGGATGACTTTTGGTGGGTGTATAAGTTTGAATAATCTGAGCCTGGTATCTTCTCGAGAGTTGGATAACGAGTCGTGCAGCTCTGTCAGAGGAACTTTCAACTTCTACAACTTTATCTTTCAGTTTCTTGTTTATTATAAATCCAACACCACTAGTTCTGCCAGTATCAGTCCCACGATTGTAGAAGAGATGTCCACTTTTCAGTTCAATGAGGTCTTCTCTTTTTCTCCTTACCTCACTTAGCCCGACGATGTCCCACTTGATCCTTTGTAGTTCCTCTTCCAATTCAAGAAGCCTTGAATGAGAAGATAGGGAGCGTCCATTATACGTAGACAAGGTCAACATCAGATGGCAGCCTAGTCCGGTCCTCCGGGGATTCTTAGCACCCTCTGCCTTCACGTCGCACTGGCCGCTGCCTTGGCCAGGTACATTCCAGCTGCCGGAGACTGAGGGCCAAGATTTAAGTTGTGGAGTCATTTTGGAGGTGTTTGGCCATAACACACCACGCTGGCCAATCGGGTTGGTGAGTGTGGTATAGCATTTTCTCTAATCCCGATGGTATAGTTATACCGCTATTGGCGGTCGTCAGAGCTCCTTTAGTGGGAACAGGATGTACCACGAGAAGGCGGGGTTGACATTTGTCAAGGAGAGGCTGTGATGTTGCACATCACCTGACCTTACATCCCACTCTCAATGTAGTAAATACTATTTCCTAATATTTTCATGATAGTAAATGCTATTTCCAGACCCGTATTATTAATCGTAAGGTTCAAATCAGAGATGGAAACGGGTCAGGGTTGGACAATTCCTTGCGGGTCAAAATGATCGGGACAAGATGTTCCTGACCCGATTTCGACGCGGTCTTATTTCCGTTTTATTTTTGAAAAGAAAAAAATATTTCAAAGAACCCGTCAGAGGTCTTTGAAATAATACTTCAGAGCTGCAGAGTATGATCCAGGAACTTGCTGCGAAGGGTAAAGAAATGGGTTTCAAAATGAACTTTCAGAAGACAAAACTGAAGTACAATGCTTTTACAAGGAATGAAGATTTTGTGATTGATGAGAAAAGCTCGAGGTAACCGATACGTACAATTTACTTTGGACGAAAAATATCAAGCACCGGTCACATTGATGAGGATATTAATTGGCGTATAAAACTTGGTTGGAGAGGTTTTGGAAGGAACAGTACAATTTTTAAGAGCAATGTGCCATTATGTCTTAAAAGAGAAGTAAGTGTTTAATCAATGCATCCTTCCAGTGCTTACGTACGATGTAGAGACGTGGACCTTAACTAAAAAAGACATACAAAGGCTGCAGACAACTGAAGTCATAATACTTTATTATGCTAATGAGCTAAAAAATACATAAAGCATTGGCAACTAAAATATTAAATAAAAGGTAGTATATGAAGACATGAAAATATAAAACCTTGAATTATATAAGATGAGGAATTAAGTCCGTTAAAACATTAATCTGCCACTTAAAATAAAGATAAACATTTTACGCAGCTATGAAGACTGGTTTTCTAAACACGTGTTAGGAGCGCGAAAGTAGGTCAAGCACTCAAGCCAATTAAAACAAAAAGAGGAAACCGTCGAGTGCAAAAAAGTCATCCATACATACTTGAAAGCAGCATAGAGAGATGTATGCTTAGTGTAACCAAGAAATATAAAAGGAGGAACTCGTGAATAAGGAAAATGACAAAAGTGGAAGACATCATGATCAGAGCGAAATTCCTGAAATGGCAATGAGCTAGGTATATTACCATGAGAACGAACAACCGAAATTTTAGACTGGATTCCTAGGGACAGGAAAAGACACAGAAGGAGACCATGTGATAGATGGGTGGATGGATGAGACTGACCCAACTCAGTCCGTTGTTGAAGAAACTTCGGCAGACTCATCTAGCAGTGGATTGATAATTATTGACGATTATGATATATTCGAAATTATAGTTCAAAGCAGATTTATCCGGGTTAGGTCCGAGTCCGGTCAAAGCATGCGACGGCCACGTCCAAAATGTTTGACCCATTTTCAACTCTGGTTCGAATCGCTTATACGGACTTCTATGTCTTTATTCAGTTCTCTCCCTCCAGTAATCCCACTTCTTTTAATTGTTGTGTATCACTACTGTGCATCATCCTTTTTTACTTAGTTTTGCGTTAGTTCCACTCACTTTTGGAACGGCGTAATCAAAACTGTGGTTCTCCTTAGTTCATTCAGTTTCATCTTGGGTCACCACGGATTACCCTTCTTTGCTTACCTGTGCATTGAATCGCCTCATTTGTTAAATGAGGAACCTCAACTGTGGATCCGTCTCACTCATTCAATTGTATTGGTTTACTTATCAAATGGTATTTTGAATGGACATTCTTGCTTCTTTTCACACTCATCTCTGTCTTGACTAATATCATTCTTGACGCAGAACTACGTCTTTCTCCGTGCTGGGTAAGGGGGTAACTGTAGCCTGGGCATCCATATTTATCAGAAGTCCAGTAGCCATTTTGGAGATAGTGAACTGTAATCGTTTTCCTCCATTCTCCCGCCATTTTGATGAGCTGGGCAACGAACGGTCAAAGTATGCTCTTTCTCACGCGTCCCTTCAAATGAGGGAGTGTTAGATTTGTGGTTTCGTGGATGTGAGAAAAGGGAACACGACATTATTGCTTTTCAGCCGTCCCAGGCAAGGGGAAGAAGCTGTTACGTGGACACTTTCCCGCGAGGCAGTAAGAGAGAAAAGGGGACAGCGAAGGTAATTAAGCTACTTTGCGTTTTTAGAGAGAGTGCATTTTTAAGGAGTGTCCGCGCTTTCTTGGAAGGTGTTGGCCCTGCTCTTTGGCAGGGGAGAGCTTTGGGGGGGGGGGGTCTCAGCAAGAGGACGTGGCGCTCGGTTGCAATGGATTTCGAGGTAAAGGAGGCGAGAGAGGAGGTGTGAAATCTTGCCGGTCAGTGAAAATTTAGTACTTATGTAAAAAAGTTACCACTTTCTATTAAAATTAGGTGCATTTATCATTAGTTTTCGGGTTTTGTTGATAGATGGCGCTGAGATCTGAGCCTGATTTTCAACGTTTTAAAAATTTCACAATTTCAACACAAATATATCAACCTTACTAAAAACGTTTAACAAACGTTCTAAAACGTCCACTGTTTCAACGTTCAGCAGTTATCCACATATCGACGTTTTAAAAAGGTTATAAACCAACGAGAAACCAATTATCAACTACTAAACCCAAATTTGTACGTTTAAACAACGTTATTGTGCTAAATGGGTACATTTTTGTGAAATTTTGTTTTGTAAATGAATTTCTAGCCAGCCGCCTGAAGCTTTGAATTCTGTGAATCCTAATTCATTTTCGATTTTTAAAGCAATTTGAGGAATTAAAGTCCCTGGTAAAGAAATGTTGTTGGCTCTAGCGCGGCAAAACCATTCATAGGTAAGACTGTCCACAGCTAAATCATCACGTTTAGGGAAAGCTCTCTAAATTTTCTGGTTGTCATTATAATCTTGCCAAGATTTCAAGATTTCACCCACTTGAGTTTTTCCAATGCCCAGTTTATCTTCTAAAACGCGCACACTTAATCTTTCCATTTCACTCAGCTGCACTATTTCAACTTTTTCTTTTAGAGTCAAGCGCTTACGTTTGTCCGAAATTTTAAAATCGATGTTTGAGAAATCCTTGCTTCACAGCTCGCTTGATGAGAAAAAAACCTACATGATTATTGCAAACAAATGTGATTTCTAGTAATCTGAACTTGAAATTGATCTCTGTGCACTGATCTTGACCTTACCAAACAACAAAAAGCGAATCCTTTCCACCCACACCTCAATTGTGTTTGCATGTGTTTCAATCTGATTACCATTCCCGAATTAGCCAGCCTTGGGCGCTGGTCCCCATTTCTGAAATCTCACCCCATTGGAAGCACCTGAAGAGCTAGAAGGCAGTTTCTCCTGGTCAGATCAGGGCTAAAGATCATAGATCAGATCATATGTAGAAGATTTTAGGAAGGGAGTGTCTGACCCCAGGTCTTAGACAACCCTTAGAAATAGGAAGATAGGAGAATTGAGCTAGAGGCCCGATAGGAAAGTGACACGGGAGTGAGGTAAAAGGGGGAAGGAAGACGTCCTTATTTATTACCGGGGGCTAGAACCCGGGGTGCGACGGCTTAACGTGCCCATCCGACGCACGGCGGGTATTTAGTGGTTCGAACGTTCGTACCTGCCAAGGATCAAACCTTGGGTTATCTCCATGGCAGTCACGAACGCTGTTCACTAGGCCACCCGCGGCACAGATCAGCCCTGGGTCCGATGTATGTATGCAAAGAGAGGGTCGGACTGTCTGGTTAGCACAAACGCTAATCCTTTTTCCTGCGATTTCGACCACTTACTCAGGATACATAGCACTTGGCATCTTAAAATTTACTGGGCCTCGGGAACAAAACTGTTAAGGTAGAGAATGAGAAAGAGTAAAATAACAAAAAGGAAAAAATTGCGAGTTTGGGCGAATCACACCCCTAGGAATTCCTAGAAACAAAAGCAAATAGTCCGCTATATTGCACTTTTTAAGTGTGCCTGCGTCCGTTATTTAGAATGTCCGCTATTAAGAAGTGAAATGCCCCATAAGAAGCCATGCATTTCTGCCGGGGAATAAAAATTTGTCCGTTATAGGGAGATGTCCGCTATCAAGAAATGTCCGTTAAGGGAAGTTTCACTGTACACAGTGTGTCAAAGAATTTTTAAGACTGGCGCTAGATTTCAGCCTACGGTGGCGCCACCAGTGTAATCGCGAAAGCGTTATAAACCGTGACAAGCTGCTTGCTTTCTGCCAAAAGTACTGCGCAGTTGTTAAAGTAACTCAAACGAAACGGCCGTTCATTAGAAAAGTAAAATTTTTTTAATGTTGAATTATTAAGATGGAACAAAGGGCGGTTATTAAATTTAACGCAAAAATTAGTAAAAGTGCCTCGGAAACGTACCAAATGATGAAACAAGTTTACGGTGAGTTTCGTTTGAGTAGATCAAATTTTTTCCTGTGGCACAAATGTTTTTTGGCCAGAAAAGAGACGCTGGAAGATGATAAGCATACCGGAAGACCAAGTTCATCTAGGACACCTGAAATTATTGAAAAAGTGCGTGATTTCGTGCCAAACAATCGATGTGCGTCACTAAGAATGATGGAAGAGTCTTTAAACATCAACAAAGAAACGATTTGAACCAACCTGCATGATGATTTGGGCAAAACAAAAGTCTGTGCTAAATTTGTTCCACACACGTTAACCAATGAACAAAAATCAAGGAGAAGTGCACATTGCAGAGACATCATTTCAGCCGCTGAAAATTATCCAAACTTCTTAAAATCGATTGTTACTGGTGATGAAACATGGTGTTTTCAATATGATCCTAAAATAAAGTGACAAAGTGCGGAATGGAAGTCACAAAACTCTCCACAAGCCAAAAAAACAAGAAAAGTTCCATCGAAAATCAAAACAATGCTCATTACATTCTTCGATAGTAAGGGTATTATCCACAAAGAATTTGTTCCAAGTGGACAAACAATTACTGGTGAGTTTTATGCAAATGTTTTGAGGCGTTTGATGGGCAGAATTCTTCGCATTCGTCCAGAATATCGAGATGAAAACAGTTGGTCTTTGTTGCACGATAATGCACCCAGTCACACCTCTCTTCTTATTCGTAGATTTTTGGCCAAAAATAACGTCTGTGTGTTGAATCATTCACCGTATTCGCCTGATTTAGCACCCTGCGACTTTTCTTTGTTCCCAAAACTTAAAATGACGTTAAAAGGGTGTTATTTTGATGATATTTCGACCATACAAACAGCTTCGACGCGTGCTTCGGAGGCAATTCCAGAAAGTGAACTGGAACAGGCATTCGAATCATTATTAAATCGCTGTAACAAGTGTATTGAAGCCGGAGGGACTTATTTTGAATAACAAACCAAAACAAATTATAATTTCTTGTTTCTATTTCATTTTACAGACCCACTCTTAAAAATTATTTGACGCACTGTTTATATTCCAAATCATATTTATCTTCTGCGGGAAATACTTGATCATCAACGAACTGTAACGTAAATACCATCGTTTCATTTAAATTAATCCCCATTACTAGACACCTGTTTTTCCATTCTTTCAAAACCTGTTCTACATAAATCTTAAATGACATTAGAGATAACCAACATCCCTGCAATGAAATGGCAAAAACTTGTTGAGTTAAGGATTTCTAGTGGCTAAAGGACTAAGACAGGGGTCTTAGTCCTTTAGCCACTAGGAATCCTTTTGAAGTTTTCGAGCCCACTTTTATTTTTGTTATTGATCCTTGATAAAGCTCTTCAACTGCTTTGATAATCATAGTACTAATATTGGCATCTTTTAATGTTTCCCATAGTTTTGTAATAGGTATATTATTATATTGCCATGTCTATAAATAATAAGTGTACTTCTTCACGAGTAGTGTGTATATCTGAAACATCGACGAAAATTTTATTAATAATTGCCTGAAGGCATGCATGCATTTATTTAATTAAATTAAGTCGAAATTTACTACTACTGAAACTGGGGAAGAAAATTAGCTCTGAAATGGCAAAAACTTGCTGAGTTACGGAGGTTAGTTACCTTTCTGATTTTATTACATGGTTCCCCATTAATTTCGGATTAATGCTGTGATACGCATAGCCCCCGTATAGCAAGAGCCTAGAATAATTACTAACGTTCTAACTAAATATGAGCACCTGGAAAACCTTGCCCTCTCCATTTTTACGTAGGGATATTTATTCTCAGTTAAAAAGTTGCAATAAAAAGAACTGACCGAATAAAAAAACTATGAAAGAAATTATAATTGAAAGCGAATGCTACGTTCATCGCTATTAGAACTTTTGCCGAAAAGTACAGCTTTCCATTCCAGCTGGAATAAAATATTTACTTAATTTTTTCTTCCGTGTTTTGAAAAACATAAAAAAACGCGGTTGTTTCTGCCGAAATTCATTTCCCATAGGCACGCAATGGAGAGTTTGTCCAAGCAATTCCGGTTTTTTTTCTCTCTCTCTCTCTCTTTCGTAAATTCTGTTATGCACGCTAGAAAAAGTTAGTTTTTATTGCGAAAGATTTGGGAAGATAAAAAAAAATCCCGGAAAAAAAATCATAAAGCTGGAGTAAGCGAGTAGTGCGGATCAGGCAGATTTGTTAGGCATCCGCTTTGCTTAACTGGGAACACTGTAGCCACAGCAATGTGCGTACAAGGAAAAGAATCGAGAACAGCCATTCATGCCTTGTTAGTTAGCACGCCATCTTGCATACCCGTGCCATTCAATTGACTTGGATATATTGCCATTCTTTCTATGTACGAATGTTTCATCTTCATTATTTTAAATCGAATCAAACAATCCCCTCGCACTGCCTGTATTAGCTCATTATACGGCAGATCCCGGAAAACAAGCTAAATTTCGACTGATATTTATTCAAATTTGACTGAATTTTTGCTTATACTTCTTCGTAAACAATGCTTGGTGTAAACTAAATAACTGTCAAGAAGTTTCTTTTGAGGTAAGTTCAGCGAAATCAATATACAGTATAGAGATTTGCAGGTCATTCTGATCCAGACAAAGCTAGTGAATACGATGGCGCCGTGGTCTAAGCGCTACACTGTTAAAAAAATCTACTTAACAATCAGAACTTGAATCTACTCGGGTGTTTTTTAAAAGTAGAATCGTATTGTAACCGAGTACATGGCATGCTCAAATATAAGTAACCATACGTACTTACAAATAACTGCGTCAATAAATAAAAATATAATCTCGTATTACTTCATTTTAGATATAGATTTTAAGAGAAATGGTTTAATAAATGTGTAAAATGACACACATAAATAATTAGTACAACAAAGTCTCTGATCACAAGTAATTTAATTATGCATACGTTTTTACATTAACTATATTTGTGTCAATCTCATAAATAATATATTGTCGCTTCATCACTATATTTGTCATAAAATTGCGCGGTCCATTCGCCCAGCATGTGACAACGAGTATATCTATTATCCCAGATGTGCCGTCGAATAATATACTTGTAGTTGATTCTCTGAATAAATGAGTATTTACGGAGTACACGTATTCCAAATTTGAAATCGAGCCGCGGATGGCTTAGTGGTTAGAGATTCAGACTACTGATGGAGGGACCTCCAGATTCAAACCTAGCCTAGTAGTGTGAATTTCCAACAATCGATGCCGTGCATCGGACGAGCATGTTTAGTGACGGCCGCCGGGTAAGAATCCCCCGATTAAAGTTCCAAAGTCCCCCTAATTTCTCTTTGCCTTCTATGTGCAAAATCGTACGCTTGTACGGTGGCGCCATCTAGTGTGCTCTCTCTCACTTACAAACTATCCTGTCAAAATCGCTAGATTCGCTGTAACTTCGTTCAGTTTCTGTGCCCTGCCCGAAAGGGCACAGAAACTGAAGGAAGTTAGAACACATATATTTGAAATAAATGGACTTTTTTAAACACATGTATTTGAAATATATGTACTCAAAAATGGGTACGCATATTTCAAATTGGAAATACCAGATATACTCACAATTGGTTCCTTGTATGTACTCAAAAATGAGTACGCGTCTTTTCCAAAAATGAGACACAAGTACACAGAGCTATTATAATCAGAGGCGTCTTTAGGTGTCCTAGGCACTAAAAGGTTCAGCCCCCACCCTTTCTTATCCCCTCAGAAATTTTCATCCGTCAGATTAAAAAAAGGGGGGGGGGAAGAGTCAAGAAAAAGGTTTTTACGCTTTTTAAAATGCCTTCCTATTATTAGAACGTTCTGTAAGAAATAGTGCTAGTGTGATAATTTTGTCTGTCCGTGCACATCGAACTTTTTGATTTTATAGATATTTCAAAAATTATTTTGCGGCTAATAAGAAATCAATGGATATTAAGTTTGGCACTTTTAATACCCGTTTCCCATTTATACCTGCACCGCAGTTATCAGAAACAGAAACATACGAATTAAATGCAAAATATCCAGTTTGAAAACGGAAAAAGTAGGAACTACAGGTTTTGAGTGAGAGTACCATTGAAACATTTTACTGCTTTTTCAAAAGCTAGTTTTAAGTCGATTTAAGAAATAGAAAAAGTGAGAATAATTGATAATTATCAGTATTAAACCAGGGGAGCAGAAAGTAATAAGAAAATGTTGTTGCAATACAATATAAATCACTTTTAACACTGTTAAATAAGAAAAAGACAGTGTGATATTCTCAAATTTCTTTACTTTTTCAGCCAAAATATTAATAACTCTTTTGGTTTTCTGATGGTTTAGAGTAATTAGGGCCGAGAAAGAACTTGATTGTCCTAAGAATTTTCCTATGAAGAATATTTTTTCTTCATTGATTATCCAACCACGAAGGGAACAAAAAACAATTAACAGCTCAAACACCCCCGATCATCAGAAAAGTTTTTACAAAAAACGCCATAAGCAGATTGTATCTACAGTGTGTCTAGAAAGTCACTCTCACATTACAAAAATTAATATAAAAAAATGTTTTTGAGGTACAAGAAAGGGATTGTACAACAATGATGATGCACACGTAAAGTTTTTTTCATTGTCAGTACACCTCCACATTGGTGCCACTTGTGGTCCGGAGGACATCTAAGCGATATTTGATTTCACGCCATGTTTTTTTTAAGATCTCAGCAGAGACAGAACTAATGACGTCCGTTATGCTGTTTTTCAAAGTCTCGACATCCGGAAAACTGCTAGAGTAAACTTGGCATTTCACATAACCCCACAGGAAAAAGTCTAGAGAGGTTATGTCGGACGACCGAGGTGGCCATGTCATAGGACCGTCGCGGTCAATCCATCTGTCCAGAAATGTGGCATTCAGGAACTCACGAACCATTGTTGACCTACACTGAAGAGCAATAGAATTAAAGACACCTGTCTAGTAACGTGTAACACCACCTTTCGCCCTGATGACGGCGACGATTCGTCTCGGCATGGACTCGACAAGACACCGGAAGCGTTGGGAAGCCATACGGATCCACGACCCCTGAACAAGCTCCCAGAGTTTGCGAAGATTTGACGAAAGGAGGGGGGGGGGGTCAGAGCCTCATAAAGTTAAAGGATCTGTTTGGCCACTCCATTCGGGGAATATCTTCTTCTTCGCGAATATCTTCGCCCAAATGAACTCGATGTACAATAGTTCGGTGGTATCATCCATAAGAATAAAATCTGGACTGATGTCTCCCCTGAATGGCCGGACATATGGTTTCAGGAACTCGTCTCTGTACCTAAGGCAAGTAACAGAGTGACTCTGAAAGATGTAAAAGTCTGTGCGTCTGTTTGCCACGATTCGTACCCAAACCACCAAGAAACCACCTCCAGAGTAGTTCTTTTTTCTGAAGTATTAGTAAGATGACGCTCAGATAACAAAAATATTGCCCACAGAAAAAATGCCTACTTTTGAAAATAGGTAAATACCCCAGCTATTAACTGATGTGCTCCTATGTACACTGGCGTGCAAAAATTAAGGACGAGACGGTTTTTCGAATGTAACGTCGTGCAGAAGTGCTCCACATCGACTCAAATCATACCATAAGATCCCCAAAATGTAAGAATATGGGAAAAGTGAGCAAAACCGTCCAAACAAGGAATCCAAAGGATACAAAGGCACTTTATTAAAAGGGTAGCTTCGAGCACAACTGCACAGAAGACAGAAACGTCCATGTGACAGGCTGCTGCCAAGAAAAAACCAGTCTTTAGTAGGGGATATGATCACCCCTGACTGCGTTGCAGAATTTACAACGTCTGTCCATGTTGAGGACGAGGTTGTCAAGGAGCTGTTGAGGCATCGCGGCCCATTCCTCTTGTAGCGCCAATCGCAGCTGCGGAATCGTTGCTGGCGGCTGGTGACGTGCTGCCAAGCGTCTCCCGAGAAGGTCCCACACGTGTTCGATTGGATTTAGGTCCGGGGACCTTGCGGGCCAATCCATGCGTTGAATATTTTCACTCTCCAACAGCTCTGCGACAGCCACTGTACGATGAGGTGTGGCGTTGTCGTCCATGAAGAGGGACTCAGGACACACAGCACGTGAGGCAGGAGAACCTCGGTACAATAGCGGAAAAAGTGACTGAACCTCCTTGGAAGATGTGGAGGTCAGTGCGGCTACCAAGCATGATACCACCCCAAACGAGAACTCCGCTACCTCCAAACCGGTCCCTTTCGATGATGTTGGAGGTGTGATTGCGTGTTCCCTGCTCTCTCCAGATGTGTATACGTCAAAAATCGCTCGTCAGACTAAATCGGCTTTCATCCGTAAAGAGAACTCGACCCCATTGCTGATGTGTCCAGTTCTTGTGTTCCTAACACTACAGAAACCGCCGTCTCCGATGAGCATGCGTTAATGGCACACACCGTACTGGTCGTCGTGCAAACAGACCACCTTTGTGCAGCCTCTTGTCCACGGTAAAACGCGATAACGGACGTCCAGTTGTCTGTTGCATGTGCCTTGCGATTTCTCCCGCTGTCTGCCGTCTGTCTCTTCTCGCCTGTAGGACAATATACCGATCGTCCGCCGCCGTATTTGCTCGTGAACGACCACTGCTAAACTCTTTGACAGCTGTTCCTGTCGTTTGAAATGCTCTCCACGCTCGTGAAACGATGTTGTGAGCGATCCTGAACTCTTCGGCCACACTAGTCACATTCGGCCTTCTTCCAACTTCCCAATGACGCGACCTCGGGTAAAGTCATCCAGATGTCGTCTACTGGATTGCCTGTTGGCCATATCACACGGTGTCAGCAACTCGACGTCGTCAAACCGATGTACACCGTGCAATAGCTTTCACTGAATTGCTGAGCGTACACCGCCCGTGTGCTTTATACCCTTCCGACACTCCCCCCCCTTACGTTATATGCGCATGCCCTACCGTACCGGACCCTAGTCTATCACCTGAGTGGTATTTCGGTCCGTTCTGCCTGCTTGTTCCGCTGTTATGCTAATTTCTCCTCTTCGTCCTTAATTTTTGCACACCAGTGTATGTTAGGAGCATTGTATTTTTTAATTTCACGAGAAATATCTTAATCTCAACTATGCAATCGGCAAAACTAGTCAGAACATTTCCTCTGCTCAAAAATCTAATGTTATCAAGAACGCCATAATTTGCTCCCAAAATGGCAGAAGAGGCTCATTGCTCGATGGACCACGTGTTGACTCTAGGAAGGAGAGTAACTACGTTTAAGGCACAGAGTATCTCCAGCATTCTTTCTATGGGACAATAAGAAGTGTCGTGTCGTATTGAAAGGACCGAACTGAATGAAACTTAAACACATGGTAAAATCAGAAAAACCTCACAAACAAGGTATCGTTCAGGCTAATTTAACCACCTCACAAACAAGGCATCGTACAGGCTAATTTAACCACCTCACAAACAAGGTATCGTACAGGCTAATTTAACCACTTCACAAACAAGGTATCCTACAGGCTAATTTAACCACCTCACAAACAAGGTATCGTACAGGCTAATTTAACTACCTCACAAACAAGGTATCCTACAGGCTAATTTAACCACCTCACAAACAAGGTATCGTACAGGCTAATTTAACCACCTCACAAACAAGGTATCGTACAGGCTAATTTAATCAGGGGTGCATCAGAGTCTGTACTCAGAAACATATTTTAAAAATGCCATTTCATGAAGCACGACTCTCAGTGTCCCAAACGGTGAAATTGAAAAATAAGTACAAAGGGCCTGCTCCCTGCACTAGTTGCACGTACTCGATGTGTCCTTCTTTTTATTCGTCTATATTCTCTCTCTCTCTCTCTTTTTAATTGGGGGTTTATTTAACAATCACAGTGAGCAACTCATTGTGCTATAAGCTGTCGCCCGTCCCTGATTTAGGGCTACTGGTTTCAGGGAATAGAGAGAGCCGGGGTCATAAGACAAAACACAACATTCATGCCTTATCGGGATTCGAACCCGGACCCAACTCGGACGAATCACCGGAAGCTAGCGCTTAGACCACTGCGCCACCCGGACGGCAGTTCTTCTTAGTGACTCAAGCACACCAAGTATTATTAAGACTAACAAAACTTGTGCTGAAAAGGCCTAATTGCCTAGGCGCTTTGCATAACTGTTTTGTTCAGTGTGTTGCGTACTCCTTATTAGCATTTATTACCTCTACATAAACTAAATATTCAGCATTTAACTGAAAAATTGAGGGAAAAGCCTCAGGCCCCTAGGTGCCTTGTAAGCACTAAACGACTGATGCTCTTCTTTTATCTCAGTTCTAGTATGTATTTGCTCGCCTATCACCGTAAAATTCAAAATTGTAAGTTAAATTTCGTCGAAAAGTTTCAGGCTTAGAGATTTTTGTAAGCTTTACAGGATCAATATATCACTCTGGTCTTGAAAATAATTGCTTAGTTGAAATTACGAACCTTCTTCTCGGTATTAAAAACAACCTCATGTTTTTTTTTTTTTTTGAGGTTTAACGACCACCGTGAGCAACTCAATGGGATATAAGCAGTCGCCCGTCCCTAATTTAGGGCCACTGGTTCTAGGGAAGGGAGAGAGCCAGTGCCGTAAGACAAACACAACATCCATGCCTGACCGGGATTCGAACCCGGACCCCTTACGGACGAATGATCAGAGGCGAGCGCCTTAGACCACTGCGCCACCGGGGCGGCCCTCATGTTTCTAACAGACATAGGAAAACATCTGTCAACAGCTGGAGTATTTGCCTATTTTAAAGAAATGGGCATTTCTTCCAGTTTTCGAGAAGTTGGCGTGTTTTTGCGGGTACATGGCTGTTTATTGTTTGTGATTGTTTTACCGTAGAGGTTCGTAATTTTGAAGCCAGTGTGTGTACATGAGTTGTTGATTGTAAAGCAGCTACACCCACACAAAGGGAAATAAAGAAAAATACTACTTGGTGACGAAATGGTATTCAAACGTGAAAAGCTAAAAACATTATCTGAAATTTGTTCTGTGCAAGACAAGAAGAAAAAAAAAATTATCGCTGAATTGAGTCATCGCAGAAGGAGTTCTGTAATAACATTGGGAAAAGTCGCAGTGCGCCAGTCGGCTGGCTAAAGTGGGCTGGTTGTGTTGTTACATTTATTAGTCATCTTTGCCACCGCAGAATAAAGATGCGTTGATGAGAATGGCTCATGACCACCGAAGACTGCCCTAGCACATGCCCGAATTCCCTTTCAACAGAGGCAGCGCAGCTGACAGACAACACTTTTTTTTTTTTTCTTTTTTTGTGTGTGTGTGTTCTTCCCTTCTTACGTCCTCAACCATGCAACGGTGTAAATTGGATTGGAAGACAGGAAGATTACATTAACGCTGTAGGAAATGTACCGTGCTGTGAAAAAATAAAAAATAAAAAAAAAATAAAATCGCTCATTTTTATTTTCTGGCACCAGTAATTGGGAATTATGGCTTGCCGTGGACGAATTTCCCTCCCTACGTTTCCCCCGAAAGAACAGGGTGGGCGTGTGGGAAAGTGGCGGAAGAAGCTTACAAGTTGAATGTGTGTTGCACTGTACTAATCCTATTCATATTAGAGCAGAGGGATTACCCCCGTAGAGAGGATTGCCTGTCTAGAAATAAAAAGAAAACAAGCTTTTCCCAAGGAGCAATTACGATTTGCAGAGGACCTTTCCAAAAAAAAAAAAAAAAAAAAGGAAAAGAAAAAAAGTAAACAAGGGAAAGCCGGGACGAAAATTAAAAAACAATGTTTAATTTTATTATTATTTTAATTAGTCTTTGACACACGCAAGGATCAACAAACGTGACGAAGGGTAAGCCAAACAGGAAGGAAGGTAATTCACAGAAGAAGTAATTTACGGCATTTCTTCAAAACAGAGCACAAGTAAGAAGCGATAAATATATTTCCTATGACTTGTCCAGTCCCGATTTACAACACCATAAGGGCTGGGTTGTAAACTGAGTTCGTCGTAAAAGATAGAATATGTCACGCCAGAAAAAAGTTGTATTGTTTCTAACTGGTTCTTCCGTTTTTCAATAAAAAATTGGATTTCACTGGCAGCGAAACGAAAACAGTGAGAGAGAATGTTTCCTTTCTAACGGCAACGAGAATGCTTTCTTTTCTTTGTTTCGCCGGGGAAAACTTCGTGTTCTTGAAGAAATCATTCGTGAACTGTAAATATAGGAATATCTCTGCTTATATGAGCACTTAACATTTGTGTTTTCTGACTGTGACTGTGCTTTCGCATTCTTCGGTGGCCCTCTGGTCCAAAATTAGTGAAATTCGTGCCGGACAATTAAAATGACGGTAATCCAATGGAGCAATCTCTTATTTTTAGGTAATATCATTAAAAAGAAAAGAAAGAAAAGAAAATGAAACCCAACACACTATGGCGGTTTTGTTTCTCGCAAAGTGAAGTTCCAAAATATTTTTCTTTGAGAGTAAAAATCAAATAACCAGTCATCGAAAGAAGTGCTGCTATTGTACACGCTACAATCACAGCAGCGTGGGGTTACTGTAACACCGCTACAAATGGGAAAATGCAGTTGTAGCACGCTACAAAATTAAGCAGTTTGTAGCAGAAAAATAACTACTTCAAAAAGGTAAAAATAATATTCTTCAAATCACGTGACGTTACCACATTTCCTAAAACCATTACACCAGTTAACAAGATTGTTGCCACATGGATGGAAATATGCTTTTTTAGTCAATTTTATGTGCCTATAACGAACACGGCCTTCGAAATGAGCCATCACGCACCATTTTGTAAAAAAACGGAAAATAACGTTACAAAAGCCAAAAAACCCAAGATTTACATAACTCGGTTATCGACCCAAAAGCCTCCGCTGGAAGTGCTTCTCAGTGTATCGACAACTTTTCCCCAGGTTCATTTCCACTTTATGAGGATTTTTTATAGTTGTGCTTCAAGGAATTATGACTCATTCTTCCCTGTGCTGCGCGCGCACGTGCCTTAGCTTACGTTCTGGATTTCCCCTTCGTTGACTTATCGTTGGCAGGTGCTACGGCTACAGGTGGTTGAGAGGGTTTTGTCTTGAGGTGAAATGAGTTCCATCCAGTTCAGTTAAAGAAATTTTGTGCCTGTAACAGGTTGCGGTGACAGTTGTACAGTGTGTATGTGCATTTAGTTTTCTCATAATGGAAAGCATGAACTGCAAATGTGTAAGTCTGTCGGATAAGTTTTTGTTTCATCTACCGACAGTTCGCAATGAAAAAAAAACAATAACCAAGATTAAAAAAGCTTATTATAATTATTTCGAGTGTCATATTCGAGACCAACACAAAAAATGGCCTCCCGCATATCCTATGTAACATTCTACACAAATGTCATTAAGTGGATGAATAGAAACTGTTGCCTGTCATAATCTATATTGTATTCATGTTGTTTTGATATATGATAACTTGATTCAAACAAATACACTGGTGTGCAAAAATTAAGGACGAAGAGGAAAAATCAGCATATCAGCGGAACGAGCAGGCAGAACGGACCGAAAGACCACTCAGGTGATAGACTAGGGTCCGCTATGCAGCATGACGTAGGGGGACGGGGGACTCGGAAGGGTATAAAGCACACGGGCGGTGTACGCTCAGCAATTCGGTGAAAGCTATTGCACGGTGTACTTCGGTTTGAACGACGTCGAGTTGCTGCCACCGTGTGATATGGCCAACAGACAATCCAGTAGGCGACATCTGGATGACTTTACCCGAGGTCGCGTCATTTGGGAAGTTGGAAGAAGGCCGAATGTGACTAGTGTGGCCGAGGAGTTCGGGATCGCTCACAGCATCGTTTCACGAGCTTGGAGAACATTTCAAACGACAGGAACAGCTGTCCGAGAGTTTAGCAGTGGTCGTCCACTAGCAACCACGGCGGCGGACGACCGGTATATTGTCCTACAGGCGAGAAGAGACAGACGGCAGACAGCGGGAGAAATCGCAAGGCACATGCAACAGACAACTGGACGTCCGTTATCGCGTTTTACCGTGGCCAAGAGGCTGCACAAAGGTGGTCTATTTGCACGACGACCAGTACGGTGTGTTCCATCAACGCTTGGTCATCGGAGATGGCGGTTTCTGTGGTGCCAGGAACACAAGAACTGGGCACATCAGCAATGGGGTCGAGTTCTCTTTACGGATGAGAGCCGATTTAGTCTGACGAGCGATTCTGGACGTATACACATCTGGAGAGAGCAGGGAACACGCAATCACACCTCCAACATCATCGAAAGGAACCGGTTTGGAGGTGGCGGAGTTCTCGTTTGGGGCGGTATCATGCTTGATAGCCGTACTGATCTCCACATCTTCCAAGGAGGTTCAGTCACTGGTGTTCGCTATTGTACCGAGGTTCTCCTGCCTCACGTGCGTCTGTTTAGTGGTGCTGTGGGTCCTGAGTTCCTCTTCATAGACGACAACGCTACACCTCATCGTACAGTAGCTATCGCATAGCTGTTGGAGAGCGAAGATATTCAGCGCATGGATTGGCTAAATCCAATCGAACACGTGTGGGACCTTCTCGGGAGACGCTTGGCAGCACCTCACCAGCCGCCAGCAACTATTCCGCAGCTGCGATTGGCGCTACACGAGGAATAGGCCGCGATGCCTCAACAGCTCCTTGACAACCTTGTCCTCAACATGGACAGACGTTGTAAATCCTACAACGCAGTCAAGGGTGATCAAATCCCCTACTAAAGACTGGATTTTTCTTGGCAGCCGCCTGTCACATGGACGTTTCTGTCTTCTGTGCAGTTGTGCTCGAAACTACCCTTTTAATAAAGTGCCTTTGTATTCTTTGGATTCCTTGTTTGGACGGTTTTGCTCACTTGTTCCATATTCTTACATCTTGAGGATCTTATGGTATGATTTGAGTCGATGTGGAGCACTTCTGCACGACGTTACATTCAAAAAACCGTCTCGTCCTTAATTTTTGCACGCCAGTATACAAAAGCGCTAAAAAGAACAAAACATACCTTTAGAGTAAAGATGACTTCTTTAATGAACATAAGATGATTGAAGGTATGAATTGAAGATTATATAATTAATAACTGAAGGTAATTAGAAGAAGAAGAATAGTTCACTTTGTGAACAAAATGTGCATTCCACAAACCATTCGGTTCTCCGGTGAGAAGCGAACTCATGACCTTCACTTTTAATCATTTAAAAGAATTACCAAGAAACAGTTTCTTCTTGAAGAAGGAAGGGAAGACTTCAGACCAGGAATTTAACCTCTGTAAATATGAGTTCCATTGTCTGCTGGGAAGAAACAGAATTAACAGAAACACTTGCAGTTGCATGCATAATCATACGCCTTTTCAGGACAGGAACCTCACTCACTTCTAGGTAGTTTTTTTTGTGGAGAGAGAGTTGCTTTTTTTTTGTTTCTGTCCGAGCGCGAGAGAAAGCTAGTTGCATCGAACCGCCCTCTTTTGACTTATAAAATAAATAATGTTTACATTAAAGTTTTTCTTTTCTTTTGGACGTCTGTCAGAGCATAAATGATGGTCTTACGCTAACAGAAACGAACTGAGGTGTATGCCGTTTGCAGTTCCGATGTTCTGTTGCGAATTGAATTTCCATACAGAGAACTGTTGTTTTTGCACAACTAAAATACAGGGATTTTCAAAGAAAAGAAAATATAAAGTAGAATATCTTACTGTTCTGTCTGCAATACGTCCTACAATTGGAAGAATTCACGATTCCAGAAGAAGAAACAGGAGGAGAGACTGAACCATCAACATCCTTTGATCCATCCTACAGTCCAGGACATAACACGACACCGCATCTGATTCAGGAAAAGGAACTAAACGTCTTAGTCAGAGACCTTAATCTTAGCAAACATCAGGTTGAACTTTTAGGGTCTAGGCTGCAGCAGTGGAACTTACTGTCGCCAAGCACTAGAATTTCATTGTACAGAAAGAGGCATGAACAATTTTCATTGTATTTTACGAAGCAAATTTCATGTCGGTGTAAAAATATTGACATGGTTGAACTTGGTTTCTAGCATATCCCTTAGGAATGGAAGCTTTTCATAGACACCTCAGAAACAAGTCTGAAGGCGGTGTTGCTACACAATGGCAGCACAATACCAGTAGCACATTCAGTGGACAGGAAAGAAACGAAAGTATGTCACTGTTGCTAAGTGAAATCCAATAAAACAAGTACTGCTGGCAAGTGTGTGGAGACTTGAAAATCCTCGCCCTGCCACTTAGACTTCAGGGTGAATTTACGAAATACCGTATCTTATAGGACATCATAGCAAGCGACAAACACTGTGAAAGACTGGCCGACTCACAGAGAGAATTACGTCTCTGTGCAACATAACGTTATATACGCCTCTTTGTTAGACCGAAACAAGATATTGCTTCACTCTTTGCGTATTAAGTTGGGTTTCATGAAAAACTTCGTGAAGGCTTTGGGCAGGGGTAAAGAAGGTTTCACATATGTTAGGTGCCGTTTCCGAAGTGTAACGGCACAATTCAATATCTTCGTACCTCATTCATCAATGATTTCTTTCGAAAAGTAAAGCATGTCGCTCATTCGTGAAGATTCCCTGTCGCACAAAAGCATTGCGTATTACGTACGCACGTTTCACTGATATTTTCGTAATCAGCAGGGTCGATTTAGTAAAAGAACGCCCAAAATGACCCATATGGCAGAAAAAAAAAAAATTGTTGACTGGTGTTAGTAGCTGGTACAAGAGGACTGAGTGTACCCTGCCTGAAATTACCTGACTTGACTTGCATTGTGGAAATCAGCCAAACCGTTAACCACAAAACATTTGTGAAAACAGGAATTTGTCGAATCCGAATCTCTGCGCTCCGGAGTGAGTTGGTCTAACCAACTAAGCTACACCGACGGAATGTATCGCTGCAGATTTGTCGTTTTGGCACGTGCTTTAACTCTGTAGTACATAACACATCCTCACGTTTTGCCATTTACAGGGAAGATTTTTCAATCAGCCTGAGAAGACAGCGCCTATGAAATGGCCGAGCCGATGGCGTAACTACCACCCCCGCAGCTGGGGGGAGGGGGTGTCAGGTAACGAAGGGGCGTACTGCAGCTGCCAGTTATAGCTTTATGAAAACATTCGAACACGTACAATAATTAACCCAACGATTCATCTTTTGCTTTAAGATATTTAGCTTTGCCTAAATAAAGGCCTAGTTTCACTTTTAAAACTCTGAATGTCTTACAGATTGAAAGTGTTCGGCTGTTTGACTCCGGGTTGTAATACGATTGTTTTGCAATGGGTTATAATTAATACGATAGCTCTCCAGTCGCCTTCTCTCTGCGCTGCTGAGGAAAAGCCCGAGGCCACAGTGGGATTCCCCGTGGAGGATGTGGGAAAACAATCAGTTACCTAGGATATTTACATGTTTGAGAACACAAAATGAATATCCGAAGAAGGTATGTACTTTTACGACTATTTCAAAAGTAAGGTCTCTGGTCTTCAAATAAAATCCACGGACCCAAACAGCAATCGCTAGATCGTTGAAAAACTATATCAACGGTAAACAAGGTAATAAACACAGATTTGAATCTGGAACAAAAAAAAAAAAAAAAAAAAACAAGTTAGTAAAATCATGCAATGCTTTGATTATGATTCGCTTTCCAACATACCAAAAGTTATTACTCAAGTTATGTGGATAATGGCTGTGGAAAAAAATTCGCTCCTGTGTCCTGACCATTGACCCAATTTCGATGGTATTCAACAGAACTGGTTCACTATACCTCCGGAGCAACATGATGAAGTTTTGTCGCAATAGAAGAAGTTTTGCGCAAGTTATGAGAACAATTGCTGTGGAATAAATCTGGCTTTTGTGCAATGACCTTTGACCCCGTTTCGTTCATATTCAACAGAACCGGTTCACTATACCTCCGGAACAATATGATAAAGTTTTGTCGCAATCCAAGCATTTTAGGTAAGTTACGATGCACAAGGGCAATGGAAAAGATCCCACTCCAGTGTCCTGACCGTTGACCCCATTTCGCCCATTATCAATAGGGTTCGTCCCCGCAGTGGCTCCCTACCACATACTAAAATTTGATCGAAATCGAACCATTTTTACGCAAGTTATGACGCATATGGGCAATGGAATATATCCCGCTCTCATGCCCTGCCTGACCTTTGATCCCATTTCGCCTATTTTCAATAAGGTTCGTGCCCAGGTGGTTCCCTACCACATACTAAAATTTCATCGAAATCGAACCATATTTACGCATGTTATGACGCATAAAGGCAATGGAATGGATCCCGAATTTATGTCCTGACCTTTGACCCCATTCCGCCCAATTTCAATAGGGTTCGTCCCCAGGTGGTGCCTTACCACATACTAAAATTTGATCGAAATCGAACAATTTGTACTTAAGTTATGACGCATAAGGGCAATGGAATACATCCCGCTCTTATGCCCTGCCCTGCCTGACCTTTGACCCCATTTTCCATAGGGTTCGTGCCCATATGGTTCTTTTTTTTTTTTTTTTATTGGATTTTTAACGACCACCGTGAGCAACTCAATGGGCTATAAGCAGTCGCCCGTCCCTAATTTAGGGTCACTGGTTCCAGGGAAGGGAGAGAGCCAGTGCCGTAAGACAAACACAACATCCATGCCTCACCGGGATTCGAACCCGGATCCCGTTCGGACGAATGATCAGAGGCCATCGCTTAGACCACTGCGCCACCGGGCGGTTCCCAGGTGGTGCCCTACCACATACTAAAATTAGATCGAAATCGAACAATTTTTACGCAAGTTATGACGCATAAGAGCAACGGAATGGATCCCGCTCCTATATCCTGACCGTTGATCCTGCTTCGCCCATTTTCAACAGGGTTCGTCCCCAGGTGGACCCCTACCACATTCTAAAATTTCGTCAAAATCGAACCATTTTTACGTGAGTTATCGTGCGGACGGACGGACGGACAGACGGACAAAGCTGGAGCATATACGCTTCTTCAACCTACGGTTGGAAAGCGTAAAAAAGTATAATGTTTACCACTTTTTGCACGTGGCTTAGCGCAAAACACGATGTAGCCTTCTTTATCAAAATCACTACAGATGGAAATTTATTGTGACTTGATGAAGCATGAATCTACCTGAACGACTGTAACAAAAGAAAATGGTCCAATACATATGGATGAGTACAAGGATGAAGCAGGTGCTAAAGATTTTGGATCGAAAGTGCAGGTAATGATTTTTGGGTGGCATCCACCCATCAAGCCGTGCGAAGGCACATTACCTTAAAAAAAAAACGAAATTAGGTCACTCTAGTAAACCATGAACACTTTTTCCCCATGTGGGATTCCATTTTTAGCTAAAAGGCAATATGTCGCATCTCAGCCCCCCCCCACCCAATCTACCAAATCAAGTAGCAGGAGTCACCCTCCGAAAACTAAATTTAATATCACGTAAAAAATAAGTGAAGTTGGTCAGTTTAGAAACCAATTTTTTTGATCGAAATACAGCTTTCGGCAAGGAAAGTAACGTATATACGTTATTTATGTAAGAAAATAACGTATATATTACTTTGACTGGATTGGTGGAAATCAACTCGACAAGCAGAAATTCTTTGGGTACCGATCTTCCGCGTATGAGTTTACCGAGTAAGAATCTCCCGTGTACCAGTTTGCCGGGAAGCAATCTCCAGCGTACGAGTTTTCTGAAAATTTAATTTCATACTTCAATTTATAACATAATTTACAAATTTGAAAAAAACTATACGTATGTGAATAAGTACAAGCGATGAAGCTGATGCTAAATTCAGGCATTAATATATAACAGAAGGGGAAAAAAATACGTATGTACCAAACCTCCGTGTAGGGGTTCGCAGGGTACCATTTCCCTGGGTACTAATCACCCTGGATCCGTGTAGCTTACATCATGTTCTTTCATAGAGATTCATTTCATCCTTTTCATTATTGCATTTTGAAAGCTTAAAAAGATAATTACTTTATTAAATGGATGGGATTACCGACCAATCATTTAATCTCCAAGAAAGGCCATAGTTATGTACAGGGTGAATAGCAAAGTCCTTTTAGCCTGGAATAACTTGCAAACGGAGAGAGGTACAGTTATGCAAGTGAGATAACGGTATAGTAAAGCGACTACGCCTGATCGAATGCAACGAATAGCAGCACCCCTAGTGGCGAAATGCGGAAGTTAGCCATTGCAAATCGAAAACGAAAAGAGGTAGAGCAAAATTTCCAACTACAAAGTTGTAGAGCATCAATTAATTAGTACAAAACAACATTTGTTTCACACGGATAATATAAATTGTCGCCTGAATACCCTACAATGTCCGAAATCGATGCGCGACCTTTTGTGTGAACGTTTGAAGAGAACAGGCATAGGTATGAGCAATTACACACAATTTATTGCGTAAATGCGTACTTATGTCGATACAGTTTGATGACGTCAGACAAAACAAAAACAAAAAAGGCAAACTGGCGCACAGTGATAAAAAGTTTATGTCGACTATGTTCGAAGAGTTCGCCATTGCTCACGATACACATTTGTATTCGTGAAAGTAACTCTGCATGCACATTCCTCAGCATGCGGAAGGTGTCACACTATTACAAGCTTCTGTAACACGACGACGTAGATCCAGCAGACTTGTAGGCGCAGTTGCATACACCTGATTTTTTGAGTGAAGCTCGCCATTCTCACACAGCGTACGTAGATCTAAACTTCTGATCAGGGCACATCCTGGTACTGGTTTTTATATCGTAGGTACGGTACAACGTCACAGACTGAATTTGCATACGGCTACATTTGCGAAATGTGAACATTCAATGGCGTAACCATGTTTCAAAATTGGGGGGGGGAGGTCCGATCACACATACACAGTGATCGGACCCCCCCCCTCCCGCATACTTTCGAATTTCATCCACCCATCTTCCATGTGGTCTTCTTCTGGATCTTTTCCTGTCCCTTGGAATCCAATCTAAAATTTCGACTGTCCATCGATGGTCTGGCCTTCTGGCAGTATGTCCAGCCCATTGACATTTCAGAGATTTTACTCTCATCATGATGTCTTCTACTCGTGTCATTTTTCTGATCCACAAGTTCCTCTTCTTATCTCTCCTGTTTACACCAAGTATGCACCTCTCCATGCTCCTTTGAGTTGACAGCAGCCTTTGTATGTCTCTTTTAGTTAAGGTCCACGTCTCTGCACCATATGTAGGCACTGGAAGGATGCATTGATCAAACACTTTTCTTTTAGGACATAATGGCATATTGCTCTTGAAAATTATGCTGTTTCTTCTAAAAGCTCGCCAGGCAAGTTTTATACGCCGATTAATTTCTCCATCAATATGACCCTCACATGATATCTGCTGTCCAAGATAAACGTACGCATCTGTTATCTCCTGCTTTTCTCCATCAATCGATAAATCTTCATTTCTTGTAAAAGCGTTGAACATCACTTTTGTCTTCTGAAAGTTCATTTTTGATCCCACTTCTTTACGCTTGTCAGCAAGTTCCTGGATCATACTCTGCAGCTCTGATGGGGTAGTTGCAAAAATGACTACATCATCCAGCAAAACGAAGATGAGTTAGATAATATCCATTAATCTTTATCCCTTTGTTTTCCCAGTTCAGTGATTGAAAGACGTTTTCCAATGTGACATTAAAGAGCTTGGGAGATATGGTTTCACCCTGTCTCACTCGCTTTCCAATTTTTATGTGTGCTGTATTCTCAAAGAGCCGAATCTTTGCACTTGCATTTTCGTAGACGTTATTAATAATATTAATGTATGCATCTTCAACACCGCAGAATTTCAAAGCCATTGTAACTGCTGATGGTTTCACTGAATCAAATGCCTTTTCATAACCGATAGACGTCATGCACAATGGAAGTTCATATTCTCTCGCTCTTTCAATTAGTTCTCTCAGTACGTGGATATGATCTATAGTGCTGCAGCCACTCCTGGATCCAGCTTGTTCTTTTGGTTGAGCCATGTCCAGTGTCACCTTCAAGCGGTGTGAGAACTTTAGTGAAGATTTTATAAACCACTGATAGGAGGCCGATAGGTCTATAGTTCCTGAGATCCTCAATGTCATCTTTTTTACTAGTATGTAGCAGGATCATTGTAGCATTGTTCCAATTCTCAGAAATCTTCCCTTCATTAAGGCATCGAGTGAAAACTTGGGCGAGTACTGTTTCAATTTCTCCACTTGCTTTTTGTATGATGTCTACAGTAATTCCATCTTCTCCTGGAGCTTTTCCCAGCTATATGTTCTTTATTGCATGTGCACCATTTGCTGGAAGGACTGGAAGAACTCTGGTACTGGTACCTTTCATGATGTCTGTAGTACATGTATCATCCCTTTCATATAATTTGGAGTAGAAATCTTTCACTCTTGTCAAAATTTCACCTCTATTTCTTGTTACAGAACCATCTTCTTTTCAGAGTGCAATAATCTGTTTTCTTCCCTTACTGAGATGTCCCTTTGCTATCTTTAGGCTTTGGTTGTTTTCAATTGCTTTCCTCACTAGTTCACAGTTGAATTTCCTTACGTCTTCAGTGATACTTTTTCGTACTGTCTTGCATATCTCTATATATATTCCACTTTGGAAGTTACATCTTCTTTAGTTGTCCTCATGTCTCTTCTTTTTGCATCAACATGTTCGGTTTTTTCTGATAATTTGTTCACATGAAACTTGTTCTTAGACCTAGCTAATCTTGTTGCTGTTTCCATAAGAGCTTTGGTTACTTTTCTGTTAACTTCAGAGATGTCCACTTCTTCTGATGTTAGACCTTCTAGAGCAGAGAATCTGTTCTTCAGTACCAATTTGAAGGTATTGTGATGCTTTTTAAGGTTGGTCACGCCAATACACTTTGTTTGTTTTATGAGCTTGCCACGCTCGAGTTTAGCATTGAGGTGCATCTTACATCTTACCATTCTGTGGTCACTACCTGTGTTGAACTTGTTCAGCACACTGCAGTCTTCCATGACAAATTTCTTGTTACACATAATAAAATCAATTTCACTTGTCGTCCCATTTGGATGTCTCCATGCCCATTTCCTGTGTGGCTTTTTCTTGAAAAAGGAGTTCAAGATAAAAAAAAAAAACCCTTCTGCCTCTGCAAACTCAACGACAGTATTTCCACGCAGGCTTCTATTGCCATGACGAAATTTACCTACTGAAGTTTCGTTCTGTTGCCCTATTTTTGCATTAAAATCTCCCATAATTATCTTCAAGTGCTGCTTGCCTTTATTATTTAGATGACGAATTTCCTCATGAAATTCTTCAATCTCTTCTTCAGGATGACTTGTGGTGGGTGCATAAGTTTGAATAATCTAAGCCTGGTATCTTCTCGAGAGTTGAATAACGAGTCCTGCAGCTCTGTCAGAGGAACTTTCAACTTCTACAACTTTAACCTTCAGTTTCTTGTTTATTATAAATCCAACACCACTAGTTCTGCTAGTATCTGTCCCACGATAGTAGAAGAGATGTCCACTTTTCAGTTCAATGATATCTTCTCCTTTTCTCCTTATGTCACTTAGCCCGACGTTGTCCCGCTTGATCCTTTGTAGTTCTTCTTCCAATCCAAGAAGTCTTGAATCAGAAGATAGATAGCGTCCATTTTAAGTAGCCAAGGTCAGCTTCAAATGGCAGCGTAGTCCGGTCCTCCGGGGATTCTTAGCACCCTCTGTCTTGGCCAGGTACATTCTAGCTGCCGGAGACTGAAGGCCAAGATTTAAGTTGTGGAGTCATTTTGGAGGAGTTTGGCCATAACTCACCACGCTGGCCAAGCGGGTTGGTGAGTGTGGGTTAGCATTTCCTCTAATCCCGATGGTTTAGTTATACCGCTATTGGCGGTCGTCAGAGCCCCTTTAGTGGGAACAGGATGCACAACGAGAAGGCGGGGTTGACATTTGTCAAAGAGAGGCTGTGATGTTGCGTATCACCTGACCTTACATCCCTATATATACATATATATACAATAATAAATAGTGTATACTGTACATACTGTATAAAATAGTTTGCCCCCCCCCTCCCTACACACACACTTACGCAGGAGCAAACCAGTTGCTGAGCCGCGATTTAACGTGCACGACATAGGCGCCTCTGTTGGCGAATTGTGGAACTTAGCGAACACAACTTTAAAACTAATACAGATAGGGCAGAAATGTAAATTACAAAGTTGTAGAGCTCACTTTGCTTATTAGGAATCGATATCGCTGTTTTATTGAGTGCACATTATACACGGGTTTACATTCTACGAAAAATCACAACCTTACATTACTAAATTTAGTCGGTTCACATCATAAAAAAGCTTGCATTATATCATCATATATCCCGAAATTTTTTTTTTTTTTTTTTGGGGGGGGGGGGGTCTTTTACATTGGCGATTCCCGACCCTGAAAATCTGGAGGGTTCCTGACCGCCCCGAACCCCCAGTGGTTACGCCTATGTGTGTATTGCACAAATTATTCAGCTTTGGTGAAAAATAAATGGCAATAAAAATTTGATAAAAAGCACTAAATGCAAAAAACAACCAATCGAATTTTAAATTGCATTTGAAAATTTCGAGGGTCGTCTTTCCCGATCGTTTTTATCTGAGAGTACCGCTAAGGCACTTTTATATTTAAAATTACATCACTAGTTCCGTGACAGTTTTGAAGCTATGTGCTTTGCAAATCAGCGCTGTTATTAAATTTCGTAATTTAGTAAAATATGGAATGAAAAAAAAGTTTTAGGGATCATGTTTATTTCAAAATCCGGAATTACCTCTACGCCCACGCAGTAGGTAGCCAATCACAGCAATGTGTGCGGTTTTTAAAGAGCGACAGCCAATCAAACAGGACAGACGTGCTGAACAATCATTTGTAAGCACAGCGCGCATCAAGATAAAATGAGCCTCTTCTCTTTTTTTTTTAACTGAAGTCATTTGATGGCGGGAGGGCAAAATTGGGGTGATGAGTTGCGCATTTAACTGATGGGTGACACAAATACGCAATTATTAAAATGATCTCGGCCTCAACCGCAACACGAACTCCTCTTTTTTGCCGCGCTCCTCTTTATAAAGTGCCTTCGGGGATACATACACGCGAAGTGCCTCCGCTGATGTATAGCGCGTATGGCGGCTGGCTCAATCATCAATTCAAGGGAGGTTCCAACAAATGATCACGTGGGGCCCCAAAGGCAGGTAAACATGTCCATCTGCACGCAAGCCTCGTTGGGCCCAGCTAACTTCTGCATGATGGCTTACTTTAGTGCGCGCACACACACACCAGGTGCAGGAATTTTTACTACACACAGGCTGCTGATATCCAGCTGGGCTTATTGGCTTGAGTTAACAGGAATGAAACAAGTAGTGGAAGAAAAGCTATGCTTATTCATACATGACGTGACGTTTAAAAAGCAGCGGGGCGCCATCAATGATATGGATCTCAATTTCCTTCTTTTTTTTTTTTTTCGTGTGGGTGAAAGAAAGTAACTTATTCCTCAGAAACAGTTCAGCGGCTCGGAGTTAATAGTTAATAATTTATCTTCACCGATTTAACACATGAATGGTAATGAATAGCTCAAGCAGAGGAAAACAAGTCCATCATTTACCTGATCGTATCATCCTGGACGAGGTACACATGCCATCATCATTTACAAGACGCAACGTAATTTTCTTCGTTTTCTAGCTGCATTAGAGGAGAAAAAAGGTATTTAAGCCAGGATATTTTTTTTTTTTCTGGGACAAAAGGCCATAATGGAGTTATTGTAATGTCCCGGAATAAAAGTTTCACAAACTAAAAATAAAACAAGGTAATCAAGATGACCCACAAAGGGAGAAATTTTTTGTGTTGATAGTTAAGATACTTTTTTTTTACTTGTTTTTTTTTTTTTTTTTTGTTTTCGCTTACATTATCTTTCCGATCAATACTTGGTTTAATCAGATGTACCAAATCCCTGGAAAGCAACGTAATTAGGAGCAGAGTCGGAAACGGGTCAAAAATTTCAAACCCGGACGTCACATAGTTGGGCCCGACCCGGACAAATCTGCTTTGAACTATAAATTCGAATATATCATCATCATTGTCAATCATTATCAGTCCACTCCTGAATGAAGGCCTCCCCGATTTCTACAACAACGGACTGTGTTGCTTGCGCCAGTCTCTTCCATCCACCCATCTCCCACGTGGTCTTCCTCTGGGTCTTTCCCAGTCCCTTGAAATCCAGTCTGAAAATTGAGTTGCTCATCGGTGGTCCGTTTTTCTGGCAATATGTCCAGACCTTTGCCATTTCAGGGATTTTATTCTGATCATGATGTCTTCCACTCTTGTCATTTTCCTTATCCATGAGTTCCTTTTTTTATCTTTCTTAGTTACACCAAGCATGCATCTCTCCATGCTGCTTTGAGTTGGCTACAGTCTTTGTATGCCTTTTTTTTAAGGCTCCACGTCTCTGCTCCGTACGTAAGCACTGGAAGGATAGATTGATTTCACTTTTCTTTTAAGACATAATTAAATTGCATATTTCTTTTAAAAATTGTACTGTTTCATCGAAAAGCTCTCCAACCCAGTTTTATACGTAGCTTAATTTCTTCATCAATGTGACCCTCGCTTGATATCTACTATCCAAGGTAAATGTAGCAATTATCTTCTGTTTCTCCCCATCAACTGATAAATTTTTATTCCTTTTAAAAGCATTGTACTTCAGTTTTGTCTTTTCAAAGTTCATGTTTAATCCCATTTCTTCATCCTTCTAAACAAGTTCCTGGGTCATGCGCTGCTCTGAAGGGCTTTTTAAAATATTTTTCTTTTCAAAAATAAAACCGGGTCGAAATCGGGTCAGGAACACATTGAGTCCATGACCCGACTCGTTTGACCAGCAAGAAATTATCGACCTGGTGATCTGTTGAACTGTTTCCATTTTTGACTATGAGAATTAATAAAGTAATATTCAAACTGAATAAGTAAATTACCATCATTAGGTTCACTTTCCGAGGCATATCTGCACGGGCCGGCCTTTACTTTTCATCAGTTAAGTGAAACATTCCGTACATGGACATGTCCGGGCCTGTACTACGTTTGGATCCTGGATTATGCTGGGGTTTATGCTTCTAACACACACACACACACACACACACACACACACACACACTCACACACCATCATCACCATCATCGATCCACTGATGGATGAAGGTCTACCGAAGTTTCTTCCACAACAGTCAGTCTTGGCCCAGTCTCCTCCATGCCACTCCGGCATGCTTTCAAATTTCCCTCACCCATGTCCCACGTGGTCTTCTTCTGGGTTTTTTCCTGGCCCTTGGTATGAACTCAAAAATTTTCAAGGCTCATCTGCAGAAAAAAGTAAAAGCGCAAGGCCTGCCTGCAAGAAAAAAGTCTTAAAGCGCATGGCCCGCCTGCAGGAAAAGTCCGATCCTCGAACGAAAAAAGCTCTTGCCAGGGCTGCTCCCAGCCAATCCGACACCGCCGCGTCGACGTCGTGCCGGTCCCCCTGTTTTCTCGAGCTGGCCAAGTGCAGGCTCCAACGAGCGAAAACCATCAAGCTCGGACTGTAATAACCCAGCCATGGATGAAGACAGAATCATGAGTGGATCGATGGATGACTGAGACAGAGTCCATCTTCGAGCTGTTCGCCATGCTCAACGAGATTCTGGACAGCCAGAATAACAGAGAGTGTGAAATGCCTGATACGACCTGTCTTCGATTGCATCCAAGAGGCCCACACTAAGCAACTGCTTGAGATTGAATACTTGAAGGGAAGACTTGACGAGAGAGAGAAAAGTGTAGTGATTTGCAGTAGCCAGGAAAGCGCACATACGCGCAGGCTGTCCGAGAAAACCCCAAAGTTATCGGAAAAAGGAAATCTGCCAAACATACTCTCCTGGCATATCCGAAGGATACAGAGAAAACCTCAGCCGAGGTGAAGGAAGAGATTACCGTGGAACTTGATCCCTCGATAATCGAAATTGAAGTTAAAGTAGTCCGAAAAGTCAATCATGGTTGGATTGCAATCGAATGCACCAAAGCAGACGGTGTTCAGAAGCTTGTTGAAGCGTTCAAAAAGAGGGAGGATCTCACGGAAACCTACGAAGTGAGATTCCCTATGAAAAAATCGACGCGACTGATTCTACACGGCGCAGATGGGGACTATGAGAAAAAATTCGTTCAACACGACCTTCGTCGTCAGAAAAATCTCAAAGAGCCAGAACGGGGTCCAATCTCAAAAAGCCCGAATGTTCTCTTCTCTATCAAAGGAAAGAGGGTAAAGTCAACTGGGTGGTAAAGCTGGCCCCGGTGGACTTTAAGGCTTTAATGAAGAAAGGCAAGGGAAACCTTGCATGGCGACTGCATGGCATCCGAGAATTTCTCAGAGAAACCCGTTGCTTTAAATGCAGTGGGTTCGAATACGTCAAATCTAAGTGTCCCGAAGAAAGTGAGAGCTGTGCCGGTGTGGTCGTGACGGACACAAACACTGGAAGTGTCCTAATGATGCGAACATTCCTAACTGCAGAAAAGCTAAAAAAAAAATTAAACTGAAACTTGAGACTGCCCATTCTAGTCTAGAACGGGATTGCTCGTGTCTAAGACGTGTGTTACAGAACTGATTATGGCTAACCTCATCGGCAGCTGGATCCAAGGACGGGACTGCGCTCCCGCGGAAGAATTTTACACGCATTGCGCGTAATATAAATCTGTGTCTATGTATCTGTCTGATCTGTGATGTCTGTCTTTTAATGCGATTGTAACCTTGTTTATCTAGTCTGTGTCATGATAATGGGTTAAAGGCCTTATATGCCCAAAGAAAAGAAAGGAAAAGAAACGATTGTTCGCGTCGCGGACCGATCTGCCAGGGAAGTCTCAATCGATGACACGGTCCACCGTGTACGACCTTCCCAGTTCACACCAATGTCGGTGTGTCCGAATCTCCGGGATTATTACCGTAGCGTTTACAATCGGTAAATGCGCTGAGAGATTCCATCATTCATTGCGGAGTCCGCGATTGGACAGAGCAGTACGATGACTCATACACTTGTCTACTGCTCATCATCCCTATCTCTAATGTTTTGTTTATTGAGTGTATAATCATTATCCATTACCGATCACCACTAGATGAAGGTTTCCCAAAGTTCTTTCTACAACAGTCTGTCTTGAGCCAGTCTCCTCCATATCGTTCCAGCATGCTTTCGAATTTCATCCGCACTTCCTCCAGGTGTTCTTTTCTGTCCCTTGGAATCCAGTGTGACATTCATGTTGTCCATCGGTGGTCAGTTCTAGTAATATGTCCAGCCGAGTGTCATTTCAGTGGTTTTACTTTGATCACGATGTCTTCCAATTTTGCCATTTTCTGGTGCACGAGTTCGTCTTGTAATCCTTCCAGGTTGCACCAAGTTTTAACCTAGCACTGATTCTTTCAGTTTCCTGCTGCCTCTGTATGTCTTTCTTAGTTGAAGCCCATGTCTCAGATCCATAAGTAAGAACTGGAAGGGTTCAATGATTAAACAATTTTCCTTAAAGACATAATGGTAACTGTTAAAAATTGTACTGTTTCTTCCAAAAGCTCTCCGACCAAGTTTCATAAGCAGGTTAACCTCTTTATTCGATTTATGATAATAAAATTATTTCTTATACCAGCTTATAAAAATTAAATTACTTCTTATATCGGCTTACGAAAATTAAATTATTTCTTATATCGTCTTATGAAAATTAAATTATTTCTTATATCGGCTTATGAAAAGGAAATTATTTCTAATACCGGCTTATAAAAATGAAATTATTTCTTATATCGGCTTCCGAAAATTAAATTATTTCTGATATCGGCTTATGAAAATTAAATTATTTCTTATACCGGCCTATAAAAATTAAATTATTTCTTATATCGGCTTATGGAAATTAAATTTTCTTATATCGACTTATGAAAATTCAATTACTTCTTATATTGGCTTATGGAAATTAAATTATTTCTCATATCGGCTTATGAAAATTAAATTATTTATTATATCAGCTTATGAAAATTTAAGGGATTGGCCTTCGCTGCGTACCTGTTGCCCAAGGTAAATGTAGATATCGGTTACCTCTCGATTTCCCTCCATCAATCGTTAAGCATTCACTTCTTGTAAAAGCATTGTACAACAGTTTTGTTTTCTGAAAGTTCATTTTTAAACCCACTTCTTTACTCTTGTCAACAAGTTCCTGGATCATACCCTGCAGCTCTGTAGGGGCACTTGCAAAAACTGACTATGTCATCAACAAAACGAAGGTGAGTTAAATAATCTCCTTTAACCTTCCCAGTTGAATGATTGAAAAGTATTCTGCAATGTGGCAGTGAAGAGTTTGGGAGATATTGTGTCACCTTATCTCACTCCCTTTCTAATTTCTTTATATCAAGTAATACTATAATAATATGAAATGTGAAATAAATAAATATGGGCAAAGACCTCTTCATATATCTTCGTAGATCACAAGTAAGAAGGTATGCTACGTGCACTTTACGAGCTCCATAAAAATATCTATCTTTTTTTCACGATTTTCTTTCTTTAGGATGAGACATGCTGCATTTTCACGTAGGAATACGGAGCTTTAACTTTAGCTCCTCGTTTGTTAAAATGCTACGAAATCGTAATGGACTAGGGTGTATGCATTCAAAAAACTGGTCGGGTTACTGATAAGGGGGACGTCGTGAAAGACTTGCACAGAAAGTTTTTTTAATGATGGACGGTTTCCTTTCTAAAAAGGCATTTTTTATCCCTTTCAAAGAGGCAAAAATGTGCTTTTCATGCGTTTTTCAAAAGACTTTTTTTGACGGGGAAAAAGCATTAGAAAAGGAACGAAAGGGAAAGAAAGAGTTACAGAGGATATCAATTTTACGGAATATATATGTATCAATGCTGAGTAATTTGGAAGAGAAACAAAAATGCAATGTGATTACCTGTCGCATAATATGTTTTGCATAATTTGAGAATTATATATATACGTAATCGGTTTATGGCGTCTGACGTCGCCTTCCGATCTCCAAGAGTTTTTTCCCATCTTTTTCTACCTAAGCAGCATTCTTCCATCAGTCCATTTTGACTAAGTGCTCTCTTTATTCCATCAGACCATGTTCTTCAAGGTCGGCCTCTATTTTTTCGTTTGCTTGATTTAAATTCAATGACAATTTTGGGCCGTCTTTCATTGGCCATTCTTTTTACTTGACAAAACCAACGCAATTTTCTCTTCTGTATGTCTCCTAAAATTATTTCTTTCACTTCCATCAATTATTTAATCCTTTCGTTCGTTACTTTCCGTCTTTTTGACACTATACACGATCTTCTTCCATCTCTACAGCTGTTATTTTCTTTTTATTTGCCTCTGTTTTTCTCCAAGCCTCAGCCTCGTATAGCATGATGCTATTAACAATACTATTTCCTTTTTCTGGTTATTTCATCACTCCGCCAGATTCCATTCAGACGAATTCGTTGTTATGAAAAAAAAAAACAAAAAAACTTGGTAACTATCTTCTTTTTTTAAATTTTAATTTGAAAGTTAAACGACCACCGTGAACAACTCAGTGGGCTATAACGCAGTCGTTCGTTCTTAATTTAAGGCCACTGGTTCCAGGGAAGGGAGAGAGCCAGGGCGGTAAGAGACAAACACAACATTCATGCCTCACCGGGATCCTAACCCGTACCCATCACGGCCGAATAGTCGTAAGCCAGCGCTTAGACCACTGCACCATCGGGGCAGCAACCTATCTCCTTCAAGGGTTTTTTAATTCGGGAAATTTTAATACCGCATTCAAATATCGACTCTAGCGGACACTACCTGTGCTAAAATAAAAGGCAACGCATAAAAATTGGGAAGCTGTTCTTCCTCAAAATGATTGAACTTTGCGAAGCTATACTTGAAATCGTATGACATACTCAACAGGAGTGTTACTGATGTCACATTCGGAATGATTTTGATGTTTTTTTGCAAGCGGAGCCAATTTTCCTACAAATAAAATGTAATAGCGATCGATATCAGCGAAGAAATATTGAACGACAAGAAATTGGTATACAACGATGTTAAGGACTCTTCGCGACGGTAATAATAGCGATAGCATTGTAGAATGCTTTCGATGCTATGAATCATTCCCCACAGCAGTAAAATAAATCCTAAGTAAAAAATTTCGATGCAACGAAAATGGGTAACGGAAGATGTCAAAACCATTGTTGAAATCTGATTTTTTAATGCTTTCGAATGAAGTGACGCAACAATAGTTAATTTTATTGTTACTAAACTATCGCCGAACATTGTTTCTTCACGTTTTACATAAACGTAATAAGATCTCATTTCAATCTACGTAAATTGCGAGAACCTAATGCTAAATGCGCATCAGGAGATGGACTCTTGTTGCTACATCACATTTCACCAGTGTCAGGATCGTCTCTCATGTTCGTCTAAATTTGATTAATATACACCGTATTGACGAAAGTCACCGGACACCTAGAAGAGAAACACAACATAGCATTTATTGACATACATTAGTACGGTGTCGGTCCACTTTTGGTCTTAATACATGCACTGACCCTTCGAGACATGCTTTCAACAAGGTTTTGGAACACAGCGATAGGTATGCGCTTCCATTCAGTACATAATGCTGTCGCTAACTGTTGCTTAGTAGTAGGCCTTGCTTCCAAACTTCTTATGCGGCACTCTAATTCATCCCGTAGGTGCTCTATGGGATTAAGATCAGGGCTCTGCGCTGGCCACTCCACTCACGATATGGAATTATCGTCAAACCACGCCGTAACAGTCCTTGCTTTATGGCTCGGTGCATTATCCTGCTGGTACAAACAAGGCTCGGTTCCAGAGTAATGCCACAGAGTTGGTAGGTCATAATTTGTCCAGAATATCGAGGTAGACGTGCTGGTTAACAGGTTTGTCCACGATAACTAATGGGCAGGGACCATACCACGAAAAACACCCCCACACGAGTACACTGCCAGCTCCAAACGTGACCGTAGGAACAGTAAACTGTGGTAAATAGCGTGCCCCCGATGCCACCATTCCCCCACATGCCCATCAATCAGACTGATGGTATCTGGATTCATCAGTCCATAGGACCCGTTTCCATTGATTTACGGTCCACGGTAAATGTTCTTTACACCATGCTAAACGACGAGCAGCATTCTGAGTGGAGATTAAAGGCTTATGAGCAGCCGCACGACCACGGTAACCCATGGAATGAAGTTCTCTGCGAATGGTACGTGTACATACCGAAGTTCCAACATTTTTACTCACCTGTACACTGAGGTCTTGTGCAGTACTGCGTCGATTAGCTGTAAGACTCTATTGAGGCTTCGACGTCCTGTATCACTGATTTACTTTAATCTGCCGGTACGTTTTGCTGCTTCAGGCACGCCATGTGTCTTCCATTTATTCAGTACATCAGTTGACTTGGGTATGTTTAAACGCCTCTCGGTTTCTCTTATGGGCAACCCACGAATATAAACATCCAACAATAGTTCCTTTCTCAAAGTCAGTTCTTTCCGGCAGCGACGTTTTCACTCCACCTCACAGTGCGATATGATCGTGATCAGCGCAGGCTCGTTTTTATACCATTTGCAGCTGTACCGCGCATCTTAACGCAGCGGATCCGTCCATTTGCTTTTGAAGGGGTGTCCGGTTACTTTTGTCAATATAGTGCACAATAAGAAATATAAATATCGTTTCTAAAATACTAAAGAGTCGAAATACTAAGTATCGCCACCGTTGAAGTTTAGCAATTATTTTCTTTATGACTCATGTACCTTCTTTCATCAGTTTTACATTGGGACCACGGGTGGCCTAGTGGGTAACGTTCGTGAGCCACGGAATGGACCTTAGGTTTGATCCCAGGCAGGTACGAACGCTCGATCCACTAAATACCCGCCGGGCGTCGGATGGGCACATTAAGCCGTCGGACCCCGGGTACTGGCCCTCCCGGTAATAAATAAGGGCGCCTTCCTCCCCCTTTCTACTTCGCTTCCGTTTCTCTCTCCTATCGGGCACTTTAGCCCAAATCTCATAGCTTCCTATTTCTAAGGGTTGTTTAAGACCTGGGGTCAGACACTCCCTTCCTAAAATTCTCTACATATGATCTGATCTGATCATCAGTTTTACGACAATAACATTCATTAATCTACTTATCTAAGTACCGCTTAATACCAGGGGGATTAGTAAACCTTATGCCTTGTTGTTATGATTTAATACCACTTAGTATGTACCAGACTGTGACTCTGTGTGACACGAATACACGCAATATGCTGTGCGTAAATTAATGTATTTTCTCGAATGGCATTTTTCATTTCACACCAACAAAGTTCTTAGCATGGGACAGATGCATAGCATAAATTATCTACAAAATGTACCAGGGTGAGATCTATTAATACACTCATAAATCAAATCATTATGACCACCACCTGTCCACACCAATGGACGCACCCCACTGCACGTAACAGTTACGTTATTGTTACTTAACAACGTCTGTACATATGTGTGTCGTCTGTACACGACACGGGCAGCGTGTTTCAAACCCTTCAGTATAAAGCCAGTGCAGTAGCGAAAGGGGATGACTTTTTCAAGTTAGAACGGGGAATGAAACGAAGGCTGGGGTCAATATCTCAGCAACCATGAGAGTTGTTGGCTGTTCAAGGGCTGCCGTAGTGAAAATGTGGAAGGTCTGAAAAAGGACGGACATCAACTCGTCGTGGCGGAAAAGGTTAGTTGGTTGGTGAATTTTTATGGTGCAAGGGTCATGTGTGGCCAAAGAGCGCCAGACACAACACAATCAAACAAACTTTGTTAAAAACTTGGCATAATGATTAAAATCAGGCTGATTCGGTAAAAGTAAAAATCAAGAAAGATGACACCAAGTTTTCGGGTGTAATAAGCACGTCTTTTGAATCCGTTCTGACGCAAATTAAATTTATCAAAGCTATTCAAAATCAATGGAACCGGTATGCAAAGCAATAGTATCTGACAGAGAAATAAGTTTTTCAATATTGTTTTTAATCCCTCAGATATTGCTGTAAACGGAATCGTGAGCTTACGCCCTCTGGTTGCAGACTTGTGCGTTAAGAAAAACATGAATTCATATGAGAAACATTTCGCACCGGAAACGCTCTCCAACACAGAAATAATTTTTCAAATCGGACTCGTAGAAACAGAGATATTGACAAAAATAAGATGTGACTTTACATGCCCTGGTAGGAAAACCATGCATTGTTTTAGGAAGAAAGTATTCTCAAACGGTTTTTCCATATGCGGTATCGCTCCAAGAAAAAAAAATTTAGTCGAGTTTTCAGGAGCTCATATTTTGCTCCAAATGCATCAGAAGCAGAAATTAACACTTATGCCCCCTGGTGACCAAGCCATCTTTTACCAAACATTAGAAATTATGTGAAAAATATTTTCCAGCAGGTGTTGTATGCGATACAAGAAGAATTTTTCAAATCGGAGTTTTAGAAGCAGAAATAACGCAGAAAACGCAATTTACCTTTGTGCCCCCCTAGCCGAAAGTCTATGATTTACTTGAAAATTTGTGAAATTATATGAAAAACATTTCGCATCGGAAACACTATCCAACAAAGAAGGAATTTTTCAAATTGGGCTCCTAGACGCAGAGATATTGACAAAAATAAGATATAGATCTACGCCCCCTGGCGTAGAAACCATTTATTATTTCAAGAAGAAAAGGTTTCTAAAAAGTTTGTCGACATGAGGAGTATCGGTCTACAAACGACGCTTTTTTCAATCGAGAATTTAGAAGCTCATATGACACAAGGCAGACGGTTGTGGAGGAAATTTGGGGAGACCTTCGTGCAGCAGTGGATTGATAATGGTTGACAATGACGATGATGATGATGATTTGCTGAAAATACATCAGAAGCGGAAATTAAGATTTATGCCCCCTGGTGGCCAAACCATTTTTTACAAAAATTAGAAATTATGCGCAAACGATATCCCATCAAAAGCTATATCCGGTGCAGAAAGAATTTTTCAAATCGGAGATTTAGAAGCAGAGATAAGAGGGAAACGCAATTTACCTTTGTGCCCCCTAGCGGAAAGTCTATGATTTACTTGAAAATTTGTGAAATTATATGAAAAACATTTCGCATCGGAAACGCTATCCAACAAAGAAGGAATTTTTCAAATCGGACTCCTAGAAGTAGAGATATTGACAAAAATAAGATATACATCTACGCCCCCTGGCGGAGGAACTGTGGAATATTTTAAGAAGAAAATATTCCGAAAGGGTTTACCGATGTGAGTGGCATCAGTCCACGAAAGAATTTTTTCAATCGATATTTTAGAAGCTCAGATTTTATGGCAAATACATCAGAAGCAAAAATTAACGCTTACGCCACCTAGCGGAAAATCTATGCAAAATTTGAAAAGGTAACTATATCTAAAATATTCTTCGACATAAATGAAATCGAAAGATAAAAGAATTTTTTAAATCGGATGCCTAGAAGCAAATATGTGGAATAAAACGTATTTTTGAATTCGACATCATCTGCGTTTACGCCCTCTCGCGGCGAAATTGTACATCATAAAAAAACAACAACAAAATAAATGATCATCATTCGCATATTTCAAGCTTCCCAATGCAAAAAGAATTTTTCAAATCGGATTAATAGTTGCAGAGATATCGTGGGTACAGACAGACGGACGGGCAAACCGGTAACATAAGCACGATCTTTTTTTTACAAAAGACGTGCTAATAAGAATGAAGCAAAGTTTAAAAACTAGATACGATTAAAAAGGCCAAGGTGTTTAAAAAAGCAAAAGACAGCGAATGTATCGCAGTGGTCGTCTAGAAGCCGCTGCTACGTAGCTGTATCGTCGTTTAACAAATGAGAATGAAAAAGGTGAAAACGCACATCACGAAAGCGAACACAACTACTGTACAGAGAAGATGAGTGACAGTGAGTCGGCAATTACAGGTCTCACACATCGGTGCAGTGTCGCCACACAGCAAGAGTGGCGGAAAAGGGAGACCACCTATGGTTGCGAAGGTTAACACACGACTCAGGGTCCGCTAGCTAACAGGAGACTGTAAACAAGGCACACAGAGAAACGTTTCCGTGCTCACAATCTACTGGGTGCTATTTTGCGAGTAGGCGTAAAAAAACCACTGCCCGCTTACTTGTGCATGTTGAATGATCGTCATGTTATCAACAGCTCCTCCCGTAGAAACCAAGAGACCATCATAACTGGACATTACACGAATGGGAAAGAGTAGTTCAGTCCTAAGTGTCCAGGTTTCCTCTCCAAATTCCAGTAGAGGGTTGTGTATTCGATATCACGCAGATGAACAGCTGCAACCGCACTTCAAGTTTGGGCGCAAACAGGCCGACGGTAGAGGTACCATGTCATGGTATGGTGATTGTTCTCTTTGATATCAGTAAGTCCTCTTACTCCCCTTCCTCCGAAAACATCCTGACCTCTAGACCCTAATTCGCCACTGTTTCGGAGTAAGTATTTCCTTTAGTGAATGCGCATTGGGATGGCACTGAACTCTTTCAGCAAAACACTCTGGTATAAAAGCTGGCACTGTGTGGAAATGGTTCGAGGATCATGTGCAGGCATTTCATGTGCAGTACAAGCCGCTAAAATTTCCCGATCGAACATTTGTAGGATTCAATGGAATGCATAGTTCGCAGGGTTTCACTCCGTTACCAAACTCCGGACCGTCATTCTGCCCATCTGACACGAAAACCTAAAGTACATCGGCCAGTATGTAGTAGAGTCAAACCAAATCAGGTACAAGGAGGCTCAATTCGCTATAAAGTAGATGATCACAATGTCATAGCTCGCGAATGTTCATGTTCAGTAAGTTATTATTAGTATCCAGAGATCCCTCTACTGATAGCGAATTCGGTCCCTATGTCACAGAAGCACCTAAAATAGCTCACGATTGATTCTTGTGAATACAAAATGCCTCGATCGACAGAGTTAACTGATTTACAGGTCGTATTGACGCCATGGTGCCACATAAACCGTCATCCCCTAAGTGCCATTTCAGCGGCACTGAAAATCCCTAGGTCGATGATTGGTGATGTGAAATATAAATGAAATCTGACTGGGGCTGATTCTGCCAAGAACTGACCCGGTAAATCTCTGAAGCTAATAAAAACTAAACAAGAGAGTGGAGTCACGGTATACCGTGTACCACCCTGATGGTCATCCCTCTGTATGGCGGCTGCTGGGAGAAAGGTACCTTCCGGACTGTATCTTCCCAACAGTAAAGTTTGGTGGATGTAGCGTGATAGGATTAAGCAGGTTTTTGTGGTTCGACTTTGGCACATTAGTCATTTTAGACAAAATCATGAATACTTAGCTCTATCTAGACGTCCTAGATGCAAAAAGACTCTCCGCTCAGGACGCAAATCAACGTTGTATTAAACACGCAAACCCTATGTGAGACTAATGGGACTGATGTTAGCACCAGTACAGTGATCAGAACGCTGCACGACATGGGTTACCACAGTCAAACCCTATGGGAGACTATTCGGTGTGATGTTAGCCCCAGAACAGTGCGTAGAACGCTGCACGACATGATTATCACGGCCGGGCAGTTATCCACAAAAACAGCTAATCATTTCGACTAACGTCGATTGAGGTGCTGTAAGGAACATCGATCTTGGAATCTAGACCAACAAAAAACCGTGCCTTGGACTGATAAGTCACTTTTCATGGTCTAACACAGTCATTTGGTTATTTCTGGGTGTGGTAGATGCTGGCAGACATATATTCAGTACTGATATAAAGTTATCCGTCCGTCTTCGGACACCATATTTCAGTTTCCACGAAATAGATTACAACATTACCTCTTGGAGTAACAGGGGTTTTCATATAACTTCCGTTTACTTGAGAAAATTTCCAATCTGGTTACTAAATGCGCATTGTGGTTATCTTGTTAATCTATTCTGTCGGACAGATCGTTTAGGGGTGTTAAATTTTCTTGGTGAGTTTCGTATCCATCCAGACCTCCTGCATCGGCACGGAGGTATGTAAACATCATCTCCGACCAATTCCAACTGTTCCTAATGGTGATCTTTCCGTACCATGGCGCCATCTTTCAACAGGGCAATGCCACACACCATATAATTCCCCAGTGGTGATCCATTGGATCCAAACTCATTCAAGTGATTACACCGCACCCGAATAACCACCTCGATCGCCAGACCTCAAAGTAAGAATTTGTGAGACAAATCCGAAAGATGTGTTCGAGCCTGCGGACCCCCACCGGTAACTGTGGATGCCCTCTACGATAGACGATCCTCTCTTCATGGGCGGCATTTGGGCCTCCTTGTTTTTTACACCTGATTCAATTCTTAACAAGATGTATGGATACTATTGTGATGGTCGAAAGGTGGAGCAACATGTTTTTAGGTACGTACCCAGGTAGCACAGCCTTGCAATTTAACGTTGGACCAACACTGAGCCACCGTCTTTTAGGAATAGAAGACGGTGGCTCAATGTTGGGCCTACGTTAAATTGCAAGGCTGTGCTGCCTGGGTGGGTGCATATAATTTATCCGCTCAGTTTATGATAGTAAGTGAAAAATGATGAATATGTCCCAGTCAATAACTGTTGTTCTCTGGAGTCACAACCATGACGCAAGGATTTCGAACGTATCAACGTTCATGATCCACTAAAAAGATTCGCCTATGAGATAGCTCAAATAAGGTTACCCTGCACACAACACTTAGCAAATTTTTTTAGCCTTCATCGTGACCATGCGCAACTCATGGCATTTAATTAGGAGAGCAGAAATGCCTCCAAATACACCCTTTGCAGAAAGAAAAAATGAAACGCCCAGAAGGAATCACCTGATCGTGATGAACATTAGTATGTGTAATGCACATGTATAGGAAAGGAAAACGATTGCGATTCTACAGCAGTTGGCCATTTATTCGAAAGAAAAAAAAAAAGAGCTACACAAGCGAACGAGTCAGCACGTTATACCGCCATCTCTGGCTCGGAATCAAGTGGTTACCCGGCGTGGCATAGGCGCATGCAGTTCACGAACACTGTTTTGAGGTATAGCATGCGAGATGGTGTCCAAATTGCGCGACAGCTCACCGATATTCTGGGATGGGTGTATGTGGTGTCGCATTATATCCCAAACATGTTCGATTAGTGAGAGGTTCAAGCGATCGGGCTGGCCACGGAAGGATGTCGACATTTACGGACACAGGCCTGGGAGAGCAGTGCCGTGTGTGGCTGGGGATTATCCTGTTGAAAAAAATACTCGGTTATGCTGCGACATGAATGGCAATACTACAGGTCGTAGAATGTTGTCGACGTACCGTTGATCTTCGAGGGTGGTACGAAGAACTACCAAGGGTGTCCGGCTATACACTGAAGAACAATTCAATTAGAGACAGCTGGCGTTATGCAAATGTGGCGCTGTGGGCGGCGCTGTAAACGGAAACGACATGACGTATGCAGCGATCCGACAATATAAGGAGTGATGCGACGGGAATCAGTAAGAGTCAGACGCAGTTTGAGTAAGACGAAGGATCTAAGCGCATTTGATCGTGGGCAAATTGTCGGGGCCCGACGAATGGGTCACTCCATCTCGGAAGTAGTACAGGCACTGGGATTTTCACGAGCCACTGTGTCACGGGTGCACCGTGAGTACTTCGAATCCGGTAAAACCCTCCCTGCAAGGGCCAACTGCTGTGGACAACAGCGTGTGGATGAGCGGGGTCATCGTCGGCTATCTCGCACTGTAACAGCGGATAGACGGGCCACAGGGCAAGAAATCACTCGGCAATTTAACGCTGGTTCACAAAAACGTGTAAGCAGTCACATCACCCAGAACCGTCTCCTCGCAATGGAATACAGAAGCCATCGTCCCACGAGGGTATCACTGCTGACCGCACATCACAGGGTGCAAAGATTAGGAAACATCGCCACTGGACCCTAGACATGTGGGAAAATGTTGCCTGGACTGATGAGTCGAGATTCACGTTGGTACATGCGGATGGAAGGATACGAGTACGGAGCAAACCACATGAAGCGACGGATCCTTCTTGCCAGCAGGGTACTCTTGAAGCTGGTGGGGGTGGCATTCTCGTCTGGAGACTGTTTGCGCGGACTGAAATGGGACCCCTGGTACGTGTGACTTCGTCATTCAGAGGTCGACGTTACCGGGATATCCTGGACGACCATTTGCTCCCGTTTGTGCGTTTCAACATCCCACTGGGGACCTCATTCTGCAACAAGACAATGCAGCTCCCGAATTGTATCCGAATGGCTGGATGAACACTCCACCGACGTGATCTTGCTTGCTTGACCAGCTAGGTCACCTGACCTCAATCCCATCGAGCACATCTGGGATGCCATCGAGAGAGATGTTCAAGGCTCTGACCCCTCCATCAAATCTTCGTGAACTGTAGGAGTTTGTTAAAGGGTCGCGGATCCGTATGGCTTCCCAACGCTTCCGGTGTCTTGTAGAGTCCATGCCGAGACGAATCGCCGCCGTCATCAGGGCGAAAGGTGGTGCTACACGTTACTAGACAGGTATCTCTAATTCAATTGCTCTTCAGTGTAGTAAGAAATGGCTCCCAAGACAGCCACTCCAGGTGTGTGAACCGTGTGCCGGTCCATTGGCGTCAAGTGCAAACCGTGACTCATCACTGAGGACAGCACAGCATCACTGGACACTATTACCACGTTGATGGGGTCCGAAGCCACTGCATCCCGTGCCAGCGATTCTCGCTGGTCAGTGGTAGCCAACGGATGACCTTCTCGAATGTAGTGCTAGTAGTCTGGCAACGGTACGGATGGTCACTTTCGTACCTGTAGAAGACACAGCATGGCCACGGGTGGTTGAGAGCTGCAAATTCGGTCCTGTTCGTGCGTCTCACAGAATCGCAGGATCCTCGCGTTCGGTTTTTGCCCTCGGCCGTCCACAGTCCGCGTGCTGCTGGAATGTGCCCTCCTCTACCAATTGGAGCCAACATTGAGCGATTGTCGCGTTGCTCCGACCAAATGCCTGGCGATACGACGATTTGACCAACCGACCTCTCCCAACCCAATTATACATCCTCTCTTAAAGTCGCTCAACTGGTTGTAGTGTGTACAGTTCCGACGTAAAGGTATCCCCACAGTCCGTGGAGGTTAATGCAACAGCAATCCGCTGTCACAGTAATCTATACGTGCCAGCTTTGCTCTTGACATACCCTCCTCGATGCGCGGTACCTATGTGCTGCGGCGGGCCACTGTTTAGTCCTTGGTCGTTATCATTTGCATATTCGGCCCTGAGGTACTTGAGTTCGGAGTTTCAGATCAGATGTAGAGGATTTTAGGAAGGGAGTGTCTGACCCCAGATCTTAACCCTTTAACGAACATAACGCAGAAAACGCCCTACATACGAACGCACATAGACTCCCGAAACGCCCTCTAGAGTGAGTCACATTTCCTGCCCATACACGCTCTTCAAATTTGAACAACCTATGAGAAATCAGCAAGGGTCACCCTCAGTTACTATTGTAGTTATTGCACAAGGAACTGAACCAACAGACAGTTTCGGGCGTTATGGTATTTAGACGGATACAAGAGTTTGAGGTCATGGTCGTTAAACGGTTAAACAACCCTTAGAAATAGGAAGGTAGAAGATTCGGGCTACAGTGCCCGATAGGAAAGTGACACGGAAGCGAGGTAGAAAGGGCGAGGAAGATGCATTTATTTATTACCGGGGTACCAGTAACTGGGGTCCGATGACGTAACGTGCCCATCCGACGCACGGCGGATATTTAGTGTTTCGAGCGTTCGTACCTGCCCGGGATCGAACCTGAGGTCCTCTCCGTGGCAGTCACGAACGTTGACCACTAGGCCACCAGCAGCCCCCCGATTTCGGAGTTTCATCAGCTTCGAATGACTTTCTCGGTGTGCTTAGTTTTTATTTGTTTTTTTTATTTGTTTATTTTTTTTCAAAGAATGTACTGCATAAATAGATCTTCAAATTTATGTCTTCGCATTGCTTACCCCTGTAGTTGTACATTCCTATACTACTAGCTGACTACTCTTAAGAACGAATATGCACCAACTGCAATGCTTAGCGTTGGCCAAAAAAATCTTCCGAGATTTTGGGTCTTCCATAACAACATGTTCTTGAATCAAAGGAGAAGAGTGTTACTCAGAAACGTAGCGAAAAACATGTGAAAATCAGAAAAGTTTATTTTGTCTATATCTTCAGCTTATTTATAAGTAAACGAGAAGCAATTCTACCGCCAATTTAAAATAATTTACGGGAATTAATTGCATTTGAGATCAGTGCCGCTTCCCATGAAATCTGGAACTGTCGATTTTTTCATGCTCTAAAAAACGTATAATAAAAACATTTTGTGACTTCAAAACAGATTATGCGAAAGCCACCCCGCCGCCCCGGTGGCGCAGTGGTCTAAGCGATGGCTTCTAATCACTCGTCTGAGATGGGTCCGGGTTCGAATCCCGGTCAGGCATAGATGTTGTGTTTGTCTTACGGCACTGGCTCTCTCCCTTCCCTGGAACCAGTGACCCTAAATTAGGGACGGGCGACTGCTTATAGCCCATTTGAGTTGCTCACGGTGGTCGTTAAACCTCCAATCAAAAAAAAAAAAAAAAAAAAAAAGAAAGAAAGCCACCCCAGTGGCAGAGTGGTGCGAGACGTTATCTTCTAATCATTCATCCTAGATGTATCAGAGTTCGAATCCCGAGCGAGGCATGTATGGTGTGTTCTTCTTACAACACTGGCTTTCTCGCTTCCCTGGAACCAGTGACCCAAAATTAGAGACTGGTGATTGATTATAACCCACTGAGATGCTCCGTGTGGTGGTTAAACCATCAAGTTAGAGTTACAAATGGAATGAAATGTCTTCCACTTCCACCCTAAACCATCAAAGGCGCCAATATCAACGGGACTTAACCCTGGAACCGAACTTATTTTAGATCTTATTCTCTTATTTTGGATCTACGACATAGAGCGCCATTATAAATTCTGAATGTCAGAAACAAACAAAAAAGAAGTTACCTAGGTACAATACTTCATTTTATTTGATTAGAAATTCTTAAATCTACCCTTTATGAACATTCTGGAACTGTGAAATGTCCTTCTTCAAGTGCCATGTTTATAAAAGGGCGTAGGCAATAAACCACCACCAGGTACGCACAGTGATGGTGAAGAATACACTGGGAAATTTTGTCTCCCTCATCAAGTGCAATGAGCAACGCACAGTCACTGTTACTAATATGCTGGAATATGGGGATCATTGTGAGGTGAAGTTTACCGCATTGCTTTCCTCATCAGGTGCTATGATCTCCGTCTGGCCGCCCCGGTGACGCAGTGGTCTAAGCGATGGCCTCTGATCATTCGTCCGAACGGGGTCCGGGTTCGAATCCCGGTGAGGCATGGATGTTGTGTTTGTCTTACGGCACTGGCTCTCTCCCTTCCCTGGAACCAGTGACCCTAAATTAGGGACGGGCGACTGCTTATAGCCCATTGAGTTGCTCACGGTGGTCGTTAAAAATCCATTCAAAAAAAAGAAAAAAAAAAAGATCTCCGTCTGTACTGTCGTTGTGACGAATATTCAGGGAAAAGAGGGGAGGAGGTTTCCGAATGGCCTTTTTTATCAAGCGCCATGAATTGCGTATAGTCATGGTGAGGAATATCATGCGAAATGGCGATCGTGATGAGGTGTGATTTCTCCCTTGCCATGCGCACTGGCATTAGAGCAAATATCCTGGGGAATAGCGATCGAGAGGTTTCCGATTAGTTTCCTCATCAAGTGCCATGAGCTCTACATAGTCGCGGTGAAGAAAATCTTTGGGAATGAAGTTCGTAAGGAGGTGGTTTTTCATTGTCTTCATCATCAGGTGTTATGACCGGCGCACTAGCATTGTGGTGAATATTCTAGAGAATGGGGAACAGAAGGTTTCCCGTTGGCTTCTTCACCAAATGTCATGAGCTCCACATAGTCATGGTGACGAAACTAGTGGCGAATGGAAATCATAATGAGTTCATTTCCCGTTGTCTTCTTCATCACCTGGAATGCGAGGCGCACTGTCATTGTAACGAATATCCTAGGTTTCCGGTTGGCTTTCCCATCAAGTGTCATGAGCTCCACATAGTCATGGTGACGAAACTCGTGGCGATTGGGAATGATAATGAGGTGATTTCCCGTTGTCTTCCTCATCAGGTGGAATTCCAGGCGCACTGTCATTGTGACTGATATCCTAGGCTTCCGGTTGGTTTTTCCATCAAGTGCCATGAGCTCCACATAGTCATGGTGACGAAACTCGTGGCGATTGGGAATGATAATGAGGTGATTTCCTGTTGTCTTTCTCATCAGGCGGAATACCAGGCGCCCTATCATTGTGACTAATATCCTAGGTTTCCGGTTGGCTTTCCCATCAAGTGTCATGAGCTCCACATAGTCATGGGGACGAAACCAGTACCGAATGGGGATCATAATGAGATGGTTTTCCATTGTCTTCCTCATCAGGTGGAATGCCAGGCGCTCTGTCATTGTGACTAATATCCTAGGTTCGCGGTTGGCTTTTCCATCAAGTGCCATGAGCTCCACATAGTCATGGTGACTAAACTAATGGCGATTGGGAATGATAATGAGGTGATTTCCTGTTGTCTTCCTCATCAGGTGTAATGCCAGGCGCACTGTCATTGTGACTAATATCCTAGGTTTCCGGTTGGCTTTCCCATCAAGTGTCATGAGCTCCACATAGTCATGGGGACGAAACCAGTACCGAATGGGGATCATAATGAGATGGTTTTCCATTGTCTTCCTCATCAGGTGGAATGCCAGGCGCACTGTCATTGTGACTAATATCCTAGGTTTCCGGTTGGCTTTCCCATCAAGTGTTATGAGCTCCACATAGTCATGGGGACGAAACCAGTACCGAATGGGGATCATAATGAAATGGTTTTCCATTGTCTTCCTCATGGCCGGGGCACTGGCATTGTGACGAATATTCTGAGAAATGGGGGTCAAAATTAAGAAGTTTCCGGTAGGATTCATCATCAAGTGCCATGAGTTGAGCGCAATCATGGTGACCAAAATTCTTGGGCATGATGAAATGGTTTCCCCTCCTAACAATTCACCACAAAAATTAAAGAACTATGCCGTAAAAACTTGATTTAGTGCCTACATTTTGGTCGTATTCATAAAATTAGTGAAATTGAAGATATCTTGAGAGTAATGGTTTACAGTACAGAGTCATTTGTTTTTGTAGAACATTTATCGTCACGAAACCACGCGTGCAAGAAAGGTAATCTTTGTTTCTGTAGATCTTTAGGGAATAAGGGTCGCGGGAGTTAATGTATAACAATGAATAATGTTGAACTTCCAACAGCTGCCAATTGAAAAAATGTTGAAGGGAGACCTTGTTAACTCTAATAATAATGATATGAGATCTCAATTAACTCGTAAATTCTGCAATATGGTTGTCAATCCACGTGCATACCTCATTGATAGTTCAGGTTGTCCCAGACTTTAGGTTTTAGTTATTCAGAATGCGTGATAATCTGTATTTCATGCATCCAGCTCTGCTGCATAATACGTGAGTCTTACATTCAAGAGAGAGACACGCAAAGACGTTTTGTTGGCTGGAGAACTAAACGCAAAAGTTCATTAATTACGGTTTAATGAGCCATTTTCGTTGCAGAAATAATAATGCGTAGGGTGCGCATAGATTGAAAGACGAATTCAAGCTAAAGAAAAAGTACGTGAATTATAAAACATCTTGTTAGGATTTTGAAATGTGGAATATACACTACGTGGGAGTACGGACACACACGAACAGCACCAGGAAACCTGCTACCTCAGATATGAATAATTTTCACATGAAAGTTTTCTTACACAGGTAGGAGAAAATTTGCTGAGACATATCAACGGATAGTTGCGTGTGTCTTTTTATTTATTTTTATTTTTCTTTTTATGATTGGAGGTTTAACGACCACCGTGAGCAACTCAATGGGCTATAAGCAGTCGCCCGTCCCTAATTTAAGGTCATTGGTTCCGGGGAAGGGAGACAGCCAGTATCGTAAGACAAGCACAACATTCATGCCTCACGCGATTCGAACCCGGACCCCTTCCGGACGAATGGCCATAAGCCATTGCTTAGACCTCTGCGCCACCATGTGTGTGTCTACGGGTGCAGCATGTGTTTGGTATGTATGAAAGCTAGGACCTATTCTCGACAGATCTGACTCAACATTTCTAGAATTTGAAAATTGGTTGTGAGCATACGCTAACCATTCTTCTTCTTGTTCCTTTAAATGTTTTGACTATCCCGTTCAGCTGAAAATAAGTCTAGAAGAATTATAGAAACTTCGGTTTTTCCCCCAGGTATAGACTTTATACTAAAAACGTCGATAATAATCTAATATGATATTTTTTCAATGCACGAGATAGCTGCCCTAGTCAAGAAAGTTAACAAATATCTGCAAATCACAGCCTCCTTTTTTCCTTTTTCACACAAGGAAGGCAAAGAACGAAAACGAATTACCCGATTTTCATACCACGCTGGTGGCCTAGTAATCAAATGGCAAGGCTTAGAATAAATTATCAACGTTTATTCACAATTAAATGTTTTATTGACATCGACTTTAGTTTCGCAGAGCGTTTGGGTCGGTGTCATCTGGACGAATGGAGCGTCAACATTGAAATCATTGTGACATCAGAGTTCTGACCGGTCACGGATTTTGATTATTTTTTTTTTATGATATATGTTTTATTTTAGCTGTCCACAGCCTCTCTATATATTCTGTAGTTAAGGTCCATGTTTTTGGGACATAAATAACAACTGGGAGAAAACATTGATTAAATATTCTTTGAAACATAATAGTAAATAACTCTTGAATATTGTACTATTCCTTTCAGACAGAGTACAGCTAAGTTCCATGCGCTTATTAATTTCTTTCTTGACGTGGCACTCGCTGGAAATCTTTCGTCCAATGTAGATGTAGGAATCACTTACTTCTAAATGTTCTCCATCAACCTCTAAATCCAGAGGGGAATGATAACCCCCGCAACCCCCGCAGTAAGGGGGGGGGGGCTCTCGGCTGAGAGAGCCTCTAGCCTCAGAAAAATATTTTACAAAATTTTTGGCGGAAATTTCATATGAAACTGGTTAAGAAAATAGCTGAGAATTTTGATGGCTGCTTTGAAAGAAGTATTAAAAAGAAAAGCACTTTTTTTTTATTTTCAGTAGATAAAGTAAAATATTTAGAAATAAGTTTCGCGGTTTTAGTTCTTAAAAACTGGATGGCGGAAAAGCAGCTACTCGAGTTGACTTGAGGCGCCCTTTCACAGCCATAGCAAATATGAAAGAAACAACAATTTAATGAATGAATTTTTTACACCAATGAGGATAGAATTTTAATCTCAGAATTATGAATTACAATCGTTTGCACATGCCTACGCATTCTTCAGAATATAATGAACTAAAAGATGCTTTTCGCGGGGACTTTTTACTAAGTACAAAATATTGTGGTATGATGTTAAATGTGTTTTTTATATTCAAGATTAAATAATTTTAGAAGTTTTGCTTTTATGTGAAACAATTCTTAATTGTTACTTACTTATGTTCCATATTTTCGTATAAATTCGAAAAGGCCCTTAGACACTGTCAGATGTCAGTTACAGTAGCGAACAAAAGTATTTGGCAAAACACTTTTTCGACCATAATTTTTTTCTGCTGGACCAAATCGGGTCATTTTGGGATATGATATGTGTTGATTCGTGGGTTACAATGCCGCGCAGTTTGCGTTTCGCTCAGAGTGAATTTGTCGTTCGAAATGGGCCATATTCAAGAGTCGCCAATTATTACCCATTTGTTTGCTGCATGTATTAATGCTTTTCTTATGATTTTTGTGGGTTTTGTGATGTGTAGTGTGATAATAAGTCAATCTTAGGTTTTCAGAAATGGGTAAAAAGGCGGAGATCCCTGTTGGAGCTCACCAAGCGGCCGTGAACATGATGGAATCCGGAATGCGCTTCACCGACATTGCGAGGGCCCTGAAGATCCGACACCAGTCCATTTCAGCTATCCTGCAACGTTATAAGAAGACTGAGACCGTCGAGAACAGTCCGCGATGTGGTAGGCCTCGTTCCACTACGTTGCGTCAGGATAGACGCATCCTCCGTCGATCTCGTGCTGATTCCACCTTGACTGCTGTGGACATCGCCACCGAATTCCGCGACAGTAACGACCTGAACGTCAGCCGAATGGCCATCTCCCGTCGTCTCATTGCTGGTGGATTGAATGGAAGACGCCCCGCCAAGAAACCACTCATCGGAGTCAAGAATCGACGAGCCAGAGTCGCGTTCGCGCGCGGTCATCGACACTGTACCGCGGCGGACTGCAGTAAGGTGCTTTTCACCGACGAGAGCAAGTTCAACTTGTTTGGAAGTGATGGCATCCGATACGTACGACGTCCGTGTGGCCAGAAATTCAACCCCCAGTTCATTCAGCCGACTGTCAAGCACGGAGGAGGATCGCTCATGGTTTACGGCGCCTTCTCTCGCAATGGAATAGGCCCCATCGTCATAATTGACGGAATAATGACCGGCCAAAGCTACACGAACATGCTCATCAACGATGTCTTCCCATGGGCAAACCATCCAGATGGATCATGCAGCAAGACAACGACCCGAAGCACACCTCCAAAGTAGCAAAAGCAGCCTTCCAGCAGCAACAGGTGACACTTCTAGACTGGCCAAGCCAATCTCCAGACCTCAACCACATCGAGCACATGTGGGAGGAGCTGGAGAGACGATGTGCGAAGAAAACCTGCAGGAATAGGGAGCAGAAGTTCGACCAGCTGTCTGCAGAATGGGCGCGAATTCCGTAGGTCACCGTCGAGAAGCCAGTGGACTCGATGCCGGCCCGTTGTGCAGCTGTTATTAAGTCTCGTGGTTATCCCACTAAGTATTAGTTATTGTTTTGTCGTTTTCTGGTACTTGTTTTCTGTTATCGTTGCATTAAATGAATGTGATACACACCTACTTTTGTTGGTCAATTTGTATGATCTTTGCGATTTAGCTCGGTACCTGATCTGTGTTAAGGTTTCCGATCCATCTGCATATGGGTCATGTTTACAACTGCATAACACATATCATATCCCAAAATGACCCGATTTAGTCCAGCAGAAAAAAATTATGGTCGAAAAAGGGTTTCGCCAAATACTTTTGTTCGCTACTGTACGTGTGGTGTTTTTCGTTTTATGTAGTCCATTGTCTGATTGTCGGCCGTCTACATCGTTTCTAGTCGTGTTTCGGTTTCGAACCTTGCGTTTTGTTATAGTTTTGATGCTGCCGTTGTAAACCGTTTGAGGCCCTTGCGCAAATAAACAACCAACGCAGTTACGTGTTTTATGTGTGAGCTCGTAACGGATTTCAAGCCTCAGTTCCGTAAAAGAATAGAATTTGCATATATTGCATACTACCTTTGAGGTAAGTGCTTTGTAGTACCACGTATTTGCATAAAACTAGGATGATCATTTCCATTACAACGTGCACATTCGTGTTACACACAATAAAGTATAATAATTTTATTTTTCCGATAAATATCTGTGGGTACAAAAGAATTTGAATTATTGAAAAGCTCATAAAACACAGTTAATATTATGGAATTTAAAATTTTCAGTAATTAAAAGCTAATACGTTTTCGCAAAAGGGACTCCAAGATGATATTTTTGCGGAGGGGGGGGGGGGGGCTTTTCCCTTACGGCACTAACTAAATCCTATAGTTTTGTAATAGCATTGTACATCAGTTTTATTTTTCGTAAGTTCAATTTTAATCCCAGTTCTTTATTCCTGTTATGGACTTCAGCTCGGAGGGCGTACTTGCAAAAATGATGTAAGCAAAATAAGGGTGAGTTTTTTTTTTTTTTTTTTTTGTTGGGAGGTTTAATGACCAATGTGAGCAACTCGGTAGACTATAAGCAGTCGCCCGTCCCTAATTTCGGGCCACTAGTTCCCAAAGAGAGAGAGAAAGAGAGCTGGTGCCATAAGACAAACGCAATATCATGCCTCACAGGGATTTGAACCAGGATACATCTCCGATTAATGGTCAGATGCGAGCTTTATATCCACCGGGGTGGTACGAAAGTGAGTTAAACAATCTCCGTTAACCATTATCCCCTTGTATTGGTTCTTTTGAGTACAGTCAGTAAACTGATTTTTTATTCCTAATCCTTTTTTATCATTTGGCAGAACGTCTTCCAAAATGCTTCGAATACCTAACAGAAGCGTTTAATAGAGGAGTTCAAGGACTTCATCAGATTCAAGTCAAAATGTGCCAAATAAATGTATTAGAAGGAAAACAAAATGAAATAAATAAATAAATATATATATATATGGAATGATAAAGTCGAAGAGTAAAAGTTCGGCTCTAAATCTTGTGCTTGAGAAAGCCCTCTATGTGCTCCATTCCCGCGGGTATATTTCTTTCTGTCCACCCCCACTCCCCACTTTTTCAGTTCCGCGTGCCCTGTGCGAATGCGGGTCTATGTGGGTTGCGTAGAGTCTTCTGCATTGGAATTTGGGATTCAAATGAAGATCATGGGATTTTGATGGACCCAGCAGGCCGAGTGACTTAATGCATGCCTCGAGCTGTCAGCTGAGCATTTCTTTCCTAGTCCTATTTTTTTCTATTCCTTCTACTCCAAGGCCTAACACATACAGCTTTCAGTAGTCAGAAGAAGATAAAAAAAAAAAAAAAAAAAAAAAAAAAGAAAGAAGGTGAGGATAAATCCACAAAATCGACGGAATAGCTTCGATGAAATGGAATCGTATTTTAAACACTATGATAAGAATTGTGGTTTCTGCACTGCCCAGTGCTATGTTGAACTCGCACATCACGGCTTTATTTATTTACTTTCCTTTTTATCAGTTTCAATCAGTTTTGAAATGAATTTATAGAGTCCCTCCCTCCCCCCAAAAAATCGCAAGCATTGTTACATCTAAAATTTATAAGAATCTAAATTTAAAGCACTAAGTGATTACAGAAAGGAATATTTTCGTTCTAAAATTTTTTGGCATTTAGTGATTACTCCTGCTAATGCGGAACAGAATCAGTAACTTTAAACAGAAAAAATAATTCGAGATAGATAAAACTTTGTAGATAATTTTTATCTACAAGAACTTTGTAGATAATTTTTGGCAAGCATCTATCGCATGTCAAGATCTTTGTAGGCGTGGAACAAAACGCGTAATTTGAGAGTATACATTTATTAACATGGCATTTCACTCACGATCACACCGAGATACAGTCCGGTTTATTCCAACCGGAATTAAATTATTTCAACATATGTACAATAAGGTTTCTTTTTTTTTTTTTTTTTTTTTTTTTTTTTTTTTGATTATAGGTTTAACGACCACCGTGAGTAACTCCATGGGCTATAAGCAGTCGCCCATCCCTATTTCAGAGTCACTGGCTCCAGGGAAGGGAGAACACACAACATCCATGCCTTACCGGGATTCGAACCCGGATCCCTTGTGAACGAATGATCAGAGGCCATCGCTTAGACCACAGACAATAAGGTTCCTTTTTTCTTTCTTTTGAAAGGAGGTTTAACGACCACCGTAAGCAACTCAATGGACTATAAGCAGTCGCCCGTCCATAATTTAGGGCCACTGGTTTCAGGGAAGGAAGAGAGCCAGTGCCGTATGACAAACACAACATCCATGCCTCACCGGGATTCGAACGAACCCCTTTTGAACGAATCATCAGAGGCCATTGCTTAGACCACAGACAATAAGCTTCTTTTTTATTTTATACTTTTTGATTGGAGTTTTAACGACCACCGTGAGTAACTCAATGGGCTATAAGCAGTCGCTCGTTTCTAATTTAGGGTTACTAGTTCCAGGGAAGGGAGAGAGTCAGTGCCGTAAAACAAAACCAAATCAATGCCTCACTGGAATTCGAAACCGGACCCCTTTTGAACGAATGATCAGAGACCATCGCTTAGACCACTGCACCACAATAAGGTTTACCATTGCCCCACATTGAGCTGTACGCTGCATATAGATTTTTTTTATTGGAGGTTTAAAGCTCACCGTGAGCAACTGAAGCACATGGATTAGTGAAACTTACTGCTGTAAAACCAATGAAAGAAGATATGTGAGGCATGAAACTAAATATTGGCTAAAATATGGCGGCGGTATTACTAAGTATTTCGCGACTGTTTGGTTTTTCAAAAACAATATGTAATTATTATTATTATTTTTATATTATTCAGATTTAAACGAACGTAAGAAACGACCCTGACACCGATGAAATGTCATGTACTGTCGAGAAAGATGCAGAGCATCAAAATATATTTTTATAATGGCTTTTTATCATATTTAGCATCAGGTTATCGTAATTTACGCAGATTGCAATAAGATATTGTTGCCAATGAAGGAAGAAATATTCTTCATAATACATGCATAATTCACAAAATATTCAAGGAAAGCAAACTGAATTTGCTTGTACCTCTTAGTGGTCATCTATGTAACACTTCTCAGAAAACTTGAAAATTTCAATCGTCCTGGAGAGGGAATCGAACCCCGCGTCTCCCGATTACCGGTTGAGCATGGGTCAAAGCGCTAGGAGGAAGCATAGATGCTTCGCCTAGCGAAAATCTGAGGACTTTCAGATTCCTATGTCTCAGTTGCTTGGAACTTCACTGTCCTAGGTGGTGTAACGGTTAGCATACTCGACTGGTATTCGGCAGATGCGGGTTCGATTCCCGCTTTGCAATTTTCTAGTTTTTTGAGAAGTGTTACATGGATGACCAGTAAGTGGTACAAGCAAATTCAGTTTGCTTTTTGCTTGAATATTCAGCTAGTGTTGCATTTATGTAAAACGTGATGAAATAAATAATGTTGGGCGATAGTTTACTAAAATATTACAGAGGGTGAGTCGAACGTTTTGCAATATTTGGATCACTTTATGCCTTCATACGAACCTTTACGACGAAAGCTGACTGGCGTTCAAAGTATAAGCCATCGTGTTGCACCGTCTTTAGCCATCTGTCCCCCAGTTCTTTCATTCCGCGGCGGTATCAGTTCTTGTCCTTCGAGGCGAAGAATTCCTTCACCCCAGCTGGCACCTCCTCCTAGTTGTTGAAGTGCCGACCGCGAAGGAAGTGGGCCATGGATCAAAAAAAGACATAATCCGACGGGGCAAGGTCCGGACTATATGCTAGTTATAGCTTAAGTTTGATGCCCTCAAGCTCCTGGAGTTTTTCCTGGGTTGTTCGCGCGGTATGAGACCTTGTCCTGCTGTAGGAGAGCGCGCTTTCTGTTCACCTCCAAAACGGCATACATCCGCTCCGGCTCCTTGTCCTGCTGTAGGAGAGCGCGCTTTCTGTTCACCTCCAAAACGGCATACATCCGCTCCGGCTGTTCAGAGCAGAGATTGGCGTTGATGGTGCGACCGTCTGGAACAAATTCGTAATGGATTATCCCCTCGAATTTCCACCAGACGCAGAGCATCACCTTGTGCTCGAACCGCCCACGTTTGGCAACCGGTTCAGGGAGCTGGCCCGGGCTCAACCACTGTCGTTGTATGTTAGGATTACGGAAATAGACCCATGTTTCATCGCACATAACAATTCTCTTGATTATACCTACGTCGCGCGGGTTTTGTAAGAGTTTCGTGCACACTTCCACTCGGTGGTTTGCTTCGGCTGGAGTCAGTTCGTGAGGGACAATGCGGCAGCTCCTGTAGACCTTGCCGAGGTCCTGAAGGTGACGATCCACGGTGGTCTGTGGTACGCCCAGCTCTCCTGATAATCTCCGAGTGCTGGTTGTCGGATTTGCCTCTACGGCCTGGCGCACGCCCTCCGAATCCACGGTTCGCGGCCTACCTTACCTTGGCTGATCGTCGAGGTTTCTGTCACCTGAGCGAAATTTCTTGAACCATCTGGTTGCGGTAGTGTGGTCCACGGAACCTTCCCCCTTTCGTATAACAAATGCTTCATGTTTTTTGAGCAGCGTTATGGCCTAGTTCAAACTCGTAAGGTAAAAATACCCTAGTTAGCCGGTTGTGGCTCTACATCTTTTAGGCCTCCCAACCACTGACAGAACGATGACGCGCAATGCTGTTCACAACAACGATTACCACTTTACATCCCTTTCGACTAACTGCAGTGCGCGACTTGAACTGGTTTAAACGCGTGACATACCCGCCGGAGCACATGCGTTTATGCAAATATTGCAAAACATTCGACGCACCCTTTGTATATAGTTGAGTAACAACGAAGTTAACTATTGCTACGTCACTGCATGGGACAGTATGCTCAAGGTCAGATTTCAACAATGATTTTGACAATAGTTTTGGCTCACAGACTGCTTCCGTTACCCATTTTCGTTACATCGATTTTTTTACCTGGGATTTACATTACTACTGTCGGAAAAGACGCATAGTATCAAAAATCTTCAGTAAGAATTCTAGTATGCTCACATGTAAAAGAATACATTAAATTTGTGCGACAGTAGGAAAAGCAATTTTCAAGATTAAGTGCGCAAAACATGAAATATAACGGAACTAATTTGCATGAACGAAAAACCGAAGGTACGTTGCTAATGTCTTTCCCATGTAAAATGTTTTGCATAAAAATTTATCCCATGAAAGGAAAATGATACTACTTATAAAAAAAATATTTCGTATGGTAGAGAACACAGATGCTGCTTAGATGCAGTTGAACAATGCTGAAATAGAAACTGCTGAAAAATATCTTACATTAAATAGAAGCTGCTTAGTAATAGGAAAATGTATCATCGTACAAAAAAAAAGAGAATTAAAAAATGCGTAGATGAAGCTGGAATTTTTCACGAAAGAGATGACAGACAATCCATGGTGAATTAGGAAAATATTTTATTTTGTATGCTGTAGATAATAGAATATGCTTGGCCACAGCAGAAGAATATTTTGGTTGGAAAGGAAAATAGACGCTCTAGCTATTGCAGGAAAATATTTTCTATGAAAAAGAAAACTGAACCTTCTTTGCTGTAGTAGAAATATATAATTTGCATGAAAGAAAAAATCAAAGCCTTCTTATGTAAAGGCAGAATAATATTTCGTATGAAAGACGGACCAGAACTGCTCATTTTTAGCAGATAAATATTTTGCGCGAAATGAAACGGCTGGTTTATATCAGAAAAGCATTATCCATAAAAGCGAGATTAACCACTTAAGATCCCAAGGAAAATTAAAAAAACCGGTGAAAACAACGCAATTGTTTTTTGCAATGTACAAGTAGCTCGATTCCAGACAATGAACGTACGTGAAACGTAATATTACGAGCATCGTTCTGGTAGTTACAAAACGCAAGACCAAAGTTCCAGTACACATCGTGTGGAACAAAATGAAAGGAAAATTAATTCAAAAGCCGATATTTGTGTGATATATGCAAAAACATGGCGCCCTACCTCACATCAGTGGGCCCGTAATATTACGGATCTCGATTTTCTTGCACTATCATTCTTTAACGTAATGTTACGTACCTGGATGCTAAGTGGTTAATATCTGAATAGCTGACTCTTGAAAATTGTACTCTTTCTTCCAAATGGCCTGCAACCAAGATTTACACACCTCTTAATTTCTTCTTTGAGCGATGAACTGCTGGTACTGAATGCAAGATAAGCCTATATGGCACAGAGAACGACCAAATGAAGGAGTTTGTATATTTAAGAATAATGTTTGATGGAGATAACACATTAGATGGTGAAATAAATAGGCGAGTCAATTCTTCTCTGAAAATTATAACTGCTTTAGGAGAATTTCACAGGAATGGTGTGTTCTCAAGAAATTCCCTAATAACTGTATATGAAAGTGTAATTGTTCCTACTCTGATGTACGGCAGTGAAACCTGGATGCTTATAATGTTCGAGTATGTATAGATGACTGAACACTACATAAATCAGTTCCCAAAAAATCATCTACAGTGAAACAGAAGTCATTCAAGAAAACGTCGAGAAAAAGTTACAACTCACTCTTCAACAAAGTTATTGACGTAATCCAATTAAGGTGAGAGAACGTTGTTATGGAAAAACAAAACACCAACACTAAAGATAATACGCAGGTATCAAGAAATCACAACTTCAAGTAACTCAACTTCTGCAACTACTATTACATCATCATACTACCATCTCCACACCTTTGCTGCTGCTCACACATTACAGGTATATCTTCTAGTTATCATCGGACACATACACACGTCATACGTTCCGACCACAGAGCATTGCCAAACACAGCGAGAGAGAAGGTACAACGTTAAGTTTGAAAAACGCTATGGAGAATGAACTCAAATATATTAGGGGTTTGCAAAAGTTTCCGCCACTCCCACTAGCGGGCGCGGTAGAAGTCAACCGGCAGGAAACCCGTGCTGTCAGTTCATACATGGAGCCAAGCATGGCAGTCGATAAAGTTCATTTACGGCACTGTTTGTTATTCATGTTTAATTTAGCGAAAAGTGCGAGTGAAGCATAGGGTTCAATGTGTCAGGCGTATGGCGAAACTATTATGGGTAAGGGGGCGTGTCGAGAATGGTTTGCCAGGTTTAAGAAAGGTGATCTAAGCTTGGAAGACAAGCCACGTGCAGGTAGACCACAGGAACTCGCAGACGAGAAGCTGGAATCGCCGTTGCAAGAGGATGCCACACAATTGAACACGCAACTGGCGAAACGTTTGAAAGTGGCTCAATCGACGGTGGTACGGCGTCTACAGGCCTTGGGGAAGATCCAGAAGATTAGTAAGTGGGTTCCGCATACTTTAACGGAGCGTAATATAGGTCAACGATTGGGCATCTGCATGTCGTTGCTGAAGAGGTTTCAAGGGGGAAATGTCTTGTGGAAGATTGTCACCTGGGATGAAAAATGAATCTATTGCGACAACCACGTACGCAAGCGATCCTTGGTCAACCCAGGGCAGCCATCAACATCCACTGAAAAACAGGATATCCACGAGAAGAAGGTGATGTTACGTGCGTGGCGAGATATTCATGAAGTGCTGTACTTCGAACTGTTGAAACCGGACAAAACAATCACGGCACAACGATATAGCGATCATTTGGTGAAACTGAGCGCCGCAATCGTGCAAAAATACCCATGAACAGGTAGAGGACACCACCCAGTCATCCTGTTACACGATAATGCCAGACCTCATGTCGGTGCCACAACGAAATCAACCCTTGAACAGTTACACTGGGAGGTTTTACCGCACTCGGCTTACTTCCCGGACATTGCACCCTCAGACTTTCATCTGTTCCGGTCTATGCAACATGCGCTAGCCGCCCCGGTGGCGCAGTGGTCTAAGGCGTTGGCCTCTGATCATTCGTCGGAAGGGGTCCGGGTTCGAATCCCGGTGAGGCATGGATGTTGTGTTTGTCTTACGGCACTGGCTCTCTCCCTTCCCTGGAACCAGTGACCCTAAATTAGGGACGGGCGACTGCTTATAGCCCATTGAGTTGCTCACGGTGGTCGTTAAATCTCAAAAAAAAAAAAAAAAAAAACATGCGCTAGCCCAACAGCGGTTCACCACAGTTTCAGAAGTGGAAAATTTCGTCACTGTGTTTTTCAGCTCAAAACCCGAGTACTATCACAGGGGCATTCATTTGTTGCCTGAAAAATGGCAAAAGGTCATTGATGCTAACTGCCAATATTTCGTTGAATAAATGTGTACTGGTTTCCTGATTGTTCCCGTCTCCTTTCTCCTTAAAACGGCGGAAACTTTTGCATGCCCCTAATACATAGAGAAATTAATCAAAAAGGAAAGTTAAATTAGAGCATAAGTCCCATACTGCGGAAGAAACAAAGGAGTAGTTTGTGTACTGGGGAGATGCGCTACAAGACACACTCTGATTATGTTAGGAATGAAGATGTATTGTAGATGTGTAATATGAGGCAAAATGTTGTTAGTAAGATGGAGACTAATATTCTAATGTGGTTTGGTCATATTGAAAGACTGAGTGATGAGATGCTTAATAAGAGAATTTTTTCAGCCCAAGTGGCAGGAAAGAAAGATAGAGGGAGGCAGTTAGCTGCAGCATTAGTACTGAATGGGAACGCATACCTATATCGCTGTGTTCCAATACCTTGTCGAAAGCCTGTCTCGAAGGGTCAGTGCATGCATTAAGTCCAAAGGTGGACCGACACCGTACTAATGTATGTCAATAAATGCTATGTTGTGTTTCTCTTCTAGGTGCCCGGTGACTTTTGTCAGTATAGTGCAAATTAATCCCATTTGCAGTCTAACAGTTCTTTTGAAAACTCGAATGTTTAATCAAACATATGTCTTTCCAGAAGCTACATTGACAGACTTTTATTTTTTTACAACGCGATACGTAGTGAGAATATTCAGATTCGGGGAAAGAACAGCTCAAGAATCAGATGTAGCGTGCTGCTTATTTGAAACCACTTTGCCAAACTTGATTTTCTCTCTTTTTTCTTTACCTGTTATATTTTTACTGCGCACACACATGTCACCAGTAGAAGACGACCATATTGCAAAACTTTATTCAGGTTTCCGATAAGAACTGTAAGTAGTTTACACCGTAGTGATTAGAGTATCATCTTGATGGGCAGTTTTTCTCGGCTGGATTCATACTTTGCTGTTAAAACTGTTTCAAACAACTCTCTTGCTCGTGATGTTCAGACATTTACAAAACTATTTCGTGATGAAATCCATTCACGAACGAGACGTATATTTTATTTCTCTTTTTCTAATGGTAAAATGACAGAACACATTTGAGAACAAGAGGATAAATCGAACACATTCCAAAGATAAAGGTAAAAAGATCCTTCTTTCCTTAAGGTAAGTCGCGTTTACGCAAAATATTTTATGCTAGAATCTCGTCTTCGCGACAAAGAATTTTAATCTTACTAATAGGAAATGTTAAAAGCGATCAACCGAATTTACATAACATGTATTAAAGTCTTCGATATGAACATTCTTCTTCAGAGTGCACACGAATGATGAATAAGAAACGGTAGTACTTCTTTGTAAGAACAAAATGTTTTGAGAAGAAATCACATATAAAATTTATTAGGATAAAGAGCGTCTTTCCTTCTCATTCTGTGTGTGTGTGTATGAGAGAGAGAGAGAGAGAGAGAGAGAGAGAGAGAGAGAGAGAGAGAGAGAGAGAGAGAGAGATAACATGTATTAAAGTCTTCGATATGAACATTCTTCTTCAGAGTGCACACGAATGATGAATAAGAAACGGTAGTACTTCTTTGTAAGAACAAAATGTTTTGAGAAGAAATCACATATAAAATTTATTAAGATAAAGAGCGTCTTTCCTTCTCATTCTGTGTGTGTGTGTGTATGAGAGAGAGAGAGAGAGAGAGAGAGAGAGAGAGAGAGAGAGAGAGAGAGAGAGAGATAACATGTATTAAAGTCTTCGATATGAACATTCTTCTTCAGAGTGCACACGAATGATGAATAAGAAACGGTAGTACTTCTTTGTAAGAACAAAATGTTTTGAGAAGAAATCACATATAAAATTTATTAAGATAAAGAGCGTCTTTCCTTCTCATTCTGTGTGTGTGTGTGTGTATGAGAGAGAGAGAGAGAGAGAGAGAGAGAGAGAGAGAGAGAGAGAGAGAGTGTATGTAATTAGATTAAGCTCACAAATGTCTCAGTTCACATTATTAAATGAGGTCAATATGTAAATGAAGCTCCGTTCTAGCAATTAAAGAAATGTTTATGCACACTGAAATGTAAATGTAGATGCACAATTACTTTAAAACCATGCAACATACATTCTAACACTTGAAAAAAAACCCAAGAAAGATGACACCGAAATTTTGGTTGTAATGAACAAGTCTTTTGAAAGCTTTCTGACGAGAACGCAATTTTTCAAAGTTATTCATAGTCCGATTAGAAAAGAAAATCGATCGGATTTCTACAATCGATAAAATATCCAGAAATAGAAATAGCTGCTTGTTCCCACCAGCGTCTGAAAATTATGTTACGAAAATTAACAAACTATGCGTAAAAAGTTTCTCTTAGAAGAATGGAAGCACCAGAGACAAAAGGATTTCTCTATTTACTTCAATTATTTACCACATTCTCCTGTATTAGTATGTATATTCAAAAGGATTTTTCTATTTACTTCGATTGTTTACTGCATTCTGTTTGCTCATTATATTGTTGACAGATCATTCCAACTGTGTTTCATCAAAAAAGCTTGTCGGAAACTTTTCCTCTGCTATGACTTTACTAGCTTTGTCGAATTCGAGGGCAACTCCTTTTGGGTGATAGTGTGTTGATCCTTATTAACAGGCATGAATGACCCTGTTTTTGGTGTACACTCACTATCCATAACTTTATTACTGCCAACCAAATAACGTATTCAGCCGCTTGTCACGAATCGACTCCGCCAGACCTCAGAAGGTGTTCTCAGGTATACTATGCCAGCTAGACCAAGGGACTTGCTGGAATTCAGCGACTGATAGAGGCACTGGCATGGCATAGCGCATGATGCGCTCCAATGCTTTTCACAAATTTTCGGTGAGATTCGCGACGGAGGAATTTGGCAACCACGAAATACGTCGACATGATAATCCCGCACATTACCGGTCTTGTGTCACGAAGAGTTGTCATTTTGGACGATTATTGTGCCATCTGGATGCAGAGTCACCGTGTACGCCGCAGTTTGTCAGCAACAACGTCTAGGTAAGATATGGAGGTGAAATAGCGTACAACATGGTTAAAGGGACCTGCATATGATACCTCGATATCACTACTTCCGGCCTATTGCAGTCTGACCATGCAGTTTGGTTGCAGCTTTTCACAGCGTAGCGTCCAACAGTATGTGGGCGGCTGGAACCTGGACCCATCGGACCAGACCTTTTTACAGTCTTACGGTGGCCCATGCAAGCGGTGCTGTCAATGACGGTCATTGAACACCGGTACATGGAATGGTCCCTGGGTCTTTAGGCTCATCGGCAAGAACATCCGCCGGATTGCATGCTTGGAAACGTTTCATCCTCTGCGTCCTATTTGTAGTCTGCCGTAAACTAAGGGATCGGGAGCAGTCCGTTGTCTTGGACAGCACGTGCCAACTGGCATCGACCTTAATTATCAACCAGTGGTGGTATAGGGATCCTACTATTCAGGTTCCTTGTTGGTTCTTTCCTCCAGCTCCCCAAATCTTTTAATTTTCTATTACAGCGAGGCAATAAAACGCGGCGCCTCGGACACACTGTAAGCCCAAATTTTTATTAAACATGACCATATTGTTAAGCAAATGAAAATGTAGAGTATATCCGTAATGCTTAAGGTGGACGTCAAGTAATTTTGCTTCCTATTGTCATGGCGAAAATTTTAACCTCTGGTGAATTTCAGAGAGACCTGATAAATTCGCTTGTCTTAATCACAACCAGGAAAACAAAATTTCATGTTGGTGAAAAAAAGAAAAAAAAAAAAAAAGAATAATATTTGATTTAACTGACTTTGGGCTTTTGAAAATAATTAATTTATCGGTTCTTTTATCGCGATAGGAAAAGGTGAGTAGGTGTGAAGCTCAGAGAATCAAAATTAATTTTAGTTTAACATCACGGAACGAGAGAAAAAGAAAATTAAAACTAGTGATTTTCTGCAAAGCAAGAATTCGCCATTTTTTTGCGTTCCTGTTTCCAAGCGAGAAGTCGCCCAAAAGTGTAACATCTTTTCGTCTTTTGGGGTAAGGAATTCAGCAACGAAATCTATTTTTAGACCCCAGGGTCAAGAAGAGCTTGGTCTACACGTGTGAAGGTCAGAGGTCACTCGAGGCGTGGGAGTGAAAAGTCCGTTGGGAAGCCGTGAGTTGCTAGGCTGAAGTTTCGACCAATGAGAGGGGTCAGCGGTTTTCAAGCACCCCAGAGTTTTTATCCGTTGAGAGTCACTTTTGTTCTGGTACTTCTGGCTGGCAGTCAGAGAAAGAGAGGACGGCGGAGTTTTTTCCTCCTCGCCTTTTGGCGGGAGAGAACCTCAGAAAAAAAAAGTTTCTTCTTGATTTTGTTTTGCTGACCACCAGTCCACCACAAGGGGACACTCTGGATCTGGGCTGCCTATTAAAAATTTTGACGATGTAGAACGCAGTTAAAGCGGCATTCCGCCGGCCGGGAACCTCGCCCTGAGGAACAAAATGGCGGCAGGCTGGGACAATGTCGCTAAGGAAAAGAAGGGGGACATGCCTTCTCCCTTATGGAAATTCCGGAAAGAATGGGCCCAGCCTCTACAGCTTCACCCTCGGCTGATATACTCCGAAAAGGAGGCCTGCCTCAAAGGTTCCATCTCATCCCGAGGTTTCGGAAATGGTTACCTCTGCTATTAACCGTTTAAGGAAGGGAACTGGGAGGAAGAAAAAGAAATTCTAACGAGAATGTGGTTGTGCCAGGACTGTAAACTGTGGTGAAAACAGAAAGGAAAAAAAAAAAGAACGCCAGCTCGAAGGTAATGTTTTAGTTCATATCTTTTTGTATTGATATATAACATCCCACGCAGGGTACCTAAACTTCGAGCTGAGCATAAGAAACAAAAAGAAAAAGAGCAAGTTTTTTTTGCCTCTGATTGTGGCTGTGTTGTCGTTCAGCTTTCAAAATTAAAATGTATTAGTTACTCAGGTACGAATTCAGAAAAAAGAAAGAAAAAAAAGAGAGGGGAGTTGAAAATGCTTTCATTTATGTTTTTTTTTGTGCTGTCATGTCTGGTATTTTAGCAACTTCCCAGGCCAGTAAATTTTGATGTATCGGAAAAATTTAGTTTAATAGTTGGGCACAGTGAATTTTGGTGCATCGATAATAGTTTAGTTGGGCATGTGATAATTGAAAAGCAGTGTTATTGTGATGTCGTGGGTGATAAAATAATTGTAAACATTTTTTCTCTAGCCTTTTTACAGCGTTGAGTTATTTTTTTTTTTTGAGTGAAGATAAATTATGGGATGATTTATATTGGAATTTTGGGAACATATTATAGTGTGATGAAATTGGAAACCTAAAGTGCTGTTTACATTCTTGGAGTGTTGAGTGTCGAAATTGAGATGGTAGGAGTGTTAATTGAGGACCAGTATTTTACATGCTCCAGATGAGTGTTAATCTCCCATTGGAAAGGGGTGATCTTAGGGCAAGCAGGGAACTTGTCCTAGGGCAGAGGGCTCTGAGTAGGGAATTTTCACCAGGATGCGATATGTGCAGAATAGAAGTTTAAGTATTTTTTTGTTCTCAAGTTTAGTATTTCACAAAAAGAATGAACATCATGGGTTGAGAAGACACACTTTTGCTCACCAGTTCCAGTATTAATTGTTCTTTTCTTTGGCCTAAATTTTCTTGTTTTTACTATAAGGTTAAAAGTCTAAATGTAATTTTAATTTTCAATAAGGTGAAAATATTTAGTGGGTTATGCAAATGGTCAGTGTTATTGTCTGAAGTGGACCTGCGCATTGCCATGGTACAGAAGAATTTCCTTGCTAGTGATTTTTCCTGGGATATATGTGGAGAGAGATAAGTGAATTTTCCTGGGATATATGTGGATACTGTGATTTAGGATTTCTTGGGATATAGAGAGATAAGTGAATTTTCCTGGGATATATGTGGATATTGTGATTTAGAATTTCTTGGGATATATACAGAGATAAGTGAATTTTTTCCTGAGATATAGTTGTGTTAGTTCTGGGGCCAGATGTGCCTGGAGTATTTAGGGTTGAAGTACGACAGGCTCTTGCAGGCGTGGTTGATCAAGGTGGGATCATGCATTGGTTCGAAAAGGGGGAGATCCTTGAAGACGTGGTTTTTGGGGGAAAACTTGTCTTCAAACCCCCCAGTAGTTTCGCTGCTCACGGAGATATGTACTGCCAGCGAGGGTCGGTCGAGCGTTGCTTCAAGAAATGTGGTGAGATCATGTTAGAGGAAATTCTGTGCCTGATGATGATGTGTCACACTTGAGGATTTTTTCCTTTCCCTTTGCATAGGCTGAAAGTGGATTCACGACCCAATTTCACGCCTTCAGCCTGACTTGGTATTTTCTTCCTGTGTTGGTTCTCAAAACCCAGGGTAGTGTTTGAACTGAGAGTATTTGCCTCACCGCTACCTCAGTAATTCACTGCAGGTGTTAAATTCAAGTTTGTTTGGTGATTTAAAGTATCTAAATTTATTTGTTTATGATTTGCTGTAGTGCTAGGGATGAAAATTCTAAATTCTGGTTGTTGGTGTTAGTGAACTTGATATTTAGTTTGGAAATTTAGTTAATTGGTATTTTGAGCTTTTGTTTACAGTATAGAGTTATTAAGTATCCTGAGCTATTATGTGAAGTGCAGAGTGAGGTGATTTTTATGAGCAAGCTAGTGCAAGAAGATTGTTTGAATTTCTGAATTATGTTGATGTTATGAATAGTGATAATTTTTAAGATCAGTTAGTGAGGTTTCTTTATAAGTGAAGTAGGTTCATTCAGGATAGTTCTATGGGTTATGTAATGTTAATTAATGCTTGTGCTCAGTGTAAATTCTGTTTTGAGGATAATTTACTTGGTTTGTTTACTTGCTGATAGTAGATTTGTTAAAGTATAATTTGTGGCTCTTAAAATAACTGTAAATTTAATTGAAGTCTTTGAATCTGGTCTGGGAGATTGCGGAGTTTGCTAAGATTGTTTAAATTTAAATCAATAAGTGTAAAATTGTAAATTGGTCATTGAGCTAACTGGGTGAGAGAGAAGAGAGTACGTTTCAAAAGAACAGAATTTGTCCACCTTGTAGAATTAAAAATAATCCAGTATTTTTTTTTTTTTGTAAGCTATGTGAATCATGGTATAATTTTGGATGCATGCCTAGTGTTCAAACCAACTGTGTTGAAATATGTAAAGTTGTGCTGTTCATAAGGCCAGTGGCCAAATAGAAATAGAAAGAAAATTGAGATTCTGTGTTTTATACTGCTGTGTTTAAGCAAACAAGAAAAAAGGAAATACCATCTGTTTGTCCACTAAATTAACTTATTAAGTTTTTAAAGAAAAATAATAAATACAGACAGTAGCCTTTCAAAAAAAGTTCAAAATGAGTGCAGTGTGAAAAATTTGTGTGTGCTGTTGTCTTCCATGACTTGGTCCCATGTACTCCCCCTTAGCTTGACTAAGGCTATCGATCCGAATCCTGGTATTATAAGGTTTTTCATAACTGCAATTTTTGTCCTAACCTTTTTAAATTGACTTTCACCGCCTCCACAAGTTGTTATTGAACGAGTACATTTTATCGTATGACTTATAGTGACACATTTTCATACACATGCAACAATATCCACTTATTTTTGCACTTTCAGGTGACTCAACTCTGCTTGAACACAAACAACGCAAACTTTCCAATAACTTCTTGTGGAATGTAAATTTTCAGATGCATTTTTGTTTAGGATGTTCATGGCCTTTTCTAGTACTTAGAAAATATTTTTGTTTCGAAATGCATCCACCCATCTCCCAAATTAAATTTTTCTATAATTTCCATATGAATTTCAATACCAGCATAAATATAACGCCTTTAATAAATAACAATCAATTCAATATAATCAATATACTCAAAGTAAATTCAAATTTTTTTCCACCAAAACACTATACTTCCAATGGAAAAACTTCCTGTACACAATTTCTTTACAATTAATGCGTTCACAAGGATAAAAACTTGAACATCGATTAAAATAGCTTCACTTTATAACTTGGAATACTTAATATTTTCTAAACCATAACCATAATTATATTAAAAATCATAACGTTTCGTTTGGTAGCGTTGAAACCAGAAAAAAGATGGCGCGGCCTGTACTTTGTAGACAAACAAATGTTGGATTGCATAATTATGGCTATGTTTTAGAAAATATTAAGTATTCCAAGTTATAAAATGAAGCTAATTTAATCGATATTCAAATTTACATCCTTGGAAACGCATTAATTGTGAAGAAAATGCGTACAAAAGTTTTTTCCATTGGAAGTATAGGAAGCAAAATTACTTGACGTCCACCTTAATACACCGGCTAGATAAATCCATTCCCGGTAGCTCGAAGCCACGTCTGCTTACTACGAGGTTCACTCCTAGTCTCCATTTTGCTCTTCCTCGGGAAACAACCTCATTCTACTCCTCCTTTCTAGTTCCCCCTCTCCGAAGTTCCGCGTTCCCTCTACCTCGCCTCGAAAAGTTTCCTTGACATCCTGTGCCGGGTATGGATATCCCATTTCCAAGAATGCAAGCAGCGTCTTAAATTCCGTGTCGTAACAATAAAACTTTTCTGCCGTTTGTATCCCTCTTCGGATCAATTTAGCCAGTTCTACACTACAGCAGCTCTCAAACTGCCGACACACTGTTGCTGAGATGCTGACACCAGCCTTCCTTGCGCCGATAATCATACTCCATTCAAACTGTGATAAGTCCTTCCCTTTCCCAATTGCACAAGTTTTATACCGGAAGATTGACATTCCCTGCCAAGCCATATACATATATGCGTATATATTCCCCGCCAGTCGGAGACATCACTGATGCTTGTTGTCGGACGCGTCCATTGGTTTAGAGAAGGTAATAATAACGATCTGGGATTGTGAATACTTTGTTCAAATGAAAGCAATTTCTTTACGAGCCACGACTTAGACGACCATCTGTCATTATGAATAAACCATGCGAGTATTTTGTTGAAATAAATATTACTTCATTTAAAGTCACCGCGGTTGACACATTTTTCTTGCTTTCCTCACGTGAATATCGCATCAAAATCACAACTCCTTTCTAAGTCTTGAGGTAGATAAGTTTTTGTTGTGCTCTATGCAAATATATTATGCTTTCATTAAGCACAAGGATTTTAGGTTATTACATTCATAACCGCAGAATCTGATTATCGAGTTTCTAGATATTGAGACATTTGTAAATTTACGTTAAAAAAATTGTAATTGTGCCCTATATATAAGACCATAACACATTCACAAAAAATACACTTCGTATTTTATTTTGCATTGTTCAGTCAGAAACAATGTAAACAAAATCACCTACAGAATTGCAAAATTAATCAAGAAAGAGTTACAGCACATTTGAACTTAAGTATTGATCAGAACCATTGAAGTATACTTTCAAAAACACTTAGTCCTATCAGAATGGCTACTGAGGATTATTATTAAGCAAATTGTGTGTTTAAAATATGAAGTTCAAAAAATTATTTTTGTCTGGGTTTTTAGCGATTCGGACCACTGTGCGACGTGAGTGATTGCCACAGCCGCGGCACACCACCGAACAAGAGGACCGGCATGTTGTGCGGCGGGCCTTTAACTGCTCGCACCGCCACATCACGAACGTTAGCGCAGGAATTCGGGTGTGTTGCGCAAAAACCTGTGTCAGCACGTACCGTTCGACGTCGTCTGCAGGAGCAGGGACTTATCGCACGGCGCCCATTGCTTCCGATTACCATTAACGTTACGCCACCGGCGAATGCGGCGGCAGTGGGCCGTTGAACGCCGCACCTGGACTACGGAATGGCACGACATTGTCTTCTCCGACGTATCCCGCTTCTGCCTGCAACACCACGATGGTCGGATCCGCGTGTGGCGGCACCACAGCGAGAGTCTGTATGACGTCTGCATTATGCATCGCCATACCGGTCCGTCGCTTGTCGTTATGGTTTGGGGCGCAATTGGATATGACACCCGCACCCCTCTGTTATGCATCGCCGGTACACTCAACAGCCACCACTACATCTCCGACGTTTTAGAGCCTGTAGTCCTCCCTTACCTGCAGGACCTTCCAGCGGCCACGTTTCAACAGGACAATGCGCGCCCGCACGTGGCACGCATCGTGCAACAATTATTCACGGCCCACCAGGTGTCAGTGCTGCCGTGCCCCACCTGTTCTCCCGAAATATCGCCCATCGAAAACGTCTGGTAGCTGATCGGCAACCGATTGGCCCGGCAAGCACCACCCGTGGCTACGCCTGATGAACTGTGGCACAGTTGGGAGCAGCCTGGACCGACATACCCCAATCCTACATCCTAAGCCTCTTTCGTTCGATGCCACGGCGTGTAGCGGCCGTTATTGCCAGCCATGGGGGGCCACATGAACTATTGATTTCTGCGTGTTCAGCAAGTCGGACGGGCCTGTAAGCTCAATCGTTTCATCTTTGTATCTGTTGTTATGTGTCCAGTAAATCTGGCTTTGCTATCTCGTGTCCTTCTTGGTGTTGCATTTTGGGTGGCCAGCACTGTATAATAAACCTTTGATTGTGGTAAACGTTGGATAGTTTTATTTTATCTCAAAAATACAAGTTTTTTAGTCATAAATTATATATAATTAACTTAAGTGAACATTTGACTAATTTTACAATCAATACAAAAAAGAAAAAAAGAAGTGAAGAGCTGACTGAATTACAGAACATGAAAATCAACGATATACAAAACTCGCCTACTTTCACATATGTAACACAAAACAGTGCATATTAAAATTAGGCAGTACTGTGACACGTTATAGGATTTACTTCAAACCTCAACAAGCGACTTGCTCTTACGGCTTTTAGATTATCTTACAGGATTTAGATCAATACTTCGTGTTAAAAAATATCAGGTGACGAAAGAATAAAATTTCACTTACTAAGATGGGTCTCTCCGGTTTGAAGCCAAAGGTTAATTTCTTTCATGTGTGTCACTCAGATTGCTTTTGAATCAACCAACATTTAAAACTTAATTCTTCTATCTGAAAAACAAAAATTAACCTCATGGATATATCTAAAGCAGATATATATGCTCAAGAAGTAAATTTATGAACAAACATTTTACATTCAAAATTACAATTCTGAAAAATAAGCATTCAAAAATAAGCGTCTTTCAGAGTGAATCCAATTATTTTTTATAATATTGGGTGTGCAACTTATTAACTTAATTCTCAGCCCCTAACCGCAAGCTATCATAGAACGCCGGCAAATGCAAATAGCTGTGTGCGATAATGGCTGATTGCAGCGCCATCCAACAGCTTTCCAGGGAACCGTAACCGCTCACAGCTGTAGTGACAGAAGGGACGAAAGTTGACGGTGAAAGCAATGTCGTTCGAGAAGCAAAACATTTGAGGCACAGCCTCCTGTTCGCGTTTCATCTGAAAAAAAAGTGCCAGCAAATGATATGCATGCTGCTTTGGGTGAGGCTGCTGTGGCCTATATTACATGTACGAAGTGGTTCCAGCGGTTTAAGCAGGGAAATTTCGATCTCCGTGATGCAGAACGTCAGGGAAAGCCACAGAAAGTTGACGATGAGGAACTGGTACAACTGTTGGGCGCGGATCCCTGTCGCACACTGTCAGAGCTCGCCCAGGAACTCGGAGTAACACGGCAAGCCATTGCAAAACGCATACATCAGCTTGGACAAATTCACAAGGAGGTTGCTGTGTTCTTGCTCTCCAGATTCAAGAAGAAGGATTTCCTCCGCAAGATTTTGACCTGTGATGAGAAGTGGATCCCCTACGATAATCCTAAGCGGCGTAAATCGTGGGTTTATCCAGGTAAGCCTACCACCAGTACCGCCAAACCGAATATCCATGCCAGGAAGTTGTTGCTGTGCATATGGTGGGATCAGTGCGGTGTCGTACACTATGAGTTGCTCAAACCTGGTGAAACAGTCAACGCTGAGCGTTATTGTCAGCAACTAATTCGTGTGAGCGACGCAATGGAGGCGAAAAGGCCATACACCGGCAAGTGCAGAAGGTCGGTCTTGTTACTTCAAGATAAAGTGCGTCCTAACACCGCGAAAACGACTTTAAACACGATCCCCGACCCGGGATGGGAGATTTTGTCCCACCCGACGTATTCTCCAGACTTCGCCCCGTCGGATTATCACCTCTTTCGCTCCCTGCAAGATCACCTGAGTGACACGCACTTCACTTCTGTAGAGGAGGTCCAAACAAGTATTGATGACTTTATCATCTCGAAACCTGTGGCTCAAATGTATCCAACACGACGGGAATCATTTCTCTAATTAGGTACGTATTCGACTTGCTATAGTTTGCTGTCAACGTGTCGTGCCTGTGGCCGAGGATTAAGTTGCACACTTAATACTATTCGTTATTTGACACTGTTTAACGTTCATCAATTAAAGAGGAATATCTAAGGATTTTTAATAATTTCTTCTATACAGGAGGTGTGCTGTTGAGTCACTGGAAAAATTGCGTGCTTCCTACAGGTCCTCAAGGGGTATTAATTATAAAACCCGACCCCACAACACCCATTTCAGAATTTCATTACTTCTACTTTGCCATTTATTGCAATTAGCGCAGGGCTTCCTCTAGAGCAGTGGACTTCATCCCATGGCCCGCAGAGCACTTTTTAACTGCCCGCCCACGTGACGTTGTCCACAAACGAAATTGTAAAATAGAAAAAACAATTTTCGAAATGGAAAATGGATATCCAGGTACCTTGGTTATGTGGAATTTAAATTCCCAAATGTTGGGATATCAGGCAACCTACTTCAGATTTGTTTGTAACATCATACCCTATGGGAAAATAAAAAAGTCTTCGGGCAACCTCTTCAGCGACAACAATGGAGATGTTTCTCGTGGCACGGACTCGGGACATAGTGGTTGTGGGTAGAAACATAAACGTAACGAAGTACCGGGACATTCTGGACAACGCCGAACTACCTACACTTCAGTAGTTTTTCGGAGACGGTCTGTTGTTTCAGCGAGACAACGTACCGTGCCATACAGCACGCTTCATTTCAACATGGTTTGAGGATATGGGTGTACAGAATTTTAAGTGGCCAGCTCAAAGCCCAATCTCAATCCTATAGAGGCCCTTTAGGATGAACTTGGACGTCGGATTCCGGCTAGAACGACACGTACAACTTGTGTGTTAAACTGACCACGGCTATACGTGAGCAATGGAACAATATTCCTGCGAACTACTTACCAGAATCTCATTGAAATTGTGCCACGGAGAGTTTGCAGTGTAATTGTAACCACAGGTGAACCAACTCCTTATTGATTTAAAACGCAATATTACATAAAAAGCATTTGTGTTTGGAGACTCTTTTTCATACAGTATAAATATAATATCAAATAAATCGTATCTTTTTCCGAAAGTTTTATAACCTCTCTGACATAATCGATATTCATAACAAGCACATGCATTTTTACTTTTCTTTTTCATGTGGCCCGCTGGTTCTATTCCATTTTGTCATGTTGTCCGCGATTCAGAAAAGGTTGAAGACCCCCTGCTCTAGAGTAACAAATATGCTTTACTGAACTGAACTACCTTTGCAGTAAAGCGAATGTAACCAGAAGAGACGTGTAACTTCTCATAGAATTTTTCTCCCACAATTGAGGTTTAGACCTGACTACATCCTTCTTTAAATGTAAACGCGTTTATCCTTTTACACTGAAGTTTAAATAAGGTAACCCTCGATCCCCAAATATTTAAACAAATACTTCGCACTTCCTAGTCTCCGCTGTAGCAACGAATCGCTACAGAAGCTCCTTTTGGTTTCGTGGAGCTGAAAACTGTTTATGTAAATATTTCTAATAAAAGCAAAAAAAAAAAAAAAAAAAAAAGCCATGCGTTTTAGTTTCTAAAGCCAATGAAGTGAAAATGGAATTTCATTTCAACTTTTAAAGAAATAAACCGTCCCAGCTCGGACTCTTATCTCACAGCCCGACTTGTCTGTTGCAGCTATAAATGCATCCGGTAGGGGACGGGGTCTTTTGTTTCACTCGGTAAACTTCGCCATTATATCAGCCTTCCTTTTGTGAGACGCAAAACTTTATCATAATCCAAGAGCAAAATTCTAAACCATCCAAGTACAGGTCAGGCCAGAGCCTGGAATTTTTCACTTATTCTATTATAACCAGGGGATCATGATTTAACAGGAATTAACTTTGGTTACCATTTTGTTTGTAGTGAGTTTGAATTTCTCTCCTTTTCTTAGCGCTTATTTGGAGAAGGTCCCTTTCCCCCATTTTCGTGTAGCTCCGTTAATGGGCAGGACTCTCTTTTTCACATCTTAGCTGTCCCATAAGAAGAAAGAGCCCAGTTCGGTTATACGACTTCACTTTTTTGCGAGGGGGTAAATGGACAACGACGCAGGGCACTCTCGTTCGCTTCTTAACTGTCCCATATAAAGAAAAGCCGAGTTCAATTATACGACTTCACTTTTCTACGAGGGAGTAAATGGACAGTGAGGCAAGACTCTCTCTTTCGCTTCTTAGCTGTTCCAAACGAAGAAATGGCCGAGTTCGGTTATACGATTTCACTTTTCTGGGAGGGGGTAAATGAACAATGACGCAGGACTCTCTCTCTTTCGCTTCTTAGCTGTTCCAAACGAAGAAATGGCCGAGTTCGGTTATACGATTTTACTTTTATGGGAAGTGGTAAATGAACAATGACGCAGGACTCTCTCTTTCGCTTATTAGCTGTTCCAAACGAAGAAATGGCCGAGTTCGGTTATACGATTTCACTTTTCTGGGAGGGGGTAAATGAACAATGACGCAGGACGCTCTCTTTCGCTTCTTAGCTGTCCCATAAGAAGAAAGAGCCTAGTTCGGTTATACGGCTTCACATATTTGCGAGGGAGTAAATGGACAATGACGCAGGACTCTCTCTTTCACTTCTTAGCAGTCCCATAAGAAGAAAGAGCCCAGTTCGATTATACGACTTCACTTTTTTTCGAGGGAGTAAATGGACAATGACGCAAAACTCTCTCTTTCGCTTCTTCGCTGTTCCAAACGAAGAAATGGCCGAGTTCGGTTATACGATTTCACTTTTCTGGGAGGGGGTAAATGAACAATGACGCAGGACTCTCGCTTTCGGTTCTTAGCTGTTCCAAACGAAGAAATGGCCGCATTCGGTTATACGATTTCACTTTTCTGGGAAGTGGTAAATGAACAATGACGCAGGACTCTCTCTTTCGCTTATTAGCTGTTCCAAACGAAGAAATGGCCGAGTTCGGTTATACGATTTCACTTTTCTGGGAGGGGGTAAATGAACAATGACGCAGGACGCTCTCTTTCGCTTCTTAGCTGTCCCATAAGAAGAAAGAGCCTAATTCGGTTATACGGCTTCACATTTTTGCGAGGGAGTAAATGGACAATGACGCAGGACTCTCTCTTTCGCTTCTTAGCTGTCCCATAAGAAGAAAGAGCCCAGTTTGAATATACGACTTCACTTTTTTGCGAGGGAGTAAATGGACAATGACGCAAGACTCTCTCTTTCGCCTTTTAGCTGTTCCAAACGAAGAAATGGCCGAGTTCGGTTATACGATTTCACTTTTCTGGGAGGGGGTAAATGAACAATGACGCAGGACGCTCTCTTTCGCTTCTTAGCTGTCCCATAAGAAGAAAGAGCCCAGTTCGGTTATACGACTCAACATTTTTGCGAGGGAGTAAATGGACAATGACGCAGGACTCTCTCTTTCACATCTTAGCTGTCTCATAAGAAGAAAGAGCCCAGTTCGGTTATACGACTTCACTTTTTTGCGATGGGGTAAATGGACAACGACGCAGGGCACTCTCGTTCGCTTCTTAACTGTCCCATATGAAGAAAAGCCGAGTTCAGTTATACGACTTCACTTTTCTACGAGGGAGTAAATGGACAATGAGGCAAGACTCTCTCTTTCGCTTCTTAGCTGTTCCAAACGAAGAAATGGCCGAGTTCGGTTATACGATTTTACTTTTATGGGAAGTGGTAAATGAACAATGACGCAGGACTCTCTCTTTAGCTTCTTAGCTGTTCCAAACAAAGAAATGGCCGAGTTCGGTTATACGATTTCACTTTTCTGGGAGGGGGTAAATGAACAATGACGCAGGACTCTCTCTTTCGCTTCTTAGCTGTTCCAAACGAAGAAATGGCCGAGTTCGGTTATACGATTTTACTTTTATGGGAAGTGGTAAATGAACAATGACGCAGGACTCTCTCTTTCGCTTATTAGCTGTTCCAAACGAAGAAATGGCCGAGTTCGGTTATACGATTTCACTTTTCTGGGAGGGGGTAAATGAACAATGACGCAGGACGCTCTCTTTCGCTTCTTAGCTGTCCCATAAGAAGAAAGAGCCTAGTTCGGTTATACGGCTTCACATATTTGCGAGGGAGTAAATGGACAATGACGCAGGACTCTCTCTTTCACTTCTTAGCAGTCCCATAAGAAGAAAGAGCCCAGTTCGATTATACGACTTCACTTTTTTGCGAGGGAGTAAATGGACAATGACGCAAAACTCTCTCTTTCGCTTCTTCGCTGTTCCAAACGAAGAAATGGCCGAGTTCGGTTATACGATTTCACTTTTCTGGGAGGGGGTAAATGAACAATGACGCAGGACTCTCGCTTTCGGTTCTTAGCTGTTCCAAACGAAGAAATGGCCGCATTCGGTTATACGATTTCACTTTTCTGGGAAGTGGTAAATGAACAATGACGCAGGACTCTCTCTTTCGCTTATTAGCTGTTCCAAACGAAGAAATGGCCGAGTTCGGTTATACGATTTTACTTTTATGGGAGGGGGTAAATGAACAATGACGCAGGACGCTCTCTTTCGCTTCTTAGCTGTCCCATAAGAAGAAAGAGCCTAATTCGGTTATACGGCTTCACATTTTTGCGAGGGAGTAAATGGACAATGACGCAGGACTCTCTCTTTCGCTTCTTAGCTGTCCCATAAGAAGAAAGAGCCCAGTTTGAATATACGACTTCACTTTTTTGCGAGGGAGTAAATGGACAATGACGCAAGACTCTCTCTTTCGCCTTTTAGCTGTTCCAAACGAAGAAATGGCCGAGTTCGGTTATACGATTTCACTTTTCTGGGAGGGGGTAAATGAACAATGACGCAGGACTCTCTCTTGCGCTTCTTAGCTGTCCCATAAGAAGAAAGAGCCCAGTTTGAATATACGACTTCACTTTTTTGCGAGGGAGTATTGGACAATGGCGCAAGACTCTCTCTTTCGCCTTTTAGCTGTTCCAAACGAAGAAATGGCCGAGTTCGGTTATACGATTTCACTTTTCTGGGAGGGGGTTAATGAACAATGACGCAGGACTCTCTCTTTCGCCTTTTAGCCGTCCCAAACGAAAAAAATAGCCGAGTTCGGTTTTATTACTTCATTCTGCTGCGAGGAGGTAAATGGACAATGATCTTTGGGGGAGCATCAAGAAATTCTCACATCTTACGAAGAGTTTTGACGGTGGGTCGAGGAGCTGCTGATATATGTGTGTGTGTGTGTGGGGTGGGGGGTAACAGCAGAGAAAAGACAATTAAAAGTTTCTGCGAGGAATGGCCGGAATGAGAATAATCAACGAAATCCTGATCCACGCTGAGGGAGGGCGATAGGGGAGGATTTGCTTTCGAGTCAAGAGGACGGCGGGAGCAGGAAACGTGGGAACATATGCCAAAAAGTGAGACCGAGCAGAAATTAAAATCGGAAACGAAAACTTAACAGCGAGATAACTGGAGAAAAGTCTAATAAGCAGAAGAGGATCGAATTAGTAATACAAAGTAAGCAGGAGTAAGTTTGAAAGATCTTCCTCATAACTCCACGGAATAAACATATTTTTCACTGCAAAAAAGAACTTATAGTTTTAGAAGATGTTTTATTTATTTGTTTCATCATCGGGGAATTACACAGATAAAACCCCGAAATTCTCTACAAGCGAAGGTACCGAACCGTGCACACGGGGAACTGAAACATAATAAAGTGAAGAGCCCTGTAACACTATAAGTTAGCCTGCTAGATTTCCCTGTGACTAGGTGGAAATCTAGCAGGCTAACTCATAATACGGGAAGATGCATGACTATCTCATCTTTTAAATTATCTCAAGTATTGTTTTGGTTTTTCTATCGGAATGTTGAAAAAAATCGAATTTGAAAGCCTTCGTGATAGACGAAGTTAAAGAATTCCAGTAAGGTTTACGTTGATAACTTGCAAGCTCAGCGTATACTGTCTTCTATATATGCAGTCTTGATTGTTTTTTTTTAATTTACTCTTTCCCAAGTGTCTTTCCTCTTATATGTTATATTATTGAATAAGACTCTCCCTCTTTTTATGACTATTGTACATACTCTCGTACAAACAGAAAGTTGTTGAAAGATATTTGTTTCTTAAAGTAAAGTGGTCAGTTTGTACAAAAGACAGTTAAAAATATAAATAAATAAAGGAACGTTTTTGCACTCAGCGTAGGATTTCCAGAAATGAAGCAGCACACTAGTCCCACGGGAATAGTTGCTGCTACTATGATAAATGGGAAACCCAATTCGGTTTCAAAGCGACACCATGGAATTTCTTTCTCACGAGAAGGAAGTAATCCCCCTCCTTATTTTCCCTGCAGGAATTTAATCAGCTCACCCCACACTTGTTAAGAGACTCAGTGAGTCACTCAGACACCAGATAAATCATTTCACAGTTGAGGAGGGTCGCAATGAATCAGCTTTCTCCCGTATTTTCACCGAAAACGCAACTCTTCTTGCAACTGGGCCGCGGGTGGCCTAGTGGTCATCGTTCGTGACTGCCACGGGGAAGACCCCGGGTTCGATTCCAGGCAGGTACGTGCGCTGGAACCACTACATATCCGACGTGCGTCGGATGGGCACGTTCAGCCCTCGTGCCCTGGGTACTGGCCCCTCGGTAATAAATAAGGGCGTCTTCCTACCCCTTTCTACCTCACTTCCGTGTCACTTTCCTATCGGGCACTGTAGCCCAAATCTCATAGTTTCTTTTTTCTAAGGGTTGTTTAAGACCTGGAGTCAGACACACCCTTCCTAAAATCCTCTACATATGATCTGATCTTCTTGCAACTTCCTGAGGTGTCGTCGTTACGGAAATGTAAAGTAATCTTTTAAATAAAATTTGCATGTGTAATGCCATGGATGGTATAGATCATTTGATTTATGACTTTTAGGAAATCATATGACTGGACTGTTTCGCCAGCGTACATATTTCAATCGTATCACTTATATTTAGAATATTTTCATTTCACAGGTGGCTGCTGCATTGATAACAGTTAAAACGTAATATCTTTTCTTGCTGAAATACTATCGTTCTTACGGTATTTCTAAGTCGTTAGATATGAATACGATGCAATAGTTCCTAATTGAATGATTACGGCCAAACGAGACATAAGACAGAAGTCAATTTACGGGAAATCTTTTATTGGTCCCAGCACGAATTTCAGTAGCATGGATATCGCACTTCCAGGTATAACGTATTTCACATAGCCACATACCACATCTCCACCACCCACCAGCAACTGTTGTATCGTTGTTTTTATCTATCGTTCTTATCTCATACATTCATACGTCACATTCACTCTGCCAACCGTGTTCTCGTTTGAGGGAAAAGATGTCACATTAAGTTTTAAGTATAAGCAGAACAAACTCAAATTTACAGAGTAAGAAACTAAAAATGAAAGTTAATTTACAATATACGTCACATAGTCTTAACGCTCAATTGTCGATAACAATCCCGGGTAAGTTTCCCCCAACTTTTTGGAAGTATTTTGCTGTATAACCACCTTATCCTGTATTTCCTCTCATGTTTTATCTCTTACTTATAAGATCTGTTGTATGAAATTACTGTATGAGAGAGAGAGAGAGAGAGAGAGAGAGAGAGAGAGAGAGAGAGAGTTAATTTACGGTATAAGAATCCCAAAACGACGGTATCCAAATCAAAGTGTTTCCAAAGTATCCAAAGAAAGTGTGGATATATGTATGGCTAAATGTGCTGCTCACCTAGATATACACTGAAGAGCAATTGAATTAGAGATACCTGTCTAGAAACGTGTAGCACCACCTTTCGCCCTGATGACGGCGGCGATTCGTCTCGGCATGTACTCGACAAGACACCGGAAGCGTTGGGGAGCCATACGGATCCACGACCCGTGAACAACCTCCCACAGTTCACGAAGATTTGATGGAGGGGAGTCAGAGCCTCGAACATCTCTTTCGATGGCATACCAGATGTGCTCGATGGGATTGAGGTCAGTTGACCTAACTGGCCAAGAGAGCGAGGTCAAGTCTGTGGAATGTTCATCCAACCATTCGGATACAATTCGGAAGCGATGGCACTGTGCATTGTCTTGTTGCAGGATGAGGTCCTCGTGGGATGTTGAAGACGCACAAACGGGAGCAAATGGTCGTCCAGGATATCCCGGTAACATCGACCTGTTAGGGACGATGCCACACGTACCAGGGGTCCCATTTCAGTCCACGTAAACAGTCCCCAGACGAGAATGCCACCCCCACCAGCTTGAAGAGTACCCTGCTGGCAAGAATGATACATCGCTTCATGTTGTTTGCGCCGTACTCGTGTCCTGCCATCCGCATGTTTGTACCACCGGGAAGCTCGACTCATCAGTCCATGCAACATTTTTCCATATGTCTAGGGTCCATTGGCGATGTTCCCGCACCCACGCTAATCTTTACACCCTGTGATGTGCGGTCAGCAGCGGTACCCTCGTGGGACGATGGCTTCTGTACCCCATAGCAAGGGGATGGATCTGGATGGTGTGGCTGCTTACACGTTTTTGTGCACCAGCGTTAAATTACCGAGTGATTTCTTGCACTATGGCCCGTCTATCCGCTGTTACTATGCGAGCTAGCCGACGACGACCCCACTCATCCACACGCTATTGTCCACGGCAGTTGGCCCTTGCAGGGATGGTTTCACCGGATTCGATGTACTCACGGTGCACCCGTGACACAGTGCCTCGTGAAAATCCCATTGCCTGCACGACTTCCGACATGGAGTGACCCATTCGTCGGGCCCCGACAATTTGCCCACTATCAAACGCGCTTAGATCCTTCGTCTTACCCATACTGCGTCCGACTCTTACTGATTCCCGTCGCATCACTCCTTATATTGTCGGATCGCTGCATACGTCATGTCGTTTCCGTTTACAGGGCCGCCCACTGCTCCACATTTGCATAACGCCAGCTGTCCCTAATTCAATTACTCTTCAGTGTATATGTGGCATATGTCAAAAATCCTTTTCTGCGTTTTTTGCGGTAGTAAACATCTCACAGAAAGAGCTTAATTGCCCGGTGGTCTTAACCTTAGGTGGAGAGAATTTTCCACGACGGAAGATGAACTGTTGGTGCAAGTAGTTCAAACATGTGAACTATTCTAGAAATCTATATCGAACCGAACAGCGTTCACGCTGCACTACAATCATTCAAAGCAATAGGAGTACGCTAATCAAAATATAGTATCAAGACAAGATGACACCTCAATGGGTCAAGCTACACGCTACTTAATCATTTATGTGCTGTGTGGCTTTTGTAATATGTACTGTACTAGAAGCGTGATAAGAGCACCTTTCTGTATTATTTAGTTGTTAACACGTAACCTGAGAACTACTGTATTTATGCTACGTGAAGGATTAAACAGTACAGGATGAAAACTCTCAAAGAAAGATGGTTGTCTTGTTTATTACGAGGAGCCTCTACACCAGAAGCAACGACTGAAGTGACTTCCCAATGACAGGGGGGTGCTTGGCGGTAGGAGAAATTGAACAGGTGACTCCCCTAAGAGGTGAGAGTTGACGGTCACGTTATCTGCAATCTGAACTTTCGTACTTTGCGATCACCTGAGCTGAACACCAAACACACACACAAATGCACTGAATTGTGTGGAAACTCATTTCTTGCCCTGCACCCACTATGTTCCGTACAAGTCCATCGGCATAAAACGTAATACTGACTTACTTTTAAAACAACAAAGAAGCAATTTCGAACAATTTACTGCTTTGTGTCACTAGTGAAACATTGTGGGAAACGTTTAGCTGCTATTAACTGCATGGAACGTTCACATTTGTTGAAGCCTCAGTGCTCCTGCTTCATGACAACGCACGGCCACATTCAACACAAATAGTTTAGCAGTGTAGCTTGGAGTTGTCGCGAAATATGGAACATACACCTCCAAGAAGTCACGTAAGAGATCAGATGAAAATAACTTTCAGTCGATAATCTCTAGGGCAGCAGACCATTTTTTAAAACAGATATATTAAAAACTTGGACGATGATTGAATAACTGCGCTAACAATTTTGGATATTCTGTTGATAACTGATATTGCCTATTTGAATGTGACGCATAAGTCAAATTAATAACCTGAGTAAAAAAAAATCGAAAATAAAAGAAAAGAAAAAAATCGAAAATAAAAAAAAAAAAAAAAAAAGGTCGTGATTTGCCTTCGTACTTGAGCTGATGAAAGAGTATCGAGGCTGAATTCGCGTCTGCGATGAACAGAAGTGCCAAAGGAGAAGGAGGCTTTAAAGAATGTACTTCGTCAAGTTGCTAAAATGTGAATATTTTTGAAACGTTTTGAATTTATTTATGCTGTATAATTCGAAACAAAGAATAATCTGATAAGAAAACTGGAAGATCAAGTGAGTGGCGCGCGTGTTTCTGAGTTGTTACAGTTTTCAATGGGAGAAATGTTTCTTGAAAGGGACAAAAGAGCTGTGAATGTTCGTCAACGAGTGGAAATGAATATAGAAGTCAAATCCAAAATTACTAGAGTCGAATATTTGCAAGACCGCTGAAGTGTTTTTTTTTTTTTTTTTTTTTTTTGATTGGAGGTTTAACGACCACCGTGAGCAACTCAATGGGCTATAAGCAGTCGCCCGTCCCTAATTTAGGGTCACTGGTTCCAGGGAAGGGAGAGAGCCAGTGCCGTAAGACAAACGCAACATCCATGCCTCACCGGGATTCGAAACCGGACCCCTTACGGACGAATGATCAGAGGCCAACGCCTTAGACCACTGCGCCACCGGGGCGGCCCTGAAGTGTTTGGAATACTATCGCTTATGCAAATGGTTGAATTACCACTCAATTACGCGCATGCATTTGAAATTACGCATCACTTGCGGCATGGCTAAAAAGGATGGAATTGCCCATGGATTATGAGACGGATAAAATGTTTGGAATTATGGATTCACTCGTCGCTTATGACATTGAAGTAATTAGAGAGATTCACTTCTAACGCCATAGCCTACATGTTTATAATTATTTATAACTCATGTTATGGCTCAAATTGCTGGAACTACTCAAGGCTATTAGCATGGATCAACCTACTAAAATTAAGTATCGCTTAGGAATTTCTCGTCGCTCATGTTATGGCACAAGTGCGAATGACTTACCCTCATTCCACAACCGAAGTGGTCGAATTACTCATCTCTCAAGAAATGGCTGAAGTGGGTGGAATTATGCATCCCGTGATCAAGTTAGTTTGGATTACTCAAATATATTATGCCATGTTAAACAGGAAGGGGGGAAAGTGATTTTACTCAAAGCTCTTAACAAGGTTAATATGATTAGAATCACTTATCGCGTATGACATAAGCGAAGGAAAGAATTACTTATCAGTCATGGCATGACTGAAGGCTAGAATTACTCTCTGCTCATAACATGACTGAAGTCTAGAAATACTCTCTGCTCATGACATGACTGAAGTCAAAAATTACTCAACCCTCATGACACTACTGAAGTTTAGAATTCTTCATCCCTCATGACACCTCTGGAGTCTAGAATTACTTATCCCTCGTGACTGAAGTTTGAATTACCCACCCCTCGTCATTGAAGACAAGAATTCCTCATACCACATGGCATGACTGATGCCCAGAATTACACAACCCTCATGATATGACGGAAGTCAAGAATTATTCATCCCTCATGACATGACTAAAGAAAAGAATCTTATCCCTCACGACATGACTGAAAAAAAGAATTACTTACTGCTCAAGACATGACCGAAGTCAAGAATTACTGATCCTTCATTACATGACTAAAGTAAAGAATTACTTATAAAACATGTTAGCACTGAAGTTTAGAATCTTATCCCTCACGACATGACTGAAAACAAGAATTACTTACTGCTCAAGACATGACCGAAGTCAAGAATTACTGATCCTTCATTACATGACTAAAGTAAAGAATTACTTATAAAACATGTCACCACTGAAGTTTAGAATTACTCATCCCGCATGATACCACTGAAGTCCAAAACTGTTACTCCCTCATGACACTACTGAAGTTTAGAATTACTCATCCTCGGACTGAAGTCAAGAATTATCCATTCCTCATGGCTGAAGTCAAGAATTATCCATCACTCATGGTTGAAGTGAAGAATTATCCATCCCTCATGTCATGACTGAGGTCAAGAATTCCTCATCCCTCGTGGCATGACTGAAGCCGAGAATTCCTGACAACATGAGTGGCGTCAAGAGTTACTCATACAATGACTGAAGTCAAGAGTTACTCAAACAATGACTGAAGTCAAGAATTACTCATCCCATGAATGAAGTCAATAATTACCCATCCCTCATGGCTGAAGTCAAGAATTACTCATGCCTCACGACATGACTGAAGTCAAGAATTACTCATCCCTCACGACATGACTGAAGTCAAGAGTTACTCAAACAATGACTGAAGTCAAGAGTTACTCAAACAATGACTGAAGTCAAGAATTACTCATCTCTCACGACATGACTGAAGTCAAGAATTACTCATCCATCACAACATGACTGAAATCAATAGTTACTCAAACAATGACTGAAGACAAGAATTACTTATCCCATGACTGAAGTCAATAATTACACATATCTCATGACTGAAGTCAAGAATTACTCATCTCTTACGACATGACTGAAGTCAAGAATTACTCATCCCTCACGACATGACTGAAGTCAAGAGTTACTCAAACAATGACTGAAGTCAAGAGTTACTCAAACAATGACTGAAGTCAAGAATTACTCATCCCATGATTGAAGTCAAGAATTACTCATCCCATGATTGAAGTCAATAATTACCCATCCCTCATGACTGTAGTCAAGAATTACTCATCCCTCACGACATGACTGAAGTCAAGAGTTACTCATCCCTCACGACATGACTGAAGTCAATAGTTACTCAAACAATGACTAAAGTCAAGAGTTACTCAAACAATGACTGAAGTCAAGAATTGCTCATCCTATGACTGAAGTCAAGAATTACTCATCCTTCATGACTGTAATCAAGAATTACTCATCCCTCACGACATGACTGAAGTCGAGAATCACTAATCCCATGGCTGAAGACAAGAATTACTAATCCCACGGCTGAAGTCAAGAGTTGCTCATTCGTCATACTATGACAGAAGTACAAAATGACTCATAGCTCATGACATGAGCGAAGCCCGCCGAACGTTGTCGCGAACGAGCTGCAACAGAAGATGCGTCCCTTTCGTATCACTCGCCTCTGCGAAAAACCGACACACTTGTCTGCAGTGGGCACAGGAGTATCAAACCTGGACCCTCGAGGACTGGGGAAAGAGAGCCTTGTCCGATGAATCACGGTTTTGATTAATACACGCCGATGGACAGGCCAGAATATGACGTCAACAGCAGGAATCGATGGGTCCCTGCAGTCTAGTGTTAAGTGTGCAAGCTGGTGGAGGTGTAATGATCTGGGATCTCTTTTCATGGAAGGCATTGGGTTCCTTTATACCTCTGGAACAGTATTTCGATGCCATGTGGTATCTTAACATCACTGCGGACCAGGTACACCCGTAACATGCACATGCTATTTCCTGATTGGCAGGGCTAATTCCAGCAGCATAACGCACCAAGCCACAGAGCTCGAAACATCACACAGTGGTTCCAGGAGTAGGAAAGTGGGTTCAAAGTGCTAAAATGGCAGACACAGTTCCCAGATCATAACCTAATTGAACAGTCGTGGGATGAGATTGAGAGAGCATTACGTAACAAATATCCTCCTCATTCAGAGAACATTCGGCAATTTAAAAACGCTAATCACATCCGCTTGGCGGAACATATCTGTAGCACGATATTAGCACCTCGTTTTATCCTTACCACACTGAACCGAGGCTTTTTTGAAGGCAAACGGTGGCCCAATTTGTTTCACGTGGTAGGTGTTCCTAATAACTTGTAATTTTGTTTTTTCAAAAATTACATTTCAAACTTAATTTTTGAACACCCTTAGATACAGTACACCACTTATAATGAAGAGGTTGGGACTCTCGGAAACCCTCGTTAAATCAGAGCTCAGGCCAAATCCGCTTTTGGGTGAAAATTCCCACCATTTTAAAATATGCATACGTGATACTACACACACACGTTTATATTATATATCTACAGTAATTCGATATACTTGAAAAACTGCATCAATACTATAGCATTAAATCTTTCAAATGCATTCAGCTAGACGACCACGTGAGACTGACCGCTGTTAAACCACACATGAAGTAAAACCTACACCAATCCTCCCCGTGCAACGCTAACTTGGAGGGTGAAAGAGGCAATGGACATAATTCCTGGAATTGTTACTTTCTGTTCCGTCTCTGGCGACATTCCTATTCCATTTCTCTCCTATCTCTCTCTACAATTGACGCCCAGAAATCCACTTTTATGTGCGTGAGCGTCACTGATCCTCTTTTCGCATAGGAGTAGGTGGACTGTTTTCAACTCGGCTGACGTAATACAATCAAGGCATATCCCATTGAAGTTGATAGCGGAGAGAGTCTCTTGCACAACTCGATGGTTGCGCATTTGATGTACAGGGTGTTTCAAAATTATCTTTACAACTTTAACTCTCAACAAAACCTAAACGAAATAAGATATCGATGTCCTGTCTTTTCGTACATGTAACAGTAACGCATATAGTTTTATTAGTACGCAAAAGTTTTTTGTTTATTTTCAGGTATGACCCTAAACTTGTGATGGCTACTCCACAGGAAAAGGCCTAATGTGGGCCATGGTTCATAGAGAAGAAGTCAGATACGCAAGTCCAAAAGAATTTCCGTACCAGATACCGACGTAATCCACCATTCAGACCCTCAATGCGCAAGTGGCACAAGACGTTTATAGATACTGGTAATGCGCTTTATGAAAAAGGGCGCTGGGCGATCAAGCACAAGGGAAGAAACGTGTTCGACAGTTTCCTACAAAGTCCAGAGCAGTCCATTCGTACGGCCTCCACCTGGGTTCACCATCTACAACGATACACAGGGTGCTGTTCACGCGCTTGCACTTGATTGCGTACAAAGTGCATTTGACACAGGCACTGCACCCCGGGAATAAACCGAAACGTTTCGATTTTGCTGTTGATATGCTACACAGGATATCAACAGTAAGGAAGGCTTCTTGAAACGTGTTTCATTGAGCGATGAGGCAGCGTTTCATGTCTGCGGTGTCATCAACAGGCATAACTGCAGAATTTGGGGGTCTGAAAATTCACATGCCGTCCGTGAAATTGAACGTGGCAGCCCTAAGGTTAACGTCTGGTGAGGTCTCCTCCTGAACAACCTCATCATCGACCCATTCTTTTACGCCGAAAGCACAGTCACGTCCAATGTTCATTTGGACATGCTAGTGAGTTTGTCACCGCCCAATTGGAGGGCCTGCGACCGCCTATCCCCTTCCAGCAGGACGGTGCACTCTCGCACTGGGAACTTCATGTTTATGAGTTTCTTGATGAAACCTTTTCGAAGCGATAGATTGGATGGGATGGTCCAATTCCTTGGCGTCCGCGTTCACAGGATCTAGACATTTTTGGGGCTATGTGAAGGATATTGTGTACCTCACAAAGGTTCCGTATGTGGACGAGCTGAAGCGCAGGATTACAGCTGCCATCGCAACAATTCCTGAGGACATGCTCGGGAGAACACGGCAGGAGGTCTTATACCATCTCGACGTTATTCGTTTAACCAGTGGTGCACACGTGCAGACAGCTCTACAAGCGTCCTAAAAAAACTTCGGAACGTGCTGCTCAATATGCAATAAAGCAATTTTTGTTTTCTTACCCCGTTTCTGTTTCGTTGAGGATCAAAGTTTTAGAGATTATTATTTTTTTTATTGGAGGTTTAACGACCACCGTGAACAACTCAATGGGCTATAAGTAATCGCCCATCCCCAATTTAGGGTCACTGGTTCCAGGGAAGGGAGAGAGTCAGTGCCGTAAGACAAAGACAACATCTAAACCTTACCGGGATTCGAACCCGGACCCCTTTCAGACGAAAGATAGAGGCCATCCTATACTACCTCCCAGTTGCTCTTCTATCATGATTTGTTTCTTTTGATTGGGCGTTTAACGACTTCCATGAGCAACTTAATGGGCTATAAGCAACCGCCCGTCCCTAATTTAGAACAAAGGCTCCAGGGAAGAGCAAAAGCCAGTGCCGCAAGACAAACACAACATCCATGCCTCATCGGGATTTGAATAAAGACCCATCTAGGACGAGTGGTCAGAAGCCAGCGCTTAGACCGCTGTGGCTCATCATATTTCCGCTAACACACTAAGATTCGCCCTGTGCAGTTGCAAATTCGTCATGTACGCTACCATTTCTATTCATATATTACACGACAATGCGCAGAATTTTTTCTGCCTCGTTAAACATGGCATTTCCTTAAAGTTTGTTACTTTCTTTGTTAAAAGTGATCATCTTGGCATTTTTTTTTTTTTTTTTGGTTGGGGGTTTAACGATTACAGTGAACAACGCAATGGGCTATAAGCAGTAGCCCGTCCCTAATTTAGAGCCACTGGTTCCAGGGAAGGGAGAAAGCCAGCGCCGTAAGACAAACACAACATCTTTGCCTCACCGGGATTCGAATCTGGACCCCATCATGGACGAATGATCAGTAGAGATCGCTTAGACCACTGCGCCACATGGGCCGCCATCTTACCTTTATCCTCCCTCGTTAATTCGTGAATTTCATTAAATTTTGTTTGTTAAAAGCGATGAAATAAAGTTTGATTTAACATTATACCAAAACAAAAGTTCCTGTTTTGGTCGTTAAACCCGAAAGCGCGCTAAATACGGGATCGTCATATGGGGTTTTCATTGTATTAAACAATAGAGGACTCAAAACACAACTTTCTCCATATAAGAAGTTTCATTCTGTAAAGTAAGCACCAATTATAAGGGAAAAAAAAGCAATGTTGGGCTTTAATATCGCTGACAAAAAAGTAACAAGCATGGGTTTAGAAAAAAACAACTGCGCGAGGTGACTCAGATGTCAGTATGTGTCGCGTTGAACTGGTTTAAAGTAAAAATAAATAAATAAAACGCGGAAAAACTCAGCAACGTCTTCTGAAAATAATGCCATTTGAAGATGCTCCTTGTGACAAGACATATCATTGCCATCTGTCGAAGTAAAACAGAACTCATTTTGTTCCCGAAGAAGATAAACACAAAGGGAGGAGGAGAATAGGGGGGGGGAGGCCGATGATGCTCAGAGAGGAGGAAGATCCCGCTGCTTTCTCGAGCGGAGAGAGGAAGAGCAGTTTCGATATCTGCGGATGATGATTGCTGGCGCCGAGGAAATGTGATCCCACATTTGATGAAAATCCCTGGGACTCAGGGAAACAAAAATCGTTTTCGATCCTTCCTTCTCTTTCCACCTCCGAAACCTATTTGTTGCCAGCTTACATCGCGAATGCATACTATTCCGACTTCGGATTGGTTTCGCCTAAACAGGTACCTTTCTCTTGGGGAACCGAACCCGGGAGTTAAAAGCAATATCCGGCGGGTGATACAGGACGCGGACCAGTGCCGACACAAACCAAAACAACTTCTTAGCTTACTTGCCGAATCTGGCGGCAGGGAACAGCTGGATAAGTCCTCCTTTTTTTTTTTTTTTTTTATCTTGAGGAACCTAAGAAGTGCCTTTTGTATCGGTTGTTCGTAATCGAAACAGTGGTGGGTAATTCCTTGCGTATGGGATTTCTTTGGTATTGGAAGTTTTCTGTTCCTGCAGCCACGTGAAAAGGATAACAAAACAATTGATGAACTGGGAATTTCCCGCTGGAATTTTGCCCATTCAAATTTACTTTTCGTATTTATTTTTCATTTTTCTCGTTTAAATTCTCGAGCTACCGAATCGAAACTTTAATTTATTCTCAAGAATGTAAAATTCAGCAGAATGTAAAATTCAGCAGAATGTAGACCATTGGGTTTTGAAAGAAAGGAGTAGGAAGATATCGTTGAATTTCAGGACACCTTGCATGTAGCTTCTCGAAGAAAGGTCGTGGTCAAAGGCGAATTTGACTTCCCTTTCTCATGATGCCCCTATTTCTTTTTTTTTCTTTTTTTATTGTAGATTTAATTACCATCGTGAGCATCTCAACGGGCTATAAGTCGCCAGTCCCTAATTTAGGGTCACTAGTTCCAGGGAAGAGAGAGAGAGCCAGTGCCATAAGACAAACACAACATCCATGCCTCACAGGGATCCGAACCCTTCTCAGACGAATGGTCATAAGCCAGCGCTTAGACCACTGCGCCATAGGGACAGCCCCCCCTTTATTTCTTGGAGGCATTTCCTTAGATCTGTTACCTTACAAAAAACAATAGGTAACTTGTTTTTTTGCGTAGTAGTTTTATCTCCACTGTTTAGCCTATTTTATAATCCAATTAGTTTGTCCATATTTTCTTTTTCTTTTTTAGATTTTCAAAATATTTATTCGTGACTCACACGCGATCAGTAAATAAACTGTGGCAACAATATGACGCACGCAATTCCTAATATTCCAGTTAGATCTCGCAGCTGGAACTTTGAATTATTTAAATTGATGATGTGAAAACGTTATTTCAATTAGAATAAAAATCGTTGTTAATACATCTAAAAGAAATAGTCTTTGCGCGGCTTTATTTTTCATTGAATTCTGTAATTTCCCGCTAGTAAAGATTAAATTAATTCACGCTGCCCCGGTGGCACAGAGGTATAAGCGCTATCTTCTGACCATTCGTCCGAGATTGCTACGGGGTCGAATCCCGGTGAGGCATGGAGGTTGCGTTTGCCTTAAGTCACTGGCTCTCTCCCTCACGTGTAACCTGTGGCTCGAAATTAGGGGCAGGCGACCGCTTATTGCCCTTTCAGTTGCTCACGCTGGGCGTTAGAGAAAAGAAGAGGAGGAACTCATTCACATTTTTAAAGATGTATTCGTTGTGTTCCATTTACACCCTCTCAGAGAAAAAAACATTACACCACCAGGAAGTAGTGATATTATTTTGACGCTCGCTAGTTGTCAAGTAAGATTTTAACCTGCAATATACAAATCGAAACTGTCTCGAAAGGGGATATCAAGTTCCTTTGCCGCGATATTTCGCGACAAAAACTAGTTTTACTCCTCTTCGCAGCGTATACACTGAAGAGCAATGGAATTTGAGACAGCTGGCGTTATGCAAATGTGGCGCTGGGGGCGACCCTGTAAACGGAAACGACATGACGTATGCAGCGATCCGACAATATAAGGAGTGATGCGACGGGAATCAGTAAGAGTCGGACGCAGTATGGGTAAGACGAAGGATCTAAGCGCATTTGATCGTGGGCAAATTGTCGGGGCCAGACGAATGGGTCACTCCATGTCGGAAGTCGTGCAGGCACTGGGATTTTCACTAGCCACTGTTTCACGGGTGCACCGTGGGTACATCGAATCCGGTGAAACCATCCCTGCAAGGGCCAACTGCCGTGGACAATAGCGTGTGGATGAGCGGGTTCATCGTCGGCTAGCTCGCATTGCAACAGCGGATAGACGGGCCACAGTGCAAGAAATCACTCAGCAATTTAACGCTGGTACACAAAAACGTGTAAGCAATTACACCATCCAGAACCATCTCCTCGCTATGGGGTACAGAAGCCTTCATCCCACGAGGGTACCGCTGCTGATCGCACATCACAGGGTGCAAAGATTAGCATGGGTGCGGGAACATCGCTACTGCACCCTAGACATGTGGAAAACTGTTCCCTGGATTGATGAGTCGAGATTCACGTTGGTACATGCGGATGGCAGGATACGAGTACGGCGCAAACCACATGAAGCGGTGGATCATTCTTGCCTGCTAGGTACTCTTCAAGCTGGTGGGGGTGGCATTCTCGTCTGGGGACTGTTTACGTGGACTGAAATGGGACCCCTTGTACGTGTGACATCGTCCCTCACAGGTCAACGTTACCGGGATATCATGGACGACCATTTGCTCCCGTTTGTGCGTCTTCAACATCCCACTGGGGACCTCATCCTGTAACGAGAGAATGCAGCTCCCGAATTATATCCGAATGGTTGGATGAACACTCCACCGACGTGACCTCGCTTCCTTGACCAGCTAGGTCACCTGACCTCAATCCCATCGAGCACATCTGGGATGCCATCGAGAGAGATGTTCGAGGCTCTGACCCCCTCCATCAAATCTTCGTGAACTGTGGGAGCTTGTTCAGGGATCGTGGATCCGTATGGCTTCCCAACGCTTCCGGTATCTTGTCGAATCCGTGCCGAGACGAATCGCCGCCGTCATCAGGGAGAAAGGTGGTACTACACGTTACTAGACAGGTATCTCTAATTCAATTGCTCTTCAGTATAAGGTGTTCGAATGCGTTATTCCGATAGGCATTTGGAACCAGTGTTCCTTCTGTTCTTCCGATTGGCATTTTGGAACCCACTGAGTACGCACCTTTCGATAATTGAGTGAACGATACTGCTGAGGGATCCCATGCTGATGTGTAGGTACAAACCAATTTGTCTAAAGTTTCACCGCACTGTCCACCGCTGCAATAGTTTTGGTTTCCTTTGCCGCACTGTCCACCACTGCAATAGTTTCCTGCACGATGGCGTGGCGTCGTTCCCAAGGTCATGGAAGGTCCACTGTCCTTTTACGCCCTTTTACGAACTTCTTTCCACCATCACGAACAAACGAAAAATTTAAACGCCGTACTGCGTGCTAAGTAGGATTTCCTGCAAACTGACTGCATGAGCTGAGAAATCGCAGCTGACATAGCGCCTTCCTAGGTTATAAACTGGAAAATTGCGCAGTTCCGCTTGCGTGGATGTATCCACAACGTAACGAGCGTTAAATACCGATCTATTGCACTTTCCAGCTATGTTACGGAAAATGACCACTTGCCGTGGTACATTGCCCCTTTCTGTCTGTGTTCAGTGGAGACACTTCCGATAACGGTATGTAGATGGCAATGGTGCAATATCTCAGGTCACCATTTCACTTGAGTGACCATTATAATAAGAGTTTCGTACCATACGTATGGTTACCCCTCAAAATTAGTGCTGCTGTATTTCCTATTTATTTACAGAAAGGAATCAGTACTTTTCTAATTAAAATACGCAATTACACATTTGCATTGATTTGGCGAAGACACGCAGCTCTCTCTCTCTCTCTTTTGGAAATCTCTATCACTTTTAACATTAATTTTGGATGAACACAGAATTCTAGGTAGAACTTTTAATTTATGTAAATTACGCTGTATCCACTTGTTCTCATTTTCCTCAGCCTCGGTTTAATGTTAAAATTCGCTTCAGAACGGATTCAAAAGATGTGCTCATCACAACCGAAAATTCGGTGTCATCTTTCTTGTTTGAATGCCATGATGCGATTATTAAAGATTGAAAACGGCGAAAATTCATATAATTAGAGCTTGTTAGCACGTATGTCAGAAGTGCTTATGTTCTGTCAATAAGGAATCCTGTATATGAACGAAACCCAATCTACGACAAAATGATTACTTTTGACATGAATTTGAGAGGACATCAGGATAAATTAATGAGTAATAACCCTGTATACTCTCTTGATAATTTTGAAGAGATAACATGCCTTAACAGTACGGTTAAAAGCAGATGTTATCTGTAGGAAACGCATTAAAGATTTAACTTTTTTTGGGTGTGTTGCTACCAAATGCTCATAAAAGAGCAAGCTCTAAACTTTATGTTTAAACGCTGGGATCTTTAATTTTTATATGCTGAGCTTTAAATGTCTGAAGGAAAAGTAACTAAGAAACTGTTCTGTTCAACACCAATCCATTACTGATATTTTTTGGGTGTCGGTATTTATTTTTCACGTAATTTATCCGAAGTGCCCTTATAACTGTTTAGCCACGGTCGAGCTTATTTTATTGAATGACATCTTCTGATTCCTTTATGCATCTCTTAGCACGTTTTCTTCTAACCTTTCTAAATTTTTTAGATCTTTTGTACGAGAGAGTGTGATCTTAAAGTTTCTTTGTGTGTGAGATGAAAACGCATTTTTTTTGTAGAGTAAAAATTAAAAAACCTTCATCGCTCTTTGCACTCCAATAGACGACTAGAAAAACATCAACTTGAAGCTCTGTAAATTTATTAAAATGCTCCCAAAGTATCAACTATTTTTTTTTTACATAAAAAGCAAATTTCTCTGCTCGAAATGCTTCCATTTGGAGATTCGCAGATGTAGCTGGGGCCAGTTCCTATTAATTATTTCTAAAAATCACTTCAAACGACTTAAGGGAAGTTTGCGCGCATCCAAGGGACATTTTTAGCTTTTCTCCTAAGAGGATCTGCAACTCAGTGGAAATAGAAAGCTTTTCTAAAAGCTCTTTTGCTTATTTACATACCTGAAAGTTTCACGAAGGAGTTGTTCGACGTAATTACATATCATTTATTTATTTATTTGGGCTATCTTCGATCAACAAAAAATATTCAAGGAACTGTTGCTCGGAGACGAAATGAGGCAGCTTTCAAATCCGCGATTGAATCAAGCAGAATGTATCTCCACCGATTCTTTAGTTTTTTTGTTATTTTTCATTTTAGAAATAATAAGATTATTTTGCTCTCCCTGCTTCAATGAGAGAGTTTTTTTTTTGTAAATAAAGATTTTCTCTGAAACGGGAAACGAGATGCAAAAGTATCCGTATAATCTGAAAATCGCTAAGATATCAAAAATTCCTTCACCTGAATTCTCATAAAAATTCCTAATTCATCAAAATCTTTTCCCTGAGTGATAACTTTTGGATATCTATAAAAGAAAACGGGCTAACTTTATGTACTTAACCAGCGAAATTAATAAAAAAGCCTAGATTGTCTTTCTAAATCTCTAAAATCTTAATTACCGTGTGGAATGAATGACCTAAAAGAATGGACAATAAACGGTACTAGTTTCCATTAAGGACTTCAAATAATTTACCAGAATTTTTTCATGAAACCCATGATTTCCAGTTATTTGTAATCTAATGATCCTAAATCAGACGCGGGAGGGCCAAAAAACTGGTACACCAGTCTAATACTTGGTAGGTCCCCCACGGGAGCGCAGAACTGTAGAAATACGACGGGGCATGGGCTCCTCAAGCTTCTGAAAATATGTTGTGAAAATATGTTGTAGGCAATGCACACCATACTTCCTGCAGAGCGTTCCACAATTCGGGTGTATTCCGAGGTCACGGATTCCTGTGTTCGATAGCGCGTTGCATGGCATCCCAAATGTGTTCTATCACGTTCAAATCTGAGGAATTGGGTGCGAATGGCAACACCCCAAACTCAGATGAATACTCTTCCAACCCTAATGTGACGTTCCGACGCTTGTGTGGAATGCGTTGTCATGTTGGAACAGGCCCAACCCATCAGCAATTCCTACATTCTGTTCCATCAAGAATGTCCTACATTCTTAATGGAACAGGCCCAACCCATCAAGAATGTAGGACATGAACGGGTGTACTTCGTCAGAAAAGATGCGCGCATAGCGTTAGCCGGCCACAGACGTTTTTAGACGTACCATTGATCCCAGTGAAGTCCAGCTAAACACACCCCATACCATTACGGACCTCGCACCAGCCGGTACAGTTCGCTGTTGACAGGCGGAATCCATGGCTTCATGGGGTTTGCGCCACACACGAATCCTTCCATCTGCCCGGGTTTGTGCCACACACGAATCCTTCCATCTGCCCCGGTTTGCGCCACACACGAATCCTTCCATCTGCTCGGGTTTGCGTCACACACGAACCCTTCCATCTGCCCGATACAGTTAGCAACGCGACTCGTCAGACCAGGCTACTTGTTTCCAGTCATCAAGTGTCCAGTGGCGGTGTTGCCGTGCCCAAGCGAGGCGCATAGCTCTGTGTCGTGCACCCATCAAGGGCACTCGAATTGGGCGTCGGCTCCCAAAGCCCATATCGTGCAGGGTACGTTGCACAGTCCGGACGCTGATGCTTGTTGAGGCTCCAGCATTGAATTCCGATGATACCTACGAGAGTGTTGCCCGCTTATCGCGTGAAACGATTCTTGACAGCCGACGATGGTCACGTTCACTCAATGTCTTTTTACGGCCACACTGGTATCGTAGGTTTTGCCGGAATTCTTGTAGTCACGGAACACCCTTGGAATGGTCGTTCGTGAAAATCCTAACTTCGTTTCTACCTCCGAAATACTATAACCCATCTCACGAGCGCCAACTATGACTCCGCGTTGAAAATCACTTAAATCGTAATTACTTGTCATTCTCATGGCGAAAACAGCTCTGACAGCTGGCAAGAATGTCTATAGTGGCGGACGAAACCGAGTACGCGCATACCGTTTTTTAAATATTGCGAAGTTTATTTTTAAATTGTTAACTAATAGAAGTAACATTTTATATCTTAATTTTAGGTACATGCTTTTGCTAACACGATACCAAATAATTATGAGGATTAGGATTGGAACACTTATTTGTACAAACTCCATTCTTCTTTCCTCTTGTGTGAACTTGAGTGTTACGCTTTCACAAAAATGTTTCTTCCGAGTACCTTTTCATATTTAAAAATAATGTTTTTCTCTAATAACAAACCTGCCAAGTTTTTCGAATGTGCATGTCCTTGTGTGGCTCTAAGATATATCTTGATTCTTTTTAATGCTGAAAAACTTCTTTCTGCAGTTGCAGTTGTTGATGGAAAGTTTAATATGAGATCTGCTAATTTGTACATTTCAATAAACACAGTATCCAATTATTCAACTTTATGTAACACGTAATTTCTCTTACTGATTTGTTTTTGTATTCATCAAGGGAATGAAACACCTTCAGTTAATTTTTTAATCGAGCTGTATCAAAATTTGAAGCATAGAGTTGTTTAAGCTCTGATAGTAGATGTTGAGGGAAGCTTTCACAAAATTTATCAAAACAGTTCGAATCCAACAAAGCCACGAATTTAAAATATAATATCACTGATGTTTAATTCATCGACACTTCACACAAACTGAAACAACTCTCGCGAAACACGCGCTGGAAGCATGGAGGGACTGAGGTAGTCCGAAGGCTTCGTTATTCTGAGCGAACCCTTTTGCGCCAAGCAATGGCCACTCACCTCCATAGCTCATTCATGTTGTCATGGAAACGCTAGCAGGCGATAGTATGGAAGCTCTTCGCATCAAAAACAGCGAAAGCTCTCGCAGACCTACTGCGTATATATATTAGCACCCTCAGCCTTCATGTCGCACTGGCCGCTGCCTTGGCCAGGTACATTCCAGCTGTAGGAGACTGAAGGCCAAGATACTGCCTCCGTAATGGATACTGCCACAGTAATTATACGTACTGAGAGAACTAATTGAAAGAGCGAGGGAATATGAACTTCCATTATGCATGGCTTTTATCGATTATATGAAAAGGCCTTTGTTTCCGGTGAAACCCATCAGCAGTTGCAATGACTTTGAAATCCTGCGGTACTAAAGATGCACATATCAGCATTATTAATAACATCTATGAAAAATCAAGTGCAAAGATTCGGCTATTCGAGAATACAGCAACCATAAAAATTGGAAAAGGAGAGAGGCAAGGTGACACTATATCTCCCAAACTCTCAATGACACATTGGAAAATGTCTTTCAATCACTGAACTAAGAAAATAAAGCAATAAAAATTAATGGAGATTATCTAACTCACCTTCGTTTTTCTCATGACGTAGTCATTTTTCCAACTACCCCATCATAGCTGCAAAGTATGATCCAGTAACTTGCTGACAGGAGCAAAGAAGTGGGATTAAAAATGAACTTTCAGAAGACAAAAGTGATGTAGAATGCTTTTACAAGAAATGAAGTTTTATCGATTGATGGGGAAAAGCTGGAAATAACCGATAACAACCTTTATCTTGGACAACAGATATTAAGTGAGGGTTATATTGATGAAGAAATTAATAGGCGTATAAAATGCCTGGAGAGCTTTTGGAAAAAACAGCATAATTTTCAAGAGCAATATGCCATTATGTCTTAAAAGAAAAGTGTTTGATCAAGCCATCCTTCCAGTGCTTACGTATGGTGCAGAGACATGGACCTTAACTAAAAGATACATACAAGGACTGCAGACAACTCAAAGTAGCATGGAGAGGTGCATGCTTGGTGTAACAAGAAGAGATAAGAAGAGGAACTCGTGGATCAGAAAAATGACAGGATTGGAAGACATGATGATCAGAGTAAAATCCCTGAAATGGCAATGGGCTGGACATATTGCCAGAAGGACAGACCATCGATGGACAGCCGACATTTTAGGCTGGATTCCAAAACACAAGAAAGTACCCAAAGACCCAGAAGAAGACAATATGGGAGATGGGTGGATGAAATTCGAAAGTATGCGGGAGTGACATGGAGGAGACTGGCACAAGACAGACCGTTTTGGAGGAAACTTGGGGAGACTTTCGTTCAGCAGTGGATTAATAATGGTTGATAATGATGATGATGATATATATAAATATACTTAAAATGTGTTTGCTATCACTTTATTTTTATTACGGCTGTTTTTGTGTGTTTATTTGAAACAGTATGTGTTTTGGTTTACTTCCGTTAGTTTATGGGAGGTTCGAAGTTTTCCTTGGGGAGTTCTTCGTTGATTGTGAGTAGACTTTTGTTTATATATATATACATATGGAACGCATTTACTATCACCATCATTGTTGTCAACCATTATCATTCCATTGCTGGATGAAGGTCTTCCTAAATTTCTTTCACAACACAGACCGTTGTGGGAGAAACTTGGGATGTCCTTCATCCCCCAGCGGATTGTTAACAGTTGACAATGATGATGATGATTGTAAATTTACGCTTTTCTTATTTTGTTTTTTAATATTTATTTCGAAAAATTTCCTTTGGAGAACAAAAGGAAGGCAATATGGACGGAGAGGCATTACGTCTAAAACTTCCCAAGAGGAGCTTCTAAATTCGCTGAACAACGCAATTAAACTATTCAATCATTTAATGCTAATTGTGACTCCGCACACATCCACAATCTCCAAATCATGGCTAGAGGGATATTCCCCGGATTATCGGCATAATTTCATTGTATTCCATGTATTTACTTCATTCAGAAAACTTGAAAAATTTCGCTGTCTTTGAGCGGAAATCGAACCCGCACCTTTCATTTTCCGGTCGTATATGCTAGTCATGGCACTGCCGAGGACAACGAAATTCCAAGCAACTTAACATATATATCTAATTACCATCAGAACATATACATCTGATTACCATCAGCTTCCACTAGGGCAAATCTGATGGTAATCAGATATGCACTATATTCACAAAAGTCACCAGACACCCCTTTAAAAGCAAATGAACGGATACACTGCGTTGCTAAGACGCGCGGTACAGCTGCAAACGGTATAAAAACAAGCCTACAGCTGACCGCGATCACATTGCACTGTAAGGTTCAGTGAAAATGCTGCTGCGAGAGAGAACAGACTTTGAGAAAGGAAAGATTGTTGGGTGTTATATTAGTGGGTTGTCCATAAGAGAAACCGAGAGGCGTTTAAACATACCCAAATCAACTGTTTTGGATGCACTGAATAAGTGGAAGACACATGGCGTGCCTGAAGCAGCAAAACGTACCGGCAGACCAAAGAAAATCAGCGATAGAAAACGTCGAAGCCTCAAGAGAGTCGTTACAGCTCATCGATGGAGTACTACTACACACGGCCTCAGTGTATAGATGAGATAAAATGCTGGAAGCTCGGTATGTACACGTACCATTCGCAGAGAACATCATTCCATGGGTTACCGTGGTCGTGCGGCTTCTTATCAGCCTTTCATCTCCACTCGGAATGCCACGCGTCGTTTAGCACGGTGTGAAGAACATTTATCGTGGACCGTAAATCAATGGAAACAGGCCCTGTGGACTGATGAATCTAGATACACGATCCATCAGTCTGATGGCCGTGTGTGGGTATGGCGGCAGCCGGGGAAACGCTATTTACCACAGTGCACTGTTCCTACGGTCAAGTTTGGAGCTGGCAGTGTACTCGTGTGGGGGTGGATTTCGTGGTATGGTCCCGGCCCGTTGCTTATCGTGGACAAACCTGTTACCCAGCACGTCTACCTCGATATTCTGGACAATCACGCCCTACCAACTCTGTGGCAATAGTATGGAACCGAGCCTTGTTGGTACCAGCAGGATAATGCACCAAACCCGTAAAGCAACCGGCGTGGTTTAACGACAATTCCGTATCGTGTGCGGACTGGTCAGTACAGAGCCCTGATCTTAATACCATAGAGCACTTATCGGATGAATTAGAGCGTCGCATGAGAAGTTTGGAACCCAGGCCTACTACTAAGCAACAGTTAGCAGCAGCATTATGTACTGAATGGAAGCGCATACCTATCGCTGTGTTCCAAAACTTTGTCGAAAGCATATCTCGAAGGGTCAGTGCATGCATTAAGGCCAAAGGTGGACCGACACCGTACTAATGTATGCCAATAAATGCTATGTTGTGTTTCTCTTTTAGGGGTCCGGTGACTTTTGTCAGTATAGTGCATATCATGTCTATGTTCAGTTGCTTGGAATTTCCTTGTCCTGGGTAATGTAATGACTAGCATGTTCGACCGGAAATTCGGGGTTCGATTCCCGCGACAGCAAATTTTTTCAAGTTTTCTGAATGAAGTAAAAAAGCATGGAATACAGTGAAAATATGACAATAATCCGAGGAATATTCCACTAGCCATGATTTGGTGATTGTGGATGTGCGCGGAGGCACAACCAGCATTGAATGCCTACCGTGTATAAATGAAGAATTATTCAATAGCCTCCCAAATACTTGGGTAGAATTCCTGTTCACAGGGAAAGAAAATTGTAGTTACACCAGGCAGGTATTCATTTTACTGGTTATATTTGCATTTCGTTTTCTCACAATGCATAAGATATGACTTTACTGTTGCACGAATCATCGATTTTCAAAATAAATGTCTAAGTGATGCAGTAAATTACTAGTAACTTTGTCCGGCGATATGTTACAGTCCCTGCTAGAGGCCCGGTTGGGCCAACCTGGGCTGGGAATTTAGGGGCTCCGCCCCTAGAGATCTGCACTGTTCTTAATTTGGAAAACCCGGCCCAGCTCAAGCCCGCACGTCCAAGGCCCTGCCCGTTTCAATTTTTTAATTAAAGCTCGGCCCGGCCCGTATATTTCTCCTGTTCCCAAGGCCCGGGCAGGCCCGTAAAATTTCAACAATTACCAAAACACGAATTTGACACCTGGTGCACTCGGTCATTCGATTCCTGAAGAGTTTTCGTTTTCTTAATTGCTACCCGTATTCTATTACAATAAACGTTAATTCAGAATATTTCTGCGACTCTGTATAAGTCACGTGACGTCCGAGGGGAGGGGGCTTTTATACTCAAAAATATTGCATGAAAAGGACAATTTCCATGCCTCTCAAATTTTCTGGGTTTTCAAATTATAATTCCCTACCGCCGAACCCTGAAATATCCTTGGGGATATGGGGGGGGGGGGTAATTCCCAAAGTACGAAATATCCAGAATTATGAGTCCGATCATTCTACGGGGAGAAGATATTATGGCTTTATAAACTGCACCCATCTTTACTGACATATCATATCGCTGGAACTTAATATGTCTCTCGTGTGTGTGTGAGGGGGGGGGGGAACTTTGTGCCGCTTAAGATGCGATGTTCCAGATTTTGTGCTATCGTAACTCAAAACGATTTGGCATTTAGTGCACTGCACAACGTTTTCCGGCCGACTATTTCAGAACGGGACAGTAATTTAAAATATTTCCAAATATCGCTTTTCCCCTTTACATTGTCTACAATCACATATTCTCTGGAAGCGATTTTTTCGCGAACATCTTTCGCTTTCTTAAACTCCATAATAAGTATAAAAGAGTATTTATCAGCAACACTGAACTGAGCATATGCTAAGGGAAAACAACGACAGACTGCCCAGCTAATCAGTGTCACAGAAGTTTTGAAAACGGCCGCCCGAGAGTACAAATGGGGAAAATACGGCACAGATTAATACACAGCAGTAAGTTTCTCCCAGCCCATTTCTACCATGCCGTTTAACACAACTTAAAAGCTTTTCACACTTCCAGAGAACAAAGTGTCACCGACCAGAACAATAAAAAGATCGTCTGCGAGCGGTGGCTCGGTTTAGAAAGGCTGCAGTTAATAGCCTGCCCTGAAGAGTGAGAGGAGAGTGAAAGTTAGAGAGAGAGGGTAGGGACCACATTCACATTGAAAAAGGAAGGGGAGCTGACCCACTCTAATTTTTTCGTAGGGGGGGGGCATCATAAAACTTCTATTTTTTCCATCAGTGGAAATTATTCAATCTTATCCTGCTGCTGTATGTTGTGAAATTTCCAAACGAGAAAGGCACCGTACAGCGATTGTTTAGCTCATAAAAGAAAAAACAAACAGACAAAAAAAAAAAAAAAAAAAACTCTGCTCAGCTCGTGTCTGTTTTACATTAAATATTGAATGCCCGGCCCGGCCCGGCCCGTTTACCCAACTTAGAAATGAGCAAAGACCCGGGCCCGTGCAGACCTCCACTCTGCCCGGCTCAAAATTTGCATTTTACGACCCGCCCAAACCCGACACGATTCAAACTTTCTTCACGCGGTTTTCGCCACTTATTGCAAATAACGCAAAGCTTCCTCTGGAGCTGGGATCTTCAAGCCGCGGCCCACGGAGTACTTTTTTAATGGCGCGCGAGACGTTGTCCAGAAAAGACATTCTAAAATGAAAAACAATAACAATTTTCCAAATGCGAAAAATGACTATTCACGCACGTTGGGTACATGGACTTCGAATTTTCAAATAAAATTCGAAGTCCATGTATCCAACTTCTGTAAAGTATGCTGCGATAAATGTAGTGTTAAAATCAGCAAAGACAGAAAGAGATAGAAAAATAGTACGTGGATGCGCGCACGCGCGCGCGCGCGTGTGTGTGTGAGAGAGAGATACTGTGTGTGTGAGCGAGAGAGATAAAGTTTTGTGTGTGTGAGTGTGAGAGAGAGAGAGAGAAAGTTTTGTGTGTGTGAGTGTGTGAGAGAGAGAGAGAGAGAGAGAGAGAGAGAGAGAGAGAGAGAGAATGTGAGAGGGAGAGAGAGAGAGAGAGAGAGAGAGAGAGAATGTGAGAGGGGAGGAGGATGGGAGGGAGAGAGAGAGAGAATGTGAGAGGGGAGGAGAGAGAGAGAGACAGAGAGAATGTGAGAGGGGAGGAGGATGGGAGGAAGAGAGAGAGAGAGAGAGAGAATGTGAGAGGGGGGAGAGACGGATGTGCGTGTGTGTGTGTGTGGTTTCTTTTCCAGAAAGTTAAGTTTCGCCATTCAAAACCTCTCTTTAATAATAGATATTCATAACAAACAAAATCATTTCACTTTTTCCACGTGGCCCACGAATGCTAATCCATTTTGTCATGTTGTCCGCGATTCAGAAAAGTTTGAAGACTCCTAGCGCACTCTGCTGCATTGAACTTCATGAATAAACGGAATTTAACTTAGAGAGACGTGTCATTTCTCGTAGAAATTCTTCCCACAAATGTGGTTCAGACTTAAGTACAATATAATCCTGCTGCAAATGTGAACACTCTTCCTCTTCTACATGTAGAAACAAAGAAGGCCGCCCTCGAACCCCAAATATGTTAACAAATACTTCGAACTTCCCCATCTCCATTGTAGCGATGAATCGCGCTAGAGATACTTCTTTTCATTTTCGTTTTGTGAAGTTGGAACTCTTTTTGCAAACATTTCTCGGAAAAGAAAAAAAAAAGTCATGTGTTTTAGTCTATAAACTCAACGAAGAGGAAACGAAATTTGATTTCAACCTTTAAAGAAATACACCGTCCCATTTCACACTCATTTTTATAGCCCAGCTTGTCAGTTGGAGCTGTAATTATTCAATGCACCGATGGGGGTCTTTCGTTTTACTCAATGAACTCATCATTTAATTACTTAACAAGCCAGTCTTCTTTTTGTGAGAAAAAAATATTTTTTCTAATCCAGGAACAAAATGATAAGCAGTCAAAGTGCAGACCCAGTCTGATGCCGGAAAATTTCACTTAACTGACGAAAACAAAAGCCAGTCCCTGCCCGAGAACCGGGACTGGCCCATGCAGACCTCTACTCCCTACTGCATAGAGTCCATTGTGATTTTGCAAGAGTAGAGAGAGAGAGAGAGAGAGAGAGAGAGAGAGAGAGAGAGAGAGAGAGAGAGGGAGAGAGGGAGGGAGAGGGAGGGAGGGAGAGAGAGGGAGAGAGAGAGAGAGAGAGAGGGGGGAGAGAGAGAGGGGAGAGAGAGAGAGAGACAAAGAGAAAGAGAGAGACAAAGAGAAAGAGAGAGAGAGAGAGAGAGAGAGAGAGAGAGGTCAACACAAACAAAAAATGTAACGATCAGAGAAAAAAAAGTTTTTTTTTTTTTTTTTTTTTTTTGATTGGAGGTTTAACGACCACCGTGAGCAACTCAATGGGCTATAAGCAGTCGCCCGTCCCTAATTTAGGGTCACTGGTTCCAGGGAAGGGGGAGAGCCAGTGCCGTAAGACAAACACAACATCCATGCCTGACCGGGATTCGAACCCGGACCCCTTACGGACGGATCAGAGGCCAACGCCTTAGACCACTGCGCCACCGGGGCGGCGAAAAAAAAAATGTTCAACGTGTACCATAATGTATATTCAAATTCAGTCGTAATAACAACTCAGTTAGCCTAATTATCTTACAAACTTGAGGGGAAAAAACAATACACAATCTGTATGTAATTATGTCGATAAAGGTATGTATTTCGAAATGACTATGAGAACAATCCAAAAATACTGCAGGTGAAATGATTCGGATAGGAAGCTAGGCCCACCCCCTTTGATAGGCCCCTCATTATGAATGATGCGAAAAGGATGCTAAAAAACCTTTTTCGAAATAAGCGTGCAAATTTTATGAAGTACATGTGTGTTACGTCCAAATCAGATAAAAACTCAAAATGGTTTTCATAAACAGGCTCGCAAAAAAAACAAAAAAAAACTGCTTTTTGTGCTGACTACGCATTTCAGTTTTGCCGAGTAAAAATGAAAAAGACAGCGTGCTATCAATCATAGCAGTTTCAAAAGGAAGAAACATTTTTCTAAGTTAAAATGTAGTTCCCGCGTGAAAACCGCACATCACACTTTTGGAGTCAGGTCAAAGATACATTTACCCCTGGATCGAATTACTACGGGCGTGTTGAGAAAGAAGAAGAAGAAGTAAAGAAGTCATTCTTTGGCCTCACGGGACGTCACCTCCAAAAAGAACTGCTGTTTCCAACAAATGGAGCGAAAGAGTTAACGCCAACTACCGACCACGAGGGTACAATTAAGAAGAGGCTCACAACGCCCGACGCTCACGTACCATCAAATATTAACCGAACTTGAGTACTCTTTCTTGTAGACACTCTTCTGGAATTCGGGTTAGGATCACATACTAGAGACAATGGTTTTTATTCTGAAGGAGATGGGATCAACAAGAACATCTGGCTGATCGTAAAAGTCTCGCAATGCCTTTGTTCTGCATGACGTGAACTTCTCTTGAAAGCCGAAACGATCTTCGCTAAATAGGGAAACCCACTTAGAAAACGTTTTCAGATGTCTGCGATGGCTCTGTTGGGCAGCCACTTTCTCTAATGATTCCTTTATTCTGATTCTCCCCTCAGAACTCTTTAATTTCTTCTTCTTCTTTCAGTTTCCTTTTGTTCTGGAAGACCAAACAATACTCAGGTGCTTTTTTCCTTTTACTTCTAAAGAAGCTTTCTCGTTGGCACGATTTCTTGAAAAACATAGTTGCGTGCAAGATGACACCAGACGCCAGGAAACGGGGACACTTCTTTCAAATAAAAAAAGTGGGAATCCAAACATGAACGTGGAAGTGAAATGATGTTGGAGAATGACTGTAAACCAAAAAGTGGATCCCAGTATTATAAGTTTAATTTATTTTCGAGAAAGACGAACTAAAAATATCATACTGAATTAACCTTTAAGCGGACGATAAGCCTGAACAGAAAAGTAAAGAAAATGCTGTACGCTCCTCAAACAGGAAAGTTTTTATAGAGACCGACTGCCACGAAAGCTACAGCAAAACAATTCCTTACCACTGTCATGGGACTTATCTTGCTTAATTGGCAACCTCAGATGTCAATCCCAAAGAGCATTTCTGGGATGAAGCTTACACCGATGAGACATTACATTGTGAACACCCCCAGCCTAGAGGAATGAGTGCGCTTGGAGACCGAACCGGTGGCGCAGGTGAAGTTCACAGATAAATATACACTATCTACCAACAAGTAATTGGACACCTGTGATAGCAAAGGAAAACGAAGTTTATTCACCTTCAATAGTTGGTGGAGCCTCCACGAGCGGCGATTACAGCTGTAACCCTCCGGGGCATACTCTCAACCAGGCGTTGTACGACGGCTAGCGGTATTTTCTTCCACTCGGCTTGGAGAAGACAGGTCAGTTCCTTCACCGATTTCGGACGGTGGGGGCACCCCATAAGTCGACGCTCCAACTCGTCCCAGAGGTGCTCGATAGGGTTAAGGTCCGGGCTCTGCGCAGGCCAGTCCATTTGATTAACCCCATTGTCACCATACCAAGCCACGGTGGACCTCGCAACATGACAGGTGGCATTGCCATCCTGAAAGTAACATGGGTCCATCCCGTAAAACTGCCACAAAGGAGGAAGCGCATGGTCATCCAAAATGGTGCAGTAGGTCTCGGCGTTGACTCTACCAGAATTGTGACCAAGGGTCCCGTGCCATACCAAAAGAAACACCCCCATAACATAATTCCACCGACGCCGAACTTCACAGTTGGCACAATACATTCCGGCAGGAGGCATCCTCCAGGCAGACGCCAAACCCAGACCCTGCCATCCCAACGGTAGAGGGTTAACCTTGATTCGTCGCTCCAGAGAACCAATTTCTACTGTTCAACGGTCCACTGTCGACGTTATTTGCACCACGTTAGCCGAGCAGCGCTATTGGACTTGGTGATCGAAGCCTTGTGGGCAGCAGCACGTCCATGATAACCTAGCAGATGGGCTTCCTTACGGATGGTATTCATCGAAAGAACACTCCCGGATGCCTGTTGAAACTCCTCGCGGATGTGGCCCATCGATTTGGTGCGGTTCTTCCGAATTTATCTGGCCAGCACCCGTCGGTCTCTAACTCCCAGTTTTGTGGGTCTGCCGGGTCGGGACACATTCCGACAGTCACCTCTCATCTTCTACTTGCCAATAACGTAGACTACTGTCGATTTTGGGTACTTCAACTCGCTGGATATGTCACGTATGGATCGGCCATTTCTGTGATACCCGACGATTACACCTTTCTCGAAATCAGAGAGCTCCGAACTGCGTGGCATCTTGCATGTGACTGGTTGCGTTGTTGTTTCCCACTCGATATTTAACGGCGGCGGCCGTGACGTGTAAAATACGGGGCACAAGGAACATCGCGAGAAAAACAAAATTACGATTACGGGAAAATCCTCACTCCGTCGACCTTTTGTTTTTGAAAGTTTTGTAAAGCTGAAATCCTACCCTTCGAAGAACCCGCCCCCCCCCCCCAAATTTCAATTAGGTTGTACATCAATCTCTTGATTAACTTAAATGGCAACGGATATATCGGAAATCCTGAAATTCGTGGAATAGTCTCATGCTTGAAGATTACAGGAACATTTTCGCTCCGCCAAAGTCCATTGTCTTATATTGTTGTCTACAGTATTTTTTATTGGAGGTTTAGCGACCACCGTGAGCATCTCAACGGGCTATAAGCAGTCGTCCGCCTGTAAGTTAGGTAGGGCCACTGACTCCAGGAAAGGGGGAGAGCCAGTGCCGTAAGACAAATACAACATCCATACATCACCGGGATTTGAACTCGGCCCCCTTTCGGACGAAGGATCAGAAGCTATCGCTTAGACCACTGTACCACTGGGATGGTCTACAGTTTCAAGCTGAAATACAAGCATTTATGCCATAAAATGATATTTAACAAAACTAGACAAAGGCAACATCGTGAGAAAAAAATTCAGATTACGAGAAAATATTTTACTCCATTTAACTTCCGTTTTCGAAACACGAAATACCGTCCCCAGACGAAAAACGACCCCCCCACACCCACGCCCCCAAAAAATCTCTTCAGCTTTGTATTGAGAGAGTGACCCAAATGATGACAAATAAAGCGGAATTCTGCGAATCCGCGGACGAATCTCATGTACGATGAAGTCAAATATGACACCAGACGTGTATGTAGGATAATCCATACTATTTAATAACAAGGAACAATACACCAACTGTACTTAAATAGTATAACTATACTAGTGATTCGAAATTACACTGAGAATTCCACACCTTCCAATGAAGCAGGTGTTTATGCCATTCCTCTACTATATCCGGACGGAACCGCGCAATATTACATTGGAATGACTAAACGTTCATTTAGAATTAGAGTTAACGAACATAAAAGGGACATAAAAAAAGGCAAAGTAACCACGGCCTTATCCAGATCAGTCAAGTTCATGTCTGCTGTTCCTATGCGGGATGGCGTAAAGAAATTAACTTCCTACTCCACCCCAAAATCTACTGCCATTCGCGAAATTTGGAGAACATAGCCAACAGCGAGTCGTGCAATGATAGCGTCTCACTGGAGTTGCCACAAGTTTGGAAGCAGTTCTTCAAATAGTGATTGCCTCTTGGTTTTCCTTCCACGATTCCGCGTGCCAAAACGAGCATAACGCCTCGTGTCTTTGAATACCTGATTACGTTCGCATTTATACGGTATTGTCAAGTCAAGTCACTACGTTCAAATTGTTTAACCGATCTATTATCCAGCTTGCAATTAGCTGTCTACCTTCCTTGAGAAAGCCATCTGGTTGATGTGCGAAAGCTTGGAAACTTTTATTTCTATTCCACGCCAAGAAATTTCGGATCACTAGTGTAGTTATACTATTTAAATACACTACTGTTTGTGAAAACTGCAACACCATAAAAGACTGCCTGTATTTAGCTTGAAACGTACAGGATATGTACTATAGCTTGAGACATGCAAATGATTAAAATCTCAGCGAAAAATAAGCATGACGTTTCGGAGCAGCGACCTCTGAACTGTCTGTTCTTCGATATAAAAGGCTGACCCAAACAAGATGCTGCAATCAGAGAGGAGCCGACTTTGTGCCGAAACGGTGTTTCTTGTCTCTCACTAAGACCCGTCTCTGAAGAAGGCCACATTATGATTATCTGACGGATTATTAGGAAAGGACACAACGGATTTTCTTCCATGAATTCATCATTCGTACGGGACACAATGCCAGTAGACTGATGCGAACATGGCATCACTACCCAAATGAGGCCCGGACGCACAGAAATCAGGGAAATGGACCACAAAATCGCCCGACTGCATGGGATGACAGAAACCTTTACCACATGGCGCCTCCAAGGGAAACAAAATTGATGTTGAAAAACGAAACTTTGGAAAAGTCGAAGATGTGTTTTTGTTTGTAAGAGACTTGTTCTCAGACAAAGCAGAATTAACGTAAGGAGCCAGGCGCCGGGTATTGTCCCAAAGAAGAGATTTGTTTTCAAGAGATAGCTCTACCTCTTGGACATAAGGTTGTTGCAGCCAGTCCCAGGAGTTACTAGAGTGAGAAATAAATGAGATTGTATACAGGAATACGAGTTCCTTACCTACCCTCGTCGTTGGGTTTGATTGTTAAAGAAACTTCAAAGAGCATAGAGTTGTGCTAATGAGTGTTTTAAAAACAAAAAAAGTTGAATTGTTAAAGTGTAGATAATGACTATACTTCTGTGTTCAAGAGATCAGTATTAAGTGTTATGGCTGTTTATAAAATTATCCGACACTTGCTTTGTGTGTGTCACTTATAGCTGTTTTGAAATTTGATGTTTGAGCTTTGTTCTCAAAAAAATGTAGCCTTAATCTGGAGTCCCGTTGTAAAGTTCCTCGGGTTTTAGAGAAACAAAAAGACGTTTGAGATTGTTTCATCCCCTTTTGAATTGTCTGCATTTTCCAGTGGAAATAGTTGACTCTAGTGTGTATTTTGTGCTTCTTCTCTAGATATTTGTATTATGAGTAAAATAGTGTGTATTAAATAATAGTGTTTAATAGATAGCCTTATTTTGGGCTCTATATATTGTTTTCAAATATAAATGGATGTGATTTATCGCTGTTGTTCATTGTGTGAAATCAATTGTTAATTGAATTGTTGGTTGTTGATTTTGAAAAAAAATATATTCTTAAATGTGATGAGAAATTGTGTTTAAAAGATGTGCTCTCGAGATTTGTACTTGTTTGTTTGAATAAAGACCAAAGTTTGGTCCAAGGTTTGTTCGCAGGTGAAAATCTCCTGGTCGGGGGTTGATGAGTTTCCTGTCCTCCCAGGTTGAGTGGTGCCGGGGCTGTCCGGGCCTGAGGTTCCTCTCGGGTGGGTGGGATTGATATCGTTAACTTTTCTGACTTAAGTGAAGTTTACTAATCTTGTTGTGCCTTTAATTAGGCGGTGCGGGAAAATTGTCATCCGTCTTATACCATGGCAGTGACCAATCGCACAGTGACATCAACGGTGCTAACGCAGCAGTGGATCACTGTCAAAGGCCATGTCTTGTCCTCCAGCACAGCGTGACGTCGTCTGCTTAAACGAGGACTGATCGCTAGAAGCTAATTGCTGTGCATTCCTTTGACCCTCAACCACAAACTGCAATGGAACACAGACATTGGCGTGCTGATCGGCCATGGGTCTTGTTTTCTGACGTGTCACGATTCAACTAGATGCACCATGATGGTTGCACTCGTGTTCGAAGGCATCATGCTGAACGGCACCATGCAGTGTCATTCCGTCCCAACTCCAAGTGTCATAGTTTGGAGCGCCATTGGGTTCAATTTGCGATCTCGTCTGATACGAATCAAGGAGAACCCTTAACAACCAGAGATTCACCAGGGATGTTTTTAGAGTCAGACGTGATACCCGTCCTTCAGAGTTATGGTGGCGCTATACCTCAGGGGCACAATGCTCGACCACATGTGGCCCGGAATGTTCAAGACCTCTTTGCATGATAGGCACCGCTTCTTTATTGGCCAGCGCGTTCGCCCGATTTGTCCCCGATTGAACATGTCTGGAACATGGTAGCTAAGCGATCGGTCCATCAAGCGCCTGCTCTCGCATAGGTGCAGGCTGTCAGGCTATATCAAAAGCATCTTCCATTCGATGCCACGCCGTGTGGAGGCTGTTGCAGTTGCTCGTGGTGGCTTCACACGACACTGAATGTTGAAGCGAAAATATCGTGAATAGCTCTACAAATGTAATCAGTTATCTCCTGTAACATAAGGAATCTATTATATTAATTCAATCCGAATGGCGCTATTCTTTCTTGATGATCGAATTTTCACAAACAGTAGTGTAAAGAAGAAAGGTTCATATCTATACAAGGTGTTCGTAAACTGCTTTGACAAAAGAAGAGGGGCGATAGTACCCATCAAGACGAACAATATTTACAATGGAACCTAGGGTCGCATTCCTTTATGAGTGTCAGAAAAAGAGTAACTTCGAAATACGTCCAACAAGCACAAGTCGTCACCTTCGACGTCATTTCTTTCCGTGCCGGAGAAGTAGCACATCGCCAGAACACCACCGTCAAGCATTTACCGTATGCAAATTGCCAGGGAAAAGACGCAGCATCGACAGTTGCAGCTGATTGGCTTTATCAAGGTGCAGTAGATACTTCCTGAATGCCACATATCCCGCACGATGGATTGGACGTGGCGGACCTGTGGCATGGCCTCCACGCTCACCGGACTTAAACCCACTGGACTTCTTCTTCTGGTGGCACATGCAATCATTGGTGTACGAGACGCCTGTGGACTGCGTGGAAGATCTCGTCGCGAGAATCGTTGTTGCAGCGGACAGGATAAACACGACACCAGGAGTCTTCGAGAGGGTGCGCCAGACTTTCATTCGCTGGTGTGAATTGTGCAACGGCACCCGTGGCCGCCACTTTGAGTCTGTCCCTGATCTCCATAAATGGGGTTTTGCAACTTATGATGTCGTTAATTCTCTTTCTTTGTACTGTCGAAAGTTCAACTTGGACATCTAACTTTACTCTTTTCTGACGCTCAGAGTGCAATGCGCCCCTAGGTTCCATTGTAAATATTGTTCATCTTGATGGGTACTATCACCCCTGTTCTTTTTTAAAAACAGTTTACGAACACCCTGTATATTAATTCCATAAGGCTTTTTACTGTGAGTCCTATTTTGAGAGAACGGCTGAACGCACAGATATGGTTGAGGTATCAAACTAAAGGTCTTACCATGTACATGTGCCAGTTGAATAGAACAAATGAGATTGGGGCAACGATTCGGGTGTAGTGGGGCGGCAAAGTTCCCATGTAAAGTCTATGGGAGAAGCGTACGGTTGACTCACGCGCTGTTGAAAGCGGAAGCATGGAGGGACAGAGATAGTCCAAAGTCTCTTTTCTGAGCTAACCGTTGCGCAAAGCAACGCTAGCAGGCATTCGTATTAAAGTTCTTCTCATCGGAACAGCGAACGCTTTCGAAGACCTGATTGCGTTATGCCGTTGGACTGTGTGATGTATATATACAATTTAATATTCATTCGATCCAGTTTATTCACGTAGGTAAGACGTTTCCCATTATGTAAAGATGTAAATAAACATTCAGTTGACCATTGTTAGTGAACATATTACGGGCGACTGCTTATAGTCCATTGAGTTGCTGACGGTGGTCGTTAAAATTTCAGCTGAAAAAAAAATCACGAACCTGCACTATTGTCTTTACTGAAGTGGTTGAATGAATTTGTCAATCAAATAAAGTTTACATTTGTTGTTTCATATGAGTTTATTCTTTTCAAAAAAAAAAAAAAAAAAAAGAAAACTAACCGTCCATTCTGAACGGTTTTGTGTAGTCCAGTTTTTGAAGTAGTTAGTTAGCGTTTGCACAAACGGACAGCCAGACGTACGCATGTACATGAAAATCTGTTTCAAGATATCCATTATTGAAGAATATTAGGATTACCTCCTATAAAAACGAGTTAGTAAAATCATGCAATGCATTGATTATTATACGCTTTCCAACATACCAGACACCATTGCTGAAGTTATTACCCAAGTTTTGAGGAAAATGGTTGTGTGTAATAAATCTCGCTCCTGTGCCTTGACCTTTGACCTTATTTCGATGATATTAAACAGAATTTGTTCAGTATAATTCCAGAACAACATATTAAAGTTTTGTCGCAATCGAAGCATTTTTACCTAAGTTATTACACATAAGGGAGATGGAATAGATCCCGCTCCTATGTCCTAACCTTTGATCCCATTTCGGCCATTTTCAACAAGGTTTGTCCCCAGGTTGTCCCCTACGACATATTGAAATTTCATCGAAATCGAACCATTTTTACGTGCGTTGTTATCGTGCAGACAAACAGGAACATATACGCTTCTTCAATATGCGGTTGTAAAGCATAAGAAGTCAGTAAAATCATGCAATGCGTTGATTATGATACGCTTTCCAACATACCAGAAATCATTACTCAAGTTATTACTCAAGTTATGAAGATAATGGCTGTGGAATAAATCTCGCTCCTGTGTCCTGGCCTTTGATCCCATTTCAATAATATTCAACAGAACCGGTTCAGTATACCTCCGGAACAACATGATAAAATTTTCTCGCAATCGAAGCATTTTTACGTAAGTTATGACGCATAAGTACGATGGGATAGATCCCGCTCCTATGTCCTGACCTTTGACCCCATTTCGCCCATTTTCAATAGGAGTTGTCCCCTACCACATACTAAAATTTCATCTCAAGTTATTACTCAAGTTATGAAGATAATGGCTGTGGAATAAATCTCGCTCCCGTGTCCTGACCTTTGATCCCATTTCAATAATATTCAACAGAACCGGTTCAGTATACCTCCGGAACAACATGATAAAATTTTCTCGCAATCGAATCATTTTTACGTAAGTTATGACGCATAAGTACGATGGGATAGATCCCGCTCCTATGTCCTGACCTTTGACCCCATTTCGCCCATTTTCAATAGGAGTTGTCCCCGGGTTGTCAACTACCACATACTAAAATTTCATGGAAATCGAGCCATGTTTACGCGAGTTATCGTGCGGACAGACAGACGGACAAATCTGGAGCATATATACGCTACTTCCACCTACGGTTGAAAACCATAAAAAATGTTGTTTTATTTTTAAGAAACATTGTTTTTGGCATATATGAATACATGCACAGACTCTCACAAGATATTCAGTTTTACGCTATGATATTTGTTCGCTTAAATTGATCACAATATATTTTAATGATTAAATGAGGTGAGCTCTGAAATGATGATATCTCAGGAATCATGTCAAGGTGCAATCGAAGTTTCGGTATTAATATATTCCGTGTCATGACCAAGTGCTGCTTACTTCGTCTTCGTAGCGGCGTTGTGCAACTTTCGCAAGAGCGGAAATTTTACTGAACATGAAGCTTCAACGAGTGTCTCGCGAGAAACAGGCGGAAACTCTGTTAGGCTTTAAAGAGGCCACAGTGTGTTCTCTGTTAAACGGGGCAACCTAAATTAAGTTATTAGTGGATAAATGAGTCTTCCGCGCGTTTAAATTTCGAACTCGGAAATTCAATTCCAGTTTCTCCTTAATGCCTTAAGATAACCGATACGTCCGCTTATGACGTACTTAACGGATCTCCTTCCTCAAATACGGCAAGCGTAGACCGCTACTGTTGAAGAGCGCATTTATTGTCTTCAGTTTTGCATTTGATGTATACATAAATTATTCGTATATTTACCTTGTATCCCTAATAAAATTTCAGCGATAACTTGAAGTCGTGAGGTAACATTGATCCTTTTCTTAAACAATGATTTCGCGCCATTGTGATGTTTCCCAGTGGACACAGTATTTCCATGGCACTTCGAATTCAATACGCTGTAAAGTATTGCACATACCATTTTGTTTTTCATTCTTACAAACAGGCACTGCATGTTTGACGTAGAAAATCTCACACCACGAAGGAATGCACTATATGAAACGAATATTGCCACAAGTATGATCGGAAACATCACACATATATTATTAAGCTGTTCTCTGAGATTCGGAGGTTAGCTCCACAAAGAAATACAAATTACCAGACAATTTTTACTTACTTTGCCGTATCAAACTTCTCCATTTACAGCGCTCATGACATACAACTCGGGCTTCACTGATATCCATCATAAGCCGTACATAAGCTCTTTTATAATTCAGACTCATAATCTTTTTCTCATTCAGACACTCCTGACAATGATCATCCCATGACTTCTTGGCCTTCCTCTGCCTTTCCCTCCAACTACCTGGACTAAAAAGATGTTCTTAGTAAGAATCTCATCACTCATTCTTATAACATGGCCAAACCACCGAAGCATATTAGTTTTCACCTTGCTAATAACATTTTGCTTCACATCACACAACTGCAACGCATCTTCATTTCTCATACAATTAGAAGGGTCTTGCTGCCCCCCTCCTGTAAGTAACACATTTCTCCAGTACACAAACGTCTCGTGTTCTTTCTGTAGTACCCAGGTTTCACTGCCATACAACAGAGTAGGAACAACTACACTTTTATACACAGCTATGCAGGACTCTCTTGAGAACCCATCATTCCTGTGAAAACCATCCCTAATCAGCTATGAGTTTCAATGAAGAATTCAATCGCCTACTAATTTTACCATGAAATTTGTTCTCTCTGTCAGACATGCTTCCTAAATACACGAACTCATTCACTTAGTCAATCAATGTGCCATTTAGACTTACATTACATTCCTTACTACCAGTTCCTCTCACAAAAACCATAACTTTGGTTTTTCCCTTATTTATACTCAGTTTGGATTTCATGCAAACTTCGCACATCCGGGACAACATACTCTGCAACTCACTTTTGCTCTCTGCCAACAGGACAGTGTCATCAGCATACAGCAATCTGCACACACGGATATCGCCAAGGCATAAACCAGCATGATCTATTCTGGCATCACGCATGCATGCATCCATAAATATGTTAAACAGCCATGGTGACATTACACAACCTTGTCTGAATCCTGCACCCATACAAAGCCATTTTAATAAAACACCATTCACTCGTATACACGAGCTCTAATGCCAGCATGAATGGCTTGTACACTATTAAGTAGATTCCCAGTAACACCATATTCATTCAATACCGTCCACAATAGAAACCGGAAGCAAGATATTTAATTTCCGAAGGATTACGTGAATGTGACGGGAGGAGAAAAAGTATACACTCAGTAGAAACAAGTTAGTAAAATCATGCAATGCATTGATTATGAAACGCTTTCCAACGTACCAGAAATCATTACTCAAGTTGTTACTCAAGTTATGAGGATAATTGCTGTGGAATGAATCTCGCTCCTGTGTCCTGACCTTTGACCCCATTTTGATGATAATCAACAGAACCAGTTGAGTGTACCTCCGGAACAACATACTAAAGTTTTGTAGCAATAGAAACATTTCTAGTCAAGTTATAAGGATAATGGCTGTGGAATAAATCTCATTCCTGTGTCCTGAGCTTTGATCCCATTTCGATGATATTCAACAGAACCGGTTCAGTATACCTCCAGAACAACATGTTAAAGTTTTGTCGCGTCGCAATCCAAGCATTTTTACGTAAGTTATGACGCATAAGGGCAATAGAATGGATCCCACTCCTATTTCCTGACTTTTGACCCCATTTTGATTATATTCAACAGAACCGGTTCAGAATACCTCTGGAACAACATGCTAAAGGTTTGTCGAAGCATTTTTACGCAAGTTATGACACATAAGAGCAATGGAATGGATCCCGCTCCTTTGTCCTGACTTTTAAACCGATTTCGCCCATTTTTAATAGGGTTAATCCCCAGATGATCCCCTATCACATACTAAAATTTCATCGAAATCGAACCATTTTTACGCGAGTTATCGTACAGACAGACAGGCAAAGCTGGAGCATATCCGCTTCTTCAACCTACGGTTGTAAAGCGTAAAACACATTATAGATACCTACCCATTAGCATATTGGTGGCCCTCTAGCGTGAATAACACCCTGTGCACTCCGAGGCATCGACTTCACCAGATGCCGGAGGGGTTTCTTAGGTAATACCAGCCATGCCTGTTGCAGCATTGTGTACAACTCCGCAGAGACGACGGTCCAGTATCGATAGGTCTGATGTTCCGCTCCCCGACAGCTTCCACATGGTTTAAATACGGGGGAACATGGGGGCTACTGGATGATTCCAGACTCAGATTACTGTTTCTCGAGCTATGCCTGGATGCTTGTGGCCCTGTGGATTGGCGCATTGTTCTGCTAAAACAAACCATCCGCTGCAGGATGGGCGAAAGTGAGGTGGTCATCCTTTCGGCGCTGCTCGACCTATCCACCCCGCCTAGGAAACGTTTATTGAGGAAATACCGGACATCTGTACAGTAGTGAAATAAAGAAGAACTTTTTGACGAGACTCCTTTTCTTTTTTACGCTTCGCAACCGTAGGTTGAAGAAGCGTATATGCTCCAGCTTTTTCCGTCTGTTCGTCCATCCGTCCGCACGATCACTCGCGTAAAAACCGTTAGATTTCGATGAAATTTTAGTATATGATAGGGGATCTCCTGGGGACGAACCCTACTAAAAAGGGCGAAATGGGGTCAAAGGTCAGGGCTTAGGGGTGGGATCCATTCCATTGTCCTTATTATGCGTCATAACTTCTGTAAATATGGTTCGATTTCAATAACATATTAGTACGTGGTAGGGGACCACCCGGGGATAAATCCTATTGAAGATGGGCGTATGGGGGTCAAAGGTCAGGACATAGGAGCGGGATCCATTCCATCGCCCTTATGTGTTATAACTTATGTAAAAATGCTTCGATTGAGACAAAACTTTACCATATTTTTCCTGAAGCATACTTTACTGGTTCTGTTTAGTCTCATCGAAATGGGGTCAAACGTCGGGTCATAGGAGAGAGATTTATTCAACCCCATAACTTGAGTCATAACTTGAGTAATGATTTCTGGTATGTTGGAAAGCGTATCATAGCCAATGCATTGCATGAGTTTACTAACTTGTTCCAGGTGCTCTTGGTTGTTTGTGGTTTCTTTTATGGAGCCTTCTCGTACATAACAATCCTGAAGACCATCCCAGACTTTCGGATAAAGAAGTTGAGTACATAAAGAGAAATCAAGAAGATTTGAGGGTACAGATGCGACGATGGCGTTGGATCCTACAATGAGGGACGCTCCATTACAAATCGAATCTTCTTCGGAAGACCGAAGACAATCTCCTGCGGTCGAACGGAGATATTGTAACATGGGCATCCATATTTATCAGGGGTGAAGTTAAATAACAATTTTAAGGATAGCGGATTGTGATCATATCCTCCCAATTTCCCGCCATTCTTTTTGATGAGCTGGACAACGGTTAAAGTACTCTCTTTCTCACGCATCTCTTCAGAAGGAAAGTCAGATTTTTGGGATTTTCATTTTTTTCTGAGTGGAGGTATAACGACCACCGTGAGCAACTCAATGTGCTTCAAGCAGTCGCCGGTCCATAATTTTGGGACACTGGATCCAGGGAAGGGAGAGAGCCAGTGCCGTAAGGCAAACAGAACAGTCATCTCAGAGCGATTCGAACCCAGACCCCTTTCGGACGAATGACCAGAGGCCATTGCTTTGACCAATGCGCCACCGGGACGGCTTTTCATTTTCCTGCGAGGGAGTAAGAAGAGGGGACAGAGAAGTCAATTAAGGAACTTCTGCTTCTGCTGAGGAAAGGGGATCTGGACATTGCTTTTCTGCCGTCTCAGGCAAGGGAAGGGAGTTGTTGCGGGGACTTTTCCTGCGAGGAGAAAACGCAAGCAGCCAAAGGAAGAAGGGGCCAGCAGAAAATTCAGGGATAAGGAGTGGAGAGAGCGGGGTGCAAAAATCTTGCTCTTCGGTGTGAATTGGGAAAAAGCGGAGAATCGAGGAAGAATGCAAAAGTAGGAAGCGAGCCACAAACGGGCAGGCAATAAACGTGTTAATGATAATATAGAGAAGGAAAGAAAATGATGGATAATGCTTGGAGACATTCTCCATGACATCTGAATAAACATCTTCCTCATGGAAAGAGCAAAGTTTAACTGTTCGATTTTATTATATTATATTTATCAGCTCCCGTCGGGAGAAATACGGGTGCAGAACTTGCTGCAAACGAAGCATCCACGAACCCTCCTCACAGGGCGCTGAAATATAACTCAGCACCAAGCCCTGTAACAGATGTCTCCTCTCTTATTTTAGCGGTGAAAATGCAACGAACTTAAGCGAGTTTGACAAACGCCAAATTGTAATGGTCAGACGACTGGGTCATAGAATTTCCGAGACGGCAAGGCTTGTAGGGTGCACCCGGTTAGCCGTGGTTAGTATTTTTAAAAACGTGGTCCGAGGAGGTAAAAACCATGAACCTCCGGTAGGGTGTAGACTGACCAGTGCTCATAGATGCTAGAGACGAGCGAATGTTATCCCGTACGGTACGAGCCAGCAGAAGTGATACTGTTGCGCCACTAGCCTGTAATTTAAAAGCTGGTAACAGTGGTAATGTATTACAACACACAGTATATCGAACACTGCAAATGATGGGGCTTTGTAGTCGCAGGCTGCTCTGACTGCTCGTGCTAACCTCTGATCACCACCGAAGGCGCCTATAATGGATACGCTAGCAGCAAATTGGACATTGATCAGATCAGACCATACGTAGAGGATTTTAGGGAGGGAATGTCTGACCCCAGGTCTTAAACAACCCTTACAAATAGGAAGCTAGGAGATTTGGGCTGGAGTGCCCGATAGGAAAGTGACACGAAAGCGAGGTAGAAGACGCCCTTATTTATTACCGGGTGGGGGGGGGCACCAGTACCCGGGGCCCGACGGCTTAACATGCCCATCCGACGCATGGCGGATATTTAGTGGTTCGAACGTTTGTACCTGCCTGGAATCGTACCCGAGGTCTTTTCCGTGGCAGTCACGAACGCTGACCACTAAGCCACCCGCGGCACAAACTGGACCTTGAATGACTGGAAGAAGGTTATTAGCATCGATGTATCTCGATTCCTGTTGAACTATGTTGACTGCCGGGTACGTCTGCGTCTTTTACTTAGCACCAGGACGCACTGTGGAATACTCGTACGAGTATGTACAATGCTCGTGGGATTTTTTAGTTGATTTTTGTTTTGAAATTTAACGACCACCGTAAGCAACTCAAAGGACTATGAGCAGTCGCCCGTCACTAATTTAGGTTCACTGGTTCCAGGGAAAGGAGAGGGCCAGTGCCGTAAAACACACAACACTCATGCCTGAGCGGGATTCAAACCCATCTCGGACGATTGGTCAGAAACCAACGCTTAGACTATCGAGCTACGGGAGCGGCTACTCGCGTTATAAAATAGTGTTGGCGTAATGAAGCCGCACACCCGACTGGACCGTCTGCTTTGAAGAAGAGACAACGCTTTTCGTTGCATTTGGTTGCCCCTCTCCGTTTTTCTTTTTCTTTGTGGCTCACCAAATTTAACTGTCGATACTTCGATTTTTATTATTGATGTACACTATCTACCAACAAGTAATTGGACACCTGTGATATAGCAAAGCAAAACGAAGTTTATTCACCTTCAATAGTTGGCGCAGCCTCCACGAGCGGCGATTATAGCTGCGACCCTCCGGGGCATACTCTCAACCAGGCGTTGTACGACGGCTAGCGGTATTTTCTTCCACTCGGCTTGGAGAAGACAGGTCAGTTCCTTCACCGATTTCGGACGGTGGAGGCACCCCTTAAGTCGACTCTCCAACTCGTCCCAGAGGTGCTCGATAGGGTTCAGGTCCGGGCTCTGCGCAGGCCAGTCCATTTGATTAACTCTATTGTCACCATACCAAGCCATGGTTGACCTTCCAACATAACAGGTGGTATTGTCATCCTGAAAGTAACATGGGTCCACCCCGTAAAACTGCCACAACGTAGGAAGCGCATGGTCATCTAAAATGGTGCAGTAGATCTCGGCGTTGAGTCTACCCGGAATTGCGACCAAGGGTTCCCTGCCATACCAGGAGAAACACCCCTATAGCATAATTCCACAGCCGCCGAACTTCACAGTTGGCACAATACATTCCGTCAGGAGGCGTTCTCCAGGTAGACGCCAAACCCAGATCCTGCCATCCGAACGGTAGAGGTTGAACCTTGATTCGTCGCTCCAGAGAACCTGTTTCCATTGATCAACGGTCCATTGTCGACGTTCTTTGCACCACGTTAGCCGAGCAGCGCTATTGGACTTGGTGATCAAAGGCTTGTGGGCGGCAGCACGTCCATGATAACCAAGCAGATGGGCTTCCTTACGGATGGTATTCATCGAAAGAACACTCCCAGATGCTTGTTGAAACTCCTCGCGGATGTGGCCCATCGATTTGGGGCGGTTCTTCCGAATTTTTCTGGCCAGCACCCGTCGGTCTCCAACTTCCAGTTTTGTGGATCTGCCGGGTCGGGACACATTCCGACCGTCACATCTCATCTTCCACTTGCCAATCACGTAGGCCACTGTCGATTTTGGGTACTTTAACTCGCTGGATATGTCACGTATGGATCGGCCATTTCTGTGATACCCGACGATTGCACCTTTCTCGAAATCAGAGAGCTCCGAACTGCGTGGCATCTTGCATGCGACTGGTTGCGTTGTTGTTTCCCACATGATATTTAACGGCGGCGGCCGTGACGTGTATCAGGACCGCAGATATCGTCGATTGCAAGGGTGTCCAATTACTTGTTGGTAGATAGTGTATTAATTAGGTTTCATTCGTGCAAAATCTTATTAATATTTTCTCCAGATAAAACTTCTGTATTATTAAATTATTAAAATTACTTGAAGAACGTAGCAAGGAAACTTTTGAAGTTACAGTCCTTTTTAAATATTCGTTCTTTACGCAGTAATAATACTACAAAAGTTATTTTTTCTGTAAGCATTAGAGGCGTGTGATGTTAACCATAACTATAAAAATACATATGGTGAAATGTGTACATATGTACTCGTTCAGAAATGATATTTTTTAATATCACTTCTGAACGAGTTCTGTTTTTAACGCTGTCTACAATGCTCTCTGTTGCCGAAATTTTCCAGCATACAAAGCCCGTTGTGATGTCACCTGTGTAGCAATCCTCATTACCTTGTCATTAATTCCTTAATTTTAATAAATTGTAATACCCTGAAAATTTTTAATGACTTGCAATACCCTCGGTAAATCGACAGTGATTAAAGTATTTCTTGTTGAAGGGAGAGAGCTTGAGGTATTCTTTCACCGGAGAGAACTATTTAAAGACCAACCAAAGAAAAAAAAAAGAGGGGCAAAGGGGGGGGAGTACAAAAACTTATCTTTTACAAGTATCTGTCATTATACTTTCGAATAATCCTCGAAAACTGGGACTCCTAAAAGATTTTACTCACCTCTTAACCCCAAAGCATCACTCCGCGGAATAGAGTTCATTGTTTAAGAAGTTGAGCCTGGATAAGAATTCAAGCAGTTCAGGAAAACCTCCGTCCTCATAAAGCCTTAAAATTACCACTTACTTTGATTCCTCAGCACTAGAGTGCTACTGAGGATCAGCGGTTTAACAGAAAAGTTACGATTAGATGATTACTGAGTGAGTTAACTTAAAAGTTTAAAACAGGGTTTTACCGAGAGCAAAAAGCGTTCTGTTTTTAATGCTTTTGTTAATAGGATCCTATAAGTTGTTTCAACCTAGAGGAATATTTATCTTTTCAAATGATACGCTTCATGCGACATATTTTAGTACGTCTTTTGAGATAAGAAGTACATGTTTACAGTATTACCATGTCCGTCTGCCTGTGAACACCATATCTCCGCAAATATTAGTCCGATTTCAAAAATTCTTCTTTCAGTTGATAGCCTGAACCCGTACAGCACAAAACGTTTCAGATATGTATCAATAATGTTACAATTTCTCATTTTCATTACACTTTCAGAGATATCTTACAATTACGTTTCAGCAACATCCAATTTGGAACAGAACTCTTAGTACATTCCGGTTACGTTAAAAACAGCATTCACCGATACTACTGCTTTATAGTTTCCATTGTACATAACTGCTACCTTGATGTTACATTCCGGCGATATTTAAGATTTTTGATTTGGCAACGGCGTGGACGCGCATGCGCATTCATGCCATTTCACCGAAACACTCTCGTAATCGTTTTTCCACGTGTTACTGAGATATTCTTTGGTAATACTTATCGTGCTCGAGATAGTTGATTTAATATTTCATCCATTTTTTTTTGTGATTCAAGATCATCTAAAAGTAACTAATTGTTTTGATTATTATAATTTTTTAATTCTAAAAATCATTTTATAAAATCTAAGTACATGACACATGACTGTGTTGTTGTATTAGTATACTATACCAGCATGTTTTTTTTTTACTTGAATAGAAGCTCTATATTAGAGTAAAAAAAACATGCTGTATACTATACCAGCATGTTTTTCTTTTTACTTTAATATAGAGAGCTTCGGATCAGGAATAGTAAAAATATTTCGCGTTCATAAACGATTCACGAGTCAGTATATGGATATAAATGGAATTATTATATCTATAAAATTAATGTTCAATTAATGCAAGCTGTATGAAAAAGTGAGGTAAATGTTTTTATCGAAGACAGAAATTTGATAGTAGTGTTACACAATTAATAAAGAGAAACATTACACCAACTATACTCAAAATGGTATAACTATACTAGTAATCCGAATTTCTTGGTGTTATATATGACATACTTGGGCCAACCCACAACGACCTATTGTCAACAATTCCAGAAACACCTAATACAGAGCCAATAATTAAAAATAAAGAAAAATAAAAAAATGCCATGAGACACTTTGAGACTTAATACAAATGAAACGTAATACGAGTATTTGGAAATTACTTAAATAATAAAAGAAGTGTTGCAATATATACACGGTATTGTAAAAATGCTTTACTTGAATGTACAAACTCAACAAAAAGTTCCTTCCTCCGACGTACGAACTCAGAGACAGCAGAGTCATGAGGCCCAACACGGAGAAGCATGCTACCAGAACAAAGACTACAAGGAAGCAAGAAAACAAAGCCTTTTGAACAAAAAAACTACACGAGTTTGTTGAAATAACCAAAAAAAAAAAAAAAAAAAACTACGTTAGTTAGTTGAGATTACTAATGTAATTTCAACAAACTGGCATTTTTTTTTTTTAGTTCAAAAGGCTTTTTCTTGCTTTAGCTTTGCTTCCTTGTAGTCTTTGTTCTGGTAGCATGCTTTTCCGTGTTGCGCCTCGTGACTCTGCTGTCTCTGAGTTCGTATGTCGGAGGAAGGAACTTTTTGTTGAGCTCGTACATTCAAGTAAAGCATTTTTACAATACCGTGTATATATTGCAACACTTCTTTTATTATTTAAGTAATTTCCAAATACTCGTATTACGTTTCATTTGTATTAAGTCTCAAAGTGTCTCATCGCATTTTTTTAATTTTCTTGATTTTTAATTATTGGCTCTGTATTAGGCGTTTCTGGATTTGTTGACGGCACTGGCACCCTCCTTCCCTGGAACCAGTGACCAGTTCGTTGTGGGATGGCCCAAGTATGTCATATATAACACGAGAAATTCGGATTACTAGTATAGTTATACCATTTTGAGTATAGTTGGTGTAATGTTTCTCTTTATTAATTCTGTAACACTACTATTAAACTTCTGTCTTCGATAAAAACAATCACCTCACTTTTTCATACACCTTGTATTAATTGAACATTAATTGTATAGATATAATAATCACATTCATATCCATATACTGACTCATGAATCGTTCCTGAACGCTAAATATTTTTACTATTTCTGATCCGAAGCTCTCTATATTAGATTTCACGTAGACGACAACGGTTTTCATTACATGATGCATTTTCGTTCAAGGCTTGTATCATCCCGTTTAATGTGACATCACCTTTAAAGCATTCGAAGTGAGTCAATATAAGAATGTTATGCCCTCCCATCCTCCCCAGCTTCCCGGCTACACGACACAGTACGTACAAGAAGGGGGTGGGGGACGAATAGTAATTGTCAAGCAGAGGGAGAGAGACTATTGGTCGGGGAGTGAAGCGCGCAGACCGGTGGAATCATTTATTATCTCCCTGCGTCTGTAGCGCAGCGAGGTGATTAATGCATGCTCCCATGAATATTAAACATCTACCTGCTCGCGCCGTTAAACACCCCCTTCCCTCGTTTCAGCGCTTGATGCTGCAGCACGACTCACACACACACACACACCCTTATTCGAAGTTCATGTGTCGAAAAAGAATTTGGCCCTTTCCATCTCCACTCCATTAAGGTGGACAAAAGCAGTTCATCTGAAAGGCTGGAAAAAGAGAAGCAAGTAATACAGTAGTAGTACGAAAGGACAGTGAAACCAATGGATTCGATTTCGAGCGAACTATAAAGGTAAATGTTAAAACTTTTGGGAAAGCTGCTATGAAAATGGAAATTAATCTCGAAACTTTGGGGGTTTCAAAAGATGTACTGTGTTCATTCTGTTTTCATTAAACGAGACAGCAAGTGCGAAATAAATGGGATTAAAAGTGCGAGCGAATGCGAAATTCTATGTCAAATGCTTTTTGAGATCCCTAAATCACCGTCGAGGAATCGTAAATAAATGAGACGATTTAGAAACATTTCGCGCTGGATAATGCTATAGACATTTCAGAGGTTCTCAAGAAGAATTGAAATTGCTCTGCACTCGAAGTCAAAATGAAAAACGACCAGCCGTGTTGGAAACTGTTTTAAAACTACTCCAAAGAATATATATACCACCCAGAAAATTGGAACTCCTCTCGTTTCAGTTGGAGAAGTCCGCAATTTCGCTTCAAAATACTTTTGAATAATACAGGAGATAGAAATGGTATTCTATTCCCTCAGACTATTCTTATTTCCACTGTTCAGAGTTGTACCGAAATCTATTCTTCCAATCCCTTTCATTTAACAAAGTCAGATGATGTAATCACTTCCGTTCAGTGGACAACAAAGACGAGTACTTCTAGGTATGGGTTTGAATTATGTTCAAACATTTATGACGCATACTCTAACGTAACTTTCATTTTTAGTTTATTTATGTAAATTTTGTGTTAATTGTCTTTAAGCGTTTCATCCTTTACTTTATACAGCGTAATTCAAAATGATTGTCCCCATTACAAATTGCAATAGAATGTTTATGAAGATAAATAGACAGCTGATATTCCTACACAAGAAAGAAGGAAGTTTAGAATTTTATTGGAACCTACTGCTGTGTTGCTATGGTGACGTAGGAAAGTGAGCAGCCCGTGCTGAATTTGCCGAATTTTCTAGACATAGCTTTTGGCAAACATACATTTCTATAAATTATTTGTATGTAATTATTATTTGCAAATTGTGTAATTTCATTACCGAATAATTCCATTGTGTTGGAATGGCATTATTAAATAATTGAATTATATCCTCTTCATTGTAATACATTACAGATTAATTCCATTACCTTGTGCAAACCATACTTGGGATTACGTTGTAATGTATTACCTGTTACTGCATTACCTTGTAATGCATTACTTTGTAATGTATTACCTGTTACTGCATTACCTGTTACTGCATTACCTTGTAATGCATTACACGTTAACTGTAATCTGTACTTCCATTACTTTGTAATGAAGATAAATAGAGAGCTGATATCCCTACACAAGAAAGAAAGAAGTTCAGAATTTTATTGGAACCTACTGCTGTGTTGCTATGGTGACGTAGGAAAGTGAGCAGCCCGTGCGCCAAAGCCAGTAGGAAGAAATGGCGACCGCAGCAGAAAAGGCGTTTTGCGCGCTGGAGTTTTTTTTTGGGGGGGGGGAGCTTAACGACCACCATGAGCAACTCAATGGGCTATAAGCAGTCTCCCGTCCCTAATTTAGGGCCACTGGTTCCAGAGAAGGGAGGGAGCCAGTGCCATAAGACAAACACAACATCCATGCCTCACTGGGATTCGAACCCGGAGCTTTCAGGGACGAATGGTCATAAGCCATAGATTACACGTGCTGGATTTTGAAAGGTGTCATTCTATTGTTATAGTGGAGTGAATGTTTCGTAATCTCTAGATACGTTCTCCTCCAGATGCTAAGAGCATCATGAGGAGGTGGCATAGGCAGTTTGTAGAAACAGTAAGTCTTTGTAAAGGGAAGAGTACCGGGCGACCACGTGTTTCAGAGGAAAACGTTGACAGAATTTGTCAGAGTTTTGAACACAGTCCACGCAAGTCAACTTACCTCCAGCCAGCCAGGAGCTGCAAATGCCAGAAACAACTATTTGGCGTGTTCTTAAACAGAAGGTGCAAATGAAACCATACAAAGTTCAAATTTTACACAAACTGAAGACCGACGATAAAGCACAGCGTGCTACCTCCACTGAAACCGTGCGGGAAGCCATGGAGGATGACACATTTGCTTCACGCCTAATTTTCAGTGATGAAGCTACCTTTCATACCAGTGGCAAGTTAAACCTCTACAACACTCGCATTTGGGGCACATAAAAACCTGTTGCTGTGATTGAACATGAGCGCGTGACTCACCGAAAGTCAACGTGTTCTGCGTAATTTCCAGTGTGAAGGTCTGTGGACCCTTTTTCTTCATTGAAGATACAGTCACAGGTAACGTTTATCTAGATATGATTCAGCAATGGCTACTTCCACAACTGGATGACGATTCCGGGGACTACATCCTACAGCAAGACGGAGCATCCCCACATTGGAATATGCACGTTCGCCAATTTTTGAACGATATTCTGCCGAACCGTTGGATTGGTCGTTGTGGACAGGGTTTTCTGGAAGTGGCCTCCCAGGTCTCCGGATTTTACTCCTTGTGACTTCTTTTTGTGGGGGCATGTCAAAGACCATGTGTATGTGCCACCTTTGCCGAGGACGCTGCAAGAACTAAAGATGCGCATTCAGCTTGCACTGGCATCTTCATAACGTATGGTGTGAAATGGATTACTGTTTAAACGTCGTCCGTTTGACCCAGCGGAGTCACATAAAACATTTGTAAGGTATGGAAACAAAATTCTAAACTTCCTTCTTTATTGTGCAACAATGTGATCTCTGTATCTATGTTCATAAACCAGGTATTGTCATTTGCAATCTGGGCAATAATTTTGAATCACCCTGTAATTTTATCGCTCACTGAATGTTATTTTGGAAACAGCCGTTGAAGTCAGGGTGCTTGACGTGTGTGTGTGTGGACATAAGAACGAGCTGTATAATGTTGGAGTAAGCAGCGAAAAGTGTGATGTGTTGATAAAATATTGTAGCAAATTGTTGTAATTGGTAGATCAGATGTAAAAGTGTTAAATCTAAGTTCGTAGAGGTTCAGTATTCTGAATTGTGCTATAGAGATCGTTTCTGCATACGTTGTGAAGTTTTGACAATAAAGACCATTTTCTCGTAAGTGTTTTCACGACTTATCTCTTTTGGCCGTTAGGTCGCCTATTTAGCTCAGTGTGGAATTAAGAATCGTTTATGAACGAACTATCCGAGGTTTAATAGTACATAGTTCCAGTGATACGAGAACAACCGACTGATAGTACGAAGGTAATGTTTAAGGAGTGATAGTATTAATTACACGATACAGACTGTTTCCCTTCTCTGAAATTTTTGACCTTAAATTGGGGGAGAGAACTATTTTTTTTTATTTTTTTTATTAGAGGTTTAACGGCCACCGTGAGCAACTCAGTGGGCTATAAGCAGTCGCACGTCCCTAATTTAGGGTCACTGGTTCCAGGGAAGGGAGAGAGCCAGCGCCGTAAGTCAAGCCACATCCGGGGGCCCGAATCTGGGACCATCGCTGACGAATTGTCAGAAATCAGAGCTCAACCGAGGCTCCGACGACTTTATTCCGCTTTTATTGGGATATTATTTTCCAGATGAATTAAATCAGTGTTGAGTGTAAAACGACAAACCCGGACCCAAATATATTTATTTATCTGAAAAGGCTGTTAAAATACTCCTCCATTTTTCAACTACATATCCATGTTACGACGCATTTTCTTCACACACTTCAACCAAAAATAACATATCGCAACAAACTGAATGCATAAGCAGATATGGAAATCCAGCTGCATATTCATTATGCCGGACATTGAAGAGATTTGCAAAAATGTAAAACAATGCCACTCTTAGCACTATTTATTTATATTGTTGTTGTTTGTTTAGGAAAATACTTATTTTTCATAAGAAATATGTCATTAATCTTCATATGTGATAGGCTTTTTATTTCAAAATAAATTAATAAATACGTGCTAAAAATTTATCAGTTTTAATTTCAACTTAATACGGTAGCTATCAGTGCGGCAATTAAATAATGAAATTAATTTAAAAAAAAATCCAATAAACCCCACAGGTAGGGAAGGCATGGTTTTTGACAAGTCATTTGTCAGCTATGCGGTGGCAACAGTGTTTGTGTGAGCATTGCGCAGATGATTATTAACCCTGTGCATGATGTCATTCGGTAGAAGAACATGGCCACTGCTTTGTCATGGAGCAGAGAGCAAATATCCGGTTGTTTGAAAATCGGTAAAACTGCTTCTAAGAGAATTGAATTGTTGCGCGATGTGTATGGTGTTAATTGCGTATTGTTTGATAATTGTTATATAATATAATTGTTTTGCTGTAGGCAATCTGATATATACATCTCTTGATAATTGTTATATAATATAATTGTTAAATAACAATATAATTGTTGTATTGTTTGATAATTCATATATATAATATAATTGTTAAATAACAAGATAATTGTTGTATTGTTTGATAATTCTTATATAATATAATTGTTAAATAACAAGATAATTGTTGTATTGTTTGATAATTGTTATATAATATAATTGTTTGAAAATCGGTAAAACTGCTTCTAAGACAGTTGAATTGTTGCGCGATTTGTATGGTGTTAATTGCGTATCTCGTGCACAAATATTCCGACGGTATACACATTTCAAGGATGGACGCGAGGATTTGGAGAATGACGAAAGGCTCGGACGCCCGATTTCAGTGCGCACGTCTGAACTTATTGAAAAAGTTCGCGAAATAATAAAAAATAATCGCTGTGTGACCTTGAGGATGCTGGAATGTTACCTCGGTGTTGGTAAGGACACGATTCGTTTTAGTGCAAGATTTGGAGGAAGGCAGGGTTGTGCTCGGTTTGTTCCGCATGCCCTTCTCAGACGACCAGAAACATGCACGAATGGACTACGCAAAAGACATCCTGGAAATAGCAGAACAATGCAGAATTTTCTCCAAATCTTTGTGGCAGGTGACGTCACATGGTATTTGTGTTATGATCTTAAACGAAGCGTCAAAGTACTCAGTGGACGTCGCCACAGTCTCCCGAAGGAAAGAAGATTAGGTTACAGAAGTCCAAAATCAAGACAATGCTTGTGTGCTGTTGCGACAACAAGGGTGTTCTGCATCACGAATTGATCGCTGAATGCACAACTGACAGTCCTTACACATCCATTTTGGAGGGATTGTGGCAGAGGATTCTTCGTGTCAGGCCCGAGTGCAAAAACAGGCAATAGTTCTGACTTCACGATAATGCACCCGCACACAAAGCAGTCGGTTTATGGCAATTTCTGACACGAAAACAAATGTGTGTACTGAACAATCTGCCCTATTCTCCAGATTTGTTATCGAGTGACTACTTTCTATTTCCTAAATTAAAGCTGATTTTAAAAGGAAAAGGTTTTCAAGACATTGAAAATATACAAAGAAGTACAACATCAGCTCTTAACTCATACCAAAATGTAACCTCTGCAAGTCCTTCCTTGCGTTGGATGATCGTGCCACTTCTTGTATTAACACAGGAGGAATGTACTTCGAATAAATATGAGGACATACAAAGAACTGTGACATCAGCTCTTCACTCCATACCAAAAGATGACCTCTGCAAGCCCTTCCTTTCGTTGGCTGGTCGTGCCACTTCTTGTATTAACACAGGAGGAATGTACTTCGAATAAATATGAAGACAAACAAAGAACTGTGGCATCAGCTCTTCATTCCTTGCCAAAAGATGACCTCTGCAAGTCCTTTCTTTCGTTGGCTGTTCGTGCCATTTCTTGTACTAATGAAGGAGGAATGTACTTGGAATAAATATGAAGACATACAAAGAACTGTGACATCCGCTCTTCACTCCATACCAAAAGATGACCTCTGCAAGTCCTTCCCTTCGTTGGCTGTTCGTGCCACTTCTTGTACTAATGAAGGAGGAATATACTTCGAATAAATATGAAGACATACAAAGAACTGTGGCAGCAGCTCTTCACTCCATACCAAAAGATTACTTCTGCAAGTCCTTCCTTTCGTTGGCTGATTGTGCTACTTCTTGTATTAATGAAGGAAGAATGAATTTCGAACAAATATGAAGAAATACAAAGAACTGTGACATCAGCTCTTCACTCCATACCAAAAGATGACCTCTGCAAGTCCTTCCTTTCGTTGGCTGATCGTGCCACTTCTTGTATTAACACAGGAGAAATGTTCTTCGAATAAATATGAAGAGATACAAAGAACTGTGGCATCAGCTCTTCACTCCATACCAAAAGATGACCTCTGCGAGTCCTTCCTTTCGTTGGCTGATCGTGCCACTTCTGGTATTAACATAGGATGAATGTACTTCGAATAAATATGAAGACATACAAAGAACTGTGGCATCAGCTCTTCACTCCATACCAAAAGATGACCTCTGCGAGTCCTTCCTTTCGTTGGCTGATCGTGCCACTTCTGGTATTAACACAAGAGGAATGTACTTCGAATAAATATGAAGACATACAAATAACTGTGACATCAGCTCTTCACTCCCTACCAAAAGATGACTTCTGCGAGTCATTCCTTTCGATGGATGAGCGTGCCACTTCTTGTATTAACACAGGAGGAATGTACTTCGAATAAATATGAAGACATACAAAGAACTGTGGCATCAGCTCTTCATTCCTTGCCAAAAGATGACCTCTGCAAGTCCTTTCTTTCGTTGGCTGATCGTGCCACTCGTTGTACTGACTCAGCACGATTGTATTTCGAATAAAATATACAGTGGCAGGCTGCTGTAACTAGAGTATATGGGGACAAGCTATAACCGCGTTATAGACATACCCGCGGTATATCCGAATCTGAGTATGCATTTGTCTGTGCATGCATTTTGTTTGGGGTACACGATCGGACCCACGACATATCCGCGGTATAACCGTCCTCGTTATATCCGGGTTCCACTCTATTCACGAAAGTTTTCCTGCCTTTCAAATTTCTTGAAAACATTGTCATTATTTAATTGCCTCACTGTGTATATTTTACACTGCTTAGTGACGTCACTGCAACGCGCTGTAAGATACGTCCACTCAAAAAGATAGGGGTGATCACAATGATCTATTACAGCGTTTTTTAAAGTGTGGGATCTGTGGGAGTCCCAGAGACCCGTTCTAGTGTTCCGTGAAGTCAAAACTATTTTCATCATACCACAAAGACCGTTCCATAAAAACAGAGTAAAATCACACAAAATGAAGAAATATAGGTACAGCAAAATATATGTTATTCTTTCTCAAAGTATTATTCCCTCGGATGATATGCAAAGGTCCCATCGTACAGTCCACTTTTCAAATCACGTGGATAACGTCAGCATCTGTGTTGAATGTTGCGCCACGGAACTTCTCTTTCATTGTTGGAAACAACCAAAAATCGCATGGGGCGAGATCAGGACTGTAGGCAGGCTGTGGCATGATTTCAATACTGCATTTCGTAAAAACTGTTGAACACAAGCAGTCCACATGTGGGAGGGCGTTATTATCATGGTGTATGGTCTACTTGCCCATCTATTCCGGTCGCTTAATCTATATGTGTCGTCGCAGACGCTTCAAGACTGAAATGTAATACTCGGCATTGACAGTAATTTGTGGAGGAACAGCATGCTACACCTTTAGATCAAAGAACATCATCATCATCATCACCTTCTCAGCCGATTTCGTTTGGCGGACGTTTTTCGGAGGAGGCGAGCTTGTGTGCTTCTAGAAACTCGTTGCGCGTTTCGTGAGGGTGTCGAAATAGTGGACCCATGTTTCATCGGCAGTTATTACTGTGTTTAGAAAGTTTGTATCCTTCGTAATCATTTGTTTCCGCTCATGACACACCTGAACTCTGGCTAACAATTGTTCGCTCTTCAGGTGATGAGGTACCCATCTGGAACACACACACGATGCAGCGGTAATTTGTCGCGTTGGATGCGAAATGCCGACGTTTTTGAAATATTAGTTGAGTCCGCTATGTCTTCATACGCCATTCGTCGATTTTCTTGCAAGATTGCATAAACAGTGTTAACAATACGCTCCGTTAACAACACTTTCAGATCGACCAGTACTAGGAGCGAGTTTTGCCGACAAACACTAAATCATGGTTCCATCTAAAAATCGTCGACTCACCCAAATATTTACCTTTGTAAGCTTTTTTCATTAAATCAACTGTTTATGGAGCAGTTTTACCCAAACGATAGGAAAAGGTTATGGAGGTGAGTGAATCAGAGTTCACTTCTTAACTCACTCACCTCCATAGCTGTATGGCGAAATGCAGACGTACCTTAAACAACTGAGCAAAAACAAAACCAGAATCGCCTGCCACTGATCATAACTGTTGCCACAGATACTTGCTTAATTCAGTTAGTCGTCTGCGTGGTTATTTTCCTCCTTTGCACTATTTCCAACTCAAAAAAAGAAAATTACTCACAGTTTTTATGGAACGATCTTTGTACTGAGACTTTCTTTGCTTTTTACAATCTCATTTCGTCACGAGCGCGCCGTGTAGTTTTCCAGAGTCTACCCGACGTGTAACGGAGTCATCGTTCTGACGATTCTAATGTAATATGTACTCTTGGGTGTTATATAATTTTTTGTGATAGACCAATGGGTTTTTTTAATGTAACAGAACAGAGTACGAAAATTTCATTGATATAGTTTCAGCTTTCACATTGCAATTAACCTTTGAAAAAACTACCACTTATCGCGTATTGGCGTAGTGTCAAAAAGAACACCGACAATTACGAGGGCTGCAATTTTACTAGTGGCAACTGCATAATTACTACAAATACAAAAACCGCGTACCTATTTCAAAATTTTTTACAGTCTTTCAATGTAGTCACCAGCATTGTGTAATACCTGCTGCCAGCGATGTGGAAGTCATAGGATGCCGTTGGCAGTGCCTGTTCTGTTGATTGTTCGCATAGAGCGGTCTACTGCTTGAAGAATGTCAGGAATAGTTCTGAATTGAATGCCGCGAAGTGGTTCCTTCATTTTAGGGATCAAGTCGAAAGTCACAGGGGCTTAAATCAGGAGGTACGGTGGGTGGTAGAGCACTTCCCAACCCCATCTAGTGAAGAACTGATCCACAGCATATGCAACATGCGCTCGGGCATTGTCATGCAAAATGATAAGAGGGTTCTGCATAAAGTGTATCAGCTTCTTCCTCAAAGCTAGTCACAGATTTTGTTCCAAAAGTGTAGAGTAATACGGCGCAGTGACGGTCTGGCGTTGGGGTACGGCATGCCTCAGGATAACACCATCGCAGTCGTACATGAGCATAACCATAGCCTTCATATTGCTGAGGTCCCAGCGAAATTGGGATTTGCGCGATGACCCATAATAACGCCCTTCGTTACATTGGCGTTTCATTTCTGGCTCATATGATCTAGCTCATGTCTCATCCAGCGTCGTGATGCGGCGAAAGATAGTTTCTCCTTCGCGCTCGTAGCGTTCCAAGTGGATAGAGTAGCCTTGTATCGTTGACATTTCTGGATTTCAGTCAGAGCCTGGGAACCAATCATGATGCGATTTTCCTCATTCCTAGGCGTTCCTTCACAAAGTGTTGCACAGTTGTACGTGACACTCTTGTCTGATAGGCTAACTGACGAATCATAAAGCGCCGATCTGTCTCCAGTAACGCAGAAACAGCGCTCACTTGTTCTTCACTTGCACTGGGACGTCCTGGCCGAGGCTCATCTTTCACATTTTGGCGTCCATCATCGAAGGTTTTCACCCATTTTTCAACCAGTCTGTATGATAATGCAGATTCTCCAAGAGCTTCTAAAAGTCCTTGATGACACTATTCTGTATGATAATGCAGATTCTCCAAGGGCCTCTAAAAGTCCTTGATGACACTATTCTGTATGATAATGCAGATTCTCCAAGAGCCTCTAAAAGTCCTTGATGACACTGTCGCGCAGTACGACCTCTGGCACTTTGCATTTTTACCCAACACCGCAGCTCCAATTTCGAAAACATCGCGACTAGACCGACGGGTAGCTACAGCTCATGTTCTCGTTCCTGCGCAGGCGCATGCAATTGAGAGGGCGAGTCCATTTCACAATGAGGTGTGCTTGGTATCCACCCAACGTGTGGCGTAAGCAACATAAACTTGCGTTTCGCTTCGATTCTACAGATGTTTTCACACTGTTAAAATTCCAACCCTCGTATATTAAAGGCTGCTAAAATACTCCTCTTTTTTCCGAGTACATATCTATATTCAGGACGCATTTTCTTCATACACTCCATCCAAAAATTAAACTTCGCTACAAACTGAATGCAGAAGCAGGAACGAGAATCCAGCTGTCGACTATTATGCCGGACATTCAAGAGATTTGCAAAAATGTAATACAATGCCACTCTTAGCACTATTTATGTACTTTCGTTGTTAATATATATTTTATCAGCTACAAAAAATAGCTGTTGCGTTAAATGCCACCAGATGACGACATCTCAGTTGCTGAGACCATCAATACGTATTCGTGTAGTCAGATGCTGACTGATAAACCACGCATGGCGCTGAGAATTATTGGCGCTGTAGAGTAAATTCGAACGCACTCGACTAGTTATCGAGAGTTCTGGGGTTCGATCCCATCAGTGCCGGAATACAATTTTTCAGTCGCTATGCGTTGTTTAAAAAATAACGTGGAAAGAGCGATGACATCGTCCATTTACATTATCTCCACGTATTTGATATATATTAACCATTTCTATCGCCCTTTGAATTTATCAGCTACAATTAAAATAGCTGTTGCGTTAAATGCCACCAGATGACGACATCTCAGTTGCTGAGACCATCAATACGTATTCGTGTAGTCAGATGCTGACTGATAAACCACGCATGGCGCTGAGAATTGTTGGCGCTGTAGCGTAAATTCGAACGCACTCGACTAGTTATCGAGAGTTCTGGGGTTCGATCCCAGCAGTGCCGGAATACAATTTTTCAGTCGCTATGCGTTGTTTAAAAAATAACGTGGAAAGAGCGATGACATCGTCCATTTCCATTTACTTTCGTTGTTGCTTGCTAGGAAAATCGTTATTTTTCATAAAAAAATATGTTACTGATGTTAACATGTAATAGGTTTTATTATTTCAAAACAAATTAATAAATACGTATTAAAATTCATTAGTTCTTATTGCTAATGCGTTAAATATCGATAGATGTAACTCGCGTAAAGGACAGCTGCTCGAGACCCTCTATACACATTTAAGAGTGCATGTAAAATTGGTCGTCAGACCAAAAAGTTTGAGAACCGCTCTAGACTTTGAAGTCTGTAAGAAGTTGATGCATAACAGAATGAGATGTCTAGAGCTCCCCATTAAGACAACCGGCGTATAATTTAAACTGTGGCGTTTGTAACTTAAAAAGTGTTATCAGCAGCGAACAAACAGGTCCTGGACACAAATTCTTAACATAAATTCTATTTTTGCTTGTGAGTAACACTCGGACATTATTACTTCGATATAAGGAGATGATATATGGCGTGTCTTCGAATTAAGTCTTCGTTAACAGCTTTCAAATGTTATTACTAATTTTGTTTTGAATTAAACCTCCTTCAACCGCTGGTTAATTGTGAGTACTAATTTAGCGTTGAAAGGCTTTACAAGCGAAACAATATAATTCACCGACATTAGCTCTTAAGTGCTCATGAATAAAGATGAGGTTAATTTATTTCAGTTAAAAGGTGTCTTTTGTTAATTTTGATTCTGTCAAATTACATTAATTAATGCAAATCCTAAAACACAAAGCTTCGTATATACGAGGGAAAAAAACGCAAGGTTCAAGAAATAATGCTAATGAAACTGAAGCTCGTTACGACACTTGACTTCTCATCTTTAAAACACAACTTAAGTTCCATTCTTTGGTTATTTAATTTTTTTTTTGCACTTCGATGCTTATGGTATAAGAATATCATAAGCTGATGGATTTATGGGATCATTATACGATCAAATTAACTCCAAACGAGAACTGATAGCGTTAAAAACAGGCGGAAAGCATCCATATGCGGGAATGAAACTCAGATAACCTGGCGTTTGTTTTTGTGACTATTTCTCTGCAAAAAAGTGTTTCAAGTCTTTCGAAAAAATGGTTGAAAAATATTGTTAAAGATGAGGGCATCTATGTATTGTTTGTGTTTAGTAAGTAGAGAAGTTTTAATGTTCCCCCCACGGTCGCTTTCAGGAGATAGGCTTACGGCAAGTCCACGCACAACATAAAAAATAAATGGTGTGCATTCACATAAAATTTCGGAAAATAATGTTCAGCAATGCTGTCGGTAAGTGTCTGTTTTTTAAATCGCCCGGTTTTTTTTTTAACTTCTGTATTTTCACAGATTTTTCTTAGTCAGTAATTCCGTTTATTTCAGAAAAGTCCGTTTCAAGTTTCTCCGTTCTTAGACAGAAATTTCGCAAAATCGAACACGCTGAATATTTCAGAAAATCCTTTTGCGCCGGTGGTGGGTATCGACTCCAGGTCCTTCGGGTTGAAGCCCCGCGTCTTAACCACTGAGCCAGAAAATCACAGGAATCAGACTCTAGTTCAAGGTAAAACTAATTGGACGACAAGTATTTTTTTTAATTAATGCGAGTGATTTTAATCATTTTATTTTCATTTACAGCTTTTTAATTTTTGAATATATAATTTTATTTTTTCTGAAGGAGGTCTTATTACAAATTACGTATTATTTTTTGGTGATGATATTTTGAAGCAACCGAATGATTTCTAGTTTAGATCTTCTTTCAACTAAATATAACTTTCAATTACATTTAAGAAAAATGAATTGTACTGTTTTATAATATTATTTCACAAAACTTATAAATATAAAATTTACTCTTGATAGCTACAACACACACACACACACACACACACACTCTCTCTCTCTCTCTCTCTCTCTCTCTCTCTCTCTCTCTCTCTCTCTCCCCTTCTCCCTCTCTTCCGCCTCTTTCTCCCCCTACCTCTCTTCCGCCTCTCTTTCCCCTCCCTCTTTTCCGCCTCTCTTTCCCCTCCCTCTCTTCGCCTCTTTCTTCTCTCTCCCTGTTCCTCCCCTCTCCTGCTCCTCTTTCTCCCTCTTCCGCTCCTCTCTTCCCTCCCTCTCTCTGTTCCGCCTCTCTCTCTCCTCCCTCCTATTTATTCCCTCTCCCTCTTTCGCCTCTCATTCTCCCCTCCCCGTCTTCCGCCTCTGTCACACACTCACACGGGGCACCGAATTAGAAACTTTTACTCAATACCGAGTTGGTCCTCTTTTAGCCCCAATTACAGAACGTATGCCGTTTGGCACAAATTCTACAAGGTGTTGAAGTGCGTCTACTTCTACAGAATACCATGCAGTACTTTATGTGGTTGAGATCTACCATGTGCCATACGTTCTCAGTGGGGTTCAGCGTTCCGGGCTTTTTTGTGGTGGCCAGAGAAGACGGTGGAAGGAAATCTCTGTCATGCACACTGAACCACTGCTGAACATAACTTGCTCGATGAAGAGCCGCATTGTCGTCTATGGAACAGCCGCCACCTTTTGGTTAAAAAGCCAACATAACAGGATGGAATTGATCCACAACAATGCTCAGACAGAAATGCTCCCTGACAGAACCTCCAAAACTTTGAGTTGTATTTACAAGGCGAGCTGGGTCTATTACTTCATCAGGCTCTTGTCAAATTCTCAATAAACCGTTGATACATACCGCGACTCGTCGGACCACATGGGGTTTACTTACAGTTTTCCAGGTCCAATCATGGTGTTCCTGAAAGCGGCCTTTCTGGTTTTTCGCAGAAATTATTCGTTTCCCTATACGCGTGCTACTGCCAATACCAACCATCTACAATTCCCGTGCGTAGTTCACCGAGATATGGGTCGGAAACAACCTTTATCAAATGTTTTTCTCCGTAAATGGCTTCTCAGACGACGGCAGTCTCGTTCCTGACAGATCATCATCAAGACATTACCCCTTCCTGACATTACTCCTCTTAGACATTACTCCTTAGACAAGCAATGTGGGGGCTGGTATTTTCCGAATCATTAAAAGACTTGGAATAATTCACCTTTTGAGAAACTAGTGAAATCTGCTGTTTCCAAAATCCTCGCTCCAGCCAGATGTACACCCACAATAATTCATTTACAGATATCGGAAAGATCTTTTGTTTTTCCCCTTGTGATCAACACTATTGATGAGCAGAAGTCGTAAGTAGTTTTCTAGATCTGGTTGCGATGCTCATGACAACGTATTTTGCATATACGCTGCGTAACATGCATCTGATATATATATATATGTATGCGGGAGTGACATGGAGGAGACTGGCACAAGACAGACCGTTGTGGAGGAAACTTGAGGAGACCTTCATCCAGCAGTGGATTGATAATGGGTGACAATGATGATGATATAAATATAAAATAGATGCATGTAACGCAGCATATATGCTGCGTTACATACATCTATTTTGCATATATGTTGTTTACATGCATCTGCTTAAAGTTTCCTAATTCGGCGGGCGGTGTGTGTATGGGCGCGCGCGCGCGCGCGCGCGCGTGTGTGTGTGTGTGTGTGTGTGTGTGTGTGTGTGTGTGTGTGTGTGTGTTTGTAATCTCTCTGTCTCACACACACACGCAGGGGTTGGACAAAATAATGTGAAAACCTAGGGAAAGAAGGATTAACGTACTTAAAGGGTGTGGGACTACCTTCGGCATTCGGAATCTCCTGAATCCTCCTTGAAACGGACGTACATAAACCCTGGATGGTGGTTAGTAGGATGTTACACCATTCTTCATGTAGAAACTGCTCCAAGTCCTTAAGAGATGCAGGAGGGGGATAACGGGATCTTACTATGTTTCCCAACACAGACCACAGTGGTTCGATGATGTCTACGTCTGGTGATTTGGGAAGCCAAGGAAGGTGTGAAAGTTCGTCCTCATGTTCCACAAACTATGATTGGACATTTCGAGCTCTGTGAATTGGGGCATTATCATCTTGATAGATGGCATTCCTTGCAGGAAACAATATCTGAGCCATTTGATGGACTTGGCCGGCCAAAATGGTTTCATACGCCCTGCCGGTCATCCGACCTTTCAAGGTAATCAGGAGACCTGAAAAAACCACGATAGAACAGTCCAGAGCATGACATGACAGAGCCACCACTATGTTGCACTCTTAGCAGCAGGCACTCTGGGTTGTACGCTTCTGACGATGTTTTCCACACGTAAACACGTCCTGCGGTTGGGAATAGTGTAAATGTGGATTTATCCGGCCACATTATACGCTTCCATGCATCAGTAGTCCACGTTGTATGCTTCTTGCAGCACTGCCGTCGCCGTTGTGCAATCACCAGGTCACCAGAGGTTTTGTAATAGCAGCTCTGCCTTGAATATCTTATTTACGCAGTTCCCTGCGCACTGTTTTCGTTGATAATGGGGTCTGGAGATGCAGACTGAGATCCTCACTAATGTTTCGTGCCGTGGTGTTCTTATTACGGGTAAGAATCCTCTTTAATGCTCTCCTGTATCTGTCAGGACCGATTTTCGGCAGCTCTTGTGTTTCTCAGACGAGGTTTTGCCGCAAACATGGCATGCTGTCATGACGCTAGACACAGTAGCTGTCGATACAACTACTACCATAGTAACTGTTGTCACGGAGGCATCAACTATCTGGCCACAAAATGCGTAAGGTAGCTCATTACGTCTTCACTCTGAAAGATATTTTGCAGCATGACACTTTAAATGCACTTAAATAGGACTTTGAGTGTATTACAACCAAAAAGTGGTAGATACCTTTGCGTATTGCGACATACGCAGCTGCGTCAAAAGTCACGTCTCTGAGCGTGGTGTTCACATTATTCTGTCCAACCCCTGTATATGTATATCCGATTTTTAAAAAAACGTATGCGAAAGGGAAAACTGAAGGAAATACGCCAACAGATAAAACATGATGAGACAATGAGATATGACGCAATGAACATTAAAATTCAAATGGATAATTAAAAAAAAATATGAAATATAAAATATTGAAATATGAAAATACGAACACGTAGTTCTAGTGCGTGCGATGCGCAAAAAGCTGCTAAACCAGCTACTTAGCAAATATACAAGACAAAATATGAAAATGCGGATGAACGTTACACAAGTAACATATCAAATCGACAAACCCAATAAATATGCGCAAAAGTAAACAAAACGATACAGAAGGGGAAAAAAACTAAAAAAAAATACATTTTTTAAATTTATTTTATTTATTTATTTTTGTTGTTACATGCTCTTAGAAGAAAAAAAGAGTGGGAAAAAATTGACAGTTCATAAATGATAAACATAGACTGTAACAACAGGGAAGACAAGGGAAAAGGCCAAAATGGCCTGACATAGACCTATACTACCCGTAGAAGAAACAAATGAAACAACAGATAGACACATCATATCAGACAATCAGAAGACGTTTTGCCAATCTTTTCCATTTTATTGCCAATCTTTAATTTTAAAATGGCCTGACATAGCCCTATACTGCCTGAAAATACCAAATCGACATGAATAATACCGTTGCACAAATAATCAAATATATGCCGCAATATATATATATACTGAAGAGCAAAACTGAAAACTAAGGAAAAACTTTAGAATTTAAAACAAAAGTTGCAAAATAACCTGAAGATCAAAACGCGCAACGCAGCAGTTTTGAAAATTCAGAATTCACATTCTATTAAGAAGAGACCTAAGCAAAAAAAACACATATATATTTTTGACTCATACCAAGTACAACATAGAAAAGGTTATGTATCTACCGGTGTGAGTAAAAGGAGAAAAGATAAAAAAATAATAAAATAAAATAAAACAACTGAATGTAGAAGGTGTCGAGATACTGAGCCTTGGCTTTATCAAGGACCAGCAAAAACTCTGCATTTTCTCACTTCCACAAAGACCTAGTTGGAAATGGGTTTCTGCAAGGCCATAGATGCAAGTAACATGCCCACCTAAAATTGTTTTAAAAAATATATATATGTCATGTCCTCCGCAGAGTTGTATGACCTAGCACTAGTTAACAATTTCGCTTGCATCCATAACCCTCCTGGCCCGACCCATGCTCTTCATCTGTTACTAATAAACAGAGAGAAGAAGATTAAAGAGAACTCAAGCTGTGAGAGTGACATAATAATTAGAAATAATTTTCAGCTATAACGAAATGCCAAGTTCGTCTTAGAGAGAATTTAAACCTGAAAAACAATGCAAAAGAAATCCAAATTTTTACATTGCAATTAAAAAAGGAAATATTAATTTTTTTAAAAATCAGATTTTTGAAAGAAAACTTGACTCTAAAACCTCCTACTCTACAACTTCTGACAACACGAAAACGAGAATAAGTTAAATACGATAATTAACTAAAGAAAACTTTGTGAAAGTTATATGACTTAAACAATTAGTTGCAATATGTACAAAGTATTTCAGCAGTGCTTTAAGTGCGTAATTAAGTAGTTATTAAGAACTTAACTACTTTGAAAATACAGCGCAAAGAAAAGGAACTATGCTTAGCCATCTGCTGTGCCTAAGTTCCCCAAAAGACGCGCAAAGTTACCAAGAAAAGAAAGAGTTAAAACCCGCAAAAATGTTAACAGACAAGCCAGTGCCTAAAAGCTGAAAAGCAAAAAATCAACAGAGAAAAAAAGTACATGAAGTACAAACATTGAACTTATAAAACCTAAAACCCAAATACAAGGAAGAGAGCTTACCTCTTGTGCAACTAAACTTTCTCCTCACAAGAGTAAAACATGGCTGACCTCTTCCCTATGCATCCTAACACTTCTGCCACTCCCTAGTCGCTGGGGGGCAGTGTGGGTGGGACTGATGGCCTCCTCATACAGAAAGAAACCAACTCGCGGAGATTTTAACCAGAGAAAAAAATATATATATAAACTTAAGACTGTGGATCTGTATGATCATAAAGAGCAGAATTAACTCTCCAGAATACATGAGAAATATTATAAAATACACGAGTGGTGTATTTAATAATCTTTGCATGTATTAAATCACCTTAGTGAGCTTCTATAGATTAATCAGAATCTTATTAATTTTAATGTTAGTTTTACTATTTTTAGTATAGCTATCCTAGTGATGAATAACTAGTTTTCTTTTTTATTTGTTTTTATTTTCTTTTATAAGCAGAATTTTAAGCTTTTTTTGTGATTTTGTCTATATTATTTAATTTTTTGTTTTAATAGGACCTTCATATCCATAGCACTAAGGTTCCTTTTAGTAGTTAATAGGCATCCTCTAGCCAACTTCCTTACGGCTTTGATTGGTCAGAATCATATTATTAACTGTGTGGAAAATTAAAGCAGATCTGCCAACCTTACTCTATTATTCAGAATAATTTTTCTTAAAGTTCTTTTGATGAAAGAAGAAGGAATTTCGTTCTCTAGAAAACTATCTAATAGTATATTAATGTGGTAATTGAAGTCCAAATTGTTGCTGCAAATTCTTGAAATTCTTAGGACCTGAGAAATTAGTACATTCTCAATTACTTTGGTTGATATGTTATTATTCCAGTGTAGATATTTAATTACTTTGAAAGGAAAATTAACTCTTTTATCAAAGAGGCTAATAGATGGGTTACCTCTGTTGAGCTTAATGCTTAAGTCTAGGAACTCAAGTTCCTGATTACTGTGGTTGGTTTTACATAAGTTAAGAGAGCTAGGATAGATATTATCAAAATCACTCTCTATAACTTCTGAATTATTGATACACAGCAGATCATCAATATATCTAAATGTGTAAAGGTAGTTATCTGAGCAGGTGGGGTGATTTTTAATGAATTTATATTCCTTAAAGAACAGGAATAGATTAGCGATATTCGTGGACGTTGATGTTCCCATGGGAATACCGTTCACTTGCTTATAGAGAGTATTATTATATAAGATATGGTTATTTTTTATGCAGCAATTGAGATAAGAGTTCCAAGTTCCTACATTAACAAATTGGTTAAGTTTAAATTCTGCATACAGCTCTTTAAAGGTAGTGATTATATCTGATAGAGGCAGATTAGTATATAGGTTCTCAAAATCATAACTATTAATATCTAAGGGACAAACTTTGAGTATAGTAGAAATTACTTCTGCATTATTATTAATTATCCAAAAATCTCTGTACATCAAATTAGTACAGTTTCTAATGTGTTTCAAAACCTTCTTTAAGACATCTTCAAAAGCAAGATCTATTTTCTCTTTATGACTCCTTACTCCACTAGCTATGAACCTGAACTTCACAGGATTCTTATGAAACTTAACCGTTGCAAAAAGAAATGGAAATTCAGACTCATATCTTCTAGTTTGTGGAATTTTAAGTTTCTTGAAGAATGCCTTAAACCGATTTTCTAACTGCTTGGTAGAATAACTTACGGGCTCGTATGTTACTCTATTATTGAGTTCCATAGTTAACAATTCAAAATAGAACTTCTTACAGATAATTGCAAAATTATTGCTAGCTTTATCCGTAGTGGTAAAAATAAATAGGTCTTGTAGATTGGAGAGTGACCTTTTAGCTTCTCCAGAGAAAAAGAGATTTCTATCGAAACAAAAGTCCAGACCTGCCAACTCACCGGTGAAGCTATTGATTATATTATATTTCCATTCAGCGAAGGCCTCAAAAGTTTTGAAAATCAAGTTGCGCTTAAAGCTGCATTAGAGAATTTAAAAATAAAAAAAAATAAAAACGAGCAGAAAGCTGTTGAAGAGGAAACAAAACTAAGACCATAATTACCCTACAATTCAGCCAATTTTGAATTTAAACGAAACGATAGATGCTGGCAAGGAAGATTACTGTTTTAAGTAACTAAATACTGGTGGTACCTGTTGAGTACAGGCATTCTGGTCTCAAGGGATCCCCTTCAGCATTCAGGTAGGTATCTACACAAACTTAAATTTGCTTCTTTCTTGGTCTATTTTCCCTTGGGCTGCCCTGTGAAGGGATATCTCCTCGTGACCAGTTTTCTAGTGGGTAGGTTGTACTCTTCCACATTAGAGGTCGCTGCGCTTGCTCTTTTGCTGAGGTTTTAGTAGTTAGCCTGTTCGTGCTCATTAGGTTGTTATTACTCATGTAGGTTAAACTTTTTTTTTGTTGGAATTTGTTTTGCTTTTAAATTGGCTTTCTATTTTCAGAGTTCTTTTCAATAGCTTAGTTTCTGTTTCCCTGGTTCGTTTCAGGTCATTCTTTGTTCTAAAGGAGACATGCTGGTTTTTTGCAGCTTGTTACTAGGAGTTCTGTACTCAGTTTCCTTGAATTTCTCAAGTCCATTCTCCTTATTGGTTTCCATATTAATGCATATAATGAAACTCAGTGGAAGCTCTTCTTGATGTTAAATAATTCGGTTTAAGCTGTTTGTTATTAGTTTTAATAATGGTTTGAAACAGTGGCGTAACCATGTTTCCAAGTCTGGAGGGGTCCGATCACACATTATATATATATTAGGATCCCAGACTTTGAAAATCGGGGATCCCTCCCCCTCAGTGGTTACGCCTGCTTTGAAAATACGTAGTGCGTGAATCTTGAAGTTGATTGCTGCCGTTTTCTGGCAAACATGTCCAGCCCATTGCCATTTCAGGGAAATTACTCTGATCATGATGCCTTCTACCACTCTTGTGATTTTCCTTATCTATATACACTATATTGACAAAAGTCACCGGACAACCCTTCAAAAGCGAATGAACGGATCAGCTGCGTTGTTACGATGCGCGGTATAGCTGCAAATAGTATAAAAACAAGCCTGCAGCTGACTGCGATCATATCGCACTGTGAGGTTGAGTGAAAATGTCGCTGCGGGAGAGAACTTACTTTGAGAAAGGAAAGATTGTTGGGTGTTATATTAGTGCGTTGTCCATAAGAGAAACCGAAAGGAATTTAAACATACCCAAGTCAACTGTTTTGGATGTACTCAATAAATGGAAGACACATGGTGTGCCTAAAGCAGCAAAACGTACCGGCAGACCAAAGGAAACCAGTGATAGAGGACGTCGAAGCCTCAGGAGAGTCCTTATAGCTAATCGACGGAGTACTGCACAAGACCTGAGTGCACAGGTGAGTAAAAATGCTCAAACCTCCGTATGTACAAGTACCATTCGCAGAGAACTTCATTCCATAAGTTACCGTGGTCGTGCGGCTGCTCATAGGCTTTTCATCTCCGCTCAGAATGCTAACTACTTGTCGTTTAGCATGGTGTAAAGAACATTTATCGTAGACCGTAGATCAATGGAAACGGGTCCTATGGACTGATAAATCCAGATACACGATCCATCAGTCTGACGGCTATGTGTGGGTATGGCGGCAGCCGGGGAACGCAATTTACCACAGTGTACTGTTCCTACGGTCAAGTTTGGAGCTCGCAGTGTACTCGTGTGGGGGTGTTTTTCGTGGTATGGTCCCTGCCCATTGGTTATCGTGGGCAAACCTGTTAACCAGCACGTCTACCTCGATATTCTGGACAATTGTGCCCTACTAACTCTGTGGCATGGGACCGAGACTTGTTGATACCAGCAAGATAATGCTCCGAGCCATAAAGCAAGGACTGTTACGGCGTGGTTTGACGATAATTCCATATCGTGTGTGAACTGGATAGCACAGAGGACCCATGAGATGAATTAGAGGGCCGCATAAGAAGTTTGGAACCAAGGCTTACTACTAAGCAACAGTTAGAGGCAGCATTATGTACTGAAAGGAAGCGCATATCTATCGCTGTGTTCCAAACCCTTGTCGAAAGCATGTCTCAAAGGGTCAGTGCATGCATTAAGTCCAAAGGCGGACCGACACTGTACTAATGTATGTCAATAAATGCTATGTTGTGTTTCTCTTCTAGGTGTCCGGTGACTTTTGTCAATATAGTGTATATATATGAAATCAGAGATACACAAGCATAGCATTATCGAAAAGTAACATGCATGACGGTCCGATCTCTTTTGGAAACGGTAGACCGCTGGAAAATTCTAGTTTTTATTTTTATTTTATTTTATTTTATGTTGCTTGAGGGCAAGTCTGATGAAAACGGCTTCTACAACTACTCTGAACTTAACAACTTGGACAGTTCGTAATGAATGACTGTGAATATTGTGTCAGTTTCATTTAGACAATAACTATTTTTTTCCCATTAATACATTTTTTTATCATTGTGTTAAAGTTGTTTTTTCAAGCGTTTGCTTCTGTTTTTCACAAAAAATATCGTCAAAAGATTTTGTTTATCACAAATTGTGCAAATAAGCTAAGTTAATACTCGGTGTCGTGTTATTGAAGCTATGCTTGAAAGTCAAAATAAATGAGAAAAAAAGCCAGGCATATTAGTTCTAGGAAAATAGTTGTCCTATACCAGCACATCAAGGATTCGGCACTTATTTTTAACAATGTTATTTAAACTCAGAAGCGCTGCTGCAAGGAGATAAATATTCAATGCCGAAGAACAAGTGTCTTTTGAAAACTCATGCTCATCTATATATTAAAAGCGCTTACAACTGCCAATTGTTGAACATTTTAATCCATGCACTTCAAGATTTCTTTTTAGTTGCATAAACTATCCCCGATATGTTTCTTAGAATTATGCTTTCGCTTGAAATAAGATGCTTCAAGACATGACAGCAAGGTTAACGGAAAATTCGAAACGAATTTCTATGTACGGGAGCTGCAATAAAATGAAAATACGCCATCATATTCCGTGCTCGAGTAAAAAAGTATTTCAATTCTGTTTTCAATTAAGGATTAGTTTTTTTATTGGGCGTTTAACGACCACTGTGAGCAACTTAGTGGACAAAGAGTGTTACTGGTCAGGTTGAATGACATGTACCTTTTAAAAGCTCTCATATATGCAGTCTACATATTACAACACGAGGCTGCACTAATCTACTTACACTTTACGCTGCTCGCTCCACACGTTATATATACATCGTTATTCACTTGTCAAAATATACACATGTCATTCAACCTGACCTCAAGACTGTTGCCACATAACATTCAGTGAATGAGAAAAACCATGAAAATTAAAACGCTTAATTGGGAGTGAACTCAAAATTTACATAACGAAAGAAACTAGAAATGAAAGTTAAATTAAAACATACGTCATAAAATTCCTGAAACAATGATCCAAATTTCATTTCTGCTTTCATTTCTTTTATTGGAGGTTTAACGACTACCGTGAGCTACTCAGTGGACTATAAGAAATCGCCCGTCCCTAATTTAGGGTCACTTGTTCTAGGGAACGGAGAGAGCCAGTGCCGTAAGACAAACGCAAAATCAACGCCTCACCGGGATTCGAACCCGGACCCATCTCGGACCAATGATCAGAAGCCATCGCTGAGATCACAGCTCCACAGGGGCGTCAGGGTTTCATTTTTTTGCGAGAATCGACCATTTAACCATATTGCTGTAGTTGAAAACATAATAAAAAAAGGTGAGGTTTGATGTGTTTTCTAACAATACAGTCACAACGTACGGCATAGAATCAGTGATGCAGTTCTGAAAAAAAGGTGTGGCCTGGAGCTCCGAAGACGGGACCAGGCGTTATCGACTGGTCCCGTCAAAGGTTTGTTGGGAGGCAACAAACCTTTGAAATCTAATATATTCCGTATTTATCGGTGTATAACACGCACCCTTAATTTTAAGAAGGAAGTTTGAGTAAAAAAAAAAAAAGCTTAAATTTAAAATAAATGGCTTGGGAGCTCTACACTTTTTTAGATAACTCAACACACGTTTATTAATATTTGTACCACTTCTAAGGCAAACTAGGACAAGCTGCCAACACTAACCGATAACTCGGGTACAGTTGGCAAATTTTGAGCGAAGCTATTGCAAAATTTTGTAGGCTCATTAAGGCGTCTACTATAACAAATTCTAAAAAAACAAACGCTTAAAATTTATGACTTCCAGAACAAAAGTACGAAACATTCTAAAAAAGAAATGCCTAAAATTTATCATGAACTACTTTCCTTCCCGCCTTCACATTGGTTGTGATCAGGTTGCATGTAAACAAAGCGGAAAGACACACTCAGATCGGGAACCACGTTTTTGATTTTGTATCGCGAAAGACAAACACACGCATACACAAGCTTTCTTTTATTATTATAGATTACGCAAGTGTTGAGCTAATAGACGGAATCTTTCCATTTCTTCGTTTTCAATTCAAACGATTTTTTTTAAATTAATGTTAGTGAGCCGACTTTCGTCAAACGGTTCAAGTAAAATGCCATCTAGTTTTAATTGAAATTCCTCAATGACACGGAATTTCTGGGATCGGAAGGCGTCGAAACAGACCATGGACGGTGATTTTGCAATAGCTTCGCTCAAAATTCATGCCAAAATCACGGTGATCGGATGTGTCATGTCGTAGCTATGCCCGAACAACTAATTGCTCCGAGTCTCGTAGAGAGTGGATTTTTTTCAATTATTATTAAAATTGGCCAGTTTTTTAACGGTCATTATTTTTATACGACACGACCAATCACCATGATACCAACCCCATGTCATTCACCATGTCCTTTCCCTTTCTCTGTGGCAAGTGTTACAGCGATCGGCTGAAGATCTTTGGAGGAGATAGGTAACAAACGGCCCCTTCTCAAAATACGGAAAACCCATAAAAATGCAAGTTTTTGGACGATTATTCCTCAATGACACGGAATTTCGGGAATCGGAAGATGTCAAAACTTGACCATAGACGATGTCCAATCACATGCAAAATATCACTGTGTTCGGATGTGCCATCTCGTACCTATGCCCGAACAATTAATTGTCTCGAGTCTCGTAAAGAGAGCTCCGCTAGGAGACTCGCTTCACTCAATATTACTAAAGAAAAAGCACCTGTTTGAACAAAAAATCTTGGATATTATGCATGGATTTCAAATTTACTTTCTGCTCCGTCATCAGAATACAAAAATGATATGAGTGGTCGGTATGCGAACACTTCGTGAACCAGTGACGGGAAGTCGAAAGTTTTGCCACGTATTAGACCTGTTACAAAAATTTTAATCAGAATCACTGCTATCGTGGAAAGTGATGAGACAGACTTGTCAGCACGTTCCTGGATCATAGTCTGAAGCTCTGAAGGGGCATTTGCAAAAATGACTACGTCATGAGCAAAGCGAAGGTGAGTTAAATAATCTCCATTAACCTTTATTTTCCCAGTTCAGTGACTGAAATACATTTTGCAATAAGGCATTGAAGAGTTTGGGAGATATGGTATCACCTTGTCTCACCCCCTTTCCAATTTTCAGATGTCAAGCGAGGATTACATTGATGAAGAAATTAATCGGCGTATAAAACTTGACTGGAGGTCCTTTGGAAGAAACAGCACAATTTTCAAGAGCAATATGCTATTATGTCTTAAAAGTGTTTAATCAATGCATTCTTCCAGTTCTTACCTATGGTGCAGAGACATGGACTTCAACTAAAAAAGACATACAAAGGCTGCAGACAACTGAAAGAAGCATGTAGAGGTGCTTACTTTGTGTAACCAGGAAAGATAAGAAGAGGAACTCATAAATAAGGAAAATGACAAGAATGGAAGAGATCATGGTCAGAGCAAAATCCCTGGAATGGCAATGGGAAGAACATGTTGGCAGAAGAAAGGACCACAGATGAAGAATCGTAGCCACCCCGATGGCGCAGTGGTCTAAGTGATGGCCTCTGATCATTCGTCCGAATGGGGTCCGGGTTCGAATCGCGGTAAGACATGGATGTTGTGTTTGTCTTACGGCACTGGCTTTCTCCCTTCCCTGGAACCATTGACTCTTAATTTGGGACGGGCGACTGCTTATTGCCCATTAAGTTGCTCACGGCGGTCGTTAAACCACCAATAAAAAAAAAAACAAAAAAAACAAAAAAACAATCGGAATTTTAGACTGGATTCCAAGGGGCAGAAAAAGACCCAGAAGCTTTTCGAATATCATCCATCTCCCACGGCAGATGGATGGATGATATTCGAAAGCATGAAAATTTTGCAATTTTGTAATTAATTGATGCATCATCAAGCTTGGGTGGGAGATATTTATTGAAGTGTAACTCAAAATGATGAAAAAAATATGTCCTGAACAGAAGAGAGTGACTCAAGAGAGACAGTAGCGGAAGAAACTTGGGGAGGCCTTCATCCATCAGTGGATTGATAATGGCTGACAATGATGATATGCTGTGTGTGTATATAATATGTGTGTGTGTGTGTGTGTGTGTGTGTGTGTGTGTGTGTGTGTGTGTGTGTGTAAGAGCTGTTTAGCTTGGCAAACAACAACACTCCTGCACATAATGCTATATTTTAGGCAGAGATTTTGAAATAGAGATTTTCTATTTCGAACTTAAGTAAAATCACACTTGTTTATGTACTCGCCGCATACTAGAAAAAAATCCGTAATGTAATAAACAGTTGCTTTTCTGCCATGTAGTGGATTTCTGTCCTGATCGGAAACAACGTAGGAAGCCTGCGTTAAGATCTTGGAATCGTAAAAAGTTGGTACTCGGGGCAAGCGATCAGCTAGTTGAGGTAGATGCATCAAAGCTATTCCACCAAATTCGCGGGCTGCAAGCAAGCAGAACTAGAGCTACCAACACCGCGTGATCAACGTCAATGGCGATGAGTCAGAATACCAGCGTGAGTCAAAACTTTGTAGCGTCTGCAGCTAAAAATTTTAAGGATACAAAAAAGCCATACATCCCCTGTAAAAACACAAGTTTGTCCGCGACTGACATCGAAGCTTTGCGCCCTTACTCCTGAGTTAGTCGTTCTCTCAACTGAGCTACGCGGACACAATGTCTCACTGCAAATTTGTCTTCTTGACACATGTTTTCACCTCTGTAGTACGTCACACCCCATTTGACTCTGCAAAGTACCAAGCCGTTGTTTGCTGTCGGCTTTCGCCAATGTTCGCGCATTACTCCTGTATTAGACATCCTTGACTTATAATCATCGCTCTGTTCAAAACGTTTTGTCTAATATTTGATTTAGAATGTAACGTACTGCAGAGGTGAAGCACGTGTCAAGACGACAAATCTGTAGCGATATATTTCGTCGGTGTAGTTTAGTTGGTTAGAACAACTGGATCCGGAGCAAGGAGACGTGCGTTAGATTTCATCACCGATAGATTTTTGGATTTTACAACAATTAGTGCCGCGTAAATTATTTACTGATCTTTCCCGTTTTAAAATTTCTTGAATTCAGAGGAAAAAAGAGAATTGTGAGCGCTATTTAGTAAATTTTTAGTTGCATTACCCATATCATGGCTGACAAAAAAAAGCAAACAAAAAACGCTGTCTCGATTCTCTCAACGTATAAGGTTTGGTCAAATAAAAGCGTGACGAGGACGTGCAGAAGTTGCCCGACGAGGATGTGGAAAAGCCAACCACTGGCAAATGCAGACGCGACCGTAGTGGACGTGATGGGAGAGAACCAGGGTTGTGACGTCACGCAGCGAGGAACGATCGTGTGCAATAGTGCGGTGTACAACATTCGTTGGCCTCCAGTGGGGTCAGCAGGTGTGTTTGAAGCGTGGGTTACGTGAAAATTGCGTTTCAACTGCGAACTGTATCGGCAAGCGAACAACGTAGGGTTATACGCTTTTTATCGGCCGAAGGCAACAAGGCGATCGACATTTACAGGAGGGTGTTCGCCGCTTATGGGGAAAACTACGTGTCACGAAAAACTGTCCATAAGTGGAACGCACGTTTTCGAGAAGGTCGTGACAGCCTGTTGGATGATGCGCGACTCGGCCAGGCCAACGTTGTGGTCACACCCGAACTCGTAGAACGAGTGCATGAATGCGTAAAGGCCGATCGTAGGGTGAACATACGTTCTCTGGAATAGACATTCAGTGCGACTAAGGGCACCATGTGGACAGTTGTGCATGAGAAGTTGGGATACAGGAAAGTGTGCGGACAATGGGTGCCAAAGTTGTTGTCAGATGCACAAAAAAGTCTTCGAATGGGCCTTTCACTGGAGCATTTGGGGCGGTATCAGAGTGACCCTACCTTCCTTTCCAGATTAGTGACAGGTGATGAAACTTCATGCTGTCTCTTCGAACCGGAAATAGAACGTAGCAGTATGCAGTGGAAGCATCGCCACCACGCAAAAAGTTCAAAGCTACGCCACGGACTGGGAGGGTTTTGTTAACGGTGTTGGGGTGTGCTACTCATCGACTTCCTCCATCAACAGCGCAGCGTACTGTCAGACACTGCAACGACTGCGTACCGCTATCAAGAACAAAAGGCGCGGGGTGTTGATCTCCGGTACCGTGTTGTTACACGATAATGCTCGGCCACACGTCTCCCGTGAAACCACCACTCTTTTGACGAAATTTTGGCGGGAGGTACTACAGAATCCTCCCTATAGAACGGACATGTCACCCTGCGATTACCATTTGTTTGGCACTCTGAACAAACATCTCAAGGGTCGACGTTGCCCATCGGAGGCTGAACTGCGTGCCTGTGTGACGGATTGGCTCCTCTCCCAGCCTAGATACTTCTTCGAGAAGGGTATTCTCCGGCTACCGCAACTGTGGGACTGCTGCCTACAAGCCGACGGTGACTACCTTTAATTGGTACGGATATGTACCTTTCCATGACTCTCGTCACCTTTTCATTTGTCGAACCCTTATATAAAAAATCAATTAACCGTGTATTTTTTATAACTTAAAACTCAAACCGTGATGTAAAAAATCCACGAACTCTATATTTTAAAACGTATTTGCTGTAAAACTATAAAAGTTATCAGAGTATTGATGCTTGGGACTGTTGTGTGTGACCTTGGGGAATGAGCTGCGCCACGTGATAGCACCACGTGACACTACGCTTACGCGGGCGCTGGCAAATAGCAACGTTCAGCCAGATATGAGTCTCACGCAAGAATAAAGAGTCACTTTGTTAGAAGTTTAATTTGCTGAAAAATCTTACCAACGTTGCATCTAGCTCTTTCAAAGGAAGTTTCCGGATGCTCCTATATCAGGGAAAACAACTGTATGACCTTGTGAACCGGTTTTGCGAGACAGGCAGTGTTCAGGATGAGCCTAAATACGGCTGGTCGTCCGTGGTGATGACCACGTTTCTGGAGAAAATTCACATTTCCCTGCAAAACTCTCCCTGGAAGTCACTTCGGTGGCTGTCTCAAAAGTTAGGGGCTCGTATTCAGCCTGCCAGAGGGCTACTAAATGTTTCGCGAGACAAGCAGTGTTCAGGATTAGCCTAAATACGGCTGGCCGTCCGTGGTGATGACCACGTTTCCGGAGAAAAATCACGTTTCCTTGCAGCGCTCTCCCCGGAAGTTACTTCGGCGGCTGTCTCAAGAGTTAGGGGCATCGTATTAAGCCTGCCAGACGGCTACTAAACGTCTAAAGCTACGACCGTGCGGAATTCGAGTAGTGCAAGAGCTACGTCCTTTGGACTCGGAAAACCGTTTTGCCTACTGCCAATGGTTTAAGCGTTTCACGCGCAACAATGTGACTAACCAGCTTAACAGCAATTTTTCCAGTGACGAGGCATGGTTTTATTTGAATGGATACGCCACTAGCCAAAACACTCGCATATGGACTGCGGAGAATCCACACGCATTGCACGAGGATGGACTTCACTGTCAGAAAGTTGGAGTGTGGTGCGCCATGCCTAGACGGCGAATTGTACGGCCATTTTTTTACTCGACACAACTGTAATTTCCGCTGTGTATGCAGACATCATCCATCAATTTGTAGCGATGCTGGAAGAACACGAACGTTACTGTTGGTTTCGACAAGATGGAGCAACGGGCCACACATCAAACTACACAATGGTGATGATGCTCCGTGAGTTCTTCCACGATCAATTAATCTCGAAAAAACTTTGGCCGCCTTGCTCACCAGACTTGAGTCCTTCATACTTTTATTTGTGGGGCTATCTGAAAGACACATTTTTTCACAACAACCCTAACACGATACCAGACCTGCGGAATAACATCATTACAGCCGTGAGCGATACTCCAGCCAACACGCTGAAAAGAGTGTCGGCCAACACGCTGAAAAGAGTGTCCGCAAACACGCTGAAAAGAGTGTCCCCCAACACGCTGAAAAGAGTGTCCGCAAACACGCTGAAAAGAGTGTCCGCAAACACGCTGAAAAGAGTGTCCGCAAACACGCTGAAAAGAGTGTCCGCCAACACGCTGAAAAGAGTGTCCGCCAACACGCTGAAAAGAGTGTCCGCAAACACGCTGAAAAGAGTGTCCGCCAACACGCTGAAAAGAGTGTCCGCCAACACGCTGAAAAGAGTGTCCGCAAACACGCTGAAAAGAGTGTCCGCAAACACGCTGAAAAGAGTGTCCGCCAACACGCTGAAAAGAGTGTCCGCCAACACGCTGAAAAGAGTGTCCGCAAACACGCTGAAAAGAGTGTCCGCAAACACGCTGAAAAGAGTGTCCGCCAACACGCTGAAAAGAGTGTCCGCCAACACGCTGAAAAGAGTGTCCGCCAAAACGCTGAAAAGAGTGTCCGCCAACTCGCTGAAAAGAGTGTCCGCCAACACGCTGAAAAGAGTGTCCGCCAACACGCTGAAAAGAGTGTCCGCCAACACGCTGAAAAGAGTGTCCGCCAACACGCTGAAAAGAGTGTCCGCCAGCACGCTGAAAAGAGTGTCCCCGCCAACACGCTGAAAAGAGTGTCCGCCAACACGCTGAAAAGAGTGTCCGCCAACACGCTGAAAAGAGTGTCAGCCAACTTGTGTCGTCGGGTGAATTTGTGTCTTCAACAAAATGGAGGAAAATTCCAGCATCTATTGTATAAAGTGAATTTCATTACCAGTAACTATGAGTGTCAATATAACAGTATGTAAAAATAGTTATACACCACTATATTAGTGGTAGAAATATTTGAATTCAGAGTTCGGGGACATTTGAATCACCCTGTACAATACCAAGAAGCACATAAATGAGTTACGTACAACCGAATCGCAAGAGCCATATAAACTACAGTAAAATATCTGAACTGGCGTAGAATTACGTACAAAAGGAAAAGCACGGAAAACTGCACTTCCGCTGTATTTTGCTAAAAGTATGATACTAACATCTTAGACCAAATCATACTTAAGAAAAAAAAAGAAGCTTTCCAACTTTTTCATTCACTGGAGTTATACTCTAGTGATCGTCCAGAAGGCACCACGGAATGTACCAAAAAAAAAAAAAAAAAAAAAAAAAAAAACCAACGCAGAGATCATTAGAATTTTTTTTTCTTTCTATGAGGGGGTGGGGGTGGGGAGAATCATTGGGCAATAATTTCCGCTAAGACTGCCAACTAATATATCGTAATTTAATCAAAAGCGTAATTGTTTTCTTTTAATTCCATATCCAAGATCAGTTCTTTTTCGTTTTGGATAGAAAATAAAAATTAATAATTCTTCGACAACGAAAGAAAACCGAAATCCTTTCTGAACAGAAATTTTGAAGGAATATGAAATGCTATCACACTGCTGTACTGTTTTCCTTTGTGGTATCTCTTTCCCCTTTTCTTTTTATACTTCTAATAACTTTTAATTTTAAAGTTTTTAGGTGTCTGGACAAGCTTCAGATAAAAAGAACCAGAAAAAATAGAGTGCAAGTCCTTTTTATTTTTCCAAAAGAGTTAATAATATTAAATTCGAAAGGCCTCCAACAGAATTTTTAATACGCTGCTCAATTTAAATTTCTTTTCATTTTTGCTGTATTCGTTAGCAAAGTAATCAGGCTTTTCTTTCCCGGCACCTTTTTGATTAAGAGAAAGTGTCCTCTCGTTAAGACACTTATTAAATTTTAAATAAAAATGTCAGTCTTTCCTACGCATTTATGATATCCTTCTGGTTTTTATACGCGTGCATTAGTAGACTGTATTTCTTGCATTTAAAAATCTTTTTAACGCGCTATCTGTAAATTTAATGAAGAGTATGTTTGAGAAATTATTTAAGAACAGATTGTAAAGCACTGATAACACGATAGAGAACTGCATTCATTTCTACCTTGATTAAATTTCGTGTCACTCATTGCATTTTTACATTATCTTGTGTGGGTACATATTCGCATAAACACGAACAACAGAATCTTCTATAAATGACTTCTGTACATTTGCTTTGTAAATAGATAGATAGAGATAGAGAGAGAGAGAGAGAGAGAGAGAGAGAGCTGCCAAAAGCGCTTGTAATGTAATGACACGAATATTTTCTTTCATACAGTATTAGGTGGTTTTTCTTCTGCTTATCAAAAATTTTATTTCAAGATAATTTTCTCAGAAATTGCTCTACGTTAACTACAACAGATTTTGTTCGTCTTTTCTCACGTAGATTAAACACCTTAATACTTGAAGTGGATTAAACACCTTAATACTTGAAGTGGCCAATTTACGTATTCCAAGTGGTGCCCAAAATTTCCAAATAACAGCTGGGCTTTATAAAAGCTACGGCAAACAATTCATTTTGCCCTCTATGTCAGCAGTACCAATCATTAACCTGTTCTGTCGCCCCAGCGCTTGCTTCTGACCATTCGTTCGAGAAGGGTCCGGGTTCCAATCCCGGTGAGGCATGGATTTTGCGTTTGTCTTACGGCACAGGCTCTCTCCCTTCGCTGGAACTAGTGACCCTAAATTAGGGAAGGCGACTGCTTATAGCCCATTGAGTTACTCACGGTGGTCGTTTTTTTTTTTTTTTTTTTTTGATTGGAGGTTTAACGACCACCGTGAGCAACTCAATGGGCTATAAGCAGTCGCCCGTCCCTAATTTAGGGTCACTGGTTCCAGGGAAGGGAGAGAGCCAGTGCCGTAAGACAAACACAACATCCATGCCTGACCGGGATTCGAACACGGACCCCTTACGGACGAATGATCGGAGGCCAGCGCCTTAGACCACTGCGCCACCGGGGCGGCACGGTGGTCGTTGAACCTTCAATTAAAAAAAAAAAAAAAACCTGTTTTTTCCTGGGTTTCTTTTTCCGTATGGGTTTTTTAATGACCCCAGTGAGCCGCCCCGGTGGCGCAGTGGTCTAAGGCGCTGGCCTCTGATCATTCATCCGTAAGGGGTCCAGGTTCGAATCCCGGTCAGGCATGGATGTTGTGTTTGTCTTACGGCACTGGCTCTCTCCCTTCCCTGGAACCAGTGACTCTAAATTAGGGACGGGCGACTGCTTATAGCCCATTGAGTTGCTCACGGTGGTCGTTAAACCTCCAATCAAAAAAAAAAAAAAAAAATGACCCCAGTGAGCAGCTCGATGGACTATAAGCAGTCACCCATCCCTGCTTTAGAGCTACTAGTCGCAGGGAAGGGAGAGAGCCAGGGCCGTGAGACACACACAACATCCATGCCTCACTGGATTCGAATCCGGACCCTTCTCGGATAAATGGTCAAGTGTTTAGACCACTGCGCCACACACAATTTATTGCATAAATGCGTACTTAAGTCAATACAGTTTGATGACGTCAGACAAAACAAAAACAAAAAAGGCAAACTGGCGCACAGTGACAAAAAGTTTATGTCGAGTATGTTCGAAGAGTTCGCCATTGCCCACGATACACATTTGTATTCGTGAAAGTAACTCTGCATGCACATTCCTCAGCATGGAAGGTGTCACACTATTGCAAGCATCTGTAACACGACGACATAGATCCAGCAGACTTGTAGGCGCTGTCGCATACATCTGATTTTTTACGTAACCCCAGAAATCCAAGCTCGCTATTCTCACACAACGTACTTAGACCTAAACTTTTGATCAGGGTACATCCTGCTACTGGTTTTTATATCGTAGGTACGGTACGACGTCACAATCTGCACTTGCATACGGCTACATTTGCGAAATGTGAATATGCAGAATCGAATCGTCGCGCATCGATTTCGGACATCGTAGGATATTCAGGAGACAATTTATCTTATCCGTGGGAAACAAATGTCGTTTTGTACTAATTAATTAATACTCTACAGCCCTGTAATTGGAAATTTTACTCTCTCTCTTTTTCGTTTTCGATTTGCAATGGCTAACTTCCACATTTTGCCACTAGGGGCGCTGCTATTGGTTGCATTCGATCGGGCGTAATCATTTTACTATACCGTTATCTCATTGCATAACTGTACCTCTATCCGTTCGCAAGTTATTCCAGGCTAAATGGACTTTCCTATGCACCCTGTATATCCGCAGTAATGTTAATTGTTAAAACTTTCCCACCTGATTTTGATGGCGCGACAGTCAAAACTTTTGAATTAAGCAACTTGTATATTTAATTTCAGTGTTTGCTGTTTTCTTGAAAACATATCAAACTTCAGAATATGTTTCACAGCAATACCAAGTTTCACAAGCTTGTAGCCTAATGAGTCGAAAGTTTCCAAAATGTACATATTGATTTCATCTTGCCCCTCAGAAGGAAAACAAACAGAAAGGAAGCGCTGTTTTACGATATGCTGTCGGCGTGTCTTAACGTCGGCCCCGTATCTTCGGTTGGTGGAAATCTCCGTTGCTTTAAGAAAGAAACAATATTTTTACATGAAGAATCATTTTTTACTCCGCGGGCAGCAGTATCGAGCAAAAAATTACACAGTACGCATTTTTCTTCAAAATTTTTTTTTTTTTTGCTCTTTTCAAAAACAAAACGGAAATAAAATCGGGTCGAAGTCGGGTCAGGAACACCTTTATCCGTCCTGTTTGACCCGCAAGAAAATGCTTACCCGTTGGTCCATGACCCGTTTCCATCTCTTGTGGTGATCAAAGGCTATAAGCCGTCTCTCGTCTCCACTGTAGGGCCGCTGGTTCCGGGGAAGGAAGAGAGCCAGTGCCCTATGACGAAAGACAAAATCAATGTCTCACTGGGATTCAAACACGGTCTTATACCGGACGAACTGTCGCTTAGCCCACTGTGGCAATGGGCAGAGTACCAGGCAATTTTTGTCAGTTTAAATTTTTTAAATTTAAAATTAAGGCGAAGTCGTCCTTCTTTACTAGGTGCAACTTCCTATTCCTCACAGCCCGTTCTGGCTACACCAAATCAATTGAACATCCATTTGTGGACGTTTCTTAAATAAACTTAAAATTCAAAATCTGTAGTCCGTCTGACAGTTCTGTAGATCAGACGGAGTACAGGAGCTACAGGAGTCTGGAGAGGCAGCGTCAGGCAAGACAGATGCCAATTCTAAACTTCAGTTTCACTTTAAAATAAAGAGAAAATTCTCGATTCTTTGATTGACAAAGCAAGGAGAGACAATGTTAAATGCAAAATTTGCACTTCATCAAGAAAACGTGAAAATGTTTTGTATTGTTTCGCATAAAATGACTGCCAGAAAACTAAGGTGAATCAGTCACTGCAACATATGCTTGCCGGTATATACACTATATTGACAAAAGTCACCGGACACCTCTTCAAAAGCAAATGAACGGATCCGCTGCGTTGCTAAGATGCGCGGTACAGCTGCAAACGATATAAAAATAAGCCTGCAGCTGACTGCGATCATATCGCACTGTGAGGTTGAGTGAAAATGTCGCGGCTGGAGAGAACTGACTTTGAGAAAGGAAAGATTGTTGGGTGTTATATTAGTGGGTTGTCCATAAGAGAAATCGAGAATAATTTAAACACACCCAAGTCAGCTGATTCGGATGTACTTAATAAATGGAAGACACATGGTGTGCCTGAAGCAGCAAAACGTACCGGTAGACCAAAGAAAATCAGTGATAGGGGACGTCGAAGCCACAGGAGAGTCCTTACAGCTAATCGACGGAGTACTGCACAATACCTCAGTGTACAGGTGAGTAAAAATGCTGAAACCTCGGCGTGTGCACGTATCATTTGCAAAGAACTTCATTCCATGGGTTACCCTTCTCATGCGTCTGCTCATAAGCCTTTCATCTCCACTCGGATTGCTACTCGTCGTTTGGCATGGTGTAAAGAACATTTATCGCGAACCGTTGATCAATGGAAACGGGTCCTATGGACTGATGAATCCAGATACACGATCCATCAGTCAGATGGCCATGTGTGGGTATGGCGGCAGCCAAGGGAACGCTGTTTACCAAAGTGTACTGTTCCTACGGTCAAGGTTGGAGCTCGCAGTGAACTCGTGTGGGGTATGTTTTTCATGGTATGGTCCCTGCCCATTGGTTATCGTGGACAAACCTGTTAATCAGCACGTCTACTTCGATATTCTGGACAATTATGCCCTACTAACTCTGTGGCATGGGACCGAGCCTTGTTGGTACCAGCAAGATAATGCACCGAGCCATAAAGCAAGGACTATTACGGCGTGGTTTGATGATAATTCCGTATCGTGTGTGGACTGGCCAGCACATATCCATGATCTTAAACCCATAGAGCACCTATGGGATGAATTAGAGCCCCGCATAAGGAGTTTTAAACCAAGACCTACTACGAAGCAACAGTTAGCGGCAGCATTATGTACTGAATGGAAGCGCATACCTATCGCTGTGTTCCAAAACCTTGTCGAAAGCATGTCACGAAAGGTCAGCGCATGCATTAAGTCCAAAGGTGGACCGAGACCGTTCTAATGTATGTCAATAAATGCTATGTTGTGTTTCTCTTATAGGTGTCCAGTGACTTTTGTCAATATAGTGTATGTTCAATTTGGTTTCAGCTCTCTATTAATTTAATCTTATTATGGGGCCTCAGCTGTTTAGATTTCACCACTCTTCAAAGACAAATAAATTTCACACCTATGTCTAAATATTTTTAAACATATGAAGTCGGCTGAAAAGTAAACTCTTTCAGAAATGGTTTTGTTAATTGCAAAATTGCTAATTTCATAAATAGTACATAAATTTTAGCAGTTATTGGTATCTCCCTTTGCTCTATTATCAGACTCGAAAGGGGGGGGGGGGAGTATAAAAGTGATTGTGTATTCGCCTTCTCGCAGTTTTTCTTCTCTGAAGGGATTTAAAAGTGCCAGGCTTACACACTGATTCCAATGCCGCTGGCCATCATTATATGCTCCTGTGTTGGCTTGAAACATTTATGGCTCATTCCCTACGAATAGCTGAAGGGTATAGCAGACAGAGTGAGACAAAACTGATGTCCGCTCCAGCAACAGAGGCTGCAAAATCTGATAGTCATCAGGTCTGAAAAGGATGATGGGGGCCCCCGGGCACGAAAACACCCTCTTTCATGACTCCCATTCAAAATACTCAGGATGATGCTTTTGTAGTACTCCATCACCATTTCTGCGGTGTGCACAATACGCTGATCATTCCGTAATATGCGAAGAACATTTAAAACAATTTACAAGTGTTATAAAATTTCAGAATCAAATCATATTTTATTCTTCGCGATCTTAATACTTTAATCTTTACGTTTTCCCAGTATGAGTGCGAATTCAGCTCCATTACGAGAAGTGAACGTTTTGAAATAACCATAATTCGTGTAATAGTAAATCTATGATATTTGATGGTAATTACTAGGGCTAGGATTAATATGCATTTAAACATTTTCACAAATTTGACGTTTTGTTTTGCTGCTGATATATACACTGCCGGACAATTGCTAAGGACGGATGACAATAGCAACGATAGCAACCATAAAATGGAAGGCAGGAAAATGTGGAAATTACCATAAGTGCGGGATACAGTAAGACGTGTTGTGCGTATGCAAATTTTGGATTGCCGAACTTGTTCGTGACGTCGTAGCGCTGATAAGAGATATAAAGGATTGGACGCGTATTGACCGTTGTTGTTCAAACGCAAAGTTTTTTTTTTTTTTTTTTTTTTGATTGGAGGTTTAACGACCACCGTGAGCAACTCAAATGGGCTATAAGCAGTCGCCCGTCCCTAATTTAGGGTCACTGCTTCCAGGGAAGGGAGAAAGCCAGTGCCGTAAGACAAACACAACATCCATGCCTCACCGGGATTCGAACCCGGACCCCTTACGGACGAATGATTAGAGGCCAACGCCTTAGACCACTGCGCCACCGGGGCGGCCAAACGCAAAGTTGAAAGGGAAAGAATCAATTGACGAACTTGCAAGCTTCCATATGTCTTCCCGACACCACCTAGATGATTTTACGCGTGGCCGTATTATTGGCAAGGTTGAAGAAGGGCGAAAAATAACAGATGTTGCCAGGGAGTTCGACGTCAGCCACAGTGTTGTTTCAATGCTTTGGAAATCATTTCAAACAAATGGAGAGTGTAGCAAACGTCACGGGGGAGGTCGTGTTCGCAGTACGACACCTGCGGAAGATCGGTACATAGAGCTATCAATAAAAAGACACCGGCGCAGCACAGCTAGTGAGGTAGCAAATCAGTTTATGGCTGCTACTGGCAAGCGGATCTCTCGAAAAACTGTCGCCAGACGTTTGCATGAAGGAGGACTATACGCCCGCCGTCCTGTTGTGTGCATCCCATTGTCCAGACGTCACCGTACCGCCCGTTTGCAGTGGTTCCAGCAACATCGCAATTGGATTGATAACGACTGGTCTGCTGTCCTCTTCTCAGATGAGAGTAGATACAGTCTATCGTCTGATTGTCGACGACAACTGATCTGGCGTGATAGTGGTACTGCATATTGTCCAGCAAACATACAGGAAAGGGACCGATATCCGACATGTAGTGTCATGGTATGGGCTGGCATCATGATCAATGGCCGTACGTCCCTCTACGTGCTTCCAACTGGGACTATGACTGGCCAACGATACATTAATGATGTTCTACTACCTCATGTTCGCATGTTCCGTGGTGCTGTCGGTGATAGATTCATTTTCATGGACGACAACGCAACATGTCATCGAACAGTCGCTGTCCAGGAGTGTCTTGAGAGCGAGGATATTCAACGCCTCGTATGGCCAGCACGTTCTCCAGATCTGAATCCCATTGAAAATGTGTGGGATGCTTTGGGGAAGAGTCTTGCTGGTCGCCAATGCCCTCCAATAAACAAGGACACCCTCATCCGTGTACTGACAGAGGAATGGGATAAATTACCCCAACAGCTGCTTGATAATGTTGTGCAAAGCATGACACGACGTGTGGAATCTTGCATCGCCCTCCATGGTGGCCATATCCCGTATTGACATCTTACGCGGGAACGCCTGCGGACGGTAATTGCATTTTTTTCACGTTTACGTATTTTGCACAAAATGGCCTGTTTTGTCCCTTGAACACGTTCCAAAGCCTTCTTGATTTCAGAGCACAATAAATTGTCTTTCTTGTAATGTCCTGGCATTCAGACATTATTTTATTTCACTTGGCATCCAACCACACTTACATTTTTATGCGCTATATAGCCGTTTATGATCCGTCCTTAGCAATTGTCCAGCAGTGTACATTTACTGTTTTACTACATATATTACACATTTTCACATTTAATAATAGTTTTGCATAAATTCTCAGTTTTGTGCAAAACCACCTAATATTCTCTGTTGCAGTAACCTGTGAGCGCCGTCCCGGTGGCTCAGTGGTCTAAGCGATCGCTTCTGATCATTTGTACGAGATGGGTCCGCATTCGAATGTCGGTGAGGCATGGATGTTGTGTTTAACTTACGGCGCTGTCTCTCTCCCTTCCCTTAAACTAATGGCCCTAAATTAGGGACGGGCGACTGCTCATAGCCCACTGAGTTGCTCACGGTGGTCGTTAAACCTCCAGTAAAACAAAAAACCTGTGAACCGACAGGTGGCAGGTTTCGCTTTTCCAAGTTTCAATAAGCATCAAAGCCGATAGATCAAGCATCAAAGCAATTGTACTTAAATTACTTGCGAAGAACTAGCAGTCTGCTTCCTCATTTCAGATGAGAGATGAGGAAAGCAAACTGAGTCATCTGCCATTTAATGCGTATTTTCGTGTCCAGTTTCTTCCTAAACAATTTCGTTCGCGTTATTGTTAAAAGTCTGTTTTTCCTGTTCAAGTTGTTAAGTAAATCGACATGATCCAAATTAAATAAACTATATCATCCAAATTAAAGGCATTTGTTAACGAGTTTCCCCGGTGAAGGACTGAGAACTGACGGAAATATTTTGTTTTGTGGTGTGTGCGCGTCGGTTGTTTCTTGTGACAAGAGTTTTTAAATTTCACAACACATTAAAACTGGGAAACAAAAAAGTGGAAGACACTGTTGAAACAAAGGCTTCTTACGAAGGTTCTAGGGAATAGTAAAGAGGTCAGTTTAAATATCAGTTTGGATTTATGCCGCGCTTCATATACTTTGTTGTCAAAAGTAAGCAATCCAGTGCTTAGAAGTCTCTTAGAAAAATACTACGGTCAAACAATTCCAGACGAATCTATTTTAAGTAACAATTACTTGCAGATGATGAGCGACGAAGCTGTACTAAAAATCTGGCGGAAAATCAAAGAGTTTCCTATTTGGATCACAGTTGATGACACAAGAGATGCTCCTCGGAGATACATAGGAAACGTTCTTGTTGGACATCTGAATGAATCAGCACCGTCGATCCGATGCTTAATTACTTGCGAAGAACTATTAAAATGAAACCACCACACGTTCGCTAAAATGATCAAGGAAGCGTTGCGGATTTTATGGCCAGAGTGAGTAAAATATTGGTACTGATGCTATTGGTACTGAATGGTACTAATGCTGACCCTACACGATGACAGCAGTTATAACACTTTGTGTGCTGTTCCTCAAGATGATTCATTTGGCTTGTCTTGTTCATGGGCTACACAGATTGCTGAAACAGTCCACTGCAATTTTCCACGAACCGATTCGTCGATTTCCACAAGTAAAAATGTTTTTCTTAAAGCTACCAGCAGAACCGAAAAGTTGTTAGAAATGTTATCAGACTTACCACTCCCACCTCAGCTTGTGCTTACACGTTGGAGCATTTGGTTACAAGTTGCAGTATATTATGGAGGTAAGTTCAACAAAAACCAAGGAGAGCCGCGGATGGCTTAGTGGTTAGTGTTTCAGACTATCGATGCTGGGTCCCCAGGTTCTAGCCTGGGCTGATCTTTCAGAGATGGTGTGATTTACTAACAATCGCTGAATATCCGCCGTGCATCGGACGAGCACGTAAAGTGACGGCCCCCCAGGCTGGACCCACTGGTTAAATGGGTATCCTTTCCTATGTCCTCCCTGAAATTCTCTCACCCATCTATGTGCAATATCGTACTTGTACGGTGGCGCCATCTACTGTACTCTAATCTCACTACAAACTGTTCTGTCAAAAGTCGCTAGACTTGCTCTCATTCCTTCCGTTTCTGTGTCCTGCCCAAAAGGCGATCTCGCTGTAGGTGGCTGGGACCTAAACTCTACTCCCTGTGGACGGAAGTCCTACATGAAAATGACAAACCTACTCAAAAACCAAGGAACCAATCTCACAATTTCACTCGGACGATTCTGCTACCATTGGAAAAGTACAAGTTCTGCTGGATAGTGATACTTTATCAGAGGAATTGACTTTCCTGAAGACACATTTGACTGTATTGGGCTGGATCAACACATAGAACTTAAAACTTCAAGTGCTCTTTGGATAAATACTTTGAATAAATTTGAAGAGACGATTGAAATATTAGGAAAGGCACCAGCGCGCGCTGACGCATTTCAGAAATTATAAAACACAAGATGAATGGTGTTGTAAAAACAAATCCAAGCCTGGAAACTATTACAACTACAAAAACATTCTTCATGAAACTTCAACACGCAGTTGTGCTTTTTTAAAATATAAGGAATTCTCGCCGTAGAATATAGAGGGGTTTAAGTTTTCGCCCATCACCTCATGTGACGTCGATAGGTCGTTCATGCCTTTAAAAGTATTTTGAGAGAAAACAGGAGGAGCTTTGTTCTCGACAACCTGAAGTGCTATGTTGCTAGTTGTAATAGAAGTGAGTCAGTTGAAAACCTTGGTTTTGGGTAAAGAAATTTGAAATTTGTGAATTAAAGTAATTTTTTTAATTTCTTATGACTCTTAAGAAAAGAAATTACAGGAAGTTATTAAAAAATACAAAAGAAATATATCACACATTTAATCGATTTTTGTTTTCGCCCATACACATTTCCTCATTTCTAATAAATATGTTATGTGCATATTTAGAAATTCTTATTTCACATAAATCGTAGCTCCAGTAGTTGCTAAAAATTCATTCGTTCCCAAACTGTGAGCACTTCTTTACAAACACTATTAAAAGCAATGGTTGCTCCGGCTTTTTTAAAGTTTTCGCTAAAATATTAGCCAAATTCAATACAAAGTTGCCAATTTTATTTTTCACTCTCCATGGGAAATATAAAAAATATAATTTTTTTATAATAGTACAAAAACAATGGGTTATAGATTCTTTACAATTAAACAGCGAAATATTATGCCATAGACCCTGAATCCTAATAGAAAGAAATAGGCACTTATTTTTAATTTTGAATTTATTACTACTTATAAAATTTCTAAATAAAGAATTATTGACAGGATAAACTTCATTACCGACCCAAGACGAATGTGAATCCGGAATGACCAGTTTGTCGGAAGGAGTGCTAAACGAAATCGAAAGACATCATCGAGAACATGAGAATATGCACCGATCCACCATTACATTATGACCACCTTCCTAATAAGCTGTTGGACCCTCTTCAGCCAACAAAACAGCAGCCAATGTGCAAGGCATCGATTCGATGAGGTGGCAATAGGTATTCTGGGGTATCTGGTACCATAATGTCAACAGCAGGTCCTCCAGTTCCTGTACATTTCGTGGTAGGTGGTGATTTAGCGCGAACCCACTTTTCCAAGTCGAACCACAAATGTTCGATTGGGTTCATATCAAGTGAATTTGGAGGCCAGGGCATTAACAAAAAGTCACCAGCATGTGCCTCGAACCAATCCTTGACGATTCTGGCAGTGTGGCATGTCACATTATCCTGTTGGTAATGGCCATCACCAGCAGGGTACACAGTTGGCATGAATGGGTAAACTTGGTCCGAAACGATGTTCAGAAATCTGACAGCTGTCAGGCATTGTGCTATTAGGATAATGGGGCCTTAAGTGGCCCAAGAAAACATCGCCCACAGCATAACACCTTCGCCGCCGGCCAGTTTCCGCCCAACAATACAACCAGGTGCATCAGCGCTCGGCCGTCTATGTGTTGTCCCAGGAATCTTGATTCATCAAACCAGGCTACTTTCTTCCAATCATCCAAGGTCGAATCTTGATGATTTTGGTACTATATTATGTCTTGTTGGCGATGACGTGCAGTGAGCATGGAGACCCGGCTGGGTCTCCGGCTACGCAGACCCATGCGCAGAAGGCTGTGATGAACTGTGTTCTGTGACACATTGCCCTGATCACCACTGATGTAGCTGCGGTTGATTTGTCGTATACTGTGGCCTTGCGGTCGCAATGAATTATAAGCGACAGTCTCCGCTCCCGTGTGGTATCGACGAGCTTCGTCGTTTGGCCATCTGTGCACCACTTTTGATACGTACACACTACAGCGGCACGTGAACAACCCAGAAGCCGCGCAGTTTCCGAGATCGCAATTCCGAGGCGTCGTTCCATCACAATTTGTTCATCATCAAACTTTGATAAATTGGCAGCTTTTCCCATTCTGATGGCGAACACTCCGCTAACCGAAAGCCGGTCCCCGAGTTGTACATATACTGCTCTGTGTACACGTTTATTTGTCTAGGCTGGGGGTGGTCATAATGTAATGGCTCATCGATGTAACTTCTTGTAGTACTCTGCAGAAGTGAAGAAGAAACGCCGGTCGAACACAGAGTTGGGTCAACGCGAGATTGTACAGGCAGCAGCATAGGTGAGAAGGGTATTACGTCAGCGATGATGTCACTTTCACGTAATCACTTTCCGTCTCACGCGCAATGTAAACATAGAAAACAGTAACTTATATTCAAATTTCACGTTATTTTAAATACACCATATCGTGAATACTCAAAAAGCCGCTTATAACATATTAAATCTGTTTATTTTTGTGGTGTAATAAGCACAAAGATTCGCCAAGTTTTCGAGCTCCACTGAAAAGCTTTTTAAATGCAATGATAGACATAAAAGTACAGGGAATTAGAAACACGTAAGAAAGAAAGGTTATTTTCTGAAAATAACGTGTTTGACATCACTAGCAAATTACATGAATTGTTTCACGTATTATACGGTGTATCAGGATGTGTTTCCAACTTTTAATAGCGCATGCTAAACCATTGGTAGTTCAGTGGAGGCCATATCATTACATGGTAGTTTGCTGGAGAGGATTTGGACTGTTTCCATGATGGCAGTCTTTTTAAAGTTCTCTACAGCCCCCTTACACGAACTTCAAAGAGACTGCCATCACAGAAACAGACGAAATCCTCTCCAGCAAACTGGCTTGTAATGAAATAGTCTCCACTGAATTACCCACAGCGTGTGTTGACAAGCGAAGAAGTGGACACCTCAGTGTTTCGGAAGACGTGAAACGAAAACGGCACGCATTTTCCCGGAGCCAGAGGAAACCAATCCATTATTGGAAATGCCATATGAACAATGATGCGAGTTTTGCATAAAATACTGCTGTAATGTGCATACCAAGCCCAAATTGTTCAATATTTGGAAGAGAATCGCTGTTTCGAATTTGCCTGTTACTTAATGGACCGCCTGGAAAATGGTGAACACTTCTTCTGTGCAGCTAAAACGCCACATATAAAGCTTGTATAATAAAACAACTGTTGATGTTTACTTTATAAACGCAGCAAAGTAAGTGATGTATATATTTTTTAACAATTTTCTAAAACTAGGTAAGGCTTTTTTGTACGACACTTATGTCTCGATCTTTTCTTCCCTCCTAATGCATATTTTTTTCTTCCTCTAGATGGCAAACGGGCTTTAATTACACAACGCCTTACCGTACGTCTTCATTTGCTTGAACTCAGCAATCTAGCTCAAGTGCATTCATATTGACTGGCACTTCCAGTGACGATGGTTATATGATGCCAAATACCTGATACTTTAAAAGGTTTGATTAACTTTTTTTAAGCCTATGTTGCGGCTGGTGCCTCTCCGTTAATAGAAACGTGATATGAGAAAGATATCACATACTTACGAGAGAGTGGAAAGTTAACAATCCGATCACCCAAGATTTTGTGCATTTCATGATGGAAATTACACGAAACATTTTCTTTTCGCATAGCAGATGTTTCCGGAACAAACGCACTACCTCCCTTAATTAGACACCACAGAAACGAAAGTTGTGTGTGCAGATGAAACCCTTTCCACTTAATTTATGACATCATGGCGGAAAATGCTACCCTGAATATTCTAAGAAATAAAGAATTTGGGACTTGTTGACAAGAACTTAGAATAATCGGAATCACTAGGGTTGGGGGGGGGTAAGTAAAGTGGACGGATGCTCATTACACATAATACTTCAGTTGGGTGGCTTTTTTACGCTTTCCAACCGTAGGTTGAAGAAGCTTATATGCTCCAGCTTTGTCCGTCTGTCCATCCGCACGATAACTCCTGTAAAAATAGTTCGATTTCGATGAAATTTTAGTATGTGGTACGATACCATCTGGGGACGATCCCTATTGAAAATGGGCGAAATGGGGTCAAAGGTCAGGATATAGGAGCGGGATTCATTCCGTCGCCCTTATGCGTCATAACTTTCCTAAAAATAGTTCGATTTCGATAAAATTTTAGTATGTGGTAGGGGACCACCTCAGGAAGAACCCTGTTGAAAATGGTTGAAATGGGATCAAAGGTCAGGTCACAGGAGCGAGATATATTCCACAGCCATCATCCTTATAACTTGAGTAATGATTTCTGGTATGTTGGAAAGCGTATCATAATCAAAGCACTACATGATTTTATTAACTTGTTTTAACTCTTTAAACGGCTGGAGCAAATTAACAAAATGGGCTGAACTCAACTCCAACGAATATTGTTCTCTGTCTAAGAAGTGGGCCGAATGCAACTGGAACGCATTCAATTAGGGTATGTTTAGTGGTTCGAAAGTTGCTCGTATGAGTTATCTTTAAGACCAGAGCATCGAAAAAAGTTGCTTTCGCCCTTAGATTTGTTATTCAGACTGGTCATTCAGGTGCATGATTGACACCAATCCCTCTTAACTAATTAACTGATAAAGGGCAATGGAGGCGAATTTAAGGTGGACCTCTAGTGATTTTGCTTCCTATACTTCCAATGGGCAAACTTCTGTACATATTTTCTTCACAATTAATGCGTTCCCAAGGATGAAAGTTTTAACATCGATTAAAATAACTTCATATTATAACTTGGAATACTTAATATTTTCTAAAACGTAACCATAATTATATAAAAAATCAATAACTTTTCCTTTGGCGGTGTTGAGACCAGAAAAAAGATAATGCGACCTGTACATTGATGACGTCAGTCGAGAAACAAATGTTGCATTGCTTAATTATGGTTATGTTTTAGAAAATATTAAGTATTCCAAGTTATAATATGAAGTTATTTTAATCGATGTTCAAATTTTCATCCTTGCGAACACATTATTTGTGAAGAAAATGTGTACAGAAGTTTGCCCATTGGAAGTATAGGAAGCAAAATCACTAGACGTCCACCTTAAGGAAGGAGAGAGAGGACTTTAGAGTAGAGGTGGAGAACTATCGATAGTTATGACTATCGATAGTGTACGGTAAACGTCTGGTATGTAGTAGACGTAGATGCACTTCAACACTTTGTGGAATCTATGCCAAATCTCATATGTGCTGTAATTTGGATTAAAGGAGGTCCAACCCGATATTGAATAAGACTTTCTAATTCAGTGACCGGTTTGCGTAACTATATTTGATATAATCTTATAAGTTATGCGGAAATATTGAGACTCTCCCGTGCGAAATACGTAGTGTTACTATGGAACATTTGCTTTTAATTGGATTGAAGACGTGGATTTACGTTTAAGAGCTTAGCTTTGATTTCACTTCAAATTAACATTACTGAATAGCACTTAACCTTAGACTACTAACCTTAATGAATAGCACTTTCAAGATAATGTATAGAGTTCAATGACAGTAGCATTCTACTTACAGAAATTATTTTCTTTTGTTCTTTAACAAAGTACGTCACTAGTTGATAGAACTCACCTCGTTCGTTACAACCCACTGCATAGAATTAACTCAATAATTTCTCGCAACTAATGTTGATACTTACCTTCTGCATTTGTCGTATCGCCTATCTCAAAATTGCGCATACCAGAATCGCTCTCCGAATACACTCTGCGCCTCTCAAAAGTGCACGACTAATGTTGCACTCTCAAATCCTGTCTGAGGATACTTTATTTACGTTGATTGTCTTTTAACCCGTTGTCAGGTTGCCAACTTTTACCAGGTCGTCGGGAACTTTGTGTCGTTAAGTCAGGAAGTATTTAACGAGAAGAAACCAAATTTACATGATAATACAGAAACCCAAAAACAAGGGAAAGTTAGTGGTATACGTCGCAAAACTTTCATTAGAGGTTTAACGACCACCGTGAGCAACTCCATGAAATATAAGCAGTCCCACTTCCCTAATTTAGGGCTACTGGTTCCAGAAAAGGGCGAGAGTCAGCGCCGTAAGAGAAACACAATATCCATGCCTCACCGGATTTTTTACATGGACCTATCTCGGACGAATGGTCAGAAACCAGAGCTTAGAGCACTACCCCATTGGGGAGGCCTTCCTTATACTCTGCTTCAATAACGTTACTAGACTTTTTCTTGCCGTCTTCCGCTCAGCTTATAACATTTTATTGCTCTGGAAATCAATTTACAGTCATATCTGGAGTTCTCGGGATTCATCCCTTTTTTGAGAAGGTTGTAGAACGAATAATGGTTCACACGTAACAGGAAGACCCACGTGGCATCGGTACGAAAGGTTTCTCTACCGTAAGGGCTAAAAAATTCAGCATCTTCGATTTTGCGAAACTTCCGTGTAAATACGGAAAAAAAAATATATATGAAACAGACTTTTCTGAAATAAACGGAGTTCCTGTATACGGAAAATATGTGAAAATAGGAAAATTAAAAAAAAACCAGGATTTTTTAAAAACATATTTGGTTAAAAGGCAGAAAACTACGGGCAACTTTGCTTCACGTTGTTTTCATAAATTTTCCTTTTCACAACTTTTTTTTTACTTTGTCCGGATCGTTCTTTGCTTTCCAAAATGGCTTCGCTGCTTATAATGCATGACGTGTACAGGATTGGCCACATCAAAGGAAAGCCTCAAGAAAACTGAAAACCTTTGGGGAGATTTTGAACGCCGAATCAGATCTCGAATACAGTGACCTTCTTCCTCATTAGCTTTGGCAATAGGTTTGCAGGACGACTGGAAGAGAGACTTGCTGAAATTCAGAATTCTTGTTGAAACTCACCAGAATATAGAAGAATGCTTCGCCAGAAGGGATGCTTCTGTCATTAAAGCCAAAGGTGGTCTGTTAGAAATTTTGTGGTAGGTAGAAACAGAAATTGGTGCTACACAAGCAGCGCCACTTTCTGAGAAAACATACGCCTTTGTGTGGTGCAAACAAAATACAACAGTATGAAAATTTGAAAGATTGAATCCGTTTACTGATTTGAAAGATCGAATCAGATCTCGAATACAGTGACCTTCTTTCTCATTAGCTTTGGCAATAGGTTTGCAGGACGACTGGAAGAGAGACTTGCTGAAATTCAGAATTCTTGTTGAAACTCACCAGAATATAGAAGAATGCTTCGCCAGAAGGGATGCTTCTGTCATTAAAGCCAAAGGTGGTCTGTTAGAAATTTTGTGGTAGGTAGAAACAGAAATTGGTGCTACACAAGCAGCGCCACTTTCTGAGAAAACATACGCCTTTGTGTGGTGCAAACAAAATACAACAGTATGAAAATTTGAAAGATTGAATCCGTTTACTGATTTGAAAGATCGAATCAGATCTCGAATACAGTGACCTTCTTTCTCATTAGCTTTGGCAATAGGTTTGCAGGACGACTGGAAGAGAGACTTGCTGAAATTCAGAATTCTTGTTGAAACTCACCAGAATATAGAAGAATGCTTCGCCAGAAGGGATGCTTCTGTCATTAAAGCCAAAGGTGGTCTGTTAGAAATTTTGTGGTAGGTAGAAACAGAAATTGGTGCTACACAAGCAGCGCCACTTTCTGAGAAAACATACGCCTTTGTGTGGTGCAAACAAAATACAACAGTATGAAAATTTGAAAGATTGAATCCGTTTACTGATGTAAATATGACATGGATACTAAGTAAGATAATACCCAAAACTTGAAAATTTCGTCCTGGAGCTGGAATCGAACCCGCGTCTCCCGGATAGTACCCGAGTATGCTATTCGAGCGCTTTCCGGGAGACGCAGGTTCGATTCCAGCTCCAGGACGACACATTTTTAAAGTTTTTGGATATTATCTTACTTAACATCCATGTCATATTTACACTAGTGAATGGATTCACATTTTCCAAATTTGTATTGGACAATGGTGTAATCCCGTTTTTCATTCATTAACATGGCGCAACTTTATACCACGTAATAATACAAGATTGCGCCACATTATGGTGCAAGGTTTCACCCATGTTATTGGGGTTTGTTTGCACCATCCACCGGTGTATATTTCCTCAGAAAGTGGTGAAAGTGGCTTAGCACAACTTTTTGGTGCAACCTACCATTAAATTTTTAACCGCGTATGTGGTAAGATTTTGAACTAAAACCGTTTGCTGAAGGTCAAAGCACACAAATCCTTATCGGAACTAATAACAGATACTTTCGGCAACATAGTGTGTATGATCTCAATCCGTCGTTGGTGGCGCTATGAGCATTTCTCTCATGCTTTGCATATAAAAACCGCCATTTTTTCGTAACTGACACTGGGGGTACAACCCCCGCCCTAGCTGACTTTTAGAATCTTCTCAACAATCTGTTATTTGTTCCGATAACGATTAGTACGCTTTGGTCTTCAAACAGTCTGCGCTTTGCTCCCGTGTGCTTCCTGTGAACATTTTTCTCATCAACCGACCGCTAGCGTTTGCGTCACGTGAGAACTTTTCTCATCAAGAGACCATTGGCGTTTGTGTTTTGTATTTTTACAGATAACGCGATGATACAAATGTGTTTTTTGCCTAATTTGATTTGTAACTACACAGTCGAGTTACATTAATGCGATCACCTACTACTTTTAACGTCAACAGCGCGTAGCCAATGAAAGAAGGCACGTGTAGTTTGGAGGGTATATAAGGTGTGCTGTACGCATTCTGAAGACATATCACTCGTTGCTGTCATGGTTGTACAAAATGATGATTATCGGCTTTCGGACCAAGGGTGGCACTATTTCTGAAACAACGCAGTTTGTGAACTGTTCGCGTGCAGCTGTAGTTCAAGTGCATAGTGATTGGGGAAATGCCACCATTGCGAATAAGCGAAGGGAAACAGCGGAGCACCACGTGTCGTTGATGTGAGACGTGAACGTCGGTTTCCAAGGTGCGAGAAGGCTAATCGACACGCTACAGTGGAGATCAACTGACTGGCCGAATGAACCAAGGGGCCACCAGAAGTGTGTCTAAAACGACAGTTCAGCGAACCCTGCTGCGTATGGGGCTCCGATGCAGACGGATGGTCACTGCGCCTATGCTAACGAAAGTGCACCGGCAGAAAAATCGCACTTTTGCACGGCAGTATCGGAATTGGACCTCCGCTGATTGGCAAAGGATTGCCTTCTCCGATGAGTCACGTTTTCTGCTTCATCGAACGGATGGGCGTTGGCGTATAAGGCGAGAAACATCGGAGGACAAACACTCTTCAACCATTGCTGGAAGAACACAGCCTGGTGGAGGCAGCGTAGTGGTCTGGGGAATGTTTTCGTAGAATTCTCTGGATTCACTCATACCGGTTGAAGGCAGTACGGATAGAATTCGTTATGAATCCATCCTCGCAGACCACGTACACTCATACATGCTGATTGTCTTCCCTGAGGCGGATGGGATCTCCCAGCACGACAACGTGACGTGTCACACTGTTAGAAATGTCCGAGAGTGGTTGTAAGAGCACGATGAAAACTTCAAAGTACTTCCCTGGCCTCCTAATTCCCCAGACTTAAACCCAAATGAGCATCTGTGGGACTACCTGGATCGTGTTGTTCGCTCTATGGATCCTCCACCACGCACCCTCCAGCAGCTATCAGATGCACTGCAGTCAGCATGGCTCCACATATCTGTGAACACCTTCCAGCGCCTTATTGAGTCACTCCCATCCCGTCTAGCTGCTGTCCGCGCTGCATACAGCGGTTACTCTGGATATTAGCGGGTGGTCACAATAATGTGACTCGACCGTGTATAGCTATATATATTGTGTGTATATATATATATATATATATATATACAGGAAAAGACCCAGAAGAAGACCACATGGGAGATGGGTGGATGAAACTCGAAAGTATGCGGGAGTGACATGGAGGAGACTGACACAAGACAGACCGTTGTGGAGGAAACTTGGGGAAACCTTCGTCCAGCAGTGGATTGATAATGGTTGACAATGATGATGATGATGATGATATATACTATATTTTCTGCAAAGAAGGAATTCGTAAGTGTTATTATTGAGTTGACTACTTAAAATAGCAGAAATAGGTAGTGAGAGGAAAACTCTCACGCACGAGCACTGGAGTTGTTCAACGTGTAGCAACCAATGACTGGTTAAGCTTCATTTTTGAAAAAAGTAAAGCATTTAATGTTGTGCCGTAATTAAAGTTTACAATTCATTAAAATATTTAATTCTCTCTCTCTCTCTCTCTCTGTTGTTACAGAAAGCAATTGTTGTGTAACGCACTCTTCCAAGTGCATCCAACTAAACTCATGAGCCATCTCTGTTATGAGTAGGTGACAGCTGAAAATTGAGAACGTTTCAAAAGTGGATGAACAGTTTGTTTATTTTCCGTTTTATCTCGAAATCTGTTGAGTTTCTGTGCTACGGAATGTCATGCGTCAGACATCATGACGTTCGCAGTGGCATCAAACTAGGTGGAACGAAGATAAATATCCTTACGTATGTTGCTGGCACATCATAATTTCCTGTTCCGAAGCTGATATGCAGAAACTTTAAGGAGTGTTTGGGCAGAAAGTTAAGATAATTACTCATTTCTGAACTACAGCGAAACGAAAGTTCCGATAACTGGAGCAATAGACAATTCACGTAAAATTGAAATAAAAACAAAAGAAACCTGCATAAGTTGAGAAGTCTGAGATCAAGTTACTCTTAAACCAAGAAGTTTCCTAATTTACAGGTTAATTCAACATGCCCCGCATGTTTTTCATCAAGTAACATTAAACGTTTATAATCGTCAGCCACGCGAATCGGCAGTCATTAAGATGAATCTCCAATCATAAAATGGGAAAATAAATCCCAATTTTTGATAATTCTGTCAACAACTTGCAAACGGATTTTATGACGATTCTCTTGAATAATCATAAGACAAAAAGAAATTGAACAAAATAAATAATTACCATCAGGAGAAATTGAAATCCTTCAAAAATTACTGTTGTGTACTGACATTTTTCACAACATGATAACGCACACCTGCTGTTTTCGAATTCGGAACTGTTGTCTGAGTGACTCGTGTTTGTGCCAAATCGAAGTGTGACGTCACAACATAGCGCTGGTTCATCTTTCCAATAATATGCAACACGTCGTCGAAGTGTGACGTCACAACTTGTAACTAAAACCAACGTTAGCTAACATGTTAACAACGTGGGTGTTTATGCCCGGTCGCCATGTTGTGACGTCACGAATTCGACGACGCATGCGTTACACGAACTCGAAGCATATGCCCCAAAAAGAGTGTGGGAAGGGAGAAAACATTAAAACCTTTGAGGGCAAATAAAAAATAGACGATTAATGGAGATTATCTAACCCACCTTCGTTTTTCTGATGACGTAGTCATTTTTGCAACTACCCCATCAGAGCTGCAGAGTATGATCCAGGAACTTGCTGACAAGGGTAAAGAAGTGGGATTAAAAATGAACTTTCAGAAGGCAAAAGTGATGTTCAACGCTTTTACAAGAAATGAAGATTTATCTATTGATGGAGAAAAGCAGGAGATAACAGACACGTACGTTTATCTTGGACAGCAGATATCAAGTGAGGGTCACATTGATGAAGAAATTAATATGCGTACAAAACTTGCCTACTTGCCTGGAGAGCTTTTGGAAGAAACAGCATAATTTCCAAGAGCAATATGCCATTATGCCTTAAAAGAAAAGTGTTTGATCAGTACATCCTTCCAGTGCTTACGTATGGTGCAGAAACGTGAACCTTAACTAAAAGAGACATACAAAGGCTGCAGACAACTCAAAGAAGCGTGGAAAGGTGCGTGCTTGGTGTAACCAGGAGAGATAAGAAGAGGAACTTGTGGATCCGAAAAATGACAAGAGTGGAAGACGTCATGATCAGAGTTAAATCCCTGAAATGGCAATGGGCTGGACATACTGCCAGAAGGACAGACCATCGATGGACAGCCGAAATTTTAGATTGGATTCCAAGGGAGAGGAAAAGACCCAGAAGAAGACCAAATGGGAGATGGATGGATGAAATTCGAAAGTATGCGGGAGTGACATGGAGGAGACTGGCACAAGACAGGCCGTTGTGGAGGAAACTTGGGGAGACCTTTGTCCAGCAGTGGATTGATAATGGTTGACAATGATGATGATGATTGTAAACTACTTCAACAAAACAAGAGGGGTGATACTACACATCAAGACGAACAATATTTGCGATGGAACCTAGGGCCAGAAAAGAGCACGTTCGAAAAACGTCCAGCAGCTTCTCATTCACAGGCTGGAAACGTAAAAACGTTCCAACCAGTGAATGAGAAGCACAAGATGCAAATCAGGTGCGCTGAGCACGTGCTTAGACGATGTGGAGCAAACATTTAAAAACGCAGCCGAGCCCGTTCAGCGATATTGTCGTGCGAACATCACATGAGAATTGACGTATTCGTGAAGGGCTTGGAGGACTACACATACGACATATCCCAGGCGGTGGATTGGACGCGGTGGACCTGTGGCTTGGCCTCCACGCTCCCCGGATCTTAATCCACCGGACTTCGTCTTCTTCTGCGGGCACATGAAAACATTGGTGTGCGAGACACCTGTGGACTCCCTGGAAGATCTCGTCGCGCGAATCGTTTTTGGCTGCGGACAAGATCAACACCACACCGGGAGTCTACGAGAGGGTGCAACAGTCCTTCATTCGCCAGTGTGGGCTGTACAACAACGCCCTTGGACGCCAGTTTGAGCAGATCCTTTGAGTATTTTTTTGATGCGATTGGAATTGTGCAACTCAGAAATTAGGTATGTCTCTTTGTTCTCACTGCTGAAGGCTCAACGTGGATATGTATTATTACTCTTTTCTGGCACTAGGATTGGAATACGGCCCTAGGTTCCATTGCAAATATTGTTCGTCTTGATGTGTACTATCACCCTTCTTGTTTTGCTGAAGGAATTTACAATCACCCTGTATTAGCCAGTTTTAAAAAATGCAGTTGCCTTAGGACAACTGCAGTTTTTAAAACCGGCAAAGATATTTGAATTTTTTTCAATTCAATCGTCTTTCATCATCATAATTTTTTTTCATTAGTACTGATAAGAAATCTTACAAAATTTTACTTTTAGTTAATTCATTAAATTGTATATTCTTAGATCAGTTTATCTATCCAACACAAGTAGCTTCATTATTTCAAAGTATTTAAAATTCCGTTTGGCCGACATTGATTTTTCACCTTATTGAAATGTCAATCACAACAAATTCGTTATGAGATTTCACTGTAAATTAAATTTTCCCTTTCATATTTTCGTTATTTAAATAACTGTGAACTCCTTCTTCAAGAAAAAGCCACACAGGAAATGGACATGGAGACATCCAAATGGGACGACAAGTGAAATTGATTTTATTATGTGTAACAAAAAATTCGTCATAGAAGACTGCAGTGTGCTAAACAAGTTCAACACAGGTAGTGACCATAGATTGGTGAGATGTAAGATGCACCTCAACACTAAACTTGAACGTGGCAAGCTCATAAGACAAACAAAATCTATTGACATAACCAACCTTAAAAAACACCATAATACCTTCAAGTTGGAACTGAAGAACAGGTTCTCTGCTTTAGAAGGCCTAACATCGGAAGAAGTGGACATCTCTGAAGTTAACAGAAAAGTAACCAAAGCTCTTATGGAAACAGCAACAAAATTAGCTGGGTCTAAGAACAAGTTGCATGTAAATAAATTATCAGGAAAAACGAAAATGTTGATGCAAAAAAGAAGAGAGATGAGGACGACTAAAGAAGATGTGACTTCCAAAGTGGAATATATAGAGCTATGCAAGACAATACGAAAAAGTATCACTGAAGACGTAAGAAAATTCAACTGTGAACTAGTGAGGAAAGCAATTGAAAACAACCAAAGCCTAAAGATAGCAAAGGGACATCTCAGTAAGGGAAGAAAACAGATTATGGCACTGAGAAAAGAAGATGGTTCTGTAACAAGAAATAGAGGCGAAATGTTGACAAGAGTGAAAGATTTCTACTCCAAATTATATGAAAGGGATGATACATGCACTCCAGACATCACGAAAGATACCAGTACCAGAGTTCCTCCAGTCCTTCCAGCAGAAGTTGCACATGCAATCAAGAACATGAAGCGGGGAAAAGCTCCAGGAGAAGATGGAATTACTGTAGACATCATACAAGAAGCAAGTGGAGAAATCGAAACAGTACTCGCCCAAATTTTCACTCGATGCCTTAATGAAGGAAAGATTCCTGAGGATTGGAACACCGCTACAATGATCCTGCTACATAAGAAAGGTGACATTGAGGATCTCGGAAACTACAGACCTATCAGCCTCCTATCAGTAGTTTATAAAATCTTCACTAAAGTTCTTTCACACCGCTTGAAGGTAACACTGGACATGGCTCAACCGAGAGAACAAGCTGGATTCAGAAGTGGCTACAGCACAATAGATCATATCCATGTGCTGAGAGAACTAATTGAAAGAGCGAGGGAATATGAACTTCCATTGTGCATGGCTTTTATCGATTATGAAAAAGCCTTTGATTCGGTGAAACCATCAGCAGTTACAATGGCTCTGAAAACCTGCGGTATTGAAGATGCATACATTAATATTATTAATAACATCTATGAAAATGCAAGTGCAAAGATTAGGCTGTTTGAAAATACAACACACATAAAAATTGGAAAGGGAGTGAGACAAGGTGACACCATATTTCCGAAGCTCTTTAATGCCACATTGGAGGGTGTTTTTCAGTCACTGAGCTGGGAAAACAAGGGGATAAAGATTAATGGAGATTATCTAACCCACCTTCGTTTTGCTGATGACGTAGTCATTTTTGCAACTAGCCCATCAGAGCTGCAGAGTATGATCCAAGAACTTGCTGACAAGAGTAAAGAAGTGGGATTAAAAATGAACTTTCAGAAGACAAAAGTGATGTTCAATGCTTTTACAAGAAATGAAGATTTATCGATTGATGGAGAAAAGCTGGAGATAACAGATGCGTACGTTTATCTTGGACAGCAGATATCAAGTGAGGGTCACATTGATGAAGAAATTAATCGGCGTACAAAACTTGCCTGGAGAGCTTTTGGAAGAAACAGCATAATTTTCAAGAGCAATATGCCATTATGTCTTAAAAGAAAAGTGTTTGATCAATGCATCCTTCCAGTGCTTACGTATGGTGCAGAAACGTGGACCTTAACTAAAAGAGACATACAAAGGCTGCAGACAACTCAAAGTAGCATGGAGAGGTGCATGCTTGGTGTAACCAGGAGAGATAAGAAGAGGAACTCGTGGATCCGAAAAATGACAAGAGTGGAAGACATCATGATCAGAGTTAAATCCCTGAAATGGCAATGGGCTGGACATACTGCCAGAAGGACAGATCATCGATGGACAGCCGAAATTTTAGATTGGATTCCAAGGGACAGGAAAAGACCCAGAAGAAGACCACATGGGAGATGGGTGGATGAAATTCGAAAGTATGCAGGGGTGACATGGAGGAGACTGGCACAAGACAGACCGTTGTGGAGGAAACTTGGGGAGACCTTCGTCCAGCAGTGGATTGATAATGGTTGACAATGATGATGATGATGAAATCATTACAATGATGAATAGCAAAAATTAATTTACAAAATTTAGTATGCATTTGCATTTCGTCACACTGAGTAATTGTTTCTCAGGAAGAAATTTAAATTTATTTATTTTTAAACCTTTAGAGTTCCATTAATTAAAATCATTTCTAAAGTGACCTATTTGTACATATGTGCTAATGATTATTACATGCATGTGAATTTAATTTTTGAATGCGAGTTGGAACTTGACAAAAGTTTGTATGACCTTGAAAAGCTCTTTAACTTTTTTCAGTTTTAACCAGAGGAGCATGAACCATGCTAGGGTTATGTTGTTATGCTTACAACGTTATGCGTAGTTGCACGTATCGCGAATCAGTGGCGTATGCAGGATTTTGTATCAACAGGTAGTTCAGAGGTGCACGGTGCATTGCAATTTACTAGTTCTTTCAACACTAATAAAAAAAACTGTAATACGTTCGTGCAAACGATAAAATTAGTGTAAAAATAAGTAAAAAGTTTCGATAAAGGCGTATAGAAATAAAAGTGCCTAAGGCCTATGGAGGTCATAAAACGGTCCTGCTGGAGCCAAATGCCCTAAATTAGGGATAGGCGATTGCTTATAACCCATTGAGTTGCTCATGGTGGTCGTTAAACCTCCAATCAAAAAAAGAAAAAAGAAAAGCAAACTTGAATCGAAAAAAGTTTTGCTCATAAAAATAAAAAAAGTTGAGGGTAATAAATAACACCAGCTATACTTAAAAAAATAAAACTATACAAGTAATCCGAATTTATTGGCGCTAAATAGAATTCAAAGCCCCCAAACTTTCACATATCAACCAGATGGCTTTCTCAAAAAAGGCAGACAACTTTCCTTCAGAAAACCATCTGGTTGATGTGCGAAATCTTGGAAACTGCATTCTGCTTTGCGCAAATAAATTCGGATTACTAGTATAATTTCAAAATTTTAAGTACAGTTGACTTTATTTCATAAGAATGAGATTCAAACCTGTTTCTATTAAAACCCGAAATGAAGATGAATCGCAGTTTTAAAGTAAACTGATATACATATCTAATATAGGAGCTCGATCTAGCAAAGATATAGACAATTGTTAAGGCAACACAGAATGAAAGGCTGTTTACTTTCTGTCCATCACATAATGCTGAGAGAATTTCGCGTAGACATCATTCCCAGTAGTAAACGCAACTAAATAATTGGTATTACGCACATAATACCATACCGGCCTTTCCCGTTTGGAGTTTAGCTGCAACACAATGGAACTTTGGAAGCATTTAGTAGAACACTCTCATTGTTAATGCTTCATCCGAGCAGACCCCGCTTGCGCTCAAACTTCAGAATTATTATAGCACGAAGGGCGTTACGGGCGTTTCAATTCACATAGTTATCAGTTTCCTTCCTTTGTTATCGGAATTTTGCATGCTCACTTTTGTAATATTATTATTCATAGAACCAACTGAACTGCAACCAGTACGGCCCGGGTGCAAAATTTAAGATGCAATCTTTATATCCTGATTTCTACTTATGATTTTAACATAAGAGTCTCCTGAACCGTGGGAAGAACTCGTTTTTTGTATAAGCTGTGTTTGCAAGTATCGTTCACACTGCGGAAATTAATATCTCTTGAATGCATGAATACCCAAAACAATCTACTGTTTTAAGTTCATGAAGATATATCCTGAACTTAAAAACAGTAGGACCCGTTATAACGATGAGCTGCGTACTGGCGGAAACTCTCTCTAAATTCGTTTTGGAGTGAAAAAATCCCACCACGTATAAATACGCATTCGTGATGATATACATATACGTTTATATTGAACAATGAAGGACCAAAATATTATGAACATCTCCTTAATATTGTGGTGTTTACGTTCCACCTAACAGCTCTAACCCGGTGAAGCACTGACGCTACAAGATTTCTAAAGATGCATTCTAGTATCTCGTACCAACGCGTTGCCAACATATCCTGTAATTATTGTACATTGTGACGTATATTCTAATTTAACTTTCATTTTTAGTTCCTTTTTTACGCTTTCCAACCGTAGGTTGAAGAAGCGTATATGCTCCAGCTTTGTCCGTCTGTACGCACGATAACACGCGTAAAAATGGTTCGATTTCGATGAAACTTTAGTACGTGGTAAGGGACCACCTGGGGACGATCCCTACTGAAAATGGGTGAAGTGGGGTCAAAGGTCCGGACATAGGAGAGGGATACATTCTATTGCCCTTATGCGTCATAACTTGCGTAAATATGGCTCGATTTCAATGAAATTTTAGTATATGGTAGGGGACCACCTGTGGACGAACCCTATTGAAAATCGACGAAATCGGGTCAAAGGTCAGGACATAGGATCGGGATCTATTTCGTCGCCCTTATCCCATACTATTAAAGGAGCAATTCTTGCATGTATGTAAATTTTATTTTGAAAACGGATCTAAGGATTTTGATGAAAGTAGTTTACCTACCGTTTTCTGGTACTAGAAATCGATTTAGCTTTGATCTCGAAATTTAGGAAAAGTCGTTTAGTGGGTTAATAACCACCCTGAATTACCACGTTTTTAGTGTCATAGCGTCGTCTTTTTAGTGTCATGGCGTCGTCGTTTTTAGTGTCGTGGCGTAGAAATCTTATGACGTCACACTCTCGCGTTTGAGATGTTAGCGCGCGGTCACGCCATCTGTCTCATTACGTCATGCGTTGTGTGTGGATCCTATTAAAATTTTATGACGTCACACTCTTGCGAGCAGATGGTCGCGATTTCCATCTGCCTCATTACGTCACGTGTTGTGTGCGTATGTCCGTCCACACGAAAAACTTGCGTAAAAATCGTTCGATTTCGATGAAATTTTAGTATGTGGTAGGGGAACACCTGGGAAGGAACCCTATTGAAAGTGAATGCGATGGGGTCAAAGGTTAAGACATAGGAGCGGGATCCATTCCACTACGCTTATGCGTCATAACTAACGTAAAACAGGTTCGATTGCGAAGAAATTTTAGTTTGTGGTAGGGGACCACCTGGGGACAAACCCTATTGAAAATGGCCGAAATGGGGTCAAAGGTCAGGACATAGGAGCGTGATCTATTCCATAGCTCTTATGCATCGTAACTTACGTAAAAATGCTTCGATTGCGACAAAACTTTTTCGTGTTATTTCGGATGTATACTGAACCGGTTCTGTTGAATATAATCGAAATGGGATCAAAGGCCAGGGCACAGGACCGACATTTATTCCACAGCCATTATCCTCATAACTTGAGTAATGATTTCTGGTATGTTGAAAAGTGTATCATAATCAATGCATTGCATGATTTTACTAACTTGTCTTATGTAAATTTGAGTTTTTTGTATTTTGTACTTTCCAAACTTAACGCGATGTCTTCTCTCTCACACGAACGAGGTTGACAACACCTTTGAAATCAGAGAGAGTGACGTATGAATGTGATAAGAACGATAGATAAAAAGGACGATATAGCAGTTGCTATGTGTATGTGTGGAAATGTTCGCTCTGTGAAAAAACTAGGTCATATGTGGCTCTATTGTGGATCTACTGAAATATTGCTGGACCAATAAAAGGTTATCGTAAGTTGACTTCTGTTTATGTTTCGTCTGACCGTAAACTATTGCATCGTATTCTCATTTAGTTCAACATTCCTTAGTCGTGGTTTTAGACATAGCGTAACACCAATCTTGCTCACGAAAAAGAGTTACGTTATATAATGTATGAAACATGGTTCAGCCGCCACAGATCGGATTTGATGTTCCAACATAAATCACAGATGCTCAATTGGATTGATGTCTGGGGAATTCGGAGGCTAGGGCAACACTAGATGCTTCGTGAACCATTCTGGAACAATTCGGGCAGTGTGGGATAGGGCGTTATCCTTCTGAAAGAATGCACTACCAGAGGGAAATACCGTTGCGTGAAAGAATGTACCTGTTCTTCAACGATGTTCAGGTAGGTGGTACATGTTATAATTTCTTGCACATGTATGACTGGACCCAGGGTTTATAATCAGATCATTTCCCAAATCATTACACTTCCTCCACCGACTTGTTTTTGTCCCACGACGCATCTTGGTGCCAACACTTACTCAGGTGAACGAAATACAAGTGCCACATGGAGCAACACGAAACGTGCTTTATCGGACTAGACGACATCCCTCCAATACTTCAGTGTCGACTTTTGATGCTGGCGTGCTCATGGTAGCCGCTTTTCACGAAGAATCGAGGTTAGCATGGGCACTTGAAGCGGACATGGTGCGATGCACTGTGTGTTGTGACATTACTCTCGTCACCAACATTCAAATTATCCGTTCTGTTAGCTTGTACCATACGGGATAACCTTTGCTGATATCCAGCATGGATGAGTACGGTCCACTGATTTATGGTTTTCCCCTTCTCGAACACTTATTGTAGGTATAGTGCGTCGCATAAATATAGAGACAGAACAAATTCACGAATAAAAAAGAAACACCAACGAGCTGAAATGTACACCTCATATTTATAGCAAAAATAGCATAGGACACGCAGCTGCACAATAGTTTGACGGAAACATAACAATTCCAACGCAAAGTACAAGAAAAAAACTGAAATACGCTGTCTCAAAAATATAAAGACTTACTAGTTATGAGCACCTCCGGTACGAATAGTAGAGCCGTTGTTCCGAATAACACTGAAAACCCGATTGGGTATGCGGTCCACTAAGTGATGTAAGTGTTCTGGACGGAGTGCGTACCAGCTTCGTTCAATCTGCTATTTCAATGCCACCACACTTGAGAACTGCCATCCATTCGCATACATATCACGAGCTAGGATACCCCAGAGGTTCTCGATAGGGTTCAGATCTGGACTGAGTGCTGGCCAATCCATTACGGTTACATGATGAGTGTCAAACCACCTTTTCGTTGATGCAGACCGATGGATAGATGTATTGTCTTGCTGGAACCGATAATCAACACCCGGTAGAGTTTCGGCAAATGGTAGAAGGTGGCTGCTGAGTATGTCCTGATATGTTTCCGAGTTTTGTCTGCTTTGCAGAAAAACGATATCCATTGCCACATTGAACGCAAAAGCTCCCCAGACCATCACAGATACCCCTCCTTTCTGTCTGCTGAAGAAGGTGCGTGGCTTGCGTCGTAAATCATGCCAATAGTAGTTCAAACCGTCAGGTTGAACTTTTTCTCATCGGAGAAAATAGTTGTGATCCACTCGTCCGTCCAGTGCATGTGGCTGCTTGCCTATAACAATCTAGCTTCCTTGTGGCGCCGCGTGAGGTGTGGCAGACGGCGCCTTTTACGGAGCACATTGTTTCGACTTTCCTTGATTCGTCGATGAACTGTGTCCTTTGAGACGGTGACACCAAACAGTCCAAGAAACTTAACGTAGTGATAACATTTGCGATGAAACTAAACGCATGATGGCACGATCATCTCGTTTGGTTGTTATTCGAGGCCTTCCAGGCAGTTTTCTGGTAGTTAACGCACCGCGTTTCGATAAAGTCTTATAAATGACTGCGCTACTCCTCCCCATGGCTTTACAAATTTTCGCTACAGGCAATCCATTTGCTGTCAGTCTCCAAATCTTCTGCACCTCTTCACCAGAAAGTTGACTGTTGCGTGGCATTTCGGCAAATGAATGTCTGACGGCAGGTCCGCTATCTTTTGTAGGTTAGACCGAATTAAGGCCCATGCGCGTGCGTACAACATGCTAATTTGTACATCTCATTTGCATGTGGCTACTTTACATAGTTGTCTTTATATTTATGAGACACCTAAAATTACACTGCTTCACTTTGTGGTGTTCTTTTCACACAATCCGGTCATCTCGACGGATCGAAACGTTTGTTGTAGGGTTATGTCTAATTAGGTACCACTTTAGCTTCCTACCTACATTCGCATTGCGTTCACTGCGCAAAGTAGACGGTCTCTATATTTATGCGACGCACCTTACTAACCACGGCTGACCATGAACATTCCATGAGCCTTGCAGTCACGGAAATGCTCTGATCCAGTCGTCTGGCCATTACAATATTGCCTTTGTCAAACTCACTGAAGTCCGCTATTTTCTGAAGAACAAGAATATTACTGATTAACAAAGTTCAGCATCGGGTGTTATTTATACCTTTTCATGATCTTCAAACGCACCGTCGTTTAGCTGCAGTTGTTTTGACTTGCACAAAGACGCGATGGTAATAAAGTTTTTGCTCTTTGGTGTATACAAATAACAATTGGAGTTGAAAGATTTCATTCGTTAATTACAGTAGCACAAATTTCAATAAAATAAACACATGAATACATGGTAGCAGAAATCCTAAAGCACACATCATGGGGAAACATTTTGAAACATAAATGCTCCCAAGGTGTTGCCCTTTGGATTGGATGGCGCGGCTGGTCTCTTCCACAACTCACTTGTTGAGCATTGGATGTACTCCCTTCCCATTGCTTTTCTATCAACATTCTTCCTCCAGCACACCAAGATTCTCCTGCGCAGTTGCAATTTCGTGCCTACTGTACGCTACCACTCTACCAGTTCTATTCGCCCGTTCCAGGACAGTGTTCGGAAGATTCCATTTGGCTCCCTAAATATGGAATTTCATTAAGTTTTTTTCATTAAAAGCGATCAAATTAGCTTGGAAATAACACTATACCAAACGAAAGTTCCTGTTTCCTCGTTAAATCCGGGATTTTGCTACATATGTGCCCGTTATGAGGGGATTCGGCTGTATGTCAGCTGTCTTTGAGAGCTGAAATATTCTTTTGTGCCTTTCCGTTTCTGTAGATCTAGTTGCATCCATAAATTCCAAAAACTGGTTTAGCAAACACGCCCCTCTATAAACCTTTAATGGACAAACCCGATACCGGTAGTGAAGCACTGCATGCATCACTTTCGTCGCCAATTCCGACGTTCGAATTTGGATTCTAGTGTGCGTCGTTTCCCATGTGTAAGAATGGAATAAGAAAAACCAAAAAAATGATAAAATGTTTTACTTCTCGCGATGCACACTTGACAAGAGCATTTTCAAGCGCTAGGCTATATTGTGAATGCACTTTAAATTGTTTTGTTCAAATATTCAGTACGGTTTGGTCTGGATAAATTGATATGTACATATAAGAAGGTTCGACTATTAAAGGACAGAGCAATTGTAAAAATTGGAAAGCGAGTGAGACAAGGTGACGCTATATCTCTCAAGCTCTTCAATACCACATTGCAGAAATTCTTTCAATTATTGAACTGGGTAGAACAGGGGATAAAGATTAATTGAAATGATTTAACTCACCTTTCGTTTTGCTAACGACATAGTCATTTTTGATAGTAACCCCTCAGAGTTACAGACTATGATCCAGGAGGTTGCTAACAAAAGTGAGATTAAAGACGAAATTATTAGGTGTACAAATAAGTTAAAACGTTTTAAGACAACGCAACATGTAATTTGAGAGAAAACAACAATTCCTTTACGCATCAAAATATGCGCCGTCATTATCTATAACCTTCCGCCATCGGTCGGGCAGCTGACGGATTCCAGCCATGAAGAATAACTTCGTCGTGTGACGCGATGAAGTCGTCAACCCATTTTTGCACTTCGTCACATGTCCGGGATCGTACAGCAGACAAACCATGTTGCATCGATCGGAACAAATGATAGTTTGAAGAAGCTATGTCGGGACTATTCGCCGGGTGCTCAAAAACTTCCCGGCCAAGCGTCAGTAACGTTTCTTTGACCGATTTCGCGATTTCCGGCCTAGAGTTGTCATGCAGCAATTTCACGGAACGCAATCCTTTGCCAGTCAATGGACATTTCCGACAAAACGCCTGCTTCAATCGCAGCAACTGTTGCTTGTAGCGATCAGCAATAAGAGTTTGAGCCTGTTCCAATAGTTCATAATAGAGCACACCTTTCATATCACACCAGATGCACAGCAGAACTTTCTAGGAATGAATTTTGCGTTTCGGTGTCTAAGTCTTCACCGGGATCTACCCAGTGTTTTTTGCGTTTCCACTTTTCATCACCCGCAACGATTTTCCACAGGAAAGATTTTCTGTGTGTTTATTGAACAGATTCAAACACTTCATGACACGCTCATCCTTGTTCCTCTCACTCAGGTCATGTGGCAGCCATTTTCTTTCCTTCTGGATCTTTCCCATTGCGCGTAAATGATTGGAAATTGCTTGTTGAGTTACCCCCAGTTATTCAGCTAGTTCCTTTTGCATACGAACCTTCATCCAGCAATGCTTGGAGTTCCTCATGTGCAACCTTCTACGATGCACAGCTACGTTCTCGATCGCTAACATCAAGATCACCTGCTTTAACGCGTCTAACCGAAACTAACACGCGCGTTTCGATACAATATTCTCCCTCAGAACAGATCGGTGCACATGCTTTTGCAGTACTTTTTCCTCGATGAACTGCGCAACGAATGCACTGTCGAATAAATGCAGTATCGCTTGATATCTTTCAACTACCGATGTGCAAGTGCGTTTGACTGTTGCGCAAACTAATGTGTCACATTTTATACTCTGGGCCAGTTACGGTCACATAACAACAACGCGGGGGAATGTATGATATGTAAATTAGCGGTATATGTCGCACAAAAAACGCTTTAAAACTTATTTGTACACCTAATACATGATATTCAAATGAATGCATAATGCTTATATAAGAACTGAAGGTTTCAAAGGTTGATGGGGCACATGTGTTAGAAACAAAGTCTCTCATCTACCTCTGTGACAAATCTCAAGCAAGGGCCACGTCGCAGGAAAGCTTTACTGAAGTGCATTTGGATGAAAGAATATAATTTTCAAGAGCAGTTCATTATTATGTCTTAAAAGTACAGTGCTTAATCTATGCAATTCTTTCAGTTTTTATGTGTGAGAGAATTCTGCCAAAAGTAAAGAAACGAGATACAGAGGCTGTTGAAAATTCAAAGAAATACGATATGTTGTAACGAACAACAGTAGAACAAGTTAGTAAAATCATGCAATGCATTGATTATGATACGCCTTCCAACATACCAGAAATCATTACTCAAGTTATTACTCAAGTTATCAGGATAATGTCTGTAGAATAAATCTCGCTGTTATGACCTGACCTTTGACCCTATTTCGATTATATTCAACAGAACCGGTAAAGTATACTTCTGGAATAACATGATAAAGTTTTGTCTCAGTCGAAGCATATTTACGTAAGTTATAACACATAAGTGCAATGGAATGGATCTCGATCCTATGTCCTGACCTTTGACCCCATTTCGCCCATTTTCAAGAGGGTTCGTCCCCAGATGGTCCCTTACCACATACTAAACTTTCATCGAAATCGAGCCATATTTACGCAAGTTTTGACGCATAAGGGCAACGGAATGCGTCCCGCTTCTATGCCCCGATCTTTGACCCCACTTCGCCCATTTTCAATGGAGTTTGTCCCCAGGTCGTGTCCTACCACATACTAAAATTTCATTGAAATTGAACCATATTTACGCAAGTTGTGACGCATAAAGGCAATGGAATGGACCCCGCTCCTATGTCGTGACCTTTAACCCCATTTCGCCCATTTTCAATAGGGTTTGTCCCCAGGTGATTTTTTTTTTTGGTTGGAGGTTTAACGACCACCATGAGCAACTCAATGGGCTATAAGCAGTCGCCCGTCCCTAATTTAGGGCCACTTGTTCCAGGGAAGGGAGAGAGCCAGTGCCGTAAGACAAACACAACATCCATGCCACACCGGGATTCGAACCCGGACCCCGTTCGGACGAATGATCAGAGGCCATCGCTTAGACCACTGCGCCACCGGGGCGGCCCCCAGGTGATCTCCTATAATATACTAAAATTTCATCGAAATCGAACCTTTTTTACGCGAGTTATCGTGCGGACGGACGGACAAAGCTGGAGAATATACGCTTCTTCAACCTACGGTTGGAAAGCGTAAAAAAAACGTACTCATCGATCCGGAAAATAATAAGAGTAAATGAATTCATGATCACAGAAAGACTTTTAAAAGTGCCAATAGGCTGGACATGTTGCTAGGACTGACCACCATTGGATAACTGAAATATTACACTGGATGCTATGGGACAGAAAAAAGACCCAGCAGAAGACAGATTTGAAAATAGATGAAATTCAAAAGGATGTTAGGAATCACGTCGAAGAGATTTGCCCAAGACAGAGTTGTAGAAGCGATTTGGAGAGACATTTTCATCCAAGTAAGGGATTGAGAATTGTAGATGATGATGTTGATATACGTAAGAATATTTCATACATTTATTGACCATGCTTTATCAGACCACAACGATTTTCACAATCTTTTTCATGTCCTTTTTTTTTCTTTTTGGTGTTTTACTATTTGCATTGTTGATCCAAATGTGAAAATAGCCTATTTCCGTAAATACATAGTAAGTCCGGAAAGCTCCAGGAATGATTTTGTTGTTGACATACTGTCAGCGCCATCTCTTGGGCAACACATGAACTATTTCTCATAAAACCCTCAGTTAGCGATTGTAATTTGTTCACCCAGTTCCGCTTCAGTTGTGGTGAGCAGTGCACATGTTTTTCAGTCTGGAATTTTGACCTTGTCGCACTTTAGAGGATGGAACAAAAGGCCTGCATTAAGTTCTGCTTTTAATATGGCAAATCTGCATCGGAAACGTACACACTGATGAAACAAGCAAACGGTTATGAATGTTTATATCAGTCTAGGGTGCATTAATGACATGCGCGATTTCGCGATGACCGATGGCCATTGGAGGACGATCAAAGAAGCGGACGACCTTCAAGATGCAACACTGATGAAAATGGGCAGTCTGTTCTCGAACCACTGGCTACGGATCGTCGATTAATATGCCCGATGATAACAGAAGAACTGCATGTTACTAAGACAGTAGTGCACAGCATCATTCGTGATGTTCTTAGCAAGCGAAAGGCGTGAGCTAAGTTCATCCCGCACTTTCTCACTCCGTGGGGTGACTATTTCGCAAAACTTGGTGGAAATTGTGAATGGCGACCCAGATTTTCTCAGCACAATAAATGGTGTTGAATCATGGTGTTTTGAGAATGACAGATCGAGGAAGCGACAAACTAGCGAATGGTCAAGTCCAGGGAAACTGGAACCAAAGAAGATGAGGGCTGAAGTCGAAAATCAAAACGATGCTCATTGTGTTTTTCGATTCTCGTGGCGTTATCCACCTAGACTTTGTGTCTGAAGGACAAGCAGTCAATGGCTCATTCTACAAGTAATACATGGATCGCCTTCTCAAGAGAATTCGACGAGTTAGTATGGATTTACATCGAAGTGGAGAATGGCTCCTACTTCATCACAATGCTCCGTCGCCCACCTTGACCACTGTTACCCCAGTTTCTGACTTAAAACCAGTTGACAACGATCATGCGCCCCTCCCCTCCTTCTCGTCGGATCTTTTTTCTGTTCCCAAAACTCAAAGCATCCATGAAGAGAAGATGATGTGGATCAATTACGGACATTCTAAGGATACTGACAACATACCTGAAGAACATTCCAGAAAATCACTTCTCCAGGTCATTTGAGAGACTTCTGGAATGATCCAAACTGTGTATCGAAAGAGGAAGGAACTATGCTGAAAATTAAATCAGCAAAATTGCTACAGGTAACCCAGCAAAAACACAAGTGTTGGGAAACTGCTGGCCACCAGATGGCAGTGATGGGTTACTGCTGGCTGAAATCTGCCACTCACGGCCCGGTAGTGGTCGGTTGGTGGCAGTGTCATCAGTTGGCAGTCATAAATGGCCCTGCAGCATCGCCGCGAATTGCGGGCCTCCAAGCAAGTGCCACTAGTGGCCCGTAACTGGCAACCGATGCAAACCCAACACCAGGTGGAAGCAACGGGACTGCGCATGAGCAGAAGCAACACGTGCTGTGTCTCTCGTGGTACCAGTTAGTTGAAGACGACGCTATCGCCATTGTGTTATTTTAGTGGATGTTAAGAAAAAAGAAACATATGTAGAGAGGCGAATTAATTTCTTATAATGAAATGTGGTGGCCGCCCGGATATTTTATTGACGGTTGGGCGGCGGCAGCATAGTGCTAGAGCCCAGCAAGAATGTTTTTGCTGGGAAGATATATATTTCTTTTTCACTCAATTATTCCTGGAACTTTCTGGACCGACTTTATATATTCATGATCTCATTTACTTCATCATCATCATCATCATTGTCAACCATTATCAATCCACTGCTGGACGAAGGTCTCCCCAAGTTTCCTCCACAACGGTCTGTCTTGTGCCAGTCTCCTCCATGTCACTCCCGCATATTTACGAATTTCATCCACCCATCTCCCATGTGGTCTTTTTCTGGGTCTTTTCCTGTCCCTTGGAATCCAATCTAAAATTTCGGCTGTCCATCTATGGTCTGTCCTTCTGGCAGTATGTCCAGCCCATTGCCATTTCAGGGATTTAACTCTGATCATGATGTCTTCCACTCTCGTCATTTTTCGGATCCACGAGTTCCTCTTCCTATCTCTCCTGGTTATACCAAGCATGCACCTCTCCATGCTTCTTTGAGTTGTCTGCAGCCTTTGTATGTCTCTTTTAGCTAAGGTCCACGTCTCTGCACCATACGTAAGCACTGGAAGGATGCATTGATCAAACACTTTTCTTTTAAGACATAATGGCATATTGCTCTTGAAAATTATGCTGTTTCTTCCAAAAGCTCTCCAGGCAAGTTTTGTACGCCGATTAATTTCTTCATCAATGTGACCCTCACTTGATATCTGCTGTCCAAGATAAACATACGTATCTGTTATCTCCAGTTTTTCTCCATCAATCGATAAATCTTCATTTCTTGTAAAAGCATTGAACATCACTTTTGTCTTCTGAAAGTTCATTTTTAATCCCACTTCTTTACTCTTGTCAGCAAGTTCCTGGATCATACTCTGCAGCTCTGATGGGGTAGTTGCAAAAATGACTACGTCATCAGCAAAACGAAGGTGGGTTAGATAATCTCCATTAATCTTTATCCCTTTGTTTTCCCAGTTCAGTGATTGAAAGACATTTTCCAATGTGGCATTAAAGAGCTTCGGAGATATGGTGTCACCTTGTCTCACTCCCTTTCCAATTTTTATGGGTGTTGTATTTTCAAACAGCCGAATCTCATTTACTTATACCGCAAAAAGTCAAGGAACAGGATCCTACTGGAATAACAACCACAACAGGGTACAGGTCTCCTTCAGTCTTTTCCAACTTCCTCGATCTTTAGCTTCAGTCCACCATTTATCAGCCCTAAATTTCTGAAGGTCATCTCTCCATCTTGTTCTATGGCACACCCCTTCGTCTCTTTCCATCTCTCGGTTGCCATTCTGTTATTAATCGTGTCCATTTTATAATATCTATTATTCCTGACCTTTATCTTAAAAGTTCGTTTCTAACTCTGTCTCCTCTTGTTATTCCTTTAACATTCTTCTCTTAACTTTCTTACCGATTCTCTTATTTTTTTTTATTTATTTTTTTTTTTTTGCATTTACGCTCTGCGATACTTCTCGTTTCACTTCCATAAGTAAACATTTAGATAAAACATGCATTGAATATTTTTATTTTTAAACTCAATGGAACATCACAGGTTAAATACTCCTTAAATATTCAAAAGGCTCTATTACCTTGGATAATTCTTCTCTTGATTACTCTTTCTTCTTGCATGCTTCTATTGAATCTTCTTTCTTGTTGCATCCTTAGTAAACTCTAAAGTTGTGCTAGAAACTTAGAACCAGAATGAAAAACATTTCAGTTTGGATCAGCGCACATCTCAGAGCCATTTTCGTAGACCATTCTTTTTTGGAATTGAGTTGTCCGTGGATATTACAGGCACAAAATTAGCGCTACCATCTTTCCTTGAAAGCCATGAAGGGAAACTTTGATCTGGCTTACAGGACTGCCTACAACCTGTTTTCTCAATACAAAAGCTAATAGTTTTAGAACTGACTGTTCTACTTCTATTAAAGGCGCCAATTGTAGTGAACTTTCCGAAAGGTTAAGTATTCCTGAGAACTCGAGTTAATCTATTTTAAACTGCTCCTAGTTTTGTGTCTGTTAAATACAGATCGCTGCTGATTTTTTAAAAAGGATAGTTTCTGTGTGGCATATATATTTTCTTTCGAGGCTTAACGACCATCCGGAGCAACTCCTAGGGCTATAAGTATTCACCCTTCCCTATTTCAGAGCCGCCGTTTCCAGGAAATAAACAGAGTCAGCGACATCCGACAAGCACAACACTCATGTTTCAGCCGAGACTCGAACCCAGGCCCGTCTCAGACGAATAGCCAGACACCAGCGCAGCGCCTCTAACCACTCAGACACTGGAGCGGCTTTATGTGGCTTATCGAAAAATTTAGAGCCTAAATATTAATTTCAGTCTTGCATGCATCTTCGCGAATGGAAGAGATAATCTCATATTCATGGTCAAGTTTTAACCATAAAGAAATCAAATTTATTACGGTGCAACAAATCTGACGACGTATTTGGGAACAGCTTTTTCCAAACTCGAAGTTTTTAATCTTCCTTCGAGAGCTTGAACTGTATTACTAAAGCTGGATTTTGCCCTCTGACGATTTTTACGGCTTAACCTGTAACTCTTGGAGTATTCGGGTGTCGCACTCAATGTATCAACCTTGGAATCCTGCTGTATCAGATGCACTTCGTAATTAAATTAAGGCCAAACCTGCATCAGCCTTTCATCATCGTCTTGCCTCTGACTTACATGTTCAAAGTTAGTGTGAGGTCGCCATATCCTACTGCGTAATTTACGTGAGTGAAAGTACATAACATACACAACTGGCGTCGTGGGTTATCTGGGCTCGCCAAACATATTTCAGTCTCCGACCGCTCATGTCAGCCTTCATGACGCCATGTCAACTCTGCATCTTTAAAAAACTGCGTAATTAGGTGATGGCCGCAGCTGCGTCAGTATTTCTTTACGATCTTCTTGCCTCTGTCTCATATTTTCGCATTTAGAAGGTGGTCCATAGGTATCCCACGGCTTAGTATACGTTATAAATATGCACGAAAGTAGTCTAGAATATATCATCAGTCAACGCCCATATATATTTTTTCTCATCTTTCTACAATAATGCTGTATCTTCTCGATGCAATTTTCCGAAATACCTCTTAAACAATTTGTTGACTTCTTTTACGTGAAAGACTCGTACTCTCCTGGTTGAGAGAGTTATGTGTTGCAGTAAAATTCCAATCTATTAAGCCTCTTCGTTCATTTTTAGCACGTCTTTTGTAAAAAAAGAACCTATCGTGCTTATGTTATCACTTTGTCCGTCTGTCTGTAGACACCATATCTCTGCAACTATAAATTCGACATGAAATGTTTTTCTTTCAGATTTTCCTACGTTATACAGATCCACCACCAGAAGGCGTAAATGCAGGTGCTATCGACTTCAAAATACATTTTATTCACTATATAATTACTTCTGAACATTCGATTAAAAACATTCTTTTATATGATCATTTATGACGAAGACTATTTTTGGTACTATTTCATCAAGTAATGCATAGTTTTCCAGCTAGGGGAATAAATTTGAATTACTGTTTCCCTGACATATCTGCTTCTAAAGGTCCGATTTAAAAAAATCTTTTTGCATCGGATAGGGCACCTGGTGGGAAACGTTCTGCTTATAATTTCGAATTTTTATAAAGAATTGTTTGGCCACAAGAGGCGTACGTTTATATGCATTTTTGTTTTTGATATATTATTCGCAGCATATCTGCGCGTCTGAAAGCTCGATTTAAAATTATTTTGTGGTCAAGTGCTGCTCACCACGACAAGCTGTTTGAGAATACTTTGTGCTGACAATAGTTCATAATTTGCCCGCCAGGCAGCGTGCATATATATATATATATATATATTTTTCGTCGATATCTCTGCTTCTAACAGTCCGAATTGAAAAAAATATCGTAGAGGGGTTTCGGCTGCAAAATATTTTGCTGATAATTTCAAATTTTCATAAATCCACGCGTACGCCACTAACAATGCATTAATTCACGTTTCCGTTTACAGCATATTAGCAGGGAGATCGGCACTTCCAAAAACCCGATTGAAGAAATCGTCTTTTGGTCAGATACTCGTACTACTAACTGCCAAAACAATTAGTCTTGTCGTCCCAGATGAAATTACTACCCAAAAAAGTACGCAATTTTCCCGCTAGCGGCGTAAATTAGTTATCGATTTAAATGTCCGATTAAAAAAATCTTTGAACGCCCTATACTACTTACTTAGTGGAACACTTTCCTTCTACTCGTGTGGTTTTGTAGTAAACAGTCCTGACGCTAGGTGGTGTTAGTGTGTTTTCGGTTTGATGCTGTAACTCCGCTTTTAAAAATCCGTCCGGATTTTTTAGTGTGTGCCGTTCGTCACAGTAAGTATGGGGTCAAAGGGCAGGACATAGGAGCGGGATCCATTCCATCGTCATTATGCGTCATAACTTACGTAAAAATGCTTCTATGCAACAAGACGTTAGTATGTTGTTTCGTAACAATTATATAAACACTAATAGATTAAGTTCTATTACGTACCTCTAATCCTCAGTGACATAACTCACATTGTTGGCGTCTTATTTTGCTTACTTGTGGATTCATTGACGATTCTCAACACATGTCGTGATATTTCCATGATAATTCATTGGTAGATGAGACTTTTTTGGTTTTAAATTTCTTTTATGTACACTATTGCACTATGGTTGCAGCTCTTTTAATGTTAAAATCACTATCTGCACGTTGATAAAATACTCATTCCATCGATGTGCCCTGTACTTATTGCACCAGTAGTTTAATTTGAAGTTTAAAAATTCATCAACTAAAAATCACATTCCATCGATGTTTACTTGCACCACTAGTTTAAAATAATTCACTATTGAAATCCCTTAAGAAGTTTGAAATCACGGCATGCCTGAGATCACCATCACTCCACTGAACTCTAGTGAAGCTTTTCAACCTATAAGAGGCCATCTTCAGAACACTTGTCCTAACCATATGTTGCAAACCGACCATGTGCACCAGATTCTCTACGAGGTCTCTTTACATGTGTGAAAGGGCCAAGGATCACGTGCTCCTCCCTGCATTTCTGAGTTTTATGTTTTTCTCTTGATACTGTGCTGCCATCTATATTTCATTCGCTGTTCAATTTTCCTATGTTTCCGACATTGCCTTTTTCCCCACCCTTCCTTCTCCATTGTTGTTCTTTATATTCTTTTTCTCCTTTTATTAAGGCCTTCCAAGGTTGTGCTATAATGATTGGCTCATTATTATTACAGGCTCTGTGTTTATTTTTTTCTACGGTGATAGCCTCTAAGTACCTCAACTCCAATTCATTCTTATATCCACTTTTTATTTGAATATCTTCAAATTTCGGTTTCGCATTTTCTTCAATACAGTACTGCACCATTGCTGTTGTTTCGGATTTATACTGAACCGGTTCTATTGAATATTATCGAAATTGGGTCAAAGGTCAGGGCACAGGAGCGAGATTCACAGCCGTTATCCTCATAACTTGACTAAAAATGTTTCTATTGCAATAAAACTTTAGTATGTTGTTCCGGAGGTATACTGAACCGGTTCTGTTGAATATCGTCGAAATGGGGTCAAAAGGTCAGGACACAGGAGCGAGATTTATTCCACAGCCATTATCCTCAAAACTTCAGTAATAACTGGAGTAATTATTTCTGGTATGTTGGAAAGCGTATCATAATCAATGCATTGCATGATTTTACTGACTTGTTAAAATACTGCGCAGTTTACCTGCTAGGGGCCAGAAATGTCAACCTTTTTTTCGTTATCTCCCCTTCCAAGAGGGTATTTGAAAAATACTTTATATAGCTTTTGCTGTGAAGAATACCTTTCACATATTTTCTACTTTTCCTTTATTCAGAATTCTTCCGATAGAGATCACGCGTTTTCCTCTATATATGTTCTTCTAACTGCTTGATATAAAAATCGCTTTGTCTACGATATGTTTGTTCAGCTAAAATATTTTTTTTACACAATGGTAATTTTCGTAACGGTCTTTTTCAACCACTAGTGGGGTAAAATACCATTTGTTTTTTTCTAGATGTTTTATGGATTACAGAATTGCGGTTCAAAAAGTGCGAAAATTTGGTGTCATTTTTTTTGTTAGAATGTTTTGCTGGGCTGTTCACTTAGGACGCTTTGGACGCGTTGGTTCCGTCAGGCCAACATTTGTTGGAAAATAAAATAGTTCCGAGCTTTTTAACTTTAAACGAAAGCTCGTTCTCCTGCGGTGGTGCTTTTTATTCAATGCTGTATATGGGGAAGTTCATTATGAGCTTGTCCTGATTTCTTTTTTAAACCTTCCATATTTGCACAATGATCTGCTCTTGATTTTTTTATTACGCCTCTTCCTTGGTAACCTCGCTGCGAAATATCTATTTCCAAACTTAATTTCTGTTTGTCATCAACTGATCTGTTTTGGTGAACAACCAGGAATCACCAATAGCTCTCTTCACTGCCAGTGGATATCCAGAAAGCTTGAAAATTCTTCTCCCTTCCTGCAGAACACTGGGAATCGTCTACGATCAAAGAATTACTAAAGCCCATTTTAGGAATCAATGAAATACGGAATTATAATACAAATTGTGAAGTTGTGCATCGGTTTATTGGTATAAATATGACATGAGTGGTAACTCATATTAAATCCGAAAACTTAGACTAGCGAATCTTGTGATGGTTACATTCAAATTAATCGGAAACTTGAGACTTGGTCGTTCTGGGTGGTGTAGTGGTTAGCATACTCGGGCGCTAGCCGGGAGACGCGAGTTCGATTCCCGCTCCAGGACGACGAAATTTTGAAAGTTTCCGGATATTATCTGACTTACCATTCATGTCATATTTACACAAATAAACGGATTCACAACTTATTTGTATTCATTTTAGGAGTTTTTTTCTATGCGACATGCCTGCTCACATCTTCGAAAGTTGCGTCTTGTCAGCCATCAGTTTTAAAAAATTCCAGCGCTGTCATCCCACATGAAAAGCATTTGAGCCGTAGTACCATTTAAATTTCAAAAATTTTCCAGCCTTACTTCTCTGAAACTACAATACGTACTACTGTATTAGTATTACTCTTCTCAACTGTACAGCAATTAGATTAACCTGTTGTAGGATTAACCTATTAACCTGATTAACCATTAGATTAACCTGTTCTTCTACAAGTTGATCAACGCTAGTGATCGCGTGCAAAAATTCTTGCAGTATCTTTTTCCGATGTTTTAAGTAGTTGTCTACTTAATAATAACACTTCAGAATTCTTTCTTTGCAAGAAATATAGTTAATATACATAGTCGAGTCACAATTTGTGACCACCTCTTACTTTTGACGTCAACAGCGCGTAACCAATGAAAGAAGGTACGTGTCGTGAGCTGGCTTGGAAGGTATATAAGGTGTGCTGTAGTCAATCTGAAAACAATCACTTGTTGCTATCATGGATAAAAGGAGCGATTTATCATTATTTGCAAACAGGGATAATTATCGGTATTCGGGCCAAGGGTGGCAGTATTTCTGAAACAGCGCAGTTTATGAACTGTTAGAATGCTGCTATGGTTAAAGTGTATCGTGATTGCAGAAATGGTACCAGTGCGAATAAGCGAAGTGGAAACTGCGGAGCACCACGTGCCACTGATGTGAGAGGTGAACGTCGGTTTCGAAGGTGCGCGAAGGCCCATCGACACGCTACAATGGAGCAACTCACTGGCCGAATGAACCAGGGGGCTACCGGAAGTGTGTCTAAAACGACAGTTCAGCGAACCTTGCTGCGTATGGGGCTCCGATGCAGCCGGATGGTCACGGCACCTGTGCTAACGAAGGTGCATCGGCAGAAAAGGTTTAAATTTGCACGGCAGTATCGGAATTAGATCTTCGCTGATTGGCAAAGGATTGCCTTCTCCGACGAGTAACGTTTTCTGCTTCATCGAACGGATGGACGTTTGCGTATAAGGCGAGAAACATCGGAGAACAAACAATCTTCAGCCATTGCTGGAACAACACAAGCTGGTGGGGGCAGCGTTATTGTCTGGGGAATGTTTTCGTTGCATTCCCTGGGTCCACTCATACCTGTGGAAGGCACTATGAACCGAATTCGTTTTCAATCCATTCTTGCAAACCACGACACTCATGCATGCTGATTGTCTTTCCTGGGGCAGACGGGAATTTCCAGCACGACGATGCGACGTGTCACACAGCTAGAAATGTCCGAGAGGGGTTGGAAAGGCGCGATGAAGACTTCAAAGTACTTCCCTGGCCCCTAATTCCCCAGACTTAAACCCAATTGAGCATCAGTGGGACCACATCGATAGTTCTGTTTCCTCTATGGGTCTACCACCACGCATCCTCCAGCAGCTGTCAGATGCACTGCAGTCAGCATGGCTCCACATTATACCGTTGAACACCTTCCAGCACCTTACTGAGTCACTCCCAGCCCTTCTAGCTGCTGTCCGCGCTGCACACGTTGGTTACTCGGTTTACGGTCTTGAGGGTAACAGTGTAAATACCAAATTTGTTGGCGACGGGTACTGGGTTCATATCATTACGTAATGATTAAGCAATTGGACCTTATAATTACGGAGTACTGGGTCCCTATCATTACGTAATGATAGGAATCCAATACCGGTCGCCAACAAATTTGGTATTTACAGTGTTACCCTCAAGGCCGTTAACCAAGAAGATTCCGACCTTGATTATATCGGTTCTACAAAACGTACCCTACAAACCAGATTAAGGGAACACCAATATAATGTTCGTGTTGGCTGCAGGAATACAACTCTTGCACGTCTTGTATATATAGGAACTCAGTACCCCGACTGATCAAGCGCTAGTATTTTGTATACGCCATACCATCAATCCCATTTACTTCTTACTGAAAGCTTATTCATTTTACGGTATGGAAATCAGTGTTGCAACAACTATGCACCATCTAATGTACCTTAAGTATGGTGTACAAGTATCCCCCGTGTAATGCAAGAACCTCCTGATGGTCCCTCTTCAAATTAGTTTTATATTGGGGGAACCTTTTCAGTTCTCGCCTTTCTGCGCATGAGCTATACGTTATTTTGAACCCCTTTTTAAGACATTCGCACTACTCATTGTATTAGTTTCACCCGATGATGGACCTGTCTGACAGGGTTCGAAATATCTTGTCTATGTGTGTTTTTTAAACTGATTAATGGTTTTTAACATGTAAATTACCACCGTTTCATGTTTTATGTTATCGTGTTGAAGACGGCTTTTTTAATCAATCTCATTTTTAGCGCGAATTTTTCATTGTCTTCACGGGAAAAAAGGAAAAATAAAATGGAAAACCCAAAAAGCAAAAAAAAGTGACAAAAAAGGGATGAAATGGGAAAGTGGGTATATATATAGGTCAAAGTAGTGGGAAAGTGGGGAAGGTTGGGAGGAAGGTGGGTATAAAAGTAGGAGAGAGAACAACTTTACTAACACTAATTTATACTATCTTTGAATGTTTTGCGCCATGTTTACAAGTGTAACTGTGACTTGCCTATACTAGTATGGGGAGATCAGTGGCCTTTTCCCAGATCTACCTTGCCGTTACAATTACGTACACTGTTGTTATATTACTTTGGATTTTTAGTTTTAATGCAACAGCTAAATAAACTGAATTGAAGTGAAATTAACTTAGGCAAGTTGCTTTTTCGATAAAATAAACACTTCATTGTCTCGTAATTTGTAATGTGTGAAGAAAATGAAACTTAGTTTCGGAAATAAACTTTTTTTTTCAGTGATTTTACTGGTGTTAAACGATTGCAGTTTCACTCCCGTACAAAAAGATAAAAAACAGGAGACTTAGAAGAATAAAGGTTTTCTAAAGAACATTTTAGGATCAATGTGCCACAGGAGACAAAATATTTGCTTAGTACTTTTACCTACGGCCACAGTTCCGAAGCACGAGGTAGAAAGTACGAACAAAAGCTGTTAGCTGCATTGTATGGTGCACGGCAATTCGATTCCTTCTTTTGACGATTATGTTCTCTCAAAGAAAGAGTGTGAGTAACTTTCATAGATTTTTAGAAACGCAGATGCGATTTGAATGCTTCGGTACCACTAGAAGTGAGTCTGCGCCGTGCTAGGAGTGATATTGATGCGTTTATTGCCTCCTCGGCGGAAAAGCTTCCTTTGTATGCTGGGGGATGAGGAGTACACGCAGCGTTCGCTCGACTGCTCGCGATTCAATAGCTTTTTTCCTACATAATGAACAAACTCAATCAGCCCTCTCTTCGGACGAGCGATGGACATGAAAGGAATCGGTGCTGACACTTGTATTGCTTCTTCCATTATTAGCGTCGTCAGATGGAATAGCCTCACAAAAAACGCCCAGTTATCGGCTTGACAATGTAATGAGTTTGCGCGTCAGACATTGTTCATGCATTGATGAGCTGAGTGTAAACGCACTTAGACCTAGGAGCTCCAAAGGATCACTAGACGCATGAAAAACAAGCAGCTGCGAGCTAAAAAATTAGATAATAGCTATTTTTAACGGTTCAGGTAATATAAAATGTCTCCAAGAAGGTTTTCATTACTTGATAGCAAAGAAAATCTTAATCTTCGGCACTTCAGCTCTGAATTGTAAGTTCGCGGACCCTCAGTGACTGTCCTTGCACAATTTATTTAAAGTGAAGTCAATTTGAGGTGATAAAACTTATTAAACATGGAAATATAGGGTGGTTATAAATAATTGGGCAAAAAGAAAACGTGCATGGGTGTAAGGATGCATATGATAAAAATTACGAATAATATATAGTTAAACACACCAAGTTCACCTTCTGTGGACCTTTTTTTGCAGACAGATGGCGCTGAGTCATGCCAGGTCACGTATCGCCAGCAGAGAACGAGCAATTTTATTTTTTTTATTGAAGGGTTTTTTTTTTTTGATTGGAGGTTTAACGACCACCGTGAGCAACTTAATGGGCTATAAGCCAGTCGCCCGTCCCTAATTTAGGGTCACTGGTTCCAGGGAAGGGAGAGAGCCAGTGCCATAAGACAAACACAACATCATGCCTCACTGGATTCGAACCCGGACCCCTTTCGGACGAATGATCAGAGGCCATCGCTTAGACCACTGCGACACCGGGGCAGCAATTGAAGGTTTAATGACCACTGTGAGCAACTTGATGGGCTACAAGCAGTTGCCTGTTCCACTGGGTCCAGTGCCGTAAAACAAGCACAACATCCATGTCTCACCTGGACTCGAACCCGGGCCTTTCGCGCACGAACGGTCAGAAGCCATAACTTAGACCACTGCGCCATCGGGAAGGCGAACGCGCGACTACACCCATCAGTCACCGGACCTAACCCCCCTAGATTTCGGTCTATGGGGTTTTGTTAAAGATCAGGTTTACCTTCCGCCGATTCCCAAGTCCCTTCCTGAACTGAAATCAAGAATCACCGTTGCACTCGCGTAGGTCGAAGCCGACATACTGACAGCAATGTGTGAAGAAATAATTTACAGATGTGACATTTGCAGAGTAATCAAGGAAAGCCACATCGAGCATTTGTGAAAAAATGTAAACTTGGTGTGTTTAACTATATACTATTCGAACTTATTATCATGTCCTTATAACTATGCACAATAAAGTTTTATTTTTTTCCAACTATTTTATAACTACCCTGTATAATAACAAACAGCAAGGAGATCACGATTAACAGCTGTACGTTTGTACATTTTTCTAGAGGATGGCCTTAGAAACGCATAAAAGAAATTTCAAAATAGCCCCCTCCCCGTGGCACAGTAGTCTAACCGCTGGCTTATGACAATTCGTCTGAGATGGGTCCGGGTTCGAATCCGGTTAGGCATGCATGTTGTGAATAAATAAATCCATCGCTTTTTCCGCGTTAATCAACGCACAGCAACCGAAAGATTGTTATTCGGCCGTCGTTGGGGAATCGAATCCCGAGTCTCTCGATATCTAGCCGAGCGGGTTAGCCTTACACCACAGCGGCCAACAATTCACGGCGCTATGCGTGTTTTTCTTTTTCAGTCAGCATCTGACATCATAAATCCGTAAGATGTGCTCAGCTACTGAGACGTCTCCATCTGGTGGGCATTAACGGCACTGGGCTATATATAATTATAGCAATAATCCAAAGGTCGAGATCCAAGGTGAAAATCGTCTAAATACGTGGCATAAGTTGAATAAATAAATTAATCGCTCTTTCCACGTTAATCAACGCACAGCAACCGAAAAATTGTTATTCGGCCGCCGTCGGGGAATTTTTCGGTTGCTGTGCGTTGCTTAACGTGGAAAGAGCGATGGATTTATTTATTCAACTGACGCCACGTATTTAGATGATTTTCACCTTGTATGTTGTGTTTGTCTTACGGCGCTGGTTCTCTTACTTTCCTGGAACCACTGTCCTTAAATCAGGGATGGGCGACTGCTTATAGCCCATTGAGTTGTTCACGGTGGTCGTTTAACCTCTATCCAGAAAAAATCAAAATGTTAACTGCGATTGTAAAATTTATGTTGTGAATTATTACAAGATATTTTTCAATAATGTAGCACTGGGTTGGTGCGAATGAAATGTCCAGCGCGAACGAGCAGGGAAGACAGACCCCACCACAGGAAAATGGATCCACCCACAGGTGTTGCGAGTATTACGTCACAGAGTTACTATAAATAGCTAGCACGTGTGTGAAGAACAAGGTTCAGGCGTGGTTTGTTTGGACGTAATGTGCCTTGCAAAGGAAACATGCAGACGCCGGATTTGAGAGTCATCTTCCTGTATGAATTTAAACTGGGCCATTCTGCAGGAATTGCCGCTCGAAACGTTAACAAAGCGTTTGAGGAGAATACATCCCATGACCGAACCATTCGGCGATGGTTTGTGAAGTTTTGAAGCAAAGATACGGACCTGCAAAACGAAGCACGTACTCACCGACCTGTTGCTGTTTTTTTTTTTTGTTTTTTTTTTATTGGAGGTTTAACGACCACCATGAGCAACTCAATGGGCTATAAGCAGTCGCCCGTCCCTAATTTAGGGTCACTGGTTCCAGGGAAGGGAGAGAGCCAGTGCCGTAAGACAAACACAACATCCATGCCTGACCGGGATTCGAACCCGGACCCCTTTCGGACGAATGATCAGAGGCCATCGCTTAGACCACTGCGCCACCGGGGCGGCGTTGCTGTTTCTGACGATGTTCTGTTACGTGTGATTGAACCGGACCCCCGAAAAACATTATGGTAGCAGATACCCCAGGATACCTATCGCCACCTCATCGAATCGATGTCATGCCGAGAGGTCGCTATTTTGCGATCTAAAGGGGGTCCTACAGCTTAGGTGGTCATAATTTAATGGCTCAAAGGTGTAGAGACATGATAAAAATTTACATCCCATAGCAGAAGAATTTTGAATAATGGAAAAGTAGAAAATATGCGAAAAGTATTCTTCACAGCCAAAGTTTTTCTAAGCAAACAGAATTTTTCAAACACGCTTCCTAAGCAGAGATGGCAATAAAATAGTTTTGGCCTTTCTGATCCCTAGCGGGAAAACTTTGCATTACTTACAAAATATAGTGTATCCCTACTTTATTTTGGCGAATGGCATATGGTGAAAATGATTTTTTTCAACAAGATTTTTAGAAGCAAATGAACAGAAATACACACTTACACCATCTAGCACCAGAAATGTGAACTACAAACACCCATGAGTACAAGAGAAGTATTTCATAAAGCAAATAGTATACGGCGTTCAAATTCATTTAAATCGGACTTTTAGCAGCACTGATATTGAGAAAAAACATATACTAGACATTTGCGTTCCTCTACCGGAAAAATTTAGTACAATGTTTGGCAGTAAGTGTACACAAAACATTTTGTTAGTTCGTAGTATCTGACCGAAAAAGAAGTTTTTCAGTTGGGATTTAGACGCGCAGATGTTACTGCTAACATCCAATGGAAACATGGAATTATTCCCTCCATTGGAGCTCTTGTAATTTATGACGTAGAAGTCTTGTCTTACTTCTACGTTATTTAAAAAAACCATAACCATAAGATGAAATAGTTCCTAAATTAAACCTTAACGGCCAGACGAAACATGTAAACAACAGAAGTCAAACTTACGGAAAAGATGCTTTATTCAGGATGTAGCACTTCTATAACAAATCATAACATCACATAGTACTTCGCATTAAACTCTCCACACACCACACAGCTCTTAACACAACGCTCTACAACACAACGCTTTTCAAGCAAGGCTCTCTAAGCAACAGTTTAGTCGTCGTTTTTATCTCTCGTTCTTATCTTATATTAGGCATACGTCACATTCATTCAACCTCAATTATGTTGCCAACAGTATTCGTTTGAGAGAAAGGATATTATGTTAAGAGTGAAGTATAACTGAAAATAAACACAAGATTTGCATAGGGAAAGAAACTAAAAAGGAAAGTTAATTTAGAATATACGTCACAACTTTAAGAAAAAACTGAAGTTTTATGCTTAACATTTCGCATCAGAAACGCTCTCTCACAAAGAAAGAAATTTTTAAATCGGATTGTTAGGCGCAGAGATATCGGCAACAATAAGATATATACTATATTGACGAAAGCCATCGGACACCTAGAAGAGAAACACAACACAGCATTTATTGACATACATTAGTACGGTGTCATTCCACCTTTGGCCTTAATGCATGCACTAACCCTTCGAGACATGCTTTCGACAACGTTTTGGAACACAGCGATAGGTATGCGTTTCCATTCAGTACATAATGATGCCGCTAACTGTTGCTTACTAGTATTCTTTGGTTCCAAACGTCTTATGCGGCGCTCTAATTCATCATATAGGTGCTCTATGGGATTACGATCAGGGTTCTGTGCTGGCCAGTCCACAAATGATACGTAATTATCGTCAAACCACGCCGTAACAGTCCTTGCTCTATGGCTCGGTGCATTATCCTGCTGGTACCAACAAGGCTCGGTTCCATAGTATTGCCACAGAGTTAGTAGGGCATAATTGTCCAGAATATCGAGGTAGAAGTGCTGGTTCACAGGTTTGTCCACGATTACCAATGGTCACGGACCATACCACGAAACACACCCCCACACGAATACACTGACAGATCCAAACTTGACCGTAGGAAAAAATACACTGTGGTAAATAGTGTCCAAGGATCGCTTTGTCATTCCGATATATATCTTTTCCGTGTTGTTAGGATATACCAATGGTATAGCGTACAAACCTGCCGTTTCTTTCTGATACTGTTTCTCCTTGCAACTTGATTTCATATGTGATAACGGGTTCGGGGACTTCAACATGCATAATACAACATATTCATCATCATCATCATTGTCAACCATTATCAATCCACTGCTGGACGAAGGTCTCCCCAAGTTTCCTCCACAACGGTCTGTCTTGTGCCAGTCTCCTCCATGTCACTCCCGCATATTTACGAATTTCATCCACCCATCTCCCATGTGGTCTTTTTCTGGGTCTTTTCCTGTCCCTTGGAATCCAATCTAAAATTTCGGCTGTCCATCTATGGTCTGTCCTTCTGGCAGTATGTCCAGCCCATTGCCATTTCAGGGATTTAACTCTGATCATGATGTCTTCCACTCTCGTCATTTTTCGGATCCACGAGTTCCTCTTCTTATCTCTCCTGGTTATACCAAGCATGCACCTCTCCATGCTTCTTTGAGTTGTCTGCAGCCTTTGTATGTCTCTTTTAGTTAAGGTCCACGTCTCTGCACCATACGTAAGCACTGGAAGGATGCATTGATCAAACACTTTTCTTTTAAGACATAATGGCATATTGCTCTTGAAAATTATGCTGTTTCTTCCAAAAGCTCTCCAGGCAAGTTTTGTACGCCGATTAATTTCTTCATCAATGTGACCCTCACTTGATATCTGCTGTCCAAGATAAACATACGTATCTGTTATCTCCAGTTTTTCTCCATCAATCGATAAATCTTCATTTCTTGTAAAAGCATTGAACATCACTTTTGTCTTCTGAAAGTTCATTTTTAATCCCACTTCTTTACTCTTGTCAGCAAGTTCCTGGATCATACTCTGCAGCTCTGATGGGGTAGTTGCAAAAATGACTACGTCATCAGCAAAACGAAGGTGGGTTAGATAATCTCCATTAATCTTTATCCCTTTGTTTTCCCAGTTCAGTGATTGAAAGACATTTTCCAATGTGGCATTAAAGAGCTTCGCGTATTAATAGCATTGAAATCCCCGACCCCGTTATCACATCTGATATCAAGTTGGTATCGGTCAGTTCAGCGTCCGAGTCGTATCGCCTGTCAGTGGAAACCTTTGCTTTAATATAGAGACGGCAATCTTTTTGTATAAAAATCGTTTTTCACTCCGCTAGCGCCAGTATCGAGCACAAAATTCCACAGTGAGCATTTCTTTTTTCAAAGATAAAACTGAAACAAAACCGGGTCGAAATCGGGTCAGGACAAGTTAACTCGACCCGTTTGAACCTCAGGAAACTGTCGACCCATTGACCCGTTTTCATCTCTGGACCAGATACAAGACAGGAAGCAAAGGGAACTGTGTGGAAATCATCCACACCAGTTAGATATGGAAGAAGTTCAAATTGATTTCTCGAAACAGTAGTTTGAAGCAAGAAAAACTATACAGAGACCAATGCATTTATGCCGGACAATGAACAGAGCGATTCCAACGAAATGTAACAGAACATTTGTTTTCTAAAAGAGCTGCCGCATGCCACATGTATGAGATGCGGCGTATACAGTGAGACCATCGAATACATCTGTGCCACCCCAATGGTGCAGTGGTACGAAGATCTTGCTTTTAATCATTTGTTTGAGATAGATTAGGGTTCGAATCCCGAGAGAGGGATAAGTGACGCGTTTGTCTTACAGCACTGTCTCTCTCTGTCTCTTCCCTGGAGCCAGTGGCTCTAAATTAGTAACGAGAGCCAACTTGTAGCCCATTGAGAGTTTGTCACAGTGGTCAACAGCAAAGAACATTTGCCGAGGATGCACTCGGCATAAACTATGCTTAGAGACGCAACAAATTCAATTAGATGGAATATCAATAGTTAGCTCAAGATGCAGGACTATCAATGTCAGAAATACTGTAATATAAGTACCAACCTATTCAAGCAAATGATGCAACCGCTCCCCGGAGGTCCGGTAGTATTCTGACCGTTCTTCAGACTGGGCCTCTGTTCTAATTCGGGGTGAGGCATGAATGGTGTGTATGGGACGGGGACTACTGCTTACAGGTCCGTAGATTTGCTCGTGGTGTTCATTAAACCCTGCCTCCCACACACACAATGAAAATGTTACAGATTACGACCAATACAAATTATATTGGGACTCTGGAATCAAAGCAGATCTGTGCAAGTCATCCAATCATAATCATACATGACGAAACGCAGAATTTTAAAATTGTAATTAATATCATCACCAACAGCGATTCATGCAATGACAGCGTCTCGCTGGTGTTACCACGAGTTTGGAACCAGTTCTTCAAATAGTGAATGCCTTGTTTTTCTTCTATGATTCCGCCTGCTAAACGAACGTGACACCTCGGGTCTTTGAATGAATAATTGCTTCGCACCTGTTCGTTTATTGTCAAGTCACCACGATCAAATTGTTGAAGCGTTCTGTTACTCAGTTTGCAGTTTACCTTCCTTGAAAAAGCTATCTGCGGTTGTTGTGCAAAAGCTTGGAAACTTTGATTTATATTCTACGCCAAGAAATTCGGATTACTTGTATAGTTATACTATTTCAAGTTTAAAACTGTATTAAGGGGGTGTGTGTTTTATGAAGTGCTCTATATTGTCTAGTGCGAAGATTTTAGGGTTGTTAACTATCTCAAGAGAAGACTTACAATATTGACTTAAGATTTTATTGTTGTTAAGTACCTCAAGAGAAGAGAACAATAACAAATAAAAACAAAATCAAACTAAATTGGAATGTCTATCAAAAGCAGTGTTTCTTGGGACAATACCCCACCGTCTATAAACAAAATGGATTCTCACAGTAATCAACTGCGTTTACGTGAAAGATAACGGCTCTTTCTCCAGATCGTTTTATAGATTAAGTTATTGAAGACAAATATTAGATGCTACTAGCTGGTACTGGGCAATTAGGTTTTTCATGTCGAAGGTTAAAGCAAGTTGTTGTGTTTATTAAATACGAAAATAGTTTTAAGTAAGCGACGTCAACAGAGGACGCTATGACATGATGAATCTTCACAGAATTAAGTCTCTTTATATTCATCTTTCGAAATATATGAAACGTATTTTAAAAACTACGGTTAAAATATTGTTGCGCGGATTTTTGGTGATATGTATCTTTTTTATTTTTTTAATGAAGGTTAAACGACCACCGCGAGCCACGTAATGGGCTATATGCAGTCACCTGTCCCTAATTTAGGACCAGTGGTTTTAGGGCACGGAGAGAGCCAGTGCCGTAACACAAAAACGACATCCATGCCTCACTGGGATTCGAACCCGTACCCTTCGCGGACGAATGGTCATAAGCCAGAGCTAAGACGCATTGGGGTGTCCTATATATCTTTCCAAAAGTAAATCTCGGGTAAGATATTTAGATGTAATGGAAATCGTGGCCACTTTATTATAACCACCTGACAGTTTTAAGCAAATTAGTTATGGCTGCACGCTGTTGCCGCCAGAGGGCGGGGTTAGTATAAAAAGGGAAAGTTTAGTGCTTTCGACAGTAGTAGAAGTGATTTTCGGGTGACGAGATGGATAAAAAATGCGATTTGGCAGACTTTCAACGTGGGATGATTGTAGGAGCTCGGAGTCATGGAGCGAGTATCACCGAAACCGCCGCATTCGTGAAATGTTCCAGAGCAGCTGCTGTTAAAGTGTTTAAAGATTAGACTGTCAAGCCAAAAAACTGGGTCTCTACGTGCAACGTGTGATCGTCATCGACTAGTGACTTCTCGGGCGGAACGGAGAGTGTCCAGACTGGTAACAAACAACAGAAGGGCAACAGTGCAGCAAATTACAGACCATCTAAATCAAGGATCCCCTCAAATGATCTCTGCATGCACTGTTCGCCGTACACTGCATCGCATGAGATATGGCAGCCGAAGGCCTGTTGGAACACCTTTGCTGTCTGCCGTTTACAAGAGTAAACGTCTCCAGTTCGCACAGGAGCACAAGGATTGGACAGTCGATAATTGGAAACAAATTATGTGCTCCGATGAATCACGTTTTCAGTTGCCCCCTGCCGAGGGCCGAGTGAGAATTTGGCGGAAACAGCATGAAAGCATGGACCCCAAATGCATTGCTACAACCCTTCAAGCTGGTGGAGGCAACGTTATGGTTTGGAGAATGTTTTCCTGGCATGCTTTGGGCCCTTTAATTAGTGTTGATCAACGTCTGACCAGCACATCATATCTAAACATCGCTGCGGACCAAGTGCATCCTGTCATGTGGATGGTTTATCCCAATGGCGATGGCTACTTTCAACAAGATAATGCGTCCTGCCATAGTTCTCGTATTGTACAGGATTGGTTTCAGGAACATGCCAGTGAGTTTACTTTGCTCAGGTGGCCCCCACAATCTTCATACCTCAACCCCATTGAGAATTTGTGGGATGAAGTTGAACGAGACATCAGACAGCTAGATCCACACCCTTGCAATCTCACACTCCTGGAAAGTGATATTCATCAAGCATGGTCTCAGATTCCACAAACCACGTATCAACATCTCGTGGAGCCCATGCTACGAAGAATCGACGCAGTATTAAAGGCAAAATGTGGCCCAACGAAGTACTGAGGGGTGGTCATAATAAAGTTGCCACTCAGTGTATAACGATGCAGAGCACAAATTATCTACAAAGAGTACCTGGGTACTCTCTAGATTATGTTATTTTTATTTTCCTAGTCAGTATCGAATGTCGATACGACAGCTTTAATGTTTAAAATGTCAATGTTTGAGAGTACACTAAACAGAAATAAATAATTAAATAAGAAATACTCAGTTGGTTACATATCAGTAACTAGTTTATCCTCTATGGCAATATCGAAAATGTCGGTATCAAGACCTTGCGATTTACACAGTCGTTTCTTGCAGTGGTTGAGGAGCGACACACACGTCGCCTATACGCACGTACTGCGAAATTCGCAAGGATCTGGACCCTCAAGACTGGGATACAGAGTAGCCTACCAGAATCACAGCAGTAATTTGTGAAAGACTTGATGAGTCGGAATGATAACATGAATCATATTAAAGTCAGGCAGCTGTCTACGAAATGAGCTGAATTTACCTGCAAACTGAACACCTGTTCCAGTTCAGTTACAAGTTCCCCTTCGAAATCTCTGCTATGCGATTCTGTATGAGGATCTGTAATCGAGTTATCATCATCCAAGACCTTTACATATTGTATACACTGACTTGGAAACTTATACCGTCGTTTTGTTGGTGAGGAAACTGTTGCAAGCAAGAACTTTGCTCAAAGGATATTTAACCAAATAAAGCGCAACTCTAAAAATAATTATTTATTCACACATTCTAGAAAACGAGGATTAAAATATATCAAATCAGTTCGATCACACAGATCATTTGATTAAAAACCGCAAAGTCATTATCTGTATGAATTCAACATATGTGAAAGTGCAGATGAATGGCACCCATAATGAGAGGGGAAATTTTATATTGATGAAACGAGCTTCAAAAGTTTTAGAACAGCTATATTTCAATTTGGTAAATTGATGTCAGGTTTCTGCGCTTCCACGTTCAGCATATCTTTAAGAGAATATTCAATTTTTTATTTTTTGTTGACGGTTTAACGACCAGCGTGAGTAACTCAATGGGCTATAAACAGTCGTCCGTCAGTAATTTAGGGCCACTGCCTCCAAGGAAGGGAGAGAACTAGTGCGCTAAGACAAACACAACATTTATGCATCACCGGTATTCGAACCCAGCCCACTTGGACAAACGGTCATAAGCCAGCGCTTAGACTACTGCTTCACCGGGAGGCAAATGCAAATTGTCAAAACTTATTAAAAATGTTACACATACTGGTGTCACTTTTCATAGCATAATACTCAAACATAGTGTGTCGTATACCTCTAAATAACCTTGCTTTTAAGTTTCTCTATGTAAATGTAGTTACTTTTTTATTAATGACTTTCCCGCTTCTATTTCTCCCTATTTCAAACATTACTTCCCTGTATAGCTTTTACAATTTGGCAACACTGACAGGGAGTCAGAGGAATTTAAAATTACTGTATTGAAAGTATGAGAAGGAGTAGTCGAAATTTATCAACGACCCCTGTAACTGAAAGCCCAGAAACCTTTTTATGACGTCATCGTAAGTCAGCCGCATGATGGTGTCCAGTGCTCGTCAGCCAACGAGAATACAATGTTTCTGGTGTAGACTGAACAGGCTGAGCAGCAGATGTTCAAATGTAGTCATTATTTATAGGAGTTTGTGTAGCAAGGCTGACTGGATTTGTGATATAGCAAAACTACGTATAAGGGGGCGCTGAATTATGTTTTTTATGACCAGAAATACAATAAAAACATTTGCTGACCAGAAATACAATAAATATGCAAACATTTGCTGTTTCGTTTGTTCAGGCTCTGCCTATTCTCGTTAATAGACGAACACGAAGAAACGAGGATATGGTCTTCAGATGGTGACGCCATAAACAAGTTTTTTTTTTTTTTTTTGATTGGAGGTTTAACGACCACCGTGAGCAACTCAATGGGCTATAAGCAGTCGCCCGTCCCTAATTTAGGGTCACTGGTTTCAAGGAAGGGAGAGAGCCAGTGCCGTAAGACAAATACAACATCCATGCCTGATCGGGATTCGAACCCGGACACCTTACGGACGAATGAATAAACAAGTTGTTAGGCCTTTAGTTGCAGAAGGCATTTCAGTTATGGAAAACAGAGATACGACATTTTCTGTGCGTGCGATGAGGTCCCAACGTAAAATGGGAGCGCAGTTCGCAGTCTGAATAATAAAAACTATGGAGTCGTTAGATTTTGTGACGTTTATAGGTGGTTCCACCTAAAATCACTACCTTATGCTTCCAATGGTAAAACTTCTTTACATATTTTCTTCGCAATTAATGTATTCCCAAGAATGAAAATTGGCACATCTATAAAATCAACTTTAAGTTATAGCATGGGGTACTTATTACTTGCTAAAACATAACCATAATTGTATTAAAAATCAATCATTTTTCTTTGAGTAATGTTCAGATCTGTTAATAGATGGCGCGACCTGTACATTGATGACGTCAGGTAAGTTTTATCAATATGCACATTTTCATCCTTGGGAATACATTCATTGCGAAGAAAATATGTAAAGAAGTTTTCCCATTGGAAACATAAGGCAGAGATTTTAGGTGGAACCACCTTAATGTACCACTATTGGACGCCTGTTGTACTTGTACAAAATTGGTTCCAGAGTCTTGCAGGAAGTACAGAAAATGCTAAAACCTTGTGACTGAATGGCATATATCCTACTTTCTATTAGTTCTGATTGCCCGGAATCTTCTAGAAGTCTTAACAACGCGATGGAAATGGCTAGCTTTGATTTACGTTGGAACTTTTCCCTTTGTACGGATATACTTTAGCAGAAAGCACTCGTTTTGTCGGGCGTTCCTCTTTGCTTGTTAACTCCCTGCGGCCGCCCCGGTGGGGTAGTGGTCTAGGCGATGGCTTCTGATTATTTGTCCGAGATGGGTCCTGGTTCGAATCCCGATGAGGCATGGATGCTGTGTTTGTCTTACTGACCTGGCTCTCTCCCTTCCCTGGAACCAGTGGCCCTAAATTAGGGACGGGCGACTGCTTATAGCAAATTGAGCTGCTCAAAAACAGAGCTTCTTCCGGGACTATCCATCCAAAATGTGTCTTGACATGTAGATGTTTTAACACAGCAATATAGTGAACATTTTAAACGATCCTTTCTTGCTTCGTCCATTATCCCCACTTCTGTGACTCATCATTAGATTTTGATGGGTGAGTCACTCCAAATTTCCATACGTCATGATCAAATGATCTTGTTTGTGTTGTAACTTCCTTGCATTCTTATAAATTGGCGCTAAATTATCGCCATACAGATATCTGTCCATGCCACAAACTTATGTTCGAGAACATTCTAGCCGCCCCTGTGTCAGAGTGGTCTGAGGCGCTGGTATCTGATCCTTCATTTGAGATGGAACTGGGGTTGATCCCCCGGATGGCGCTGGCTCTGTGACTTCCCTGGAACCAGTAGCCCTGATTTATAGATTTATCTACATGATTTAAGTAATGGAGTGTCTGACCCCAGGTTTTAAACAACCCTTTAAAGTGGGAAGCTAAGAGATTTAGGTTAGCGGGCCACGAGTGGCCTAGTGGTCATCATTTGTGACTGCCACGGAGACCTCGGGTTCGATCACAGCCAGATACGGACGCTCGAACCAGTAAATATCCGTCGTGCGTCGGATGGGCACGTTCAGCCGTCGCGCCCCTGGTACTGGCCCACCGGTATTAAATAAGGGTGTCTTCCTCCCCCTTTCTACCTGGCTTCTGTGCCACTTTCCTATCGGGCACTCTAGCCCAAATGTCCTAGCTTCCTATTTCTAAGGGTTGTTTAAGTCCTGGGGTCAGACTCTCCCTTGCCGCCCCGGTGGCGCAGTGGTCTAAGGCGTTGGCCTTTGATCATTCGTCCGTAAGGGGTCCGGGTTCGGATCCCGGTCTGGCATGGATGTTGTGTTTGTCTTACGGCACTGGCTCTCTCCCTTCCCTGGAACCAGTGACCCTAAATTAGGGACGGGCGACTGCTTATAGCCCATTGAGTTGCTCACGGTGGTCGTTAAACCTCCAATCAAAAAAAAAAAAAAAAAAAAAAAAAAGACTCTCCCTTCCTAAAATCCTCTGCATATGAACTGATCTGATTTAGGCTAGAGTGCCCGAGAAGAAAGTGACACTGAAGCATCGCAGAAAAGGGGAGAGGAAAGCCCTCTTATTTACAACCGGGAGCCCAGTACCCGCAAGTCTGACAGCTTGACGTGCCCATCCAACGCACAGCGGATACTCGTGGTTCGAACGTGCGTACCTGCCAGGGACCGATCATGAGATATTTCCGTTGCAGTCAGGAACGTTGTCAGCCCAGCCCTAAATCTGGGACAAACTACTGTCTATAAGTCTTCTTAATTGCCCATCATCATCATCAACAACCATTATCAATCCACTGCTGGATGAAGGTCTCCCCAAATTGCTTCCACAATTGTCTGTCTTGGGCCTGTCTCCTCCCATGTCACTCCAGCATACTTTCGAATTTCATCCTTCCATCTCCCATGGGGTCTTCTTCTGGGTCTTTTCCTGTCCCTCGGAATCCAGTCTAAAATTTCGGTTGTTCATCGGTGGTCCGTTCGTCTGGCAACATGTCCAGCCCATTGCCATTTTCGTGATTTCACTCTGGTCATGATGTCGCCCATTAATATCATTTTCCTCATCCACCAGTACCTCTTCTTATCTTTCCTGGTTACACCAAGCATGCATCTCTCCATGCTTCTTTGAGTTGTCTGCAGTCTTTGTATGTCTTTTTTAGTTAAGGTCCATGTCTCTGCTCCATACGTAAGCACTGACAGGATGCATTGATTAAACACTTTTCTTTTGAGACATAGTGGCATACTGCTCTTAAAAATTGTATTGTTTCTTCCAAAAGCTCTCCCTCCAAGTTTTATACGTCGATTAATATATTCATCAAGGTGACTCTCACTTGATATCTGCTGCCCAAGATAAATGTAGGAATCGGTTGTCTCAAGCTTTTCTCCACCAATCGGTAAATCTTCGTTTCTTGTAAAAGCATTATACATCACTTTTGTCTTCTGAAAGTTCATTTTTAATCCCACTTCTTTACTCTTGTCAGCAAGTTCTTGGATTATACTCTACAGCTCTGAAGGGGTAGTTGCACGACACCTTATTTTCCCATAGTGGTCGTTTAACCCCCAAACAAACAAAAGAAGGTAAACACAAACTCTCCTTTAAGTAATTTGTCCATATTATCACAAAAGAAATTTGCCCATCCCAATAAAATATCAAAAATTATATAATGTTAGTTAAAATTCTCAGATTTGTTTGTAATTCTTTTAGCAGATTCTATCTTGATGCGTTTTAATGATATCTCATACGTTGGAAAAAGAACTGGCGCTAATGAAATTCGAACACTTTTTGTGTGTTTGTGTGAATGTGTGTGAAATGATTTACTTAATTCCCTTTGATTATCTCACTCCTTTGGTTAATGGATGCTTTAGAAAACAGATTCTAAAACTAATAGGTTGAAATGCATTCTTTAGTTGCATTTCATAAAGACCTTTTTTAATAGGCTTAGTATATAACTCAGGTAATGAAAAGGAATTTTCATGGCTTCAAAAGTGGAAAATTTCTTTGAAATGTAGAAAATTAAAGGGAAAGGGCACTTTTCCCATTATCATTTTAGAATTCTTTATTCTTAGAATAAACAGCTCCTCCCACGTAGATGGCGTTCCGTTGTTGAAGTTTAAAGCGCACTTTTCTCTACGCTTGGTGCCAAAGTTGCAGAACTCCGTCGTCTGCGAAATGGAATGATGAAAAAGAATAAATGAAATCTGGGAAATAATCATTCCCTCAAGGCTTTGACTCTCCGAAACAGAAAAAGGACGAATATAAGAAAAAAAAGTTCATTAAGCGTAGATTCGCCTATTGACCAGCCTCAAGCAAAATCTTAACAGATAGTGCTAGAAGACAGCTGGAAAGAGTTTCCGGCTTCTTCTAAGAAGAAAGCCGGAAGGAATCGCGGGGTAATTAAAAAGAGATGACTTTTTCGATGATCTCATCATTGACCAACGTCAGCACATTCTGAACACAAAGGAATCTCTTCAAACGAAAACCCTGCTTTCAAAGACGGAGAAAAAAATCAGAAAAACCATTAGTAACTTCTAGGAAAGATGTTTGAATTCGAGTGCATCTCATTAGCTCCGTATTGAAAATATCCAGCCAATATTTGCGTCGTGATACAATAATAATTTTCAATCCAGTGAACTCTCTAATTTTTAAAATACCTACTAGCGTTGTCTTTCGCAAACTTTTGTCCGTGTTTATCGTACAGAGCAAGTGCAGTGTGGAGTGCAACCAGGTGTGGTTTTTTTTTTGTTTTTTGTTTGAGGCATAGCTACCGGGGTGGGGGGGCGGTTGCCCTCCCAGAGTGGTCATTTCAGGGGCGTAAATTCATACTCTGAGGGATGTAAGAAAATGAAATTTGGACTAAAAAATAAAGTTACACCCATCAGTAACCAGGGTACAGCGTTATGAGGTGTAAACATCTCATATCCATGAAGGGAATTTTCCAAAATAGTGAATGGATGCATAGAAAACATGTAATGCCTAACCTCCATAAACTTTTCGAACATGTCGTTGGGATGAAGAGCTTATATTTGTGCTCTGTCGCAGAAAGTTCTCTGAGCGTTTATCCTTGAACGGAAGTTTTCCGAGCCCTATCCTTAAAAGCTTCTGCCTATTGTTGTGTTCACTATCCGATACACGTTCTGCATTTCTCCAAAGTGTTGTGCAGTCGGCGTTCACTTTACTTGGTATTTACAATCTGTGGCTATTGGGTATTTAACTACTACTTACTTTTTTAATAAAACTATATCAAAAACCTGAAGGGCGATTTTTGAACGATCGTAACACTTTTGTAAAACGGAGGTGTGTGAGAAAGTAAAAACCACGTATTATTTGAGTGGAACTCGAAGGGGCGTCATTTTCAACTCGAAGAGGCGTAATTTCAAGTCTCGCCCTCCCGGATAAGAAGAAGGTTGCTACGGTCCTGGTTTGAGGATTTGGCGACCACCGTGAGCAACTCAATACCCGTTCCTGATTTACGACCTCTTATTTCAGGGAAGGGAAAGAGCCAGTGCCGTAAAACAAACATACCATCCATCCATGTTTTACATGAGATCCGAACCCGGACTCGTCTAGGACGAATGCTTAAAAGCCAACGCTTCGTACGACTTTGCCACCGGGGCGGCTCAGCCAGATACTTTTGAAGCAATGTGTGGGCTTGTGTTTGAACTCAAAAATACGTAGAACGTTAGACATAAGTAAAATGATGAAACGGAAGCACAGCTGATACATTATGATATAAAATTTGCTAGAGCCCTAGTCCTCCTCCGTGCCACTTTTTAAGTCGTCAATGCAACAACCGAGAAACGAATGTTTGTGACGCCGCGCTTGGCTTTTCGTGTACGACGTCATCACCTACACACGCACATTCCATGTGCATATCACTTTTTTTGTTGTCATAGCAACAAAGAACACAGCTGCTAGTGTGACGTCACCTAATCCAAATCATTCTCACATAATGTCAGATATGCGTTACGTCACAGGGTCAACTCTTTAGAGATACGAAAACTTTACATCAGGAATTTTGGTTCACTACCTGAACCGGTGTTTAGCCATCTGTATGTGGCACCGTCAAGAATACAACGATCTGACGACGTCGAGAAAAAATAGTTCGAAAAAGAACAGGGGAAATTGATACAGGGTTCACAGTCAGTGTCTACGAAAAATGTTGTGTACAAGGAAGTGTTGACGAAATAAGGACTAAAGGTTTTACAAAACACATAACAAACAGACACCCCGTCGTATCAAATTACATAACCGACTGCTCGGGACATTTTCAGAAAGCTGTGAACCAACTTCGCCTTCTATTGACGTGGAACTCAAAAACTCAATATCATAAATTTTAACTCAAAAACTTCTGTGTCATAAATTTTGTTTTTCCCAGTCATTATTGACTGGCTTTCATCTAGTCATTTTATGAATAACTAAGTAATTCGAAATATTTCTTAAAAGAAAACAATCTGCTCCCAAAAAATATTATAATACATGTTTTATTCCCAAATGTGTATTATAATAACTTAATTTTGAGATTCCGCGAGAATATTTGTGGTAGATCTTTGTATATAAAGATTTTATTTCTGAGTTTCAAATTGCGGAAGTCGAAGAAGAATTGTCTGTCATTGAAGGTGGAATATGTTTACAGCACATATGGATACGCAGCGATGCATTTCTTTTTATACGGAAGCTACTAAATATTTATCACTTATTTAATTGCGAAGACTGAATTACCGTTTTTCTAACCAAATGTATATTTAAAAAGAGACAACTTAAATATCCTGTTGTTTATTACTTCATCTGCTATATTTTAGTTGCATCACTGCTATGATCCTTGGCGAATGCATCCTATTTTCATGTGAGAAAAATCCCTTCAAGTTATATTAATGATTCCTTTTAGAAACATGAAAAATGTAGTTTGAAAAATGTTTGAGCTGAGAAGATAATTTTTTATTGTACACACATTTCTTGGTCATTACTTTCTCATTTCGAAGGTACTGTTAAATTTGTTGCAAGGAAAGAAGGACTGACAAATATTTATAGGCAGTGAGCAAAAGAATGATAGGACATCTACCGAGACATTCAGACTGGTGTTCTAACAAGATTGAGGGGATGACGGAAGAAAGACCTATAACAAAGAGACCAAGGACATAATTCATGCAGGATGTAGAAAATAGTGGACACCAACCGAGACATTCAAACCAGTGCTCTAACAAATTTGATGGTAGAAGAAAGACCTGAAACAAAGAGACCAAGGGCATAATTCATGCAGGATGTAGAAAATAGTGGACACCAACCGAGACATTCAAACCAGTGCTCTAACAAGATTGCTGGTAGAAGAAAGACCTGAAACAAAGAGACCAAGGACATAATTCATGCAGGATGTGGAAAATAGTGGACACCAACCGAGACATTTAGACTGCTTCACTAATAAGGTTAAAGGGATGGTGTAAGAAAGACCTGGAACACAGGGACCAATAACGCAGTTCATGCAGGATGTAAAAAATGATGTACATCTACCAAGACGGACTGCTGCACAAACAAGTTGGAGGAGATGATGGAAGAAAAACCTGGAACAAAGACCAAGGACTTAATTTTTGCAGGATGTAAAAATTGGTGGACACCTACCGAGGCATTCAGACTGGTGCACTAACAACCTTGAAGATGATGGATGAAATAGGTGGAACAGATACCAAGGAATCAATTCGCGCAGGATGTAACAATTGGTGGACACCTACCAGGGCATTCACACTGGTGCACTAACAACCTTGAAGATGATGGAAGAAATAGCTGGAGCAGAAACCAATGACTCAATTCTTTCAGGATGTTAAAATTGGTGAACACCTACCGAGACATTCACACTGGTGCACTGACAACCCTTAAGATGATGAAAGAAATAGGTGGAACAGAGACCAAGGACTCAATTCTTTCAGGATGTTAAAATTGGAGAACACCTACCAAGACATTCACACTGATGCACTGACAACCCTTAAGATGATGAAAGAAATAGGTGGAACAGAGACCAAGGACTCAATTCTTGCAGGATGTAACAATTGGTGGACACTCTACCAAGGCATTCACACTGGTGCACTAACAACCTTGAAGATGATGGAAGAAATAGCTGGAGCAGAGATCACTGACTCAATTCTTGCAGGATGGATGCTAAAATTGGTGAACACCTACCAAGACATTCAGACTGGTGCACAGACAACCCTTAAGGTGATGAAAGAAATAGGTGGAACAGGACTCAATTCTTGCTGGATGTAAAAATTGGTGGACACCTACCGAGGCATTCAGACTGGTGCACTAACAACCTTCAAGATGAAGGAAGAAATTGGTGGAACAGAGACCAAGGACTCAATTCTTGCAGGATGTTAAAATTGGTGAACACCTACCGAGACATTCAGACTGGTGCATTGACAACCCTTAAGATGATGAAAGAAATAGGTGGAACAGAGACCAAGGACTCAATTCTTGCAGGATGTTAAAATTGAACACCAACCGAGGCATTCAGACCGGTGCACTAACAACCTTGAAGATGATAGAAGAAACAGGTGGAACAGAGACCAAGGACTCAATTCTTGCAGGATGTAAAATTGGTGGACACCTACCAAGGCATTCAGACTGGTGCACTAACAACCTTGAAGATGATGGAAGAAATAGGTGGAGCAGAGATCAATGACTCAATTCTTGCAGGATGTTAAAATTGGTGAACACCTACCGAGACATTCAGACCGGTGCACTAACAACCTTGAAGATGATAGAAGAAACAGGTGGAACAGAGACCAAGGACTCAATTCTTGCAGGATGTTAAAATTGGTGAACACCTACCGAGGCATTCAGACTGGTGCACTGACAACCTTGAAGATGATGGAAGAAATAGGTGGAGCAGAGATCAATGACTCAATTCTTGCAGGATGTTAAAATTGGTGAACACCTACCGAGACATTCAGACCGGTGCACTAACAACCTTGAAGATGATAGAAGAAACAGGTGGAACAGAGACCAAGGACTCAATTCTTGCAGGATGTTAAAATTGGTGAACACCTACCGAGGCATTCAGACTGGTGCACTGACAACCCTTAAGATGATGACAGAAATAGGTGGAACCGAGACCAAGGACTCAATTCCTGCTGGACGTAAAAATTGGTGGGCACCTACAGAGGCATTCAGACTGATGCACTAAAAAGTTTGACGGGATGAAGGAAGAAAGACCTGGAAGAAAGAGGCCATGGGTGAAATTCCTGCAAGATGTAAAAAAATTGTGTACACCTACCGAGCGAGACATTTAGACTGGTGCAGAACAAAATTAAGGGTATAATGGAAAAAAAGACTAGGGACAAAGCGACCTCAGATGCAATTATACAAGGCATAAAAAATGGAGGACACCTACTGATACTTTCCAATTGGTGCACTAAAAAGATAGATATCTAATCTACAGTGAAGCAGCTGACCCGGGAGAAGATCCTGCTGTGAAATTGCCATGCTTCGCAGTTGAGGAGAGGAGAATTAATTTAGAGAAGAAGATAAGGAAAAATTCCGTGTTTCTTACCAAATCATTTGTTCCACCTTTTATTGTAAACACAATGACGATATAGCAGCCTAAAGTTTATCACAGAAGAAACACATCTATTGTCTTTGACTTTGTCGACTGATGAGTTCTTGGAAGTTTTTGAATAAAATAGGATCTTGGACGTCGGTCCTAGACTACCCGGAAGATAATGTGCAGATGAAGCATGAGTTACAACATTTGACCTCACCCATATATTTTTATCAACTGATTTCATTACCATATGTGACTCTGGAGCTGAAGTACCCAGAAGCCGGTGGATAATTTGTGTGCAGATTAACAGGTGAAAATGTTATGTAGGAATTCAATCGCAGGGTTATGTTAGTTTTCAGTTGATTGGGGGTTGGCGTCCTCACCGGCAGGGCCGGTCGTTTGAATATATTGTGATATTCCGGAGGCCTTTGTGCTCTTATGCTGTTTGCTATAGAAATTTTTTAAACGAATTATCCGGTAAATGCCGTGATAAGTGATGACATAATAATGACAAAAATGTGGGTCATATAATGACAAATATCATCGAAAAACAATATGTTAACGGAGCTGATGTGCCTAAGCTTAAAATTTTTATCTCAGGAGAAGGAGGGCTACGGCTTAAGAAAAACTACCCAGGTAAGGCTACCTGTCGCCCATGTAACCATCTCTTTTTGATGCTGAAGTTTTTCATTTGCTCCGAGAATGAATACAAGGCACGCCTACTAAATAAAGACTGATGCGGTAATTTTAATCAAATAAGGAACTTACCTTTTTAGCTCTCATCACCTTTAATGCACTTCCCTTCAGCATCAACCCACCACTGTATTCTGATCTTCTAATGGGGAAGGCTGCCATGCTGTAGCAGAATAGCTACAGATGGCTGTGATCCCTTTGAGAAGCTTGTGGTCGTTCTCTTCTTCACCACAGTAACTGACTCAAAACGGGTCACCGTGAATACAGATTTGACTTTAGGCAAAAGAAAAAACTCGCATGAAGTGGCATATTTGGCGAGTAGACACGACGTTCAAGCACTGTTGCGCGATTTTCAGCTAAATAACTGCTACACTGAGTTGGCTGAATGAGCTGACGCTTTGTTATGGTGAAGGTTGAAACCATTTTTTCACAACTGTGGTCTCTTTCTTCTGGCTCGTTCTGTCAAAAGTTACGAAAACCTATTTATAGCAAAGCTGTATCATTGTTGCTCCAGAAGGAACCCACGCTGCCAAAATTACACCATTAATGTGAAAGAAAACAATTATCATAATTGGTGATATTAATATTTTATAATGCCTCGACTGGTTTTTCGTTTCAGTTTCGTATTGGAAGATCCAGGTTTCTTTACAAGTGATAACACTTTATAGAAGGTTTGCATGAATTTGTTCCAGAATATCAGCAGAAGTTTTCTTGCGATTTAAGTTTTGTTCAGATGTGAGAAACTTCTAAAACCATCTCAGTAACAATATTTATCATGTTCAGATTTTAACGTAAATTTTTCTTAACAGTCTCTTTATCAACGCTTTCCATTTATGCTATCATTCTAATACTCAGTCGTCGATAATTTCGAACAATTACTTAGATGTTTACCACATTGTCTACTGTTTTTGAAGTGCTTGGGCGTCCCGGACGTGTGTCGTCTTCAGTGTCCTCCCGTCTGTACTGAACCTTTTTTTTACGAGGTCCGCGGACGGTCTTCTGGTTAGCAAGTCTGCCTGCTAAGGGAAAGGTCCCCGGATCGATCCCAGGTAGGCCAGATGTGTTGAATCGCAAAATGTCAGCCGTGCGTTGAATCGGTAGGTTAAGCCATCGGATCCGGGGTCTGTCCCCTCCTGTTCAAAATAATGAGTCTTTTCCTTTCCCTACTCCTTTCTCCAGCCCCATTGCTAGTGCGTTGTACTTTAGTATGACGTAATACACGTTAGCGACGGGCAATAGTAGATAGACTCTTTGACTTCTCTCTGTCCACCTACTTTCCTATCGTGTGCCGCCTCTAGGTTCCATTTAATGTTCCTCCGTTTCAGGCACTTGGCTCGGAGGTATGTGATAGGTACAGCTTCTTCTTAGCCTGTTGACACCCACTGCAGCCTTTTACTCCCCCAGTCTTTTCCAAGTCTGTTGACACCCACTGCAGTCTTTTGCTCTCCCAGTCTTTCCCAAGTATGTTGACACCCACTCCAGTGTTTTGCTCCCCCAGTCTTTCCTAAGTCTGCTGACACCCACTGCAGTGTTTTGCTCCCCCAGTCTTTTCCAAGTCTGTTGACACCCACTGCAGTCTTTTGCTCTCCCAGTCTTTCCCAAGTATGTTGACACCCACTCCAGTGTTTTGCTCCCCCAGTCTTTCCTAAGTCTGCTGACACCCACTGCAGTGTTTTGCTCCCCCAGTCTTTTCCAAGTCTGTTGACACCCACTACAGTGTTTTGCTCCCCCAGTCTTTTCCAACTTCCTCGATTCTTAGAGTCAGTCCACCATTTAGCACCGCTAAATTTCTGAAGGTCATCTCTACATCTTATTCTCTGACGCCCTCTTCGTCTCCTTCCACCTCTCGGTTGCCATTCTGTTATTAATCTTGTCTATCTTTCAACTGCTAACATGTCCAGTCCATCTCCACTTTGATTCTTTTATTATTTTTATAATATCTGTTATTCCTGTTCTTTCTCTTGTAATTTCATTTCTATCTCTCCTTGTTATTCCTAACATTATTCTGTCTTACTTTCTTTCCGATACTCTTATTTTTTCACATTGTCGCTCTGATACTCCACGTTTCACTTCCAGAAGTAAACACAGGAATATCACATGCATTGAAGATTTTTTTCTTAAACGCAATGGAAGATCACTGGTTAAAACGTCTAAGTATCCAAAAGGCAATATTACCTTAGATAATTCTTCTATTGATTTCTCTTTGTCTTTCTTTAAAAGTGATTACTTGACCTAAATATATGTATTCGTCTACTTTTTAAATTTATTTTTCTTCTACCAAATTTTGCTTTGTATCATTTTCTGAATTGTTCATATATTTAGCTTTTGCTGTGTTAACTGTCAGACATTTTAAAGTCTTTCCATCCATAAGTCTTTTATCACATTCCGCCTTTTTCTATTGCCAGCTGCAAGACGAATATGCCATCAGCAAATCTTAAGTGACTTAGGTACTTTCCATACACATTTAATGCCTTTTCTTAAAAGTTTAAATTTCTAAAAATATCTTCTAATACAGAGTTAAATAATTTTGGAGATAGTGGATCTCCCTGTCCAACCACCTCCTCATCCCGAAAACAGAGCCCGTGCTCTTCGACACTATTGTTGCTGTAGCATTTTCCCAGGCATAGCCATTAGCGTCTAAATCTCTGGGATTGCAAACCGTACCATAACGTTTTTTCAGTCAGTCGTAATGGTAATCCTGGTAGGATTTATAGGCGAGAATACTTTCCACCTCATAACCAGACTGATTCATTAAATGAGTGCGATAAGCAAAGTAAAACTCTTAAGCCACACAAAAACACATTCACGTAACATGTGAAAAGATTACGCAGGCGTTTACTTTAATTTAACCAGAAATTTTACGTTGATTCCTTGCTCAATTCTTGAACTCAGGATCTTCCGACACGCGACAAACATCACATTTATTTTCATTGACACGTGTCACCGAACTATTGCAGAGAGTTAGGTGAAGTTTGCATTTTCAAGTATAGACAGTTCCAAGTCTCAGCGGACTTTCCACGCTTTCGACCTTAAACAAGCGCTTTATTCACCATTGTTACAGTCTCATTATTTATTAGCCGTTTCCAGTTAAACAGTTCGAAGTCAACGCCCTTTCACTCACTTTCGACGACAACTAGCGTTTTATTCGCCACGGTCATAGTCTCAATATTTATTAGTAATTTCCATTTACAGTGAGTTCGAAGTCAATGCACTTCACTCGCTTTCCAACTACAACGAGCGTTTTATTCTCCACGGTCATAGTCTCATTATTTATTAGCCATTTCCAGTTAGATAGTTCGAAGTCAATGCACTTTCGCTCACTTTCGACATGCAACGAGCGTTTTATTCTCCACAGTCATAGTCTCATTATTTACTAGCCATTTTAGCTACAGTCAGTTCGAAGTAAATGCACTTTCACTCACTTTCGACCTGCAACGAGCGTTTTATTCTCCACAGTCACGGTCTTATTATTTATTAGCCATTTCCAGTTAGATAGTTCGAAGTCAATGCACTTTCACTCATTTCGACCTGCAACGAGCGTTTTACTGTCCTCGGTCATAGTCTCAATATTTATTAGCAATTTCCATTTACAGACAGTCCGAAGTCAATGTACTTTCATTCGATTTCGAACTACAAGGAGCGTTTGATTCGCCACAGTCATAGTCTCATTATTTATTAGCCGTTTCCAGTTACATACAGTTAAAAGTCAAAGGACTTTCACTTGCTTTCGACCTGCTAAGAGCCATAGTATCATGCCATTTCAGCTACAGAGAGTTCGAAGTCAACGCACTTTCACTCACATTCGACCTGCAGTGAGCGGTGTTTTTTCGCCGCAGTCACAGTCTCATTATTTATTAGCCATTTCCTGTTACATACAGTTTAAAGTCAAAGGAATTTCACCTGCTTTGATCTGTTAGGAGAGTCATAGTCTCATTATTTATTAGCCGTCTCCAGTTACAGTCACTTCGACGTCTGTGCACGTTCACTGACTTTTAGCCAGCAACGAGCGTTTCTTTTCGCCAGAGTCACAGTCATATTATTTATTAGCCATTTCCAGTTAGACAGTTCAAACTCAAAGCAAGTTCACTCACTTTCGACCAGCAACGAGCGTTTTTTTCGCAACAGTCATAATCATATTATTCATTAACCATTTCCAGTTACATTTGTTCGAAGTCAATGCACTTCCACTCGCTTTTGACCTGCAACGATCGTTTTCTTCGCCACAGTCATAGTCTCATTATTTATTAGCCATTTCCAGTTACATACAGTTAAAAGTCAAAGGACTTTCACTTGCTTTTGATCTGCTAGGACAGTCATAGTCTCATTATTTACTAGCCATTTCAGTACAGACAGTTCGAAGTCAATACACTTTCACTCGCTTTCGACCTGCAACGAACGTTTTATTCTCCACAGTCATAGTCTCATTATTTATTAGCCATTTCCAGTTAAATAGTTCGAAGTCAATGCACTTTCGCTCACTTTCGACCTGCAACGAGTGTTTTATTCTCCACAGTCATAGTCTCATTATTTATTAGCCATTTCCAGTTAGATAGTTCGAAGTCAGTGCACTTTCGCTCACTTTCGACCTGCAACGAGTGTTTTATTCTCCACAGTCATAGTCTCATTATTTATTAGCCATTTCCAGTTAGATAGTTCGAAGTCAGTGCACTTTCGCTCACTTTCGACCTGCAACGAGTGTTTTATTCTCCACAGTCATAGTCTCATTATTTGTTAGCCATTTCCAGTTAGATAGTTCGAAGTCAATGCACTTTCGCTCACTTTCGACCTGCAACGAGTGTTTTATTCACCACCGTTGCACTCTCATTATTTATTAGCCATTTCCAGTTAGACAGTTCGAAGTCTATGCACTTTCACTCATTTCGACCTACAACGAGCGCTTTATTCGCCACCGTTGTACTCTCATTATTTATTAGCCATTTCCAGTTATATGCAAGTCAAAGGACTTTCACTTGCTTTCGACCTCCTAGGAGGGTGTTATTCGCCACAGTCATAGTCTCATTATTTATAAGCCATTTCCAGTTACAAATTGTTCAAAGTCAATGCAATTTCACTTGGTTTCGACCTCCACCGAGCTTTTTAATCGTCACAATCGTTATTTAGTAGCCATTTCCAGTTACAGACACTGCAAAGTCAATATACGTACTTTTACTCGGTTTCGGCCTGCTAGGAGAGGTTTATTCGCCACAGGGGTAGACTCTTTATTTAATAGTCATACGTCCTGCAAGTCTTCCGCATCCTGTGAGCTATTCCGACCATTACCTCCATTGAATTACCTACCGCTACAGAATGTTTAAATTGACTAATGATTTACGTATCTGTGTCTTTTTTACTTGACTCTACGAATTTCATGTAATTAACTGATACACACAAATTTGACAAATTGAATGTGTGAACACTTAATCATTAAAACTGAAGTAAACAGGAAAATAATACATACTTCCCCCACAACATATCCCACAATGCAATGCAGTACATGATTTATTAATTTTGTCTTCCAGTTTTGCTTATATTTCTAAAATGAAATAAACTAGCCATTTAAATTAAACACAGTTCTCGTGATTTTTTCATGGTAATAAAAAGGCCTTGATTTTTTTTAAAGTTTGAATAACCGACGAAAGATTATTTCATGCTTAAGACAATAAATTTGAGGCAATTCATTATATAAGGGAATGCATTTTCCGAAATGTACTCAAAGTATGTTTCTAAAAGTGAAAAATAAGGCAGGAAATTAATTTTCTCTGAAGATATGGCTAGTTAATTACAATGATGAAAATTCGTATTAAAATTCCCCTGTCATTCGCCACCGTTAAGTGAAACAACACGTGAAATGCAAGGTACTACCTAATTTATGAAATTAATGGAAACGGGTGGGGGAAAAGGTCGCGGAAAGGTTTTGTTGTTTAAGTGAGTACGACGGAAAGGAAAAAATAATAATAAAAAAAGAAAAAGGAAATACCGCAAAACCTTTGGGCACGGTAGAAAATTACTTAAAATTAATTTATTTTTTCGTACGGTCTGCGTAGATGAATGAGAGAAAATAAGGCATAGTCTTTTCCTTTATTTCATCCTGGGCTTGATTGAAAAGGGGAAATAAAATAAAAAGTTGTACAAGGTACAGAGAGAAACATGCAATTTGGTTGGAAATGAAAAGAATTAAAGCGGATGAAAGAAGTTTGATTTTATATTTCGTGATTTTTGTGAATTCACTATACACGTTAAGGCCAATAAAGTTGGAAGAATAATTTTACTGGTAAAAAAAATATGACGTTCATTTTTTTCTCAGTATTGCCCCTAAATGCAACGCATGCACTTTGTGAACATCTTACGATTTAATATTGCCATCCATTTAAATCCAAAGAAAAGAAACTAGAAAAAATGTACGAAATACAAGTGCGAGCTATATTTGAGTGCAGTGCTGACGATAACAAACACACAAATTAGCTTTCCAATTTAAGTGTTCATTGTTTTGCAAAAGGATATACACAGTCGAGTCACATTATTGTGACCACCTCCTACTTTTGACGTCAACAGCGCGTTGCCAATGAAAGAAGGCACGTGTCGTGAGCTGGCTTGGAGGGTATATAAGGTGTGCTGAAGGCATTCTTAAAACATGAGGGCTGCAGGTGGCCTACTGGTCAGCGTTCGTTTCTGCCATAGGGATGACCTCAGGTTCGATCCCAGGCAGGTACGAACGTTCGAGCCACTAAATACCCGCCGTGCGTCGGATGGGCACGTTAAGCCGTCGGACCCAGGGTACTGGCTCCCCGGTAATAAATAAGGGCGTCTTCCTCCCCCTTTCTACTTCGCTTCCGTGTCACTTTCCTATCGGGCACTCTAGCCCAAATCTCCTAGCTTCCTATTTCTACGGGTTGTTCAAGACCTGGGGTCAGACACTCAATTCCTAAAATCCTCTACATATGATCTGATCTGAAAACATATCACTCGTTGCTGTTCATGGATAAAAGGAGCTATTTATCAGATTCTCAAACAGGGATGATTATCGGCTTTCAGGCCAAGGTTGGCAGTATTTATGAAACAGCGCAGTTTGGGAACTGTTCGTGTGCTGCTGTGGTAAAAGTGTTTCGTGATTGGGAAATGGCACCATTGCGAATAAGCGACGTGGAAACTACGGAGAATTACGTGCCATTGATATGAGAGGTGAAAGTCGGCTGCGAAGATGCGTGAGGGACGATCGACACGCTACAGTGGAACCGCAACTCAGCGGCCGATGAACCAGGGGGCTACCGTAAGTGTGTCTAAAACGACAGTTCAGCAAACCCTGCTGCGTATGGGGCTCCGATGCAGACGGATGGCCATTGCACCTATGCTAACGAAGGGGCATCAGTAGAAAAGGCTTACATTTGCACGGCAGTATCGGAATTGGACCTCCGCTGATTCGCAAAGGATTGCCTTCTCCGATGAGTCACGTTTTCTGTTTCATCGAACGGATGGACGTTGGCGTATAAGGCGAGAAACATCGGAGAACAAACACTCTTCAACCATTGCTGGAAGAACACAAGCTGGTGGGGCAGCGTTATGGTCTAGGGAATGTTTACGTGGCATTCTCTGGGTCCTCATACATGTGCAAGGCATTATGGACCGAATTCGTTGTGAATCCATCCTAGCAGACCACGCACTACATGCTGATTGTCTTCCCTGAAGAGGAAGGGATCTTCCAGCACGACAATGCGACGTGCCACACAGCTAGAAATGTCCGTGAGTGGTTGGAAGAAAACGATGAAGACTTCAAAGTACTTCCCTGGCCTCCTAATTCCCCAGACGTAAACCCAATTGAGCATCCGTGGGACCACCTCGATCGTGTTATTCGCTCTATATGGATCCTCCACAACGCACCTTCCAGCAGCTGTCAGATGCACTGCAGTCAGCATAGCTCCACACACATGTGAACACCTTCCAGCACCTTATTGAGTCACTCCCAGCCCGTCTAGCTGCTGTCCGCGCTGCACACGGCGGTTACTCTCGATATTAGCTGGTGGTTACAATAATGTGACTCGAACGTGTATTATCACCATACACTGCGTCGTCCAAGTGCACTTCTATTTATGAAAATTGCAGCACCATGAAGGACTCTGCTGGTATTTGTTTGAAACTTATACCATACAGCAGGTTGAGACATGCAAATTATTACAATGTCAGTGCAAATGAGCATTCAGTATAGGAGCAACGCTTTCTGAACTGTCCGGTTTTAGGTATGAATCGCTGGCTAGATGTTGATATTCAAACGCGAAGAGCAGACATGGAATCGAATGGGTGTTCCTTATATCTCACTATGACCCCTCGCTGAAGAAGGTAGCAATATGAACACTTGACAGACTTTGAGAGAGCAAGTATTGGCTGGGATGACCGAAGCTGGATTTTCCTACCTCGAAATCGCCATTGGTACGGGACGAAACGGCTGCGTTCACATAGCTTCAGTGAACAAGCTGGTCTGTTCACTGAAGCTATGTGAACGTAGCTTCAGTGAACAGATCAGCCTCGGACGCAAAGAAATCCGGAAAATGGACAGAAAAATGGCACAACTGCACAGGATGACAGACTCCTCTACTGAATGGCAGTGACCGATCGCACAGTGACATCTACGCTGTTAGTGCAACAGTAGAATACTGTCACAGGTCAGGTTTTATCCTCCAGCACAGTTTGACGTCGTCTGCTTAACAAGAGAACTGGTCTCTAGCAGCCCATTTCTGCGCATTCCTTTTGACCCTCTACCACAGATGCCTCAGTCTGTAAAATGTCTGAAGCGTAGACTTTGGGGCGCTGATTGGCAACAGGCAATGTTTTCTGACGTGTAACGAATCAACGTTATGCATCATGATGGTCCCATGGCTGTTTGAAGACATCGTGGTGAACGGAACCTTGCAGCGTGTTTTTCGCAACATCATACTGACCGAACGCCAAGAGATATAGTTTGGCGCGTCATTGGGTTCAATACGCGATCTCGCTTGATACGAATTGAAGAGCATTCAATTATGCGTTAGTTATATTTTAGACGCAGAGGTGATACCCTTCCTTCAGTTGTTCTGGCGCTATATTCCAGCAGGACAATGCTCGGTCACGTGTGGCTCGGAATGTCCAAGACCTCTTCTATGCACAGCAGATAACGCTTCTTCCCTAGCCTGCACGTTCGCCTGAATGTCCCCGATCGAAAATGTTTGGGACATGGTAGCTAAGCCACTGGCCTGTCAAGCAGCTCCGCCAGTCACTGCAAATTAACTCCAGTCTCGCATAGAAGCAGTCTGGCAGGCTATTCCCCAGGTCGATATCAAAATCATCGACTCAATGCCACGCCGCGTAAACGCTGTTACTGTTGTTCGAGGTGGCTTCATACGATACTGAGTTTTCAAGCGAAAATTTTTTTCTACAAATGTAACGAGTTATTTCCTGTCACATGAGGAATCTGTGGTATAAATTTCTTTTGAATAGCAATATTCTTTCCTGCTGTTGCAATTTTCGCAAACAGTAGTGTATTTACCTGGATTTCTGTAACTGTGGTCATGTCCGACGCAGAATGGGTTGTACTGCCTTACGATTCCTCCCGGCCAGCATGATATGTAGCGGCCATCTTCAGGAGTTTTACTCTCTAATATCCGGTATAACTCGAGGGACACGTGTTTAAATTTGATTCCAGAGCTCCTAGACCACGGAATGATTGACATCAAAGCATTGAGCCAGTGCCGTGACATAAACTTATTATTTGTGTGTGTACATATTTGTTACGTCTCTCGTGTTCTGCTCCCCCGAATCGAATTCAGAACTTTACGCATAGGTTGGGGCCGAAACCATCAGGTTCGACGTCTGGATCAGAGAGCCGTTAAGACTGTGGAAATGCAGGTATTCTTCTAGAAAGCATTAAACCAAAATGAAAGAAACATTTTATCACTTAAATACAACTTCGAAATTAACAGATACAGGTCACACTTATTTTATGCAAATGAGGCAAGTAAAGCGTATGATAATTACCATGTCTGTTACTAGTTACTAAGTTCGGAAAGAGCACAATTTCCTTTCCATCGCGGGCGAATAAAACCTCTAAAACGTTTCATTAAACTAAAACGTCGCAGTTGTTTTTGACCTAAAACAAACTGCTTACCTTTGCAATTTGTGCAAGTGTAATCCGATTCTTAGTTTTAATATTTCGAAACACAGACACAGGCAATATATTCCACAAACTCATTACGCACGTCTCAAAAACTGACGTGCCTTTTCCAAATGTTACAAGAACCCTAGTGCTTTTTCTCAGCTACAACCACGATGTAATCACGTGGGTAACACTCAGCTGCAATGAATGCAAATGTACTAACTGATTTCTCGTAAACAATAAACAAACTTGTGCGAACGCATCGTTCCCACGAAAAAGAAGAGACTGGTGGCAACGCCATCCCTTGAAAATAGCTACAGAGCTTGACTTGTAACGAAACATTGTTTACAGAAACGCCAGCAAAGCCCTTAAAATGACTTCTCGGCCATTTGTTTTCGCATCCAGAAATAAAAAGGAATTATTTACCTTCGTAACAATATACACAGAGGGCGTTCTTTAACTTTTCATCCGAAACATGATGCTATCAACTAATCAGAGGCGTAGATTTTTGCCTGGTTGTCCTAAATGTCCCTCGGTTCGAATCCTGGATGGGGCATGGGGTGTTGTGTTTGTCGTATGGTGCTGACTTTCTGCTTTTCCTGGAACTAGTGTCTATAAATTATGGACGCAACTGCTTCTAAGCCTTCCGAGATGCTTATGGAGGTCATTAAATCCTAAATCAAACTATAACAACGATCACGCACCCAGTTGTTCACCTTATGGAACTGATTTGTTGCAGGAGTCATTAATAATAAGCAAAAGTACAAATATCGAGCATGGGGACAGTGGATGAATTTTTAACAGACTAAAACGGAAGAGAAAAGAAGAAAAGGAAATAGTGAAACTATAGTAGTAATCAGATTTATTGGCGTAGGAATGCATACGGTCGAGTCACATTACTGTGGCTACCACCTAATATCCTGAGTAACCACCGTGTGAAGCGCGGACAGCAGCTAGATGGGCTGGGAAGGATTCAATAAGGTACTGGATGGTGTTCACAGGTATGTGGAGCCATGCTGAATGAAGCGCATCTAACAGCTGCTGGAGGGTGCGTGGTGGAGGATCCGTAGAGCAGACAACACGATCCAGGTGATCCCACAGATGCTCACGTCTGGTAAATTAGGGGGCCAGGGAAGCACTTTGAAGTCTTTATCGTGCTCTTCCAACCACTCTCGGACATTTTTAGCTGTGTGACACGTCGCATTGCCGTTCTAAAAGATCCCATACGTTCCAGGGATGACAATCAGCCTGTATGGATGTACGCGGTCTGAAAGGATGGATTCATAAGGTATTCGGTCCATAGTGCCTTTCACAGGTATGAGTGGACCCAGAGAATGCCACTAATACATTCTCCAGACCATAACGCTGCCCCCACCATCTTGTGTTCTGCCAGCAATGGTTGAAGAGTGTTTGTTCTCCGATGTTTCTCGCCTTATACGCCAACATCCATCCGTTCGATGAAGCAGAAAACGGGACTCGTCGGAGAAGGCAATCCTTGGCCAATCAGCGGAGGTCCAATTCCGATACTGCCGTGCAAACGTAAGCCTTTTCTGCCGATGCACCTTCGTTAGCATAGGTGCAGTGACCATCCGTCTGCATCAGAGCCCCATACGCAGCAGCGTTCGCTGAACTGTCGTTTTAGACACACTTCCGGTAGTCCCCTGGTTCATTCGGACAGTCAGTTGCTCCAGTGAAGCATGTCCATCTGCCCTCACGCACCTTCGCAGCCGACGTTCATCTCCCACATCAATGACACGTGGTGCTCCGCAGTTTCCACCTTACTTAATCACAGTGGTGCCGTTTCTCCAATTACGATACACTTTATCCACAGCAGCACACGAACAGTTCATAAACTGCGCTGTTTCAGAAATACTGCCACCCTTGGCCCGAATACCGATAATTATCCCTGTTTGCAAATAATGATAAATCGCTCCTTTTATCCATGATAGCAACAAGTGATATGTTTTCAGATTGCCTACAGCACACCTTACATACCCTCCAAGCCAGCTCACGACACTTGCCTCCTTTCGTTGGCTACGTGCTGTTGACGTCAAAAGTGGGAGGTGGTCAGAATGTGATTCGACTGTGTATAAATAAGCGTTTCCGAGCTTTCGTATATGAACTAGATGGCTTTTTCAAGAAAGTTAGTCAGAAACTGCAGTCTGAATGAGAGAATGCTTTAACAATTTGAACTCGGTGACTTGACAATAAATAGACACGGCGTTATGTTCATTTACAGATACGAGGAATCACGTTGGTTGTGCACTCGGTATCCTGGTACGGAAAAGGCGTTACTTGAAAAACTGGCTTCAAATTATGGGCAACTCCAGTGAGACACTATCATTTTTTTTTTTTTTTTTTTTTTTGATTGGAGGTTTAACGACCACCGTGAGCAACTCAATGGGCTATAAGCAGTCGCCCGTCCCTAATTTAGGGTCACTGGTTCCAGGGAAGGGAGAGAACCAGTGCCGTAAGACAAACACAACATCCCTGCCTCACCGGGATTCGAACCCGGACCCCGCTCGGACGAATGATCAGAAGCCATCGCTTAGACCACTGCGCCACCGGGGCGGCACGCTATCATTGCAAGTACCATTGTTGGCAATGATCTCCGAGATTCCCCGAATGAGTAAACATTTAGGGGTAGAGTAGGCAGCTAATTTCTTTATATCGTACCACATAGGAGTAGCAGACTTGAATTTCACTTCTATTCATAGGGCCGTGGTTACTTTTTGTATTTTGTGTCCCTTTGATTCCTCGTATCTTTAAATGAATATAACATCGTATATGTTTATTGTCAAGTCAAGCTACCGCGTCAAATTATCAAAGCTTTCTATTATTAAGATCGCAGTTTCTGTCTCACTTCCTTGAAAAGGGGCCATCTGGTTGATGTGCAAAAGCTTGAAAACGCTAATTTATGTATTCCTACTTTAAGAAATGGGATTATTAGTGTAGTTTTACTATTTTCTACACAATTTGTGTATAGTTACTGGTTATTAATTTGAAGAAAAGGAATTCTGTCTTTCAGCATTCACAAGAATATGGTCGGAGATTGTTGGGAAAGTGTACCGTTCTTAGTTATCGTTAACAAACTATCACCATTTTGACGTTGAAAGCCAATAGATGATTATCTTCGTCGCATGTGGTCAGTTGAAGTGAACACGGAAAAAAATGTCCCGCTAAGTCGATGAATTTGTTTTGAAATCTCACCGTTTCGCGATTTTGGTTTTTTGCTTCGATATTTTGCGACCCCTATCATAGGGTTATAAAGAAGTGTGTGTGATAACTTGCCACGGATTGCTGAAAAAAGGAAAAAATAAAAGAACCAGTACCGGTAGGGGGAAAACAAAAATCACCGCCTTGTGGCAGAATGGTCAACTCGTGAGAATTCATTCCGCCCCGGTGGCGCAGTGGTCTAAGCATTGGTTCAGATCATTCGTCCGGTATGAGTCCGGATTCGAATCCCGGTGCGGCATGAATGTTGTGTTTGTCTTACGGCTCTGTCGCTTCCCATGAGTCAGTGGCCCTAAATTAGGGACGGTCCACTGCTTATAGCCCATTGAGTTGCTCACGGTGGTCCTTAACCCCCTCCCCCTAAAAAAAGAAAAAAAAAAGTATTCATAGATGTTGTGGTTGTCCTACAGTGCTGGGTGTGCTACCATTCCTTAGAACCATTGACGCTAAATGCGGTCGGAAGACGTCTTATAACCTTAGATGTTCACGAGAGCGTCAAAACTGCATCTATTTCTTGATTTAGTAATAAGAGTAAGACCCAGCAGTGCGCGATCAAACATTTTCTGCAACATGTGGCATGAAAAGTATTAGGGTGAATATAGACTTAAATATAGACATAAATCAAGCTCTTCTTTCCATGACGGGAATCGAATCCGATCTCCCGATTTGCGCTCGAGTATGAGTAGTTTCCAACTTGGCCCACTGGTGAGTTGTATTCTAACCTCTTGTTTCCTATACAGTGCGAAAATTAAATAATGATACTTTTTTAAATAGAAAAGCAGGAAAACTTACGTGAATATGTCTCATTCGAGGTCAATCACGCCTTCCTCGCAGAAAATGTTTGATCGTTTACACAAGAAGTGGCTCGAGGACCGAAAGAAAGGAAGGACTTGCAAAAGTCATCTTTTCGTATGGAGTTAAGAGTTAATGTCATAGTTCTTTGTATGTATCTCGATGTCTTGAAAAACTTTTCCTTTTAAAGAAAGTTTTAGTTTACGGAATATAAAGTAGTCACACGGTGACAAATCTGAAGAATAAGGGGGAAGGGTGAACACAAACAAGGTTAATAGACAAAGGTTTGCTCATCCCGCCTACCTCGCAGACGAATAACCGTGACGTCATTGAGTGACATCACCGTCCTAACATGTGAATCGTAGATCCGAACTGTAGCTACGGAGATAGATCAAACCAAGGTTAATAGACAGTAAGGTTTGCTCATCCCGCCTTCCTCGCAGACGAATAATCGTGACGTCACTGAGTGAGATCACCGTCCTAACATGTGAATCGTAAATCCGAACATAGCTGCGGAGGAAGATGCAACCAAGGTGAACAGACAGTAAGGTTTGCTCATCACGCCTTCTTCGCTGACGAATAATCGTGACGTCATTGAGTGACATCACCGTCCTAACATGTGAATCGTAGATCCGAACTGTAGCTACGGAGGAAGATGCAACCAAGGTGAATAGACAGTAAGGTTTGCTCATCACGCCTTCTTCGCAGACGAATAATCGTGACGACATTGAGTGACATCACCGACCTAACTTAATCGTAGATCCGAACTGTAGCTACGGAGGAAGATAAAACCAAGGTTAATAGACAGTAAGGTTTGCTCATCACGCCTTCTTCGCAGACGAATAATCGTGACGTCATTGAGTGACATCACCGTCCTAACTTAATCGTAGATCCGAACTGTAGCTACGGAGGAAGATAAAACCAATGTTAATAGACAGTAAGGCTTGCTCATCACGCCTTCTTTGCAGACGAATAATCGTGACGTCATTGAGTGACATCTCCGTCCTAACTTAATCGTAGATCCGAACTGTAGCTACGGAGGAAGATGCAACTAAGGTGAATAGACAGTAAGGTTTGCTCATCACGCCTTCTTTGCAGACGAATAATCGTGACGTCATTGAGTGACATCACCGTCCTAACTTAATTGTAGATCCGAACTGTAGCTACGGAGGAAGATAGAACCAAGGTTAATAGACAGTAAGGTTTGCTCATCACGCCTTCCTCGCAGACGAATAATCGTGACGTCATTGAGTGACATCACCGTCCTAACTGAATCGTAGATCCGAACTGTAGCTACGGAGGAAGATCAAACCAAGGTTAATAGACAGTAAGATTTGCTCATCCCGCCTTCCTCGCAGACGAATAATCGTGACGTCACTGAGTGAGATCACCGTCCTAACATGCGAATCGTAGATCCGAACTGTAGCTATGGTGGAAGATACAACCAAGGTGAATAGACAGTAAGGTTTTCTCATCTCGCCTTCCTCGCAGACGAATAATCGTGACGTCATTGAGTGGCATCCCCGTCCTAACATGTGAATCGTAGATCCGAACTGTAGCTACGGAGGAAGATAAAACCAAGGTTAAGAGACAGTAAGGTTTGCTCATCACGCCTTCTTTGCAGACGAATCGTGACGTCATTGAGTGACACCATCGTCCTACTATGCGAATCGTAGATCCGAACTGTAGCTACAGTGGAAGATAAAACCAAGGTTAATAGACAGCAAGGTTTGCTCATCTGGCCTTCCTCGCAGACGAACAATCGTGACATCATTGAGTGAGATCACCGTCCTAACATGTGAATCGTACACCCGAACTGCAGCTATGGAGGAAGATGTCTTGTCAACAATTTGTATAACCAAGGTTAATAGACCGTAACTCGAACACAGAACAAAAACTTATGCAAAAGCACATTTACGTTAAATACAGAAGAAATTCACAGTCATGTGAATATTTTAGGAACGGAGATTTCAAAGATACCTCACGCACATTTTTAACGTAAAGGGCGGGAAAACGGTTGCACTTTTAAATGTTAATTTTGTTACAAGGGAAATGTTTCCTGTTTTCATATAAATTTTTAAGGAAAAACGCAAAGCACGACATCTTATTGTCATATAATAAAGAATTCTTTTATGAGGAATACCAAAAGCGCCTTGGGAACGTTACCCAATTTTTTAAATTTTAAATTGAAAATATTATGCATTAAAAAATCAGGTAGCAGCTGGTTTATGGGTAATAATTCCGATACGTTGCCATGGTGCAGGTACAAAGAAACGTGACACAAAAAAGTTGTTTTGCAGATCCTGACAAGGGAGCTCATACGGAAAGTATCGAATCCAATTGGAGAGCTCTCAGTTTGACCGATTAGGTAGCCTTACGATGGCGCTTTTGACAGTGACGTCACAAAACAATCACCGGAAATGCAGGATGAGCATAACCTCGTCTTCTACTAACCTTGGAGTACACACACTTGTTCTCGTGCCAGAAATTGCTGTGCACTGACTGCTCTGTGTGTGAGGGCGTTATCATGAAGAAGGAACCACCGCCGGTTTTTCTTCTCACGTCTGACCTAAACAATCCTCTTCCATAAGCGCTCCAAAATATATGTGTAAAAACTGCCAGTGACAGTTGTACCCCCAGGAAGAAACTTGTGATGCAAAATTCTGTTGCTGTCGTAAAAGCACACAACCATTGTCTTGATTTTGGGCTTCTGTAACCTGATCTTTCCTTTGGGTGACTTCCTCTGAGCACTCTGACGCATCGTTTCAGGTTCATAACGTAAACATCCGGTCTCGTCACATACCACAGCGCTTTGGAGAAAATTTTGCATTGTTTCTGCAGTTTCCAGAATGTCCTTTGCGCACTCCACTGGCACATGTTTCTGGTCATCTGACAAAGCATGCAGAACAAAACGAGCACAAACATTTCCATTCCCTTCAAATCTTGCACACAAATTTGCCAAAGGAACTCTTTATTAACACCGAGCGCACATTCCAGCATCCTCAAGGTCACCCAACGATCAGTTTTTATCCTTTCGAAAACTTTCTCGATGACTTCAGACGTGCGCACTGAAATCGGCCGTCCCGGCCTTCCGTCATTTTCCAAATCTTCCGGCCCGTCCTTGAAACGTGCATAGCATCGAAATATTTGTGCACGAGATAGGCAATTAGCTCCATGCACATCACGCAACAATTCAACTATCTTAGACGCAGTTTTACCGATTTTTAAACAGAACCGGGTATTTGCTCTGTGCTCCATGATAGAGCTGTGACAATGTTCTTCCACAGAATGACGTCATGCACAGCGTAACTAATCACCTGCGCAATTCTGACGCAAACGCTGTTGCCACCGCATAGCTGATAAAATGACTTATAAAAAAAAAAAACATGCTTTCCCGACCAGGTTTTACCGGGATTTAAAAAAAAAATAAGTCTCATTATTTAATTGCTGCACTATTCATTAAGAGACTTGTATTGTATTTTAAAACCAACAATGTCTTTCGTCATCCTCAGGAATTCCACCCCGCTGGCCGAGTGGTCAGAGACGTAGTTTTCTGGCTAGTCGATCGAGTTGGAGCTTGGTTCGAGTATCGGCTGAGGCATGGGTGGTGTGTTTGCTTGATGACGTCTCTTCCGTGGAACCATTGATCCTGAATATGGGATGGGCGACTGCTCACAGTGGTTAGAATGGTCAGTAGTTAAACATCCAGACAAGAAAATAAATCCTCCGTAACTTCTAGATGCCATGCCTAAGCTCTAGTGGTCAGAATCACGGGATACTGGCTAATGGCCAGAGTTGGATCTGGTAAGAGTCCTGAATGAAGCGTAGACGTGGTATTTTTGTCCTACTGTATTGGCTCTCTCCTTCCTTCCATAGAAGCAGTAGTACTAAATTGAGCATAGGTGACTCCTAATAGTTTTATTTTTTATTGTGAGTTTAACGAACACCATTATCAACTAAATGGGCTACAAGCAGTTTCCCGTCCCTAATTTAGGGTCACTGGCTTCAGGGAAGAGAGAGAGAGAGAGAGAGAGAGAGACAGCCATTGGCGTACGACAAACACAGCATTCATGCCTCACCGGGATTCAAACCCGGACTCATCTCGGGCAAATGTTCAGAAGCCAATGAATCACACTACTCACTCGCCGGGGTGAGGGCTGTTGATTTTTAAAAGGCTGATAAAAATTACTCAGAGCTTGCCCATGATTGCAAGATTTTGCAGAACATTCCGCGGCCATTTTCCTCCACAATTTGCAATAGAATTTAGTGTTCTGACAAACAACGCAGGTCCAGTATTCTGAGAACAAGAGGGGCTTTTCCGTTGCAAGCTGCCTGTGGAGACAACGCATGTCATTTGGAAAGTGTTTAAGGTATTTACCCTTTACATGATAAGTATTTTTTTTTTTTTATACTTGGTGCTTGTAAACCATTAAATTTGATCTGAGGTTACCAAGTTGATCAAAATTATTTTCGGAAGGAGATATGTGCGAGCCAGTTACATTCCGCAGTTGCCAACACTGAAGAAGAAAAATACAGCTGACTTTAATGTATTGGGAAATGATGAAAACATCATTTAATTTTCAAACAAGTGATGAAGAACTCGATGTGGTTTCTTTTCGTTCCTTAACGTAAATTAAAAAGTTGAATTAAAAGCAAACGGTCTGTTGAAGTGGAAACAGTGAAACAAAATGTGAAGTAGCAGCTGTTACCCATTGGGAAAATTAAATCTGGGAATTCCTTTTTATTGAGCACTGGTATTAACGGCGGGGGTAATTACGTATGTATTAAAGAGTACTACTATGAAGGGATTAAGTTCGCATCCTCGTCAGTAAAATAGCTTTTCTTTTACAGATAAGTCCAGTTATGTTTTGATTATGCTACCTAAGGTTAAAATGCTTTTCCACGGGCTCAGTAACAGTTTTCCTTCATTTCTGGTAACAGGTTTCTTCTTTCTGATTTACGCAGCATTTTCAGCACTGAATTATTTGCAAGTTGTATTTATAGGTAAAGTGTTCGCTTTAAATATTTTTATGTAGCTTTGCTTTCTGCGAGACTTCGAAGTTCTATTTTCCCTAGCCGAGAGTGAATTCTGTACTTCTGAGGATCTTTTACTGATTTGGTGTTTAAGGACCTTCATACGTGCATCTAAGATTTTATTAAAAATAAGTTGTCGGCCTCTAATTTAGGGTCACTTATTTTAGAAGAGGTATTTCTTTTTCTTCCGAGGTTTAAGATCCCCAAAAACACCGAAGCCATAAGTCCCTAATTTAGGGCTATTTATTCGACAAAATATTTTGCTTTTTATTTTAGAATCTTAACGATATTCACAAACATCGCACGCTTTAAGGGGCAGCCCGACCCTAATTTATGACCATTTATTCCAGCAGAGGTCTGTTTTTTCTTTAGCAGTTGAACGACCTCCGTGAGCATCCCCATTTATAAGGGGTCGCCGCTCTCTAATTTAGGTCCATTGGGCCGCGGATGGCCTAGTGGGCAAGGTTCGTGACTGCCTCGGAAAGGACCTCAGGTTTGATGCCAGGCAGGTACGAACGCTCGATCCACTAAATATCCGCCGTGCGTCGGATGGGCACGTTAAGCCGTCGGACCCCGGGCACTGGCCGCCCGGTAATAAATAAGGGCGTCTTCCTCCCCATTTCTACTTCGCTTCCGTGTCACTTTCCTATCGGGCACTCTAGCCCAAAACTCCTAACTTCCTATTTCTAAGGGTTGTTTAAGACCTAGGGTCAGACACTCCCTTCCTAAAATCCTCTACATAGAATCATTTGATCATCAATTTAGGTCCATTTATTCCAGGAGAAGCCATTGTTTTTCCCTTAAAGGTTTAATGACCTCCGCGAGTATCGAAAGCTATGAGGGGTCGCATTCTTAATTTTGGCCCATTTACTTATATATCATGATACTATAAGTAAATGGCTATAAATAATGATACTATAAGTAATGGCATGGCATTATTAGTACTGTAAATTGATAAGTGCATGTTAATGGCTACATGATACTATACATAATGGCATGCTACTATAAGTAATGATACTATAACTAATAGCATGCTACTATAAGTAAATAGATAAGTATATGTTAATGACTACATGATACTATAAGCAATAGCATGATACTAAAAGTAAATGGTTACACGATACTATAACTAAATGGTTACACGATACTATAAGTAAATGGTTACACGATACTATAAGTAAATGGTTACACGATACTATAAGTAATGGCGTGATACTATAAGTAAATACGCATTCTTAATTTTGGCCATGATACTTACATTGTATAGGCCCATTTATTCCAGGTGAGGTCTTTGTTTTTCTTTTAAAGTATAACAACTTCTACGAGCATCGAAAGCCGTAAATGGTCGTCAGACCCTAATTTATGGCCATTTATTACAGGAGACATATTTGTTTTTCTTTTGGAGATTTAACAACCCCTACTAGCATCGAACGCTTTAAGGAATCGCCCTTCCTTAATTTAGGACCATTTATTCCAGCAGAAGCCTGTTGTTTTCTTTAGCAGTTTAAAGACGTCAAAGCGCATTCCCATCTGTTAGGGGTTGTCCATCTCTAATTTAGAGCCATTTTCTCCATGAGAAGCCACTGACTTTTCTTTAGAGGTATGACGACCTTCAAGAGCATCAGAACCTATAAAGGCTCGCCCGACACTAATTTTTGGCCATTTATTACATACAGGGAGAGGTCTTTTTTTTTTCCTTTAGAGGTTTAACGAACTCCAGGAGCATTGAGCGCTATAAAGGGTCAGTCACCCTTTCGTAACTTAGGGAGATTTGTTGCAGGACAGGAACAGAACCAGCCCCGTATATGATACGCACTTCGTGTTCCTCAGACAGGACTGTAGGATGAGCCTACCTCAGATCGTTAGCCAGAGGTCTGTACCTCTAACCAATCGACTCATCAGGTACTTAAGAGAAAAAAACGGGAACTATATCTTACCTTGGATTTGAAACCAGCCCTAGCATAGGTTCACTGGTATTAATTTCCACTTTGCTTTCTTATGTAAAGCATTTTCGTTCTGCGTGCGTGTGTGTGCGTGTGCGTGTGTTATTGAGTTAGTCTTTTTTCAATCATGAAAGTTACCCTGTTTCTAAATTGGAAGCTTGTTTTCCTAACATTTGCGCTGCCCTTTTGCTGTTTCACATGAAAGATTAGCGAAACTTGATAGCGTTTTTTTTTCCTAACAGAATAATCATCATTCCTGCCAGCACCTTTTTTCTCCTTTTTTATCGATTCCTACATGAAAAGTTCACACGTGTTTTCCTTACTTTACGAGTTTTTTCATTGTCTGCTTTCTTTGTTTTACCTTTCATTCCACGCCTCTTAGCAGCAATATTTGTGTACTAAGTATTTTAAAACAGAATTTTTCTGCAGATTTCTCTTGTAGAACTATGTTCTACATTGGAAATCGAAAAAAAAAACATGTTTGACAATGATATTGGAATAATTAAGGTTTAAAGAAAAAGAAAAGTTGTGTTGCTAATGACAGTCAGATTATACAGAATAGATGTTAACTGATATTTCAAATAAAAATGTGCCGCCCCGGTGGCGCAGTGGTCTAAGGCGTTGGCCTCTGATCATTCGTCCGTAAGGGGTCCGGGTTCGAATCCCGGTCAGGCGTGGATGTTGTGTTTGTCTTACGGCACTGGCTCTCTCCCTTCCCTGGAACCAGTGACCCTAAATTAGGGACGGGCGACTGCTTATAGCCCATTTGAGTTGCTCACGGTGGTCGTTAAACCTCCAATCAAAAAAAAAAAAAAAAATGCATTTTTTCTGGAAGTGATATTAAAATTAAAAGTTGCACTGCCTTAATGGGATAAATCTTCTTGATAATGAAAAGTTTGTTTGAGTTTCATAATACAGTCGTGGCCAAAAGTCCTGCTTGCACCAGTAGACCCAAAGTCAATTTTTGATGTTAACTTACGCAGCATAATGATAAAGTCAGGAATACATATTATACATCACATCATTTTAAGTGGAATTTTATGCCGAATTCAAATTTTTTGAGATAATGGTATTAGCAGTAATAGAAGTGAAGTTACAAGCAAAAGTACGGGTCTAGTCATAAAAAGCAAAGAAATAGTAGAATTTGTGAAATTAGTGTAGAATGCATTTTACGTAAAATTACTGTACGCTACATAACTGAAACTTGCAGGACACTTAAAATAACTTATTAACAAGCAAAATACGCTTTAATATTTAATTGGATAACCACGGTTTCTTAGTAACAAAGTGCACCTTCTTGGCATGGAACTAATGAGCTTCTCTAGTTGTCCATCGGTGATAACACGGTGCTATACGGCCCTTACAGACTCAATGCTGTTTTCAATGTGGGTCCTCGTTGACAGATCTTTTGCTTCAATCTCACTCACAGATTCTCTGTGGGCCGCCCCGGTGGCGCAGTGGTCTAAGGCGTCGGCCTCTGATCGTTCGTCCGTAAGGGGTCCTGGTTCGAATCCCGGTCAGGCATGGATGTTGTGTTTGTCTTACGGCACTGGTTCTCTCCCTTCCCTGGAACCAGTGACCCTGAATTAGGGACGGGCGACTGCTTATAGCCCATTGAGTTGCTCACGGTGGTCGTTAAACCTCCAATCAAAAAAAAAAAAGATTCTCTGTGGGATTAAGATCCGGTGACTGTGCCGGCCACTTTTCTTATAACTTTTCGATTTAACCACTCGTCAGCCAACTTTGACTGCTGACGACACGGCGCGTTATCGTCCTGAAAGATAAAATTTCGCAAACCCATGTCTTGTGCAGATGGTAGCACTTTGGACTCCAAAATATCCACATATTTCGATCCATTCAATGTGTAGACGGCCAACACCACTGACTGAAATACAGGACCATAACATCACCGAATGTGGCCGCTCGATTGCTGGATGGGTGCAGCATGCCTTATATCTTTCACCAGTCCGACAACGTACATAATTATTTCCATTATTAGCGGAATAGTAACAGTTGTTTCATCACTGAAAATAACATTTTATCAACAGTCCAATTCTTGTGTGCCTTGGCCCAAGCAATTCTTTTGAGCCATTGTTGTTCAGTAAGAAAAGGTTTTCGTGTAGTTTTTCGTGCAGTCAGTCCATTTTCTTGTAGCCTACGACGAACTGTACGTGCAGATGAAATATTAGCTTAGTCCACTCTCCCACTCATTTCTTAAATCTGTGGCTGTTTTAAACTTTGATTTTAAGGAACGACGAATCAGCATGCGATCATCACGTTCAGTAAACAGTCTTGGTCGACCTGTTCTTTTTCTGTTTCCCACACATCCAGTTGCTGCAACTCTTTTAATGGTGAGCAAGACAGTGGAATGATTACGGCTACATTTAACAGCATTTTTACGACTACTGTTCATGCAAAGTAATAATTTTCGCCCTGGTTTGAAGATGCTGAACCAATTTCGGGTCTTTGACATTCCGAAATTCAAATATCACCAGGAATTCTGCATAAACCTCCATCAAGTTACTACACGCAGCTGCGTTCAAGTCAGCAGTATTTGTCATTTTCTTGTAGGACTTCCGTCCACAGTGAGTAGTGTTTAGGTCCCAGCCACCTACAGCGAGATCGCCTTTTGGGCAGGACACAGAAACGGAAGGAATGAGGGCAAGTCTAGCGACTTTGACAGAACAGTTTGTAGTGAGATTAGAGTACAGTAGATGGCGCCACCGTACAAGTACGATGTTGCACATAGAGGGGTGAGAGAATTTCAGGGGGGGCATAGGAAAGGATACCCATTTAACCAGTGGGTTCAGCCTGGGGGCCGTCACTTAACGTGCTCGTCCGATGCACGGCGGATATTCAGCGATTGTTAGTAAATCCCACCATCTCTGAAAGATCAGCTCAGGATCGAACCTGAAGACCTTGCATTGATAGTCTGACTCGCTAACCACTAAGCCATCCGCGGCTGTTCAAGTCAGCAAGCTGAAGAAGTATTTGTCATTTTCTTGTAGGACTTGAATCACTAACCACTAAGCCATCCGCGGCTGTTCAAGTCAGCAAGCTGAAGAAGTATTTGTCATTTTCTTGTAGGACTTCCGTCCACAGTGAGTAGAGTTTAGGTCCCAGCCACCTACAGCGAGATCGCCTTTTGGGCAGGACACAGAAACGGAAGGAATGAGAGCAAGTCTAGCGACTTTGACAGAACAGTTTGTAGTGAAATTAGAGTACAGTAGATGGCGCCACCGTACAAGTACGTTGTTGCACATAGAGGGGTGAGAGAATTTCAGGGGGCGGGGCATAGGAAAGGATACCCATTTACCCAGTGGGTTCAGCCTGGGGGCCGTCACTTAACGTGCTCGTCCGATGCACGGCGGATATTCAGCGATTGTTAGTAAATCCTACCATCTCTGAAAGATCAGCTCAAGATCGAACCTGAAGACCTTGCATTGATAGTCTGACTCGCTAACCACTAAGCCATCCGCGGCTCTGTTCAAGTCAGCAGACGATTTTACATCCTTTTATATCTCACTAGCGGACGTCGGAGAAAGCTATAGTGGACGAGAGGGGCGCGAACGCTTTTTCAGAACTGGATTTGCGTTTCCTCACTTTCACATTTTTACTTGTAACTTCACTTTTACTACTGGTAATAATATTCTGTAAAAATATTTGAATTTAGCATAAAAGTTCTGTTAAAATGTTGTATAATATGTATTCCTGACTTTACCATTACGTTGTATAAGTTTACTTCAAACATCAAAAATTGACTTTGGGTCTACTGGGGCAGGACGTTTGATCACGACTGTATGTATACCACTTTTCTCTGTAATAAAATGTTTTCGAAGTGCTTGAAATAACCATTTTCTTCATAGCGAAAAGTTCTTGTAGTTCCACGACATCCCTCACTTTCATAATGAAATGTGTTCAAAGTTCCATGTTACAAACCTTTTTCTTTGCAATGAAGAGCTCTTATACTGTACCATTTTTCAGAAAAAAAGCATTGTCAAAGTCCCGTGTGAAGACTCTTTTCTTAAGTAACGAAATGTTATCAGAGTTTCGTGACGGAGATATCGTGCTGCGTAGCAAAATTTCTCAAAGTCCTCTATGTGACAAGATCATTCTTTTCAACATGGTCTGAAACTCCAATGATACGAGTTTTCTTTAGAATGAAACATACTCAGAGTTCTAGCATTCTTCTTCGTAATGTAAATTTCACATAAGATCCTTTTTTTACTAAACTTCTCAGATAATATCCTTTTTCCTATAACCAAATTTTCTCAAACACCCATGGTAGAACCTCTTTCTTTGTAATGGTAACTTCTCCAGACTTCCAAGATAAAGAGTGTTTTTATGAAACTGGCAACAGCGCATTAGATGAACACAAAAGAAACACTGCTGCAGTTAAATATCATCTGATAAGAAAATGGCACTCGTAAACAAGCTGTGGATAGAAGGTTAAAGGAGAGAAATATTCGTATTCTGTAATTAAAAAACGCTGTGAAAATCATGGAATTAGAGTTTTAAAATGTAAAATAAGCAATAGGGTTAATAATAGAGGGAAAAATCGTTAAGCATTGCTTTTAACAGGAAAAAAAACAACAACTCCTAACGAACATCCAAAGAAGGACTACTTTCACGACTATTTCAAAAGTGGTTTTTAAAGAAAATCCACCGACCAAAAGAGCAATCGCTAAGTCGTTAAAAATCTCTGTGTCAACTGTAAACGAGCTAATAATAAAATGTTTGAATCTTAAATAATGTTCATAATGTTCACCGCCTTTTGCCTAAGCTCGCGGCTGAGCGCAGAACACTGTGTACCCTATGAAAATCACTTAGAATAGATCAGATGTAGAGGATTTTAGGAAGGGAGTGTCTGACCCCAGGTCCTTAAACAACCCTTAGAAGTAGGAACTTAGGAGATTTGGGCTAAAGTGACACGGAAGCGAGGTAGAAAGGGGGAGGAAGACGCCCTTATTTATTACCGGGGGTCCGACGGCTTAACGTGCCCATCCGACGCACGGTGGATATTTAGTGGTTCGAGCGTTCGTAACTGCTGGGATCGAACCTGAAGTCTCTCCGTGGGAGTCACGAACGTTGACCACTAGTCCATCCGCTGCCCCGAAAATCACTTAACCGGAGGCTTATGGAAATTTATTGTGCCAACTGATAAAGCATGGATCTACCTACACAACTGAAAAAAAAATGATCGATTTACTATCGCAGAAGAGCAGAGAAAGACCTAAAAATTTAGTTCCAAGAATCCAAAGAAAGTTTCAGTGAAGGATTCATGATAATTGACGGCTTCTCGTACAGTGGGAAATTAAAGTTACGAAAAGTTGAAAATAAGTCAATCAAAATCCAGTCGATCAAAATCTGGTGAACAGACACGGTCAAATTTGCCTGATGAGCAATCTCCTCTACTGTTAAACGGCGATTCTCTTCGGGAAGCGGTGCAACAATGGTGACAGATGTTTTGTCTGTCGAAGTTTGAGGTCGGCCTGAGGGGTGATCATTTTCGATGCTGCTTTGGCCCTCCAGAAAGCACGATGCCCAGCGAGAAATTGCTTTTCGATCAAGGGTTCCTTCCCCACAAACTTCTTGCAAGGCAGTGTGGATCTGTGTCGGAGTTTCCCACAGCAGAGTTCCTATTTTCAGGTACGAGCGTTGGTCTAACGCTGTGACTCGACCTGAGGAGCTGCACGCTTACATTTTTAAACCCTTCCACGTCCACAGAGCAAATGATAGCGCATCGTTCTGACACTACTGCGTTGCTGATAATCTGACCTTGACATGACGCAATCATTTTCCCAATTGCATCATTCGCTTCCGTTTTAGATTAACGTGTGCACAACCTTTGTTATGACCATCGTATTGTAAGAACTGATTATCGTTTGACAACCGGAATACTAAGTTGGATTTCAACAGTTAAGAAAAGACCCAGTAGGAGACGACCGACAGAGAGATGGTTCGATGAAATTCGAAAGCGTCCAGGAGTGATATGAAGGAGACTGGCTGAAGACAGAGCCAGATTAAGGGTGGTCTAACGGGGTTATAGCCTAGATTTTAAGCATTACGGAGGGATCAGGACCCATGCCGCTACACCAAAAATAACGCACAGCTTCCTGCTGCAGGGTGAAGTAATTTTCAAGTTTTTCTGAAGAGCTTCTACATGAGAAAAAATAAAAATACGGCTCTTTTGTGCAGATAATGACAGTTGTATACATGTCTTCCATGTTTCTGTGAAGATTTGTTTCCTTGGGATGGATTCGTTTCCCGTTGATATCATAACTTTTTTGCAGTTTGGATGACAAAAAACGATGCACCAAAAAAAAAGTATACAATGTTAAACCATTAAAATATAAAATTTGAACGACAAAATCGAGGAATCTTAAGCTTTCAACTTTTGTTCTCGTGACAATAGTAAGAAATGGGCTTGTTGGTGTGAAAATTGTGCAGGTAATTTATTAGTTTGAAGAATGCACAACGTATTAACTATCACAAATCCAATGCATATTGCCGCAGGCAGTTTCGTGTTGTAATGGATTTCATAATGATTTACCGTCTTCAGGGGCCTGCTTAGATGGCTTAGCCTAGAAACCGACTCAGAAGTTTTAGCCTAGCCCACTAAGGCCTTAATCCAGCGCTGGCTGAGACCAAAGTTATTTAAGAGACTTTGGGAGACTTTCATCCAGCAACGTATTGATAATGGATGGTGACATGTACTTACCAGCAAAAGAACTAGTGCATTAAAAAAAAGTCTTATTTAACAACAGAATTCTGAGCCCATTATTTACATGAACACAAATGTCTGACCACCACGCATCGCTTCCGGAATATGGATCCTTTTTCTCGGTCCAGTTTTTGAACGATTATTTCTCCGTACGCTGAAATCGATGTCAGACGAAGCTAATTTGTCTGGGACGTTAAAAGATTGAATTAAGATATCAAAGTCCCCGCAAATATTAAGGGGGAACCTTCCTTCCAATGAGTTTTGTTGTCTTCGTGTGTCCAATGGCCGCACGCATGCAATAGGGAAAACAGGGAACACGAAATTTATACGATTTTGGTTGGACGAAGCAAAATCGGTAAGGGAGAGAGAGAGAGAGAGAGAGAGTCGAAACGCAGAGACTGGCTCTGAATACGTTAACGAGCAAGATTTAGTTTTGTTCGTGGAAACGCACTGCTCTTCCGTGAACGGGGAAAAGAGTGTGGAGGGCCGAAAACTCCCGGGGAGGGCGTTTGTTTGTTTCGAACATGATCCTACCTGTCCTGCTATTTATCACTTTCGCAAAGTAGTGCATGATGTCCTGCTGACAGAGAACATGCACTGTGTCGTGAGCTTTCGCTACCCACCCTTTTTCCTGCTTCGCTTTTTCCTGCGGGACGCACAGGTCGATAATTCAGTAGGAAATTATGTAAGCACCGGCGATGACAGTTTATTTTAGCCAGAAACGGTTGATACGAGTCCTTTTAATTGGTAATAATTTACTTCGGGATGATTTGCGGCCATTACGTTCATCCAGTAATGAAGGTATTTATGCAATTACGTTTAATTTGCAGACCTTAACTCGGATTGGGCGCAAAGTAACGTATGGAAAATATGAGATTCTAGGAGTTAAAGAGAGCTGGGTGATGCAGTTTCGTAAACAGTAGATGTTCGGGTATCATGTAAAGTATAAGACACCAGCTGATCAATTTCAAACCGAAGTGAATTAATTTTTTAGACCTCAGCTAGCCGAATCGTACTAATAGCGCTTAATCTTAAGTGCAGTGGAGTAATATGAAACTTTATCACAACACAGCAGTTCCTCGCTATAGCGAATTTGATTGGGTATATGCCAAAATCTTCTGGATACTCCTGTTATAAGGTTGTTCACTAGATTTCGTTCACTGCCCTGTCGTGCGAGTTCGTTAGGCCTTTGCGTCAAAATTTAGCTATATTTTCCCACAATGACGATAAATTACCATCTAAATGAGAATTCAATCTTCTGCAGTGGTGCTCGATATTCACTGCAATACATGGAGAAGGATTTTCTTGTCCTGATTTCTATATTACAAATTATCATTTTAATTCATGAAAGAAATACGGGATTACGCCATATAATACAAATTTTGAAGATGACAATCCGATTTTTGGCGTAAATGTGACAAAGATAGTAAGTCAGATAGTATCCGAAAACTTGAAAATTTTCATCGTCCTGGAGCGGGACTCGAACCCGCGTCTCCCAGAAATTCGACTAGCGAATCCTGTGATTGTTATATTCAAATTGATCGGAAACTTTAAACTTGGTCGTTCTGGGTGGTGTAGTGGTTAGCATACCCGGGCGTTTTCTGGGAGACGCGGGTTCGAGTCCCTCTCCAAGACGATGAAAATTTTCAAGCTTTCGGATATTATCTGACTTACCATCCTTGTCACATTTACGCCAAAAATCAGATTGTCATCTTCAAAATTTGTATCATTTTAATTGTTTAAACATTGATCTGTTTGATCTTACTCTATCAGTCGTTTTCTTGGTTATCTGGCTATCAAGTTCCTGTTACCAACTGAATTTCTACCTTGTAATTACATTTAGAACATGAAAAAAATCTTTACATCTTTTTCCTGAGGAGTGGAAATTCTCTCCGTCGCATGGAAAATCACGAAATCTACTTATCACCTCTTCCAAGCGCTAGTTCAATACACTGTTTTGCACTTTCCTCTCATATAAAATGCGCGAGCTTGGCTCCTAGTCCATTTTGCAATCATCAGACCAGCTCCATGTCCCTTTCACTCTTGTCATATCCCTTCAACAGTAACTTACTTTGCATTTCCACAACCTTGTGAAAATCAAACCGATGTCATCGCTCTTTCCACGTTTATAAGTGAGTCACAGAAAAAATTATCATCGGCCGCCACCGGGAATCGAACCCAGGGTCTTCCAGTTACGCGCCAGACATGCTACCACTGCACCACAGCTGCCTCGAATTCTCTAGACTCACATACGAATAACTGCCAAACAACACTTGGCAGGTTGCTTCGTGGAGCCCCGCACAATGCTGGGGATTCACCGAAGATGGTAAACAGCAACAGAACAAATAACTTGGAGGCGAATGAACAATTAATACAAAAAATTGACCTGGATTAGGATCATGAAACAGAAGGCATCGCTCTTACCACGTTTATAAGTGAGTCACGGACAAATTCTCATTTGTACCGGGAATCGCCACCGGGAATCGGACCCAGGTCCTCCAGTGACGCGCTGGACATGCTACCACTGCACCACAGTTGCCTAGAATTCTCCACACTCACATACGACTAACTGACTCACTTATAAACGTGGAAAGAGCGATGACTTCTGTTCGATGTTCCTTCATTGATTATCATGGGCGCGGGAACATCGCCACTGGACCCTAGACATGTGGAAAAATGTTGCCTGGACTGATGAGTCGAGATTCACGTTGGTACATGCGGATGGCAGGATACGAGTACGGAGCAAACCACATGAAGCGATGGATCCTTCTTGCCAGCAGGATACTTTTCAAGCTGGTGGGGGTGGCATTCTCGTCTGGGGACTGTATACGTGGGACTGAAATGAGACCCCTGGTACGTGTGACATCGTCCCTCACAGGTCAACGTTACCGGGATATCCTGGACAACCATTTGCTCTCGTTTGTGCGTCTTCAACATCCCACTGGGGACCTCATCCTGCAACAAGACAATGCAGCTCCCGAATTGTATCCGAATGGTTGGATGAATAGTCCACCGACGTGACCTCGCTTCCTTGGCCAGCTAAGTTACCTGAACTCAATCCCATCGAGCACATCTGGGATGCCATCGAGAGAGATGTTCGAGGCTCTGACCCCCTCCATCAAATCTTCGTGAACTGTGGGAGCTTGTTCAGGGGTCGTGGATCCGTATGGCTTCCCAACGCTTCCGGTGTCTGGTCGAGTCCATGCCGAGACGAATCGCCGCCGTCATCAGGGCGAAAGGTGGTGCTACACGTTACTAGACAGGTATCTCTAATTCAATTGCTCTTCAGTGTATATACCCAGTGGTAAGTAAAAATGAAAATAGCAACAACTGTTCTTTCACACAGCTCCATCTTAACAACAGCTCCTGCATAATTGGTCACGCGCAAGAGTGCGATGAGGTTAACCAAGCGTGGGGAAGCGCCATCTGCCGTCCAAGAAGCGAAACAAATTTTTGTATTCACCACACTATATAATGCGACTCCGACGTCTTGAGTAAACTCTGAAAAGCTGCTGTGTTCCAATTTCTGTCTTCAGCTTTAAACGCCGGATTCAAACTCCACTTAAGTGACACTGCCTCCGAGTGAGAGAATGTTTCGACCCTGGTGGTAACTTTCTCATGAATCTGCTCTCAAGTCCGTTATGTTTTTATTCAAACTCTTGTGCCAAACAACGCCCTTTAGTCAGTAAAACGTCTCCTCCACCCATGCCCCACGTGGTCTTCTTCTGGGTCTTATCCTGTCCCTTGCAATCCAGTCTAAAATTTCGGTTGTTCAGCAGTGGTCCGTTCCCCTGGTCCATCCCATTTCAAAGATTTCACTCTGATCTTGATGTCTTCCACTTTTGTCATTTTCTTATCCACAAGTTTCTTTTCTTATCTTTCCTGGTTTCACCAAGCATGCATCTCGCCATGCCTCTTTTAGTTGATTGCAGTCTTTGTATGTCTTTTTTAGTTAAGGTCCGCGTCTCTGCTGCATAATAAGCACTGGAAGGATGCATTGATTAAACACTTTTAAGACATAATAGCACATTGCTCTAAAAAAATTTACGGTTTCTTCTAAAAGCTCTCCAACCAAGTTTTTTTACACCAATTAATTTCTGCATCAACGTAACCCACGCATGACGTTTGCTGCCCAAGCTAAATGTAGGAATAAACAAAGACATCATCGCTCTTTCCACGTTTAGCAACGCACAGCAACCTAAAAATTGTTATTCAGCCGCCGCCGGGAATTGAATCCCGGATCTCTCGATATCTAGCCGAGCGCGTTAGCTTTACACCACGATGGCCAACAATCCACGGCGCTATGTGCATTTTTCTGTCAGCATCTGACATTATAAATCCGTAAGATGGGCTCAGCTACAGAGACGTCTCCATCTGGTGGGCATTAACGCCACTGGCTATATATTAATTACAGCAGTTAAATCCCGAGATCCAAAGTGAAAAACGTCCAAATACGTGACGTCAGTGAATAAACAAAGACATCGCTCTTTCCACGTTTGGCAACGCACAGCAACCGAAAAATTGTTATTCGGCAGCCACCGGGGAATTGAATCCCGGATCTCTCGATATCTAGCCGAGCGTGTTAGCCTGGCTAGATACCGGGAGATCTAGCCAGGATCTCGCCCTTTGGATTTAATTGCTATAACTAATATATAGCCAGTGCCGTTATTGCCCACCAGATGGAGACGTCTCAGTAGCTGAGCCCATCTTAAGGATTTATAATGTCAGATGCTGACAGAAAAACGCACATAGCGCCGTGGATTGTTGGCCACCGTGGTGTAAGGCTAACGCGCTCGGCTGATATCGAGAGATCCGGGTTCAATTCCCCGGCGGGGGCCGAATAACAATTTTTAGGTTGCTGTGCGTTGCTAAACGTGGAAAGAGTGATGATGCCTTTGTTTATTCACTGACGCCACCAATTTGGAGGATTTTCATTTTCAGTAAATGTAGGAATTGGTTATCTCAAGCTTTTCCCCATCAACTGATAAATCTTCATTCCTTGTAAAAACATTGTACTTCAATTACGTCTTCTAAAAATTCATTTTTAATCCCATTTCTTTACACTTCTTAGCAAGTTCCTGGATCATACTCTGCAGCTCTGAAGTACTATTTCAAAGACGTCTGGAAGGTTCTTTGAAATATTTATTTTTCTTTTCAAAAATAAAATGGAAATAAAACTGGGTCGAAATCGGGTCAGGAATTGACCTGTTTAACCCGCAAGAAATTGTCGACTCGGTGACCCATTGGCCCGTTTCCATCTCTGGTCAGGGTAAGCATCTTTATTCCGTTTCAGTTGCTAAATAAATAACAATTCTTTTTGATAAAAGTGTGAGTCCTCCTCTTTTGTATTCCTCGAATGATCCCAGTAAAAAACTTGAGTAGCTGCAAAATGGCATTTACCAGCGTGGAAATTTTTGCCTATGAGAAGAAACAAAACAAAAGAAAAAAAGACATTCAACAAAAAGAGAAATGGCCATACGAACAAAGGGGCATGCTGTCAAGATGATACTAGGAATTAAAAAAAATGGCCTAGTGTGAATTCTACGGTGAATACCTCGGAGCATTATAAAAGTTTAAAGCGGTTATTACTTTGCAACAACGCCATGAAAAATATCCTGAATTTCATAGGGCTTCAACGTGTGACTGACTACTTTTATAAGAATTCATGTAAATGAAATGCGTGATGGCCCACTCCAAAAAAAAGAGCAGGTACGAGAAAGGAACAATGAAGAATGACAATGAGGCAACTGAATGCACTCTTTTGTGCTGAAGAAGCTTCAGGAAGAACAGAATACAATTCAAGAGGTTGTGTGAAAAATGTCTTCAATCGTGAAGCAGATGCGAGCGCAATTCGTTGACGACGACAGCATCCAATACTGCACTGGAAATGACATATCGAAGGAGATGATTTAGACCGGGCGAAATGAGAAAATGCGAAGCTAGAGAAGTGCCTTGGAGTGAAAAGTGCCAAGCTATATAAAGAAACTGGTTTATGAGCAAAGAACCAGTTGAGAAATCGCTTTGGCATGGCTCCGGGAAGGGTAACAGTCAAGAAGATGCAAGTGTAAATGAGAAATGTGTCAGAATCCTCCATTTTAATTTTAATTGTTGCATTTAAAGAGAAAAGCTTCGAATTCCATTATATAAAAGAAGACAATGACCTTAATGAGATGTTTCCATGTAAACTAATATATCTCAGTCAAGGGGATAGCGTTGAAAACGCATTAAGGAAATTTCAAAATGCTAAATTTTTGCTTTGAAGAAGTACAAGATATTCCTTAATTTTTTTTTTTTTAAAAGTCGGATTGGAAACGAAAGAAAAAAAGTTACAAATCATTAAATATTTTATCTCATTGCAAAAATCATAAAGCCTATTAAAATTCCCATTCGAAAGATCTAGCTGCCCATAAAAATCGTGATTCTAGGTTAAGTGAAGTTCAACCAAACTAACAAAGCAAGGCTATGATTTGGCTACCGCGGATATAAGTGAGAATTTGTTATACAGGATGTCCGTAAAGTCTTTCCCACATTACAAAATTTAATATAAAAAATTATGTAAGTTAAAATAAAATGGTTGGCAACATAATATAGCAGCACTCAAATGTTTTATTTCTGTTCTGTAGGAAATCCATTCGTCGTGCCCCGTGCCACAGTTCACAAAATTTTACACAAACGTCTTCATCTGAATGCTTATAATAAGGTACAGACCGTTCAAGCTCTGCAGCCTGATGACCGGGCTCGCCGTGCTACATTTGCTACGGAGATGTTTCAGCGCCTAGCTCATGATAGTTTGATTATCTGAACCGTGTCTATTTCTCAGATGAAGCTACATTCCACGTCTTTGGTACAGTAAACAGGCACAATGTGCGAATATGGGGATCAGAAAATACCCATTATGTCATCGAACAACAGAGGGCTAGCCCAACAATGAACGTATGGTGCGGCCTGATGCATGATACTTCCTTTTTACAGAGCCCACGGTAACATGTAATGCGGCCTGATGCATCGGACTTCCTTTTTACAGGGCCCACGATAACATGTAATGCGGCCTGACGCATCGGACTTCCTTTTTACAGAGCCCACAGTAACATGTAATGCGGCCTGATGCATCGGACTTCCTTTTTACAGAGCCCACAGTAACATGTAATGCGGCCTGATGGATCGGACTTCCTTTTTACAGAGCCCATAGTAACATGTAATGCGGCCTGATGCATCGGACTTCCTTTTTACAGAGCCCACAGTAACATGTAATGCGGCCTGATGCATCGGACTTCCTTTTTACAGAGCCCACGGTAACATGTACCTGGACATGTTGGAACTCTTTGTGGCACCTCATTTGCATGCTCTCCAATCTTCGGTTATTTTCCAATAAAATGGTGCCCCACCACACTGATTAATAATGGTTCGAATGTCACATTTCCGGACAGACGGATTCGCCGCGACAGTAACATGACATGGCCACCTACACTGAGAAAAACGTTTTGTTAATACAACAAAATTTTTTGTCGATTCAACAAAATTGTTTTGTTGAATTTGCAAAATTATTTTGTTGAAAATTACTATTGATTTAACAAAATTTATTGTTATCACGACAAAACGTTTTGTTCATTTAACAAAATGATTAGGTCGATTTTGGGGAATTTGTTTGATCCAACAAAACATATTGTTATCATGGCACAATGTTTTGTTGGATCAAACAAATTCCCCAAAATCGACCTAATCATTTTCTTAAATGAACAAAACGTTTTGTCGGGATAACAATAAATTTTGTTAAATCAACAATAATTTTCAACAAAATAATTTTGCAAATTAAACAAAAGATTTTTGTCGACTGTATATCGACAAATTTTTTTATTGAATTAACAACACATTTTTCTCAGTGATAGATCGTCCGACATAACCCCTCTAGACGTTTTCCTGTGGGGTTTATGTGAAAGACTAAGTTTACTCTAGCAGTGTTGCGGATGTCGGGACGTTGAAGAGCAGAATAACGGACGTCATTGGCTCTGTCTCTGCTGAGTTGTTAAACAAAACATGGCGTGAAATCGAATATCGCTTAGATGTCCTCCGGGCCACAAATGGCGCCCATGTGGCGCTGCACTGACACTGGTAAAAAAACTTTACTTGTACACCATCATGGTTTTGCAAACCATTTCTCGTACCTGTAACACATTTTTTTATATTAATTTTTGTAATGTGGGGAAGGCTTTATGGACACCCTGTATTATTCTACGTACAAAATGAGAAAAATACGCAATTTGGTTCATTTCGCAATCTCTTGAATTCAGAGGTGTTGCGCTGAAAAGGTACAATACAACATTGTGTTACGCAGATGGCGTAAGCAAACAAAACAGCCGACGCAGGTGTGCGAAATGTTACCGAAATTAGCATTTTCAACCACAGTGAGCTTGGCTAAGTACTTTAGAAAAATATTTTAAGAACGTTACCCGAAACGAGAGAATATTGCGACGAGCAGTGAAGTTTTCCTCCATAACATGTACTTCTTTACCTCCTACGACTGTACGTTGGAACTAAACCTAACAGTTAGCAAATGCCAAAAACTCACGATTGAGCGAATTCCATGTTTTGAATAAATTATATTTGAAACTTGAATGTAGAGGAGGAAGCATGATCACCTTTCTGCATATATTAGCACAGAATATATAAATATGTGTAGCTTCATGTTGTATTGTACTTTTTCGGGTAGATTTTGTTTTGCGAAATGGACCAAAACACAGGATGACCACATAAATTTTCGGAATGGGAGGACATTTTTATTTTAAAACGAGGACATTTCGAGAAAAAGGAGGACACAATAAATTTGTACAAAAATAAACGCGAGTGCACATACTCTGTATTTAAATTTTACAGTTTGAGAGTTAATATGTGTAAACATTTAAACAAGTTAGTAAAATCATGCAATGCATTGATTATGATACGCTTTCCAACATACCAGAAATCATTACTCAAGTTATGAGGAGAATATCTGTAGAATAAATCTTGCTCCTATGACCCGACCTTTGATCCCATTTCGATTATATTCAACAGAACCGGTAAAGTATACTTCCGGAACAACACGAAAAGTTTTGTCTCAATTGAAGCATTTTTACGTAAGTTATAACGCATCAGGGCAATGGAATGGATTCCGATTTTATGTCCTGACTTTTGATCTCATTTTACCCATTTTCAATAGGGTTCGTCCCCAGATGGTTCCCTACCATATACTAAAATTTCATCGAAATCGAACCATTTTTACGCAAGTTATGACGCACAAGAGCAATGGAATGCATCCCACTCCTATGTCCTGACCTTTAACCCCACTTCACCCAATTTCTATAGGATTCGTCCCCTGGTGGTCCTTTACGATATACTAAAATTTCATTGAAATCGAACCATATTTACGCAAGTTATGACACATAAGGGCAATGGAATGCATCCCGCTGCTATGTCCTGACCTTTGACCCCAATTCACCCAATTTCTACAGGATTCGTCCCCAGGTGGTCCTTTACGATATGCTAAAATTTCATTGAAATCTAACCATTTTTAAGCGAGTTATGACACATAAGGGCAATGGAATGCATCCCGCTCCTATGTCCTGACCTTTGACCCCACTTCATCCATTTTCAATAGGGTTCGTCCCCAGGTGGTCCCCTACCACTTGCTAAAATTTCATCGAAATCGAACCATTTTTAAGCGAGTTATCATGCGGACAGACGGACAAAGCTGGAGCACATACGATTCTTCAACCTACGGTTGGAAAGCGTAAAAAAAGAAGAAGATTTTAGACTGCTGCACATATTTACTTATATTTTTTCACTGGAAGAGATTTTCTTCAGTCGATCGGGGAATTTCTTTAACAAATATTTGTGAAATTCAGAGCATGGCATGTCTTTCAAGTTGCACAGTATTTAACTAGCAGTATACCCCTCACTGATTAAGATACTTGAGTTATAAATAGAAAAAACTCACAGCAACGACTCACAATACACAAAACAAGCAGTATGAGCCGTTTGTTTACGTGACTACAACGCACGGCACCTTCCACATGCGATGAACGAAAGACAGACTAACGCGCACTGGCGGGTTTTCTCTGCGCTGTTGACTCACAAGTGACGTACTGCAGCAGCCAGCAGCAGGATTGCAGGAATTCACTGAGCGGGAAGGGGGGGGAGGAGATCCAGAAATGAATGAACACACTTTAGCTGTGACTTGATGCGATATATTATTACAATAAGCCAGACTTTTGGTCATCCTGACCAAACTGCATATTTTCCTCTTTTTGTACATAGAATAAATAATATAACCAAATCTCAGTTAGATCCGCGATACCCAAATCGAGGCCTTTCCTTGTAAGAATCTGAGACCAGTGCTTAAATATGCAACACATGAATTAACAACTTTATTTCCCGTAGATCCTTTGTGCCAGGGGCGTCCAGGCCTCCGCAATGATTCTATCAGTAAAGGATTTGTATAAAGCAGAAGAATAAATTACATTTAAGCAGAAAAACAAAAAATGCAGTGCTATAAAGTACAGCATTATTCAGTTACATAAAGCGACAGTTCACACAAGCACTTTCTTGGGCTTTATAGCTAACTACACGCGATAAAGCTTCAGAGAGGGGCCCGTTTCTCCAGAGCCGTCGGCGTTACCATGGTCACAGTGTGGGAGCCAATGAGTGCACGGCATCCAATGGAAGCTCGCCGCTTCCATTAACAGATCATAGGAGGCACGTCGTAAGCAAGCCTCAGTCCTAAAGCAGTGTCTTGAAAGTTTTCCTAGAGTACGCTGCATCACACGGCGCGTGAGTGAGTTTTTGTTGCTTTTACGCAACAATAAATTTTGCGTGTAAACTTTTGGATTTAGCTGAACGAAATCAATATGATGGATGGGGAAAGTAGTATTTGCAGTGTATCAACGTGTAATGTTGACATTATTACTTCTTTGTTAGAAGTTCCTTTCTCAAGAAGAAATGACATTGAAAGACATGCGATTATAAAAAAAGAAGACCTCTTCCCAAGTCTTTTCTTATGCAATAAGACAAAGGCAGAAACAGAACATTCCAATTTTAATGGTACCATCAACATAAATGGTTATTCGGTAGCATAATGACGGCGAAGTTATTCTGCTGGCCTCGTTTGCGATTAAGCTCGAATAGAAGTATGTGGTCTTCTGAAGGATACGACGACTTAAAAAACTTATCTAGGGCAGTGGTTAGACGCGCATCTAGTAAAAATCATTTGAATCCTCATACGCCATTTTTTGCGACTACAGACAAATTATCGTTCTGGCCTCCCCAGCGTTTGAACCCACCGTCCGCCACTGCTTTGTGCATCCATTTGAAACTGGAATGACGAATATTAACGACGCATCTAGGATACTGTTCTACTACGCACGACACGAAACGGTGAAGCCGCAACGTTCTGTCCCAGAGATTTATCAATTTTTTAATACTGCGTAGCTGTGTGAGCCGCAAAATTCGAGTCTCAATTATTTCAAAGTAAACATCATACCCTTCTCCGATGGAGCAAGGTTCAACTTTGGCTGCACCAAGAAGGAACACAACAACGCTGTCTATTCTCCCAAAGTTGCAACATATCGGATTACGTATAAAAAAAATCAAAGAACCGGATAATTTTGACAATCTGAAATTCAAAATGTAGTGTACTCGTATAATCGCAAAAAGCTCGTAAATGAGTTACGCATAACCGAATTGAAAGATGGAAACTACAGTCAAATATTGGGACTAACGCAGAATTCCTATAAAAGTGAAAAACATATAAACCGAGGTTCCTCTGTATATGCTGCAAAATACTTTAAACAATACGAATCTCAAAGATACTAATGGTTGCTATTGAACTGATAGCTGAAATGCGCACATAGAAAATCGAAAAAGATAGAGGAAAAATTAGATGATACTTTCGTGTTCTATATTTGCAAGAACATTCTGGAAAATTTCACTATTGTGTCCACCAAATATGAAATTGGACCAACCTTTGGTGGTTCGGAAAATATTATTTAAATTACTAACACCACGCGTTAAAATGAGATTTTTAAGGGCTGTTGTGCAATATTGTAGGTATACAGACTAAGTAAGCGCAGCATTGTGACGGAGACCACCTTTTAAACTTTTCGTTTTTGTCTACTTTGTCTGGTGCAAATTTCAGTTACATCTTTGTTATGCTTCCTACACTTAACGTCACGTCGGAACGCACAAGAGTTTCTTCTTTTGAGATTTCCAGGAAATCAGTCGAAAAAGAGCTGACTTGACAATCGACAGGATAGTTCAAGGGTCACAGATCAGCTAATGTTATCATCATGTTGCTAAGCTCGAAGATTGCCTTTAGATGCCGCTGAAAGGATAATAGAATCTGACGTTAACATGCATGATTGTGCGATTCTGTTAAGCATGTGAAATGTTAAGTCACGTGACTCATGCATTACTAAAATTGGTGAGTTATCTGCCGTGCTAACTTCGTGGTTCTCTCTTGACGTGAACGAAAGAAGAAGACTCATTGAAGAGTCGTTTTTGTAAATCAACTTCGTTTCTTGATATCATTTCATTACTAGTGGGTCCTGAAACACTAAAACATATCCGATTTATTGTAGAAATCAATACCACAAATTCTTAAACATTTTTCTGTACTTCTGTATGTATACACTGAGTTCTTGATGAATTACGACCACCCCTAAGCAAAGTGTGTTACACCCATCAGCGCCTTACTCCAATTTTTTTTTTTTTGTGTAGGAGCATATCCTTCCAAACATTTCTTTTGGGGGGTAGGTGCGGAGTTAAGTCCACCGTGAGCGACTCGATGAGTTATAAACAGCCGTCCCGCAAAAATTTAGGGCCACTGATTTAAGGAAAGGAACAAAGTCAGTACCGTTAAAAAATTACATCCAGATCTCACAGGGATTCGAACCCATCTCGGACCAATGGTCAGAATCCAGCGCTAGGACCACTGCGCTACCGGGGCGGCACTCCTCCAAACATCCAAGCATATTTATATATTACTTTTTAATTTCAATTTCTCTTGATCGAAAGCTATACAGTTTCATCAAGTAAAGTTTGAAATGGTTTTGCTTCATGCGCGTTTTACCTGTATGGAAAGAATGAAGGTATCTTAATACTGCAATGCTTTTCGCTCAGTGATCCAAGGCCTGATCCGTCACCTCTCGTTCGAGTGGGCCCGATCCCCACACTAGACACGACTGATGCGTCAGCCCTCCACGTCACCGACCCGTACCTGGAACCAGTGGCTACGATGACCTAGAGTTTTTTTGTTTTTTTTTTGTTGGAGGTTTAACGACCACCGTGAGCAACTCAATGGGCTATAAGCAGTCGCCCGTCCCTAATTTAGGGTCACTGGTTCCAGGGAAGGGAGAGAGCCAGTGCCGTAAGACCAACACAACATCCATGCCTCACCGGGATTCGAACCCGGACCCCGTTCGGACGAATGATCAGAGGCCATCGCTTAGACCACTGCGCCACCGGGGCGGTGACCTAGAGCTTATCTCAGACATGTGGAAACGTTTAAGAAAAAATAATGCTCTTTGTTTTGTTTCATATTCCCTTAATTTTCGCCAAACACCACTTTCTTTACTCCCTCTTCCTCTCTGCAACCGTCGCCCAGAAATCCACTTAATACATGTGTGTTAACCCTAACTATTCCTTGAGAGTGTCCGGTCAGCTGTGCTGACGCGGCACTCTCAAGGCATAGTCCATTTTAGTAGGTGGTAGAGCAGGTCTGTTGCATAACTCGCTTGCTTAGTATTTGATTTACTCCCTTCCCATTGCTTTTCAATCAACATTCTTCCACTATCACACCACGATCATCCTGCGGTCTTGTAATTTTGTCCTGTACGCCCATCATTTCTATTCTTCCATTCCAGGACAACACACGGCAAATTTTCTTTGTCTCGTTAAACATGGAATTAGATTTAGTTTTGTTACTTAATTGCTTGCTAAAAGTGATCAAATTAGCTTTTCCCTACCTCGTTAAATCCGGGATTTAATTAAGTTTTCCTCTTTAAAAACGATCGAGTTAGTTTTGAATTAACAATATAGGTACCAAATAAAAAAGCCTGATTTGCTCGTTAAAACCGGGATTTCGCTCTTTATAAGCAGGCATGTTCTAGTGTATATTCATACATAAATTCCACCGGCATGACTGCGACTATTTTTATTTGCTCTGACAGAAGGATTCCTTACATTTCCTACATCTATCAGTCTTTCGATTCCTTTATCCACTTCTGTCAGATTGATCCAACACTCCATCTCGCACTTGGTGTTTCCCTGTTTTACATGTATTAGATTTCCATATGATTGGTATGCGTCACAACAGCACATCTTGGAATATATTGCGATCTAGCAACAATTTCCTTCACTGTTCTTTGAGCAACATGCACGGTCGTCGAAACTAAACCTGCAAAAGCGAAATTTGCCGAACTTAATCATTTACACTTCTCTGTTGCATATGTATTTTGATATCCATTTAATATTAGGATTTCCAGCGAACATTTTATCCCTTGTTCTTTGAGCAATATGCATTGCCATCATGACGAAATTTCCTAAGAAAAACTGTCGAGCTGTATCAGGCGTTCGCTTCCAAAGCGGGTAACTCGGTGTGACCTGATACACGTTTTACTTTCAACTATATCACATAGAGAAAATGGGAATGAAAAGCAAAGAGAAAAGGGTCTGGGATTCGGTTTAGTTTTATTTGCTCTTCTTCAAGCACAGAATTTCTGCCCAAGAGGCGAGATTAACAAACAGCACCATAATCTGGGTAAACATCAAGGGTTCAGATCCGTGGAGCTGTTTGAGATTAAGGTTACACTTACAGCACTCCCTATTGGCCGGTTGGGGTTTCGTCGGTAATTCCAAATCCCTGTATTTGGCCTCGGGGCTTGTTTGGGGGGAAGGGCTGAAGATAGAGAAAGGGATAAGGGATTGGGAAGGAAAATACCCGTAGGCTATGAATAGGAGTTTTGCGCCCTCCACTGAACATGGATTTGAATTTAATTCTTTCTTGATGACGGTGCAGCCCTAAAGCACTGACGCTGCTGTTGGAATAATCAAGTTAGAATTGAAGCTTACGTCACACAGTCATCGTCACAAAATAATTTTTTCCCCTCCTTAATTTGCGAGATGTTATTAAGTATCATTCCCCGAATGGAAAAATAGAACTTGAGGGATAAAGCGATTTTAATGATATAGCAGAAAGAACAGCCTCTATTTTAATGTATTCGCTTTGAAACATAGAAGAGCGAGAAATAAAGGTGACTGCGACCGAGAACAATAATTTTGCTGCATTTTTGTCAAACTTGGAAAGCAATTGATGTTCATAGCTATGTTGGCAAGAAAAAGGAAATAAAAAATTATTCAAGCAATCTCTCTCTCACAACCCCTCCCCCCTATTTATCGCAATGTACCAACCTACACCTCTCTCTAGCACATCTTTTTTGATGCTATGCATCTTTTCCGACAGTATTAAATCCCATGTAAAAACCCATAGAGCACAAAACGTTTCAGATATGTATCAATAATGTTAAAATCTCTCATTTTCATTTTTACTTTCAGAGATATCTTACAATTACGTTTCAACAACATCTATTTTGGAACATAACTCTTTGTACATTACGATTACGTTGAAAATAGCATTCACCGATACTACTGTTTTATAGTTTCCATTGTACATAATTGCTACCTTGATGTTACATTCCGGCGATATTGAAGATTTTTGGTTTGGCAAAAGCGTGGATGCGCATGCGCATTTATGCCATTTCACCGAAGCACTCTCGTAGTCGTATTTCCACGTGCTATTGGGATATTCTTTGGTGATACTCTCGCTAGTTGATTTAATATTTCATCCTTATTTTTTTTTTTTTTTGTTATTCAAGATCATCTGAAAGTAAGTAATTGTTTTGGTTATTGTAATTTTTTAATTCTAACAAGCATTTTATAAAATCTAAGTAGATAACTGTGTTGTTGCATTAGTGTACTATACCAGCATGTTTTCTTTTTTTCTACTTGAAGCTGAGAAATTTCATATTGGTAAGTTATAACGAAGTGAATTTCTCCGTCATTTTTATCCGCGCCGGGGTTCGAACCCGGGTCCACTCATTCCGGAATAAGTTGCTCTACCAATTAAGCTACGCGGACGTTTTATTCTGATTCCTATCTGCCTTTATGTCGTGTGCGTCCTTCTGGCAGGTACGTCACATCTCCTGGTACGTTACATCATCTCCCCCTTATTTTTTTTTTTTTTTCGAAGTGCTGGAGAAAGGATTCTCTTATTTTTCCTATCTCGCGGTGTGGAAATAACATCACACCAATGCGAGATTTTGAACGGTCGGGTCATCCGGATAGTTCGGGCGCCATTATAACGAAGTGAATTTCTCCGTCATTTTTATCCGCGCCGGGGTTCGAACCCGGGTCCACTCATTCCGGAATAAGTTGCTCTACCAATTAAGCTACGCGGACGTTTTATTCTGATTCCTATCTGCCTTTATGTCGTGTGCGTCCTTCTGGCAGGTACGTCACATCTCCTGGTACGTTACAAAGTATTTAGAGAAATTACGAATTTGATTTTCTTTCTTTTTTTCGCTGAAATATAGTCTGTTCCACATGTATAACCAAAATTCGATACCTTCATTTGGGACCGATTTTTATTTCTCTTGCTATCAATATACATGTATAAACGCCGCCACGGTTGACAGCGGACTGCGTTGAACCTGTGAAAACGTAAACAACTCGTAACACGACTGTTGTTGCTTTTGAAACAGCTGTCGAGTGTAACATTTTTTATTGTGATTTTACAAAGTTTATTAAAACTATAATGTTCAAAGTAGTAAATACGTAACAGTAATATGATGCTGTCACAAATATATTTGAAATACGTAACAGAAATTTAACGAAGTTACAAATATCTTTCAAATACGTAACAGTAACATGAAATTGGCATGCTGAAGTTACAAAGATCTTTCACTGTTAGATATCGGTTATGTTTCAAAGTTATGTAACGTTTGAGGACATTTTGTTGTAACCGTAAGGTTTCTGAAAGCATTACTGTTACATTGAGCAACGTATCTAAAAAGTTTCAATGTTTCAGTGCTACGTACTTGTAACACATACGAAATATTCCGTGCTGTGTGAGAAATGCAGAGGTAACGAAAATGAGTAACGGCGTGTCATTGTCAAAACCATTATCGAAATCTGTTTTTTTTTAATCCTGTCCCATGAACTGACGGAACACTAGTTAATTTCATTGTTACTCAATAACATATAGTGCGTCGCATAAATATAGAGACAGAACAAATTCTAGAATAAAAAGGAAACAACAACAACGAGCTGAAATGTACACCTCATATTTATAACCAAAAATAGCACAGGACACGCAGCTACACAATAGTTTGACGGAAACATAGCAATTCCAACGCCAAGTACGAGAAAAAAACAGAAATACGCTGTCTCAAAAATATAACGACTTAGTAGTTATGAGCGCCTCCGGTACGAATAGTGGAGTCGTTGTTCCGAATAACACTGAAACCCCGATCGGGCATACTGTCCACCAAATGATGTAATTGTTCTGGACGGAGTGCGTACCAGCTTCGTTCAATCTGCTCTTTCAATGCCACCACACTTGAGAACTGCCGTCCATTCGCACACACATCAGGAGCTAGGATACCCCAGAGGTTCTCGATAGGGTTCAGATCTGGACTGAGTGCTCGCCAATCCATTACGGTCACATCATGAGTGTTAAACCAGCTTTTCGTTGATGCCGACCGATGGATAGATGCATTGTCTTGCTGGAACAGATAATCAACACCCGCTAGGTTTTTGTCAAACGGTAGAAAGTGGCTGCTGAGTATGTCCTGATACGTTTCGGAGTTTTGTCTGCCTTGCAGGCGAGCGATATCCGTTGTCCCATTGAACGCAAAAGCTCCCCAGATCATCACAGATCCCCTCCTTTCTGTCTGCTGAAGAAGGTGCGTGGCTCGCGTTGTAAATCATGCCAATAGCAGTTCCAACCACCAGGGCCAACCAGGTTGAACTTTTTCTCGTTGGAGAGAATAGTTGTGATCCACTCGCCCGTCCAGTGCACGTGGCTGCTTGCCCATAACAATCTAGCTTCCTTGTGGCGCCGCGTGAGGTGTGACAGACGGCGCCTTTTACGGAGCACAATGTTGCAACTTTCTTTGATTCGTCGATGAACTGTGTCCTTTGAGACGCTGACACCAACAGTCCGAGAAACTTGACGTAGTGATAACCTTTGGGATGAAACTAAACGCATGATGGCACGATCATCTCGTTTGGTTGTTATTCGAGGCCTTCCAGGCCATTTTCTGGCAGTTAACGCACCGCGTTTCGATAAAGTCTTACACATGACTGCGCTACTCTACCCCATGGCTTTACCAATTTTCGCTACAGGCAATCCATTTTCTCTCAGTCTCCAAATCTTCTGCACCTTTTCACCAGAAAGTTGACTGTTGCGTGGCATTTCGGCAAATGAATGACGGCAGGTCCGCTGTCTTTTGTAGGCTGGACCGAATTACGGCCCATGCGCATGCGTGCAACATGCTGATTTGTACATCTCATTTGCATGTGGCTATTTTTTTTTTTGATTGGAGGTTTAACGACCACCGTGAGCAACTCAGTGGGCTATAAGCAGTCGCCCGTCCCTAATTTAGGGTCACTGGTTCCAGGGAAGGGAGAGAGCCAGTGCCGTAAGACAAACACAACATCCATGCCTCACCGAGACTCGAACCCGGACCCCTTCGGACGAATGATCAGAGGCCAACGCCTTAGACCACTGCGCCACCGGGGCGGCGTGGCTATTTTACATAGTTGTCTTTATGTTTATGAGACACCTAAAATTACAGTATTTCACTTTGTGGTGTTCTTTTCACACAATCCGGTCATCTCGACGGATCAAAACGCTTGTTGTATAGGGTTATGTCTAATTAGGTACCACTTCACCTTCCTACCTACATTCGCATTGCGTTCACGGTGCAAAGTAGACTGTCTCTATATTTATGCGACGCACCTTATGTTACTAAACTATGGCCGAAAGCTATTTCACCACATTTTACATAAACGTAACAATACCTTATTGCAATCTGCGTAAATTACGATAACTTGATGTTAAATGTGGTAAAAGCCATTACAAAAATGCATTTTGAAGCTATGCATTTTCTCCAACAGTATTAAAGCCTACATCGTACAGAAAGTTGGCTTCCTCTCGACCACCAAGAAGGAGAGAGTATACCTGCACATGACAAGAGCTTTAAAATGATGTATAACACGATGGGGTGTAACCTGCAGATATTTTTAACCAAAAGTTATCAATCCCTCTCACTAACACACTTGCATTTCAGTTTTTCATTATATCCTGAGGTCAGATGTTAGCTTGCGCATGAGCAGATGGACTTTCCTAGTTACATTACATTTCCTCGGTGTCAGAGTCGTTTCTTATGATCATTTAAATCTGAATGATATATAATAACAAAAATATTATTTCTGAAAAACTATACAGTCGAAATACTTACTATTGTCCTACTACAGTTTAGCAAACATTTACTTTTATGACTCACATATCTTCTTTCATTGATTTTACGATAACAACATTCATTAATCCACTTACCTAAGTGCCACTGAATGTCAGGAATTAATAAACCTTATTGGTTGTTTGTGTGATTTATCTTCCCTTAATATATACCGGGCAGTGGCTCGAATAAATGCAATGTGCTGCACGTTAATCCTAATACATAATCTGCTAGAGCCCTCCTCCGTGCCCCTTTTTAAGTCGTCATAGCAACAACCAAGAAACAAATGTTTGTGACGTCAAGCTTAGCTTTGGGTGCAGGTGACGTCATCACCTACACGCGCAGAGTCCACGCGTATACCACTTTGTTTTGTTGTCATTGCAACAAAGAACACAGCTGCTGGTGTTACGTCATCTAATCCAAATCCTTTTCACATGACGTCAGAGATGCGTTACGTCACACGGTCAACTCTAGAGACACGAACACTTTTTTTTTTTTGGTTGGAGGTTTAACGACCACCGTGAGCAACGCAGTGCTCTATAAGCAGTCTCCCGTCCCTAATTTCGGGTCACTGGTTCCAGGGAAGGGAGAGAGCCAGTGCTGTAAGACAAACACAACATTTATGCCTCACCGGGATTCAAACCCGGACCACTTTCGGACGAATAATCAGAGGCCATCGCTTAAACCACTGCACCAGCGGCGCGGCTAAGAAAAACTTTACATCAGGAATTTTGGTTCACTACCTGAACCGGTGTTTAGCCATCTGTATGTGGCAACGTTAAGAGTACGACGATCTGACGACGTCAAGATAAAAATAGTTCACGGAAAAGAACAGCGGAAATTGATACAGAGTTCACAGTCAGTGTATACGAAAAATGTTGTGTACAAGGAAGTGTTGACGAAATAGGGACAAAGGGTTTTACAATACACATAGCAGACAGCCCGTCATATCAAATTCCTTAACCGAATTGCTCGGGAAATTTACAGAAAGCGGTGAGCCAACGTCGCCATCTATTGAAGTGGAACTCAAAAAATCAATAAATAAATGTCAATACTTTCTGTATCATAAATTTTATTTTTCCCCGTCATTATTGACGGGCTTTCATCTAGTAAAAAATAAATGTCTACTCTCGAATCACTAGTTTTATTTCACACCCACAAGGATTTTGAGATGCGAAACACGCACATCAATTATTTACAAAGAGTACCAGGGTACTCTTTCGATTTTACCTTCGTCCACGATCAGGTCTCGTTCAAGTCCCAGAAAGAGCATACGGATGTCTTTTACTTCTGACCCTTCGTCCACGACCGGCCCGCGTTCTAGTCCGATAGGGCATACGGATGTTTTTGGCTTTTGACCCTTCGTCCGCGATCGGCCCGCGGTCAAGTTCCAGACGGGACATACGGATGTTTTTGTCTCACGGCACTTGCTCTCTCCTTTCACTGGAAACAGTGAGTCTAAATCAGACCAGATCAGATGTAGAAGATTTTAGGAAGGGAGTGTCTGACCCCAGGTCTTAAAGAACCCTTAGAAATAGAAAGCTAGGAGATTTGGGCTAGAGTGTCCGATAGGAAAGTGACACGGAAGCGAGGTAGAAAGGGGGAGAATGTCGCCCTTATTTATTACCGGGGGGGGGGCAGTAACTGGGGTCCGACGGCTTAACATGCCCATTTGACGCATGGCGGATATTTAGTGGTTTGAGCGTTCGTACCTGCCTGGGATCGAACCAGAGGTATCGGAAGTTACGAAAGTTGACCACTAGGCCACCCGCGGCCCAGGACTTGGATTTGCAACTCAGTGTACTATAAGAAGTTTCCCTCCCAATTTGGGGGCCGCTGGGCCCAGGGAGGGAAGAGAGCCATGCCCGTAAGACAAACACGCCATCCATGCCTCATGCAAGCTCATCTGGGAGGAGTGATTGGAAGCCAGCGCTTCGTACCACTCGACCACCGGGACGGCAATACAACTCACACATTCCCTCCCTCTGCCCCATCTCTTCCCCTCTCTCTGTCTCCATTGTTTCTGTCCAGTAGCAGTGAAGAAATTAGATGGAGATAAATTCACAAAAAGAAAAATTAATGTACGAAATTTCAAGAAACTGGCTTTCACTTATCAGTTCGGCGTTTGTAAAGTTTTTATCACTTCTTATCCATCGCAAGTACGTGAACTGATAGTCACTAAAATATCAAAAGTATTTTTGTTTGATTAGAGGTTTAACGACCACCGTGAGCAACTCAATGGGCTAAAAGCAGTCGCCCGTCCTTAATATAGGGTCACTGGTTCCAGGGAAGGGAGAGAGCCAGTGCCGTAAGACAAACACAGCGTCCATGACTCAACGGGATTCGAACCCTGACCCCTTTCGAACGAATGATCAGAGGCCATCGCTTGGACCACTGTGCCACCGGGGAGGGGGGGTTGCTATCAAAACTTTCACTACAATAATTACTTAACGGTCACAAGGCTCAGAGGGCGAGAAATGTTAAAAATTAAGTATTCGTTGACCGCATCTTTATTAGTAGCTCGTTTGACAACACACTTAGTACGGAACTTGCTCTCGCGAGCCTCTAATTACAGTCTTTTTGACACACTGAAAGATTATATGGCATTAGTATGATAAGGAGTCCTCGTAACAAGTAACATGCAAAAGATCACTCGCACAAACCTTGCACATACGGTTAGATTTTAATGGACACAGTGTCAGCCGTAGTGACAACCTATGCTGAAACTTGCAGGTTCTGACGTTCCGTTAAGAATGGAAATATAATTAAGACATAACTTGCGTCGGAAAAGAAACTCCGAAATGGAAGTTAAATTTCCACATATACTTAACATGCTATGACTGATCTGACAGAAAAGCTTAATTAGGCAAAAGGTGATATCAGCAGACTAACTGAATTCAGCTGTATAAACCTATTTTCCCCAAGAACGGAGTTCACTCGAAAATTAAGCTACATTGAGACCTATCATGGCAGTAACAGCTAGATTCTAAGTGAAGGCTTCTTTAGGAAGTTAGAAACTGCTAATATAAAAGTGATAAGAACTTCCGCAGAAAATAGGTATGATCATTGGTAGAACCGAACTATTAATACACGTAAAATGCTGCCATGTAGACTAAGCTGTTTACTTTTTATTGGAAGGAAAATTTAGTAACAATATATCGAGGTGGTTTTGGAAATATACTCTGCTCGACATAGAAAATGCTGTACCAGGAAGCAATTCCGCCATGCAAATTTGATGGCGTGTGTCGACATTTGGGTTATGTAAATGATTGCAGTTGCTAACCAATCACGTGATAGGTGAGGAAGATAAAAGGGCTCGTCGTAGCTAGGTTTGGCTGTCCTCATCTGAGCATGTGGAACACTGCATCGGAGTGATCTCGGTGGCGAAAGCACCAGTACAAAGTGAGGATGCCTAGGCAACGCCACCGGGTAACATTTCATAACCCGGTCACCTTTACTAGAGGCTTCTTTTTTTTTTTTTTGATTGGAGGTTTAACGACCACCGTGAGCAACTCAATGGGCTATAAGCAGTCGCCCGTCCCCAATTTAGGGTCACTGGTTCCAGGGAAGGGAGAGAGCCAGTGCCGTAAGACAAACACAACATCCATGCCTCAACTGGATTCGAACCCGGACCCCTTTCAGATGAATGATCAGAGGCCATCGCTTAGACCACTGCGCCACCGGGGCGGCACTAGAGGCTTCATCACAGGGCTACGTACAACTGGTTGATCATTGAGTCACCCCACGGAGGAAATGCATCGGAATGCAACGCAACTCTCGGACGAATATAGCGACAGTGTTTGAGGAAATGTAAAATGCGTCGCCATTGTGGGACTGGTGAAAATAGGCTGAAGTCCGAACGACTAGATTGCCGCATTCAACGGCAGTCCCAAGATCCACACAGACTTATATTTGATGACGTGCACAAACAGCTGCAGAACTCCTCTCATGAGCAGATAATGTGAATTAGAAATTGGTTTCTGCAGGTTTTTGCTCTCGATAGCCATTACGACGACTGCTCCTCGAAGCAGCCAATCGTCGTGCGAGGTTGCAACTGTCCCGTACCAGACATGCGTGGTGGAACGAATGGAAGTATGTCGCATTTTGCGAAGAGTCATGCTTCTGTCTCATCGCCGACGCTCGCCGATTGAGAATTTGGAAATTTGCCCACCCTGATTCCGTTGCCCATCCTGATTTCGAAGCCTAGCGACGTCCCTGGTCAGCCAGCAAAAAATAAGATGAAAAAAGATGGCTATCAAGCTTGTTCCACCAAAAATAATGCTCGCTCATCCGTCGCCCATCCTGATTTCGAAGCCTAGCGACGTCCCTGCCGTAAGGCAAACACAACATCCATGCCTTACCGGGATTCGGTTTCGAACCCGGGCGCATCTTGGACGAATGATCAGAGGCCATCGCTTAGACCATTGTGCCAGGCGTCTCAGCAGTATTGGACCGCTGTGATAAAAAAATTACGGTGGGTATCACTTTACCGGCGCCGCGCTAGTGATGCATGATTTGCGATGAGGTAGAAATGACGGGTGCACCCACTGCAAGCTCATGCAACGGGTGGCGTTGGTTCAAAGTGATGACCCCACGTTTCATCGCCGGCCACAATTCTGTCAAGGAACTTTTCACCCTCTCGTATGGAAGCAAGTTCTCTAAGGACAGGCCCAATCGTTTAGCTTTGTGTTCTGTTGACAACAATTTGGGAACCCGCACTGAGCTCACCTTGCTGTACACTAAGTGTTTATGGACTATTGCCTGCACAGTTCTTGCGCTTAGTTCCAAATGCAGAACATAGCTGTTGCACGGTTATTCGCTTATTCTCCTTAATGTGAGCATAAACCACCGCGATGTTTTCTTTTGTGATTTTCCCATTCGCTTGTCCTGGCCTCGTGTTATTTGCCGACGACACGCGCTCTTGTCCAAACGCGTGTGCCCCATAACACGCATTCCTCACCTTATATGGCCTGCATCCTCCGGTAAATGTCCGTAGGAGTTGTGCCCTCCGTGGTTAAAAATTAAAACAGTTCCCTCTGTGCACGTTTAGACGATCCCGTCATTCACAGCAGCGCTAATTTCCTTGTAGTACTGCACGTTACCGTACTTTCAAACAGAATGACTGCTGCAGAACAAAAGCTGCTTATTAAACGATCGTATTCGACTACCCTCGCCTTTTTCACTATGCTACCGTTGCCACTTTCATTTGAACAACCCGAATATTATCTGCTGGAAATTTGCAGAGTTACTACTTCCAATCTATGGGGAACTTGAGGGAGTGAATGTCGAACTGTTGAAACAAAGCACTAGTAATTTTAGAATTGCTATCCAAGTAAGCAGTGAGTGGGAAGTTTTCGCTGCCGGAACCCAACGTAATGCCTTAAAAATTTAATATGCACAAAACCCATTCGCAGTAGATATAAAACCGTATAAGGAAATTAAACTTTAAAATAAAACACCCACATTTAGCTAAAGTCAGAGTTATTTTTTTATTCAGACGTACGTTTCTCATTGAAAAGACCATTCGAATACTAGTGCAATTAAAAGTGCCCGCTATTAATAAACGCTGAAAGAAATAAATCAGCTCGTATTTGATGCGGAGATATGCAGTTTTCTTGCGCGACATGTCGTAAGACAACTGAAACTCTGTTTTGTCTGAAATATCCGCTTATTTCAACAGAAATATCTATTATAACTTCGATTTGAAAATATAAAAATTATCTCCTAATATAATTTCCAGTCTCCCGACCGTATGGCAGACCGCGGAGGAGGTCCGCCATATGGTCGGCGATCAGCTCCTGTCGGGAACTTCACTCTCACCAAACACCTTATGAAACGACGAACAATTCATAGAAGATGGCGTCATTAATTGAAATATATAATGCATTGTGAAATGTTTTATTCAAATTCTCCCTGTGCTTTTGTGTCGCACTGCAATCGGCACGTGGGGTTTCGGTCCCAGAACGGGGTTCGGCTGCGTTCAGGCCGATTTCTACCACTGCAAAATAAGTATTTAATCAGTACACCCATGCTCGGCGCATTTATTAAACACTTCGCTAGTTCTTCTCAATAAGTAAGAGGCATATCATTTGACTGAAACGAAATGAAAAACTGAGGTACCGCAGACAGAATGAAAGTAACAACTTAAAGGAGGGATTCTTATTTTTTACGCTAAGATTACTGGTTTTTTTTTGGAGTGTTTATTGACGAAACTATGTAATCAATTGATTCTAAAGTAGGTATATCTATTTCTCATCGTTTCAGATATTTACAAAACAATTTTTGATAAGTTTCATGAAGATTCACGACCGCAAATCCCCCTCGACCATGACACTGCGCGAAAATCCACGGTCGCTGGTTGGCATATTTTCTCCACTCCATTTGGTCTGAAACCAAAAACTCGAACGGGGGTTTCTCTATACACAAGTAGTTATCTTTTTATGAACCAGAAAAAATATATACAGGCTGCCCAGTAAAGTCCTTTCTCAGCCCAGTAACTTTCGAACGCCGACAGCTATAGCCATAAAAATGGTGTCTAGGTATAGTAAAGTAGCTACGCGTTATTCGACGAGACCGCTTACTGTGTCTCCTAGCGGCAAAGTCAGGAGTTAGCATGCCGATCTCGAAAACTATACGAGATATGGAAAAATAGTCAATTACGCAATTGTAGAGGAGCATCGATTTAGTACGAAAAGACACCTTGACCACATGAATGCCAAGAATAGAACGCGTACAACGCTCGTTTGTTTGTTCGCGATGTCGAACATTGTTACGTCACGAAACGCGACAGAAAGGAGATAATATCGTCTTCCGCAAAGCACTAGCCCAACTAAACTGCGGAATGTTTGGTTCCAACATGACGGCGCCCTTCTACACCAGCCAGGAAACGTAAGAAGGCACCTGGTTGAGACATTCGAACAACAAATCATCGGCTATGGTGGTTGCGTAGAGTGGCCTGCACGCTCACCGGACCTCACCCCATTGGACTTCTTCCTGTAGGGCTACCTCAAAGAGCAGGTGTATCAGACCCCTCCGACAACGCTGTAGGACCTTCGACGCCGTATAACTGATGCTTGTTCCAGCGTGTCATCTGACATGCTGCAAAATGTGCAGCGTGAGATTCAATCTAGAGTCCAAATGTGTATTGTGGCTGACGGAGAGCACATTGAGAACCGACGGTGAATGTGCCTAGTGACAACTAATTACTCCTTTCTGACGTGTTTCGTGACGTAACAGTGTTCGACATCGCGAACAAACAAACGAGCGTTGTACGCGATCTATACTTAGCATTCATGTGCGTAAGGTGTCTTTTCGTACTAAATCGATGCTGCTCTAGAACTTTGTAGTTGACTATTTTCCCGTATCTTGTATAGTTTTTGAGATCGGCACGCTAACTCCTGACTTTGCAGCTAGGAAGCGCTGTAAGCGATCTAATCGAATAGCCACTTTACTATACCTAGAAACCATTTTTATTGCTATAGCTGTCGGCATTCGAAAGTTACGGGGCTGAGAAAGGACTTTACTGGGCACCCTGTATATATATTTCAAGAAATGGTGACTTGTCAAACTCAAATTATCAATTTAGCTCCAAAAATTGACAATATTTTTTGCTATTAAAAAAAATATACATAACGTACAGCCTTTCTGGTTCATCAAACGATAAAAGGATGTTTGCTGACCACGTAGTTTTACATTTGAAGTCGATCGGTCCAATAGTTTTTGAAATATGATACCAACCATTCGCGGAAAAGCTGTTTCGAGAAAAACGCATTTCAAGTACAGTTTACGAAGGTATATCGAGTACTTACAATATTTTTTCCTAATCTACCAGAGCCATACAGTGTTCCTTCCTCTGCTTTGTGGACCTCGTTTAGAGACATTTGCTCGCTTCTACGCCTTGTACGACCCTCTTTTGTAGCCTCGAGGCTGCGTCTCGACGATCTCTGCAGACGCTGTTGGTCCCGCGCTTTGGCAAATATCTTCGTTTGTTCGCCAATAACAATTCTTATTATTGTCATCATTTTCAGGACGGCAGAAAACCCTTCATTAAAAATGCCTGCTTCTACATAAGCTGCCATTTCGATGATTTTTGAGCTACAGTGAAGATGTTTGGGCGCGAACCCCCAAACAGTAGAATCGAAACTTTCGTTGTTGTTTTGAGTGTCACCACCCAAACACCTTTCCAGCAACTCTCTTGATGACAAATCGTTGTAAATTGGCGTTATAGCATTTTTAACATCTTTATGAAGTGGAGGTTTGTGATTGAATTCGTCCAGAGTTTCCTCAGCTTCGGCTTTGCGACAGTTGCACCAACTCTGTGACCGACCTCACTGAATAATAATAAATTATAGCTTGGCCACTTTTGCGAATTTCGACTTGAAATTTGGTACACATATTCTTAAGACCGGAAATATTAAAATAACGTAAACAAAATTCGATTTTTTTAGCAAAAAAATGAGAATCCCCCCTTAAGACTAAAAATTCGGAGATGTAATATCAAGGAAGTATTTACGGCACCGCAATGTTTAACCCTTTAACGACCATGACCCCAAAACCTTGTGTCACTCTAAATATTATAATGTCCGAAACTGTCTGTTGTTTCACTTCTTTGTTTAACAAAAAAAAATAGTGACTGAGGGTGACTCCAGCTGATTCCTCATAGGTCGAGAAAGTTTGAAGAACAAGTAAGACTAGGAAATCTGACTCACACTAGACAGTCGTTTCGGGCAGCTATGGCCGTTTGTACGTACGGGCGTTTTGGGTGTTATGGTCGTTAAAGGGTTAAGGGTCTGCCGAATAACTGCCCTGGAACTAGGAAATACAAGTTTTCTCATTAGACGGGCTCAGGTAATCTCGGCGAGGGCAGGAAACAGCTAAAAATGGCAAACTTTGAGGAAAATGCAAACATGTCAACCGTTTTTTTTGAGACTAAATCACTTGTTACCATTAAAAAAGGAATCGCCGTCGGAAATACGAACACAATCCTCTATCAATATCAGTGAGAAACAGAAGAATGTCTAGAAGACAATCAGGGCTCTGGATCGTTCTAGTAGTAGTCAATCTAGTTCAGTAATAACAAATGATTCTCACTGCGCATCCCTGCTGTAAAAGATATCTCTGTCTTATACTTTTTCTTCAGTGCACGCCCAGCCGGCATTTTTGTGTTCAGACGACAGCTCTCAGCGCAAAAGTACGAGGAAATTTTTGTTCGATAAAGGGTGTTCCAAATCTGGAATTTCTTCATCGAATGAATTTGCTGACCACGTTTGTACACTGTTTCTGTCAAGTTACAGTCTAATTACTGTACAACGAAACCAATATAATCCGTATTTACTGGTGTCTAGTAGGAAAATAAAATCTTCCCTCCCCCCCCCCCGCAAGCTTTCTCCGTCAACGGACGGCTTCTTCAAGCGGTTACAAAAGAAAAACAGAATCATATGAAAGCTTTGCGGTAAAAGGGAAGATTTTCTTTTCCTAGTAGACAAATACGGATTATATTGGTTTTGTTGTTATTAGTTTTGGTGTTGACAACCCACAGTTTACTCATTATAATTACTCTACGACTGTCTCTCGAGTGTCATTCTTGGACCTCTGCAGAAGCAGCTTTATACTTTTTATCACTTGATTTGTAACATCCTTCATTCCGATAAAAAAATATTACCAGTCTTGCTACAACTATTTCTTGCTCTGCGAAGTCACGCGTTATGTGCTTATTTTTTTTATCCTCGTGAGATATATCATCACTCTGGTCTCTCTTTCTCTGCGTGGATGAACATCCGTTATTAACTTCCATTTTGTGCAAGCCGCTCTTTGCCGTCAATTTGTTTTCCAGCTTCTCCAGTTCTTACTTATAGACAAAAGATAAGGACCTTAACTAAAACAAGTTAGTAAAATCATGCAATGCATTGATTATGATACGCTTTCCAACATACCAGAAACTATTACGCAAGTTATGTGGATAATGGCTGTGGAATAAATCTCGCTCCTGTGTCCTGACCTTTGACCCCATTTCGATGATATTCAACAGAACCGGTTCAGTATACCTCAGGAATAACATACTAAAGTTTTGTCGCAATAGAAGCAGTTTTACGCAAGTTATGAGAATAATGGCTGTGGAATAAATCTTGCTTTTGTGCAATGACCTTTGACCCCATTTCGTTGATATTCAACAGAACCGGTTCACTATACCTCCGGAACAACATGATAAAGTTTTGTCGCAATCCAAGCATTTTAGGTAGGTTATGATGCACAAAGGCAATGGAATGGATCCCACTCCAGTGTCCTGACCTTTGACCCCATTTCGCCCATTTTCAATAGGGTTCGTCCCCAGTGGCTCCCTACCACATACTAAAATTTCATCGGAATCGAACCATTTTTACGCAAGTTATGACGCATAAGGGCAATGGGATAAATCCCGCTCTTATGCCCTGCCTGACCTTTGATCCCATTTCGCACATTTTCAATAGGGTTCGTGCCCAGGTGATTCCCTACCACATACTTAAATTTCATCGAAATCGAACCATATTTACGCATGTTATGACGCATAAAGGCAATGGAATGGATCCCATTTTTATGTCCTGACCTTTAACCCCATTCCGCCCATTTTCAATAGGGCTCGTGCCCAGGTAGTTCCCTACCATATACTAAAGTTTCATCGAATTCGAACAATGTTTACGCAAGTTATGACGCATAAGAGCAATGGGATGGATCCCGCTCCTATGTCCTGACCTTTTGACCCTGTTTCGCCCATTTTCAATAAGGTTCGTCCCCAGGTGGTCCCCTATCACATACTAAAATTTCGTCGAAATCGAAGCATTTTCACGTGAGTTATCGTGCGTACGGACAGACGGACAAAGCTGGAGCATATACGCTTCTTCAAAATACGGTTGGAAAGCGTAAAAAAGAGATTCGGAATCTGCAGAATACAGAAAAATGTATAGACAGCTTCATCCGGGGTAAGACCAGGAGAAACAGGAACTCGTGGATCAGGAAAATGACAAGAATTGATGACATCACGATAAAAAAATACCTGAAATGGTAATGGGCTGGACATATTCCTAGAAATACTGACCACTGTTGGCAACTAATACTAGTGACAGGAAAAGGTCCAGAAGAAGGCCATGTAGAAAATGAGTGGTAGGCGTTTGAATCCATGTCAGAATGACATGGAGACCAGCTCATGGCAAAGTTAAGAGATTTCGAGAGCCTTTCGTCAAGCAGTTAATTGATAATGGTTGAAAATAATGATGATCATCCTTCACCATAGTTTTCAACTATTATCAATCCACTGCTGGAAGAAACTTCCCAAGTTTCTTCTACAACTGTCAAACTTGAGCTTGTCTCCTCCAGTTACTCCGGCATGCTTTCGAATTTCATTCATCCACTACCCGTATAGGTCTTCTTCTGGGTCCTTTTTCTGTCCCTTGGAATCCAGTCTAAAATTTCGATTGTCCATCAGTGGTCCGCTCTTCCGGCAACATGTCCAGTCTATTGCCATTTCAGGGATTTTACTCTAATCATGATGTTTCCACTTTTGCCCTTTTCCTTATCCACGAGTTACTCCTCTTCTTCTCTTTCCTGGTTACACCAAGCATGCATCTATCCATACTTCTTTCAGTTGTCTGCAGTCTTTTTATGTCATTTAATTAATGCCCATGTCTCTGCTTCATACGTAAGAACTAGAAATACCCATTTATTGAACACTTTTCTTTTAAGATATAATGGCATATTGCTCTTGAAAACTGTACTTGCCTCTAATATGGAACAACTAGGTTCCAAGGAACAGACGGCTCACATCAGACATAAACACCACCCATACCTGAACAGGAATCGAAATATGGCTCATCGCAAACAAATGGTCAGGTCCAATGTCTTTTACCATTCGGCCATCATAATTTCGTTTTCTATTGGAACGCTTGAGCTTCGAGAAAGATGCTTCATGTCTGTTGTAGCCTGATTGATTTTCAGTTGGGGAGGAGGTATAAAGGCACGCAGGCATTTAGGTGAATACTTTATTCAGTTTAACTTCTGAGAAAGGAAAATACCTTTTTCTGAGATACTATTATCCATGATAAATACAATACCTTCCCGTTTATGACGAAGTAACCTCATAAAAACTTCATCATACTAAAAGAACCTAATGAAAACTTCATTGTACCCGTAACAACGTTATAAAAATAATGATAAATGTAGTAGCAGGTAGTATGTATTGTAACATAACTACAGAGGTGACGCAAATGCCAAGACCACAAGTAGCAGTGATAAGCACTCATCGGTGTAGCTTAATTGGCAAAGCATTCGGCTCCGGACCAGAATGATCGTGATTCGAGTCCTAACCTCGGAAAATATGTATTACACAGCATATAACAGTGTATACGTACGTACTTTTACGCGTAGTTTACATAGACAGAAAAACTCACTTTAGACTCCTACTTTTTTTAATATCCACGAATCTAAAGAATTTAGCTTCTTTGCAACACAGGACATTAATTTTCCTATAGAATCACTTTTCTGCTGCATTAGAAGTGTACATGTTGTGTGGCATCAGAGATATTACTACTGCAGATGCAGCTGATAATGTCGGTCCCGTAGTTGCATCTCTTTCTTCAGTGTCAGAGCCCGAAATGTTAGTCCTCTTCCTCAGTTGTCAAAGCCCGAAATGTTAGTCCTCTTCCTCAGTGTCGGAGCCTGAAATGTCAGTCCCCTTCCTTAGTGTCAGAGCCCAAAACGTCAGTCGTCTTCCTCAGTGTCAGAGTCCGAATTATCAGCCCCCCTCCTCAGTTGTCAGAACCCGAAATGTCAGTCCTCTTTACTGATACATGATCTCAGCATCTTCAAAAAGTGAACTTACAACAGCATGACCGTCGACAGTACAAAAGTCTAGTAACAATGCGCAGTCATTTATAATTCTTTCTGCACAATTTTGTCCCACATTTTAACGATTTCAGGATCTGTTTCCTCAACCCTCGCTGCATGCTTAGCGCGATGTGCTCCCACCGCTGTCACCGCCATTGCTTAACTGCTTCATTCTCACCAAAGCTCAATAGATAGCGCTTCTGCGGAAAGTAATTACAGATGTTAAAATTCTGCTTTTCCTTGCTATGTATCATATTGACATTCTGAAGTTTCTCATTCCCTTCTTTGCTGTTTTGCGCAACGTAGTGAAGAACTTTCTATACTACGTAATTTCTGTGACCCCGAATTTTGTCTTCCTTGTACGAGTAAATATAGAGGAAGTTCACACATTTTCAAAACGATTTTCCAGCAATATATTTAATGCTTAAAATAAAATTATATCTCTTTTTAAATGTTCTATCGGTAGCCCTTTCTCTGCATGAACATGTATCTAAATTTCCAAGATAACAGAGCATTTCCTAAAATTTTTAGTGGTGTTTTATTTCACTTCACTTCCAGTGCTTTCCACAGTCCAATAACTGTTTTAGGTCTGTGTTTAGAAAACTATCCTTTTAGCAGTCTGAAGGCACAATAATCCACTGGTGACACATCAGGAGACTTTGAAGGAATATAAGAAAAAGGTGTAGAGTAGGTAGCCGTATCTTTTTTTTCATTTTTTTAAAGAAAAAGAGTGGTAGATTTTGATGTATGACTGGTAGCCTTACCCTTACGAAGTTCTACTCTTTGAAGGCTCTGTGGATAAAGGAATGGTATTTCCTCTTTAATATAGGAGTTAAAACATTATTTTGGTAATATGTGTAGAACTGATTTCAACATTCTTTTCAGCTTTTCTAAAATTCAATTTCACATTGTACGAGACCAGCAATAAATCAAGAATCGTTCATTCAAACTTTTTTGGATTCTTGGAACCAATTTATAAGTCTTTCTCGGTTTTTGCGATATTAAGTCAACTTTTTTGTTGCAGTCGTTTAGGCAGGTCCATGATTCACAAAAGTAACAAATTCCCATCTGTAACTGGCTAAGTGATTTTCACAAAGAAATTGTGACGTGCTTGCACCGCAGGACGCACATGAGATAAAGGCAGATAGCAGCCAGAGCATACGTCCGCGTAGCTCAGTTGGGAGAGCGACTTACTCCGGAGTGAGGGGACCAGATTCGATGCCTGGCGTGGACAAAGAGGATGGATAAATTTACTTCGTCATAAAGTTCCCACCGTGCTCTGCGCTCATCCACGTGCCTAGGTAAAAGACATTGAACATATATATATTTTTTTCTTTTTCAGATTCAATCTTTGTTTATTTTGCAGTTGATACAGATATTTTTAACGACTTGGTGATTGCTCTTTGGGTCGGTGAATTTTCTTTTAAGATCAGAGACCTTACTTTTCAAATAGTCTGAAAAGCACACTCCTCCTTTGAAAATTAGTTTGGTGATTTTTTTACCCCTGTTAATGCAATGCTTGACGATTTCCCTTCTATTATTAATATTATTGCTTATTTTACATTTAGAAATTCTAACCATGATTTTTACAGTTTCTTTGTTACAGAATACGAATATTTCTCTGCGTTATCAGCAAAAACACAAGCTTCTGTCCACAGCTTGTTTTCGCTAGTCATTTTCTTGGCAGAAGATGTTTCTTTCGTGCTCGTCTAACACGCTGTTTCCAGTTTCAATTCCTTGAACTTCTTTTATTTTCTGTTATTTCTTATCAAAAATGTTCTAAAAATGTGTGAACATTCTCTCTGTAGTATATCGCGCAGTTTCTTACCGAAACCATGAAGAATGGAAGTTCTTTTGCCGGAACGGTAAATTCACTATAAACAACTTCATTATAAGCCGGCGGGACTCCATTTTGTGCACAATTTCAAGTAATGGAAATTAGAGTTTCTATTGGATAGCAAATCTCCACTTCTAAATGAGCTATCGACACAATTATTTTCTCGCCGCAATCTATTCACTATGATAAACATTTAGTTTGATATTATTTCATTTCAATAAATATTTGGTAACTTCTGCTTAAAAAAGGCAAGCTGATGTGATTGTAAAATAAGGGGCGCTTTTGAAGATTGGAGAACAACAGATGTACGGCAGCATAAAATTAAACTTTAGTTTTGTTTCTAAACACGGAAGCGTTTAATTTAACTTCACTTTCCGCAATTACGAGGAAATAAATGCCATAACACAAATTTGTCGTATATCATCTATAACGTACAAGTTTGTCCGCGCCGGGCATCGAACTCAGGTCCCCTCACTCCTAAGTAGGTCGCTCTCGCAACTGAGCTACACGGACATGTGCTCTCACTGCTATCTGCCTTTATCTCGTGTGCCTCCTGCGGGGCAGGCACGTTACACATCTTAATGTAGATACTTTTTCCCTTCAAAATGCAAATATTTCCGATCAACATCATTGTCAACCATTGCGAATCCACTGCTGGACGAAGGTCTCCCCAAGTTTCCTCCACAACGGTCTGTCTTGTGCCAGTCTCCTCCATAACACTCCCGCATACTTTCGAATTTCATCCACCCATCTCACATGTGGTCTTCTTCTGGGTCTTTTCCTGTCCCTTGGAATCCAGTCTAAAATTTCAGCTGTCCGTCGATGGTCTGTCCTTCTGGCAATATGTCCAGCCCATTGCCATTTCAGGGATTTAACTCTGATCATGATGTCTTCCACTCTCGTCATTTTTCTGATCCACGAGTTCCTCTTGGTTACACCAAGCATGCACCTCTCCATGCTTCTTTGAGTTGTCTGCAGCCTTTGTATGTCTCTTTTAGTTAACGTCCACGTCTCTCCACCATACGTAAGCACTGGAAGGATGCATTGATCAAACACTTTTCTTTTAAGACATAATGGCATATTGCTCTTGAAAATTATCTGTTTCTTCCAAACGCTCTCCCAGCAAGTTTTATACGCAGATTAATTTCTTCATCAATGTAACCTTCACTTGATATCTGTTGTCGAAGATAAATGTAGGTATTGGTTGTCTCCAGCTTTTCCCCATTAATCGATAAATCTTCATTTCTTGTAAAAGCATTGTACATTACTTTTGTCTTCTGAAAGTTCATTTTTAATCCCACTTCTTTACTCTTGTCAGCAAGTTCCTGGATCCAACTCTGCAGGTCTAATGGGGTAGTTGCAAAATGACTACGTCATCAGCAACACGAAGGTGAGTTAGATAATCTCCATTAATCTGTATCCCTTTGTTTTCACAGCTCAGTGATTAAAATACATTTTCCAATGTGGCATTAAACAGTTTGGGAGATATAGTGACACCTTGTCTCACTCCCTTTCCAATTTTTATGGGTGCTGTATTCTCAAATAGCCGAATCCTTGCCCTTGCATTTTCGCGAAATAAGGGAAACTCTAAAACTTTTTGCAATTAATTTTCTGCTTCGGAAACATTAGAAGAGTAAAATAAGCTGTGATTAAAAAAAAAACCCGTACGCATTTTAAATTGAAACTAATAAATAACTACGTTACTATTGATACGAAAATTTTTTTACTCTGCTTTGGTGGTACGTGACAAGGGAAGACGCAATTCCAAGGAAAAAGGAAAGAAAATCTTCAGTGATATTTTTAGGCCATCAGGTTACTTAACTTTAGGGATTTGTTGCTTTAGCAATTTCGTTTTGAACTTTATTAAAATGCGCATGTTATATTACCTTTGTGCGAGAATAACTCACAAATAAAAGCCTGCTGCAGTGCTTGTCGCAAATTAAATAAGATTAATGAATCACAACTAAGTTTCAAGGGTAGGCTGTGAGAAATTCGCTAAGGAGTTTTCGTAGTATATATATTTATTTACGTAAGTTTCCTTACTCGGAATTTTGTTTCATTTAAATCCACAAGGATAAAAAAAAATGCTTAATGAATTGAAATAAAAAAAAAACCCCACCAAACTGAAGACGTATTTCACATGGGAAGCTCATCAAAGAGAATGTTAACGAAATGTCAGCACTCATTCAAAGTGATTTATTTTTTTATTCCCTCCGACTCGGAAGCTGTGAACTTTCACATCGCGTCTTTTTGCTTGAATCCGTTGAGAATTCAAGAACGTAACGTTAGTGGGTGTGAAAATTTAAAAAAAAAAAAAAAATTAGGAACCTGAGTGAAATTTGCATCTGTTTATTACACCTTTTTTAACAACCAATCTTTCCAGCTATCCACACAATTTCTCCTAATGATGGAGTTCATTTCTTTTTTTAATTTCCTTTAAGGTCAAAATTACCTACAATATCCATGGGATTCTTGGGGCTTCCGACAAAAAGATATGCGTTTTGCCTGTGTTGCTGGTGAAATGCATATCTGAAAGCAAAAATTGACGTAAATTGAAAGCACCCGATGACATTCCAGCATTTTATTCGAAATTCCAACTCAATTTAACATCAACCAGATGCTTCTCAGAGGGAGGGAGGAGCTAAAGACCTCTACGGGCATCAAAGGTTACGGAAGGAATTAAAAAAAACATTCTTGAGATGTTTCTACAGAAAGAAAAAAAAGAATAATTACATTTACCTCAAATTTTGAAGATGACAATCCGATTTTTGGCGTAAGTGTGACAAAGATGGTAAGTCAGATAATATCCTAAAACTTGAAAATTTTCATCGTCCTGGAGCGGGACCCGAACCCGCGTCTCCCAGATAGCGCCCGGGTATGCTAACCACTACATCTTTCATGATTTATCTGCTTCTCCGGGCAATCACGGGACAGGATTCTTAACCTCCAGATTCGCTAAACATGAATGCCGGTTGATCGGAAACTTGAAACTTGGTCGTTCTGGATGGTGTAGTGGTTAGCATACCCGGGCTCTATCTGGGAGACGCGGGTACGGGTCCCGCTCCAGGGCGATGAAAATTTTCAAGTGTTCGGATATTATCTAACTTACCATCCTTGTCACGTTTACGCCCAAAAATCGGATTGTCATCTTCAAACTTTGTGTTATATGGCGTAATCCCGTATTTCTTTCATGATACATTTACCTCAGCGAAACTATTGCCTTCCTTCAAAGTACTCTCCTAAGTATTGCAACATCATTACTCTTTGCAAAAATTGCAACATCAAGAAAGAATCGCGCAATTCAAATGAAATTTATACAACATATTCCTCATGGTACAGGAGATAACTGATTACATTTGGAGAGCGATAGAAGATTTTTGCTTCAAAACTCAGTATCGTGTGAAGCCATCTCGAGCAACAACAACAACCTCTACACAACGTGACATTGAGTGGAAAAGGTTTTTGATATCGTTCTGGAGAATAGCCTGCCACACTGCTTCTATGCGATATCAGAGTTCATTTGTCGTGACTGGCGGAGGGGTTTGACGAGTCAGTCGCTTAGCTACATGTCCCAGACATGTTCGATCGGGGACATATCCGGTGAACGTGCTGGACAAGAAAGAAGTGATATCTGTCTTGCACCGAAGAGGTTATTGGACATTCAGGAGACATGTGGCCGAGAATTGTTCTGCCGGAACAGGGGTCGGCAAACTACGGCTCGCCGTCTCCTTTTTACGGCCCGCGAGCTGTAAGAATGGATTTTTACATTTTAAAAGTCTTTAAAATTTCATTCTTTAAAATGTCAAAAGTACGCGCTATAAAGGAACGGCCGACTGCCGAGTTGAGGAGTTGCGAGATACGACCGTATGTGGTGCTCCTATAGCTTCGCATTCGGTGGCCTCTGCTGTGACGTCACACAGTTATAATTCGGCAGCGTTTCCAGTGCCACGTGTCTCGCTGTTCGGCGGCATTTTGTTCTCGTTTGATTACCCTTGCATATTCGTCATGTCACTGTCAAAACCAATTCTGATGATGGGGAGTACTAACTTCGAACCCCAATTTGGTGAAATGTTATCCCCAAAAAATCCATTCCATTCTTCTCATTAATAGAGCTGTATTTAAATAGTTGTAGTCTTTATTGCGTTATTTTGTGGTCTACTTTTTATTCTACCTTATTTATTTTTTATTATTTAAGTAAGCCTACCATCTTAAATAACAAGGGGAAAAAAATACCTGCATGAATATCCTCGAGTTTGATTTTTGGCCCACAGAGAATAAAATATTTACTATTTGGCTCCTTACGAAAGATGTTTGCCGACCCCTATGCTGGAATATAGCGCCAAGATATCTCTGAAAAAAGCGTATCACCTCTGCCTCTAAAACAAACCTGATGAATTGCTGGCTGTTGAGGTTCCTTCAACTCGTATCCCGCGAATTGAACCCAATGGAGTTTCAAACCATGACGCTTAGCAAGATACTGTTCACCACGATATCTCCGAACACGTATGTCACCATCATGGTGCATTAGGTTGAATCGGGACTCGTCAGAAAGCACGACCTGCTGTTGCTAATCAGCGCGCCAATGTCTGTATTCGAGACGTCATTGCATCCTGAGGACTATGCGGTTAAGGGTCAAAGGAATGCGCAGCGATGTGCTGTTAGCGACCAGTCCTCTTTAAAGCAAACGAAGTCGAACTGTTCTAGAGGACAACACCTGACCTGTGACAGTGCTCCACTGCTGCGCTCACACTTTGGATGTCGCTGTGCGATATGTCACTGCCATGCGGTTGAGGTGTCTGTTATTCCATACAGTCGTGCGATTTTGCGGTCGATTTCCCGGATTTCTGTGCGTCCGAGCGTCATCTGCCCACTTGATGCCACGTTCGCATTGCTGTACAGCCGCTTTGTCCCATACGAATGGCAATTTCTAGGTAGAGAAATCCAGCTTGTCTCATTCCAACAATCCTAGCCCGCTCAAAGTCCGTCCGGTGCTCATAACGCTACCTGGCCTAGTGGTCAGCGTTCGTGACTGCCATGGATATAACCTCAGGTTCGATCCTGGGCAGGTACGAACGTTCGAACCACTAAATACCCGCCGTACGTCGGGTGGACACGTTAAGCCGTCGGACCCCGGGTGCTGCCCCCCACCGGTAATAAATAAGGGTGTCTTCCTCCCCCTTTCTACCTCACTTCCGTGTGACTTTCCTATCGGGCACTCTAGCCCAAATCTCCTAGCTTCTTATTTCTGAGAGTTGTTTAAGACCTGGGGTCAGACACTCCTTTCCTAAAATATTCTACATATGATCTGATCGCTACCTTCTTCGCCGATGGGGAAGAGAGAGACACAAGAAATACCCTTTTGGCTCAATGTCGGCTCTTCACGGATTCCGACATTTCGTTTGAGCCAGCTCTTTACACCTAACACCGAACAGCTTAGAGGGCGCTGCTCCAAAGTGGCATCGACATTTTCACTGGGGGTTTTAATAATTTTCAAGTCCCAACCTGTTGCACATATCCTGTAAGTTTCAAGCTAATAACACCAGTCCTTCATGGTGTTTCAATTTTCACAAATAGTGGTGTATATATTTTTGTGTGAATATCTGCAATGTAATTTTTATTTTGACTCATTCTTTTTATTTATTGATAATGTACGACGAAAAATGTAATTCGATTGTTGCGATGGCATGGCATTTTAAACTCAAAGTACATGGTCATTCAAAATGATTGCCCCGATTACAAATGACAACAAGTTTGCGACAGTGTTGGGCAAAATCGTAATTGAATTAATCGGTAATGCATTAGAGTGTAATAGATAGGAACAAGAACTTATATAGCATTACCATTACATGGTAATGGTGAACTGGTCATGGTAATTGTAATGACAAGTAGCAGTTATCCATTGTAATGGTTAATGGTTATATATGTTGGTAATTAACCAATAACTTATGAGTAACACTACAACGTGAATAAACCAGCAACCAGTACACCCTTACACGTTGTGTAGGTTATTTGACAATTGTTCCACCCCTCAGACCTCAAATGCGTGTATGTACATAGTGGAGTTGCCCAGTCTTTGCCGCAAGTAAAGTGATTTGAACGAAATAATACGTATGAAGTAAGTACGAATGGGATGTTTATTTCGGTTAGAGAATAGCACAAAAATGAAAGAAAGATCAATGCCGTTGCATGGGATCTTAGTCTTCAACAAAGAACAATTCATCCTAATCTTCAACAAAGAACAATTCACCTTAGTCTTCAACAAAGAACAAGAACATAACGTCTAACCCATTCTTGCCGCTTCTAGAACATTCTACACGACACTTCGGTCTCTGTCTGTTATGTTACATTGCCGAATTTTCTAGACATAGCTTTTGGCACACATACATTTCTATAAATTATTTGTATGTAATTATTATTTGCAAATTGTGTAATTTCATTACCGAATAATTCCATTGTGTTGGAATGGCATTATTAAATAATTGAATTATATCCTCTTCATTGTAATACATTACAGATTAATTCCATTACCTTGTGCAAACCATACTTGGGATTACGTTGTAATGTATTACCTGTTACTGCATTACCTTGTAATGCATTACACGTTAACTGTAATCTGTACTTCCATTACTTTGTAATGAAGATAAATAGACAGCTGATATCCCTACACAAGAAAGAAAGAAGTTCAGAATTTTATTGGAACCTACTACTACGTTGCTATGGTGAAGTAGGAAAGTGAGCTGCCCGTGCGCCAAAGCCAGTTGGAAGAAATGGCGACCGCAGCAAAAAAGGCGTTTTCGAAGGTCATTTTCGAGGAGTAAGGGCCCCCAAGTCTCCGGAAATTACTCCTTGTGACTTCCTTTTGTTGGGTATGTCAAAGACAATGTGTATATGCCACCTTTGCAGAGAACACTGCAAGAACTAAAGATGCGCATTCAACTTGCACTGGCATCAGGGACTACGGACATGCTTCATAATGTATGGCGTGGAAAGGATTACTGTTTAGATGTTGTCCACGTGACCCAGGTGAGTCACATAGAACATTTGTAAGGTATGGAAACAAAATTCTAAACTTCCTTCCTTATTGTGCAAAAATGTGATCTATGTATCCATGTTCATAAACCAGGTATTGTCATTTGCAATTGGGGGGGGGGGGGGCAATCATTTTGAAACACCCTGTACTATATTTCCGCATTTAACAATACCCGGATCTAACGTTTATTTTTGGTGTTTCTCTCAAAAACGATAAATCCCCATTCGACTGTATCTGAACAATTTTCGTAGTTTTCTATTTCTTTTGAAAAGGAAAAACATTCTTTTCTCTCGGTCGTCTTGAAAAATCTCTCGGAATTTATCTTTTCACAGCGACGCTTCTGACTTGTGGAAAATTCCTAAAAACTTGACATGTTCTTTGCTTTTAAAAGTGACATGACATCAGAAATCCTTAGTGAAATGGATTTTAAATATTCCGGGATTTTTCTGCCCCCGCGGCTTACTTAATCCACCAATCGCGATATCCGGCCCAATTTACATTTTATTATATTTTGCTATTTAATTTCTCGGACCGACACTGCTGCTTTTCACTCTTATTTATATTATTTATCCGCATTGGTATCCCACCCTTCCTGATTTTACAACTTCTTTATCTTTCTTTGGCTCTCGGCCTCCACAGACACATTAAAGATGTGCCATTAAAAAAAAAAAAAAAAAGAAGAAGAAGAAAGAAAGCGATTTTCAGCCGTGAGAGGGCCTATTCATTTTTATGACATTAACATGATGAATTTGCATATAATTGTCTTTCCAATATCTTCTAATGCATTTTTAATCCCCAGTTGTATTTTGCGCTGGCTTGATGCCAGAGGTAGCCATTCTCCGTGGCATAGCATCAAAAGCGGACAACACATACATTCACTCACTCACACACACACACACACACACACACACTCCTCGACTGAACACGGCCTTAACAGCGCAGCAATGGTAGGGAGAGAGCGGAGAAATGAAAGATAAAAGGAGGAACAATAAAGGACAGAAAAGCCTGGACGAGGATCTGCTAATGAGAAGACAGGAGAAGGTGGCCTCTAGAAATAAGCAATGTTCAACAGGAGAGCCATAAGTGGTACCTCCACAGCTCGGGAGAGTGAATTTCAAAAACGCTATAAACGGTTAAATATTTTTAATTAGGCTTCGCCTTGCCAAAATGTCGGCAGGGTAATACCAAAGAACGGAAGTACTGTCTTGGGAATCATGAAAGAACGCAGTTAATAGAAAGGAATTGCTGGTATCTTAAAGGAGGATGCTGAACGAAATGTTCTTGCATGAGCGAGTTCATCGAACTTTCGGATATTACAGGGATTTTTTTATCAGTTTTTCCTTGTTTTCCATATGTTAGAAATGGATGTTCTGTGATTCGTGAAGAAACGGCACTCAATGTTTTTTTGTTTTTTTTTCACCATAAACACCCATTCTTTCAACCCCTTCCTCATTTTTCTATTTTTTTTCTTGTCAGAGATCTTTATGAAAAGTAAAATATAAAAATTCACACGTGTAACATAATATTCCAATTAACAACCCTTGCGGAATTTTTTTTTTTTGAAATCTAAATCACGAGTTATTGTGCACAAGTCAGAAGTTTTGACACTGTTCATTTGAAAATCCTCCAAGCGTCTGTGAATAAACAAAGACATCGCTCTTTCCCCGTTATAACAACACATAGCAACCGAAATTTTTTTATTCGGTCACCGCTGGGGATCGGAATCACAGATCTCTCGATATCTAGCCAAGCGCGTTAGCCTTACACCACGATGGACAACAATCCATGGCGCTATGTGTGTTTTTCTGTCAGCTTCTGACATCATAAATCCGTAAGATGGGCTCAGCTACTGAGACGTCTCCATCTGGTGGGCATTAACAGCACTGGTTATATATTAATTGTAGCAGTTAAATTTGGATAATATAGCAGTTAAATTTAATTATAGTAGTTAAATTTGGATTTAACTGCTATAAATAATATATAGATAGTGCTGTTAATGCCCACCAGATGGGGAAGTCTCAGTAGCTGAGCCCATCTTACGGATTTATGATGTCAGAAGCTGACAGAAAAACACACATAGCGCCGTGGATTGTTGTCCATCGTGGTGTAAGGTTAACGCGCTCGGCTAGATATCGAGTGATCTGTGATTCCGATCCCCAACGGTGACCGAATAACAATTTTTCGGTTGCTATGCGTTACTAAAACGTGGAAAGATCGATGTCTTTGTTTATTCACTGTTTATGTATACTTTTTTGGGATTTAGAAACACCATAAGCAGTTTATAAGGAATGACAGAGCTCTAATTTAGAGTCGATAGTTCTCAGGAAAAGAGTACCAGCTTCAGAAGGCGAAACGAAATATGGGTACCTTGCCTTTATATTCGTTCCGTAAACCAGCAGTGCAAAAAATAAGACAACGGACGACCGTTTTTTAGTTGGAGAATCATAACAAATTTACCTTACAACCGTCGAATGGGCAAGTTTTGTGATTTACTAGCAAAATTGCCGACTTTAATTTCCCTGGAAGGGTAACCAGTCCAAAATGATTCAATACAAATTTTGAAGATGACAATCCGATTTTTGGGCGTAAATGTGACAAGGATGGTAAGTCAGATAATATCCGAAAACTTGAAAAAAATGTTCACCGTCCTGGAGCTGGACTCGAACCCGCGTCTCCCAGAAAACGCCCGGGTATGATAACCACTACACCACCCAGAACGACCAAGTTTCAAGTTTCCGATCAATTTGAATATAACCATCACAGGATTCACTAGTCGAAGCAACCGGCATTAATGTTTAGCGAATCTGGAGGTTAAGAATCTTATCCCGTGTTTGCCCGGAGAAAAATCATGAAAGAAATACGGGATTACGCCATATAATACAAATTTTGAAGATGACAATCCGATTTTTGGCGTAAATGTGACAAGGATGGTAAGTCAGATAAGCATGAATGCCGGTTGCTTCGACTAGCGAATCCTGTGATGGTTATATTCAAATTGATCGGAAACTTGAAACTTGGTCGTTCTGGGTGGTGTAGTGGTTAGCATACCCGGGTTCGAGCCCCGCTCCAGGACGATGAAATTTTTCAAGTTTTCGGATATTATCTGACTTACTATCCTTGTCACATTTACGCCAAAAATCGGATTGTCATCTTCAAAATTTGTATTATATGGCGTAATCCCGTATTTCTTTCATGATTCAATACACTTCCTTAATTTTGTGGGGATTTTCGACTGTTGTAAGGTAAATCATAACAAACTGACCTTACAACCGTCGAAAGGGGCAAGTTTTTCGATTTACTAGCAAAATTGCCCAGTTTAATTTCCCTGAAAGCGTAACCAGTCTAAAATACTTTAAATCTTGATTAAATAGCCAGGGTAAAATTGATATGATATAAAGTGGAGCTAAGATGAAAAGAATATAGGGAGCTAAGATGGAGCTTAGATGAAGACGGTACCGTTCTGAGTTAATGGTTTCACTGAAGAAAATGGGCACAATAATGCGCGTATGAGTCACGCCACACCAAACAGTGGCCTTCTGGTTGTGAAGAGGCACTTCCTTAAATTTGTGGGGATTTTAAGTACCCCACAGATGAGTGTTTTGGCTGTTGATGTACCCGGACAGGCGGAAGCATGCCTCATCTGTAAAGAAAGTCATGTCCAGCATGTCCTCACCTTCTTCAGACAGGAACTCTTGGAACCACCTGCAGCACCGAGCATGGGTCACGTGGTCTGTTTCTTTCAGCTGATGCACGACGGACACTTTGTATGGGTGGAAACTCAACTTCCTTTTTAGAATATCTCGGGAGAAGTGTACTCTTTGGCACATTAGCTTATTGTGACAGCCACCGCATGTACTTGTGTGGACTTCTCTGTATCCAGTCCTGGATATCCTGTACGGCCTCGTCTGCCGTGGATGGCCTACCGGGGCGGGGGGCATCTTAGATGAAGACGGTACCGTTGTACCACATTACGGTGGGGGACATCTCAATCACGAAGTTTCCTAGCGAACTGTCTTTGCACTTCGTCCATGCATTTATCATCATGGTGAAAAATATGTTGCACCAAAAACACACTGTTTAACGGTTAACACATTTGCCTTTGTGCCGCGGCTAGTGATCAATCGACACGTCTGCCTCCGTCGACCAAACGCTCGGGGATGAATCTTCGCTCGGAATGACTGATAGCTGTACGCGCCTCAGGGTAGGGAGACATGAAGGTTAGCAGACACAGAGCACTTTCACATGACGGGTCACTTCTACTGTAATTCCATTCAAAATATCTTAATTATTACATTACTGCAATTCGTACGTTCAATGCGCAGCCATTATTCGGACACACTGTATAATGCGCATGAATGGATTCCAAAGGCAAAATCAATCGAAAACCTGAAGGAAAAAAGGAAGAATAGGATGAAAAGACAATCGAAGAGTAAATATATAACCTCGCCTCAGGGTCGTTTTAAGACCTTCTTAGACCCTAAGCACTTTTATTTCTAAACGCCTCTGTCCGAAATTGTTTCTTATTTTTATGCTAATTTTATCGTTTGTACGCTCGTATTACAATTTTTTTATTAATCGTAAGAATGTTCGTAAAATGCAATGCACCGTGAACGCGTCTGAACCCCTGCTGACACAAAATCCTAGGTGCACCATTGGTTCATGGCTCGCGATACGCGCAACTACGCATGAGGTTGTGCGCATAACACCATAAGCCTCGCATGGTTCATTTTTTTTATTATTGGAGGTTTAACGACCACCGTGAGCAACTCAATGGGCTATAAGCAGTCGCCCGTCCCTAATTTAGGGTCACTGGTTCCGTTCCGGGGAAGGGAGAGAGCCAGTGCCGTAAGACAAACACAACATCCATGCCTGACCGGGATTCGAACCCGGACCCCTTACGGACGAATGATCAGAGGCCAGCGCCTTAGTGTATGAACTAGGCGAGGCCACCGGGGCGGCCTCGCCTAGTTCATACACCTCTGGGCAAAAAAGATTTCAGTACTTTTCAAACACTTTTCAAGGTTCAACAAACTTTTTTCAGAGACCGAATCACAATCAAATGAAATTCACACATGCGTAGTAGTTGTTAACACACATACATATTATACTGTACGTATTGTGCATGTACATGTGTGCAAAGAGGTTTTTTTTTAGTGATTGGACGTTTAACGACCAACGCGAGCAACTTAATGAGCTATAAGCAGTCGCTCGTCCCTAATTTAGGGTCACTGACTCCAGAGGAGGGAGAGAGCCAGTGCCGTTAGACAAACACAACATCCATGCCTCACCGGAATTCGAATCTGCACCCTTCTCGGACAAATGATCAGACGCCAGCGCTTAGACCACTGCGCCACGGGAGCGGCGCAAACTGGTTACTTCAGAAAAGATTTTAATTAATGAAACTCCACACACACACACACACACACAAAAAAGTTAAATGTTTTCTTGAGAAACGACTACTTAATGTGTAGAAATGTTACCGCTAAAGCTCGAAAGCCGTTAATGTGCACATTACCTAGCTAATCTGCATATTATCTGATTTGCTCCGTTAACGTGCGGAATCAAGAGTTTTCCGCATTTTACCTAGGTAATGTGCACATCAACGGCTTCCGTATCGTTAAAGTTCAAAAGTTTGTTTCTCTCATTTCCTTTCCCTACACCTTCCCCCTTTCCCTCCACTTTTAGTTTCGTTTCGCCAGGGTCTAGTCGTCGCCGGTTGTTTTTATTTATCATAATTGGCGTCGGCTGCCAGTGCGTAGCATAGCTAATTCTGTTTTCAAATTCGTTTCTGCCTGTTAGCGCGTGAATTTGTATCATGAGGATCAGAAAATACAGCGTGATGAAGCCAAGAAAGGTTTAGAAAAGCAAGCAAAGAAAATGTTAGCAGTTTCTAATGCAAAGCACCCAAATGTCGATGAAGGTGTCACTGTGAGAATTAAAGTACCCGAAGTAGACAGAGCAAAAACTGATGCCCGCTCGATTTTAGCTGTCGTTCTTAGTAAAACAGAGGATGGCTTTTATAAACTTGGTACTAAAACGGGTATTTTAAAACAATTGTATGCAAAATCTGAATTCATTGTTTGCAAAGAGAGATTTTTAACGAAAGAAGATGTCCCTGCTGTAGAAATATCTTTACGTCAAACAGCAATAAAACAATCCCTTGGTACTCGGCAGGGTTTCAGAAAATGTGACTGCAAATCTAAATGTACCACAAATAGGTGTGCTTGTCGCAAAAACCAATTGCTATGTAATTCAAAGTGTCACGAATCTTTAGATTGCACTAATAAGTAAGCATAATTTTATCATATGTTTTGCAAATTAATTTCCTTAATTATAATACTATTTTAAACCGTTTGATTCTTTCTATTATAGTTTTTAAATTGATTGATGATTGATTCTATCAACTAATTTGTTGATTGATTGTATTAACTTGATTCTTTATATATCGAAAAATAAATAAATAACATTATGTTAATTTAAGCGTACAGAAATGTTGCTGTTGTTCCAGCAAAGATCTTATTTTCACTTTAGCGAGTGCCTAGTAGGTAATGTGCACATTATCTAGGTGATTTGCAGATTACCTAGGTAATTTGAGAAATGAAACAATTTTTGGCATTTTAACGGATCACCCTAGTTAATCTGCACATAATCTGCACATTACCTAGATAATCTGTAGAATAACTGATTTCTGCACTTTAGCGGTAACAGAAATACTAATGCAGTGCATACTAAACCTTGTAAATTAATTTTTTATTCGTCATTGTAATAATTTATTTTTAACAGTTATTCAAATGACGAAAATATGAAAGGGAAAATTTATTTTACAGTGAAATCTCATAATGAATTTGTAGGGACTACGCTTTCAATGAAGTGACAAGTCAATATGGTGGCCCTACCTGAATTTAAATCATTTGAAATAATGAAGCTACTTGTGTTGGACAGATATACTGATCTAATACAAGAATGCACAATTTATTAAGTACCTGCTACTGTCTCGATGATTGTATCAGTAAGACTGTTGAGAAATGCGATGCATCAAATTACGTATTGTTTTCGTCATTCAAATACCTAAAGAAATATTTTAACTTAAAATTTCCAGTTTTTTTCCTTTTTTGGACCTTTTATTTTCTTTTTTGTATTTTTTTTCAATAGAAATATTGTAAGCCCTGAAATGTTCGTGCCCTAGGCACTGTGCCTACTTGGCCTAACAGATAAAGCGTTCCTGCCTCTCCTAGACAAATGTCAATCCCACCTACTCATGCTATATCCTGTTCTCACTGAAAAAGCTCTGATGACCAACTAATAACAGTATACCTGGGATTTGACCAAATGCTATCCTACCTTACCAAAGCAGCTCCATTGTACATGAGATCTCAAACGACAGATCCATCGAAGAAGAAATTAATAGGCGTAGAAGTTTTGGCGGGAGTACATTTGAAAGAAACTGTAGAATTTTAAAAAGCAATTTACCAATATATCTTAAAAGGAAAAGGTTTAAATCAGTGCATCCTTCGAGTTCTTATTTATGGATCAGAGACATGGATCTTAACTTAGAGAAAGAAACTCTTGGATTAGAAAAATGACATTTGAGGAACTCTTGAATTAGGAAAATGACATTTGATGAACTCTTGGATTAGGAAAATGACAGTTGATGAACTTTTGGATTTAGAAAATGACAGAATTTAATGAACTCTTGTTATAGGAAAATGACATGAGTTGAACTCTTGGATTCGGAAAAGAGATGTTGACGTACTCTTGGATTAGGAAAATGACATGAGTTGATAAACTCTTGGATTAGAAAAATGAGAGTTAATGAACTCTTGGATTCGGAAAACAGGAGTTGACGTACTCTTGGATTAGGAAAATGACATGAGTTGATGAACTCTGGGATTAGGAAAATGACATGAGTTGATGAACTCTTGGATTAGGAAAATGACATGAGTTCATGAACTCTTGGATTCGGAAAAGAGATGTTGACGTACTCTTGGATTAGAAAAATGAAATGAGTTGAACTCTTGGATTCGGAAAAGAGATGTTGGATTAGGAAAATGACATGAGTTGATGAACTCTTGGATTAGGAAAATGACATGAGTTGATGAACTCTTGGATTAGGAAAATGACATGAGTTGATAAACTCTTGGATTAGAAAAATAAGAGTTAATGAACTCTTGGATTCGGAAAACAGGAAATGACGTACTCTTGGATTAGGAAAATGACATGAGTTCATGAACTCTTGGATTAGGAAAAAGACATGAGTTCATGAACTCTTGGATTCGGAAAAGAGATGTTGACGTACTCTTGGATTAGAAAAATGAAATGAGTTGAACTCTTGGATTCGGAAAAGAGATGTTGAATTAGGAAAATGACATGAGTTGATAAACTCTTGGATTAGGAAAATGACATGAGTTCATGAACTCTTGGATTCGGAAAAGAGATGTTGACGTACTCTGGGATTAGAAAAATGAAATGAGTTGAACTCTTGGATTCGGAAAAGAGATGTTGAATTAGGAAAATGACATGAGTTGATAAACTCTTGGATTAGGAAAATGACATGAGTTGATGAACGCTTGGATTAGGGAAATGACATGAGTTGATAAACTCTTGGATTAGAAAAATGAGAGTTAATGAACTCTTGGATTCGGAAAACAGGAGTTGACGTACTCTTGGATTAGGAAAACAGGAGTTGACGTACTCTTGGATTAGGAAAACAGGAGTTGACGTACTCTTGGATTAGGAAATGACATGAGTTCATGAACTCTTGGATTAGGAAAATGACATGAGTTCATGAACTCTTGGATTCGGAAAAGAGATGTTGACGTACTCTTGGATTAGAAAAATGAAATGAGTTGAACTCTTGGATTCGGAAAAGAGATGTTGGATTAGGAAAATGACATGAGTTGATGAACTCTTGGATTAGGAAAATGACATGAGTTGATGACTTCTTGATCAAAGTAAAGAACCTCAAGTAGCAATGGATAAGATATATTGCTAAAAAAACTGACCACCCATGCAAAACTGCAGTATTAGAATGGACACCAAGAAACAAGAAAAGACCCAGAATAAGACTGCGTGGATGATAAATGGATGAAATTTAAACAATGTCAGAATGAGATAGAAAGGAATTGCTCAAAGCAGGAGCTTGTGAAAAAGATTTTGGGGAGACCTTCATCCAGTAGTAGCTGCCCAATGGTTGACGAATCGGAAGCAAAAAAAACCTGACCAAAACAGATTAAACCAACACATAGAAAAATGAGTGGAGAACATGGGGGCAAACTGAACCCCATTAAAATTTTACTTAAATAGTGACTCAAAATCATATTGTAGAAATATAAAATGTTAGACCCATATCGCACAACATGCACAGAGAAAAAAGACTGCCTAGCAGAGAGGGGCCGCAGTTATAGAAAAAAAGAATTAACATCAGCAGTTTTGACGAACACCGAATCAATTGTATCCCACCTTTCGAGTTGACTGATAGCAAGAAAAAAAAAAGCTGCGAATAGCAAGCAGATGTCGCTAGTAAAGGCTACCCTAAGAAGACGTCATCAAGACATGCGCATCAGCTAAACGAGAGGCATAAAAAGGGACAGTCATTTTTCGATCACATCCATTGGATGTGAATTATCAGCCGTTTGAAACCACCTGACGACGTGGCAGGGGAAACTTCATGAAATCGCTGAAGGAGAGAAATGCAGTTGGATTTTAAGTAGTACAATTTTTTAAGTTCAACTTTGCGATTAAAAAGAGTTTATAATTTTTATTTTTGCAGAGAACGAAATTGTTAGATTTGCGATATCAGGTATCATCATCATCATCATTGTCAACCATTATCAATCCACTGCTGGACGAAGGTCTCCCCAAGTTTCCTCCACAACGGTCTGTCTTGTGCCAGTCTCCTCCATGTCACTCCCGCATATTTACGAATTTCATCCACCCATCTCCCATGTGGTCTTTTTCTGGGTCTTTTCCTGTCCCTTGGAATCCAATCTAAAATTTCGGCTGTCCATCTATGGTCTGTCCTTCTGGCAGTATGTCCAGCCCATTGCCATTTCAGGGATTTAACTCTGATCATGATGTCTTCCACTCTCGTCATTTTTCGGATCCACGAGTTCCTCTTCTTATCTCTCCTGGTTATACCAAGCATGCACCTCTCCATGCTTCTTTGAGTTGTCTGCAGCCTTTGTATGTCTCTTTTAGTTAAGGTCCACGTCTCTGCACCATACGTAAGCACTGGAAGGATGCATTGATCAAACACTTTTCTTTTAAGACATAATGGCATATTGCTCTTGAAAGTTATGCTGTTTCTTCCAAAAGCTCTCCAGGCAAGTTTTGTACGCCGATTAATTTCTTCATCAATGTGACCCTCACTTGATATCTGCTGTCCAAGATAAACATACGTATCTGTTATCTCCAGTTTTTCTCCATCAATCGATAAATCTTCATTTCTTGTAAAAGCATTGAACATCACTTTTGTCTTCTGAAAGTTCATTTTTAATCCCACTTCTTTACTCTTGTCAGCAAGTTCCTGGATCATACTCTGCAGCTCTGATGGGGTAGTTGCAAAAATGACTACGTCATCAGCAAAACGAAGGTGGGTTAGATAATCTCCATTAATCTTTATCCCTTTGTTTTCCCAGGTATACTGAAAGAAATTCCAGTATAGATACCAGCAGCTACTTTCAGTAACCAAGGGCAACTAAAGACTTTCAAAGATTCACACAGCTAAGAACAGTGTTAACTATAAAATTCTATATAACCTAAACAACTTTACAATAGTGTTCATGAAGACCACACATTTTGCAAGAGCTACTCAGAGAATTGTTTCCATCGATGAGCAAATGGGTCTGCATAAGTTTCAAAAAGAAACATACTTCATTTTCCATCGAATATTTATATAGTATTTTCGTTTGTTCTTTTTCGAACGCCAATTTTTTTCTTCCATATTTCTAATTATCACATAACAGCTTACAATACTGTGCATCATTACATTTCATAACACTCCAAAAAAAAATATCTGGCTTATATAATTTTACTTGGTAACTCTCTCAAACTGCACACACATTTAACAACTGCCTATTATTTATCTATATCATTTACTGCAAAAATACACTATTATTTAATTATCTGTTTCAAATTACATACCGGACAATTTTGAATAATTCATGTCAGTGCAGCAACTTCCTATCAAGGAACTAGACTAGCTAGCGAGAATATTTTGTACTAGCTAGCGCTTCCAGTAAAATAAAAATAAGTTAGTTTAGCTGTAGTTTCTAAGTTCTGATTTACTTGCAGTGGCAGATCGCGCAGAGAAACATGGAGGGTCAACAGAATAATATGGCGCGATTTTTTTAATTAGTTTTGAATGAAACATTAAGGGAAGACTACTTTTGTAGAAGACCTTGCTCAACGGTGACGCCCGAAAATGAAGTCTCTGTAGAAAAAAAAAAAAAGTGATGAAAGTCTATGCAAGACGCTTGCTGGAGTTGCATGTTACAAGAGCTATAGCAATTTTCAGTTTTCTTTAGTAAGTTTCGAATCTGTCAGCAATGGAAAGAGGTAAAAGTTGATAGTTGAAAGATTTTACTCTTTTTTTTTTTGGATTGGGTTTACCTGGACACCCAACTTTGAGTCATCCGTTACAAGAATACCTTCCAGGCACAAATTTTGGACATCATTCAGCAAATGTCGACGAGACATTTCACTCTCCCTGTTTAGTATACTAAAACAAAATGTAGCCGTCCTGAGTACGATAACAACTCACCAGATACTAAATAAAAGATGTTATTTATTTACATTTTAAAGACTACACATACGTAATTTAAAAAAAAACATAGCGAGATCTTTCGGAGGTACTATACGCATATAACAGTTGTGTTGCGACTGTTTAAAATGGAGATTTTACTGGAACCTCGGTATCACGAAGAGAGCCGAGGCGCAGCGTGTAGAAATGGAAATATCCCGAGAATAAATACTCTCACAAGCAATACCATCATGCCCCAGTCGAGGAGAGTACATTGCCAACTGAAAGAAACAATATACTCGGGACATTTCCATTTCTGCACGCTAGGCCTGAAGATGTAGGTATAGTACCTCCGAAAGATCTCGTTATGGTTGTTTTTTTTTAAATTACGTGTGTGCAGTTTTTAAAATGTAAATAAATAACATCTTTTATTTAGTATCTGGTGGGTTGTTATCGTACTCAAGACAGCTATATTTTGTTTTAGTATACAACTTTAGCACGATAATCATTATTCATTTATCCTTGTTCAGTTCAATCAGCAGTTGATGAATATCAGATGGCGAAATTCTCTTTGCCCACAAAAATCGAATAACGCCTCGGCCCTCTTCGTGATACAGAGATTCTAGTAAAATGTGCATTTCAAACAGTCACAACACACCTGTTATATGCGCATGCGTTTTCAAACTGCGCAATGTCACCATTCGCGCTGGATCACATTAACTAACGGAACGATTGGCTTTGCAAACTAGAACTATTGGCTTTGCAAACGGGAATGATTTGCCTTGTAAACAGGAACGACTGGCCTTGTAAATAGAAACGACTGACCTTGTAAATAGGAAACGACTGGCCTTGTAAACGGGAACGACTGGCCTTGTAAATAGAGAACGACTGGCCTTGTAAATAGAGAACGACTGGCCTTGTAAACGGGAACGACTGGCCTTGCAAACAGGAATGATTAGCTTTGCAAACGGGAATGATTGGCTCTGCAAACGGGAATGATTGGCCTTGCAAATGGGAATGATTGGCTTTGCAAAACAGGAATGATTGGCTTTGCAAACGGGAATGATTGGCTCTGCAAACGGGAATGATTGGCTTTGCAAACGGGAATGATTGGCTTTGCAAATGGGAATGATTGGCTTTGCAAACGGGAATGATTGGCTTTGCAAATGGGAATGATGGCCATTGTAACCTTATTTTTAAACAATCCACGTAGCATTTGATTTTCAAATTTCACCCCACCAGATCATTGCAAATTTGATATTTTGTGGTGGTAAATAAGTCGTTCATGAAGTGGTGGTAACTAGTTCTGTTCATGAAGTTTCGATTCCGAAACTTCATGAACACAACTTTGTTGACATGATAATACGGACTCGCTTTAAAACGTTTGCGATAGATGGTTGCCTGACTGATAAATGGGAGACAACAGTTTCGAAAATTAATTATAAAACTGGTGATTCTGCTATGGCTGAAGATGGCATAGATGAGTAACAGAGTATCTGAAAAAAAAGAATAGTCATAATTAAGAAATTCGATTTTCCTGAAGTTATCAGATTTAAACCGTTGATTTACTGCTTTCAAGGGGAACTAATTACCCGCATAACAATACATCTTCAGAGCACCTCGGTTCTCCTGCAGATTTAAATTGCTTCACATTTTTACTCTGACCAAGGTTCACGCTCTGGATTTCCATTGTAAGCAAAATCAGTAAATGAAAAAAAAGTTATGACAACGCAAGAAAAAAAAAAAAAAAAAAAAAAAAAAAAAAGAATAAATTGTGAAAAACTCACTCAATCAACTCAGTCGGAGAACTACGACAGACTTTGCAAATAGATTATCCTTCGTATTCACGTTCACGTCCACGGAAAGCCAGAAAAAAATCGTAGTCAGGACAGCCAGCAGACATTGGATTCGAACTTTCAAGATAAAGGTTCTTCAGCCCACAGAAATTACGCCAAAAAGCTCTATGAGCTTTTAGCTGAACTGCGTGGGTGTTCCTTAAGAGAAACAAACATATATACAAAATAAGTCTTGTCACAAAAACTGACCACATAACAGACAGCATATAAAAATTAAATTCTTTTTGAGCAATATTAAAAAAACAATGGTTTATTACAAAAATTGTAACATTTATACTTTAACATAATTAAACAAGTTAGTAAAATCATGCAATGCATTGCTTATAATACGCTTTCCAACATACCAGATATCATTACTCAAGTTATGAGGATAATAATGGTTGTGGAATAAATCTCGGTCCTGTGCCCTGACCTTTGATCCCATTTCGATTATATTTAACAGAACCGGTTCAGTATACCTCCGAAATAACATGATAAAGTTTTGTCGCATGGAAGCATTTTTACAAAGTTATGATGCAGAAGCGCTATGGAATAGATTCCGCTCCCGTGTCCTAACCTTTGACCCCATTTCGCCCATTTTCAAAAGAGATTCGTCCCCAGGCAAGACCCTACAACATACTAACATTTCATCCAAATCGAAGCATTTTTACGTAAGTTATGACGCATAATGGCGATGGAAGTGATTCCACTTCTATGTCCTGACCTTTGACTCCATTTCGCCCATTTTCAATAAGATTTGTCGCCAGGTGGTTTTCTACCACATACTAAATTTTCATCGAAATCGAACCTTTTTTACGTTAGTTATGACGCATAATAGCAGTGGAATGGATCCCGCTCCTATGTACCGACCTTTGACCCCATTTCGTTCACTTTAAATAGCGTACCTTCCCAGGTGATTCCTTACCAGATACTAAAATTTCATCGAAATCGAACGATTGTTACGCGAGTTATTGTGCGGACGGACACAATCACACAACGCGTGACGTAATGAGGCAGATGGGAATCGCGTCAATTCGTGAGTACGAAGCCCGCACAATGTGCAAGGAAGGATTATGGACCAGAATCTGCTACCGCATGCATTGGCTATTCAAGCGCGGACGCAGTGCAGGTGAGATGAGAACAGACCAACTGCGCTGGACCAGCAGCGGATCCAATGGGGGTAATCACCCCCGCTAAAGCTTATTTCTGTTTAAATGGCCAGGATCGTTAATATAATTTTATAAAATTATAGTAATAAATACACACATTTTTCGCAATGGTTTTTGATAGTTAAAATTTGCTACGAATTTGGGGATTAAATGTTCTGTTCCAGTTTTACGGGATCCTGGATTTAACGAGAAAAGCAGGAACCTTTATTTGGCAGAGAGAGAGAGAGAGAGAGAGAGGAGAAACAGAGGAAGTTGTGAGCGGCAGGGAAAAGAGATTTTGATTAATCAAGAAAAGCAATCGGCGTGTTTTGTTTAATGTAGTACATTGGTGTGCAAAAATTAAGGACGAAGAGGAGAAATTAGGCAGAACGGACCGAAAGACCACTCAGGAGATAGACTAAGGTCCAATACTCCGGTACGGTAGGGCATGCGCGCATATATGCAGCATGACGTGGGGGGGGGGGGGGGAGTGTCGGAAGTGTATAAAGCACACAGGCAGTGTACGCTCAGCAATTCGCTGAAAGCTATTGCACGGCGTACATCTTTTTGAACGACGTCGAGTTGCTGCCACCGTGTGATATGGCCAACCGGCAAACCAGTAGACGACATCTGGATGACTTTACCCGAGGTCGCGTCATTGGGAAGTTGGAAGAAGGTCTAAGTGCGACTAGTGTAGCCGAGGAGTTCGGGATCGCTCACAGCATCGTTTCACGAGTTTCGAGAGCATTTCAAACGGCAGAAACAGGTGTCCGAGAGTTTAGCAGTGGTCGTCCACGAGCAACCACGGCTGCGGACGACCGGTATATTGCCCTACAGGCGAGAAGAGACAGACGGCAGACAGCGGGAGAAATCGCAAGGTACACGCAACAGACAACTGGACGTCCGTTATCGCGTTTTACCGTGGCCAGGAGGCTGCACAAAGGTGGTCTATTTGCACGACGACCAGTACGGTGTGTGCCATTAACGCATGCTCATCGGAGACGGTGGTTTCTGTGGTGCCAGGAACAAAAGAACTGGACACACCAGCAATGGGGTCGAGTTCTCTTTACGGATGAGTGCCGATTTAGTCTGACGAGCGATTCTGGACGTATACACATCTGGAGAGAGAGCAGGGAACACGCAGTCACACCTCCAAAATCATCGAAAGGGACCGGTTTGGAGGTGGCGGAGTTCTCGTTTGGGGCGGTATCATGCTTGGTAACCGTACTGACCTCCACATCTTCCAAGGAGGTTCAGTCACTGGTGTCCGCTATTGTACCGAGGTTCTCCTGCCTTACGTGCGTCTGTTTAGAGGTGCTGTGGGTCCTGATTCCTCTTCATGGACGACAACGCTTACACCTCATCGTACAGTGGCTGTCGCAGAGCTGTTGGAGAGTGAAGATATTCAACGCATGGATTGGCCCGCAAGGTCTCTGGACCTAAATCCAATAGAACACGTGTGGGACCTTCTCGGGAGAGGCTTGGCAGCACGTCACCAGCCGCCAGCAACGATTCTGCAGCTGCGATTGGCGCTACAAGAGGAATGGGCCGCGATGCCTCAACAGCTTCTTGACAACTTCGTCCTTTGCATGGACAGACGTTGTAAATCCTGCAACGCAGTCAGGGGTGATCATATCCCCTACTAAAGACTGGATTTTTCTTGGCAGCCGCCTGTCACATGGACGTTTCTGTCTTCTGTCCAGTTGTGCTCGAAGCTACCTTTTCAATAAAGTGCCTTTGTATCCTTTGTATTCCTTGTTTGGATGGTTTGTCTCACTTGTCCCATATTCTTACATCTTGGGGATCTTATGGTATGATTAGTGTCGATGTGGAGCACTTCTGCAAGACGTAACATTCGAAAAACCGTCTCGTCCTTAATTTTTGCACGCCAGTGTATTTCCACAAACTTCGGAGACAAAAACTCGTGGAAGGCAATTAATGACGAAAAATTACTTGAAATGAAGTAAATAGAAGTTCCTTTCAAAAGAAGCGGAAATGATGCGTTGCGAATGAATAAACGAATATTTTAAAAGAAGAGTTACAGGTCATATTCTTAGACTTAATTCGATGATTCAAGCAAGAAAGTTTTTCATTCAATTAATTGAAAGGCTCAAATTTATTTTGCAAGGTTCTATCCAGACTTGATATTTAAAACGCATGGAGCTAGTTTCCTCGTAAGGCTGTCAATAGAACGCCATGAAAATAGTGATAATTTTTTAGCTCTTTTCCCCCACTGTGAAATTTTATAATTTAGAGCAGTCTATTTGATCGATTTAAGTTGTTGTGGAGTCATTTTGGAGGGGTTTGGCCATAACTCACCACGCTGGCCAAGCGGGTTGGTGAGTGTGGGATAGCATTTCATCTAAACCCGATGGTATAGTTATTCCGCTATTGGCGGTCGTCAGAGCCCCTTTAGTGGGAACAGGATGTACCACAAGAAGGCGGGGTTGACATTTGTCAAGGAGAGGCTGTGATGTTACGCATCACCTGACCTTACATCCCTTGGTGTAACCAGGAGAGATAAGAAGAGGAACTCGTGGATCCGAAAAATGACAAGAGTGGAAGACATCATGATCAGAGTTAAATCCCTGAAATGGCAATGAGCTGGACATACTGACAGAAGAACAGACCATCAATGGACAGCCGAAATTTTAGATTGGATTCCAAGGGACAGGAAAAGACCCAGAAGAAGACCACATGGAAGATGGGTGGATGAAATTCGAAAGTATGCGGGAGTGACATGGAGGAGACTGGCACAAGACAGACCGTTGTGGAGGAAACTTGGGGAGACCTTCGTCCAGCAGTGGATTGATAATGGTTGACGACGATGATGATGATGATGATTTGATCGAAAAGGATTTTAAAATGCTGTGCAAGCCAGGAAGGAGCAGATTTTCCAGATTGATTGTGTGTGACCCCTGCCACAAAAAAGTCTCACTATGTTTTGTTTTTAATGCCAAAGGCAATAGACCCCGCAAAGGTAAGCTTCTGCACTGGACACTTTCACGCACGACAACGCCCCTTGTCACAAGGTCTATATTGTTTTTTTTTGTTTTTTTTTTGATTGGAGGTTTAACGACCACCGTGAGCAACTCAATGGGCTATAAGCAGTCGCCCGTCCCTAATTTAGGGTCACTGGTTCCAGGGAAGGGAGAGAGCCAGTGCCTTAAGACAAACACAACATCCATGCCTCACCGGGATTCGAACCCGGACCCCTTTCGGACGAATGATCAGAGGCCATTGCCTTAGACCACTGCGCCACCGGGGCGGCGGTCTATATTGTGCAAGAATTATTCGAAGCCTATGTTCAAGCACTTCGTGTGATCTTCGGTGCAGTTTAACCCCCTTCCAACTAAACCACGTTGAACACTTGTGGGCTGCAATGGGACGCAGCATCCGAAACTTCACGCCAGTGCCTCACTCCTTCGCTGAACACCTCAACTTCATTATGTCTAGCCGTCCTCGAACATCTGAGAACACCAACCGTGGTCAACTGGAGTTTATGCTACTAATGGCGAAAGCGATTATCGCGGCGACACCGGAGGTTAAGCACGCTATTAAATTTTGGGGCCATAGTTTTATGACTGGTGCTTGTATATTCTACGTATTAAATACACAGGTTTAAAAATTAATACAAGGACTTCTCTAAAATTTTTTAGTTTGTTTCCCAAAACAGTTTGCATTTTTTAACATGCCCCGTTGCCCCCTTATTCTGAATAAAATTTTTGAGCTGTAAATTTTACTGAAAAGAAGTTTTCATATTACCAGTATCATTTAAATGTTTGACTTTTTTTTTTTTTTTGTTACAGACGGTAGAATACACTTTCAGGTACTCAGCAGAACCCGCTTGTAACGAGTCCGCATTTAGCGAGATCCTATGTTTCACGAGCGAAACAGGAACTTTCGTTTGTTATAATGTTAATTCCAAGCTAATTTGATCGTTTTTTTAACGAACAAAATAAATTGAAGTCTCTGGATTTAACGCAGGAGGAAAGATGATCAATTGTAACAAGCAAATTAAGAAAATTTAACAAAATTCTATTTTTAACGAGGCACAGAAAACATGATGCGCCCTGTTCTGGAGTACTGAAGGAGAAATTATGGCATATTGGAACAGATTGCAATAAATCATGGGAATCTTGGTGTGCTAGAGGAAGAATGTTGATAGAAAATCACTGCTGATACGAGTGAAGAAATGAAGGAGGAGAACGCTTGGCCACCGTTATACGCAACAACCACTAATTGTGCGGAAAATGAAAGTTTTTGAAGCGATGAACTACGGTGACGTCGAGGTATTTAATGCGCAATGAGTTCGGCGAAGATGAAAGGAACATAAATATAAATCAAAACAAGGAACACTGCATTTTTTTGTAATGTTTTCACGTGATGTCTTCAGGATTAGCTGTTACTATGTACTCGCGTGTTTGTTTTTTTTAAATTGCACTGCTGTAGTTGTATTTTTCACGTATATCCAATTATTAAGGGCATATGAACGTCCGTGTATGATGTTATCCCGTAAGCACATTTTTACGTGTTTTTTTTTTACTTCAAACGGAATTTGGGAGTGCCCAGATTCAGTGAGGGTTTTCGTCGATATAAACGGGTTATACGCTATTTCTGTGTATAAAGAGATTTTATTTCACATTAATATTTGAAGAAATGCAGATATGTTGGGAATTAAGGGAAACTCTTTGAAGAGAAATGCAATTATAAAGGTGTGTGCTTGAATTTAGAGCCACAAAAAAGAAACAGCTGGTAAATAGTAATGTTTGTTTAAATTTTGGACGTATCCTTGAAAAATAAGAGTTCTTATAAAGCGTGGTATGATTTTACATCTTTTAACAAGATTTCTTCGTCCAAGCAATCACCCAGACAAAATCACTAACGAAAGATATGTTTCTTGTCTTTTTTTTCTTCCTTTTATTGTTGAAGAGACGTGTACCTATCTAGTCAGAAAACACAGGACTTCAAAGGGAATCCTATTAGTATGTAGACAGAGCTAAAGAATCGAAGCTCTGATTGTTTTCGTTTTCTTTGACGAACTGTTTGTTGTTTGTTAGTTTTCTTTATATTTTGTTTTTTCTACTGGTGTTGTCGCAGATTTAAAAGAATCGCTTGATGAAGAGTTTTATTGAGATTGATCAGGGTTGGATGAAAATTAGATTACGGTGTCAGTTCTGAAATCATCCAACTCTTCCCCAAAACATTCTTTCCTTCCTTTGTGTTACATGCAAGAATTGATCCAAACAGGACGCCCTGTTAACCGACGCAAATGCTTTTTTGGGAGTCGGGAAACCCATGCTGCAAGTGAAGCATTCGTTTGACTCTACTCTTTTGCTTTTTTCAGTCTTTTTTTTTTTTTTTTATGTTGTACTCTTTTCTTCCACCCTATCCATGTTCTGTATGTTCTAGCGTGAACAGAGAAGAAAAAAAAATTAGGAAAAAAATCAGGAAAATGCCGTTCGACGGTTTAACCTGATTCTGCTTTTCCTCGCAAGAGTGGGGGAAAGGGGGGTTCGAAGAATCGGTACAGTAATGAAATAAGAGTAACAAATGCTGGGACTCTGCGTAAGAATTCAACTGAGAAAAAAATTTGATTTGATAGTCGAATCGTTTAGTAAAAAACCTGGCGTTTCTTCAATGTCATGTTTTTTTTCGAACGATGCTAAAGTGTTTATGTAACACTGTAGTCCACTGGATTAAAAAAAAATAACTTAACTAAAATATCCCAAATTTTGAACATCGAAAGTTGTATCCTCTGTATTCGTAAAAAAAAAAAAAAGTGGAGAAGCCTTATTTTATTTTTTGTAAAGTATTAGCTTCATTTTGCTATGTTAATCATTACGTAACGAAAATTTAGAAAAAAATGGCGACACATGCAGTACGCTACTTTCTTTCATATTGTATTCCACAGAAATTCTATCTACGCTGGACAAACAATTTGAGAAGGAGTTATTTCCAGAGCTTAAAAGATTTAATAAACCATTTCCTGTCTAGTACTGGATGAAGGTCACCCGAAGTCTCTTCCACAACCCTGTCTTCAGCAGCCATGTTCCACGTCACTCTGGCATGCATTCTAATACCACCCACCCATTTCCCACAGGGTTTCCCTCACGGTAATTTCCTGTTCCTTAGAATTCGATCTAATGTTTCAGTTGCCCAACGATGGTCAGTCAGTTCTGTTAGCAATATGCACAGCTCATAGCTAATTGTCCAGCTCCAGTTCATAGCTAATCTTCTCAAAAAAATTTAAGTTTGGCTATTTCTCCATTTCTCTTTGAGCTCTCGGCCACCGTTGCGTGTTTTTCTCATTTAATGTCTGTGTCTCTGATCGGTAAGTAAGAACTAGAAGGATGAACTGATTTTGGTTTGTTTGTTTATTTGGGAGGTTTCACGATCACACCATGAGCAACTCGATGGGCTATAAGCAATCGTCCATCTCTAATTTTGGGCCACATTGTTGCAGGAAAAGAAGAGAGCCAGTACCGTAAGACAAACACACTATTCTTATATCACCGGGATTCGAACTCGGACCCATCTCGGACAAATAGTCAGAAGACAGATCTTAGACGAAAACACGAGCGAATTAATCGTAAGTTTATATTGTTGCATTCCATAACTTGATTTTTAGTGTGTTGTGTAGTAACTAGTGTTCAATACTGATATCCTCACAAATTCATAGAATGAGCAACGTTGACAGTTCAGCTCGTAAATCTTACAATTAAAAGCTGAAGCCTTAACTTACATTACAGTGAAACCAACTGCAGTATTATCCGCTTATAAAGATCCCGTATTTAGCGAGATACCCGGCTTTAACGAGCGAAACAAACTTTTGTTTCGTATAATGTGAATTAAAACAAAATTTAATCATTTTTAAGGAACAATTTCATGCGATCCTCGTATTTCACGATGGAGAGAAAAACTAAGATCACTTTTAACAAGCGAAGTAACAATATTTGATGAAATTCCATACTTAACGAGACACAGGAAATATGCTGCCCACTACCCTGAAATAGAGAAATAGTAACATACAGGACTAAATTGCAATGGAATCTTGGTGTACTAGAGAGAAAATGTTGATAGAAAAGCACTGCTAAGGCGAGTGATTAAAGCGAAGACAAGAACACTCGAAAACCGTAGTATAAAACAGCTACTGATTATTAGGAAAATACCCGACTTATTTTCAAGCAACAGACTACGGCGATGATGAGGTATTTAATGTACTATGTGTTATTCAGCGAAAACGAAGGGAATGTAAAACAAGCAAGCAAGCACGTGTATAAGTATCCTAATATATAATTTGCTAGAGTCCTCCTCCTCCGTGCCACTTTTTAAGTCGTCATAGCAACAACCGAGAAACAAATGTTTGTGACGTCACGCTTAGCTTTTTGTGTAGGTGACGTCATCACCTACACGCGCACAGATCAAGGGGAAAATACCTTTGTTTTATTGTCATAGCAACAAAGAACACAGCTGCTGGTGTGACGTCATCTAATTGAAATCATTCTCACATGACGTCAGAGATGCGTTACGTCACACGGTCAACTCTTTAGAGATACGAAAACTTTACATCAGAAATTTTGGTTCACAACCTGAACCGGTGTATGTGGCAACGTTAAGATAAAGCAGTTCACGGAAAAGAACAGGGAAAATTGATACAGGGTTCACAGTCAGTGTATAAGTAAAATGGTGTGTACCAGGAAGTGTTGACGAAATAGGGACTAAAGGTTTTATACAAAACACATAACAAACAGGCAACCCATCGTATCAAATTCCATAATCGACTGCTCGGGAAATTTTCAGAAAGTTATGAGCCAACATCGCCCTCTATTGACGTAGAACTCAAAAACACAATAATAAATGTCAATAATTTCTGTATCACACATTTTATTTTCCCCCGTCATTATTGACGGGCTTTCACCTAGTATATTATACTAGGGGTGTTCAAATGAAAAGGTACGAAACGTCATAAGAACGTAACCGTTAACATATTTGCCTATGCCGCTATGGGAGAACGTAGCGACACATCTAGGGATGCGATTGGAGTCGCCGGCATGGATCGGAGCATGCGCGGGCGCCCGCATGCGCAGGAGAGAGCAGAGGCTCTTATAAAGAGCGCCGTCCAATTGACGCGGCAGTGCGTGTGAGGACAGGATGGCGTTCACATTGCAAAATTCGACGATTGAGGAGCAGCGAGGCGTTATCCGATTTCTGACAGCGGAAGGTGTTAAACCGGCCGCTATTCATCGCGGAGGGTGTGGTTCTGCTCCATGATAACGCGCGTTCACACGTCTCCAGGGTCACACACGCAGAACTGGCCAAGTTCCAGTGGGAGCAGCTTGACCATCCGCCCTACAGCCCGGACATGTCGCCCTGCGATTTCCATGTGTTTGGTCCCCTGAAAAAACATCTGAAAGTTAAGCGCTTCCACTCGGACGACGAACTCAAGGACGCTGTGCAGGACTGGGTCTCGTCACGGCCACAGGAATTCTGGGAACAAGGAATCCTTCGGCTCGTTAATCAATGGGATCGTTGTGCTACGGCCTATGGTGTATACTTTGAATAAAGTCTTCATTTATACCCACAGTGTCGTTTCGTACCTTTTCATTTGAACACTCCTTGTATATTACTGTTTTCATGCGACGTCTGTTTCAGGATTCGCTGCTACTATGTATTCATGTAAACGTTTATTTTAATTTGCACTACTATGGTCAATTAAATCTTTCAAGTACATATATGTAGTTGTTATGGATATACACTGAGAGAGCTTTGCATTAAGAACCTTTCTGTGCAATCGCGACTCGCAGACGCGTAGAAAGAGCTTCTAGAAGGTGTCGAACATTCTCCATGCGTAACTTGACTGATGTCAGTTTGCAGCTCTGTCAGTTTGCGCTTATTCCATGGAGGTAGATCAGCAGTTCTCACATCTCGTTCTAGCATATCCCACAAACGTTCAATTGAGTTTCAGTCAGGGGAGTTTGGAGGCCAAGGCCATGTGGGGAATTTGTTGTCATATCACTCCAACCACTCAGTAGTTATAGGAGCCCGATGACACGGTGCGTTGTCCTGTTGAACAATGTCACTGTGGTCTGCGTAAACCTCCATAGATATCGCCTGCTAACAGGTTCCTGTGCCGTCCACCATTCTGTGTTTGTAGAATAATAAACAGCGGCTTTCCAGAGAAAAGCACCACAGAACCAGAACACTACGTTGTACCCGAATTGTGCAACCAAGAGATAGGTCTTCATGCTGTTTACGCCACCAGCATGGTGCAGCAGGAAACGGGACTCATCACTTCAGACGACCTTCTTCCATCTCTTGAGGGTCCTTTGCCGATGTTCCTTGGCCCACGTGAGGCGTTGTTTCTGATGATTGGGCGTCATCATGGATTCCCTCATTGGTTTGTGGCTGTGAAACCCCAGGCGAATGAGCATGGTGCATGTGGAAATAGGTCTAACTGCACGGTTGTTGTAACGGTGGATGCGCTGGGTGACTGTTGCACGTACTTGCTGAGAAACCAGTCGTGACACCACACGCTCACCGACGAATCCAGTCCTGGTACACCCTTGATACAGTAGTACGGGAGTAGCCAACAAGTGTGGCTGACTAATGTGAGCCCTTCTGCTGGATGTCTGTGCATGGTTAATCCAGTCCTGGTACACCCTTTATTCAGTAGTACTTTACACGGACGGATCACTAGCGGTGACTATGTTACTCTTTTGGCCGACCATGTGCATTCAATGGCGCAGACATAATTTCCGTCAGGGGATTGCGCCTTTCAAGATGATAAACCCCCCAATTCACAGCTGTCCAGTCATGGTTTGAGGGACATGAGGATGAAGTTGCACACCTTCCCTGGTCCGCACAACAACCGGACTTAAACATCATTGAGCCCCTGTGGTCTGTGTTGGAAAACAGAGTGAGATCCCGTTATCCTCCTGCAGCGTCTTCCAAGGAATTGGAGCAGTTTCTGCAGGAAGAATGGTACAACATACCACTTACCACCATCCAGGACTTGTATGCGTCCATTCCAAGGACGACTCAAGCAGTTTTAAATGCCAAGGGTGCTCCCACACCATATTAGGTGCGTAAAACCTATTGTTTCAAGGTGTTTCCATTATTTTGGAAAACCCCTGTATCTATCTAATCACTTAACAAAAAAAACTCTTCAGTTTTTAGTACATTATTATTAGGGGTATGCAAATGTTTCTGCTGTTTTAATTAGAAAGGAACAATCAGGAAAGGAGAAAGGAACAATCAGAAAAACAGTACACATTTATTCAACGAAATATTGGCCATTAGCATCAATGACCTTTTGCCATATTTCAGGCAACACAAATGAATGTCCCTGTGATAGAAGGACTCGGGTTTTGAGCTGAAAAACGCAGTGACGAAATTTTCCACCTCTGGATTGGTGAACCGCTATTGGGCTAGGTCATGTTGCATAGAGCGAAACAGATGAAAGTCTGAGTGTCAATGTCCGGGGAGTAAGCCGGGAGCGGTAACCCCTCCCAGTGTAACTGTACAAGGGTTGATTTCATGGCGGCACCGACATGTGATCTAGCACTGTCGTGTAACTGGATGACTGGGTGGCGTATTTTACCTGACCGTGGGCATTTTTTCTCGATTGCGACGTTCAGTTTCATTAACTGATCGCTTTATCGTTGTGCAGTGATTGTTTCGCCCGGTTTCAACAGTTCGAAGTACAGCACTCCATTCATATCTCACCACACACACAATAACACCTTTTTCCCGTGGATATCCTGTCTTGCAGTGGATGTTGTTGGCTGGCCATATACAGGGTTGTCGCAATAGACCCATCTTTCATCCCCGGTGACAAATTTCCAAAAAGAAATTCTTCCCTTGAAACCTTTTAAGCAACGAAATGCAGATGCTCAATCATTGACTAAAATTACGCTCCGTTAAAGTATGCGGAACCCACTTGCCAATCTTCTGGACCTTCCTCAAGGCCTGTAGATGCCGTATCAACGTCGATTGAGCCACTTTCAGACGTTTCACCAGTTGCGCGGTCGATTGTGTGGCATCCTCTTGCAACAGCGATTCCAGCTCTTCGTCTGCGAGTTCCTGCGGTCTACCTGAACGTCACCTTTCTTAAACCTGGAAAGCTATTTAGACACGTCCGCTCACCCATAACCGTTTCGCCATATACGCCTGACATATTGAACCGTATGCTTCACGCACATTTCCCCCTAAATTAAACGTGAATAACAAACAGTGCCGCAAATGAACTTTATCGACCGCCATGTTTGGTTTCATGTACGACCTGACATCACGGGTCGCCGGCCGGTTAGACCCCTACAGCGTCCAATAGCGGGGGCGGCAGAAACTTTAGCATACCCCTAATAGTATTAGGGAGGAACGACACATGAACATACTCAGTATTAACAGAAAAACAAACTGAACAATACGAGACAGAGATCACATGAAAACAACAAGATTACACAGGAGACAGGATGAAAGCAAGCAGTCTGAAAAATGAAAATTATGAAAAAATTTGATATATCCGTGAGGCAGTGGATTTTAAGAATTCCGATATCGTTATCGGAATTTTTAAAATCCACTGATAGTAACTATTAGACGGCCAATTCAACGTCAAAGTCACTTGGTATGGTGGCTTGCTATAGGAATTTTTAAAATCCACTGATAGTAACTATTAGACGGCCAATTCAACGTCAAAGTCACTTGGTATGGTGACTTACTATAGGAATTTTTAAAATCCACTGATAGTAACTATTAGGCGGCCAATTCAACGTCAAAGTCACTTGGTATGGTGGCTTGCTATAGGAATTTTTAAAATCCCCTGATAGTAACTATTAGACGGCCAATTCAACGTCAAAGTCACTTGGTATGGTGACTTGTTATAGGAATTTTTAAAATCCACTGATAGTAAATATTAGACGGCTAATTCAAGGTCAAAGTCACTTGGTATGGTGACTTGCTATAGGAATTTTTAAAATCCACTGATAGTAACTATTAGACGGCCAATTCAACGTCAAAGTCACTTGGTATGGTGGCTTGCTATAGGAATTTTTAAAATCCACTGATAGTAACTATTAGACGGCCAATTCAACGTCAAAGTCACTTGGTATGGTGGCTTGCTATAGGAATTTTTAAATCCACTTCCTGACGAAGATTTCAATTTTTTTGTAATTTTCATTTTTTAAAATATTTTTATAATAAATAGATATACTATCAATTGAAAATGGTTTAAAATGGAAAATTATTTAAGAGTTTGAAATCTCAGTCAGGAAGTGGATTTTAAAAATTCCTAGGGAGAGAGGATATGAAGTGACTGTTAATTTCATTCTGTCCCATCCTCCATCCCCACGCACGTCGCTACAAGCAAACTAACCTCCAACGAGTACGAGAAAATAAGTGAGAACGTTCTCAACCTAAACATGTGCCTTATATGCTTTCATTTCGCACCCCGATTTCTTTCTCAAATGACAACACACTAATTGAAGTTCGCAAATCTCACTTTTCACCCATCAACAGACCACCACATATTGGGATGTCGACTGCAATTGTATTTCATCTTCCACCGACACCACTCCCTCTCCTTTCCTTCTCCGGCTATTTTGACCGAAAGCGAAACTAGAGCAGCATTTACCTGAGCACTCAATCTCCGGCTCTCTGGGCGCCGCTTTGGACCCTGTGGAGTTTCGAATTCGAGATGAAATCACTCACTACGCTTTCACATTTCTAAACACAACCCATCACAGTCCGGCATCTTGATGTCATAAAGAAACAAACTACGTTTCCAATTACCATTTTTTTCGTCTCTCTTAACATGATAAGAGAAATAAATAAGTGATCTCAAAAATACCTGATTATAGAACAATTCCGATTAATGAAGTGCCAGACACAAAGTTTCCTGTACTTCTATAAATTTGTTACTAAATAAATACATCGCCCTTTCCACGTTCCAGAAACACACAGCATCCGAAAAATTGTTTTTCAGCCGCCGCTGTGGAATTGAACCAACAGAACTCTCGATATCTAGCCGAGCGCGTTACATATACGCCACGGTGGCCAACAATCCATGGCGCTAGGTGTATTTTTAAGTCAACTTCTGACATCATAAATCCGTAAGATGGGCTGAGCTACTGAGACGTCTCCATCTGGTGGGCATTAACGGCACTAGTTATATATATATATTATAGCAGGTAAATCCAAAGGACGAGATCCAAATTGAAAATACTCCAAATACGTGGCGACAGTTAATAAATAAATACATCGCTCTTTCCACGTTCCAGAAACACACAGCATCCAAGAAATTACTGCTGACCAGTGGGTACAAGGAGAAAAAAATGTCCTCCTGAAGTAAGGGTTTTCAAAGGAAATAACCAAAAATTTGAAAAAAAAAAATGACAAAAAAGATAATGGCGCATCCTGTTGATATAATAACTTACGATAAACAAGCATAAAAGTTTTAGCCCCAAAAACATTTCTTGCGGAGGACTGGGGGTTTGGGACACAAAAAAAAAAAACTTCCCTGGATACAGCCATGATGGGCATACTGTATTACGTATGCATATCTTTACATAGCAGGATTCTTCAACCCAAAACGGATTTTTCGAGGGTTTTCATCTGCATAGAGTTCCTGCTTATAAGCTGATTCTACTGTTATGTACAGACAGTTACTGTTGCACATGTAACACGACATCATATGGTATTACATCATCATAAGGAGTTTTGGAACTTGGACTTACCAGAGGCAGCCCAGCCACTGCCGGGTGTTTATTGTTAGTGGGTGACGCAAAAACCGCAACTGCAGTGCGCTGATAGTTTTGGTTCTTGGTTGAGCCTCGGGTGAGAAGGAGACGTAGTGGGAACACAGAGAGACAGATACGTAATTGCGAAGAGCGAATTGAATAAGAAGTTTGTGATTTATTTGTACCTTTGTGTATGTTTGTATTTGTGCATATAAATGGATTAAAAATATCATCCTCGTCTCGTCACCTATTACTTTTTTGGAGTGACTACTCAGAAAGGTAAGATTTATATATGCACTTAGGTATTCGAAATAAGGAGAAACAAGATTCATGATTTTGCAAATGCCATACTTAAAGGGCAGAGAGCATGTAACAGTATTCTTGATGTGATTACAATGTTCCTTTCTTCTACTTCTACTCAGCTTTTCAAATTCGGCAACAAAATATTCGACGGATTATCAGCTTGGTCCGTTTCAGACAGAGTGCGTTTGCATCTCCGATGAACGCATTTAAAAAAAAAGATGTAGACAGAAAATAGGATCTTTGCTGAGGAGAACTCTTCTTTTCTTTTTTAGACCTTAGCTTTATTTTCGAGGAAACAACATATTCTGCATATAAGCGAAATTGATTGGGAAGAGAGATCAGTTCTATTGGATGTTTGGCCTTTGCTACTGCAATTATCGTATGACGATGTGAATAGGATATTGACATTGTCCTGGAGCAAATAGCATATTGGATCAGATTCGCTGTAGATTGCTCCCGTAATTAACTCTCACTGGCTTAGCGTATCTATATTTACCCCTTTAACGTTCCTTGAGTAGTCAGAATTGTATTCATCATAATGAAAATTTCTTTGTAAGCTACAAATGACATTTATTTCTTTGAGATTTCCAGGTGAAGAGAGAGGGTAATAGCTTTAACGTTATGCAGAATTTCGACCATGGGCTCCCATAGGTTAATTTTTAGGAAGGGGGGGGAGGCAAGCAGATATTTTAACTACAAGCAGCATATACTGACACCATATGCAAATTTCCGCTGTTCATTCTTGTTATCTAACCGTTTTTAACATAAACGCATAATTTTAATTGGAAACCAAAAGACCCAAAAACTTTATAAAAAATAAGATGAATAAAAAAAAATGAAATTTACCAGAATGTTAGGACAAGGAAGAAATTTCTTTCTCCTTTCGGCCACATGAGCCACAAAACCCTAAAGATAAAATAATTGGTCACCAAGCATGAAAAAACACAAGACAATTTTTTGGGAACATTTTCGAGAGATCTTTGTTAAGCAGTGAATAGCTGCTACAGAGGATGACATATCTTTCATTTCTTCACCTTTCATACTTTTCGATTCTGTATGTATGTACTCCGCTCTCCAACATGCAATGGAAAATTCAATTACTACTTTCTACTGAATATTTCTACTTTCTTACTGGAAATTCCTAAACTTTTTCCTATTTTTACTGCATACACACGTATCCAAAAGTTCCACACAAAAAAAAAGCAATCATGATTTAGTACGACTTCCAGGGGAGGGCAAATGTCCACTCTTGCCCCCTATATGGGTCCCATGAATTAGACTGTACCATTTATCTACATTGGTATCCAAAATTTGAGCATAATCAACAAATTATGCTCAAATTTTTAATTTGAGCATAATCAACAAAAAATGTTAACTAACAAAACCGGGAAGGCACAATGACATAGGTTGTTTACTACTGTATGCATATTATGTCATTGGGATGTAAGGTCAGATGATGCGCAACATAATACAGCCTCTCCTTGACAAATGTCAACCCCGCCTTCTTGTGGTGCATCCTGTTCCCACTAAAGCGGCTCTGACGACCGCCAATAGCGGTATAACTATACCATCGGGATTAGAGGAAATGCTATCCCACACTCACCAACCCGCTTCGCCACCGTGGTGAGTTATGGACAAACCCCTCCAAAATGACTCCACAACTTAAAGAAGCATGGAGAGGTACATGCTTGGTGTAACCAGGAGAGATAAGAAGAGGAACTCGTGGATCAGAGAAATGGCAAGAGTGGAAGACATCATGATCAGAGTATAATCCCTGAAATAGCAATGGGCTGGACATTCTGCCAGAAGGACAGATCATCGATGGACAGCCGAAATTTTAGATTGGATTCCAAGGGACAGGAAAAGACCCAGAAGAAGACCTCATGGAATACGTGTGGATGAAATTCGAAAGTATGCGGGAGTAACGTGAAGGAGACTGGCACAAGACAGATCATTGTGGAAGAAACTTGGAGAGACGTTCGTCCAGAAGTGGATTGATAATGGTTGACAATGATGATGACATACAGTAGGTATATATTGTTTACTATACATAGGTACAGTATCTTAGTGAGGAACTAACTGCACAGTAAAAATCACATTAAAAAATGATGAGCCCGGAAAACATACCAATAGTCCAAATTGGTGAAAATAGCAGGAATTTCCCGGAGGAGTTTCTGATTTTGTACAGTGATCTAGGATGGCGAATACTGACCTCTTACAGCGATACAAGTGAAACACCAATGTCTCGTTTACATGAGAAACGAAAAGACTCTTACAGTAAATTCCCTCCCGAGCCAGAGTAAATCGGAATTCGAGGGGGTTCAGGAAGGAGGTTGATGACCTGCAATGCGTCTACACAATGTATCCCACACATGCGTTATTGAGTTCAGGTCTGGGAAATGCGTTGGCCATGGCATACGGTGGATATCTTCAGTTTCCAGATAATCATCGACATTAGCTGCCCGACGAGGTCTCGCGTTATCGTCTATGAACAGGAAATCTAGGCCAACTCCGAAAAAGCCTAACTTAGGGTTAAAGGGATTCGTCTCTATCTCCGAGCTGTTAAAGTTCCACAAGAATAGACATGGAGCATTGTGTGGCTGTTGGACATAATGCCACCCCAGACAAGTACATCACCCCCTCTGTAATGGTGCATTTCTCGGATGTTTGTGGAGGAATGATGGGCTCCAAACAGAGACGGATTGGCCCACCGAGATATTTACCGATGGACCAATCGAGAACTGGCCCACTTTCTCCCATTCTTTTTGCCTGAATTTTTTTAGAAAGATCGAATAATTATGTTGGCACTTATGAATAATATAATGGTAAACTTCATCCGAGCTTCATTTTTATCTGAAAGGTTATTTAAATAAAAAAACACGTAAAAAAACCCAACTTTTCCTTTTATTTATGCTGTGTTGTCTGCAAAACAAAATAGCCAAATTCTCTGCATGTCTATGAGAAAAGTGCCTCTTGTCCAAGAAAACTGTTATAAATTAATTAAGCTAAGGCTAACTACAGTTAGACGCGGTTTGCTGGATTTCGAAAACCAGGGTCACTGGTGGGCCCTACCTTCATGTGATAGTTTATCGTTTCCACACACTTATCCATTGACTGATACAGAGTATGCTTCTCCGGCAGAGATATTCCGAAATCTGTGTCCCACACATATGTACTTATATCTTAAAATAAAGCTAGAACTGGCACCTGTCGAATGCCATGGCGATAATATAGCTGCGCATTTCTCTAGTACTTCCAAAACCGTCCAACCGCCATCGGGTGCCAAAATACGTCATGACTTTTCCGACAACCCAATAGTTCCTTATTCTCTGCTCGGGCCGCAGATGGCGAAGTGGTCAACGTTCGTGACTGCCACGGAGAAGCCTCGGGTTCGATCCCAAGCAGGTACGAACGATCAAACCACTAAATAAATACCCGCCGTGCGTCGAATGGGCACGTTAAGCCGTCGGACCCCGGGTACTTCCCACCTCGCTTCGGTGTAACTTTCCTATCAGGCACTAACTAGCCCAAATCTCCTACTTCTAAATGTTGTTCGTAACCTGAGGTCAGACACCCTCGTTTCTAAAATCCTCTGCATAGATCTCATCTCATTCCCTCGTCCATGGCTAGATCCCCCTGACATGTACTAAAAAATTACTCAAACATCTTAGATTCTTCTTCATTGTGATAGCTCTTTTAGAAGGTAATCAGTTAGAAAGGATTAATGACAATCATCTCCTTAAAGGACCACTTTGAATAACAAAGTAAAGGGAGAGCAACGTTTTGTAATGCGCAAGTTCACTCCTTCCACACGCTTTCGTCCCATTTCTTAGACAGCGAATATATTCGTTCGAGTTGATTTTGTCCCATTTTGCTACTTCTGAGATAATTTTTTCCAGCCGGTATATATATATATATATATTTTTTATTGGAGGTTTAACGACCACCGTGAGCAACTCAGTGGGCTATAAGCAGTCGCCCGTCCCTAATTTGGGGTCACTGGTTCCAGGGAAGGGAGAGAGCCAGTGCCGTAAGACAAACACAACATCCATGCCTCACCGGGATTCGGGACGAATGATCAGAAGCCATCGCTTAGACCACTGCGCCACCGGGGCGGCCCAGCCGGTATATACTGTATATTAGATCTACAAATAAGTTTTAAAGCATTTTAAGACAACACAACATGTAATTTGAGAGAAAACAACAATACCTTTACGAATCAAAATATACGCCGTCATTATCTATCACCTTCCGCCATCGGTCGGGCAGCTGACGGATTCCAGCCATGAAGAATACTTCGTCGTGTGACGCGATGAAGTCGTCAACCCATTTTTGCACTTCGGCACATGTCCGAAACCGCACAGCAGACAAACCATGTTGCATCGATCGGAACAAATTAGAGTCTGAAGGGGCTATGTCGGGACTATACACCGGGTGCTCCAAAATTTCCCAGCCAATCGTCAATAACGTTTCCTTGACCTATTTAACGACATGCGGCCTAGCGATGTCATGCAGTAATTTCATGGGACGCTATCATTTCTCTGTGAACAGACGTTTCCGACAGATTTCGTGGTTCAATCGCAGCAATTGTTGCTTGTAGCGATCAGCAGTAACAGTTTGACCCTGTTCCAATAGTTCATAATAGAGCACACCCTTCATATCCCACCAGATGCACAGCAGAACTTTCTTGGAGTGAATATTGCGTTTCAGTGTCGAAGTCGTTGCTTCACCGGGGTCTACCCAGTGTTTTTTGTGTTTGCGATTGTCGTACCGCATCCACTTTTCATCACCCGTAACGATTTTCTACAGGAAAGACTTTCTGTGTGGTTTATTCAAGAGATTCAAACACTTCATGACACGCTCATCCTTGTTCTTCTGGCTCAGGTCACGTGGCACCCATTTTCCTTCCTTCTGAATCTTTTCCATTGCGCGAAAACGATTGGAAATGGTTTGTCGAGTTACCCGCAGTTTTTCAGCTAGTTCTTCTTGCGTTTGAGACGAATATACATTCAGCAATGCTTGCAGTTCCTCGTGTGCAACCTTCTCGGAGGCGCCTATACGTTCTTGATTGCTAACATCAAATCACCAACTTTAAACCGTCTAAACCAAAACTCACATGTGCTTTTCGATACAATATTCTCCCCCAGAACAGATCGATGCCCATGCTTTTGCAGCACTTTTTCCTTGATGAAATTGGTAACGAATGCAGTTTCTAATAAATGCAGTATCGCTTGCCATCTTTCACCCACCGATGTGCAAGTGCGTTTGACTGTTGGGGAAAACTTCTGTGTCACATTTTATTCTCTGGACCAGTTACGGTCACATGACAAAAACGCGGGGGAATATCGGATGTGTAAATTAGCGGTATACGTCACACAAAAAGCGCTTTAAAACTTATTTGTACACCTAATATATCTTTAAAAAGAATATTACACACTAACCAACTCGCTCGTTGTGAGTTATGCCTCCAACCCCCCAATATGAGTTGAGTCCCTGAAATCATCTTTAAGGGTCGGCCATAACGAAAACAAATGATGTAAAATCCCTGAAATGGTAATGGGCTGGACATGATGCCAAGAGAACGAACCACCGATGGACAACCGAAATTCAAGGGACTGGAAAAGACCCAGAAGAAGACCATATGGAAGATGTATGAATGAAGTTCGAAAGCATGTCGGAGTAACATCGAGGAGACAGGCTCAAGACAGACAGTTGTGGAAGAAAATTGGGGAGACCTTCATCCAGCAGTGGATTGATAATGGTTGACAATGATGATGATATATTTAAGAAAATGTGGCCCGTCATCCAATCTTTTTGAAAACCTTAGCCCGCGGCTCTGTAGAATTTGGACAGAATTCAGATTACCACGGAAATTCAATTTTGTTTTTCTGTTTGGGTGTATAACTACCACCTTGAACAACTCGATGGGCTATAAGTAGTCGCCCGTCCCTAATTTAGGGCCACTGGTTCCTGGGAAGGGAGAGACAAACACAATAATAATGCCTCACCGGGATTCAAACCCGGAGCCATGTCAGACAAATGGTCTGATGACAGCTTTTGGACTATTGTGCAAAAGGGGGTACAAGCTATCTTTACATGGATAATTTCGACTACAGTTATATCAGTTGTAATTAAAAGTTCTAAACAGCTAATGGTACTTCCATACCTCTGTAACCTCGAGGTAAAGCTATTTCTTGGGATTTTAGATCCCACGGGACATTGTGACAAGAACTACATTTCTTTCGATGCACGACGACCACCACGAGCAACTCTGTTGTTGTTGTTGATTGGAGGTTTAACGACCACCGTGAGCAACTCAATGGGCTATAAGCAGTCGCCCGTCCCTAATTTAGGGTCACTGGTTCCAGGGAAGGGAGAGAGCCAGTGCCGTAGGACAAACACAACATCCATGCCTCACCGGGATTCGAACCCGGACCCCTTCGGACGAATGATCATAGGCCAACGCCTTAGACCACTGCGCCACCGGGGCGGCACGAGCAACTCTAGGACCATAACCAGGGCCCGTCCGTAATTTACGGCTACCGGTTTAAGTGAAGGGAGAAAACCAGAACCGCTGTTTCCAGGTTCGAGTCTCGGATCACTACCTATGCCTTATCCGATACTCAAACCTGGAAACAGCTCGGAAGACAAGTAGGAAGCTAGCAACTCTAACCACCCGGCTAGCTGAGGTGCCGAACTTCCCTTTCCGAGTATCTGGAAAGAACCTATCGTTTAGAAATTTAAAATAAAAGGCCTCACTGTATATTTTGGAAATTAAAAACAAACATAAAGTCTCAGTGTGATAACAGCTTGTTCTAAGTAACGACCACAGAAATAATCTTTTAGGTGGCAAATGCTTGTCTAAAATGCAACCTTGTGTCTTGTGTGTAATTAAGGCATACCAGAGATACTCTGGAAACCGAAAGAAAGCTTTATTGTTCAAAAACTTAAATTTTTAAATTTATTTATTTCACGAATGTTACGACTAAGAAAACAGTCGTTCTGTTGATTGTGAATTCCGTCCCCTGAGAAAAACTCCAAGAGATATCTTTATAACTTGCAGTGTAAGCTTATTCTATTTTCATAGAACGCCATTTTATGTAAGAATATCTCGTGAACAAAATTGTTTCTTCCACATATAAATTTGTTATGTCTAGTTCTCATAATTCAAAATAAATCCAAGACCTCTGACAAGCAGTTTTGTAACGGCGCAAAGAAAAATAAATTGCTTCAGCACAGTCACATTTTGAACTTTTTCCAGGTTTTAATACGCAGTTGTTACCATTGATCCTTCCTAAATAAGCACTGTAACTGCAATTTCGTTTCTGATGAACAAAAATTGCTAATTTAACACAGATAAACTGACGGATTTCCGATCTCCAATTAATATATAATATTTACATGCGCAATCGTTTCTCGCTTTAATCCTTTTGTCAGACGCTGGAAACCTAAAGGAGTTCACCAAAAGGGCTTTATAAATGGAATTCTGTTCGAAATAAAGCCATCTGGTATTACTACGCGGTGGCAGCTGCACTGTAGGTGTCATCGTCGTGAAAATAGGTGCGTGTAATTATGCAAATTTTCTCTGGCCCCTAATTTATTACATGTTCCAAGAACTTCGTGCCACCAGTAAGGATTTCGTGGCTTCCAAGGCAAGTCTAAACTTATTATAGCACACGAAACTCAAGAAACAATTTTCCCAAAATATTGATTACCTCTAAGACGGAAAAACAGCGTTTTGGCAGTAAAACGAGCTGCTTCCCGAAGGTAGCAACATAGGAACGGTTGTTCTAAAATGCCTCTGTTCTGACTTTACTGCATTTCCTTCATTGTTCTTGCTATCTTTCTTTTCTCTATCGCTTTCTCTCTATATGTACAGAAAGAAAGAATGGAAATCGAAGAGAGCAGCTGTACACGTTGAAAACTTCTACCCACATAATTTTTTTTTATTTTTTCTGAGTTTTATCCTCTTTTTAAACAAGAGCTCTTCCAACAACACGATGCAGAATAAATCTCATTACAGCTGTGAGTTTTAAAAGACACAAAATAAGAGAGAAAATAAAATTAAGTATCGAAAACAAGTGAGTCTCTCTCTCTCTTTCAACAGGAACGGATGCTTGTTTTTGTTTTCCTTTTTTTTCCGTTCAGCAAATAAACTGATAGCCATGAATCTCTTATCTTCCATTTTTAAGAAGAGTACTAAAAGTTCTGTTATAAAGACAAGTGAAACAAATTTAATGTGCTCCAGTTATTTTTGTTTTTATCAGCAAAATAAATCTCATTTCTTTCCACTCCAGTCAATAGCTGAAAATTCGGATTTAGGTGTAGAATCCACTTTATATTTTTCGTGACAAAAAGATCACTGTCACTAATAAAATTTCCCCCGAGCACAAGTTATTTCGAGATACTCATGATTGAGTTCAATTGTTTTCAATTTAAAATTTGTTTTCGATCGAAAAACAAATAACTTTGAACCCAAGTTGCTGTCAGTGGCAACGACGGGGAGTAAGAATTCCCTGACACAAGAGGCTCAAGTTTCTAAATCTGATGAGAGATAGCCAAAAATTATGCCATTCCTGAAAAAATACTTTTATTAATACCAGAGGAAAACATACATTGTTGAAATAATGAGTAAGTACTCTGCTGTGAAATGATACTAACAAAAGATGACAGCTCATAAAATAATCCATCAGTATACTACAAATACACATTGTGCAAAGTTCTACTGAAGCTCTGTGAGCAATGAATAGGGAAAAATCGTTTAACCCGAATTCCGTAAATACACTCAATCGGCAAAACATTAGAGATACGTACATAATAGAGTGGTCTAAGCGATGGCTCTTATCATTCGTCCGAAAGGGGTCCAGGTTCGAATCCCGGTGAAGCATGGATGTTGTGTGACGTACCTGCCAGCAGGACGCACACGACATAAAGGCAGATAGGAATCAGAATAATCGCCTGCGTAGCTCAGTTGGTAGAGCGACTTGTTCCGGAATAAGCGTACTCGGGTTCGAATCCCGGCGTAGACCAAAAATGACGGAGAAATTTACTTCGTTATAATGGCACCCGAACTACCCGGATGACCCGACCGTTCAAAATCTCGCATTGGTGTGATGTTATTTCCAAACCGCGAGATAGGAAAAATCAGAGAATCCCTTCTCCAGTGCTTCGAAAAATAAATGTGTGTGACGTTGCATTCCACACACCAGATTGACTGGGAGTTCTCAAGTGCACGTTCTACAGTGGTTGTCTGCCTGCAACGATTCATGGTCACGGCTGACCCGTGGGCTATGCCCCCGGCCCTCTTTCGGGGGGGATGTGACGTACCTGCCAGCAGCACGCACACGACATAAAGGCAGATAGGAATCAGAATAATCGTCTGCGTAGCTCAGTTGGTAGAGCGACTTGTTCCGGAATAAGCGGCCTCGGGTTCGAATCCCGGCGTAGACGAAAAATGACGGAAAAATTTACTTCGTTATAGTTGTGTTTGTCTTACGGCATTGGCTCTCTCACTTTCCTGAAACCAGTGACCCTAAATTAGGGACGGCGACTGCTTATAGCCCACTGAGTTTCTCACGGTGGTCGTTAAACCTCCAATTTAAAAAAAAAAAAAAAAAAAAGTATGTAACAGCGTGATTGGTCCGCCTCTAGCGCATATAAGGGGCCGTCCATAAAGTACGTCCGAGATTACAGGGGAGTGCTAAAGTTCTGTTATAAAAGACAAGTGAAACAAATTTAGTGTGCTCCAGTTATTTCGTTCCTGACAACTGGACCAAATGGGACATGGGGAAGGTTTAATAATTCGGACGTCCAGCGGCAAAAATATAGTGGATGGTATTTCTTCGTTTTGTTTTCTCTTCTTTTAAAAATTAAAAAAAGGTATGAAATATTTCAGATTTCCAATGATATTTAGCTAAATCGGAATATTAATATTAAATTCTGCTATTTGTACTACCAAATCTATCGTGTTTTGTAGACGGTACAATCGGGAGTGCTGCAATCTTGAATGCGTGCGTTCATTTGCATATCTTTATTTCAGAATGATAAAGTTCGGGTAATATTTGGGAATAAATTAATGGCTAAATAATAAATATTTTCTGAAGCAAACGTGTTAACATATGGAAGATTCCTTTAAATAATTACATGTTTTCTTTCTGTTTCTCAACGAACTTTTAAAAGCAGTGCCACCCCATTGGCGTACACTGAGAAAAACGTTTTGTTAATTCAACAAAAGATTTTGTCGATATACAGTCAACAAATTTTTTTGTTGAATTTGCAGAAGTATTTTGTTGAAAATTATTGTTGATTTAACAAAATTTATTGTTATCACTGTAAAACGTTAAACATTTTGTCATGATAACAGTATGTTTTGTTGGATCAAACAAATTCCCAAAAATCGACAAGTCATTTTGTTAAATGAACAAAACGTTTTATAGTGATAAAAATAAACTTTGTTAAATCAACAAAATAATTTTGCAAATTCAAAAACATTTTTTGTTGACTGTTTATCAACAAAAATTTTTTTTGTTAAATTAACAAAACGTTTTTCTCAATGTAGTGGTTTAAGCGATAGCTTCTGATTACTCGTCCGAGATGGGTCCAGGTTCGAATCCCGGTGAGGCATGGATGTTGTGTTTGTCTTGGGGCACTGGCTCTCTTCCTTCCCTGGAACCAGTGGCCCTAAATTTGGGACGGGCGACTACTTATAATCCACCGAGTTTCTCACGGTGGTCGTTCAACCCTAACCAAAAAAAAAACAAACTTCTAACAGCAGTGGTCAAAAATAAATAGTGTTGCGGGAATTAGGACGTACTTTTCAGGGGTAGAGAGTCAACAATAGGACAAAATGTGACATGGGGTAAGCGGGGAGCCTAAAAATAGTACAAAATCACAGACATACTTTATGGACGACCCCTAACTGCCTGTTCACCATTAGGCATCGACTGCACTAGATACCGGAGGGTTTTCGGAGGTAATAACACGCATAACTGTTTTAGCATAGTTCGCAACTCCGCCTGAGACGTGGGTTCAGGATCCATGGATCTGATGTTCCACTCCTCAGAAACCCAGACATCTTCCACATGGTTTAAACCCGGAGACCATGAGGGGCGATTGAATGGTTCGAAAATTCAGATGAGTGTAGTTTGAGGCATGCCTTGGCGGCTGCTGCCCAGTGGGGCGACGCACTGTCTTTCCGAAACAGACCATCGGCCGCAGGATTCATGAAGGCCGTGAAAGCATGTAGGTGATTAGCCAGTACATGATGCTGGTAGCGCGGTGTGGTTAAGGACCTCTCCAGACACATTAAGAGACCTAATGTGTCCCATCAGAAGGCTCCCTAAACCATCTAGAGCCTATGCAGTCTTGAACACAGGCGACCTGGTACGATGGAGATATGACCTCATACGGTCGACGCCACACCCTCCCGTCAACTTAGTATAGTTGAAAACGGAATTCATCTGCACACACTACGCGGCGCCACTATGCACAGTTCTAGTTTTGATATTCCTGGCACCAAACGAGACGTAATTTCCGACGACGAGCAGTGAGCAATGACACACGGTAAGGGCGTCGACCGTATCACGACAAAAGGACGAACGACAAAAAGGCGCAAGACAAAATAGCGATACGCCAAAAGGGCGACACAACAAAAGGGCGATACGACAAAAGGGAGAAGCGAAAACAAGGCGCCAGGTCAAAAGGGCGAATCCACGGGCTTGATATTTTTCTACTTCAACTACAAGATTTCTAAAAGATATTATTTCCAAAAACGGTATTGGGGTCCCTTTCAGCTAATTACATATTTCTTTGTGTACTCGAATCCCAACTGAAATCAGACGTACCATCCTATATATAAGGCTTTCTAAACGATGTTATTTCCAAAAAGGCCCCAGGGCCCCTTTCAGTATTTCTTCGTGCATTCAAATTATCGCAACGAAAATTAGACATGTCAACTTTTTTACGCTAAGTGAAATCTATATAGACGGCTTTCTAAACTTAGTTTTTTTTTTCAAAAAACGCCCCGGGGCCCTTTCAGTAAATTCAATATTTCTTTGTGCATTTTTAATTTTTTGTTTGTTTGGAGATTTAACGACCACCGTGATCAACTCAATGGGCTATAATCAGTCGCCCGTCTCTAATTTAGGGTGACTGGTTCCAGGGAAGGAGAGAGCCAGTGCCGTAAGACAAACACAACATCCATGCCTCACCGGGATTCGAACCCGGACCCGTTTCGGACGAATGATCAGAAGCCATCGCTTAGACCACACTCTTTACTCTTTATAAATTGGAATACATACATACTCTTTATGTATTCAAATAATCCTAATTGAAATCAGAGGCGGCTATTGTGTATTCAAATAATCCTAAGCGATGGCCTCTGATCATTCATCCGAAAGGGGTCCGGGTTCGAATCCCGATGAGGCATGGATGTTGTGTTTGTCTTACGGCACTGGCTCTTTCCCTTCAATGGAACCAGTGGCCCTAAATTAGGGACGGGCGACTGCTTATAGCCCATTGAATTGCTCACGGTGGTCGTTAAACTTTCAATAAAAAAAAAAAAAGAAATCAGACATGTAATCTTTTTTTGCTCAAAGTGAAATTTATATATCGAAAGCTTTCTAAACGATGTTATTTCCTTTCTAAACGATGTTATTCCCTTCCAGTAAATTCAGCATTTTTTTTTTTTTTTTTTTGTGTGTGTGTGTGTATTCAAATAATCCCAACTGAAAATCTGACGTGTCATCTTTTGTACTCTAAGTGAAATCCATACAGAAATCTAAGTGAAATATTTTTTTAAAATAACATCGTTTGGAAAGCCTTCTGTATAGGTCGCATCTCAGTACAATGTCACTTCTGCGCTCACTTGGGTTTTGAATACACAAAGAAATAAGCAATTTGCCTGAAGTCCTCACGAGCCATTTTGGAAATAATATCTTTTTGAAAGCACTCCCTATAAGTTATTGAAGAACGGAAAAATTAACATCTGCTTTCAGTTGGGATTTGAATATACAATGAAATAAGCAATTTGAAAATTTATATCTTAACGTTTTTTGCAAATTGGTTAAATAGTTCTCTTAGTTTAGTGAATCGTTCGTCTGGTAGTCGTTCGCATTTCTGTCGCAGCGCCCTTTTGTAATATTGCGCTTTTGTCGCATCGATCTTTTGTCGTGCGCTTTTTTTTGTCGCATCGCCCTTTCGACGTTCGCCCGTTTGAGGTGTAATCGGCGTCGACTTCCATAGCCCAGGGTGTCCAGCGTGCTCCGTGCCGTTCGCTGACGTTGCTTAGGCCTTCGATATTTATTATGGACGCCATTGGCGCCACCATTGCCAAGCGGGCGGTCTGCGCCGATCCCCGTCATCAATGGGGTGCAGTCGGCCACCGCTTTCTCTCTAGGCACTGGTACGTCCGTCGATGGTATACTCGCGGTACACACTATATACAGTTACACTCTGGAACCCTTACCACTTGGGCGATAGAATGCCCCATCTGTCTTGCGCCGACAATGCGTCCACGATCAAAGTCGCTTATATCACCACCTTTACCACTGTTCGTCGATTGCGATCCACTGTTGAGAAGCACAGATCAGATCATATGTAGATGATTTTAGGAAGCGAGTGTCTAACCCCAGGTCTTTATCAACCCTTAGAAATAGGAAGCTAGGAGATTTAGGCTAGAGGGCCCGATAGGAAAGTGACACGGAAGCGAGGTAGAAGACGCCCTTACTTATTACCTGGGAAGGGGGGGGAGTACCCGGGATCCGACGGCTTAACGTGCCCATCCGACGCACGGCGGATATTTAGTAGTGCGAGGGTTCGTACCTGCCTGGGATCGAACCCGAAGTCTTCTCAGTGGCAGTCACAAACGTTGGCCACTAGGCCACCCGCGATCCAAACTGCTGTTGAGAACCCTGCTGCCTGCCTATTTACCGCCTGCTTTCAGTTTGGGTCTGTTCCACTCAGCGCGGTGGAGTGCTCATGCCAACTGCCCATCACCCCTATCTCTAATGCTTTTGTACACGGATTTTATTACCCTGGAAAGAGGTAGTTGGTTATTCATTTCGAAAATCAGGATGTCAGGGTTCTATAACTTTTATACAATAAGTGTTTATATTTTGTTTCAGACATGAGAAAAGAAAGCGTTTTCCTTTTTACTATATCGTGTATTATGATAAGGAAAACGCGTCTAGCCGCTACTCCGGAGCTGGCGCGTTTTATCACCCTGATTTATATTGAAATCAACCACATAGGAGAGGTGAGGCGAAATTTAACAGAGACATACAACAACTGGTGGGTAATACAGGATTTTGATTTTCAACGCAGCTCATCAGTTTGACAGGCGACAGGATCACGTGACAGCAGTCAGTATCTTACGTGATCATGTTGTTCAAAGCAATAAAAACCACGGCATGAAGTGATGCTACTTTCTAATGGTGATAATACCCAATAATACCCTCATAAGTATGAAACAGCTTCAGTGTTCAATTATTGTTCAACCAAAGAGAATGGCACATGAAGAAAATTGCTGAGACGCTTTTTTCAAAAGCGCAAGACCTTGCAACGTGCGTTCATTCACTGTTGTGGAGTATTCCCCAACTGAAGTACTATTAAGCGTTTGTGATATGTCTCAGACGACTGCAACTTTGCATAGTTGCTGAAGTAAAGTATTTGGAAAGACAGTAGAAGTTCTGCTGATGTAAGTGCAATCTCATTTTTTCTATAGGTGTAAGTCAAAAAGTTTGCATAGATGCTGAAGAGAGTATTTTGAAGGGCAGTATGAGATCCGTTGAGGTAAGTGCAAAGGTTTTTGATCCCGTGGATGCATGTCAAGAACTTTGCATAGATGTTTTTAGGCGAGTACTTTGATGGAAAGTAAAAGTTTCATTGAGGTAAGTGCAATGGTTTTTGATCCCGTGGAGCCGCCCCGGTGGCGCAGTGGTCTAAGCGTTGGCTCATGATGATTCGTTCGTGAAGTGTTAGGGTTCGAATTCCGGTGAGGCATGGATGCTGTGTTTATCTTACGGCACTGGCGCTCTCCCTTCCCTGGAACCAGTGCCACTAAATTAGGGACGGGCGACTGCTTATAGCCCATTGAGTTGCTCACGGTGGTCGTTAAAATTCCAATTAAATAAAAAAAAAAAAAAAACCTTCAATCAAAAAAAAAAAAAAAAAAAAAAAAGATCCCGTGAATGCATGTCAAGAACTTTGCATTAGGCGAGTACTTTGATGGAAAGTAAAAGTTTCATTGAGGTAAGTGCAATGGTTTTTGATCCCGTGGATGCATGTCAAGAGCTTTGCATAGATGTTTTAAGGCGAGTACTTTGACGGAAAGTAAAAGTTTAATTGAGGTAAGTGCAATGGTTTTTACTCTGCAGATGCATGTCAACAACTTTGCATAGATGCTGAAGGGGAGCACTTTGAAGGACAATAAAAGTTTTGTTGAGGTAAGTGCAATTTTTTTGTTCTGCAGTCAAGAACTTGTTTAACGGTCTGCGCACTTCTGAATCTACCTTGACGATATTGTGAAAGTTTCATGAAAGTGGCGTAAGAAGAAAAATATTAAGGTTGTAAATAAAAATGTCCTGTTAGTAAAAATAAAAAAATATAAATATTAAAAACATTGCTGCAGGAATTAATAACAAGGAACAATACACCAAGTGTACTTAAATAGTATAACTATACTAGTGACCCCGAATTTCTTGGCGTAGAATAGAAATCAAAGTTTCCAAGCTTTCGCACATCAACCAGTTGGCTTTTTCAAGGAATGTAGACAGCAAACTGAATAATAGAACAGTTCAACAATTTGAACGTGGTGACTTGACTTGACAATAACGAAGAAATGCGAATGTAATCAGATATTCGAAGACACCAGGCGTTATGCTCGTTTAGCACGCGGAGTCATGGAAGGGAAACTAAGAGGCAACCACTTTTGAAGAACTGGTTCCAAACTCGTGGCAACTCCAGTGAGACGTTATCATTGCACGACCCGCTGTTGGTTATGATCTCCAAAATTTCGCGAATGGCAGTGGATTTTATGGTGGAGTAGGAAGCTAATTTCTTTACGTCATCTCTCATGGGAGCAGCGGACTTGAACTTGACTTCTCTGGCTACGGCCGTGGTTACTTTGCCGTTCTTTTATGTCCCTTTCATGTTCGTTGACTCTAATTCTAAATGAACGTTTAGTCATTCCAATGTAGTATCGCGTGAAGCCGTCCGGAAATAGTAAAGGAATGGCATAAACACCAGCTCCATTGGAAAGTGGAGACTTCTCAGCGTTTCCCTTAAGCAAGGTATATAAAGATGTCGGAGATCTGATGCCAAAACCAAGGTTCATCTTCTTGAACTGATAGGAAACATTTGGTATATAGGGAATTGAGCCCAAGTAGCGTAGCTGCCACATAGAAAGATTAGTACGACTGGTTCGGGTTTTCTCGATGTAGCGATGCACCAGGTTCAAGGCGTAGCCTGCCTCCGTGGCCGACTCGATAACGTTTCTCAATTCGCATTGCTAGAAAGAACATCTGAAGAGACTGCAAAGGCTTTTCGGATTCGAGAACGGAATAAAGTTGTCTTGTAATCAGCGGGGCAGAATGAGTTGCGGAGCATCATGTTAGGCTTGGATGTGTTTATAATAGACTTGTGTGTGAAAACGATTTTCAGGTAATTTACTCAATAAACCATCCAGACAAGGCAAGGCAAGATGCCATTGTGTTCGAGCTCCATAGTGAAATTGATAGTAGGGTGAGTATCATTGATTTTAACTAGATTTAACGCAATGATACAATAAATCAATTTAACACATTGATTTTGTTCATGTTAACACAATGGCGCCTTGCCTTATCTGGATGTTTTACTGAGTAAATTGAACACAAGTATATTATAAACCCACATCCGTATCTAACCTGATGCTCCGCAACTCATTCTACCCCGCAGAATACAAGACAGCTTTATTCTGTTCTCGAATTCGAATAACCTTTGCAGTCTCTTTAAATGTTCCTTCTAGGCAATGCGAATTGAGAAACGTTGTCGAGTTGGCTACTGAGGCAGGATACGCGACGAACCTGGTTCATCGCTACATCACGAAAATCGGAACTAGTCGTACTAATCTTTCTATGCGGTTGCTACACTACCTGGGCTAAATTCCCTATATACCAAATGTTTCCTATAAGCTCAAGAACGCGCTCAAGTGATGAACCTCGGTATTGGCATGAGATCTCCGACATCTTTATATACAGTTCATGCTTAAGGGAAGCACTGAGAAGTCCCCAACTTCCAATGAAGCAGGTGTTTATGCCAATCCTCTACTATATCCGGACTGCTCGACGCGATACCACATTGGAATGACTAAACGTTCATTTAGAATTAGAGTCAACGAACATAAAAGGGACATAAAGAACGGCACAGTAACCATGGCCCTATCCAGAGAAGACAAGTTCAAGTCCGCTGCTCCTACGTGGGATGACGTAAAGAAATTAGCTTCCCACTTCACCCCAAAATCTACTGAAACTTTGAAGATCATAAAAAAATTGCGAAACTTTGGAGATCATAACCAACAGCGAGTCGTGCAATGATAGCGTCTCACTAGTGTTGCCACGAGTTTGGAACCATATCTTCAAATAGTGATTGATTGCCTCTTAGTTTTCCTTACATGAATACGCTCGCATCTCTTCGTTATTGTCAAGTCACCCCGTTCAAATTGTTGAACCGTTCTATTATTCAGTTTTGTTGTCTACCTTCCTTGAAAACGCCGTCTGGTTGATGCGGAAAAGCTAGGAAACTTTGATTTCTATTCTACGTCAAGAAATTTCGGATCACTAGTATAGTTATACTATTTAAATTGCTGCAGGATTCGAATCTAGTCCATTACTATGAAAAGTCAGAAGCCCACGCTGTAGGATACTCTATTACAATTAGTCTTGTCTGTAGTAGAGTGGCCTTCAGCGTGGATTATCATATGTAGAAACCACGGGGCTTTAGTAAAAACAGTATTTTTTTTATTTAAATATATTTTTTTTAAAGCAGAAATAGTATTTTTTGTCGTCATTTTAATTTTTTTATTCATTTCACAAGTTAGAAAATTAGGGTAACAGTTGCTTTGCAAGCAGAGTAGAGTAGTTTATAAATGGAATTCTGTTTAATATATAGTTGAAAAATTCTGATATTAGAAAGGAAGCTTTTACACATCACATCCGACAATCCTGTCTATAAGAAAAAATTAATTGGAGAAGCGAGACAATCAACCAGTCTCACTTTCAGCAGCAATTTTCACTAGTAAAGAGAAAGAACAGCCAGAAAAAACATCAAATAAAAACAAGAACCCATTCTCTCTTTTATGACCTAAAAAAAGGGAGGACGTTCAAAAATGGAGAATTCAATTACTGTTTCAGTAAAATAAACTTAAGCGAAAGGCATTCAGTGATAAGTAAAGACGTATTAGAAATAACAAACAAACCTGGTCGTGGCTCCTTTCCCTTCCACATCACCAGTCAATTGTAATCAAGACGTCGGACCAAGAAGTGCCCAGTAGCGTTGCGCAGCACATAATTACCATATTTCTTACGAAGGAATATGCCACTCCTTTCTCAATCTTTACCAGACATTGATTCCTGTTTGGGAAAGATTGTTTTTTACAGGCACGGGTGCCCACATGGGTTAACTCATTTACAAAATGACGAGATAGTGTCATAAACGAACTGCAGGCTGATAGACTAGAAACTTCCGTCACTCCCTACAATACAGTCAGAATCGAAGAACCTTTCACAGACAATCGTTCGTGAACCCTCTCAAAAGACTGCAATCTGTGTTAGGAGTGTTGACGTAGTACACATCGAGTTAAGTTCAATAAAATCAGCGCATGGATGCTTCCAAGAGTGATAAGGTGCGTCGCATAAATATAGAGACAGTCGACTTTGCGCCGTGAACGCAATGCGAATATAGGTAGGAAGCCGAAGTGGTACCTAATTAGACATAACTCTACAACAAACGTTTCGATCCGTCGAGATGACCGGATTGTGTGAAAAGAACACCACAAAGTGAAATAGTGTAATTTTAGGTGTCTCATAAATATAAAGACAAATATGTAAAGTAGCCCCATGCAAATGAGATGCACAAATTAGCATGTTGTACCCACGCGCATGGGCCATAATTCGGTCCAGCCTACAAAAGACAGCGGACCTACCGTCAGATATTCATTTGCCAAAATGCCACGCAACAGTCAACTTTCTGGTGAGGAGGTGGATTGCCTGTAGCGAAAATTTGTAGAGTCATGGGGAGGAGTAGGGCAGTCATTTATAAGACTTTATCAAAACGTGGTGCGTCAACTGAAAGAAAACGGCCTGCAAGGCCTTGAATAACAACCAAACGAGATGATCTTGCCATCATGCGTTTAGTTTCATCCCAAAGGTTATCACTATGTCAAGTTTCTCGGACTGTTGGTGTCACCGTCTCAAAGGACACAGTTCATCGACGAATCAAGGAAAGTCGGAACATTGCGCACCGTAAAATGCGCCGTCTGTCACACCTCACGCGGCGCCACAAGGAAGCTAAATTGTTATGGGCAAGCAGCCACATGCACTGGACGGACGAATGGATCACAACTATTTTCTCCGATGAGAAAAAGTTCAACCTGACAGTTGGAACTGCTATTGGCATTATTTAGGACACGAGCCACGCACCTTCTTCAGCAGACAGAAAGGAGGGGGATCTGTGATGGTCTGGGGAACTTTTGCGTTCAATGGGACAACGCATATCGCTTTTCTGCAAGGCAGGCAAAACTCCGAAACGTATCAGGACATACTCAGCAGCCACCTTCTACCATTTGCCGAAACTCTAGCGGGTGGTGATTATCTGTTCCAGCAAGACAATGCTTCTATCCATCGGTCTGCATCAACGAAAAGCTGATTTAACACTCATCATGTGACCGTAATGGATTGGCCAGCCCTCAGTCCAGATCTGAACCCTATCGAGAACCTCTGAGGTATCCTAACTCGTGATGTGTATGCGAATGGACGGCAGTTCTCAAGTGTGGTGGCATTGAAAGAGCAGATTGAACGAAGCTGGTACGCACTCCATCCAGAACACTTACATCACTTGGTGGACAGCATGCCCAATCGGGTTTACAGTGTTATTCGGAACAACGGCTCCACTGTTCGTACGGGAGGTGATCATAACTAGTAAGTCTTTATATTTTTGAGACAGCGTATTTCTGTTTTTTTCTTGTACTTGGCGTTGGAATTGTTATGTTTCCGTCAAACTATTGTGCAGCTGCGTGTCCTATGCTACTTTTGCTATAAATATGAGGTGTACATTTCAGCTCGTTGCTATTTCTTTTTTATTCGAGAATTTGTTCTGCCTCTGTATTTATGCGATGCACTATATCAATCACAGGAGCACAAGAAAGCTGTTTCGCGGCTGTTACTTTTGCAGCAATACGACCAAGAAGGCAATTTTAAAGGTTTTATAGTGACCTGCAATGAGACTTGGGTTAACCTCTTTTCTTTTGAGTCACAAAAGCGATTCTTAAGAAATTTTGAGGGAAAGCATGCGATTCCGAGACAATGAGGAAGTCATGCATATGCGCAAACTTGGACTGCCAGGTAACTAAAGTCCTCCTTCGATACCGGAATTAAGGAGTTTCCACAATGTTAGAACAAATATATTTCAGTTTACGGGGACTACACTAAATAAAAAAATTGTGGTAGGTTGTACCGGCTGCACCACGTTCTCAGAAATGATACACCATCACATGGTGTGAACAAAACCCCAAAACATGGTGCAGCCTTGCGTAATATTATGGTGCAACCTTGTACCATAACGTACTGCAAAGATACACCATGTTGTTGGGTTTTGTTTGTCAGAAAGTGGTGCAGCACCACGTTTTAGTGCAACCTAGCACAACAGTTCTAACAGTGTACGTTTCAAGTTGGATTGACAAGTGTCCAAAAACATTTATAAGTGAAATTGCAAAGCTTTCAGAACGTTGAAACAAATACACTGCAGTTAACGGGGACCGTTAAAAGTTAAATTGACAAGTATTCAAAAACCTCTGGAATTGGAATTAACGCAGTTTTCTAAACTTCGGAACATCTGCATTGCAGTTAACCACAACCTTTGTAGCCATAACTAAGAAGCTTTCAGAACGTTGAATCAAGTACATTGAAATTAACGGGAATTACGTTTCAAGTTGGATTGACTAGTATCCAAAAACCTTTGGAATTGGAATTAACGAAGTTTTCTAAACGTTGGAACATGTGCATTGTAGTTAACCACAACGTTTGGAGCCACAACTAAAAAGCTTTCAGAACGTTGAAAAAAATACATTGCAGTTAAGCGGGACTACGTTAAAAGTTAGATTGACCCAAACCGAAAGCAGGCCGACTCCAAAGGTTTTTGGAATATGTGCATTGCAGTTAACCACAGCCTTTGGAGCCATAACTAAGAAGCTTTCAGAACGTGGGAACAAATACATTGCAGTTAACAGGGACTACGTTAAAAGTTAGATAGACAAGTATCCAAAAACCTTTAGAATTGGAATTAACGACGTTTTCTAAACGTTGGAACATGTGCATTGCAGTTTTTTTTTTTTTGATTGGAGGTTTAACGACCACCGTGAGCAACTCAATGGGCTATAAGCAGTCGCCCGTGCCTAATTTAGGGTCACTGGTTCCAGGGAAGGGAGAGAGCCAGTGCCGTAAGACAAACACAAAATCCATGCCTCACCGGGATTCGAACCCGGACCCCGTTCGGACGAATGATCAGAGGCCATCGCTTAGACCACTGCGCCACCGGGGCGGCTGCATTGCAGTTAACCACAACCTTTGCAGCCATAACTAAGAAGCTTTCAGAACGTTAAATCAAGTACATTGAAGTTAACGGGAATTACGTTTAAAGTTGGATTGTTAAGCAACCAAGAACCTTCCTTGAAACTGGAATTAATTTCTCATAAAGTTTAAACCATTAAAGTTAACGTAGACTACGTTTAAAAGTAACGTGACATATTTTCTCCATTTTGTAGTACGTTTTCTTCAGAATCAAATTCTACATCCCTCGTATGTTATCAAGATGGGACTGTAATAGAACATTTGTTAAAGATATTTCAGTGCTGATCAGAAAAAGACTTGCACAATTTTCAATACTCCTGAAAATTATGTGAAACTAAGTTATGGTGAGCTCTACGAGAAAGCGTAATATACGTACATTATTTAATATTTCATATTGAAATAGTATTCCTGTAAATCTTTATGCGTTTGCGATGTGCTAAAAGTGTGTTAGGATGAACTCCTTAATTCTTCATCGTGATTTCTCAGTTCGAGTCTAATAGGACGCCTTCAAATCTGGAGAAAACGGGGCAGCCAACAATTTCATCCACTCTATCTACCGCATAAGCTATTACTTAGCGCAATCGAAAATTGTGTTTAGTATCAATACTATCACGAAATATATTAAATATTTACAGTATTCGTTAGGTTCAATTTACAACATTTGTTTAAACTGAGGTTTAACGACCACCGTAAGCAACTCAATGGCATATAAGCAGCCGCCGGTCCTTAATTTAGTTCTACTGGTTCCAGGAAATGAGGAGATTTTTTTTTATTGGAGGTTTAACGACCTCCGTGAGCAACTCAATGGGCTATAAGCAGTCGCCCGTCCCTAATTTAGGTCACTGGTTCCAGGGAAGGGAGAGAGCCAGTGCCGTAAGACAAACACAACATCCATGCCTGACCGGGATTCGAACCCAGACCCCTTTCGGACAAATGATCAGAGGCCATCGCTTAGACCACTGCGCCACCGGGGCCGCGATCATAGGTTTAACTAGGTTCGAATGTATTAAGCAACTGGATGACAAGCTGATCCTCGATATCATCCAAAAGGGGTATATATGTGGCTGAAAATATAGACTTAAAGAACGTAACCATCACGCTATGAGGAATACTATATGGAAGAATAAGAGCACGGGACTCGAACCCGAACTCTTCTGGAACAAATGGTCAAAAGCCTGCGCCACACACTCTTCGGCAACCGGGGGCGGTATTTTCACCTTCCACGTTTACCATTGCTCTGTTTTCACATTATCTGTTCCATTTCTTTAACAGAAAACTTTTCTGGGAACGTAGGGTTAAGTTTCTCAGTATCCGTATACTTCATATTTGTGTCAGTGCTATCTTGTTCGCGTAGCCAAATTTTCTGCGTATTTACGCCTTTCCTAAGAAATGTTGAAAAGATTCATTACCTGAGAAATGAAATAATCGCTTCAAGGAAACTATCTTTCACTGGACACCATAGAGACACCACATTTTGTGCGATTCTGACTTTAATTCTTTAATGTCCACGACTAAGATGTTTGCACGCAGAAAATTACATCCTGAAGCTCTGACTGAACGAAAGGCGTAAAATGCGATCTCATTGTCATCTTCCTCCGTTTAATGAAAAATGTAATAAAAGAAACACTTTCTCAAAGTCATGTAACCGTTTACGTCATTTCAGCCTTCCAATTTCTTCTTTCTACAGACTTAGTCACTGCTGAAGAGTCTTCTCGACCAAAAAAGCAGAATTATTAAAGAAAACTATGATTAAAAATTATAAATACAAAGAAACTAAGTGCAGGTAATGTGAGAGCACAAATAAAGCTCGTCCGGAAATTACTTTCATTTTTAATCCAACGGGTCTTCTCCATTGTTTCGGTATTTAACGACCACTGTGAGCAAATTTGCAGTCTACAAACAGTCGTTCGTTTGTAATTTTGGGCCACTGGTTACAATAAAGGGAGAGAGTCAGCGCCAGAGTACAAACACCACCCTGGCCCAGCTCTGATGGCTATTCAGCAACCTACGAATACACCCACTTTGCCACTACCACAACGGTTTACTTTTTCTTTTTGAATAAAATATATGAAGTTCAGCGAAATTCATTTTAAACGATCGTTTTCGCCACTTGTTTGCTAGAAGTGTGTGTGCTTAGAATTGTATCCGTTCGTTTCGCAAGCAGGTTAAATGGTATCTCCGTATTTGCAAACTAGCTTCAAAATACAGTGGAAGCCGGTTATAACGCGGTCAGTTATACCGCGGAATCTGATATAACAATCTGATATAACACCGTGGAATCGGATATAACAATGTCGGTTATACCGCGAAATCAGATATAACAAGGTCGGTTATACCGCCGAATCGGATATATCAAGGTCGGATATACCGCAGAATCGGATATAACAAGGTCGGTTATACCGCGGAATCTGATACAACGCGGGTCCGATTGTGTCCCCCAAACAAAATGCATACGTCTGCAAACACGTCTTCATATCCGCGCGGTTATCGCCTTAACCCCGTGTACCTGCGTTTAACAGGCTTCCAATGTCTAACGTATGATGACATATCTCTAAATAACCTTCCTTTTTGTCTTTTTTCATGCAAATTTAGTTACTTCTTGGTTTAACGTTTTCTCACTGAACGACACATTACTTTCTTGAACAGCGTTTACAATTTGGCAACACAGACAGTGAGTATGCAGAGAGCCGAGAGTACACAGCTTTCAGTGGAATCGATGAGATATATGTGGTCGACGAACAAATATTGTATTGAGATTGTTGTCTGAATTTAAAAGCCAGCGAGATAGCATTCTGGCTAGGGATTATCTGCATGTCTCGAAGTAAACGGGATCACTAATTAAATTAGCGGACTAATTATAAGTGACTAGCTGATTCTTTAAAATTGGCCGTTTGATTTGTTTACAAAGTTTGATTTATGTTTAACGCAACTATTCAAGAACATTAGAAAATGTATTAGTTAGCTAATCAGTTTAATTAAGAGTACAGTTAAGAGAGTTAAACTCTCCTACACTAGGCTTTTTAGAACTGTAACCCAATTTTTAGAATACCTAGTTTCAATGCCCATGAGGCTGGGGGAATCATATTTTAATTTAATTATTTTTGCTACTGCTTTTTTAAGTTTAAAAAATACAATTTTACAAAAAAAGAAATGGTCATTAAATTGTTTCACTACTAGTCTTGGTCGACTTAGATTGCTTTTCTTTGATTAACAGTTTCTTCCGCCGCGTTTTCACCTCGTATTTTCTCTAATTTTAGTATTCTGCATCACCTTCGGGTTCTTTGTCTACCACTTATTCATTTATCATACTTGTCCACTAAGAGGTTAAACTTTGGTTTAGATAGCTCCGAATTAAACGCACGCACAGGCCTCGAATGATGGAGGTTCTGCTTAAATATGTTGGGCATTTCTGGGAACTTCTAGGAATGGATATATCTAGAAATGGAAGCTCTCAGTAGGTTCTCAGGTTAATCGCGCGCTGTGGTCGTTAAACGGCAGCACTTAGCTGTGGTTGGTTACCCATTTAGTTTTTCCCGGTTGCTTACTTGCGCACTGGGGTTGTTAGAAGAGCAGCACCGAGCTGTGGCTCGTTTTTTTTTTTTTTTTTGGAGGTTTAACGACCACCGTGAGCAACTCAATGGGCTATAAGCAGTCGCCCGTCCCTAATTTAGGGTCACTGGTTCCAGGGAAGGGAGAGAGCCAGTGCCGTAAGACAAACACAACATCCATGCCTCACCGGGATTCGAACCCGAACCCCTTTCGGACGAATGATCAGAGGCCAACGCCTTAGACCACTGCGCCACCGGGGCGACTGTGGCTCGTTGCCTATCCAGGCTTGCGCTGTTGTAGTTAGCAACACTAGTGGGTCAAACATGAAACCCAATTCCCATGCCCGTGTATTTTGAGACTACTCACACCTCCTCTCCGCCCCCCTCCTCCTCCTCCTCCTCCTAAGTTTTAAATTAGTTTTTTCTCGTTTTCTCACCACTATTTTTTCGTGATTTTCTGTTTTCAATTTTCAAACACAAAAGTGTTTGAAAATTGAAAACAGAAATTGGCTCGACTAGGTGATAACTAGTGACCCACAGTTATTTTTTTTTTTTTTTTTGATTGGAAATTTAACGACCACCGTGAGCAACTCAATGGGCTGTAAGCAGTCGCCCGTCCCTAATTTAGGGTCACTGGTTCCAGGAAAGGGAGAGAGCCAGTGCCGTAAGACAAACACAACATCCATGCCTGACCGTGATTCGAACCCGGACCCCTTACGGACGAATGATCAGAGGCCAGCGCCTTAGACCACTGCGCCACCGGGGCGGCCCCACAGTTTGGGATACGCTGTCATGGACGATTCAGTCTGAAGTTGCTGTGATGCACAGTTTTTTTTTTTGTTTTTTTTCCTAGGTGCCATATTATTACTGTTTTTTTTTTTTTTGGCATATCGGATAGCCGCCCCCTCCTCTGCGCCGCAGTAGTCGAAGCAGTGACTTTTGATCGTTCGTCCGAGAAGGGTCCGGGATCGAATCCCGCGAAGGGTTTGAACCCGAACCCCCACTAAGGGATTCGAAACCCCGCTACGCTTCTTCTCGCCGTAGCGGTATTTGAATCCCTTCCCTCCCGCTACGACACTGGAACCAGTGGCCCTAAATTAGCGACGGGTGACCGCCCATTGCGTTTCTCCCGGTTGTCGTTAAACCTTAAAAAAAATATCGGTGGTCGTTAAACCTTTTAAAAAATAAAAATCTGCTTTGAACTATACATTCGAAACTCAATATATAATTATACAAAATCATACATATTTTTTACTGCGTTTTTTTTATTGGAGGTTTAACGACACCGTGAGCAACTCAATGGGCTATAAGCAGTCGCCCGTGCCTAAATTAGGGTCACTGTTCCAGGGAAAAGAGAGAACCAGTGCCGTAAGAAACACACAACATCCATGCCTCACCGGGATTCTAACCCGGACCCCTTTCGGACGAATTATCAGAGGCCATTGCTTAGACCACTGCGCCACCGGGGCGGCCTTTGCTGTTTTCTTGAACACATACTGTTTATACACCGGGGGTTCAAAATGTCTCTCCTTAGTGGGTATCGTAGGTTATTTTTTATTTATTTGATTGGAGGTTTAACGACAACCGTGAGCAACTCAATGGGCTATAAGCAGTCGTTTGTCCCCAACTTAGAGTCACTAACTTTAGGGAAGGGAGAGCCAGCGCCGTAAGACAAACACAACATCAATGCCTCACCGGGATTCGAACCCGGACCCCTTTCGGACGAATGATCGGAAGCCATCGCTTAGACCACTGCGCCACCAGGTCGGCGTTTCATGGGTTATATAGAAATCATGCAAATGTACTGCAGGAATGTATAATTTACTCACTTACAGAAAATGTTGAAACTGTCGTTCTTCACATAACCTAACTGTTTTACACATTTTTCCAAACACATCCACGAGAGTAAAAAGTCCCTTCGCAGTAATATGTTAAGGCTATCTCCCTTAATTTTGATGGTGTTACAGTCAACATTTTTGAATTAATAAGTAACTTGTATGTTTAACTTTAATTTTTGCTGTTTTCTTAATAACATATCAACTTTCAGAATATGTTTCACAAGCTTGTGATGAATTGAAAGTTTGCAGAATGTGGATGTTGATTTCGTCATTGCCCCTCAGAAGAAAGGAACTCTCATGAAGTCAACATTCACAATTTGAAACCTTCCAACTAATCACAAATTTGTGAAAATTGGTGTTGCGGTGAAACATATTGTGCTTTCTTAATGAGACGAAACAATTTCCAGCAGCATTTACTCTTGCCCTTTTGTTTTTTGTTTTCAACAAGCACGTATTTGTTGACCTCGATAACTTTTTCAATCACTTAATATTAAATTCGTCCATATTAACAAATAAGGCATTAATTCCTACAATACATACAATGGAGCGGGATATTAGCACGTCAAACGAAAACCTCTGAATGCAAAAGATGGGATGTGAAAAGTAACTCTCAGTCTTAAAATGTGACACGAGTGGTGTGAGAGAATGAATCACCAGGGAAGCAGGCGACAGGCATTGGCCTGTATCTTGCTCTGGAGAATCACACTGAAAACAAACGCAAAGAAAGTATCGTTTTACGATATGGTATCATCGGTCAGCGGAAAGTTTCTTTGCTTTAAGAAAGAGACGGCAATACTTTTGTATGGCGAATCATTTTTCATTCCGCTGGGCACCAGTATCCAGCGAAAAATTCCACAGTACGCATTTTGTTTTTTTTGAAATATTTATTTTCTTTTCAAAAGTGAAACGGAAGTAAAAACCGGGTCGAAATCTGGTTGGGAACACTTTGACCCGAACCGTTTAACCGTTTAAGCGTCCGATGAATCTGAACTAAATCTTGCGCAAAACTCTCCGCGCTTACCAAACAGAAATATTCGCGCAGCGTTTCGGGTTTTGCGAAAGCTACCGCACGACAATTTGTCTTCCCTTCTCACATGGTCAACACTGACCATGAACCTGTCCCTGTTGATATGCATCCCACTAGTCTATAGTGATATTCATCCCACTACCACTTGGTGAAAGATCTTGGCGATTGTTGTCCCACTACTCCTTTCTTGGTGTCAGGCGTTGAAAGTTCTTTATTCTTTGCTCTATAACCCAAAACATGACCGAGGCATCATACCACTAGATAGTAACACGTGACTCAAACATCTTCTGTCTCCTTTCTTAGGTGCTTCGTCATTGCTACGACCCTTTTTAAAATTGTAGTCAATCAGAAAGGGTTAGTGTCAATCATCTCCCTAAATGACCACTTTAAATGACATAGTTAAAGGGGGAAGCAAATATTTCTCATGAGCAAGATGGCTCGGTTCCAACCGGTTTCGGTACACTTCTTAGACAGTGCATACATCCGTGCGAGCTGATTTCAGCCTATGTTTCTAATCTTAATTCGTTCCAGCCGGTTAACCCGCAACCAGTTCCCATCTCTGTTCTGTACAATGGGAACTCGTGCTAGATGGTCAGGTTGTAGACGGGGAACTTTATGTCGAATAGCTGCAGCGAGTCCATGATGCTCTACGCTTCAGTGTTCGATGTGGGCCGGTATACGCCGGTACGGCATACCGGCACTACTTTTTCCTAGTATTTCATTCGGAATTTACATGCCGGCACTAATTTTAGTTGTGGGAACTGCAGAAATGAATTTTTGTTTTGTCCCTGACTTACGAGCGCTCATTCTTAAATACAGGAACCTTAAATTCCTCGTGCCCTTGAGAAATACTGTAGCTATGTGGGAACCGTAAAGTATATGGGAGAGGTGTACGCACTTGGAGGGCCGTGAGATTGTAATGAATTTAAGACTGAATATTCATTCTTATTACGGAGGTTCTAATTGCCTGACTTTCTACTTCATGAAAGGGCCTATTGGAAGGGGACTGCCTTTTCGGCTCGAAACCTTAACAGTTCTGGGTTCAAGTCCAGCTGAATCACTAATTATTAGCAGAGGTTCGAAAGTCTCATTAATCCGTTGGTCCCGGGTGGAAACTCCTCGTTATAAACAAGTCTAACCCCAGTCCTCGATGTAGCATAAGCAGTGCCTGCTGGCGTCCACAAAGCAATCAACTCTCATCGATCGCCGGAGTTCCTGACTTATGGCGCAATAGTATTCCACGGAATTGTCAATTACATTTTCAAACAAAGGAGTTTTTCTTCCCGGGATTTTTTTTTTTTCACTTTTGGAAATTTTCTGGCGACGGTATTTTTTTAGGAGGAATTTTTAGCTAAATATCAGTATACCGGCACTTCGAAATTTCCATTTCGAGCAATGACGCCAACGTTAACCAACGCTCATCAATAGGAAGTTGGAGCATAGGTGTGATATTCGTACAGGGTCGAGAACCACGGCACTAGCACGTCTTGTCGAAACTGAAACATATGATCCAAACTGGGATGCAGTTAAAGCAGTAAGAACAGCGGACAATAAAAACATGACATTTTCCGCCGAAAGCATCTGTATCTATCTCATGCAAGAAAAATGTTGTAACGGTGATATGCCATATGTGATACATACCGCTTGGAAATAGTGTATTAATAATTATAGAACGAACAGTAGGTTTACAATTTAAACAAAACTATCTTACATTGTAAATAGTTTTTATTTATTTTTTTAGTGTAGACCACGTAAAATTTCATTCTTGGTGATATATTTTTGCATCATTTGGCGCGCATGCGCAGTAGGGTGGAGTAAAAAGGCCCACACAATTTTTTTTTAATTTTATTGTTTCCTGACCCAACAAGTGGTTCTGTTTGGTTGAAAGAAAACAGTAAAAAAATTCCAGCTCAATAACTAGTCATCTTCAGGTTCCACACTAGGTTAAAAAGATTTAATTTTAACGTCAAAAAGTGAAAACATGAAAATAATTTTTTACAATATTTTTGTTTCCTAATCCGACAAATGGTTGTAATTGGTAAAAAAGAAACAGGAAAAAAGTTTCAGCTTAATCACTTGTCATTTTCAATTTCCACACGAGATCCGAAGAAATTCATCTAGGTGTTGAACTTCGAAATTTCGTTCCGGAACTTGATTCGGCTGTGTATGAATCCATCCCTGGATTCTGCACCACATGTTGCAATTGACGCTTCTGTTACCAGTCTCACATACCTCACTACTACTTGAGAATGTCAAGGGAGCTTCACTATTTCAAACTGTGAACGGCCTCTGATCAATCTTGTTATGTCTTCGTCGCTGAGGCTCAAGGTAGCCGGCGATTCCAAGATATTGCCCCAGCGTATCATCTCAAAATACTCCTCTGCTTGGAAATTCAATTTGAGAAGCTCAAAATGGCGTATTTTCCCCCTTCCAGTCAGTTTTTCTTGCTTTCAGTGTTTTTCCCAGGCTAAGTTCTCGAATGTGTGCTCTTTCATCTCCCAGCATCTCCAACAGAATGTTTTCAAAGTGAGCAAAACCATAGTTCCTCTGAATAACTTCGTGCACGATTGTTTTCTCTTCTGGCAAGAATTTACTTTTTTCTTTATCGTTCCGTGAAGATGACTTGCTGAGTTGCTCTCGGGATTTTCTTTATTTCAAACCAGGATGGCACATAAACTTTTATAACGTATTCTGCTAGGAGCTTTAAGTCATCGGGTGGTCCTGCGGTTGATACGTAAAGGCGAAGAATTCTGTTGGCTGTAGTGAGCCATCTTGAGTGGGCCATCTTCCCAGGACTCCTGCTTGCTAAGTTTGGAGGGCACTGCCCCAAGGATACTGCCCTAGAAATATCAAGGAGGTATTTTTGGTCTGTACTGAGGCCTTTCTGTCGATTTCGAGCAGAGCAACTGGAATAGGGACATAACTTGTCATGGCAAGAGTTTCACGCGTTTCCAGGGATTTTCGTACTGTCCGGAAAAACTGTTTTGGCCTAGATATCTTTCCATCAATCTTCTGGAAAAGATGACGAAGAGGCAGTTCGTTGGTGTGCAACAAGCATACAAGCCAATGCAGTTTATGACCAACACAGACTTCAAGACATCTAACTATGCCACTTTTCTTCCCAGTGTTGACGTTCGTTCCATCACAGCCAACAGGTTGGAAAGCGAAATCCCTTTCTGTGTAGCGAAGTTGGTGATGCTTCGTGTAATATCTGTACTGGACCCAGAATCCGGAGTTACATGTCCTATATAAACAGATCCAGGTTTTGACAAGAGAACAATATGCTCTTCCACACCTGTAGTCCTGTAGGAAGAATTTTCCTTCTTCGCATACACTACAGTCTTGCCCTTCCACCCATCAAAGTAGATGCCATCCAAAGACTGTATCATTTGTGTAGCGGTAGACGCAAGCTGGGACCGTACCTTCCGACGTTCTCTCCTCAACTTAGTTGTGGAACCTCAAGATGCCAATATTTTGGGATGAAATTTGGAGACAATTTGTTCTAGCCCATTTGGAACCTAATAACGAGTCAGGCAACATGAATTTCAAAAAAAGTTTTTTCGCTCCACCCTAATGTGCAGTGTCGCGATACGTCATTCTTGCTTTGGCATATATAATGTAGGGTGATCATCTATGGCCAGAGTGTGTTTTTGGCAAAAGCTGATGATGATCTGAATGTCAGATCGAAAGATCTCGTTTATTTATGTGTTTTTTAACTTGTGTTATATTGTAATCTATGTTTTAGTAAACCTCTTTTAAGAGCTGACGAAGGTTTGCATCGCAAGTTATTACATCGTGCATTAAACAGTGCTTTCCGAATCATATTGAGGAAGTTGGAGTTTGTGCAAGTGGATAATGTGCCAATTAACACCTCCAGAATGGTCCGTCTGAAACTATACGAATTGGAAGTGGTTGCGATCTTCGTGATTCAGCTTGAACCTTTTAGTCATTTTGGACAAAACCGTGAATGCTACTATCTACTTAGATGCTGTAACCTCGGCAGCACAGTAATGTCGAACCGACGTCGATTTTTGGTTACCAGGTCGATATTACGTCGAGGCATAGTTTTCGACGTAAAATTGATGAGACGAAACATCAAGAAACAAATCATTACATTGAATTTCTGTACACATGTAGACGGCTTTACGCAGTTTATCTCTTTAGTTCCATTAGGTCTAATAATCGATGTTTTTATGCGATCCGTAAGCATCGCGTGCATGCGCCTTTGTAACCATTACGCCAAACAAACTTTTTGGATGCTGGGGTGTTAGTCGGTTGTATCGTTTCTGTTGTAAAACGAGATGCTTACTTGTCTCCTTTTTCGCCAGTAGGTTAAAAGTATTTTTTTTTTTGCTTAAGTATGCTGTGACGCATATTCTAATTTAACTTTCATTTTTAGTTCCTTTTCCTATGTAAATTTGAGTTTGTTCTCTTTTGCACTTTCCAAACTTAACGTGATATCTTCTCTCTCACATGAATGAGGTTGGAAACAATTGTGAGGTCAGAGGGAGTGACGTATGAATGTGATAAGAACGTTAGATAAAAAGGACGATACAGCAGTTGCTTAGAGAGAGAGAGAGAGAGAGAGAGAGAGAGTGTGGAGATGTTCGATCGTTGTTAAGATAGATTATACGACAGATAATAAAGTCATTGTACACTGCCGGACAATTTGCTAAGGACGGACGACAATAGCAACGATAGCAATCATAAAATGAAAGGCAGGAAAATGTGGAAATTAGCATAAGTGCGGGATACAGTAAGACGTGTTGTGTGTATGCAAATTTTGGATTGCCGAACTTGTTCGTGACGTCAGAGCGCTGATAAGAGATATGAAGGATTTGACGCGAATTGACCGTTGTTGTTCAAACACAAAGTTGAAAGGGAAAGAATAAATTGACGAACTTACAATTTTCAGTATGTCTTCCCGATATCACCTAGATGATTTTACGCGTGGCCGTATTATTGGCAAGATTGAAGAAGGGCGATAAATAACAGATGTTGCCAGGGAGTTCGACGTCAGCCACAGTGTTGTTTCAAGGCTTTGGAAATCATTTCAAACAAATGGAGAGTGTAGCAAACGTCACGGAGGAGGTCGTGTTCGCAGTACGACACCTGCAGAAGATCGGTACATAGTGCTATCAACAAAAAGACACTGGCGCAGCACAGCTAGTGAGGTAGCAAATCAGTTTATGGCTGCTACTGGCAAGCGGATCTCCCGAAAAACTGTCGCCAGACGTTTGCATAAAGGAGGACTATACCCCCGCCATTCTGTTGTGTGTATCCCATTGTCCAGACGTCACCGTACCGCCCGTTTGCAATGGTGCCATCAACATCGCAATTTGACTGATAACGACTGGTCTGCTGTCCTCTTCTCAGATGAGACTAGATGCAGTCTATCGTCTGATTGTCGACGACAACTGATCTGGCGTGATAGTGGTACGGCATATTGTCCAGCAAACATACAGGAAAGGGACCAATATCCGACATGTAGTGTCATGGTATGGGCTGGCATCATGTCAATGGCCGTACGTCCCTCTATGTGCTTCCAACTGGGACTATGACTGGCCAACGATACATTAATGATGTTCTGCTACCTCATGTTCGCATATTCCTTGGTGCTGTCGGTGATAGATTCATTTTCATGGGCGACAACGCAACATGTCATCGAACAGTCGCTGTCCAGGAGTGTCTTGAGAGCGAGAATATTCAACTCCTCGTATGGCCAGCACGTTCTCCAGATCTGAATCCCATTGAAAATGTGTGGGATGCTTTGGGAAGGAGTCTTGCTGGTCGCCAATGCCCTCCAATAAACAAGGACACCCTCATCCGTGCACTGACAGAGGAATGGGATAAATTACCCCAACAGCTGCTTGATAATGTTGTGCAAAGCATGACACGACGTGTGGAATCTTGCATCGCCCTCCATGGTGGCCATATCCCGTATTGACATCTTACGCCGGAACGTCTGCGGACGGTAATTGCATTTTTTTCACGTTTACGTATTCTGCACAAAATGGCCTGTTTGTCCCTTGAACACGTTCCAAAGCCTTCTGGATTTCAGAGCACAATAAATTGTCTTTCTTGTAATGTCCGGGCATTCTGATATTATTTTATTTCACTTGACATCCAACCACACTTACTTTTTTATGCGCTATATAACCGTTTATGATCCGTCCTTAGCAATTGTCCAGCAGTGTATGTTAAGTGCAAGACTCACCATGCTACATGTTGGATTTCGTCAAATATTGCTGGACCAATAAAAGGTTATCGTAAGTTTGACTTCTGTATATGCTTCGTCTGGCCGTAAAACCTTATTAAGCCCGTGCAACTATTGCATGGTATTCTCATTTATTTCAACATTTCCTTAGTCATGGTTTTAGACATAACGTAACACCAATCTCGCACACGAAAGAGGGTTAACGTTATACTAGCACCCGAACTTCAAGGATGACCTGGCTGTTAGGTTTCTCGCAATGGTGTGATGTTCTTTCCACACCGGGAGATAAAAAAAATGAGAATCCCTTCTTCGATGCTTCGAAAAAAATAGTCTGATGTTACGTTCCACACATAAAACTGACTGGGCTTTCTCAAATTCACGTTCTTCATGGGATGACTGTCTACAGCCACACACGGTCCCGACTGACCCATGGGCCATGCTCCCGGCCCTCTTTAGGGAGCGGGGGTGTGACCTGTCTGTCCCGTAGGACGCACATGAGATAAAGGCCGGTAGCAGTGAGAGCACCTGCCAGTGTTGTATAGCGGATAGCACTCGGAGCTCCGGGGCAGAGAGTTGTGGGTTCGAGTCCCGCCCCTGTCATGAAAATGGAGAACTTTACTTCGTTATAGTTTGTATAAGAAGTTGAGTCTCGTTCCTTTAATTACTTTGTAAGATATATAATTTGTACATACGCATATCGCAATTAAGGATAGGCCTAGCGCGATGCTGACAGATCACCAAATATCCTGTGAAATTTTTGAAAATTATGCGTCTTTTCGAATACGTCCGAAAATATTTAGTTGATGAAACAATAAAAAACAAATTATGTGATCTTTTAATTGCAGACAGCGTCGTAGAATCGTACTACAAGTACTAATACATTCTATGTTTTTTGCCACAATTGAAAGTTTAGAATTTTATGTTTCAATATCTAAATTCTAGAGTAAACGTAGATTCAACATTTCCAGAAGCGATGACTAAACTGCGCGATATCGACGTAGAATCGACGTCTACACCACGCAGCAACGATGTATATGTTTCTCTCGAAAGGTCGAATCTTCGTCTACTGTTGATTTGATATCGACTTAATAGGTTTAAAATTCGACGTCGAAAAGGCGTAACAAAAGTGGAACATGGATATTTATATTCGATGTTTCATATCGATCAAAAATTCGTCGTCGAATCGATGTAATGTTCTACCGGGGAAAGAATTACGCACCACAAAAGCTGTAGCAGTACTTTGGTTAAGGCTCTATCGCAGAAAAACGCGCCATTTCATACTTTTCGCGTTGTTACAGATTTATTTAAGAACGTGGGCCGCAAAAAGTACTTTGGTTAAGGCTCTATCGCAGGAAAATGCGTCATTTCATACTTTTCGCGTTGTTACAGATTTATTTAAGAACGTGGGCCGCAAAAAGTGCTTTGGTTAAGGCTGTATCGCAGGAAAACACATCATTTCATACTTATCACGTTGTTACAGATTTATTTAAGAACGTGGGCCGCAAAAAGTGCTTTGGTTAAGGCTCTATCGCAGTAAAACACACCATTTCATACTTTTCGCGTTGTTACAGATTTATTTAAGAACGTGGGCCGCAAAAAGTACTTTGGTTAAGGCTGTATCGCAGGAAAACACATCACTTCATACTTTTCGCGTTGTTACAGATTTATTTAGGAACGTGGGCCGCAAAAAGTGCTTTGGTTAAGGCTCTATCGCAGGAAAACGCACCATTTCATACTTTTCGCGTTGTTACAGATTTATTTAAGAACGTATGCCGCAAAAAGGACTTTGGTTAAGGCTGTACCGCAGGAAAACACACATTTCATACTTTTCGCGTTGTTACAGATTTATTTAGGAACGTGGGCCGCAAAAAGTACTTTGGTTAAGGCTCTATCGCAGGAAAACGCACCATTTTATACTTTTCGCGTTGTTACAGATTTATTTAAGAACGTGGGCCGCAAAACGTACTTTGGTTAAGGCTCTATCGCAAGAAAACGCACCATTTCGTACTTTTCGTGTTGTTACAGATTTATTTAAGAACGTGGGCCGCAAAAAGTGAAATTAGCCAGGATAAAGTCCTGAGCTAGAATCTCTGGGACGAATTGGATCGTTGGGGGCGTTGAAGAAGAGATAACCATAAACGATGCTGACTAAACCGAATTAAGGAAGCCATCTACAAAAACTGTTGGAAAGGTTTCCACGAAGAGTTGAGGCTAGGGGCCAAAGCTTTCAGCACTCTATAGTAAATGTTCGGTACATTAAGATTACCTGTAGACATGGAGGTGTTTATATGTATATTAACGTATAGCATTGTATATGCACATATTCTTTGTTGCTGTTCATATTGCTGTCTGTTAACTATTTACGGGACTGTGTTAAGTCAAGCAAATCCTAAACCGTAAGTCCCTTCTGACGAGCCATCACATTCCCTTAGTGCGTGTGCTCGAGTCCTAATTTTAACAATTTCGGCCAAAAGGACTTCAACTAGAACTTAATACGGTACACTTAGCCTTCCTCACGTCTCAAGGAAATTTCTCTGGCGTAAGAAGAAAATGAAAAGGTAAAGCGAATAACATATAATGCACTTGGCAAATACTGAGCTCGAAAATTAACCGTGGTGCACCGTGACGCAATACGGAGGCATGTAATTAGATTGATTAATGACCACCGTCCACGAATTCACTGTCTGCGCCTCGTGCGGTGGCGTGTTACATGGATTCTGAATTACTTTATCGACTGAGTGGGCCAAAGTTGCTCAATTCTGAAACTTCCCCTACATCAGTCTCCTAGCAGAATAGTATTTTCTGTTGTGAAGTTCTCCTCGACAGCGTTATCTGTTTCGCATTGAGACCCAATGTCGGAAATAGAAAAAAAAATATATATATATATAGTGCCCTGGGTTAGTACTGTCTAAATGTTGTGCAAAAATGCCATCGGCATGTTGCGTTGCGAATATTAAGCTGGTAAATAACCCCGAAGCACTTCCTTGTTTTAATGCGTTTTTCTAATGAAATGCCATGCTTAGTCTGTCTTAGTCTATTTCTTGGTTTCTGCTTGCAACATCAGTTCACGGACAGGGAGTTCTCGTTTTCTGTTGCCTTTTTAGGGGTTAACAAGAATGATAATCATTACAACCAAAAATTCTAAGTTATGTCTTTTGAATCCTTTTCGACACGTATAAAATATATTAGTCATCCATAGCCAAGGAAACCCGTTAAAGAAATCGACCGGATTTCTACAATCGGTAAAATATCTAGAAAAAATAGAAACACCTACTTTCTCTCAGTAGCGACTAAAAAACATGTTACGAAAATGAACAAAATGGGCACAAAAAGTGTTTCATATCAGATAAAAAGGTAGCACAGACAAAGGGATTTTCAAATCGACCAGTTACATTAAGAGATATAAAAGAAAATATTTTACGCTACCTGGCGGAAGAATTTTGAATAATGGAAAAGTAGAAATTATGCTAAAAGTATTCTTCATAGCAAAAATTATGTTAAGGAAAAAGGATTTTAAGTAAGTCTTCTAGAAGCAGAGATAGCAAGAAAAAGGTTTTTATTTATATTTCCGTTCCCCAGCGGGGAAAATTGTGTATTATGTGAAGAGGGTACTGTGTGTCCCTATCTTTACTGTGGCGAACGTCACATATTAAGAGTAATTTTCCAATATACTTTTTAGAAGCTGAGATACAGCTACAAAGAGAAATTCACTCTAACACCACCTAGTACCAGAACTATAAACTACAAAGACCTAGATGTAGGTGCAAAGTGTTCCACAAGACAAATAGTATCCGGACTTTTAGAAGATATATCTAGAAAAACATTAACCATCTGCTCCCCCTAGAGGGAAAATTTAATATCATTTTGAGAAGGAAATGCGCATAAATATTTTTCGCAGTTGGTACTTTAACTGAAAAAGTATTTTTTCAATCGGGCTTTCAGGCGCATAGACATTGTTATACACTGACGGAAAAAAAAATCCCAACACCAAGAAGGGGTTGTGTTAGATAAACGACAGTTGGTAAGCGGTGAGAGTACATCTGCAAGATGACGTCTATGCAAATTTCGCGCTCGGCGCATACGTGTGACGCTAATAGCGCCCCTCGGAACATGCAAAGCAGGTTTGCTGTAAATACGCGCTGTAACGTTCGTGAGCGTTAGTTATCGTTGAGATTCGACGTAGTGTGTTGATGTTAGTCAAGAATGCCTTTAAGAAGACGAAGAAGCCATTATCAACAGCTCACGGAGTTTGAACGAGGTCGTGTAATAGGGCTACGAGAAGGTGGATTTTCTTTCCGCAATATTGCAGAACGACTTGGCAGGAATGTAGCCACTGTGCATGATTGTTGGCAGCGGTGGTCAAGGGAAGGTACTGCCTCAAGAAGACCGGGTTCCGGCCGGCCACGTGGCACTACTGAGAGGGAAGACCGCCGTGTACGGCGTATGGCCGTGGCGCATCGTTCCGTGTCTGCGGCAGCAATTCGAGCTACAGTTGCCACCACAGTGACACAACGAACTGTTACAAATCGGTTACTTGAAGGATAGCTCCGAGCCATACACCCTGTAGCGTGCATTCCACTTACTCCAAACCACTGCTGTTTGCGACGTCAGTGGTGTCAAGCTAGAGCTCATTGAAGGAAGGAGTGGAGATCTGTTGTGTTTTCTGATGAAAGCCGGTTCTGCCTGGGTGACAGTGATGGCCGTGTGTTGGATACAAGGAGGCCAGGTGAGCGCCTGCAACCAACCTGTCTGCGGCCGAGACACACTGGACCTACACCTGGAGTTATGGTCTGGGGAGCAATTTCCTATGACAGCAGGAGCACTCTCGTGGTTATTCCACGCACCCTGACAGCACAGTTGTACGTCGGTCTGGTGATTCAACCTGTTATGCTGCCATTCATGAACAGCATTCCAGGGGGTGTTTTCCAACAGGATAACGCTCGCCCGCATACCGCTGTTGCATCCCAACATGCTCTACAGAGTGTCGACATGTTGCCGTGGCCTGCTAGATCACCATATCTTTCACCAATCGAGCACGTATGGGACATCATTGGACGACAACTCCAGCGTCACCCCCAACCAGCATTAACCGTCCCTGTATTGACCGACCCAGTGCAACAGGCATGGAACTCCATCATACAAACTGACATCCAACACCTGTACGACACAATGCATGAACGTTTGCGTGCTTGCATTCAACTTTCTGGCGGTTACACCGGTTATTAATGTACCAGCATTTCACATTTAAAATGGCTCTTCTCGAGCTTACAATAAGCTGTGATCTTGAAACCTTAAGCGATTAAATATGTTACCTATACAAATGTATTGCCGCCATTTCATTCCTCTACAAATATTTTTTCGTGGTGTTGGGATTTTTTTTCTGTCAGTGTAAATATGCTGGAAACGTGAACATACGGTCGCGAAATTGTACGTTACGTTTTTTTTAATTATACGCAAAACATTTTCCGCTCGAAACGCTCTCCGGCAAAGAAAGAATTTTTAAAATCTGTTAGAAGCAGATATGCAAGTATGAGTCATTTTCTTTGTAGGACTTCCGTCCACAGTGAGTAGAGTTTAGGTCCCAGCCACCTACAGCGGGATCGCCTTTTGGGCAGGACACAGAAACGGAAGGAATGAGAGCAAGTCTAGCGACTTTGACAGAACAGTTTGTATTGAGATTAGAGTACAGTAGATGGCGCCACCGTACAAGTACGATGTTGCACATAGAGGGGTGAGAGAATTTCAGGTGGGGCATAGGAAAGGATACCCATTTAACCAGTGGGTCCAACCTGGGGGCCGTCACTTAACGTGCTCGTCCGGTGCACACCACCTCCGCAAGATCAGCTCAGGAACGAACCTGAGGACCTTGCACTGGTAGTCTGAACTGCTAACCACGCAGCCCTTCGCGGCTCTTAGAAGCAGATATACTGAGAAATATAAGACATATATGTACGCCCCCTGGCGTTAAAACTGTGCATTATTTTGTTTTTCAACTTAGCTTTCAGAGGCGCAGATATTACTGCAAATACATCCGAAATATCAGAAATATAAATACACAAAACCCTCGATTATCCGTGCATCGCAAAAAAAAAAAAAAAAAAAAAAAAAAAAAAGGAAGGTTAGAAGTAGTCAAATGCTAAAGTATAGTGAAACAGACTTATCCGACGCTCTTTTATCCGGATCTCGCAATTAAATGACTAGGCTCAGGTAATTCGAAATTCAATTTCAGTCAATTGAAGAAACATTTTGTTATGTTATGCATTTTCTGCCTTATAACTTTCGTGGCTTCAAGACCAAATTGCTTGCGTGTGTGTTTTTCATCTTCGCAGAATCTTTAAAAAAGCAGAGGCCGCTGTAATCTCTTTAAACAACAGAATGTTGTGAAAGAGACTTCGGGAAGGATTTCGTCCAACATTGAATAGATAATGATTGATGACGATGCGTACACCGCATCGTCATCAATCATTATGAGATTTTCATAGTCCATTGATTTCACGATTTCACGTTAGGTGCGTAAAAGTGAATTTATTTATCACTGTTTTTATTCAATGTTTTACAGAGGAAGATAAAGGCGAATTTTACACAATGTAAACCTAGTCTGAAATTTAACTATAAAGGAAAGTGTGTAACGTGTTCCCTACTTATTGCTGTGCATTTTGCACTGAGTTACTGAACAATATCCAAAAAAAAAAAAAAAAAAAATACATTAACGGAAAAATTGGGTAGATATCATCATCATCATCGTCAACCATTATCAATCCACTGCTGGACGAAGGTCTCCCCAAGTTTCCTCCACAACGGTCTGTCTTGTGCCAGCCTCCTCCATGTCACCCCTGCATACTTTCGAATTCCATCCACCCATCTCCCATGTGGTCTTCTTCTGGGTCTTTTCCTGTCCCTTGGAATCCAATCTAAAGTTTCGGCTGTCCATCGATGATCTGTCCTTCTGGCAGTATGTCCAGCCCATTGCCATTTCAGGGATTTAACTCTGATCATGATGTCTTCCACTCTCGTCATTTTTCGGATCCACGAGTTCCTCTTCTTATCTCTCCTGGTTACACCAAGCATGCACCTCTCCGTGCTACTTTGAGTTGTCTGCAGCCTTTGTATGTCTCTTTTAGTTAAGGTCCACGTCTCTGCACCATACGTAAGCACTGGAAGGATGCATTGATCAAACACTTTTCTTTTAAGACATAATGGCATATTGCTCTTGAAAATTATGCTGTTTCTTCCAAAAGCTCTCCAGGCAAGTTTTGTACGCTGATTAATTTTAATTTGGGTAGATATATACACCAGTAATACTAATAAAACGCTGAAATCCGGTTTTTATTGGTGTAATATTACAAAACTAGGTCAAAACGCTAGCTTTCGCCACCACAGTTGCCCTTTTCAGGCAGAAGCATTATTCAAATGCAAAAACAAAACTCTTTGTTTTTGCATTTGAATAATGCTTCTACCTGAAGAAGCCACCCGTGGTGGCGAAAGCCAACGTTTTAACCTAGTTTTGTAATATTACACCAATAAAAACCGGATTTTAGCGTTTTTATTAATAATACATTAATTTTGATTGTTGAAAGACACAGTTCTGTATGTTTAGTTCTTCTTTTGTTCGATTGTGGTTTTTCTTCTTATATCTCTCTGGAAAAAATGCGCTATCGCCGGGAAATATTTACTTTTACATACCTCCGCCCACGAGTGAACTCTTGGTGTTACGGTGGATTTTTTTTTATTGGATGTTTAACGACCACTGTGAGCAACTCAATGGGCAATAAGCAGTCGTCCGTCCCTAATTTAGGGTCACTGGTTCCAGGGAAGGGAGAGAGCCAGTACCGTAAGACAAACACAACATCCATGCCTCACCGGGATTCGAACCCAGACCCCTTTCGGACGAATAATCAGAGGCCATCGCTTAGACCACTGCGCCAACGGGGCGGCGTTACGGTGGATGTTTCATGGACAAAGACGGTTTGTTCGAGGTGCGTCATTAAAGCACTGAACGCAGATGGATGTGGGAAAGAGTGAAGTGTTGTCATGAGGTTGTGCGACATTTTGAAGCCAATGAAGCACAGTTTTCGGGATGTATGCCACGATGGACGTACGTTCACTGAATTAAGAACTTATTCAACACGGATTGGACATTATTTTGCCAGAATTACAGGACGAGTGCACTTCGGGTCAGATTCCACAAGGTGTTGGGTGCGTACGTCTGCAGCACACCAGGCGTACACCAATGGCTCAGATTTGACGGAAGAGGACTTAGCTCCCTGATTTTTTTTCAATGCCCCATACAATCTTAATGAGATTCAGATCTGGACTTTGTGCTGACCAGGTAAGATGGTGGAAGCCTCTGCCATACTCACTGAACCACTACTGAACTGATGTCTGTCTGTCGTCTATTAAACAAACCTAACCCACTGGATAAAAGGAGAGCATTGCAGTATGGACTTCATTGGCAAAAATGTTGACACAATTCTTGGGAGAGACCCCACCTTCCAGCGATATCAGATGACCTTGTCTTTTCCAACAGAGTGTGCCCTACACCGTGATACCACTTCCAGAAACTTGAGTTGGGTTTACAAAGTAGTCTGGGTCCATAGCTTCCTGGGGCTCCCGCCAAACTCTCTGCTTACCCTCAGTACAGCAAAAGATCTACCGCGCCTCCTGGGATTAAATAACGTTTTTGCCCAGTCTTCCAGTGTCCAGTCACGACGTCACCACTGTGAACGAACTTTCCTGTTCGTCGTCGACATCAATGGTTTTCATATAGGCATGGGACTACCAATACTGATCATTTTCAATTGCATGTGCCGAGTTTATGGGTTGGGAACAATCTTCATTGAATGCTTCTGTCAATTGCTGCACCCAGGAAGCACTGTTTCTCCGAACAAACCTTCTCAGGCGACGGCGATCTCGTTCCTGGCAGATTGACATCACGCCACAGTTGCACTCCTAGGCAAACAATGTTAGTTATTTTCCCACTAATTAAGGACCAGAGGTATCTCACCTTTTGAGAAACCAGTTAGTTTTCAAAATCGTCACTCTAGCCAGACGGGCACACATAACATGATAAGCCCTTCATCGTATCTGAAAGATCCTTCGATTTTTCCATTGTGATCAGCATTACTGACGAGTAGCAGTCTTAAATACACTGCTGGCCACCCAAAATGCAACATCAAGAAGGAAGCATCCGATTGGCTTGAAATTCGCAGCATGCGTCGCCCGCGAGAGGACATGCAAACGATTAGGATTGCAGGGCATATGCAAATCATGTGCGCTCGGCACGCTACCGAGAAGCAGTATAAGAAGGTTGCACAGAAGGCGGGGTGTAAGTAGTGGAAGTGCGTTGTGCTGCCGGACCTGTGCGTGGGAAGCTTCCTGATGCCTCGTCACAGAATACGGCAGTCATTCCAGCACATTTTGGAGTTCGACAGAGGACGAATAGTGGCTTATCGCAACAGAGGTTTATCGTACCGAAACATCGGCGCCCGTGTGGGACGACATCCAGCCACGTAGAGGAGAGTATGGATTCGGTGGGTGCAGGAGGGACGGATGAACCGACGTGAAAGATTGCCGCAGCCGCGGCACACCACCGAACAAGAGGATCGGCATGTTATGCGGCGGGCATTGACGGCTCGCACCGCCACATCACGAACGTTAGCGCAGGAATTAGGGTGTGTTGCGCAACAACCTGTGTCAGCACGTACCGTTCGACGTCGTCTGCAGGAGCGGGGACTTTTCACACGGCGCCCATTGCTCCGATTACCATTGACGTTACACCACTGGCGAGTGCGGCGGCAGTGGGCCGTTGAACGCCGCACCTGGACTACGGAAAGGCACGACATTGTCTTCTACGACGAATCCCGCTTCTGCCTGCAACACCACGATGGTCGGAACGTGTGTGGCGGCACCGCGGCGAGAGACTGCAAGACGCCTGCATTATGCATCGCCATACCGGTCCGTCGCCTGGCGTTATGGTTTGGGGCGCAATTGCATATAACACCTTGCACCCTTCTGGTACGCTTCGCCGGTACACTCAACAGCCACCGCTATATCTCCGACGTTTTGTAGCCTGTAGTCCTCCTTTACCTGCAGGACCTGCCAGCGGCCATGTTTCAACAGGACGATGCGCGCCCGCACGTGGCACGCATCGTGCAACAATTCTTCACGGCCCACCAGGTGTCACCGCTGTCGTAGCCCGCCTGTTCTCCCGATATGTCGCCCATCGAACACGTCTGGTTGCTGATCGGCAATGGAGTGTCCCGGCAAGCACCACCCGCGGCTACGCCTCATAAACTGCGGCAACGTGTGGAAGCAGCCTGGACCGACATACCCCAAGCCCACATCCAAAGCCTCTTTCGTTCCATGCCGCGGCATGTAGCGGCCGTTATTGCCAGCCATGGGGGCCACACGAACTATTGATGCCTGTGTGTTCCGCAAGTCGCACGGACCTGTAAGCTCAATCGTTTCATCTTTGTATCGGTTATGTGTCCAGAGTAAATTTGGCTTTGCTATCTCGTGTCTTTCTTGGTGTTGCATTTTTTTTTTTTTTTTTTTTTTTTTAGATTGGAGGTTTAACGACCACCGTGAGCAACTCAACGGGCTATAAGCAGTCGCCCGTCCCTAATTTAGGGTCACTGGTTCCAGGGAAGGGAGAAAGCCAGTGCCGTAAGACAAGCACAACATCCATGCCTCACCAGGATTCGAACCCGGACCCCGTTCCAACGAGTGATCAGAGGCCATCGCTTAGACCACTGCGCCACCGGGGGCGGTTGTAGCATTTTGGGTTGCCAGCAGTGTAGTTGCTTCGATCACGTGGTGACACACGTGATCATGTATTTTGCATATAAATCGCATTTACGTACATCTACAAAGAGGTTTCTTGTTTCTTTATTTTATGACCCATGCCCGACTTGAATGAAAGGTGACCATGAGGGATTCATAAAGAATTGTTAAGGATTTGCTTTTTCTGGAATCACATTTAAACACATCTTTTGTCCACTTTCATACCATTTACTAAATCTAAAGATTTATCTATAAATGCGAAACTTATTTAAGCTACTATTTTACACAATAGATACGTAGGAAGCACTATAAACGAGTTCCTGGATTAAAAAAACAAAGAACACCAAGTTAAAATATTTCTCACAGATATACTATTCAAACTAAATTTCATGTGGATCCAAGAGATAAAATCACACAATACGTGCTTATACATTATAGCAATATTCTTTCACATCTTTCATACAGATCTGTCAAATCATCTTCGGGGGGTGGGGGGAGCCTGCCCTGGAAAAAACCACCCGGAGCAGGTTTTATACAATTTATTAAGAATCGCCCCATCAGGGAACATTACGAAGAGACATAAATTGAAGTGATTCTTTAAAAAAGAGAAAAGGAAAAAAGAGTAACAATGAAAGAAAGTGAAAGAACGAAAATAATATAGCCACAGGAATAGAAAGTTTCCAACAAATGAAAAATGAAAATCTGACTCTGAATCCAACTATGAATTTGTGACTTATTCAATATTATTTTATTCCAATATTTTATTAAGAATATCATTACCTTTTCTATAAAATATTAGTTTTAATGCTATGAATTTTTTAAGTTTTACTTGCATCATATTTCCTATTTTCAAATTTTAGAACTCTTCGAAAATTTCATTGTAGTTCTAATTTTAGTTGCTCCGAATTTCGATGTTTCTGATTAAATCACATTAAACTATTTTTTCAGAGATTATATTTTCTAACTGCTATTAGATAATGAATTGCGTTGCTTTTTAAATTACTCTATTTTAAGGGTGAATGACGTAAGATTTCTTGGCTGTCAAAAACCTCCATTAAATTTAAGTAATTCTTTAACCATGTTCAAAAGGTTTTTGCAAAATCGCATTCAGCAAAAATGTATTCAAGTGTTCTCCAAGAAACCACAATGTTTACAATACGGATCATTTGATAAATGTGTTTTATGTAACCATTTACGTTAAGGAATAATGTGTGAAATTTTAAAATTCAGATCACGGATGTGTGTATTTAATTTAATCTAAAGGTGCTGTTTCCAAATGGAATTTACAAATGGAGTATTGATTATGATTTCTAGTTTTGTCTTTGTGTTTAAATTTAAAGCCTTATAAGATATCTTAATTTATCGTCATGAGTGATATTTTCTAGAATAGATATTTCATTTATTTTCCCTATAACTTATGAAGAGCACTATACCTCCCTTCCACCAAAAAAAGAGAAAGGCCGTTCTGGTGTCGAGGAACAGAAATATTTTAGATCACGACCAATCTGAAACTTTAAAATCTTAAAAGCCGAATGTTTTTAGTTTTGGAAATTTTTTCTAAGTGTCAAACATCTTAGTATTTTACCTGTGAGTGTTAGACGCTTAATTCCTAACCCCCAACTCATCATATAAAGGTTTCTAATTCAGTCGCCTCTGTGTGCATCAGCACCACTTAGATATTGAAACAAAATAATTATCAAAGCAGTGGAAGCATCTCTCTTTCCCTCCTCTTAAAATGATTGCAGCGCAGTTGTCGACAGGGAAAATTATGGAATCCGTCATCTGGAATGCAGAACGGTGGATAGTCCTATTTGTTCGCGAAATAGTTGGATATTGAGAACTCAATACAAGTGTTTTGCAAGTATTTACAGAATAGTTATTCTACATAGTACGTAGTTCAAAGATTGTGTAAAATTTGAGCCTTAGTTACTTTCTTGTATCTTAATAGCTGTCAAAATACACACTAACGTACATCTAACGTGATACTAGAGTGTTACGTAAATCAGAAAAAAAAAAAAAAGTTCAGTGCGGCAAGTCTCTTTATTCCATACAGAAAATAGCTATATCTGCAAAATCGGAGCCACAGCATCTAATACTTGCCGGTAACGTGAAACTCAATGTCTCAGAGAAAGCGTTTTCAACGACAGAATCCTTCTCCGTGTGCAGCTTTAGGATTCTTCCTGGCTGTGAATAGAATTACCTACGATCTTGCCCTTTTATTCGATAGTTCTCTATTTTAAATTATTTGTTCGTGACCTTAGAAAAGCTCCCATAGCACAGTTTTGCAGTCTTGGGTGGTATCCTACAATTGAAAACCTGATTCTGTCAATATTTAGTGGGATATTCACTGCGTCGAATATTCGATATATACTCTATGACTGCCATATTTTGTTCTATATCAACCTTTCCCCTTCCTACATTCTTTAACGTAATTTTCCAGGTGAATCTGAATTTCGATAAAGAGAATAACTCATTGTATCCGTGCGCGGTATAAATGGGTTTGTCTGAATTCTAATCAACTGAGACTTTTCCGCGAGGATTTACGCTCAAGAGGCAAAGGAAATTATCCCAAATGAGTCATCTCTCATCAAGGCAATGCGCCTGCGCACATGGTTTGAGCCTCTAGAAACACTGCGTGATCGTTGATTCAGGTTATTAAGTCATTCGCCTAGCTCAGCATACCCGATGAGGCATTACATTATGACCCCCTTTAGCCCGCAAAACAGCGACCACCGGGCGAGGCATCGATTCGATGAGGTGGCGATAAATATCCTGGGGTATCTGGTACCATAATCTCAACAGCAGATCCTCTAGTTCCCGTACATTTAGGGGGGTAGTGATCTAGCGCGAACCTGCTTTTCCAAATCGAGCCACAAATGTTCGATTAGGTATATGTCAGGTGAATTTGGAGGCCAGGGCATTTTAACAGAAAGTATGTTCCTTGAACCACTTTTTGACGATTCTGGCGGTGTGGCACGGCGCATTATCCTGTTGGTACAATGGCAGTCACCAGCATGGAACACAGTTGCCATGCATGGGTGAACTTGGACCGCAACGATGTTCAGATACCTGACAGCTGTCACGGACAGTTCTACTGGTATAATGGGGCCGAAAGTGTCCCAAGAAAATATTGACCACAGCATAACACCGCCGCCGTCTTGTTTCCGCCCAACAGTGCATCCAGGTGCCACAGCCTCCGTTGGTAATCGGCGTATCCTTGCTCGGCCGTCCACGTGATGCACCAGGAATCTTGATTCGTCAGACTAGGCCACTTTCTCTTCCAATCATCCGCTGTCCAATCTCGATGATCTTGGGCCCATTTCATGCGCTGTTGGCAATGACGTCACAGTGAGCATGGGGACACTGCCGGGTCTTTGGCTACGCAGGTCCATGCGCAGAAGGCTGCGATGAACTGTGTGCTGTGACACATTGTCCTGGTCATCACTGTTGTAGCTGTGGGAGATTTGTCGCACTGTGGCCTTGCGGTCGCTGTGAAAAATGCCCAACAATCTCCTCTCCCCTCTGGCAACAATGATCTGCGGACGACACACGGCTTGACGACGGTTCGTCGTTTGGCCATCTGTGCACCACTTTTGAAACGTACTCACTACAGAGGAACGTTAACAACCTACAAGTGGCGCCGTGCCATCACAATTTGTCTTTTTTTTTTTTTTTGATTGAAGGTTTAACGACCACCGTGAGTTACTCAGTGGGCTATAAGCAGTCTCCCGTCGCTAATTAAGGGCCACTGGTTCCAGGGAAGGGAGAGAGCCAGTGTCGTAAGACAAACACAACATCCATGCTTCACGGGATTCGAACTTGGACCCACCTTGGACGAATTGACAGAAGCCATCGCTTCGACCACTACGCCACCGGAGCGGCCTTCGGTACTCTGCAGAGACGTAATCTATGTTCAGCTGTAGGGGGAACAAACAATTTTTTGCCCGTTTCTTGAAAAAAAAATAAGTATCTGTCAGTCCGTTTTAATCTCTGTGTGTGAACACCATACCTCTGCAACTATTAGTCCAATTTGAAAAATTATTTTTGAGTAGAAAGCTTGAACTGCGAGAACTACAATACATACATTCTGGTCTTTTTTAGCACGTCTTTTGTAAAAAAAAAAAAAGATCGTGTTTATGTTATCGGTTTGTCCGTCCGTCCGTCTGTACCCACGATATCTCTGCAACTATTAGCCCGATTTGAAAATTTCTTTTTGCATTGGGAAGCTTGAAATACGCAAATGGTCCTTTATTTAGTTGTTTTTTTTTACGATGTACAATTTCGCCGGTAGAGGGCGTAAATGCAGATGATGTCGAATTCAAAAATACGTTTTATTCCACATATTTGCTTCTAAACATCCGATTGAAAAGAAAAATGTATCTTTCGATTTTATTTATGTCGAAGAATATTTTAGATACAGTTACTTTTTCAAATTACACATAGATTTTCCGCTAGGGGGCGTAAAAGTAATTTTTTTTTTTTGATTGGAGGTTTAACGACCACCGTGAGCAACTCAATGGGCTATAAGCAGCCGCCCGTCCCTAATTTAGGGCCACTGGTTCCAGGGAAGGGAGAGAGCCAGTGCCGTAAGACAAACACAACATCCATGCCTCACCGGGATTCGAACCCGGACCCCTTTCGGACGAATGATCAGAAGCCATCGCTTAGACCACTGCGCCACCGGGGCGGCAAAAGTAAATTACATTTTTCCCGATAACTCGTCTAAAATTCCGATTTGAAAATTTTTTTCTTCAGCGGACGGATACATCTCCTGGTGGAAAATCTTTTGCATATAATTTCAAATTTTTGGTAAAGAATACTTTGGCCACCAGGGGGCGTAAGAGTTAATTTTTGCTTCTGATGTATTTGCCATAAAATCGGAGCTTCTAAAACATCGATTGAAAAATTCTTTCGTGGACTGATGCCACTCACATCGATAAACTTTTTCGGAATATTTTCTTCTTAAAATATTTTACAGTTTCTCCGCCAGGGGGCGTAGACGTACATCTTATTTTTGTCAATATCTCTACTTCTAGGAGCTCGATTTGAAAAATTCCTTCTTTGTTGGATAGTGTTTTCCGTGTGACAAGTTTTTCATATAATTTCAAAATTTTCATGTAATTCATAGACTTTCCACTAGGGGGCGTAACAGTAAATTGCGTTTTCCCCTATATCTCTGCTTCTAAATCTCCGATTTGAAAACTTCTTTCTGCACCAGATACAGCTCCTGATGGGAAATCGTTTGCACACAATTTCTATTTTTTGTAAACAAATAGTTTGGCCACCAGGGGGCGTAAATTTTAATTTCCGCTTCTGTTGTATTTGCAGCAAAATATGAGCTTCTAAATTCTCGATTGAAAAAAACGTCGTTTGTTGACAGATACTACTCATGTCGACAAACCTTTTAGAAACATTTTCTTCTTAAAATAGTGCATGGTTTCTACGCCAGGGGGCGTAGATGTATATCTCATTTTTGTCAGTATCTCTACTTCTAACAGTCCGATTTGAAAAATTCCTTCTTTGTTGGGTAGTGTTTCTGGTGTGACATGTGGTTCATATAATTTCAAAATTTTCAAGTAATTCATAGACTTTCTGCTAGGAGGCGTAAGTGTATATTGCGTTTCCCCCTATATATGTGCTTCTAAATCTCCGATTTGAAAAATTCTTTCTGCGCCGGATACAGCTCCTGATGGGAATAATTTGCAAATAATTCTGCAAATTCTAGAAAAAAGTTTGTTGACTGTATATCGACAAAATGTTTTGTTGAATTAACAAAACATTTTTCTTAGTGTAGACCCACCCCCAAGGAATCAGTCATATTTTGCAACACGCTCTACTTATAAACATGACATGAGGTTTACAACGTACCTCGGTTCATGTGAATGTGGCGCCGTTCATAATAAATGCTGGAAATGTCCTGAAACGCGACTGCATATTATCGTAAGTCCAGCGCAGCATGTTCTCATCAGCTGTCCGGATTGCTGCACTGATGTTGCTTTCTAAGTCTTCTAACGAGTGATGCTAATCATAGTAAGCACGACATTTTAAATATCTCAATAAGAAAAAATTCGGGAGGAGTCAAATACCCAATAAGAAAAAATCGGTAGTAGTAGTCAAAGCAGAAATTTCACTCATGCTCACACGTGACGTCTGGCAGGTCGCTCCATCCTGTTTAACGTATCCCGTTGTCAAATCGGTGTCGGTTAATTGGTCCACCAATTGAAAATTTTCACATATGACGCAAAGTTTAGTACGCTCCTGAAGAAAATGGGTCCAATTGTTCTGGTTCGGGACACAGCATACCGAGCAACCGCTTTTGCAGGATGTAATACGGTTTCGGCCACCCCGGTGACGCACTAATATGCAGTCGCGTTTCAGGACATTTCCAGCATTTACTAATCGATGGCTTCTGATCATTCGTCTGAGATGGTTCCGGGTTCGAATCCCAGTGAGGCATGGATGTTACGTTAGTCTTACGGCATTGGCGCTCTCCCTCTCTTCCTTGAAACCAGTAGCCCTAAATTAGGGACGGGCGACTGCTTATATAGCCCATTGAGTTGCTCACGGTGGTCGTTAAACCTACAATCCAAAATAATAATAATAATGCGGTTTTGTGTAATTCATGTGAATTATCTGTAGGCCAAATGCGGGAGCTTTGGGAATTGACAAACCAGTCCAAATGAAAATATGCTTCATCAGTGAACCATGTGAAATCCAAAATGTTTGGAATTACGAGTAACAATGTCGGGAACGAATAACAAGACACATGCTTTTCAAAATCCAGTTCTTGCAACTCTTGCTCAGCTGTCACGCGGTTACGGATGAAGCAACGCTTTCTGCGCGGCTCTTTGGCAGGTGGAAACAGAATACCCAGATCCTTGTAACAAACGTAGTGACTCCTTCGGTGAAGCCAGCAGCCTTCACCTCTTCGATTTTTTCTTCCACTAAGGAGAACGTTCTCCACTGCAGTGGTTCAAAACACTGCCCGTAGTTTCAGATTTCTTCGCTAACCTGGCGACGTTAAGTTTGTCTGGTGCTTTTCGTACCCCTAACGTCTCCAGGAATTCACGTTGTTACTTTTATAGACTTTCTTATCCAATAACTTTTACCAATAAACACCAGTTCCACAACGGTATACACAGCCATCCTGAACGATGTTCAGTGACACAGTAAAACACGCAGATTGCGACCGGGCAGAATCAGCGTGCCCGGCCATCATGTGAGGGTGACGTCACAATGAACCATCGCCGGGTCAGGAAAAATCACTCCCGCGCATTTCTCAAGGATCACATGTAACCCAAACGTAGTGTTTCTATGTAGAGTGAAAAGATAACTATAGTTGGTTCTCTGGTGGGACTACATAGCCAAACTCATTTGGGACAGTTTTATTTCTTTTGTTATCAATATACAAACACCGCCACTGTTCAAAATGGACAGCCGACTGCGTTGAACCTGTAAAAACGTAAACAGCTCGTAATACGAGTGTTGCTTTTGAAACAGCTAACTAGTGTAATATTTTTTATTGTGATTTTGCAAAGTTTATTAAAACTATAATGTTCAACGCAGTAAATACGTAACAGTAATGTGATGTCACAAATATCTTTCAAATGCTTAATAGTAACATAAAGTTGGTATGTTGAAGTTACAAATATCTTTCACTGTAACGTATCGGTTATGTTTCAAAGTTATGTAACGTTTGAGGACATTTTGACGTAACCGTAACGTTTCTGAAACATTACTGTTACATTTCGCAACGTATCTGCAAAGTCTCAATGTTTCAGTGCTACGTACTTGTAACATATACGAAACTAGATGGAAAGCCCGTCAATAATGGGGGGGGGGGGATAAAATTTATGATACGGAAATTATTGACATTCATACATTGAGTTTTTGAGTTCCACGTTAATAGATGGCGACGTTGGCTCATAGCTTTCTGAAAATTTCCCGAACAGTCTGTTATGAAATTTGATACGACGGGCTGTTTGTTGTGTGTTTTGTAAAACCTTTAGTTCCTATTTCGTCAACACTTCCTTGTACACAATATTTTTCGTGTACACTGACTGTGAACCCTGTATCAGTTTCCCCTGTTCTTTTCCGTGAAGTGTTTTTATCTTGACGTCAGGTCGTCGTACTCTTGACGTTGCCACATACAGATAACTAATCACCGGTTCAGGTAGTGAACCAAAATTCCTGATGTGAACATTTTCGAAGCCGACCCGGTGGCGCAGTGGTCTAAGCAATGACCTCTGATCATTCATCCAAAAGGGGTCCTGGTTAAAATCCCGGTGAGGCATGGATGTTATGTTTGTTTTACGACACTGGCTTTCTCCCTTCCCTCGAACCAGTGACCCTAAATTAGGGACGGGCTACTCCTCCATCTGAGTTGCTCACGGTGGTCGTTAAACCTCCCCCCCCACCAAAAAAAGTTTTCGTATTTCTAGAGTTGAACGTGTGACGTAACGCATCTCTGACGTCATGTGAGAGCGATTTGGATTAGATGACGTCACACCAGCAGCTGTGTTCTTGTTGCTATGAAAACAAAAGAAAGTGGTTTACGTGTGGACTCTGCGCGTGTAGGTGATGACGTCACTTACACGAAAAGCTAGGCATTACGTCACAAACATTTGTTTCTTGGTTGTTGCTATGGCGACTTAAAAAGTGGCACGGAGGAGGGCTCTAGCAGATTATATATTAGGATATTCAGTTCTGTGTGGGTTATATCGCCGTGCTACTTTGTTGTATGCAGAAATTGTACAATAAATTGTTTCTTTAAACGCACTTTTTAATAGCTTGTTTTACGTAGCCTCACTGATGTTATTTCAATGCGTGTTACATGAGATACACACGTCCTTCATTTCATGCAATATCCGTACCTTTTTGTGACCAGTTTATTTTTCGTGTCGGAGAGGATTCAAAAGACGTGCTCATTGCACCAGAGAATTCGGTGCTATTTTTCCTGCTTTTTAGTTTAAAAGGTGAAGCAATGTGGTACCACAGACTAATTCCCCCATCTCGCTGTACGTGCGAGATACACAAGCTTCTAAAATTTAGGTTTTTTTTTTTCCTGTTATGAGGTTAATAGAACATCAACGCCGTATCGCTGATTCGAAACAATCCAGCTGCGCGCTGCACTGTAAAATAATTTCTGAAATTAATTGGCAACTTTCCGCCATTTCTTTCGTGAATTAACGAAGCGTATTTCTGATACAACCTTTTTCTGTGAAATGACGAAAAGAAATTTGAATTTCACTGATTCTTCGTACCACGGGAAAATTCTAAATTTTCAGAAACATTTCCGCAGTTTCTTTCATATATTAGCGGAAAATCTTCGTTCCCACTTTTTCCGTAAACATATGACGAGTAATTACGGGTAATAGCAGCGATTCAGGAGAATACTTGGAAGTTTGATTAACTTTTAAATTTCAATCGTCTGTCGGATATTGTGAATAACTTATCTTATGCATTTTGTTTATTGTGGAACAGGATACTTTCTCGTTTCCTTTATTAGGTGCACTAGCTACTTGTTATATATTGCGTTACTGTAAAAACACCGGGCAGATGATTGATTATACGATGTCTGTGTATCAGTCTTTGGACAACTTAAGACGAAAGTTACGCTATCTACCAACAAGTAATTGGACACCTGTGATAGCAAAGGAAAACGAAGTTTATTCACCTTCAATAGTTGGTGGAGCCTCCACGAGCGGCGATTACAGCTGCGACCCTCAGGGGCAAACTCTCAACCAGGCATTGTACGACGGCTAGCGGTATTTTCTTCTACTCGGCTTGGAGAAGACAGGTCAGTTCCTTCACCGATTTCGGACGGTGGGGGCACCCCATAAGTCGACGCTCCAACTCGTCCCAGAGGTGTTCGGATGGCAGGGTCTCGGTTTGGCGTCTGCCTGTAGAACGCCTCCTGCCACAACGTAGGAAGCGCATGGTCATCCAAAATGATGCAGTAGGTCTCGGCGTTGAGTCTACCAGGAATTGCGACCAAGGGTCTCGTGCCATACCAGGAGAAACACCCCCATAGCATAATTCCACCGCCGCCGAACTTCACAGTTGGCACAATACATTCCGGCAGGAGGCGTTCTACAGGCAGACGCCAAACCGAGACCCTGCCATCCGAACGGTAGAGGGTGAACCTTGATTCGTCGCTCCAGAGAACCTGTTTCCACTGTTCAACGGTGCACTGTCGACGTTCTGTGCACCACATTAGCCGAGCAGCGCTATTGGACTTGGTGATCAAAGGCTTGTGGGCGGCAGCACGTCCATGATAACCGAGCAGATGGGCTTCCTTACGGATGGTATTCATCGAAAGGACACTCCCGGATGCCTGTTGAAACTCCTCGCGGATGTGGCCCATCGATTTGTTGCGGTTCTTCCGAATTTCTTTGCCCAGGATCCGTCGGTCTCTAACTCCCAGTTTTGTGGGTCTACCGGGTCGGGGCACATTCCGACAGTCACCTCTCATCTTCCACTTGCCAATCACGTAGGCCACTGTCGATTTTGGATATTTCAACTCGCTGGATATGTCGGGTATGGATCGTCCATTTCTGTGATACCCGACGATTACACCTTTCTCGAAATCAGAGAGCTCCGAACTGCGTGGCATCTTGCATGCGACTGATTGCGTTGTTGCTTCCCACACGATATTTAACGGCGGCGACCGTGACGTGTATCAGGACCGCAGATATCGTCGATTGCAGGGATGTCCAATTACTTGTTGGTAAATAGTGTATTATAGCTATCAAAAGTAAATTTTATATTTAGTTTTTCTTCTTTTGTGAAAAAATACAATAAAAAAGTACATTTTACCTTGAAGGTAACTAAAAGTGATTGTCAGTTTAAAAAAACAAGTTGCAAAGCATTTTGTTTTCGAAAAATCAGGATGAAGTGTGCTTAATTTGTGGGAAGCCTACAGAAAGAGAAAATTACAAACCTATTCAGAAAAATAATAAGCTCCAACAGAAAATAAAATGACTAAATCACTCGCATTAATGACAAGAAAACGAAATTTCATCGTGGCGGAATTCGTTTTACGATGTACGTGAGTAAGATTGCTGAGCATTTGTGGTTCAGTGGTTAAAGGCGCGAGTTACTAGTACAGCCAGCTTGAGCGTCGGGGGTTCGATCCTGACCTCAGCGGAAGGATTATCTCGGTAAAGGCTGAAAAAAGGTACAAGGTCATCGGTTTTGCGGAATTTCTGTTTAAATAACGGAAAAATCTGAAATGGAGTTTTTCTGAAATAAACGGAATTTCTGTCTACGGAAGTTACGAAAAACGGGTACTTTTAAAAACGGAAATTTCCGGAAAAGACCGGCAACTTTGCTGCACATTATTTTCAGAAATTTTCCGTGAATTCACACCACTTATTTTGTACAGTGTGTGCTTGCTCTAAAATCTTATTTAGTGTTCCATCATTCGCCAAGGAGTAATCAGAAGATTCGTCTAACACCAAATGGATTAAAAAAAAAAAAAAAAAAACACGGAATAATTTTATTTAATTCTGGCTCTCTACTTCGTTTACCTTCTTTTTTAAAGTGTTTTATGTTAAAACGTTTTCTTACGTATTTTTGTTCCTCTATACAGTTCTTTTTTGCAGTTTCAAAGATACCCAACTTAAAATTTAAATCCGAAAAGCAACGTTTATTTTATGCAGCTTCAAAATTCTCTTACTCTGCATGGCTAATTAACTTTGTTTGTGGCAATAAACATACACTGAATTACGAATATTTTTTTTTCAATAACGCCAAATGCCTTTTGCTCACATTTTAAGCTTAATATTCTGTCCACAAATTGCTTACCAAACAATTTTAGAGTCTGCATTACTGCCGCGAATGAGGTAGGGCATCTAAAATTTATTGCTAACGCTTTTTCACTCTTTTTCTCCTTTTGTTTTTTCTTTTCTTTTCTCCTCGCATTCTTTTCCAGAAATCCTGTGATTATGTAAATCTTAATGCAACGCTGAATCCAACCTTCTCATCATGAATCAGCAAAACATACTGCACTTCGTTCAAGTTTGCAAGTATAATCCCGAAATTTACATATTCAAAATAATTTTTAATGACATTTAGACCAAAACATTGCATAAAACATATTCAAGTGTATAATGAATATTCGTTTTCATATGTTAGTGAGGACTACTACTCCACGAACAAATCAAGTCTACTCAAGACTAGACCTGATTGCGTCCGAAAGGTAAAGAAAGCATTCTTCCTTCTTCTTATACTTTTTTTATTTCTTTCTCTTCCTTTATACTTATATGGCTTGCATACTTACATAATATATCATCATGTTCATGTTTTCTTGGCAGTTCGATTATCCAACACACACGCTTCTCGAGTCTTAAATTTTTCTTCTCTTTCTTTCGCTGCCCTGGGGGATTCAACCTGAGTTCTGCATTTTATGTTTAAAAAGGATTGCGTGTCTTTAGACCAGCGCATTTTCAGTTTCTTCTTAATGGTCTAGAGTAAATGGAATCAAACACTTGCGAAAATAAAGCACGAAGTATAACAATGGGCATAAAACGTTGTATCAAAAACAACTCGAGCAGAAACGCAAATCACGCTAAAAAATAATCAGGAACTTTCACCTCAGGAATATCAAAAAGGACTTTATTTGTTGGATCTCTTTAGCAGAGGTAATCTTTTAATTAAGGTCAGAGATAAAAGGTTGCTTCAGAATTGTGTTGTTTGCCCGATTCTTGGCAAAGAGTTCTAAGGTTTCTGCACTTAGAAACAACAGGAGTACTTTCTAATGCTCTCCACTAATGCGCGCTTTCACCTCATTCATGATTTCAACGGAAATGTCTAAAACTAGGAGAAAGAGAGAAACCGGTTTATTGAAAGATCTTAAAATATATGCGTACTAAATTCACCGTGGTGTTAGCTACATTCGCAGTAAATAAATGCAATTCAGTACTTACTCTGCACGACTAAAATATCTTTTCTTCAGAATCGATAAATTTATTTAGTTCTACGATACTTCGGGGAAAGTGAGATACTTCTATTAATAAAACTGAAATTAAGAGTAATGAATATTGTTTAACTAATATATACAGATCAGTACAAATCCTGCGGTGTTGAAGATGCGTACATTAATATTATTAATAACATTTGTGAAAATGCAAGTGCAAAGATTCGGCTGTTTGAAAATACAACACACATAAAAATTGGAAAAGGAGTGAGACAAGGTGACACCATATCTCCGAGGCTCTTTAATGCTACATTGGAAAATGCCTTTCAATCACTGAACTGGGAAAACAAAGGGATAAAGATTAATGGAGATTATCTAACCCACCTTCGTTTTGCTGATGACGTAGTCAGTTTTTGCAACTACCCCATCAGAGCTGCAGAGTATGATCCAGGAACTTGCTGACAAGAGTAAAGCAGTGGGATTAAAAATGAACTTTCAGAAGACAAAAGTAATGTTCAATGCTTTTACAAGAAATGAAGATTTATCGATTGATGGAGAAAAGCTGGAGATAACAGACACGTATGTTTATCTTGGATAGCAGATATCAAGCGAGGGTCACATTGATGAAGAAATTAATCGGCGTACACAACTTGCCTGGAGAGTTTTTGGCAGAAACAGCATAATTTTCAAGAGCAATATGCCATTATGTCTTAAAAGAAAAGTGTTTGATCAATGCATCCTTCCAGTGCTTACGTATGGTGCAGAGACGTGGACCTTAACTAAAAGAGACATACAAAGGCTGCAGACAACTCAAACAGGCATGGAGAGGTGCATACTTGGTGTAACCAAGAGATTTTTTTTTTTTTTTTGATTGGAGGTTTAACGACCACCGCGAGCAGCTCAATGGGCTATAAGCAGTCGCCCGTCCCTAATTTAGGGTCACTGGTTCCAGGGAAGGGAGAGAGCCAGTGCCGTAAGACAAACACAACATCCATGCCTCACCGGGATTCGAGCCCGGACCCTTTACGGACGAATGATCAGAGGCCATCGCTTAGACCACTGCGCCACCGGGGCGGCCCAGGAGAGATAAGAAGAGGAACTCGTGGATCCGAAAAATGACAAGAGTGGAAGACATCATGATCAGTGTTAAATCCCTGAAATGGCAATGGGCTGGACATACTGCCAGAAGGACAGATCATCGATGGACAGCCGAAATTTTAGATTGGATTTCAAGGGACAGGAAAAGACCCAGAAGAAGACCACATGGAAGATGGGTGGATGAAATTCGAAAGTATGCGGGGGTAACATGGAGGAGACTGGCACAAGACAGACCGTTGTGGAGGAAACTTGGGGAGACCTTCGTCCAGCAGTGGATTGATAACGATTGATGATGATGATGATGATGATGATGACATATCAAAGGTCTCAAAGGAGAAGTATTTAATCGATTCATTTTTCCAGTTCTTACATATAGCGCAGACACGAATTTTATCTAAAAAAGAAGGCTGCAGACAACTGAAAGAAGCCTGGAAAAATGCATGCTTCGTGTAACCAGGAAATATAATGAGAGTTGCTCGTGGATCAGGAAAATGATAAGAGTTGAAGAAAGCATGATCAAAGTGAAATCTTTGAAATGGACTGATCCGTTCCGGTGGCGCAGTAGTGTAAACGCTGGCTTGTGACCCTTCGTCCGAGATAAGTCTGGGTGAGGCATGGATGTTGAGTTTGTCTTACGGCACCGGCTCTCTCTCCTTTCTCTCGAACCAGTGGCTCTAAATATGGGACGGATGACTGCTTATAGCCCATGGAGCCGTTCACGGTAGTCGTTCAACTTCCAAACACAAAAAAATATATTTAACTGACATGAAATGACAAGAAACTTAATTTAATGTTTTACTCAGCGGAATACTGTTTCTCTTGATTTCATGACTTCACGCTTTTTTTTTTATTTTCTTATTGGAGGTTTAACGACCACCGTGAGCAACTCAATGGGCTATAAGCAGTCGCCCGTCCCTAATTTAGGGTCACTGGTTCCAGGGAAGGGAGAGAGCCAGTGCCGTAAGACAAACAGAACATCCATGCCTGACCGGTATTCGAACCCGGACCCCGTTCGCACGAATGATCAGAGGCCATCGCTTAGATCACTGCGCCACCGGGGCGGCGACATTTTTTTTTTTTTTTTGTGATTGTAGGTTTAACGACTACCGTGAGGAACTCAGTGAGCTATAAGCAATCGCCCGTCCCTAATTTAGGGTCACTGGTTCCAGGGAAGGGAGAGAGCCAGTGCCGTAAGACAAACACAACATCTATGCCTGACCGGGATTCGAACCCGGACCCCTTTCGGGCGAATGATCAGAGGCCATCGGGCGGCGACTTCATGCTTTAATGTAGACTTTCAGATTTTTTTTTTTTTTTTTTTGATTGACGGTTTAACGACCACCGTGAGCAGTCACCCCGTCTCTAATTTAGGGTCACTCTTCCCAGGGAAGGGAGAGAGCCAGTGCCGTAAGAAAAACAACATTCATGCCTCACCGGGATTCGAACCCGTATTGGAGGAATGGTTAGAAGCTCAGCGCTTAGACCACTTTTTTTTTTTTTTTTTTTTGATTGGAAGTTTAACGACCACCGTGAACAACTCAATGGGCTATAAGCAGTTTCCCGTACCTAATTTAGGGTCACTGGTTCCAGGGAAGGGAGAGAACCAGTGCCGTAAGACAAACACAACATCCATGCCTGGACGGGATTCGAACCTGGACCCCTTGTGAACGAATGATCAGAGGCCAGCGCCTTAGACCACTTCGTCACCGGAAGGCAAATTTTGTACTTTCACCACTGACTATTCATTTATGCTCGGGGCAATTCATTTTATGCTTTCACACCGGACTGTTTCACCTGACTAGCTTGTGCTTTAGCTCTGGACTGTTATCTTTATGATTTCACTCGGGATTACTGATTCAGTTAATTTGATGAATTTGTACTTTGAGGTGCGGGTGCTAACTGGACTCGTCACTCCCAACTGCTACTTCACACTTTTTTTTACTCGCGATTGCTAACTTCGCAACTGTTTACTCGTCTTAACTAATTTCGCAACAACTTTTTACTCGCGATTGCTAATTTCACACCTTTTTACTCGCGATTGCTAATTTCGCAACAACTTTTTACTCGCGATTGCTAATTTCACACCTTTTTTAATCGCGATTGCTAATTTCGCAACAACCTTTTACTCGCGATTGCTAATTTTACACCTTTTTACTCGCGATTGCTAATTTCGCAACAACGTTTTACTCGCGATTGCTAATTTCGCAACTTTTTACTCGCGATTGCTAATTTCGCAAGTTTTTACTCGCGTTTGCTAATTTCGCAACTTTTTACTCGCGTTTGCTAATTTCGCAACTTTTTACTTGCGATTGCTAAATTTACGCTTTTTATTCGCTTCTGGTAACATCACGCTCTATACTCGGCGCAGTTAATTTAACGCTTTCAATCAGGGCTACATTTAAATAATTTTCTTCACTCACACAATCTACTATGAGCTTTGATGATTTCATGCATTTCTTCAGAACAGTACAACTTAACTGTACTGCTGACTTTCACGTCTGTGAATCACACCAACTTTTCTCCTACGTCCTTAAAAATATTTACGTGATAAAACAGCCGCACCGATTTCGAAAATGAAATGCTGAAACATAAATGATGTGTAAATGTGATGTTATAAGGCAAGTCTGTCACAGCAAATGAGAAAGACATTACGAGAATATGGCGCACCACGAGTCTTGGTCCATAAGTAATTCAACTCCTTGTCTTGAGCAGAGCTGTTCCGTAAAAGGCACTTGTGCCCTGTGGTAATTAATTTCCCACAGTGAATATCGATCACTATCCATTCGTTTGTTGGAGAAAAGACCGTTCCAGATAAGCCAAGAGTGATTTATTAAAGTTTCTCGACGGCAGTGTCTTTCGCTTTGTCAACGTCTGGTAAACACGAGGCCGATACAAACGCCCATCCAGATATTTCTGAGAACAAAATGACCATTTTGGAGGGCAGACTTTAACCGGAGACTCAAGTTAACATTCGCTACACGTGACGGTGCGGAGTTCCTATCATAATTACAACCTCTCCTTCCTCGGTTTCTCATCCGTTGTGTTGAAAATGGAGAGGTGATGGAATGCTTCGGTCAGACAATTTTATCGACTCTGAGGAAAACGTCTACTATCCCTGGGGCGAAATCGCCGATTGATCGGTAAGTGAAGCTCAGATTCGGAAGCTGTTACGCGGCTAATTCCGCAGGGACTTTCACACCGGGACTAAAAACGACACGGGAAGATTTCGCAAAGAACTTGTGTATGTTTCCCATCAAACTGATTCACTCGGACAAACACGATCGTACGAAATACCCTGCTACTACTCAGTTCCCTTGGCCAACAAAGATTAAACTTCGTTTCACAGTCACAGGACTTGAGCATATACCAGACTCTGAAATTTTTTTCGAGTTGACGAGCCCCGGTATTATATCACACGGAACACTAGTCGTGTCTGTGTATATTAGTATTTTATTGCATATATCATACCTCAATAACTAAAATAGATGCTGTATAAAATTAGGGGCTTGAATTCACAAAAAATTCCTGAAAATAACGAGCAGCAAAGTTGCTGTTAGGTATCAGTCTTTCAAACAAATTTCCATTTTTAAAAGTTATCGTTTCTTTTAACTTCCGTAGTCAGCAATCCATTTATTTCACAAATGTCCATTTCAGGGTTTTCCGTATTTAAACAGAAATTTTCCCAAAATCGAAGACTGAATTTTTCAGCCCTAGCATCAGAGAATCCTTTTCCTTTTTTCCCTAGTGAGATTCGATCAGAGATCGTTTAAATTGCGCACATCTTACCGTTGAGCCACAACGACAACGAAATCCCAGTCACGTTAAAGGTAGAACACTAACCGCGCAATGAGGAAATGTTTTTCTGTCATTAATGTGAGTGAATTAGTGGTTTTATCTTCTGTTGGAGCTTATGTTTTTGAATAGGTTTGTAATAACTTTATGTTTTCTGAAGAAGGATTTATCACAAGTTTTTGTTTTTCCCATCGTGATTTTTCGAAGCAACAGAATGTTTTGGAACTCGAGATCTTAGTAAATTGGCATTGACTTCCAATTATCTTTAAGAAAAAGTGATATGTACTGCTTTATAGTTTTAATTCAGAAAACTCCTAGGTATAATAAATTGAACACACACCGTCTTTACACGATTTAAAAACTTTATGAGTTTCTAAAACCTACACAAGTTAAATTTTAATACTAAAAGGTTTAAAAATACATATCAACATGTGACCTTTCAAACCCCCAGTGGGTTCATCCTCAGATGCGAACCATATTACAGGAGGACGGACAGTCGTCTTGCAATATGGTTCGCATCTGAGGATGAACCCACAGGAGGACAGCAGTCCTGTAATATGGGTCGCATCTGAACATGAACCCACAGGAGGACAGTAGTCCTGTAATATGGTTCGCATCTGAGGATGAACCCACAGAACAGTCCTGCTGTAATATGGTTCGCATCAGAGGACGAACCCACAGGAGGACAGTTCTGCTGTAATATGGTTCGCATCTAAGGATGAACCCACAAGAGGACAGTTCTCCTGTAATATAAATTCGCATCTGAAAGTGAACCCACACGACAGTCCTGTAATGTGGTTCGCGTCTGAAGATGAACCCACAGGAGGATAGTCCTGCTGTAATATGGTTCGCATCTAAGGATGAACCCACAAGAGGACAGTTCTCCTGTAATATAAATTCGCATCTGAAAGTGAACCCACACGACAGTCCTGTAATGTGGTTCGCGTCTGAAGATGAACCCACAGGAGGGCAGTCCTGCTGTAATATGATTCGCATCTCAGGATGGACCCACACGACAGTCCTGCTGTAATATGGTTCGCATCTGATGATGAACCCACAGAACAGTCCTGCTGTAATATGGTTCGCATCAGAGGACGAACCCACAGGAGGACAGTTCTGCTGTAATATGGTTCGCATCTAAGGATGAACCCACAAGAGGACAGTTATCCTGTAATATAAATTCGCATCTGAAAGTGAACCCACACGACAGTCCTGTAATGTGGTTCGCGTCTGAAGATGAACCCACAGGAGGGCAGTCCTGCTGTAATATGATTCGCATCTCAGGATGGGCCCACAGGACAGTCCTGCTGTAATATAGTTCGCATCTGATGATGAACCCACAGAACAGTCTTGCTGTAATATGGTTCGCATCTCAGGATGAACCCACACGACAGTCCTGTAATGTGGTTCGCGTCTGAAGATGAACCCACAGGAGGACAGTCCTGTAATGTGGTTCGCGTCTGAAGATGAACCCACAGGAGGACAGTCCTGTAATGTGGTTCGCGTCTGAAGATGAACCCACAGGAGGACAGTCCTGTAATGCGGTTCGCGTCTGAAGATGAACCCACAGGAGGACAGTCCTGTAATGTGGTTCGCGTCTGAAGATGAACCCACAGGAGGACAGTCCTGTAATGTGGTTCGCGTCTGAAGATGAACCCACAGGAGGACAGCCTTCCTGTAACATGGTTCGCATCTCAGGATGAACTCTCAGGACAGTTCACCTGTAATATGGTTAGCATCCGAAAGTGAATCCACAGGACAGTCCTGTAATATTGTTTGCGTCTCAGGATAAACCCACAGGTGGACAGTCCTGTAATTTAGTTCGCATCTGAAGATGAACCCACAGGAGGACTGTCCTCCTGTAACATGGTTCGAATCTAAGGATGAGCGCACAGGAGGACAGTCCTGTAATATGGTTCGCATCTGAAAGTGAACCCACAGGACAGTCCTGTAATATGGTTCGCGTCTGAGCATAAATCCACAGAAGGACAGTCCTGCTGTAATATGGTTCGCATCTGAAGATGAACCCACAGGACTGTCCTCCTGTAATATGGTTCGTATCTAAGGATGAACCCACAGGAGGATAGTCTTGTAATATGGTTCGCATCTAAGGATGAACCCACAGGATGACTGTTCTCCTGTAATCTGGTTCGCATCTAAGGATGAACCTATTGTGGGTGTGAAAGGTCTCAGATGTATTTTTAAACCTTTTAGTATTAAAATAAATTTTAAGTTGTGTAAGTTTTAGGAATTCATAAAGTTTTTAAATCGTGTAAAGACGGTGTGTGTTCTATTTATTCTACATAACTACAGGAAAAATCATATTATCCTTCATTATTATCCTATGTATAAAACTTACTATTGATAGCTACAAAACCTTTCGTCTTAAGTGTCCACACACTGGTACAACCACAGGCATTGTACAGCCGCCTGTACAACACTTTAAGTGTCAGGTTTCCTATGGTAACACTATATAAAATAGCTGGTGCGTAAAATGGGGAAAAGGGGGAAGAAATATCCTTTGCGCAATAACCAAAATTTCATACGATCTGCTATCCACAATATTTGATCTCACTACAGAACTTCAAAATCAGATCCTTCGACCGACGGTTGAACTTTAACAGCTAATCAAACCTCAAGTATTTCCGCGAATCACTCTTATCACCGGAAATTTTCCATCATATAGATACCGAAAAAGTGAGAACACGGAATTTCCATTAATTTACCAAAAGAATTACGGGAAGGTTTCTCAAAATTCAGAATTATCCGTTAACACATCTTAAAAACGGCAATTTATCTCAATACAAGAAGGGAATTGCAGAAAGGTTTCTGAAAAATTGAGAATTCTCCTGGCGTAAGAAAAATCAGTGAAATTCAGGTTTCTTTCCGTCATTTCACTCGGAAAAGGTTGTACCAGGAATATCCGTCGCAAGAAAGGTATCACTGAAAGTGGCTCGTGATTTCCATAATATTTTTTTACAGTGCCCGTAAGCCGCACAACACAATAATCCTTCAGATGAATAGCAAACTACCTGCATACTATACGCTGAAGTGCTAAAACTCATGGGATAGCAATATGCAAATTTTTAACTGACGCTGCCGTCGTATAAAGACTTCGACGCACACCACGATTTTTATCAGTGACGATGTGTATGTAATCTCGTGAGTCAGGATGAACAACCGGCAGTATAGGATTATGGCAAGCCGACGTGAATTATCTCAGTTTGAACGAGGCGTGGTAGTGGGAGCAGACGGATGGGACATTCAATTTCCGTAGTCGTGCGGGTCCACGGTGTCTCGTGTGTACCGAGAATATCTCACGGAAGGCGTTACCACCCTCCGTGAATAGCGCAGTGGCCGACCACGGGTGCTGAATATGACTGTGACCAGCGGCGTCTGACCAGGATTGTCCATGCCAACAGACAAGCGACACTGGCTCAAATAACTTTCAATGCAGGTGGTACCAAAAACATATCCATCAGGTCAGTGCAGCGTAATTTAGCGTCCATGGGGTATGGGAGCTGAAGACCGGGGACGGCGCCAGAAATTTTCAAACGGGGGCGGGCTTCTAGGGTGGGCGCTCTAAAATTTTGGGGGGGGGCGAATTATGAGTCATATATAGATATATAATTAAAGTTAAGGATTTTCAAAAACCGCCGTCGCTTACCCTAAACAAAACTTTTTCTTGACTTCCGCAGAACATGCAGCACTTCGAAGTGTGGCAACTCAAGACTCTGCGCTTCTTGATTTCATTTCCTTATAAGAGGTCCACAACTCCAAGAGTAAGTTTTGTGGGTCACGCTGTTCTGGTATTTTGTTTTTAAAGCCGAATCCTTTTCAAGAGCTTTTTTTTTTTCAATTGTTGTAACCTCGCTGAGCGAACGTGACCTCATGTTTTTCGTCGTCCGATGAAAACATTCTACAAGGGAAAACAAAAGGCGGAATCTCTTTTTATACTATATGCAAGCCATGGAAACATGTTATACTAATATGTCTGAAAGCTTGTGACGTACCTGCCAGCAGGACGCACACGACATAAAGGCAGATTGCAGCGATAACGAAAGTCCGCGTAGCTCAATTGGTAGAGGGACTTTTTTTTTTTTTTTTGATTGGAGGTTTAACGACCACCGTGAGCAACTCAATGGGCTATAAGCAGTCGCCCGTCCCTAATTTAGGGTCACTGGTTCCAGGGAAGGGAGAGAGGCAGTGCCGTAAGACAAACACAACATCCATGCCTGACCGGGATTCGAACCCGGACCCCTTACGGACGAATGATCAGAGGCCAGTGCCTTAGACCACTGCGCCACCGGGGCGGCGTACAGCGACTTATTCCGGAATGAGGGGATCCGGGTTCGAGCCTCGGCGTGGACCGAAAATGACGGAGAAATTTACTTCGTTATAATGGCGCCCGAACTTTCCGGATGACCCGGCCGTTACAAATCTCGCAATGGTGTGATGTTCTTTCCACACCGCGAGATAAGAAAAATCAGAGAATCCCTTCTCCAGCGCTTCGAAGAATAAATGTGTGTGACGTTGCATTCTACACACTAGATTGACTGGGAGTTCTGAAGTGCACGTTCTACAGCGGATGGCTGCCTGCAACGATTCATGGTCACGGCTGACCCGTGGGCCATGCCCACGGCCCTCTTTCGGGGGGGGGAGGAGATGTGACGTACCTGCCAGCAGGACGCACACGACATAAAGGCAGATAGCAGTCAGAACGAACGTCCGCGTAGCTCAATTGGTAGAGTGACTTTTTCCGGAATGAGGGGACCCGGGTTCGAGCCCCGGCGTGAACTAAAAAATGACGGAGAAATTTACTTCGTTATAAGGTTCTTTGCCGTATTTTCTTTGTGGGAACTGTTTTAATATACGCTGTTTGGGTTGATCCGAAAGTGAAGTTGCCATATCAAGCTCTCCGAGTTCAACATTTTTTGTCTTGCGACCATGTGGGTCTTCCAGTGTTTTATTTTCACAAACAATGCGTTCATAAAAAAATTCCATTGAATCACTACAAGCACTTAAGGAATCCTCGCTGATTCCTAATGATTCACCACACGCTGTTGATAAAGTCGTAGCCGTCTGATAATCATTATCCGCTTTGTAGACACTATCGCTTAATTTACTTTTCTTCTTCTGATTAACACTTGTTCCTAAAAATCATGGATTGGTCGTTTTGCGGACATGTTATTTCAAAGTTTGGTTTGGGAAGAAATACCCCACTTTCATGTATCACACACAATACGTGCAAAAAAATAAATCGAGTAGGGAAAATTAGACTTTTCCCCAGAACGAGGAAGAAAACAAGTGTAACTACTAATTAGCCAAGAGAAATTTCGCTCGCTGTCTGGTGGTGACTGACACCTATCACTGTCTGCTGTTTTCGACGATCGTGATAACGCCCACTACTTGTCATGGACTGCGAGAGCGCTAGGGCGGTGATGGGATTAGCAGAGTGATGCTTATTCAACTTTTCAACCTAGTGGCGTGAGTCACGGCATCGGACTTATTCAACTTTTCAACCCAGTGGCATGAGTCACGGCATCGGACTTATTCAACTTTTCAACCCAGTTGCATGAGCCGCAGCATCGGACTGACGATGTTCTTTGAACTTCCGTCCGGTCTTCGACCTCTGTGTGCCAAAGCGGAAGCGAAACATAAAGTAAGGTTGCCAGTCTAAGTCATGGAACGTGGTTGGAGGAACATAATTGCATAATGCTGCCCTACTCCCATTGCCACAGAAGAACATACAGCTCCGATAGTAAAGTGTACTACATTTTCTTCATTTATCTAAAACATTCTGGGGGTGACGACGAGGGGGGGGTTGCTCACCAAAATTGTGGGTGGGCTGGCGCACACCTCAGTCACCCGGTGGCGCCGTCCCTGCAGAAGACCCACAGAGTGCCTTTGTTAAGACCACGACATCGGACACAGCACGTCATCTGGTCTCGTGAACACGAATATTGTACCCTGGAAGACTGGCAACATATGACGTGGTCCGATGAGTCACGCTGCCAGTTGTTAACGAGTGGATGGTAGGGTTCGGGTGTGGCGCAGACCCCATGAGGCCATGGACCCAAGCTGGTACTGTGCAAGGTGGTGGGGGCTTCCATACATGTGTGGGGTGTCTTTACGTGGCACGGTTTGGGTCCTCCGGTTCTTGTAAGCACATGATCAACCGTATGTTTCAATCTTCGAAAAGGTATGACTTAACTCTCGGCACGTTGTGCTGCCGGAGTTAACGTCGTGGTGGACAACAAACTTTAAATAGAAAAAAATTATAGTTCTATTGTTAAGTTATTTTTATGTTCTATGCTTTTTGTAAACTGTTTTAGTTTAATAGTTTATTAAAATTTTACTAGATACGTTGCCCCCCCCCCCCCCAAAAAAAAAATAAAGAGGTAGTTTTATTACTGCTAAAAACACTTTACAAATTTCTTCCTGGGGAAGCCTTCAGACAAAAAAAAATTTTGGTTAAGTGTTTTTCCCAATAACACAACTTTTTTTTTGGACAATGTATCTAGTAAAATCTTAATAAACTATTCAACTAAAACATTTTACAATAAAGTATAGAATATAAAAATTTCTAGTCCTATTAAGTTATTTTTATGTTCTATACTTTATTGTAAAATGTTTTAGTTGAATAGTTTATTAAGATTTTACTAGATACATTGTCCAAAAAAAGGTATTACTGGTAAAAACACTTTACAATTTTTTTCTTTATCTGATGGTTTCCAGGAAGAAATTTTGTAAAGTGTTTTTTGCCAATAATACAACCTTTTTTTTTCTGTACAATGTATCTAGTAAAATTTTAATAGACTATTCAACTAAAACAGTTTACATTAAAGCATAGAACATAAAGATAATTTAATAGAACTATAAAAAATTTTCTTCTTAAAGCTTGTCCACCACGATGTGAATTCCGGCAGCACAACGTTCGGAGAGTTAAAAGTCATACCTTTTCGAAGATTGAAACTTACAGTACAATGTGAAGCACGTTATACAGTAAGTTTGAATATGGGCACATTCAAGTACTGTAAAAAATAACATATTTATTCATAACATACAAAAAAAGTACACTACGGTAAATTTACATATTTTTTTGTAAAATAAACGTGAAATTTTGGCCTGTTTCTTAGAATTTATGTTATGGGTAAGTGTAAATTCCTCAAGTTTATGGAGTGAATGAAAAAACAGAGTCACTTACATTCTGCTGTCCCTCAACAAACTTCCTTAACTGTTGGAGGTGAACCAATGCCTCTACTGAATTTGGAAGGCGCTCTTCAGGAAATTCTGGCCGTTCCAGTTCTTCATCTGAAGGTATTCAGCAGGTCTTCTTATTCATAACATCAGCCAAGACCTCATCATCTGTGAGCTGACCACAAAGTGCTAAATTGTCATCAACTCTCACAAAAAAGCATCATACGGTACATCACGGCCTATGTCTTCCCAGTACTCCAAAGTGGGTAGGATCTCCTCGCCACCATTACCTTGATGTAGTTGAGACTCATCATCGGGGTGCGGAAGCCTGCTTTTCCGAAGCAGTTGACTATAGTTTCAGTTTTAACTTGTTGCTTCATCCGGAACAGTACGTACACATTTTGAAAGGAAATTGTTGCAAGTACGAGATTACGAAAATGAGGATTTCTTCGAATTAAACAAAAAAAAAAGTTCGAATTAAAGGAGTTTTTTTAAACATTATTTATATATAAAATTCAAGGGACCAAATGAAAAATTCGAATTAACCAAGAATTCGAATTAAAAACGTTCGAATTAGGCAAGTTACACTATATTACAAGACAAAAATTAGTAGTCTGTATTTCGAAATGTAATTAGGTCATTAACCTCTACTCGCTTTGTTGCTCTGCTGGGAGACCATTTGCAGCCTTTCATGGACTTCATTGTACATCAACAATGATGGGGGTTTTCCAGGCGGACAATGCACCATGTCATTGGGCCCAAGTTGTCCAAAATTGGTTAGAGGAGCATTTTGGACCATTCCGACGGATGGGTGTCCGCCACGTTCGCCCGGTATGTACCCAGTAGAGCACTTATGGGATGTAGTGGTAAGGTCCTTTCGCATACAAGATCCTGCGCCTACAAATACAAGAGAACTGTGTGGGCGGCTGTTCAGACGGCATGGCTCAACATCTCTCCAGAAGTCTTTCGGCCACTTGTGGAATCGATGTCATGTCAAATTGTTTCACTTAGCAAGGCTAAAGGAGGCCCTACAGGATACCATGACGTTCGGCACTTCAGTGTGCATAGGAAAGTCTCTTTAGCCTTAAATAACTTGAGAACGGAGAAAGGTACAGTTATGCAAGTGAGATAACGGTATAGTAAAGCGACTACGCCCGATCGAATGCAACCGATAGCAGCGCCCCTAGTGGCAAAATGCGGAAGTTAGCCATTGCAAATCGAAAACGAAAAGAGAGAGTAAAATTTCCAATTACAGAGCTGTAGAGCATCAATTAATTATAGTACAAAACGACATTTGTTTCCCACGGATAAGATAAATTGTCGCTTGAATATCCTAAAATGTCCGAAATCGATGTGCGACGATTCGAATCTGCATATTCACATTTCGCAAATGTAGCCGTATGCAAATGCAGATTGTGACGTCGTACCGTACCTACGATATAAAAACCAGTAGTAGGATGTACCCTGATCAAAAGTTTAGGTCTACGTACGCTGTGTGAGAATAGCGAGCTTGGATTTCTGGGGTTACGTAAAAAATCAGGTGTATGCAACAGCGCCTACAAGTCTGCTGGATCTACGTCGTCGTGTTACAGATGCTTGCAATAGTGTGACACCTTCCATGCTGAGGAATATGCATGCAGAGTTACTTTCACGAATACAAATGTGTATCGTGGGCAATGGCGAACTCTTCGAACATACTCGACATTAACTTTTTATCACTGTGCGCCAGTTTGCATTTTTTGTTTTGTCTCACGTCATCAAACTGTATTGACATTTATGTAGTAAATTGTGTGTATTTACTGTTCCCTTCAAACGTTCACACAAAAGGTCGGGCATCGATTTCGGACATTTTACGGTATTCGGGCGACAATTTATCTTATCCGTGGGAAACAAATGTCGTTTAGTACTAATTAATTGATGCTCTACAACTTTGTACAAGGAAATTTTGCTCTATCTCTTATCGTTTTCGATTTGCAATGGCTAACTTCGGCTTCGCTTTACTATACCGTTATCTCACTTGCAATAACTGTACCTTTCTCCGTTCGCAAGTTATTCCAGGTTAAAGGGACTTTCCTATGCACCCTGTATATAATTATGTAGCATTATTCTTCTCAAATAATAGCACAAGGAACTTACACCAACTGTACATAAAGATAGTATAACTATACTAATAATTCGAATTTATTGGCGTAGAATAAAAATCAAAGTTTCCAAGCTTTCGCACATTAACCAGGTGGCTTTTTCAAGGAAGGTAGACTACAAGTTTCTTCAAGGAAAGTAGCCAGTTTGCTGTCTACCTTTCTTGAGAAAGCCATCTGGTTTATGTATGAGAGCTTGGAATCTTTGATTTTTATTCTACGTCATTAAATTCGGACTACCAGTATAGTTACACTATCTCATTCTTTTTCTCACAAAGTCCTCTGTTAAATGTACTTTTTTTTTTTTTTTGGTTGGAGGTTTAACGACCACCGTGAGCAACTTAATGGGCTATAAGCAGTCGCCCGTCCCTAATTTAGGGTCACTGGTTCCAGGGAAGGGAGAGAGCCAGTGCCGTAAGACAAGCACAACATCCATGCCTCACCGGGATTCGAACCCGGACCCCTTTCGGACGAATGATCAGATGCCATCGCTTAGGCCACTGCGCCACCGGGGGAGACTAAATGTACTCTCTCATACACTTCATTCACTAGATCGTCAAATGCATCTTTCTTAATTTCCCTAATCAATTAATTCTACACAACAACAAAAATAAAACTGTTGAATCTGCGAGTAGAAAACAAAGAAAGTTCTGAGAGGTAATCCCATAACGCTCAGCTAGTAATTAATGAAACTTTTCGATTCTTCTGTGCAAAGAAAAATCGCAAGCGTTATAAAAAAGATAACCTCAATGATTTAAAGCTCAAAACGGGTAGTATATTGCATAATAAAAAACACACAACTCTTGGTTTTTAAGGATTCTGAATTTTCAAAATATGTTAATGTGTTACATGACGAATAATATGATCCCTGTTTCTTGGAAGAATTAAGAACCTAACGTTATTGTCAGCGTACCTGTTCGTATCTCAGTCCAGGTTGTAACTCTCCCACTGTCGGTTCGTCTGAGCACGAGAATTTCCCCCTTTACGTGCAAGTTTCTAGCATTCCCGACACGATCATCATTCCTTCATTTTACATTCGCACGATGGCATTCATTATGCATAAAGCAATTTTCTTCATTTTGGTAATATTCCCCATGCGTTCCACTGATTCGCTTCTTTTAATTCCTACCACTTTTTTTTCTTGTGATTTTTACCGATTTGTTTCGCATTGGCGATTCTTTTATTATATTCAACCCTTCATTTTGTCATGCAGATGATTACTAACTACCTAATTCAACCCTTCTGTTTGTCATGCAGATGATTACTAACTACCATACACCCATTAGGCAAAACAGTGATGTATCTAATAGCGAATTGGTCCTCCGCTAGTGCAAATAACAGCCTATACACGCAGAGGCATCTACTCCAGATGCCGGAGGGTTTCCGGAGGTAATACCAGCTATCATGCCTGTTGAAGCATTGTCGACAATTCCGCCCAACACGTCGGTCCGGGTCCCATGGATCCGATGTTCAGCTCTACGGCATCCCAGAGAGCTTTCACAGGGTTTAAACACGGGGACCTTACAGGCCACTAGATCTTTCCAAACTCAGATGAGTTTTCTTCGAGTCATGCCTGAGTGGTTGCGACCACAAATGGGAGAGCGCATTGTCTTACTGGAACAAACCATCAGCCGCAGGATGCGCGAACGTCACGAAAACCTGAAGTTAGCGCGCAGCAGTTAAGGACCTCTTCAGACATACTAAATGACCGAATGTGTTCCCCGAGGAGACTCCCCCAAACCTTCACAGAGCCACCACCGTTTTGAACAGCGCCAACCTGGCAAGACGAAGCCACCCAGCCTTACAAATCAAAATAGGACCAAAACTGAGCCACCGTCTTCTATTCTTAAAAGATGGTGGTTCCCTGTTGGACCCACATTAAATTACAAGGCTGTGCTACCTGGGCATGGACTCGTTATTTCGACGTCACATCTTCCGGTCTGCTCGGTACAGCTCAAAATGGGATTCATCTGACCACACGACGCGGCGCCATTCTGCCAAGGTCCAATTTTCATGTTCCCAATACCAGGCGAGGCGTAGTGTACGATGACGAGCAGTCAAAAGTGGCACACAACGTAGCCAAGGGTATGCATCGTGCGCTGTACCGAAGTTTAATCTGGGTGCTATCTGAGGCGCCGTTGCCAAGTGGTCAGTCTGTACGAGCCTGGATAGTCTACGTCGACTCCGGCCATCGCTTGCTCTCTGGGCACTGGTACGTCCGTCGATGGTATACTCGCGGTATACACTTGATAAGGATGCTCGATAACTCTCGAGTTCTTACCATTTGGGTGATAGAATGACTCATCTTGTACCTTTAATGCGTCCACAATCAATGTCGCGCAGATCACCACGTTCACTCATATTCGTTGATTGCGATACGCAGATGGGAAACCCTGCCGTTCCCTTATTTATAGTCTGCGTTAGGTTTGGGTCTGTCCCACTCTGCGCGCAGATGCCTAAGCCAACTGCCATCACCCCTATCTCTAATGTTTTGTGTACTATATCAGTACTGAGAGAACTGATTGAAAGTGCGAATCAGTATGAACTCTCATTATGTGTGGTCTTAATTGATTATGTAAAGGCTTTTGGTGTCGAGCAACCATCAGCAGTTACAAGGTCTTCGAGATCTTGTGGTGTTGAAGTTGTATACGTGGACATTATTAATCTATAAAAGATCCAATCAAAGATTAAACTGTCGGAGGACGCAGTACTTACGAAAAAATGGAAAGGGATCGTATCTTTCAAGCACTTGTATGCCACATTGTAGAATAATTTTTAAACATTGAACTGGGAAGACAGGGGAATAAAAATTAAAGGAGATTACATGGACCCACCTTTTCTTTGCTGAAGACACAGTCATGTTTGCAAAAACCGCCCCTCCTGCTAGAGCTGTGGAGTAAGATGCAGGACCTTGCTGACATGAGTAAAAAGTAAGCTTAAGAAATTAACTTTAAGAAAACAAAAATATGGAATACTCTTGCAAGAACTGAAGATTTGGCTATTTATGGAGCATAGGCAGATCCGGACTTGGCACAGAAGTGTCATGTCCGGATCTGCCAGTAAACCCCGGTCCATGTCTCACTTCCTTCGCGGGGGGCACTTAACAACCAAGAGGAAGGAATCTTGTCCTTCGAGGCGAAGAATTCCTTCACTCCAGCTGGTTGTTAAGCGCTTCTTTCGCGGGGGGCACTTAACAACCAGCTGGAGTGAAGGAATTCTTCGCCTCGAAGGACAAGAACTGGTACAGCCGCGGAATCAAAGAACTGGCAGACAGATGGCTAAAGATGGAGCAATACGATGGCCTACACTTTGAATGCTAGTCAGCTTTTGTCAGAAAGGTATTTATGAAGACATAAGTGATCCAAATATTGCAAAACTTTCGACTCACCATCTGTATTTATCGAAGAACTGCCAGACAGATGGCTAAAGACGGAGCAACACGATGGCCTATACTTTGAATGCTAGTCAGCTTTCGTCGTAAAGGTACGTATGAAAACATAAAGTGATCCAAATATTGGAAAACTTTCGACTCACCATCTGTACTTCGACATTTCTTGAGAGGTAATATATTTTAATGTAATGCAAATAGAAACGTTAGTAAAATCATGCAATGCATTGATTATGATACGCTTTCCAACATACCAGAAAACATTACTCAACAATATCTGTAGAATAAATCTCGCTCCTCTGACCCGACCTTTGACCCCATTTCGATGATATAAAAGTAATGCGTAATACACACAGCGCGTGACGTAATGAGGCAGATGGTCGTGAGAGTGTGACGTCATAAAACTTTAATAGGATTCACAAACAACGCGTGACGTAATAAGGCAGATGGCGTGACCGCGCGCCAACATCTCAATCGCAAGTCGATCGCGAGAGTGTGACGTCATAAGATTTCTAAGAATGGGAAACATTAATAGGACGACGGCATGACACTAAAAACGTGGTAACTCGGGGTGGTTATTTAACCCACTAAACGAATTTTTCCACAGTCGAGGGGCCGCGGGTGGCCTAGTGGTCAGCGTTCGTTACTGCCATAGGGATGACCTCAGGTTCGATCCCAGCAGGTACGAACGTTCAAACCACTAAATACCCGCCGTGCGTCGGATGGGCACGTTAAGCCGTCGGACCTCGGGTACTGGCTCCCCGGTAATACACAAGGGCGTCTTCCTCCCCCTTTCTACTTCGCTTCCGTGTCACTTTCCTGTCGGGCACTCTAGCCCCAATCTCCTAGCTTCCTATTTGTAAGGATTGTTCAAGACCTGGGGTCAGACACTCCCTTCCTAAAATCCTCTACATATGATCTGATCTTTCCAAAATCGAGATCAAGCTAAATCAACTTGTAGTACCAGAAAACGTTAACCACTTTCATCAAAATCCTTCGTGCCGTTTTCAAAATAAAATTTGCATATATACAAGAATTGGTTCTACGTCAATTCGTCGCGTGCGTCAATTCGTCGACTGCGTCAATTCGTCGACTGCGACGATTCGTCGCGCGTCAATTCGTCGCCTACGTCAATTCGTCGCGCGTCAATTCGTCGACTGCGTCAATTCGTCGCGCGTCAATTCGTCGCGCGTCAATTCGTCGACTGCGTCAATTCGTCGCGGACAAATTCGTCGACTACGTCAATTCGTCGCGTTTACAGATTTTGGTTACATACAAAACGAATGCAGGAAAACGTACGATTTCGAACGTCTTGCTCCATGATCAAATTTATAAAGTTTGGCCACGCAGACAGGATAGGAATATTACGTTTTTCTTTGGCACTAAAAATATTAGACGGTAAACGGTTTTTGGAACGGGGCAGGGCCCGGTTGGTCAGAGCCCCCCATATACAAAATTTTCGTAAAATCTACAGTTTTCAATTCAGAACCACCAAATCTGGTATACTATCTCGTGGTATTCTAACTTAGACTGTAGACGGTTTTGGGAAGCGGTTGCAGAGAGGGAGGGGGGGGGGTTACAGCCCCCCCCCCTACAGAATTGCCGTAAGATATAGTTTTCAATTTAGAACTACCAAATTTGGTATATTATCTCATAGCGCTCTAACTTAGACGGTAGACGGTTTTTGGAACGGGTCAGGGGCCCGGTTGGTCAGAGCCCCCACACTACAGTTTTCAATTCAGAACCACCAAATCAGGTATCCTATCTCATAGTACTCTAACTTAGACGGTTGTCTGTTTTTGGAACGGGTCAAGGCCCGGGAGTCAGAGCCCCCCTCCCCCATACATACAAAGTTTTCGTAAAATCTAGTTTTCATTTCAGAACCATCAAATTTGGTATCATGAAACTAACTTAGACGCTAGACGGTTTTTGGAAGGGGTTGGAGCCCGCGGGGTCGGACCCCCCCCTCTCAAAAAATTTCGTAAAATCTACAGTTTTCATCTTAGAACCACCAAATTTGGTATACTATCTTATGGTACTCTAACTTAGTCGGCAGACCGTTTTCGGAACGGGTCAAGGCCCGGGGGGTCAGAGCCCCCCCACATACAAAATTTTCTTAAAACTACAGTTTTCAACTCAGAACCACCTAATCTGGTATACTATCTCATGGTACTCTAACTTAGACGCTAGACGGTTTTTTGGAAGGGGTTGGAGCCCGGGGGGGTCAGACCCCCCGAATAAAAACTTTTTCCTAAAATCTACAGTTTTCAATTTAGAACCACCAAATTTGGTATACTATCTCATGGTACTCTAACTTAGACGCTAGACGGTTTTTGAAAGGGGTTGAGCCCGCGGGGTCGTGCCCCCCCCCTCATAAAAATTTCGTAAAATCTACAGTTTTCATCTTAGAACCACCAAATTTGGTATACTATCTTATGGTACTCTAACTTAGACTGCAGACCGTTTTTGGAACGGGTCAAGGCCCGGGGGTCAGAGCCCCCACATACAAAATTTTCTTAAAAACTACAGTTTTCAATTCAGAACCACCTAATCTGGTATACTATCTCATGGTACTCTAACTTAGACGCTAGACGGTTTTTGGAAGTTGTTGGATTTCGGGGGTCAGACACCCCCCGAATAAATTTGTTTTGTAAAATCTACAGTTTTCAATTTAGAACCACCAACTTTGGTATACTATCTCATGGTACTCTAACTTAGACAGTAGACCGTTTTGAACGGATCAAGGCCCGGGGGTCAGAGCCCCCACATACAAAATTTTCTTAAAACTGCAGTTTTCAATTCAGAACCACCAAATCTGGCATACTATCGCATGGTACTCTAACTTAGACGCTCGACGATTTTTTGAAGGGGTTGCAGCCTGGGGGTAAGGGCCCCTCATAAAATTCGCAAAATCTACAGTTTTCAATTTAGAACCACCAAGTTTGGTATACTATCTCATGGTACTCTAACTTAGACGCTAGACTGTTTTTGGAAGGGGTTGGAGCCCGCGGGGTCGGAGCCCCCCCCATTAAAAAATTTCGTAAAATCGACAGTTTTCATCTTAGAACCACCAAATTTGGTATACTATCTTATGGTACTCTAACTTAGACAGCAGACTGTTTTTGGAACGGGTCAAGACCCGGGGGTGAGAGCCCCCCACATACAAAATTTTCTTAAAACTACAGTTTTCAATTCAGAACCACCTAATCTGGTATACTATCTCATGGTACTTTAACTTAGACGCTAGACGGTTTTTGGAAGGGGTGGAGCCCGGGGTCAGACCCCCCCCCCGAATAAACAGTTTTTCGTAAAATCTACAGTTTTCAATTTAGAACCACCAAATTTGGCATACTATCTCATGGCAATACTTAACTTAGACGCTAGACGGTTTTTGGAAGGGGTTGGAACCCCGGGGTGAGAGCCCCTCCCCTCCTCATAAAAATTTCGTAAAATCTACAGTTTTCAATTTAGGACAACCAGATTTGGTATACTACTTATGGTTATCTAACTTAGACGGTAGACGGTTTTTGGAAGGGGTCGGGGCCCGGGTCAAGGTAGCCCCATGGAAAATTTTCGTAAAAAGTTCCGTTTTTTACTCTTAAGAATACCCTATTTACGTTCTAAGGCGCTCTTTGGCCCTTTGAGGGCCTTGCACCATAAACCATCAACCAACCAACCAACTAACTAACCTACGGTCTAAGTTAGGGACTGTAGATAACAATAAAGTGCAAAGATTTCAAGAAATTCTATATGGGGGGGGGGGGTTTGAACCCCGGGCTCCGACCCTTTCCAAAAAACCATCTACCGTCTAAGTTAGAGAACCATGAGATAATATACCAAATTTGATCGTTCTAAATTGAAAACTAGTTTTTACGAAAAAATTTTATGGGGGGGGGGGGGGCTCTTACCCCGTGCCCGACCCGTTCCAAAACCCTCTACCGTCTAAGTCAGAGTACCATAAGATAGTATACCAAATTTGGTGGTACTAAGTTGAAAACGGTATATTTTACGAAAATTCTTTGGGGGAGGGGGGGGTGCTCTACTGCCCGGGCCCCGATCCGTTCCAAAAACCGTCTCCCGTCTAAGTTACAGTTTCATGATACCAAATTTGGTGGTTCTAATGTGAAAACTATAGATTTTACGAAAATTTTGTATGTGGGGGCTCTTACCCCTCGCGCCTTGACTTATTCCAAAAACCGTCTAGCGTCTAAGTTAGAGTACCATGAGATAGTATACCAAATTTGGTGGTTCTAACTTGAAAACTGTAGATTTTACGAAAATTTTGTCGGGGAGGGCATTCTAACCCCCCGGGCCCCGACCCGTTCCAAAAACAGTCTACCGTCTAAGTTAGAGTGCCATTATATAGTATACCGAGTTTGGTGGTTCTAAATTGAAAACTAGATTTTACGAAATTTCGTATGAGGTGGGGGGGGGGAGCCTCTGAACCCAGGGCTCCGACCCTTTCCAAAAACCGTCTAGCGTCTAAGTTAGAGTACCATGAGATAGTATACCAGATTAGGTGGTTCTGAATTGAAAACTGTAGTTTTTAAGAAAATTTTGTATGTGGGGGGCTCTGACCCCCTTCTGGGCCTTGATCCGTTCCAAAAACGGTCTGCAGTCTAAGTTAGAGTACAATAAGATAGTATACCAAATTTGGTGGTTCTAAGATGAAAACTGTAGATTTTACGAAATTTTTATGAGGGGGGGGGGCCGACCCCGCGGGCTCCAACCCTTTCAAAAACCGTCTAGCGTCTAAGTTAGAGTACCATGAGATAGTATACCAAATTTGGTGGTTCTAAATTGAAAACTGTAGATTTTACGAAAAAGTTTTTTTTCGGGGGGGTCTGACCCCCCGGGCTCCAACCCTTTCAAAAACCGTCTAGCGTCTAAGTTAGAGTACCATAAGATAGTATACCAAATTTGGTGGTTCTAAGATGAAAATTGTAGATTTCACGAAATTTTTTATGAGAGGGGGGGGGTCCGACCCCGCGGGCTCCAACCCCTTCCAAAAACCGTCTAGCGTCTAAGTTAGAGTTTCATGATACCAAATTTGATGATTCTGAAATGAAAACTAGATTTTACGAAAATTTTGTATGTATGGGGAGGGGGGGGGGGGCTACGACTCCCCGGGCCTTGACCCGTTCCAAAAACCGACAACCGTCTAAGTTAGAGTACTATGAGATAGGATACCTGATTTGGTGGTTCTGAATTGAAAACTGTAGTGTGGGGGTTCTGATCAACCGGGCCCCTGACCCGTTCCAAAAACCGTCTACCGTCTAAGTTAGAGCGCTATGAGATAATATACCAAATTTGGTAGTTCTAAATTGAAAACTATATCTTACGGCAATTCTGTAGGGGGGCTGTAACCCCCCCCTCCTCTCTGCAACCGCTTCCCAAAACCGTCTACAGTCTAAGTTAGAATACCACGAGATAGTATACCAGATTTGGTGGTTCTGAATTGAAAACTGTAGTGTGGGGGTTTCGACCAACCGGGCCCCTGACCCGTTCCAAAAACCGTCTACCGTCTACGTTAGAGCGCTATGAGATAATATACCAAATTTGGTAGTTCTAAATTGAAAACTATATCTTACGGCAATTCTGTAGGGGGGCTGTAACCCCCCCCTCCTCTCTGCAACCGCTTCCCAAAACCGTCTACAGTCTAAGTTAGAATACCACGAGATAGTATACCAGATTTGGTGGTTCTGAATTGAAAACTGTAGATTTTACGAAAATTTTGTATATGGGGGGTTTCGACCAACCGGGCCCTGCCCCGTTCCAAAAACCGTTTACCGTCTAATATTTTTAGTGCCAAAGAAAAACGTAATATTCCTATCCTGTCTGCGTGGCCAAACTTTATAAATTTGATCATGGAGCAAGACGTTCGAAATCGTACGTTTTCCTGCATTCGTTTTGTATGTAACCAAAATCTGTAAACGCGACGAATTGACGTAGTCGACGAATTTGTCCGCGACGAATTGACGCGTGACGAATCGTCGTGGTCGACGAATTGACGCGCGACGAATTGACGCGCGACGAATTGTCGTAGTCGACGAATTGACGCGCGACGAATTGACGCAGGCGACGAATTGACGTAGTCGACGAATTGACGCACGCGACGAATTGTCGGGACACCACAAGAATTGCTCCTTTAATAAGATGTTACGAATGCATCCCGCTCCTATGTCGTGACCTTTGATCCCACTTCACCCATTTTCAATAGGGTTCGTCCCCAGGTGGTCCCCTATGACATATTAAAATTTTATTGAAATCGAACCATATTTACGCAAGTTATGATACATAAGAGCAGTGGAAAGGATCCCGCTCCTATGTCGTGATCTTTGACCCCATTTCGTCCATTTTCAATGAGGTTCGTCCCCAGGTGGTACCCTACCACATGCTAAAATTTCATCGAAATTGAACCATTTTTACGCGAGTTATCGTACGGACGGACAGACAAAACTGGAGCATATACGCTTCTTCAACCTACGGTTGGAAAAGGTAAAAAATGAAATGCGAGTAAAATTTTAAATTCCTTGCAAACCATATCCGAAATTTATTACTGCAATTCCTCCCAAACGTGACAAAAGCGACATTAATAGATTGTGCCAAAATATGGGGGCCAGCTTTCTGAAATTTTACATTTAATCCTTTTGCTCCATTGACTCTAAATAGTTCAATTTAAAATGTATAGTTACATGACACTTTTTTTATTGTTTGATTGGAGGTTTAACGACCACCGTGAGCAACTCAATGGGCTATAAGCAGTCGCCCGTCCTTAATTTAGGGTCACTGGTTCCAGGGAAGGGAGAGAGCCAGTGCCACAAGACAAACAACATCCATGCCTCATCGGGATTCGAACCCGCACCCCGTTCGGACGAACGATCAGAAGCCATCGCTTAGACCACTGCGCCACCGGGGCGGCATGACATGACACTTTTTGAGAGGAAATATATTAATATATTTCAATGAAACGCAAATACAATACAAGAATTGAAATGCAAGAAAATTGAGTTTTCTCGCTTTTCATTTCTGCAGAGTTTAACATTACCTATTCTTCCGTTCTCGCGTTCTCCCACTTCATGTAGACGTATTCATTTATCTTGACGAGCGTAGTTACTTGTTTTGATTTATCCGTGTGTGCCGTTGGTTATTGGAAGATATTTTAATTAAGACCTCTGAATCTTGATCTGAGTTCCGATATCGAGGCAAGGCCTTTCGTCACAAATATCGAGGTACGTCCTCATGTCACGCAGGCTCTCTGAAATTTTCTCGAAACCGATGGCTCTAAATTAGAGATGGACGACTCTATAGCTTTAGATGCTTATCGACTTTGTTAAACCTGAAACAATTTAAAAGCTTTCTTTCCTCATTTCGAATGCCTATGCAAAATGCAATTTTACGCCGCGGTGGCAGAGTTGTCCGAAACGCAAAATGCGGATCAGTCGTTCAACTTGGGCCCCAGTTTAAGTCCCTGGTGAGGTACGAGTGGTAGGCTTGTCGGATGCCACTGTCTCTTCCCTGTAAACACTGGCCCTAAATTAGGGTCGAGCTACTAACTTACAGCGCTTGTACTTTGTGGCGAATACTATCGATTTAACCCTCACTTTTTGTTTACTTCTCTTACGTAAATTCTGGTTCGTTCTCGTTATGTTTACTGAAGGTCACATCGGAACTCCCTCGAGTTTTTTCTTTGAGTCATCACTGGCAATCAGTCAAATCATGTAGAAATTGATAAGACAGAACCGTCTATCTCAATGTGTGCAATTTGCTAGGTATCAGAGAAAAGCGAGCTACCCATGTTACCAACGAGATCGAATAATTGTCATTAAGTTTCAAAACTGTCTTCAGGTTTAGGTTGACGTTAAAGTATGTTATTTTATGTTCCATTTGTGGAATGGAAAATGTTTTGTGACTCATCTAACACTTATATTGTGATTATTCCACGGCTACGCTTGGGAATAGTCTGTATATTGAACTTCGTGGTGTACTATTCCAGCAGCAAGGATTAAAACAATTGTCTAACTGTAAGACTTTCTTCGATAACATTTTTGTATTAAGTTCCGATCAAACAACCTTAATCAGAGCAAAAAAAAAAAAAAAAGAAAAAAAAAGAACAAGAAATAACCTTATTCACGAAATTCTGAAAATTAAGCATCTGATATATTTCTTAATTGTCAGTTTAAAATGCTGTAATTTACAAGAGTGTTTTCCAAAAGGAATCCAACCACCTTTCATTTCCATTAAAAAGAAAAATTATACATATCTCTCAAAACATTGACAACCCTTTTGTATGCGTGTAAGTAAACACAAATTGTTTCTTTGACATAATAAACATTTCAAATAATCGAAATAATAGTTGTATAATGTTATGCTAAAAATAAGAAAAAAATGAACTTACGTAACTCTTCCATCGTTGAGATGATTACATAATGATTTTGTGAGCAATTACTATGTGCTCGATTAAAACGAACTGATATACAACGTTGTAAATAACAGGGGGAAACAAAATGCTTCCAGAACGAAAAGGAATTTAAACAGTAATCTTCCAGAATTGTTACCACGGCAACTAATCACGAGCCTATATGCAAAATGCAGAAGAATATTAAAAGTTAAAACAGACTGCGCAATATTTTGTTTACCAGAGGGTGAAATGTAAGCAATGATTGTTGGTTTTTCTGAACAAATCAAATGTCCTTAAGCTGCTTCAAAAGAGAATACTAGTTTAAGATTAAAACAACACTGCCAACTACATTTTTAGTATGAATTGCTCACTTTATTACTTCAAATTACGCTCGTTATTTACTCTAAAGTAACAGATTATTAGGAATACTTACATAATAACGTGTTAGGTTGTCTGTGGCGTTCAAACGACTTTTAATTTTATGTGGAAGAGATTGAACTAGGTGTTTTCTAGAGATTGATCTCTGTTCTGAACGGCCGTCAATTTCTTCCCACAGGTGCTCAACAGAGTTCAGTTGTAGTAACTGAAAACCACATCAGCACTCTGAAGTGACTGTCGTGCGACGAGAACCATTGTGTGATGATTCGAACCTTGAAGCATGTGTGTCGTGCTTGTAAGGTGACGCACATGTGAAGACGGCAAGCGTTTGAAGACGGTGATAAGCGTTTGTCAGTGTAGCTTAATTGGGAAAGCATTCGACTCCGGAGCAGAAGGATGAGGAGCTCGATCCCCGCCACTGGCACATTTGTGCATGTGTTTCGCGATATAGGTGCCCGAACGTAAAATGAATATCCTGGGTGTTAGGTTCTTCGAAAACTGTGATGTTTCTTCCACACATCGTCCGAAATTAATGACAATGCCTTCTTCTACAGCGAGCTACTTCAAAAGCATGGTTTGCATCTTACCCAGAATCCTACGATTCCCTCAAAGCTATTTTTAAAGGGTTTGCTAAGTAGAAAAGGACATTTTCCGCATATTTACTGTTTCTCACTTTAATAAGTATGTCTCAGGAGCGTAGTGCCTAGTACAAGATAAATATTCATGTATAATATAAAATTATACATTAATATTTATCTTGCAATATTATACATGGATATTTATCTTGCACTAGGCACTGCGCTCCTGAGACATTTTTTTGCTCTTGAGAATTCGAACCCGGACCCCTTCACGGACGAATGACCATAAGGAAGCGTTTAGACCACTGCGTCCCCGGGGCGGCTCTATTGGATTCATGTCGGGCGAACGTGGTGACCACACCATCCGTCGGAACTGTCCAGAATGCTCCTCGAACCAATTTTGGACAACTTGGGCCCAATAACATGGTATCAGAATGGGAAAAACCCCATCGTTGTTGGAGAACATGAAGTCCATGAAGGGTTGAAAACTGTCACCCACTAAAGCAAGAATGTGATTACCGGTTAATAACGTGTTTACAAGAACCAGACTATCCGAACCGTGCCACGTAAAGACACTCCCCACATGTATGGAACCACCACTAGCTTGCATAATGCCTCGTTGACAGCTTGGGTCCACGGCCTCATGAGGTCTGCACCTCACTCGAACCCTACCATCAACTGGTAGCGTTACTCATCGGATCACGTCACATGTTTTCAGTCTTTCACGGTCCAATTACCGTGTTCATGAGCCCAGGTGAGGCGCTGTGTCCGATTTCGTGGTGTTAACAAAGGCACTCTCGTGGGTCTTCTGCTCCCGTGCCTCCACTTACCCCAAATTACGCTGCACTGACCTGACGCATATGTATCTGGTACCTCCAGCATTAAATGTGGATGTTATTTGAGCCAGTGTCGCTTGTCTGTTAGCATGGACACTCGTAGTCAGACGCTGGTAACGGTCATTTAGCACTAATGGGCGGCCACTGCGCCGTCCGCGGTGGGTGGTCATACTGTACTTTCCAAGAGATACTCTCGGAACACACGTGACACCGTGGAATGCTGAATCTTCGCACAACTTCGGAAACAATGTCTCATCCGTCTGGCTTCCACTCGTTCAAACTGATAATTCACGTCGGCTTGCCATAATCCTACTTGCGGTTGTTCAACCTGACTCACGAGATTACATCTCGAAACTGATAAAAATCGTGGCGTGCGTTGAAGCCCTTTATACGACGGCAGCGTCAGTTAAAAATTTGCATACTGCTATCTGATGACTTGACACTTCAGTGTATTTCAACACCTTGTGAAATTTATGCGAAATCGCATGCGTGCTGTAATTCGGGCTAACGGAGGTCCGATCCCGTGTTGCATAAAAGTTTCTTATTCAGTGACCGGTATGTTTATAGGCAGTCGCCCGTCACTAATTTAGGGACAATGGTTCTAGGCAAGGGATAGGGTCAGTTGCGTGAGACAAACACCTACCCATGCATCATACGGGACTTAAAGATGGGTCCCATCTTGGACGAACGATTAGAAGTTAGAAGTGTGGGGATCTTACTTTTGGCGATCCCTTTGCTAGACAGAATTGTATATTGCAGTCAATTGGACGACAACCAAGGGATGACTTACCTATCAGATAATGCCTGAAATAACTTTAAGGAATTGGTATTCCTACAATGAAGGAAGAATGTGCGGTATGGATCCAAAAATAACTTTTCGCTTGCAGTTTCGAGCCTTGAATGCTTAAGCAGCCAGTGGAGGAAGTAAACTATTCTACTGCCTGTGGATATTTCCTTATATAGGTATAATGTGAGTGTGTAACACAAATTATATGTAGAAAATAAAAATTATATTGAAAATTCTGTTGGATAATTATGCCAATTCAGTCCGGTAAACAATGATGAACAACTTTAACTAGCAAAAAAAAAAAAATTCTCAAATTAAACAGATGTACGGAAATTTCCTCTTGAGCAGTTGTCAGGCACGGATGCGATATGTAGGAACGAGTAAACGTTGAAACTGATTGAATATTTTGATTAGGAGAAGAATGTCGACAACGATTATTGGAAGCGCTACACGCGCCTTTATTGAATCGGTTTCGTGTAACAAGAAGAACTGCCTGCATGTTTCCAGAAGCGACCGTGAAGGGAACAAACGTTTCTAATTAAATTGCAAAGCGTTGGTATTTCTCACGGATTCTCATTTTTATGGTATGCAAATAATCAAATTAACTCGAAAAGCGAAGGAAGTATTTATTTTTCTATAGCTAATGAAGTGAGTTGGCTTTTGCTTTGGGACTGCAACTGAACAGCCCGCGAAACTATAAATAAATCCATTTAAAATAACTGTGTGCACTGGTATTTTCTTCGCCTAAGCGTGTTTTCTGAGACAGTAGAGACGTCCCATTACCGCTGATTATTCAATTTATACCGAATCGGAAGCGACGAACAATAACAGCATAATTGCAAAATGTTGAATCTGATTTATGCCCGTGGAATTCAGGTTGATTCGGGCTTACGGGAAGTAACGCCCGAATCTGATCAATGGGGAAAAATGATGTGTGAGTTTCTGCCTGAACGTGTACGACGAGTGTGTGCGCGCGCGTTAAATTCGAAGCTTCTTCTAGAAAAATGTTCGCTTCCTTCTAATTAGATTGGCACTCATTTTTCAAAAGAAGAATCTGATTTAATAAACTCTGGAATCGGGAGAAAAATATGCGCTTGAAGTTTAAATCGTTAGTCCAAATATCAGATTTTCTGATTAGATTGGGAAAATGAAAACGACAAAAGGTGGAAAAACGTGGAATTAGCACTGCAGGAGTTGAAGAGGGAGCAACATCATAATTATCTGAAATGGTTTTAATTTAATCTTCTCCGATTTTCACACTCGGCTGTGGAAATAAGGAGACAATGCGATGATGAGCCACCGCGCTGTGGAAGCATCCTTCTGTGAATAGACACGCACCAACACAAGATCTGTGAAATAATCAACACTTCCTTCCACAGAAACGTAGTATAAAAGAGAAGCGTTTGGGCTCTTTTGACGATCACTGAGCATAACAAACACCTACCAATTTCCACCCAGTTTTATACGCACAAAAGAATGATATTTCCATATTGTTCCTCTTGTTACAATACTAATGCTTCTAGTATTTTAATTTCCATAACTTTGCTTCCTTTCAAAAGTTATTTGTTCTGAAATAATGTTTTACTTTAATTTTCTCGTTTTCTCATTTCCTCGAAAAAATACTGCATATAGCTGGTTCATTTAAATAATACCCTTACAATCTCTTATTGGTTCTTTAAAATTACTGACGGGCAAACACGGGATAAGATTCTTAACCTCCAGATTCGCTAAACATGAATGCCGGTTGCTTCGACCAGCGAATCCTGTTATGGTTAAATTCAAATTGATCGGAAACTTGGTCGTTCTGGGTGGTGTAGTGGTTAGTATACCCGGGCGTTTTCTGGGAGACGCCGGTTCGAGTCCCGCTCCAGGACGATTAAAATTTTCAAGTTTTCGGATATTATCTGACTTACCATCCTTGTTACATTTACGCCAGAAAACGGATTGTCACCTTCAAAATTTGTACCAGTTTTTATATTTCCATTGCGTTTAATCATTCTGGGAATATTCTTAGGATTTCTTGAACTTCTTTTAGAACTCCTTTTTTAAATAGTTTTGTTTATTTTAATGTTTATTCATTGATTTACAGTGATTGCTTACACCATTTTGATACCAAGAATCCAGTTAACTGGAATGTCAAACGATGAGTATAACCTATTCATCTGAAAGGAAAACCTTGCGTATATCTGTTTCACCGGACAATGGAGATTTTCGGCCCAGAGAGGTTAAATACACTGTACCTTGAACCTAGATTGTTCGTGTGAAACCAGACGCAAAACATAAGATACTTAATTTTAATACCGAACGTCGCATGTAGCTTTTTCAAAACTAAACCTTACGTACCCATGTCCTTCGTATGAAACCAAATGCGAGGCAAATGTGGTTCGTTTGAATACAAAACGCTGAATAAAGTTGCAGGAGTCGGTTAAGGACAGTCGTAACGATTTGCGTGCGTGTAAGACCTACGTCGTGCAACACACTGCCAATGGTGCTGGCACTAATCGGACGATGCATGGAGGGCACCACTGCTCGATGAATATCCGCAATCGTGGCTGTTGGGTCACTCCGCGCATGTCTGACAACTGTCGGTCCTCTCTCGTCTAGGTCTCCCAGACCCTTCCTGTCGCTGCTGCGTGCCTTGTTCTATCCACTGCCGCCAACAGCGTGCTATGGTGATATCCGCATGACAGGTATGGCGCGAAATACGGCGATAAGATCACCCTGTTTTCCGGAGCCCAACGATGCAGCCCCTCTTGAACTTCTCCAGCAGCTCGTATTGCTTCCAAGATTTTCTCAGAGACATACTTCACTTGCAAAGGATGCAACCAACACAACAGCAAGAGTCGGAATGGCAAGCACGCGCAACGGGACGACCTTTTATAGCCTGTCAGGCACAGCGCTAGGACCCCTCCTTGCTAGCGTCACATGCGCTGCCGAGCGTGATGCTTGAATCATTTGCATGCCTCACGATGTCAAACCTACCCACCAAGTTTCATTCCTGTCGGTTGCTTCCTTCTGAGTGCAACTATTTTTTTGACGTAGAGTGTATACACGCCTTACATGTACACATAAGCGGCACTGAATTAAAAACCTCTATTCAATACCAGGTTGGACCTCCCTTAGCCCGAATCACAGAGCGTGTGCGGTTTGGCAGACATTTCATAAGGTGTTGGAGTGCATCGACATCTATTGCATACCAAACGTACGCCAAATAGTTCTTTAACTGCCTCAGGATTCACGAAAGATTACTTTGCACCCGGATCTGTTTTTCTAACATGTCTCATACATTCCCAATGGGATTCAGATCAGAGCTTCGTGGTGAAAGTCGCTGTCATGCTCGCTGAACTCATTCTTACGCGATATCCAGTAGCATTGTCGTCCATGATGCACCTATCATCTGCTGGTTAAAAAGTCAACATTGCAGGATGGATTTGATCTCCAACAATGTTGAGATAATCCTTGGAAGACATCTAACTTTACATCGATATCACGGGACTCGTTCCGTACAATCAGAACGCGTACTGGACGTCTCCAAAAACTTGAGTTGTGTTTACTGGGCTAATGTTTCATGGGGATCACGCTTAACTGTATGCCAACCGTCTGTACAGAATAAAGTGTATCGCGACTCGTCGGCCCACACGACTTTTTCCCAGCCTTCCAGTGTCCAGTCATGGTGTTCCTGACAAAACTGCAGACGAACTTTCTGGTTTTGTGCAGATATCAGTGGTTCTTTACGCTTTCCAACCATAGGTTGAAGAAGTGCATATACCCCAGCTTTCTCCATCTGTCCGTCCGTCTGCACGATAACTCGCGTAAAAATGGTTTGATTTCGATGAAAGTTTAGCATGTAATAGGGGACAAACTGGAAAGAAACCTATTGAAAATGGGCGAAATGGGGTCAAAGGTCAGGACATAGAGGGATCCATTCCATCGCCTTTATGCATCATAGCTTACGTAAAAATGCTTCGATTGCGACAAAACGTTATCATGATGTTCCGGAGATGTACTGAACAGGTTCTGTTTTATTTCATCAAAATGGGGTCAAAGGTCAGGGAACTGGAGCGAGATTTATTCCACGGCCATTATCCACATAACTTGACTAAACAAGTTAGTAAAATCATGCAATGCATTGATTATGATACGCTTTCCAACATACCAGAAATGATTACTCAGGTTATAAGAATAATGGCTATAGAATAAATATCGCTTCTATGTCCTGACATTTGACGCCATTTTTTCCCATTTTCAATAGGGTTCGTCCCCAAGTGGTCCCTACCACATACTAAAATTTAATCGAAATCGAACCATTTTTACGCGAGTCATCGTACGCGCGGACAGACAGACAAAGATGGAGCATATACGCTTCTTCAACCTACGGTTGGAAAACATAAAAAGCTTCTATTGCGACAAAACTTTAGTATATTGTTCCGGAGGTATACTGAACCGGTTCTGTTGAATATCATCAAAATGGGGTCAAAGGTCAAGGCGCAGGAGCAAGATGTACAACAGTAATGCTTTTTGGTATGTTGGAAAGCGCAATGATTTTTGGTATGTTGAAAAGCGTATCATATTTAATACATTGCATGAACTTACTGACTTGTTGTATAGGCTTAAGACTGCCAATACCAATAATCTTCAATTCTCTTCACATAGTTCGCAGAGATATGAATAACAGTCTTCACGGAATTTAAATATCGTAGATGAATAACAGATCTTGCAAATTGTGTTTTTCACGTTGCATATATTATTAGGACAGGGGGAGGAAAAGGTCATAAGATTTCATAAAAATTCTAAAAAATAACTCACATCTATTTTTCAGTTGCTGTTCCTCATTTATCGTCGTTGTTGACGTACATCCACCAGGCACAAAAAAAAAAAAAAAAAAAAAATAGAAAAAAAGAAGGATATGGTAGATGTATGAAGCTGAGTTTAAAACTATTGATGAATAAAGAACGGCTAAAAACCATGAAACAAAGAAATCAAATTGAGAAATGATTAAAACCCGATAAAACATTGTGAAAAACCTTAAATCCATTCATGCAAACAATCTCCAGATTGTAACGCAGTTTTTAATAGTTTTTCATTTTGATTTTATTTGTTTTATGGTTTTTAACCGTTCTTTATTCGTCAATAGTAACTTGGCTTCATACTTCTTCCGTATCTTTCGATATTTTGTGCCTGATTGATATAAGTCAACAACGACGATAATTTAGGAACAGCGACTGAAAAATAGATGTGTGGCGAGTTGTTTAGAATTTTTATTAAATCTTTTTTTACATGTTCGCGGCTTGAAAATCGGTTATGCCTACGTATACAACAGCATACGAGCTTACCTCTCATCCCGTCCTAATATACGCAGCGTCGAAACAGAATTTGTAAGATCTGTTATTCATCTACGATATTGAAACTTTTTGTCCAGGTATTTCTGCTCTGCGCTTAACTTTACGATTACGTCTGCGAATTAGCTTCCATTGAATGCTTCTGTCATTTGCTGCACACAGGAAGTCCCGTTTCTCCGTACAAGCTTTCTCAGACGACGGTGATATCGTTCCTGACAGATTGCCGTCACGCCACAGTGACGCCTCTTAGACAAGCAATATGGGTAATTTTTCCACTGATTAAAGATCCGGGAACTCACGTTTTCAGAAACCAGTCAGATTTGCTGTTTTGAAAATTGTCGCTCCAGCTAGACGGACACCCGCAGTAAGCCGTTTATCGAACAGCAAAACAGTTTTTCCCATTGTGATCAAAAGTACTGATAAGCAGCAGTATTAAATATTTGTAGATCACGTGATGACGCACGTGACCAATGTTTTGCATATACGCTGCGTAAATGCCGTTTAGATGCATTTGCACTGAGGTTTCTAATTTAGCGGCCTGGTGTGTGTATTTGCGAAGAAATAATTCCTTCGGAATTAGATTCCCATCGTTTCTACAGGGTGTCCCACTCGCTATTGGCCCCAGAGCTTTCCGCATAACTTTGGAAAGACTAGTACAAAATAGAAATTCTGGGAAGAAGGATGGAGAGCGTGAGAAAGAAACGCCGTAAGGAGCGAGACTGTTGGTCTTTCCCAACACAAGTGGCGCTGCGGAACGTCAGGTACGTCATTCGCCGGTAGACGCGAGGCCAAGGTCACTCTGGTATTAACAACGGTCGTGTGCGCCTCGCAGATGGAAATGCGTTGCTTTGTTTCCGTTGAAACATGAATCTGTACACAATTGAACAACGTGTTTTTCTGGTCCGGACCTATTGGACAACTGGGTCTATCAAGGCGTTACATACCAAATTCCTGCCGAAATTTGGAGGTCGTAAACCATCAGCAAAGTTGTGAATCCAGCATGTTGTGAAAAAACTGGGAACAACGGGAACGTTGCTGAATGTGCACGGCAGAAGTCGGCCGAAGATGTCCGAGGCAACAGTGGAGGACGTTACATAAAGACCGCTTGCTGGCCTCTCTGACGAAGTCCTTGTAGAAACTGGGACAAGAAATGATAACGTCCAAAAGCACATGCTAATGGGCTACCATAGCCGGCCAGCTTCATTCATACCACATCACAGATGTGCAGGAATTGCAACCGACCGATAAAGCAAAGAGAGTCACGTGCTGTCTATCGGTGGTTTCAGGACTTCTTCGCTAGAAATCCAAACATACTGGACAAAACGTGGTTTAGCGATGAAGTGTGGTTCCACCTCAGTGGATATGTCAATTCCCAAAATACTCGTGCTTGGGCGAATGCTAATTCGCACGCACTGCACGAGTAACCTCTTCATGTGGAAAAACTGGGGGCGTCTGGTGTGCTGTCTCCCGGCGCCGCTTTCGTGAAGCAACTGGATGACGAGGAGCTCACTACCGGCTACTTCCAACAAGACGGGGAAACGTGTCACACCTCCAAAACGAGCATGGATCTAATAGTCTTTTTTTCCCTAATCGTGTTATCTCGAAGGGACGGTGGCCATCGAGGTCGCCTGACCTTTCACTCCCTGGTTTCTTCCTGTGTGGAATGTTGAATGTACCGGAACAAGCCACGGACTCTCGCGGCACTGGAAGACAACATTCGCCGCGAAATGGAGCTTGTGACTGCCGAACTGCAGGTGCGAAACTTCGATAACATGGAGCGCCGCATTCAAGCATGTCTGCATGTCGACGGCGTCCACTTCCAGCACTTCATTTGATAGCATCGTTCATCCCATAGACCAAGATAAGTCCACCTTTAATTACATGTCCATCAGTTGGTTATTTCGCAAGTTATGCGGAATAAACCGCGGCCAATACCGAGTGGGACACTATATAACCAGATGGTGATAATCTCTAAGGAAACATTTTGAAGTATATTCATCAGCAGATGCTTTGATTAAAACCAAAATCGACCAGCCGGGATGTAAAGATGCAAATTCGAAACTGGCCAGGTCTCGACCGGAAAGTATGAACTCGGAGGCTAAATTTCGGGACACGTGACCCTTACAGGTGCTCTCGCAATCGTTAAACCCAGAACAGAGACGTGAAAAAGGCTGCTGTCGTTGAATATACATGTGTATGTTTTACAACACAATAAAACTGCAGCATGTCCTGATTTCTTTCAGGGCTCAGAACACTGAAATGTCTCGTACTGGTATGTTCCACTAAAGTTCTTTCAGCACCGTGTGCGAGAAACAGTCAGCGTAGCATCATAGCTGCAACAGCTCAGATTAACCAGATACCGTACCTAGTAACACCACACTCCTGTCATCTACAATATATAAATTAAATTTGATTTGATTTTAACTTTTTTTTTATTGATTGTAGGTTTAACGACCACCGTGAGCAACTCGATGGGCTATGAGCAGTCGCCCGTCCCTAATTTAGGGCCACAGGCTCGAGAGAGCGCCGTATGACAAACACAACATCCATGCCTCACCGGGATTCGAACCCGGACCCAACTTGGACGAATGGTCAGGAGCCAGCGCTTAGACAACTGCGCCACCGGGGCGGCAACTTTTTATATTACGAGAGTTGTACCGAAAGTAATACAAAAGTGGGCATAACTTTTTTATTAAATGACAGAGGTCGTTCACATGTTGGTAGAGTAACTCTTCCTCTATAGTAAGCTTTCTTCATTGCAGGTAAGTAATGGATTCCAAACGGAAGCAATGTGCAGTCATTGAGGTCTTGACGAAGGAAGGGTGTAAGCTGTCCGATATCCACAGAAGGCTACAGAATGTCTACAGAGATGACACCATTGACAAGAGCAATGTGCACAGATGAATGAAGAAGTTTAAAGAAGGGGAAACCAGCACTGAAGACAAACCACGCAGTGGGAGACCATCATCTACGACCACTGACACGAATCGTGATCGAGTGGATGAATTAATTCGGGTGAAGTGACGAATCACAATCCGTGAGCTTGTTTCACAACCGGACTGTGGTCACAATGTCATACAGGAGATAGTGGAATACTTAGGGTATCAGAAAGTGTGTGTGCAAAGTGGGTATCTCGGCAGTTGACACCAGATTTGAAGGAGGGAAAAGTAGAAGTTTGCTCTGATCTGCTGGAATCATTTGAAGCCAATGAAGACACGTTTATTTTCGATCTGGTGACAGGGGATGAAACATGGGGGTATCTTTACGATCCGGAAATGAAGAATCGATTCATTGAATGGCATCACACCTCTTCACCACGGCTTAAGAAGTTCAAGAGCCAGCGATCAGCATAGAAAGTCATGGTGACTGTTTTGGGAGGGGGGGGGATGACAGGGTTGATTTTCTGGAACGTGGCAGTACCGTGACTAGCGAGTGGTACATTGAGACACTCAAGAAGCTTAGAGAGGCCATAAGGAGGAAGAGACCGAACAAGAATCTGAAAAGGATCCACATGCACAATGAGAGACCCCACATATATTTGGTAACAAATCACTCGATGAGCAAATGAGGCTGGTTGGTGGTCCCCCATCCACCGTACAACCCAGATCTGGCGCCCTCAGGCTTCCACATGTTCGGTCCAATGAAAGACAGCCTCCGGGGACAATGATTTGAAGACACAGACGAGGTGAAAGTGGTTGTGAAGAAGTGGGCAGAACAGTCCACACCTGAATTTTTTCAAAGAGGATTCGAGTGTTGGGTTCAACGATGGCGCAAATACATCTCTTGTGGTGGAGATTATGTTGAGTAGTACCTTTGTATAGAGAAAGAGTTACTCTACCAACATGAGAAATTTGAACGCCTTCTGTCCTTCAATAAAAAAAGTTATGCATTACTTTCGATACAACTCTCGTATTTAGTACAATGTTTGCAGTATTTTATGTTTTCTGCATATTAGGTGTCTTGTTTGGTATATGTTTATTGGCTGTTTTTCCAGTAGTCTACATATCATTATCAACTATCATCAATCCACTGCCGGTTGGTCTCCAAGTTTCTTCCAAAACGGTCTGCCTTGAGCCTATCTGCTTTATTCACTCCGGCATGCATTCTAATGTCATACACCCACCTCCCACGTGGTTTTCTGGGTATTTTCCTGTCCCTTGGTTTCCAATGTAAAATTTCGGTTGTCCATCGGAGGTCCGTTGGTCTGGCAATATTGTCCACCCCATTGCCATTTCAGAGATTTTACTCTGATCATGATGTCTTTCACTTTTATAATTTTCCTGATTCACAAGTTCCTCTTATTGTCTTTCTTGGTTATACCAAGCATGCATCTCTCCATGCTACTTTCATTTTTCTACAGCATTCGTATTCTTCAGTTAGGGTCCATGCATCTGTGCTCCGCCCGAAAGAACCGGAACGATGCATTGATTAAAAACTTTTCTTTTAAGAGATAATGGTATATTGCTGTTTAAAATTGTACTGTTTCTTTGAACAGCTCTCCAAATCAAGTTTTATACGCAGATTAATTTGTTCATCAGTGTAACAACCCTCACTGGATATATGTTGCCTAAAGTAAAAATGTAGGTATTCTTTACCTCCAAATTTCCCCCATGAATCGATAAATCATTTCTTGTAAAGGCATTGTACATCAAATTTATTTTCTCAAAGTTCATTCTTGATTTCACTTGTTTACTTTTGTCAGCAAGTTCCTGGATCGTACTCTGTAGCACTGAAACGGTACTTGCCAAAATGACTTATCAGCAAAAGAAGGTGAGTTAGATGATCTACATTGGTCTTATTTCCTAGTTTTCCGAGTGTAATGGTTGAAAGACACTTTGCAATGGGGCTTTGCTGAGTTAGGAAGGAATGGTGTCACCTTGTCTCACTCCCATTGCACATTTTACTGGTGCTGCATCCCCAAATAGCCGGACATTTGCACTTGCATTTCCAGAGATTTTAATACTCGTATTAATAACGATAACGTATGCATTTTCAATAACGCAGGATTTCAAAAATATAATTGCTGATGTTTTTTCACGGACTCAAAGGTTTTTTCAATAAAATCCATGCATAATAAGAGTTCATATTCCGTCGTTCTCTCAATTAGTTCTCAGAGTACACAGATATGATCTTGAGTGCTGTAGCCACTTGTGAATCCAGCTTGTTCTCTCGGTTGAGCCATAACCCGTGTTATCTTCAAGCGATGTTGAAGAACCTTAATGAAGATTTTGTAAACCACAGATAGGAGGCTGATGGGCCCGTAGTTCCTGAGAGATCCTCTTCTTTCTTTCTTTCTTTCTTTCTTTCTTTCTTTATTGGAGGTTTAACGACCACCGTGAGCAACTCAATGGGCTGTAAGCAGTCGCCCGTCCCTAATTTAGGGTCACTGGTTCCAGGGAAGGGAGAGAGCCAGTGCCGTAAGACAAACACAACATCCATGCCTCACCGGGATTCGAACCCGGACCCCCTGAGAGATCCTCAATGTCGCTCCCCTACCATTCAAATTTCACCAGCTCTTGATTGAAGTTTAAAAAACTTAGACGATTGTGTTGGAAAATTACATGAGGAAAAATTAGAGTTGCCTTGATGATGCTGTTTACGCTAAAAAAGGAACTTGACACACACACACACACACACACACACACACACACACACACACACACACACACAAAGGAACGCACGTGCTCGCACGCACACACACGCTTGAAATTTGGCAACCAATATCCGAATTATAAAAAACAAACTTTTAAAGCCACAATAATGTGCATCACTACAATCACAGTTCAGGTTACCTCCCTATGTCACCAACTTATCTACAATTATGTCTGTTTTTCAATATTTGTGGTATTCCAGTCTATAATTTGATAGTGTATTGTGACGACCCTCGCTCATTTCTAGCTCTTACTCAAAATAGTCACCATCCCGCGAGAGCCGTCACATAATTTTGTTAGTCTTTGTTACGAAAACAAAAACAGACAGGCAGCTTATTCCTCTAAAACGATGTGGCTGCTTGGAACTTCTCGAGGGGCTGGTTAATGGAATGTTACATTGACTTAGTCTTCATCCGCTCCTAGATTGACCCCATTTTTCCGTACACCGACGCCAAGACTCACCACACACTCCGAAAACGTCCCGTTCTAATTTTCACGACCCAACCTTTCTCTCAAAACCTAAGGTCCCGTCAGACCCTTCTACTTTCCAAAGTCTTTTCCTTTCTTAAAACTTCAGAAAACTCCACTGCCCCCTTAATCGGATTTCTCAGATAATACACCCCTACATGGGACTACCTGCTCTCACCCTTTTACTCATTAACGCGCTCTCGTGATAATCCCATTGCCACACAAAACAGGTACAATGCACTTCAAATACTTCAGTACTAAGCTTACTGCTGTACACGACGGTCATCACGCCAGTGCTCACCTACGCCTCCTCGATCTGGATAGGTGTTAGTAGGAATCTGCAAGAGAGAATCGAGAGGGTGCAGCGCCTAGCATTTTGTATGAGGAACAGACTGAGCTGAGACTGTACATGAGTTTTCCACCAGACTCGCCAAGAAGTTCTTCAAGAAAGAGGAAGTCCACCCGAATGGACTTGTTAGGGGTGTGGTTGAATATTATCCCAGTTAGGCCAGTGCTCACCTACGCCTCCCCCATCTGGATAGGTGTTAGTAGGAATCTGCAAGTGAGAATCGAGAGGGTGCAGAGCCTAGCACTTCGTGTGAGAAACAAACTGAGTTGAGAAGGTACACGAGTTTTCCACCAGACTCGCCAAGAAGTTCTTCAAGAAAGAGGAAGACCACCCTAATGGACTTGTTAAGGGTGTGGTTGAATATTATTCCAGGTAATTCCTTAGGCATCCCAGAACTGAGGTGGTGATCGTTGACTTTCCCTTCCCCCGGGGACAGAGACTTGGGGAAGGGTAGCACTGTTTCCTGGGCTGGAGGCCTTGGATCAGATGGAGGACTAAATCGGATGGTGAGTAAGTGTGAACATCGGTGGGTGTTGTTAGACAGACCACCACCTCCTCCTTTTCCAGGTTGGCATTGAGATGGTGAGTACTGATTGCTTCTCGGGCATCTGGATACGGTTTCCGCGAGTTTCAGCCCCCTCCCACAAGCTGATTGGAGGTTTAACGACCACCGTGAGCAACTCAATGGGCTACAAGCACTCACCTGTCCCTAATTTAGGTCCACTGACTCTAGGGAAGGGAGAGAGCCTGCGCCGTAAGACAAACAACATCCATGCCTTATTGGGATTCGAACCCGGACCCATCTCGGACGAATAATCAGATGCCATCGCTTAGACCACTTCGCCACCGGGGCAGCGTGTGGCTGGGCGGCGTGGTTCGCTGAGATGGATGCTGTGGTGTGTCTAGGTCTCCCAAAATTTCTATCTACCCGCATTAACTGCTCTCTGATATAGAGGTCAAACCAGACCTTTCCGGTTTCATCCTGTGCGTTGAGTCTCGAATCTGATTTGGGATGGAAGGCCACCAGCGACGTAGCAATATGATCAGATAAAATAATTTTTCGTGTGAAAATTTCTGCGTTCGTGTTAACGACCACACGAGACCCATATTGTACGTCCGGAGGTTTTTTTGTCGCTCCTAGTCCTGCTGTTACTTAAAATATTAATATTTAGAAACAGTTCCTTTTAAGCCGGGACGTGTACAGATGCAGCAATGCCAACTATATCCATTCCAACACAAAGTGGGTGCCCTCAATCTGAAAAACAATTTTTTTTTTGCTTTCCAACCGTAGGTTGAAGAAGCGTATATTGCTCCAGCTTTATCCGTCCGTCCGTCTGTCTATCTGTACGATAACTCGCGTAAAAATGGTTCGATTTCGAAGAAATTTTGGTATGTGGTAGGATCCATCTGGGGATGAACCCTATCGAAAATGGGTGAAGTGGGGTCAAAAGTGAAGACATAGGAGCGGGATGCATTCCATTGCCCTTATGCGTCATAACGTGCGAAAATATGGTTCGATTTCGATGAAAACTTTGTTTGTCGTAGGGGACAACATGGGGATGAACCCTATTAAATATGGGTGAAGTTGGGTCAAAGGTCAGGACATAGGAGCGGGATGCATTCCATTGCTCTTATGCGTTTTTACTTGCGAAAATATGGTTCGATTTCGATAAAATTTTAGTTTGTCGTAAGGGACAACTGGGGACGAACTCTATTGAAAACGGGTGAAATCGGGTCAAAGGTCACGACATAGGATAAGGATCCATTCCATGGCCTTTATGCGGCGTTATAACTTACGTAAAAATGTTTCGATTGAGGCAAAACTTTTTCATGTTGTTCCGGAAGTATACTTTACCGGTTCTGTTGAATATCATCGAAATGGGGTCAAAGGTCAGGTCATAGGAGTGAGATTTATTCTGCAGCCATTATCTTCATAACTTGAGTAATGTTTTCTGGTGTGTTGGAAAGCGTAACATAATCAATGCATTGCATGATTTTACTAACTTGTTTAATAAGTAGTTTATCGCGAGCAAGGAGAACGCAAGTGTATTTGGTTTATCGAGATCTATAAGAAAAAAAAAGCGCCCCCATGTCGTTGGACTAACGGACAGGAACATCTTCATATTTAAGCAACATATTTCATTTTCTCTGTGTCATTTAAAAAAAATTCACTTTTTTGCTAATACAGGAAATTGTAATCGGAGCGTAATCTCACAAAAAGAAATCTCACAAATCTTATCATTGTAGCCAACTATTTAATTATGCACAAAGTTCACTATTCGTTTTTTACTTCGTTTTCACAGACATCACTGACTTGTGCATCACGACACTGTCATCAGCTAGTTTCATTAGGACGCTCCGCAAAATGAGTTTCGCTGGGAAATCATTAGATAGCAGTTGGGTAAAAAAAAAAAAATTGATTCACTCGCTCGAAAAAGATGGACGAAACCCAAAATGAAGAGGAGGTAAAACCCTTTCAAAGTGCATCCCATTCCGAAGGGAAGGGGGGAGAAAAGCAGATGAGTTGAGAGGAATAGGCATGCAACAAGCTCATATGCCGCGACGGGAGAAGAAAAAGTCAGCGCGAAAATGAAAGAAGAATAAATTCTTCCAGAGACTAATGTTCCCCGCTCTGCGCTGGCCTCGCGCCTTCGGGGATGTTTTGCACCTCGCTTGTAATAATAAAAGACAAAAAAAGAGTTATTCAAGCTATACGGAGTGCTGAAAAGGTACTTTTGTATCTCTCCTTTAGGAAACTGGTTCCATTGGCGCACATATCTGAAGTGTGGAATAACTACGTCGGAAGAGAGGCGTCTTTTGCTGTAAGTTTAAATAAGTGCCCATTAATGGCATTGCAACGAGCACGGAGAACACATGGCAAGACGGAATGTCGCAAATCTTTAGAATATATCTCTCGATAAGTATGCAATGAAAGAGGCTTGAAGAGAAAAGTTCTCTCAGAAGCAATTTCCCTGTTTTGCAAGATTAAATTGTTTTATACAACTGGGAAACGAATTTCCCAGAAGAAATAACTCTTCATAAATACATGGTAGGCATTGTAATGTTATTATTGACACATTTTCACTGTATTCCATGTAACTACGCCCTTCAGAAAACTTATATTTTCCGTCGTCCTGGAACGGGAACCGAACCCGCATTTCTCGACTACCGCAAATCTGAAGGTTCTCGGATATCAACAGTTGCTTGGAATTTCCTTGTCCTGGGCAGTGTAATTAATGACTAGCATGCTCGACCGGAAATCGGGAGTTGCGGGTTCGATTCCCGGTCCAGGATGCTGAAAATTTTCAAGTTTTTTGAAGAAAGTGGGTGCATGGAATATAGTAAAAATATGCCAATAATAACATTACAATAAATTGTTTATTTCTTTCGGAGATACAAGAGCGGGAACGTAAATACAGGGATGAACATTCGATTGGAGTACGATGACGATTATGATTATGATTTAGAACTATCGAATGATTTTGCTGTTCTAATGACCTTGTACTTGTTTGCCCGAATCAGCGTTCGTCTGTTGTGAACGTTCTGAATTGAATTTTTCTTTTCTCTTCGGTCCGGACCGTCGTCGCTAGATGCACAGTGCTTATTATATCATTCGACAGTACTGTAGTGGTAATGTATAATGACAATCTCCGAAACAGCGACGCCTGCCAGCGTCGCTGTTTCGGAGATGCTCTTCCCAAGGCGTGTTGCCATCCAGAGTAGTATAAAAATATAATTTATCTACGTACACAACCATTGAAACAGAAAACTTGCTGCAAATCCGCGAACCACGATAACAATAGAACAATTTAAAGAAAAATTAATAAAACAATAAATAATTATTAGAACATTACAGATCCCAATGAGGACAAAATAGATTCATTACAATTTAATGTGCAGCAATGTGTGTGAAATGGACCTTCATGGCAAAATTAAAATATTGGACTAAGAACCTCATAAAAACGAGACTAAAGGAAATTTTTATATCCAGAAAAACAGTTCCATTAATGAACCTTCAAAAATTATAAATAACATTTTCAACAACTTAAAGCTGGACGTCAAGTAATTTTGCTTCCTATACTTCCAATGGAAAAACTTCTGTGCACATTTTCTTCACAATAATGCGTTCCCAAGGATGCAAATTTGAACATCGATTAAAATAGCTTCATTTTATAACTTGGAATACTTAATATTTTCTAAAACATAACCATAATTATATTAAAAATCAATAACTTTTCCTTTGGTGGTGTTTAAAACAGAAAAAAGACGGCGCGACCTGTACTTTGATGACGTCAGTAGACAAACAAATGTTGCATTGCATAACTATGGTTATGTTTTAGAAAATAGTAAAGTATTCCAAGTTATAAAATTAAGCTATTTTAATCGATGTTCAAATTTTCATCCTTGGGAACGCATTAATTGTGAAGAAAATGTGTACAGAAGTTTTTTCATTGGAAGTATAGGAAGCAAAATTACTTGACATCCACCTTAATTCAAGAATAGTGGACTTATTAAATTAAAATCTTTTCCTTATGTATTTCGTAACTGGCAAGTGCAAAACGAATCTGGCAATAAGATTTAAATTCCTTCTGCGTAAATGAAACTTTTGATAGTTACTATACGCTGAGAACAGGCCCTGATAAAATCTAGAGGCCAGAAACGTCTGTAAAAACAAAAGAACTCAGAAGAGGTGAAGAATAAGCGAAATTTAAAGTAGAATTCAGTATATTAATATGAGTAAAGTCTTGAGTAAGTGCCTTAATTGCTGTAAATACCTTTTTTTTTTCAATCTACAAGCAAAAATTATCTGCAAAATCTGCTAATAGTGGAAACCATCCGCGTACAGTTACATTCTGCTACTTTGGCCATAACGATCTGGCCTTTGTCGAAATGAGATAAATCCTTTGCTGTTCCCATTTTGACAGAGCTCCGATCCTGGTAGTATATACCTATATCACGTTCGTGACTTTGGCACGTGCTGATTGGTTGCAGGTCCCTGCTGAAGAAGCAATTCTCAATTCCTAACGATATGTGGAACGAACATCACACTTTTTTCGAAGAACCCAACGGCCAAGAGATTCACTTTACGTGTGGGCGCCATCATAAAAACAAATTTGCCGGCGGAGAAGCTCGAACACGCATCCTTCTGCTTCGGAGCCGAAAGCTTTTCCAATTAAGCTACACCGACAGAGTTTGTCGCTGCAACTTTTCCATCTTGACACGTGTGTCACCTCTGAGGTAGACTCGTCACAGCTTCATGAGCGGAAAAGGTTCAGAATTAGACTTCTTGTAAACTTCCTGTAGCTCAACTCACTCGCCAGTAATGATTTGATGATTCTGTCTCTTTAAAGTGGGGTAAATAAAAAGTGACCCAATATCTGAATAACATAAGCGCGACCAAAATCTTAGGGTAAAATCGTTCACTTATCGTGCAACAGCAGAAATTTTCGCTGAAACTAATTCCGCTCGGTTTGTTCACTAGGTGTTTTAAAATGGATCGATCACGAACGACGAACCGCTATTCAGGTGTTAGATGTGACAAATTCTCTTTACTTCTATCTTGAAGAATAAATCTCCATCTGCAATGAAAGTTAATTCAAAAGCTTAGCCCTCCTCAGATAAAAAAACAAAAAAGGGTTGGACGGTATTCGCTTTGAAGGACGAAATAATTTTAATTGACTCTTAGAGTGGATGGGTGCATTAGTTCTAGTTAACGCCAATCCCTCGCATCGCAGCCGAAATGTGTAACTGGCACAGAATATTGAGGGCATCTTACGCTGGCTAGCGGTATATAATGAAGCATTATTGTTATACACTATCTACCAACAAGTAATTGGACATCCCTGCAATCGACGATATCTGCGGTCGTGATACACGTCACGGCCGCCGCGGTTAAATATCGAGTGGGAAACAACAACGCAACCAGTCACATGCAAGATGACGCGCAGTTCGGAGCTCTCTGATTTCGAGAAAGGTAATCGTCGGGTATCACAGAAATGGCCGATCCATACGTGACATATCCAGCGAGTTGAAGTACCCAAAATCGACAGTGGCCTACGTGATTGGCAAGTGGAAGATGAGAGGTGACTGTCGGAATGTGCACCGACCCGGTAGACCCACAAAACTGGGAGTTAGAGACCGACGAGTGCTGGCCAGAGAAATTCGGAAGAGCCGCACCAAATCGATGGGCCACATCCGGAAGGAGTTTCAACAGGCATCCGGGAGTGTTCTTTCGATGAATACCATCCGTAAGGAAGCCCATCTGCTTGGTTATCATGGACGTGCTGCCGCCCACAAGCCTTTGATCACCAAGTCCAATAGCGCTGCTCGACTAACGTGGTGCAAAGAACATCGACAGTGGACCGTTGAACAGTGGGAACAGGTTCTCTTAAGCGACGAATCAAGGTTCACCCTCTACCGTTCGGATGGCAGGATCTGGGTTTGGCGTCTGCCTGGAGAACGCCTCCTGACGGAATGTATTGTGCCAACTGTGAAGTTCGGCGGCGGTGGAAATATGCTGCGGGGGTGTTTCTCCTGGTATGGCACGGGACCCTTAGTCGGAATGTCTGGTAGACTCAACGCCGAGACCTACTGCACCATTTTGGATGACCATGCGCTTCCTACGTTGTGGCAGTTTTACGGGGTGGACCCATGTTACTTTCAGGATGACAACCCTATCTGTCATGTTGCGAGGTCCACCACGGCTTGGTATGGTGACAATGGATTTAATCGAATGGACTGGCCTGCGCAGAGCCCGGACCTTAACCCTATCGAGCACCTCTGGGACGAGTTGGAGCGTCGACCTAACGGGTGCTCCCACCGTCCGAAATCGGTGAAGGAACTGACCTGTCTTCTCCAAGCCGAGTGGAAGAAAAAAGCGGTAGCCGTCGTACAACGCCTGGTTAAGAGTATGCCCCGGACGGTAGCCGCTCGTGGAGGCTCCACCAACTATTGAAGGTGTATAAACTTGGTTTTCCTTTGCTATCACAGGTGTCCAATTACATGTTGGTAGATAGTGTATATATACATCCCAGTACATCATCTGGCATTTTTTAAATAGTTTTTCATGCGTTTCAGTTCATGCGAGTCACAAAGAATACACGATTTAATCGTTAAATAATTCCTGTATCACATCATTCTAATGGTAATTTAATTCTTCATGGGTAATACAATTCCATGATGCGCCAGAGGGAGTGGTAGAAGTCTGCCGCCAAAGAGCATTAAAAAGACATAACAACACAAGCTCTATACAAAAGAGATATTTTCTGACAGTCTCCAAAGAATGGAACAGCCGTACGAACTGCCATTTACTAGAGCGAACGAATTAATTTCTGCGCAATTACTCGTGGACGCAGTTCTCCTGAACTTGAAAAGATGAAATGATCTATGCATGCATCCTAAACAATAATAATGCGATTTTCATTTTAATAACATGTAACGATGCCATCATGAAACAGATGCTCAAAGCTGCTATTATACGAATTTGCAGCCTCCAACTTCAAGTACAGATAACTGTCGTATAATTTCTGCTTACTTGGCGACAGAAAAATCAGTTTATTTTCCCCAGGTAGTCAGGAGGAGGTCGTGAAGTTGTACAACTAAAAGGATGGAAGTACTTTGAGACTAGATTTACTGACTGGGTGTATAAGAGGAGATCTTTAACCATGTCTTGTTTCGAAATCGAATTGAAGCGGTCTGAGTCTGTAATAAGGCAATAGTTGCAGATTCCACTGTTATGGCGTTGGTTCATCCCTTTTCTGAATCTGGACAAGCGAATCCATCTAGAAATGGCTGCTTATATCATCATCAACCATTCTCGTTCCACTGCAGGATGAAGATCTCCCCTAGTTTTTTCCACAAGTCTCTTCTTCCATGCAATGCTTTTGTGTTTTATACATCCATCTTTTTTTTTATTGGAGGTTTAACGACCACCGTGAGCAACTCAATGGGCTATAATCAGTCGCCCGTCCCTAATTTAGGGTCACTGGTTCCAGGGAAGGGAGAGATCCAGTGCCGTAAGACAAACGCAACATCCATGCCTGACGGGATTCGAACGCGGACCCCTTACGGACGAATGATCAGAGGCCAGCGCTCTAGAGCACTGCGCCACCGGGGCGGCACATCCATCTTATATGTGGTATTCCAGATATTTTCCTGTCCCTTGGTATTAGAGTTTTCCACAAGTTTCTTGAGCAATTGTCTTCCATGCCATGCTTTTGTGTTTTATACATCCATCTTATATGTGGTCTTCCAGATATTTTCCTGTCCCTTGGTATTAGAGTTTTCCACAAGTTTCTTGAGCAATTGTCTTCCATGCCATGCTTTTGTGTTTTATACATCCATCTTATATGTGGTCTTCCAGATATTTTCCTGTCCCTTGGTATTCGAGTTTTCCACAAGTCTCTTGAGCAATTGTCTTCCATGCCATGCTTTTGTGTTTTATACATCCATCTTGTATGTGGTCTCCCGGATATTTTCCTGTCCCTTGGTATTAGAGTTTTCCACAAGTCTCTTGAGCAATTGTGTTCCATGCCATGCTTTTGTGTTTTATACATCCATCTTATATGTGGTCTTCCGGATATTTTCCTGTCCCTTGGTATTAGAGTTTTCCACAAGCCTCTTGAGCAATTGTCTTCCATGCCATGCTTTTGTGTTTTATACATCCATCTTGTATGTGGTCTTCCAGATATTTTCCTGTCCCTTGGTATTAGAGTTTTCCACAAGTCTCTTGAGCAATTGTCTTCCATGCCATGCTTTTGTGTTTTATACATCCATCTTATATGTGGTCTTCCGGATATTTTCCTGTCCCTTGGTATTAGAGTTTTCCACAAGTCTCTTGAGCAATTGTCTTCCATGCCATGCTTTTGTGTTTTATACATCCATCTTATATGTGGTCTTCCAGATATTTTCCTGTCCCTTGGTATTAGAGTTTTCCACAAGTCTCTTGAGCAATTGTCTTCCATGCCATGCTTTTGTGTTTTATACATCCATCTTATATGTGGTCTTCCAGATATTTTCCTGTCCCTTGGTATTCGAGTTTTCCACAAGTCTCTTGAGCAATTGTCTTCCATGCCATGCTTTTGTGTTTTATACATCCATCTTATATGTGGTCTTCCAGATATTTTCCTGTCCCTTGGTATTAGAGTTTTCCACAAGTCTCTTGAGCAATTGTCTTCCATGCCATGCTTTTGTGTTTTATACATCCATCTTATATGTGGTCTTCCAGATATTTTCCTGTCCCTTGGTATTCGAGTTTTCCACAAGTCTCTTAAGCAATTGTCTTCCATGCCATGGTTTTGTGTTTTATACATCCATCTTGTATGTGGTCTTCCAGATATTTTCCTGTCCCTTGGTATTAGAGTTTTCCACAAGTCTCTTGAGCAATTGTCTTCCATGCCATGCTTTTGTGTTTTATACATCCATCTTATATGTGGTCTTCCAGATATTTTCCTGTCCCTTGGTATTAGAGTTTTCCACAAGTCTCTTGAGCAATTGTCTTCCATGCCATGCTTTTATGTTTTATACATCCATCTTGTATGTGGTCTTCCAGATATTTTCCTGTCCCTTGGTATTCGAGTTTTCCACAAGTCTCTTGAGCAATTGTCTTCCATGCCATGCTTTTGTGTTTTATACATCCATCTTATATGTGGTCTTCCAGATATTTTCCTGTCCCTTGGTATTAGAGTTTTCCACAAGTCTCTTGAGCAATTGTCTTCCATGCCATGCTTTTGTGTTTTATACATCCATCTTGTATGTGGTCTTCCAGATATTTTCCTGTCCCTTGGTATTCGAGTTTTCCACAAGTCTCTTGAGCAATTGTCTTCCATGCCATGCTTTTGTGTTTTATACATCCATCTTATATGTGGTCTTCCGGATATTTTCCTGTCCCTTGGTATTCGAGTTTTCCACAAGTCTCTTGAGCAATTGTCTTCCATGCCATGCTTTTGTGTTTTATACATCCATCTTATATGTGGTCTTCCAGATATTTTCCTGTCCCTTGGTATTAGAGTTTTCCACAAGTCTCTTGAGCAATTGTCTTCCATGCCATGCTTTTGTGTTTTATACATCCATCTTGTATGTGGTCTTCCAGATATTTTCCTGTCCCTTGGTATTCGAGTTTTCCACAAGTCTCTTGAGCAATTGTCTTCCATGCCATGCTTTTGTGTTTTATACATCCATCTTGTGTGTGGTCTTCCAGATATTTTCCTGTCCCTTGGTATTCGAGTTTTCCACAAGTCTCTTGAGCAATTGTCTTCCATGCCATGCTTTTGTGTTTTATACATCCATCTTGTATGTGGTCTTCCAGATATTTTCCTGTCCCTTGGTATTCGAGTTTTCCACAAGTCTCTTGAGCAATTGTCTTCCATGCCATGCTTTTGTGTTTTATACATCCATCTTGTATGTGGTCTTCCGGATATTTTCCTGTCCCTTGGTATTAGAGTTTTCCACAAGTCTCTTGAGCAATTGTCTTCCATGCCATGCTTTTGTGTTTTATACATCCATCTTATATGTGGTCTTCCAGATATTTTCCTATCCCTTGGTATTAGAGTTGGCATTTAATCTGTCCAACGGTTGTTTGTTTTTCTAAGAATGCGAGTATGTAGGGCCTCTTGCTATTTAAGGTGCTTTACTTTGATCATGATGTTATTCATTCTTGTCATCTTTCAGATCACTGAGCTCCTTTCCCTGTCTTTCTTATTTACACAAAGACCATCTCCCAATGCTTCTTTGACTTGCCTGCAGCATCTGTCTGTTGCTTAGCCGAGACTCCTATCTTTGACTCATAAATAAGAACTGGGAGGAGGAACTAATATTAAACACTTACTTTAACACATAATGCAAAGTACTCTTGAAAGTTGTGTAATTTCTTCCAAACGTATTTCAGTCAATTTTATTCGCCTGCTTATTTCGTCGTGCTTGCTTCCTGTCTGTTCAAGATAGATGTACATCTCAATTACATGTAAATTTGCCTCGTAAACCTCCAAATCTGTATTTCTTGTTAAAGCACTATACACCAATTTTATTTCAATTGAAGATGTGAATTCGTTTTTGGCGTAAATATGACATGGATGGTAAGTCAGATAATATGCAAAAACTGGAAAATTTCGTCGCCCTGTAGCTGGAATCGAACCCGTGCCTCCCGGATAGCGCCCGAGAATGCTAACCACTACACCACCCAGAACGACCAAGTTTCCGATCCATTTGAATATAAAGGTTCAGGAGCACAGTAGTGTTTTGAATCGCTATTAAATACATTTCCTAAGTCTGCTCCTTCTCTTGCCACAGTTATAAACTAGTTTCGTGAATTTGAGAGGGGAAAATAAATTCTTTAGAAGATGACCTTCGTTATGATCGGTGTAATCCGGTGTTCCATTCATGATCAAACAACTATTACTGCTAATTAGTATAGCACTGAATGCCTGCCAAAGGTAATCGCAAAATGGAAGAAAAAGCACCCAAGATCGAAAAATAAGCACGTTCTTTTGCATAACGACAATGCATTGGCTCACACCGCAGCCAAGACAGTTGATTTTTTTGTCAAGAGAAGGCGTGCGAGTTTTGCCTCATCCATCCTATTCTCCTGACTTGGCACCTTGTGACTTCTTGTTTCAAGAAGCCAAGGAAACCCATTCGTGGACGTCGATTTTCTTCTCATGAAAAGCCCTTAAGCTGCTTATTTTGAGTCAATTGACAAACTGTCACACCAAAGCCGGGAAGAGTCATTTTGCAAAATGGTTTTATCGATAGCGAAAGTGTATAGATGTTCATGGAGATTATTTTGAGAAGCTGTAAGTAATTATTCGTAAATAAATATATATTTCTTTAAACAGCTAAAAACTTTCGGCATGTCCCTCGTATCAGATTAATAAAAAATGCACGCATGTTATTTTAAGCAATTATTGGGTTGGTGCGAATGAAATGTGTGGCTAAATACCAGCACACGTGGACGGCGAGAACGGAAAAATAGGACAACTCACCTAGGCAAAATAATCCCGCTCGGCATCAACACATAGTTACCATCTGTTCGGAAAAGCCACGATCCCGGAACGAAAAACGACTTGTGGCTGGGACCTGAAGAAGTCATCAACGGCACGATGAACCTCGTTGTCTGTCGTGAACTGTTTCCCAGACAGGAAGTGATCCATGCGACGAAACAGATGATAGTCTGTCGGAGACAAGTCCGGAGAATAGGCAGGCTAGGCAGTGCTTCATAGCCGCCCAAGGCATAGTGGCAGCATCGTTCGTTGTGCGACATGAGAGCTGACGTTGTCCTATAGCAGAAGAACACCATGTCTGTTGGCCAAAGCCGGTTGTTTCTGCAGCAACTTCCGGTGCATCTGGTGTAATTCAGCACAATACAGTTCTGCAGTGATGATTGGCCTCTTGCCAAAAAACTCCAATGAATTATCCCGGGTGTGGACCACCAAACAAGGAGCATCATCTTCTTGGTGTGTAGGGGGTGGTTTGGGATGCCGTCCAGCAATCTGTGCCTTGCTTTAACTATTGTGCAGATAGTTTCCAATTATCATAAAGAACCCACTTCTCGTCGCAGGTGACGATGCGATGCAGTCGAGGTTCCTATTAATTCCTGGAAAGCAGCGACGTGAAGACTTCCAAACGCCTAGTCTTGTTGGCAGCTGTCAACTCGTGCGGTAGCCACATGTTCAGCTTTTTGACCTTACACATCGCAGCCGGACTCAGAACAATTATCGTGTAGTGGACGCCTACCTCTTCCGCTATCTGACGAGACGTTTTTCGGAGGTCCTCTTCAACCGCACGTAACAGAACATCGTCAGAAACAGCAGCAGGTCGGGGACCACGTGCTTCGTCTTGCATGTCAGTATCTCCGCTTCGAAACTTCACAAACAATCGCAAATGGTTCCGTTCGTTGGTTGTACTCTCCCCAAAAGCTTTGTTAACGTTTTGCGAGCGGCAATTCCTGCAGAATGGCCCAGTTTAAATTCATACAGGAAGAAGACTCTCAAATCCGGCGTCTGCATGTTTCCTTTGCAAGCCACGTTACATCCAACGAAACCACGCCTGAACCTTGTTCTTCACACACGTGCTAGCTATTTATAGTAACCCTGTGACGTAATACCCGCAACACCTGGGAGTGGTTCCATTCCGCTGTGGTGGGGGGCCTGTATCCACTGCTCGTTCGCGCCTGATATATCATTCGCACCAACCCAATAATAGCACACAAACTGAGAACTTAAACGCCTTCCAGGTGAATGAGTGATTTGAGAAGTTAGCTCGGAAATAATGACTAGAAATGCAGATACATGTGGAACATACAGCAAATTATGTATAGACAAAGCTAAACTTGGTAGACAACTTCGGAATGTAAGAAACTATAAACGTCGAAATTGGGGATAGCATTACGGGTAGAAAAACGTATATCAAAACATCTGAGAAGCCTAAACAGAAATACGAAAAACATTTCCAAATCATGGATCCACGGATAAAGTCAAAGAAATCATGTATAAAAAAAATTAAACGGTAACATATTTATGGATAGAAGAATTTTTTTTTTGTTTTGTTGGAGGTTTAACGACCACCGTGAGCAACTCAATGGGCTATAAGCAGTCGCCCGTCCCTAATTTAGGGTCACTGGTTCCAGGGAAGGGAGAGAGCCAGTGCCGTAAGACAAACACAACATCCATGCCTCACCGGGATTCGAACCCGGACCCCTTTCGGACGAATGATCAGAGGCCATCGCTTAGACCACTGCGCCACCGGGGCGGCGGATAGAAGAATAGAGACATCGATAATGCAGCAAAGGTGTTGTTCCCCACATCGATAAAATACCAGTTTAAGGTTTCAGATGATGCATGAAAGATATAGTGATATCATTTGCTGCTAAATTATATGACATTGCTTCACTGAAGGCATTTATTTCTCACTGATGTTTCAATTTTGGGGGCTGCGTAATATTGGAACATGGCCTATGTCGAAACTGTCTCTCTCTCAGATGAGTAATTATTTAGAAATTGTGATCCTCTTTTCCTAAAGTTGCAATAAAATAAAAACCTGTCATTAAAGTAGCTTAATGGCGGTTGCTTTGGAATTTCAACTCAATCAACTTGAAATATTTTAATCTCTTTACATAAATATTCAAATAAGCTAATAAGCAGCCATCTTTAACCAGAGGCCGGAAAGGTATTAGGAAATAAGCTCTGAAGTTTATAGAGTTTTGGCTGCAATAAAGAATTGGATTAGCACACTGCGTCAGATATTTGGAGTTGTTAGTAGCAAAGGTGAAAGTGGTGTCGAAAAAGGAAAAGAATTCTTCCTTTTATGGGAATAGTGATTAATCTTTGTTATCCACGCTTGTCACATGATCACCAACTCCTCTCTCATTGGTCAACGGGAATGAAGTCTCCGAGGTTAATTAATGCCTAAGAAAATAACAAGTAAAGCAAAATCCCCCACACAACTGTCCTTTTAAAGAGCGCTGTTATTCCTGGCAGTGTTTTGCACCAGACGAAGGTCGGTGCGATGGAGATTGATAGACCTTAGTCTTGAGAACACATATGCTACTGTGACACTGCCTTGATGGATAGCTTCGCAAGGAACTTCTTTCTCATTTCGAGCCATCTGTAATTCTGGAAGATTAAGACTTAATGTGAATCTACACACTTTAGACCGTTCAATCCAGTTTCTTTTTTATAAAGGCTGAGAAGGGTGAACAAACAGCCGAGAGAATGATGGTAGAACTCGAAACAGGGCTAAATTTCATTTAATGTTTAGGAAGTCGAAATTAAGAAACCTGTGAAATACAGGTGCATTTTTGTTGTCCGGATTTTTCTGGGAACTAGTACGAAAAGATTAATACGAAATCAGAATCAGAAATATGTGCATAAATAAAACGAAACAAAAGGGTATGGACTTCCGAAAGGAGCGAATGTTCGAATGCTGTCGCTAAATTCTTTTTGTAGTCAGAGACGCATCTTTGTTTGCTGATTGGGGGTTCAACGATCACCGTGAAGAACTCAATGGGCTATAAACATCAAACAGAAGTCATCGCTCTTTCCACGTTTATAAGTGAGTCACGGAAAAATTCTCATTGGCCGCCACCGGGAATCAAACCCAGGGTCTTCCAGTTACGCGCCGGATATGCTTCCACTGCACCACAGCGTCCTCGAATTCCTCCAGACTCACATACACTAACTACCAAGCTACTTGGCAGGTTGCTTCTTGGAGCCCCGAACAATGCTGGAAATTCCCCAAAGAAGGTAAGCAGCAACTGAACAAATAACCAGAAGGCGAATGAACAATAAATACATATACAGACACCCGACGTGGACCAGGAACACCATCCACGTCGGGTGTCTGTATATGTATTTAAGGGCTATAAACAGTCGCCAGTTTCTAATTTAGGTCAACTGGTTCCAGGAAAGGGAGAGAGCCAGTGCCGTAAAACAAACAACATCAATGCCTCATCGGGATTCGAACCCACACGCATCTCGGGCTAATTTTTTTTTTATTGAAGGTTTAACGACCACCGTGAGCAACTCAATGGGCTATAAGCAGTCGCCCGTCCCTAATTTAGGGTCACTGGTTCCAGGGAAGGGAACCAGGAATACGGTAAATTAACGATTTACCGTATTAACGGTAAATCGTTAATTTAGCCAGTGCCGTAATACAAACACAACATCCATGCCTCACCGGGATACGAACCCGGATCCCTTTCGGACGAATGATCAGAGGCCATCGCTTAGACCACTGCGCCACCGGGGCGGCCTCGGGCTAATGGTGAGAAGCCTTAGACCACCGCGACACAGGGGCGGCATATCTCCCTAAACTTCCTTTTGAGTTTCTCTCTTCTGTTATATAAAATTACTTACTTCTTGTTAAACGTTTTCTCACTGAACGAAACATTACTTCCCCGATGAGCTTTTATAATTTGGCAACCCTGACAGTGACTAAGATACTGAAGAATTTCAACATTGGAATCTAGCGGAGAGTTAAAAGGGATAGCTGATGCGGAGTTGTCAAGATATTTATACTCCATAGAGTTATCTCGATTTATATTTGTAGTAATTCATGTACGAGAGCTTTTGTTGTTGGTAAAAGGAATATAGTCATTCTGTTGAGATTGCTGTTTGGACTGATGCCATCATGCTCACATTCTGACAAGAGTTTACCTTCATGTGACCTGAAGTACAAGTAATCACCGACTAAATTTCTGGACTAACGGAATGTGATTTGGACTAACGGAATTCGACTTGCTGGACTAACGGAAGTTGATCCGGCTGTTTGATTAATGTTTATTAGGCACATCTGTAAAGTTGGATTTTCGGAGATGGTAGGAATCAAACCCCAATTTCGAAACAATCTATAGTTTTCGAACATCTTGCGCCTGAAAATTACTCGCGCCGACGTTAATGCCATGTACAGAAACCGAAAACAAGCGCACCCTTTGCACATACCTCATTATGAGTAATAGATCAATTTCCTGTACAATTACAGCCAACTAGCATTACTACCCGGCTTTGCCCGGTACAGAAATGTACGGGATCTGTAAAATCAAACGGACTAAAAGAGTTACGAATTGTCTAACACGCGTCCAGGAGACAGCTTTAGAACATTGACTGAACAAAATTCGTTAACAATTTGTTATGAACGATCAAAAGCATCATGTGCTTTCCGTTTCAGACGTCTTTCAGGGGAGAATCTCTGGGATTAAAAAAAGTTAAACTTATCTTTTCGAATATTTTATGAAACTGGCTGAAATTTTAGTGAACACCGTAAATCGTTAATAGGAACATGGCCTCCAAATTTCGCCTGAATCGGTAAATAACTTTTTAAGTTAGCCGTCAAAATTTTATTAACCGTTTCTGCGCATATATTTCTGTTTACCGATTAATCAAAAATTCCATGCTTATTTTAAAAAGTTTTGACCGGATTCCGGTTTAATTTTGAGGGACTCGTATCACCAATTCAGTTCGTTTTTGCACTTTTTAAGCACAGTTCTCAAAGAATAGAAACACCTGCGAATGTGCCGGGGCGATAAATGCAGTCACGGGCTTTCAGATTTGGAACAGGATGACGTAGCAAACGACGCTGACTTTATTGATTATCTTAATTAATCCATAACTCGCGAACGGAACAACGTAGACATCTTAAAATAGTTGTGTTGACCTAGAAATTTCAGCCATGCAGATTTCAAGATGCCACAGTTCGGCGTTCGAGAGTTTTTGCTGCTACAGACAAACGGACGTTTTGTGTTTTATACATAAGATAACACTGCAACACAAGAACTGTTTGATTTTTTAATGTTTCTTGTACTGTTCAGAGGTGCTCATTTCAGCGGAGGTCTTAGGGTTTTTTTTTTCGTATCCTCAAAACCTTTTTTAGTTATCTTAAATGTTGCGATTTTATTAATACAGTAATCCGTAACCTGTGTCACGCACGGTTGAAAAAGCTATGACTGAATAAAATGGGTCACCAACAACAAAATTTTCGTAATATTCGCATTAATTTTTAATTTTCCCAACTACTCGTATTCGAATTTAACGATGACGTTTCTCATTATGGTATAAACATGTGCTTCCCCGTCGTTGACGGGCTCCATTGGAGTATTAAGGCATTCTTCCAGTGATCCAAAATGATATCGTGCTTACATAACTACACAATGGGGTTATTTTTATTTTACCAATTTGGTTTTACCAAATTTCTTTGGTATCATTATATAATCTATACTTATATATATATCATCATCATCATCATCATCATTGTCAACCATTATCAATCCACTGCTGGACGAAGGTCTCCCCAAGTTTCCTCCACAACGGTCTGTCTTGTGCCAGTCTCCTCCATGTCACTCCCGCATATTTACGAATTTCATCCACCCATCTCCCATGTGGTCTTTTTCTGGGTCTTTTCCTGTCCCTTGGAATCCAATCTAAAATTTCGGCTGTCCATCTATGGTCTGTCCTTCTGGCAGTATGTCCAGCCCATTGCCATTTCAGGGATTTAACTCTGATCATGATGTCTTCCACTCTCGTCATTTTTCGGATCCACGAGTTCCTCTTCTTATCTCTCCTGGTTATACCAAGCATGCACCTCTCCATGCTTCTTTGAGTTGTCTGCAGCCTTTGTATGTCTCTTTTAGTTAAGGTCCACGTATATATATATATATATATATATATATTCTATAAAGAAGATACCTAAGCAAAAAAATACATATATAATTTTGACTCACACCTAGTACAACATAGAAAAGGTTATGTATCTACCTGTGTGAGTAAAAGGAGAAAAGATAAAAAAATAAAACAACTGAATGTAGAAGGTGTCGAGAATACTGAGCCTTGGCTTTATCAAGGACCAGCAAAAACTCTGCATTTTCTCACTTCCACAAAGACCTAGTTGGAAATGGGTTTCTGCAAGGCCATAGATGCAAGTAACATTCCCACCTAAAATAGTTTAAAAAATATATATATAAGTCATGTCCTCCGTAGAGTAGCATGACCTAGCACTAGTTAACAATTTCGCTTGCATCCATTAACCTTCATGGCCCGACCCATGCTCTTCATCTGTTACTATTAAACAGAGAGAAGAAGATTAAAGAGAACTCAAGCTGTGAGAGTGACATAATAATTAGAAATGATTTTCAGCTATAACGAAATTCCAAGTTCGTTAGAGAGAGAATTTAAACCTGAAAAACAATGCAAAAGAAATCCAAATTTTACATTGCAATTAAAAAAGGAAATGTTAATTTATAACGAACAGATTTTTGAAAGAAAACTTGAGTCTAAAACCCCTACTCTACAACTTATGACAGCACGAAAATGAGAATAAGAGAATAAGTTAAAGATAATAATTAACTAAAGAAAACTTTGTGAAAGTTATATACCTTAAACAGTTAGTTGCAATATGTACAAAGTATTTCAGCAGTGCTTTAAGTGCATAATTAATTAGTTATTAAGAACTTAACTACTTTGAAAAAACAGCGCATAGACAGCGCATAGAAAAGGAACAAGCTTAGCCATCTTCTGTTCCTAGGTACCCCAAAAGACGCTCAAAGTTACAAAGAAAAGTAAGAGTTAAAACCCGCAAAAATGTTAACAGACAAACCAATGCTTAAAAGCTGAAAAGCTAAAAAACAACAGAGAAAAGGTACATGAAGTACAAACATTGAACTTATAAAACCTAGAACCCAAAAACAAGGAAGAGAGCTTACCTCTTGTGCGACAAAATCTTTTCTCCTCACAAGAGAAGAACATGGCAGACCTCTTCCGCCACTCCCTAGACGCTGGGGGCAGTGAGGGTGGGGCCGATGGCCTCCTCATACAGCAAGAAATCAACGCGCGGAGATTTTAAAGAGAGAAAAAAATATATAAACTTAAGACTGTGGATCTGAATGATCATAAAGAGCAGAATTAACTCTCCAGAATACATGAGAAATATTATAAAATACACGAGCAGTTTATTCAATAATCTTTGCATGTATTAAATCACCTTAGTGAGCTTCTATAGATTAATCAGACTCTTATTAATTTTAATGTTGGTTTTACTATTTTTAGTATAGCTATCCTAGTGATGAATAACTAGTTTTCTTTTTATTTGTTTTTATTTTCTTTTATAAACAGATTTTTAAGCTTTTTTTGTGATTTTGTTTATATTATTTATTTTTTGTTTTAATAGGACCGTCATATCCATAGCACTAAGGTTCCTTTAGGTAGTTAATAGGCATCCTCTAGCCAACTTCCTTACGGCTTTGATTGGTCAGAATCATATTATTAACTGTGTAGAAAATTAAAGCAGATCTGCCAACCTTACTCTATTATTCAGAATAATTTTTCTTAAAGTTCTTTTGATGAAAGAAGAAGGAATTTCGTTCTCTAGAAAACTTTCTAATAGTATATTAATGTGGTAATTGAAGTCCAAATTGTTGCTGCAAATTCTTGAAATTCTTAGGACCTGAGAAATTAGTACATTCTCAATTACTTTGGTTGAAATGTTATTATTCCAGTGTAGATATTTAATTACTTTGAAAGGAAAATTAACTCTTTTATCAAAGAGGCTAATAGATGGGTTACCTCTGTTGAGCTTAATGCTTAAGTCTAGGAACTCAAGTTCCTGATTACTGTGGTTGGTTTTACATAAGTTAAGAGAGCTAGGATAGATATTATCGAAATCACTCTCTATAACTTCTGAATTATTGATACACAGCAGATCATCAATATATCTAAAAGTGTAAAGGTAGTTATCTGAGCAGGTGGGGTGATTTTTAATGAATTTATATTCCTTAAAGAACAGGAATAGATTAGCGATATTCGTGGACGTTGATGTTCCCATAGGAATACCGTTCACTTGCTTATAGAGAGTATTATTATATAAGATATGGTTATTTTTTATGCAGCAATTGAGATAAGAGTTCCAAGTTCCTACATCAACAAATTGGTTAAGTTTAAATTCTGCATACAGCTCTTTAAAGGTAGTGATTATTTCCATTTCTTTTTGCAACGGTTAAGTTTCATAAGGATCCTGTGAAGTTCAGGTTCATAGCTAGTGGAGTAAGGAGTCATAAAAAGAAAATAGATCTTGCTTTTGAAGATGTCTTAAAGAAGGTTTTGAAACACATTAGAAACTGTTCTAACTTGATGTACAGATATTTTTGGATAATTAATAATAATGCAGAAGTAATTTCTACTATACTCAAAGTTTGTCCCCTAGATATTAATAGTTATGATTTTGAAAACTGATATACTAATCTGCCTCTATCAGATATAATCACTACCTTTAAAGAGCTGTATGCAGAATTTAAACTTAACCAATTTGTTGATGTAGGAACTTGGAACTCTTATCTCAATTGCTGCATAAAAAATAACCATATCTTATATAATAATACTCTCTATAAGCAAGTGAACGGTATTCCCATGGGAACATCAACGTCCACGAATATCGCTAATCTATTCCTGTTCTTTAAGGAATATAAATTCATTAAAAATCACCCCACCTGCTCAGATAACTACCTTTACACATTTAGATATATTGATGATCTGCTGTGTATCAATAATTCAGAAGTTATAGAGAGTGATTTTGATAATATCTATCCTAGCTCTCTTAACTTATGTAAAACCAACCACAGTAATCAGGAACTTGAGTTCCTAGACTTAAGCATTAAGCTCAACAGAGGTAACCCATCTATTAGCCTCTTTGATAAAAGAGTTAATTTTCCTTTCAAAGTAATTAAATATCTACACTGGAATAATAACATTTCAACCAAAGTAATTGAGAATGTACTAATTTCTCAGGTCCTAAGAATTTCAAGAATTTGCAGCAACAATTTGGACTTCAATTACCACATTAATATACTATTAGAAAGTTTTCTAGAGAACGAAATTCCTTCTTCTTTCATCAAAAGAACTTTAAGAAAAATTATTCTGAATAATAGAGTAAGGTTGGCAGATCTGCTTTAATTTTCTACACAGTTAATAATATGATTCTGACCAATCAAAGCCGTAAGGAAGTTGGCTAGAGGATGCCTATTAACTACCTAAAGGAACCTTAGTGCTATGGATATGACGGTCCTATTAAAACAAAAAATTAAATAATATAAACAAAATCACAAAAAAAGCTTAAAAATCTGTTTATAAAAGAAAATAAAAACAAATAAAAAAGAAAACTAGTTATTCATCACTAGGATAGCTATACTAAAAATAGTAAAACCAACATTAAAATTAATAAGAGTCTGATTAATCTATAGAAGCTCACTAAGGTGATTTAATACATGCAAAGATTATTGAATAAACTGCTCGTGTATTTTATAATATTTCTCATGTATTCTGGAGAGTTAATTCTGCTCTTTCTGATCATTCAGATCCACAGTCTTAAGTTTATATATTTTTTTCTCTGGTTAAAATCTCCGCGCGTTGATTTCTTGCTGTATGAGGAGGCCATCGGCCCCACCCTCACTGCCCCCAGCGTCTAGGGAGTGGCGGAAGGGGTCAGCCATGTTCTCCTCTTGTGTGGAGAAAAGTTTTTGTCACACAAGAGGTAAGCTCTCTTCCTTGTTTTTGGGTTCTAGGTTTTATAAGTTCAATGTTTGTACTTCATGTACCTTTTCTCTGTTGTTTTTTAGCTTTTCAGCTTTTAAGCATTGGTTTGTCTGTTAACATTTTTGCGGGTTTTAACTCTTACTTTTCTTTGTAACTTTGAGCGTCTTTTGGGGTACCTAGGAACAGAAGATGGCTAAGCTTGTTCCTTTTCTATGCGCTGTCTATGCGCTGTTTTTTCAAAGTAGTTAAGTTCTTAATAACTAATTAATTATGCACTTAAAGCACTGCTGAAATACTTTGTACATATTGCAACTAACTGTTTAAGGTATATAACTTTCACAAAGTTTTCTTTAGTTAATTATTATCTTTAACTTATTCTCTTATTCTCATTTTCGTGCTGTCATAAGTTGTAGAGTAGGGGGTTTTAGACTCAAGTTTTCTTTCAAAAATCTGTTCGTTATAAATTAACATTTCCTTTTTTAATTGCAATGTAAAATTTGGATTTCTTTTGCATTGTTTTTCAGGTTTAAATTCTCTCTCTAACGAACTTGGAATTTCGTTATAGCTGAAAATCATTTCTAATTATTATGTCACTCTCACAGCTTGAGTTCTCTTTAATCTTCTTCTCTCTGTTTAATAGTAACAGATGAAGAGCATGGGTCGGGCCATGAAGGTTAATGGATGCAAGCGAAATTGTTAACTAGTGCTAGGTCATGCTACTCTACGGAGGACATGACTTATATATATATTTTTTAAACTATTTTAGGTGGGAATGTTACTTGCATCTATGGCCTTGCAGAAACCCATTTCCAACTAGGTCTTTGTGGAAGTGAGAAAATGCAGAGTTTTTGCTGGTCCTTGATAAAGCCAAGGCTCAGTATTCTCGACACCTTCTACATTCAGTTGTTTTATTTTTTTATCTTTTCTCCTTTTACTCACACAGGTAGATACATAACCTTTTCTATGTTGTACTAGGTGTGAGTCAAAATTATATATGTATTTTTTTGCTTAGGTATCTTCTTTATAGAATGTGAATTCTGAATTTTCAAAACTGCTGCGTTGCGCGTTTTGATTTTCAGGTTATTTTGCACCCTTCGTTTTAAATTCTAAAATTTTTTCCTTAGTCTTCAGTTTTGCTCTTAAGTATATATATATATATATATATATATATAAAGAGAAAAGTTTCGTTTTTGAGGTAATCCCAAAAACTACTGAAGCGACTTGGATAATTCTTTTACCGCTGTGAAGCTTATTTCTTTCCGGTGGACCTAGGCTATTTCGTTTATTTTTTTTATGATTTTTGGCTGTACTAGCGAATGAGATCGCTTTAAAGTAGTCCCCGATTTCCCTTGTATCATTCGGCTTTGTTTACATTCAACCTGATCACGCCCAACGTGAAAGAAAGTAGTTCACGATAATATACGGAATTTTTTTTTACTAATCTCGAAAACTACTTAACGGATTCGGATAATCCTTTCACCGTTGGGAAATTAAATTTTTTCCGTAGACATATGCTACTTCGTTTATTTTTTAGCACGTCTTTTGTAAAAAAAAAAAAAAGATCGTGCTTGTGTACCGGTTTGTCAGTCCGTCCGTCTGTACCCACGATATCTATGCAACTATTAGTCCGATTTGAAAAATGCTTTTTGCATTCGGAAGCTTGAAACATGCAAATGATAATCTTTTATTTCGTGTTTTTTTTTTAAATGTGCAATTTCGCCGCTAGGGGGCGTAAATGCAGATGTCGAATTCAAAAATACGTTTTATTCCACATATTTGCTTCTAAACATCCGATTGAACAACTTTTATCTTTCGATTCCATTTATGCCGAAGAGTATTTTAGATATAGTTACTTTTACAAATTACGAATAGATTTTCCGCTAGGGGGCGTAAAAGTAAATTACATTTTCCCCGATAACTCTTCTTCTAAAACTCAGACTTAAAAAAAATTTTTCTTCAGCGGATACACCTCCATATGGAAAATCTTTTGCATATAATTTCAAATTTTTGGTAAAGAATACTTTAGCCACCAGGGGGCGTAAGTGTTAATATTTGCTTCCGATGTATTTGCCATAAAATCTGAGCTTTAAAATATCGATTGAAAAAATTATTTCGTGAACTGATGACACTCATATCGATAAACATTTTCGGAATATTTTCTTCTTAAATCATTCCACAGTTTCTCCGCCAGGGGGCGTAGATGTATAACTTTTTTTTGTCAATATCTCTACTTCTAGCAGTCCGATTCAAAAAATCCCTTCTTTGTTGGATAGTGTTTCCAGTGTGACATGTTTTTCATATAATTTCAAAATTTTCAAGTAATTCGTAGACTTTCCGCTAGGGGGCGTAGAGGTAAATTGCGTTTTCCCCTATATCTTTGCTTCTAAATCTCAGATTTGAAGAATTCCTTCTGCACCGGATACAGCTCCAGATGGGAAATCGTTTGCACACAATTTCTAATTTTTGGCTCCTGAAAACTCGACTAAGTTTTTTTTTCTTGGACCGATACCGCTCATATGGAAAAACTTCTTGAGAATACTTTCTTTTTAAAATAATGCATGGTTTTCCCACCAGGGGACGTAAAGTCACATCTTATTTTTGTCAATATCTCTGTTTCTAAGAATCCGATTTGAAAAATTATTTCTGTGTTAGAGAGCGTTTCCGGTGCTAAATGTTTCTGATATAAATTTATGTTTTTCTTAACTCACAAGTCTGCAACCAGAGGGTGTAAGCTCACGATTCCGTTTACAGCAATATCTCAGGGATTAAAAACCCGATTGAAAAACTTCTTTCTTCCGTCAGATACTATTGTTTTCCATGCCGGTTCCATTGACTTTGAATAGCTCTGATAAATTTAATTTGCGTCAGAATGGATTCAAAAGACGTGCTTATTACACCCGAAAATTCGGTGCCATCTTTCTTGGTTATTATTTTTTCCTGTACTACAGAATCGGAACGCTTTCAAGTAGTTCCCGATTTCCCGTGTATCGTTCCGCTTACGGCAGAGTGTAGAAAGAAAATGCCATGATAACATAAAGAGAAATTACTTATGACAATAAAAATTAGCGATGACAATTCTGTGGGTCAGTAGCTTTCATTAAAAAAAATGAAAATTGCTCCAGTGGGTGGCGCTGGTGGTTTGTAGAAATGAACGGCCTTGTGTTTTAAATATATAGATTGTCATTCGCCTTTGTTACAGAGTAAACATGGCCACGACAAGAGGTTGTAAAGCTTACCCCGGTCTCTTTCTGTCATGTCTGTGGGTCCTAAGCAAGTACAGCACAAAATGTTCATAGGGACTCAGATGCCTAGAATATCGCACTCCAATGAGAAGTTGGTTGCGATTCCCGTGAAATAAAAGCGTGAGATTGCGATATACCACTGTATCGCGTACATTGAAGCCACACATTTTATTACGAAAAGGGGGTGCTTGCGATATTGCATTTTGCGCGCTTGTGCGGAAATATATTAAATCTAATCCGATTTTTATTCGTGTTCAATGGACAAACCGTGAATGCAATTTGTGTCGCTGGATTGCGTGCTTCCATGCTGTAAAAAGATGCAGTAAACGTATAGAGTAGATTTCGGTTAACTGAACCACCAGTTAACAGCGGCAGCAGTTCATTTGGAACAATTTTTGAAAAATATCCCAAATTAGCTCTGAGATACAGCTTCTCGAGGACACGTTTCATCGGCGCAAGCGCTGAAGTCTCTTCACCCTGGGAGAAGCGAAACCGGAAGTCCTCCCGTACCCACAAAAATTTGGGTTACAACATGGATAGGTCTCAAAAATCAGATCAGATCATAGTAGAGGATTTTAGGAAGGGAATATCTGACCCCAGGTCTTTTACAACCCTTAGAATCAGGAAGCTAGGAGATTTGGGCTAGTGCACCCGATAGGAAATTGACACGGAAATGAGGTAGAAAGGGTGAGAAAGGCACTCTTATTTATTACCGGGGGGCAAGTACCCGGTGTCCGACGGCTTAACGTGTCCATCCGACGCACTGCGGATATTTAGTGGTTCGAGCGTTCGTACCTACCGGGGATCGAACCTGTTGTTTCTCGTTGGCAGTCACGAACGTTGATGGATAGGTCTCAAAGTCTAAAACGGAGAGCACATATACGCCACCCACGTTATAGTAGTATTTGTAGATACGGTTCTGTTGAATTGTTACCATCACCATGCTCTTCTTTCCGAGATATTAATCTGCTCCTATAATTACGTGATAAAGTGCGGTTGTAAAGTGCATTGAGGTAATTATTTCTAAGAGCCGAAAAAAAATGTCTATGTTGAGTTTTAACGAGTGCTCTAACTTCTCAATCGCCAAGTTGAGTAAAAAAAAGTATCCTTTGAATCGGAAGACCAGGAAAGGGTAACATCATCCTATCGAAGAACTAAGATGGATGTGATATTATCGTTCACAACAAAAATAAATCAAGACCAAAACATTTTGCGGAGTTCGAAGCTTTAGTTCGTGTTTCTGACGCCTATTACCACTGTCTGTGAGTGCATGGTTTCCAATTGAAGATTTTCACCATTTGTAAGGAATTTTGTTGAGCCATACCGGTCCTTCAGTTTCAGTACTGCCTTAATTGTAGTTGTTTACGTGACAATTAGCATAGATTTGCAATGAAAAATCTGGAGATGATATTTATTGTCCACTTCAACTCTAAAGAACTTACAAATTTTGAAGATGACAATCCGATTTTTGGCGTAAATATGACAAGGATAGTAAGTCAGATAATATCCGAAAACTTGAAAATTTTCATCGTCCTGGAGCGGGACTCGAACCCGCGTCTCCCAGAAAACACCTAGGTATGCTAACCACTACACCACCCAGAACGACCAAGTTTCAAGTTTCCGATCAATAGCATACCTAGGCGTTTTCTGAGAGACGCGGGTTCGAGTCCCGCTCCAGGACGATGAAAATTTTCAAGTTTTCGGATATTATCTGACTTACTATCCTTGTCATATTTACGCCAAAAATCGGATTGTCATCTGCAAAATTTGTATTATATGGCGTAATCCCGTATTTCTTTCACGATCTAAAGAACTTTTTCCATCGAATGTATAGCTGTGATTCGTAAGTTGAGTGCTAAAATTATCTCTTTATCACAGAAAATATCTAGTTACATTATCGTTAAAGAAAATATACTTTAATTCTCAGGAAATATTTTTGCTAATATTTCCGTTTTTGGCAAATATCTTTGAAATTAGCATATAAAAATTTAAAATTTATTTTTTTAGCACCCAAGTTTCCGTTCCATTTGATAAAGTACCCTCATATCAGGTCATTGTTCAAAAGTCCAACTTAAAAGCAAGAATTCTTTTTACGCTAATGTTATTCTTTGCATCACCATTCAAGAATCAGCGAAGAACAGGGTTGAAAAATGTCAATAAATTCTTGTTGTGATCAATAGCAGAACACGGGAATCACTCTAGTTAAAACTTTTTCATGACGGTAAAAATTAATCAGCCGCGAGTTGAGTTTAATGCTTTGATTATTACCAAATATATGCGCTAAATCACTGCCTAAAATATTCTTGCGTCATGTCACATGGTTTTTAAAAACACAGGCTAAAAACATTTTAATTAATTTCATAAAGATATTGTGAGGAAAAGATTATCCCATTTCTTTATCTTTGTTGAGCTGGAAGTTTGCTGATCAGAGGTTTTACTTGATAGTTTACTCCATCCAGGATTTTTCTCAGAGGTACAATTTCTCGGCAGTTCCACGAAGAGAATTTTTTTCTTAAAAACTTCCTTGGAAATAGCAAAAAAAAAAAAAGGGGGCTGGTTGCGAAAAATCGATTGAATTTTCTCCATGGTGCTATAAACACTGTGTCATTTGCAGCAGTTCTCTGAACAGTTCCAAGAAAAATCTGGGCAGAAACTTAAAACTGTCTCAAGAATGTTTAAGACACTGATTAGAAGCAAAAATAAAAGGGAAACAAATGCAAAATTAAAATTACTCACACTTTTTTTTTTGTCCTTCGATGTATCCATCGCAACCGTTCAATGAAATTGTTACGGAGAAGATATTACGAAGGCATGCTTGTGAGTTTGTGGCTTTAACACCTTCCTTATTTTCCTGACAAATGAAACATGTTCCATGAAAGTATGTACCTTGTAATATCGTTTTCACTAATTTTGATCCCACTCTTTGAGGCATTAACATAAATTTGTGGCTTTCACAACCTCCTCATTTTCCTCACAAATGGAACATATCCTATACAAGTGTATCTTGAAATATTTTTCTACCAATTTTGATCCCATTGTTTCTGGCTTTCATATATATACGTTTGTGGCTTTCACACCTTCCTCATTTTCCTGACAAATGAAATATGTCCTATGAAAATATGTATCTTGTAATATTCTTTCACTAATTTTGATCCCACTATTTATGGCTTTCACACCCTCATTTTCCTGACAAATGTCCTATGAAATAATATTGTTACGACTTTTAGAGGTACGGAAATGAATTCGATTAGCAGGTTTTGCAATAGGCGGGAACAACATTAATTATTGGTTGAAAATTAACAGCTAGTGGTTTCCCGCATTGCAAAAGAGAACAGATAAGAGTACCTATTCTTGGAAGGGAGAAATCTTAGCCTAGTGTGGGGAACGCGATGCGTCGCCCCCTAAGCGCGCGGCGGTCAAGTCGAGTGGCCATTAGAGTGTCAAGGGATCAGGAAACTTATGGCGTTTGCTACTCCGAACCTTGACAGGACGAAGGAGTGTTAGTCAAGTTTTGTGTTTTCCGTACTTTTCGGGGAGTGAACCCACCACATATTCCGAATGCAGAGGCATGTATTTCATACCACTTCACCGCGCCAAATGTTTTCAGGCTGCCAAGAGAGTATAAACAGACCCCTAAGAAGGAGAGGAAGGAATCTGTTAACGATGTAAACAGGCGAAAACGCATAGTCTGAAAGAAGCTCATGAAGGGACTGGACTCTGATACAGTAGGACCAGAGGAGATCCTTCGGGGCGGTACTTTTACGGGGATAGAAAAGCTTCTGTCCGAAGATTCTGGCCAGCTAACCAAAGAGCGGCCGAGCGGTTGATATTACCGTTAGGAAATAGGAGAGAGAGGACGATACCTCTTTTCCTGGTGCTAGATTGCACGTAAGAGAAAGCCAGAATCCCGGAGGTCACACGATGTGATGGAATTGCAGCCCCCGAATGACGGAGATGCAGACCGGTAATGTATGCGAAAATCACCTTTGGAGAGACGAACGGATCCTTCTGCACGTCAGCGGCTTCGTTCTACTACGACATTGGTGCGCATAAATGCGTCCATGATTTCATGCAGGTGAATGACGTGCACAAGAGAAACTGGAAGATGGGGTTCGACTCTCCTCTCCATTGGTTATAGTGCGCGCTCTGAATGGGCGTGTCATCACACAGATGCGCTTAAAAGCCAAACACATAAAATGTTAGTGAGTGCATAACAAAGTGAGTGCATAACGGAGTGAGTGCAATAAACATGGATACCTGAGGAAACAGCATATCTGTAAGTACAGAACTTATGTATGCATGCCAGTTGGGATTAAATTGGCTCCGGTCAGCCAATAGGCTCTCGTCGGCTGAGAACTGTGTTTTTAAAGCCGGACTGTATAGGCCACCAAATAATCATTGACTTTAATGATAACTTCAGCCTTAGAGCTATCCCGAAAGGGGAGAGTCTACTTGACGCCCCTCCTTCACAATCCTCTGTATATAGACGTCATCATTATCCTCATATTTTGTTGTTAATTGATTAAATGTCTTGTCTCGTGCCAGTCCTGAAGTTACATGACTAATTAATGAGTGTCAGAATTTCTTAGTTTTGATTGGCTAAATTGCAGGATAAATTCTTTTCACCAGTACATAAGATTTCGGCGATAAAAAGAGCTCACAAATATTATTCTAAATTCTACTGTCTACCTCCGGGCCGTCAGCCATTGCCTGACATCTAAATTCTTAAAGCTGATTTTTATTCGATAATCCGGCGACCCGGGGGTAGCTACAATATATATCTTGTAATATTCTTTTTACCAATTTTGATCCCTTTGTTTCTGGCTTTCACATAGGTAAGTTTGTAGCTTTCACACATTCCTGATTTTCCTGACAAATGAAAAACTGTCCTATAAAAGTATATATCTTGTAATATTCGTTTTACTAATTTCGATCCCACTCTTTGAGGCTTTCATATGCATTTGTGGCTTTCACACCTTCCTCATTTTACTGACAAATGAAACATATCCCATGAAAGTGTGTATCTTGTTATACTTTTCTTTACCAATTTTGATCCCATTGTTTCCGACACACAGAAGTTCGTGGCTTTCATACATTCCTCATTTTCCTGACAAATGAAACATGTCCTATGAAAGCATATATCTTGCAATACTTTTTTACTAATATTTATCCCACTGTTCGTGGCTTTCACACATTCCTCATTTTACTAACAAATGATACATGTCCAATGAAAGTATGTATCTTGATGTTGTTGTTTTTTTACCAATTTTGATCCCATTGTTTCCGGCTTTCACAGAAGTTCGTGGCGTTCATACCTTCCTCATTTTTCTGACAAACGAAACATGTCCTATGAAAGTATATATCTTGTAAAGTTTACAAATTTTGATCTCATTGTAACATAAATAACAGTTTTATTTTCAGGTCTGAAATAAAGATGGAGTCCTCCTCTCAGAGTTCACAGCGAAGGACCGAAGACCGGAAATTAGATTTTTGTTCCTGAAAGGGAAGACAGCAATGGCATAGCTACCATAAGGCGAGATGGTATAGTTGAGCTAGGGTAGCTGCTTGAGGGGCCCATTGCCGGCTAACGATATGTTACGGAAATTAAGAAAGGCAGCATTGAAAAATTGATGGTAATAAGTGATTATGGCCCTACAATTCCTGTCTGGTTGAAGAACTACTTTTGCATGACATTCTCAAAGGTGAAACGTGAAATTCCTGTCACAATAAAACAATGGTAATATAACTGTGCTGCATTACTGCGCTTACTGAACACTCATATCGTCAGGTTGAATCGGTCATTTTTGTTACTGCGAAAATAACTCCAGGAATATTTTTCCTGCCTTCTCTCGTTTGATCCATATTCTAAATAGGGCTCCTTATACGCGATGATCCTCTTTTAATCTCGCAGACTTTCGGAGACGATGCTTCGTTCTCACGTTCTGTCCCGTCGATCATTAACATACCGGCATACGTGTAGGCGACTACAAAGTCTGTGGGCTAGCGGCTGGTGTATTGATAACAAATATCCGGGTAACCGTGCATCGTTCAGTGTTGAGAAAACGAGGAGGTTCTTCCTTTAATGTTGATACGAATATTGGTGTGAGTAGACAACCTTATATTCTGCGTTCTATACTTCCGATTGCTTGATGAGCTACCACTATAGTACAGAAAATGGCGTATGAGAAATGAAATTCGTGGTAATACGCCTAGGCATACCTAACATTACTATACGACATTTCTACGAAACAGTGGGGGGCACTGCATTTTAACACTGAGTATGAATACTCAATCGTGTTGGCAAAGAGGAAACTTGAGTTGCAGAGTATGTTGTCCCGGATGTACGGAGTTTGTATGAAATTTAAACTGAGTATAAATAAGGGAAAAACCAAAGTTATGGGTTTTTGAGCGAGGAACTGTTAGCACTGAATGGAATATAAGTCTAAATGGCACATTGATTGACAAGGTGAATGAGTTTGTGTATTTAGGAAGCATATTTGAGAGAAAAATTAGATTGTGAAATTAGTAGGCGAGCGAATTCTTCATTGAAAGTCGTAGCTGTTTTGGGAAGTTTCCACAGGAATGATGTGTTCAAGTCCCTCTCGAATGGCTGTGTATGAAAGTGTAATTGTTTATACTCTGATGTATGGCACTGAGACCTGGGTACTGCAAAAGAGGCTTTAACTTACGGGAAGTTTGTGGTAACACTTTTGATCGTGTGAGGAATGAAGATCTACTGCAGTTGTGTAATGTGAGGCAAAATGTTGTTGGTAAGGTGGAGACTAGTATTTTCCGGTGGTTTGGCCATGTTAAAAGAATGAGTGATGAGATGCTTACTGAAAAACCTTTTAGTCCAAGTGGCTGGAAGAAAAGGCAGAGGAAGGCCAAGGAAGTCGTGGGAGGAGCAGATCCAGGAGTGTCTGCCTGAGAAAAAGATTATGAGTATGAAGTATAGAAGATCTTGTGTAAGTCGTGTGATGGATGTCAGTGAAGCCCGAGTTGTATGTCGAGATCGTTGTAAATGAAGAAGTTTGATACGCCAACAGGAAGTAAATAATCAGTTAAAATTTTATCTGGTGGTTTGTGTTTCTTTGTGGAGCTAATCTCAGAGAACAGCTTTGGGAAATGTGTGAAGACTCTCCAGGAAGACATGATGTGGTCACCGTTCCACAACACGTGAATCACGCTAATTTAACCTTCCTTTTTAATTCCAGTCTCATGCAAATTTGGTTTGTGTTTTTATAAGTTTTCATTCTGAACGCCACATTTTTCTGTCTCGATGAATTTGTTTGGCAACCCTGACAGCAGATCAAAGTGCAACTACGAGTCGAAAGAGAGATAAGAAGCAATGTGTTGAATCTTCGAGAGGTAATATGATTATTAGTCTTGGAGAAACCATGTTACTTTGTTTATCAGAACCCAATCTTCACTCGGGTAGATTGTTATCAATGTATTAAGTAGTTCTTATTACGTAAAAAACACAATTGAAAAAGAGCTTCCATGTGTAACTTATGTTAGTCAACCTTTCATGCTGTGTCGATGTTGATATACGATTAATCAGCTAACCGATCTACCCATGTTAAAGTACTCAGAGGCTAAATGTTCGTGAATATGGATTAAGCCACCTGAAATTGGATTCTGTGTTCTATAATGTAAGTGTTTGATAACATTGTTATGTGGATACAATTTGATGTTATATGAAAATATTCAATATCAGCAAATATCATGAAATAGTGACTCGAAGATAAAGAATTTCGTCGTCAGCAACACTACTTCAGAATTCCTTAGAGAAAGCTTTCTTTGTTTGCCAGACCACCCACAAAATAAAATGAACGATAACTCCCGTCCTTCATCCCCTCAGTGGAAGAGGCAAACTTCCTTTAGGAGACCATTACCAAACTAGAAGACTTACATCAGTTGAGAGTCTCCTGGACTTGTATGCTAACCCCCGCGTGAAAGAGTAACACGGACTCCCACCAATTAACAAACTATTGCGTCGTGGATCACAATGCAGACAGTTATCTCCTGTAACCAGGGGATCTTAGATTGAACAAGAGGAAACTATAATATAACAGTTTTGAATGTGGTGAGTTTGAATCACCTTCCCTTTTCTTATCACTTATTCGGAAACGGTTCCTTTCTCCCCAATTCCTTGCAGCCCACTCTTTCGCTTCTTTGCTGTCCCGCACGAAGAAGTAGCTCCGTTTTGGTTTTAGGACTTCACTTTCCTACGAGGGGGGTAAGTGAACAATTATCTTTGCGGAACGTATCAAGAAGTGCTGACGTATTATGGGGAGAGTTTTCACGGTGGGACGAAGATTTGCTGCTAGATCCGAGGAGGAGGCTAAGAGAGGAGGCAATTAAAAGTTAACTCCAGCCATGCGCCTTCTGCTATTCGCAGAAGGTGCATAGAGTCGCGTATAGAGTTCTGTGAATAGCAGAAGGCAAATATCAGTCCAGCAATGCGCTTTCTGCGAATAGCTGGACTGCGGTTTAAAATGACGGGAGGCACGCACCTGCCGAAGTGAAGAATAAACGAAAGCAGAGGATTCTGACCGGCGGTCGAGAAGTGAGCGGTTGGGAAGTTTTTTCCTCAGAGTCGATAAGATGCAGGGAGAGGGAATAAATGCTGTCGTCAAAACAAAATGAAAAGCAAAGTCTTAACGATAACCTAGCAGCGAGATAACTGAAGCAAGGCCATTTAATAGAGAAACAGGTTAACGTGTTAATAATACAGAGTAGAAATAAGCAAAAGTGGATGATCGAGTTAATAATACAGGGTGTGTTTAAAGTATTTCCCTGATTACGATAAATCGTATAAAATGAACCACGCTCGTTAGACACATACGGTTAGCTTATCTGAAATCCAGTTTTTTTCCGGGTATCAGTATACCTCAATGTGGGCTCCTTTTGTTACACGGAGGACATCCAGTCGGTACTCTATCTCTTTCCATGTCTGCGGCAATATGTCATCTGTAATCGTCGCAAACGCTCAGTTATTCTTCCCTTCAAAGTGTTAATACACTATCTACCAACAGGTAATTGGACACCCCTGCAATCGACAATATCTGCGGTCGTGATACACGTCACGGCCGCCGCTGTTAAATATCGTGTGGGAAACAACAACGCAACCAGTCGCATGCAAGATGCCACGCAGTTCGGAGCTCTCTGATTTCGAGAAAGGTGTAATCGTCGGGTATCACAGAAATGGCCGATCCATAAGTGACATATCCAGCGAGTTGAAGTACCCAAAATCGACAGTGGCCTACGTGATTGGAAAGTAGAAGGTGAGAGGTGACTGTCGGAATGTGCCCCGACCCGGCAGACCCACAAAACTGGGAGTTAGAGACCGACGGGTGTTGGCCAGAGAAATTCGAAAGAACCGCACCAAATTGGCCACATCCGCGAAAAATTTCAACAGGCATCCGGGAGTGTTCTTTCGATAATACCATCCGTAAGGAAGCCCATCTGCTTGGTTATCATGGACGTGCTGCCGCCCACAAGCCTTTGATTACCAAGTCCAATAGCGCTACTCGGCTAACGTGGTGCAAAGAACGTCGACAGTGGACCGTTGAACAGTGGAAACAGGTTCTCTGGAGCGACGAATCAAGGTTCACCCTCTACCGTTCGGATGGAAGGGTCTGGGTTTGGCGTCTGCCTGGAGAACGTCTCCTGCCGGAATGTACTGTGCCAACTGTGAAGTTCGGCGGCGATGGAATTATGCTATGGGGGTGTTTCTCCTGGTATGGCACGGGACCCTTGGTCGCAATTCCTGGTAGACTCAACGCAGAGACCTACTGCACCATTTTGGATGACCATGCGCTTCCTACGTTGTGGCAGTTTTACGGGGTCGACCCATGTTACTTTCAGGATGACAATGCCACCTGTCATGTTGCGAGGTCCACCATGGCTTGGTATGGTGACAATGGGGTTAATCGACTGGACTGTCCTGCGCAGAGCCCGGACCTTAACCCTATCGAGCACCTCTGGGACGAGTTGGAGCGTCGACTTAACGGGTGCCCCCACCGTCCGAAATCAGTGAAGGAACTGACCTGTCTTCTCCAAGCCGAGTGGAAGAAAATACCGCTAGCCGTCGTACAATGCCTGGTTGAGAGTATGCCGCGGAGGGTCGCAGCTGTAATCGCCGCTCGTGGAGGCTCCACAAACTATTGAAGGTGAATAACCTTCGGTTTCCTTTGCTATCACAGGTATACAATTACTTGTTGGTAGATAGTGTATCTTCAACCCCTGTTGCATAAACCTGATCCTTAATGTGGTTCCATGAAAAGAAGTGAAGGGCCGTAATGTCTACGAATCTTGCTGGTCAGGTACCATCTCTGCCCATCCATCTGTTACGGAATTTTTCATCTAAGAATTGACGGACAGGTATATCCCAAGTCGGGGGCGCATCGTCGTGCTGGAACATTACCCATGGTTGCAGCTCTTTGAATAGAGGTGCAACATACAACTCCATCATGTCGAGATAAATACCCTTTGTAATGATAGGCACAATAAAAAAAAGAACGGTCCAATTACTTTGTTGTGCGTTAGCCCGCACCAAACACTGATCTTAGGGCTATCCCTCTGTTTCTTCAAAACCACACGTGGGTTCTCTGAACCCCAGATACGGGGATTATGTGTGTTTACTTTACCTGAGGAATGAAAAGTTTGTTTCGTCTGAAAAAGAAATCCGCTTCAGGTAATCATCATCTTCATCTATTCGTTCAAGAAGATCATTAGGTTTCAAGGCTTGAACTATTTGCATGCAAAAAAAAAAAAAAAAACGAAGCCGCTTTCTTAAAATGCGGTGCACTGTCTTCATAAGTGTTCCCAGTTCACTACAGGCATGACGAATTTATTTCCTCGGGCTTCGTACGAATGCATCACGCACGGCGTCAACAGTTTCTTCACTAATGAAAGGTCTTCCGCTTTTTGTACGGTCACCGACCCTGCCCGTCTGTTTTAGCTTTTGATACCAGTTCCTAATGCTCTTCACACCAGATGGAGACCTATCATACTCACGCCTAAACTTCCGCTGCATTAAAATTGCAGATTTGGTTTATGAAACCAGGAAACAATTTGCCTTCTTCTGCATAGACGCCATTTCGCCGACTGACGCTTTTAACAACAAACTACGCTGCAGACGCGCAGCACCACCTATTGCTCCAAAAGTACAACGAACAAAAAACTTGAGAATATGACTCAATCAGTGCAACAAACCGCGTACGTCCAACTAGCTCCGTTCATTTTATACGACTTATCGTAATCAAGGAAAGACTTTAGACACACATTGAAATCGTTTAATAGTCTCTACTTCACTAAAAACCATTATCTATCGTACTATCAATCAGTTGAAATCTTAGCACTGTAACTTTAAGGTCTTGAGCACCGGATAGCTAGCACACAAAAATCTAATTATACACTAAGCTAAATTAGACGACCCAACGCAGAGCATATCTAAGGAGACAAAGGGCCCGGGAGAGGGGCAGTATTTTGGGGTCCCAGTATTAGTATCACATCTAGGATTTTCCTATGGGTGGATGAATAAAGATACCCAGGAGGAAACATTCCCAAAATATGAGGAAGCCATAAAAATATCCCCTCCGTATTGAAGTGTGTATCCCATCATACATGGACAAATCAGTGGTAGCAAGAAAATGTAAAAATGTATGGTTGAAAAATGGATACAAGTTCTGTTCTGCTTTAAACTTAATAGAAGGTTTCACTCATAATCAAATTTTATATCATGTTCCACTAAAATGTAACAATTTAAAAAAATAATGAAATTCATTATTTAATGTATTTTTTTTGTATTTTTCACTGTACACCTAACCCCTCCGTTCAGAAAACTTGAAAATTCTCATCGTCCTGGAATCGGGAGATGCGGGTTCGATCCCCGCTCCAAAACGATGAAAATTTTCAAGTCTTCTGAACGGAGGGGTTCGGGAGGTGCGGGTTCGATCCCCGCTCCAGGACGATGAAAATTTTCAAGTTTTCTGAACGGAGGGGTTCGGGAGATGCGGATTCGATCCCCGCTCCTGGACGATGAAAATTTTCAAGTTTTCTGAACGGAGGGGTTAGGTGTACAGTGAAAAAAATAAAAAAAAAAAGATTTAAATCCCTACCATGTATTTATGAAGAAATGTTTCAGGGAAATTCGTTTCCCAATCCATCTAACAGAAGAAATAATTTGTATGACATTTCATAGCTATGACAAAACATAATCTATGGAAAAATAGGAATTTAATGTTATAATCAAAAGCACAAGAATAAGGAACAAATTAGCTATTAAATGTGATTTTCGCCGCCTGTGAAAGTTTTGAAGTAAATGAAACTTCTGAAAAATGGATTTTATTAAAACCAACATTTTACAAAAAGGTAACGTTGTTCTCAATAAAATATTGGATTAAAAAATACTAATATTTAAAAATGTAAATTTTAGTAAAATATTCGAAACATTAGAATTTAATTTAAAAAGTGAAATTCTAGTCTAAAATTAAAAACATTAATATTAGATTTAAAATAAGGAAAGATGGAATTATTTTTTAATAATTTAATGTTAAGGATCCGAAAATAAGTTCTTGCGTGTTGAAAATCTTTCCTTCTTGTACTATCATGTCATTAACCTTCACTATTTTTCAAAAAAGATTGTTTTTCATTTACTTTTTCCTACATTTTGAGAAACACTTCATACGAACCTCTCTAGCTTTCTTAAAGAAGTGCTTCTAAATAAATTGTATACAACCTGATCCAGGTTGTTCTTCCAAGTCAGCGGAAGTGAAAGTTCTGTGTAAAAGAAAAGAATGAATATTACAAATTTTTAATTAGAACTATTTTGGATCCAACGAAATATCTGAACTACTTATCCTCACATTTATAAAAGAATAACCTATAAAATATTAAATTTTACTGAGATTCATGCTAAACTAAAAATAAAATTAAGTAAATAGTATGAAAGTGAGTGATTGAAATAAAATAGTATGAAGATAGTTTGGAAGGCAATGAATAAATCCTTTCCAATTATTTATCAAACCCTCATGGTCGGCTTTCAATAAAGTCGGGCATGAGAAAGAAACAGAACACTTTGCGCCCCATATTTTTTTTTTAAATAACGCACAGCTTTTTCGCTATGTCGCGTAAATTTACATAAGAATTTCTCCCTCCAATTTAAAAAATTATTTCAGTTTCGGATATCTGCCATAAAGAATACTGTAAGAATAAATTCTCTTATCGCACGTTTCCGCTGCTACTGGGGAATTTTTTTATTTGTATCCGTTTTGCGATTCCAGAAATTCGGCAGATTTTTTTTTCTTGTACCTGATGTTATTTACTGTAAAAAACAATGTGCATACTGTGCAGTTCTCCCGCTAAAGAGTGCAAATGCATTCCGTTTCTTCACTAGTTTTTTTTTTCTTTTTCCACAAAAATCTGCGTTCAAAAATTGTTTTACATATAAAGGTTTCAAAAGATGTGCTCATTACCTCTGATAATTCGGAGTTCCTTCCTAGTCCCTTACACAATTAAGAGAAGAAAAAAAAACAACCCTGCCGCGTTCACTCCTTCGAAAAAATAGTTTGTATTTCATAACGACTGGGCGGCAAAGGTACTAGAAGCACATTTGATGTAATTAAGCTGAACTTAATTCTAATTGGCAATATGAACAAGATTTCCTCGCAATGAAATCTATACCAAAGCAGTTTAGATAACTACACAATTACAGTGTCGCATACATAGCGTGGATTTAAGAACGTAAAAATTGTCTTTCTGTAGAATACCATTTGAAATAGATATAATTGTGTCTGAAAAAATTAGTTTTTTTGATGAACGTTTTACGAAAGTCTACCAGTGATTTATGTGAGCTACGTTTGTTGTAGACGCCAGTCTATGAGAACAAGCGCAATCACTCAACGTTACACGGATAGGCTCGGAACCTCCTCGCCATTAACTAGATATCTAACTGAAAGCCACTCTGTACGAAAAGCTGGGCCGCGGGTGGCCTAGCGGGCAACGTTTGTAACTACCACGGAAAGGACCTCAGGTTCGATCCCAGGCAGGTACGAACGCTCGATCCACTAAATATCCGCCGTGCATCGGATGGGCACGTTAAGCCGTTGGACCACGGGTACTGCCCCCCGGTAATAAATAAGGGTGTCTTCCTCCCCCTTTCTACTTCGCTTCGGTGTCACTTTCCTATCGGGCAATCTAGCTCAAATCTCCTAGCTTCCTATTTCCAAGGGTTGTTTAAGACCTGGGGTCAGACAATCCCTTCCTAAAATCCTCTACATATGATCATGATCATTTGTACGAAAAGCTGTACGATCCCTGTATGAGCATTGGCACAGGTTAAGCTGTTGTAGTTGATTTTTTCAGTTTGAGCGATTAAACCACCGAATAATACTTTAATGCAATTCCTGTTTAGTGAGCTTAGAAAGGCGACGAGTTTACCTTCTTTTGCTATGCAACCACATGAGAGCGCGTCGTTTACTTCACTTTCGAGGTGAAAAGGCTTCTTATACTATACTGCAAGTCTGTTTAATCCTTTAACCACCACAACGCCCGTACATACAAACTACCATAGCAGCCCGAAACGCCTGTCTAAAGTAAGTCAGATTTCCTACCCTTACCTGTTCTTTAAATTTGCGCGACCTATGAGGGATCAACAGGGGTTAGCGTCATTCACCATTGTTTGTTATTAAACAAAGTGAAACAAAAGGGTTTCGGGCGTTACGGTATTTAGAGTGATACCAGATTTTGGGGTAATTGCCTATAAAGGCTTAAGCGTGTCCTATTATTGAAGGGCATTATAGCTGGCTCAATGAGTCTTCGGGGGGGGGGGATGCAAGAGCGATATCAATCCTCGTCCCATTTCCACATGGGCTGTCCCCATCTCATTTACGGCTTTGTTTCTAACGTAAGCTCACTGCATTGACCTTATTTTCCCCTTTCTCTTTCTCCCCTACAGCTGCTTAAGGACACCCCATCGCATTTTCCAGATTGCAAATTTATTGTCTCTGCGTTGCGAATGTTGAGAGAAGTCTATCACTTCCATACAATTCCCCATCTCTCCGTAGCAGCAATTGGAGGAGCTCGTAAGTAACTTCTCACATTAAATATAATTCTAAAACTCTCTCTGCCATTTTGAGAGTTTCCTCTTAAATAGCAACTTTCCCCGAAAAACTGAGCAAAAAAAAAAAAAAAAAAAAATGGATTCTCAGCAATAATTCTCTTGCTTTTCGCTCCAAACGCTATAGGGACTACTTTTCGTTGCGGAGTTACGTGCCTTCCACAGTAGTACACTCTTAGGTTGACTGGAAGTATAGATCCGGCCGCAAACAAAAAACGGAAGAATACTTTTCGGTTTATGTAACTGGTGTATGTACAGGTTATGCGCAATTACTGCAAAAACGGTAATTTTTTCATCTTTTATGAAAGATGCTGTTTTAGGTTGCTAATCATTCTGTTTAATACCCCAAGTGCACATTTCGTTATGCATCATTATGTTGAAAACAAAATTAAAGAAGTTTTGGAAAACAGAAGAGCTGTTTTAAAATTAATGGTAACTTAAGATATGTAAATGATGTGATTCTGATTGTTTCTTTAGGGGAAGATCTTCAAACCTTTATAGAAGAGACAGAGAGAAAGAGTTAGAAATGTTGTTCTTACAAATAGCGCCAAAAAGAAGAAACCTCGTGCATTAATCGAAAGAAGACCAACAGTAAGGGTAAAAAAAAAGTTTATTTTAAAAACAACATTCTTGGAAAACTTATTAAAACAAATACGTATAAAAGTGATAATGAAGCATGCGCCAAACGGAAAAGCAGCGTAAGATTGTGCGAATACGAAAAACTGCATACCGTAGACATACCTAGAAAAGCCAAAAGTACTCAGTTTTTCCACGGATTTTAGAAGGTAAATTAAAGGATATTTTCTGAAGAAACGTGAAGGACAAACTGCAGCAGAAAAATTCCGTGATAAGCCAGAGACAGAATATTGTGATTCCTGTTCTGGTAATCCATATTAAAGACGGCACTTGAATTCCGTTAGAAATAACTAATTTAAGGAGTCTGCGCAGTTACGCGGAAATATTTAGTTTTTCACGGAGTGAAACGGTTACATTCAGATACCAAATATGCTCATCAAGATTAGCTTAAAAATCTCTCATACAATCGCTGTTTACACAGTTCTGAAATCTCATCTAAAATATTATCTCTTCATGCATGCACTTAAGATACCTGATTTCCCGAACATTTGTTTGAGTTTCATTTATTTTGATTTTTACAATAAGATTATTCCCTGCATGTACCTTTATGAAAGGAAAGTACAAATGTCTCTTGTCATACATATTTCGGGCTTTTTTTAAAATACAATATCCATTATTGTCGCAAAGAACGATCACTAATTCGCATAGGCATATTCTTTCGTCACCATCGTCTAAGGAGAGAGAACACAGCAAAGACAAACATATTCGAACTAGGTTTTCGTGCCACAAAGATTACTCAGGGTAAGAAACTTGCTGTTAATGCACGATGTTCAAACTTGCTGAATTGGTTCCAGTTATAGGCAAACTTTAATAGCTAAAAACACACACAAGTTAAAAAAAACTAACTTGTGTGTGTTTTTAGTTATTAAAGTTTGCCTAAAACTGTTACCATTCAGCGAGTTTGAACATCGCGCATTAACAGCAAGTTTCTTACCCTGACTATCTACCAGGAAATATGCTCACGGAAAAATTGGAAAGTGATAAAAATATGCTGCAGGACTACGTCCTTGCTACACGAAAAATAAATATTTCCAGATCATCTTCTATTTACGTCGCTGAAGGATAAAGTGCGCATCTCAGTGAAGTTTGAAAAATACATGGTAAACCTTTCTTATAACATACGTCCATTCCATTCGGAAGTAATTTTCCAATCCCTGTCATGTGAAAAGAGATATTTGCTAGTACAAATATATTCACATATACAGCACCTGATGGGAAGATGCAAGGTACCTGAATAATAGAGTGCTGTCTATTGAAATTGTAACAGCATGAATGACTAATTGGAGGGAAACTTGCATGATTCACTACAGTGGATGCAAATGGTTTCAGCCACAGAGCCTATGCAAATTTCATGTGCTAGCCACGCCCCCACAATTGATCCCGTGTAGGCATAAGCAGTAATATATCTTGGTATTATTTATGACAAACTATTCTTCTGGGGTGCACATGTCCAGTGTGCTATCAAAAAAGTCATTAAAGAATGCGCTTTACTCGATTATTTACAAAAACTCCAAATTATCCCTAAAAAGTAAAATTACTATATACATGAAAAACTACCGCAATGACGCGATAAATATTTTAACTCCAATGTTAAAATATTTAATATATACATATAAAAGGATGATATAATAAAATATGTACACACATGAGATCTTTCGGTACCCAAAGTGGGTACCACCCTCAGATGCTGTTAAAATTCACCAAACGAACGTGACAAACACTAATATTTATATAAGACATACGGTCGTAATGACCTAACTAGTATGAAATGGGCTTAACCGATGAGATTGCGGGACAACATTTGCTGCTGGTCAAACATAAAAGTAATAGCTTGAATCTATTGATTTATTAATACCTAACCCGACAAACCCAAGTATGTTTCCTACGGTATTTATATATATAAATTCTTGTAAATAATCATTACATGCTGTATTCCCATATTTCATAATATACAAACTCAACAAATCTTAAAGTTGATCTAGATTTTGGTGTGTTGAGAATTTTAATCTCGTTCCAGGCAGGAAGATAATTTTACCTTGGTTTACAAGTCGTGCTAAAGCTGTGGTTGTATCTCTACTTTTAACTTCATATTTATGTTCTTTTAATCTAGCCGATATTGAACAAAAAGTGGAGCCTATGTACACTTTTTGCTGTTCATTTTCTTCTATGCTGCTAAGAGGGATAGTACACTGCAGGAAAGTGAAAAAAGAACACCAAGAAGGAATTGGCAGAGGATCATGAAATTTACATATGTTAATGGGGTCGAGTTTACGTAAGTGTGATGTTAATTTCGGGACCAACCGGTGAGCGCTTAGGCCACAGCACGGCATAATATGCAAATTATCGTCGGCGGCATTTAAGGAATATGGCGAAGTGATTGTAATCAGTCGAGCCGCGGATGGCTTAGTGGTTAGTGTTTCAGACTATCGATGCTGGGTCCCCAGGTTCAAGCCTGGGCTGATCTTTCAGAAATGGTGTGATTTACTAACAATCGCTGAATATCCGCCGTGCATCGGACGAGCACGTAAAAGTGACGGCCCCCAGGCTGGACCCACTGGTTAAATGGGTATCCTTTCCTATGTCCTACCTGAAATTCTCTCACCCATCTATGTGCAATATCGCACTTGTACGGTGGCGCCATCTGCTGTACTCTAATCTCACTACAAACTGTTCTGTCAAAAGTCGCTAGACTTGCTCTCATTCCTTCCGTTTCTGTGTCCTGCCCAAAAGGCGATCTCGCTGTAGGTGGCTGGGACCTAAACTCTACTCACTGTGGACGGAAGTCCTACAAGAAAAAAAATGACAAATGATTGTAATCAGTCGTCGGCGTACGGAGGACACGTGCGAAGAAGCTGCAATGCCTGGACATGGAAGACGTGTACGATTTCAGCAATTATCGGACTTTGAGCGAGGTCATCTAGTCGGACTCCGACTCCGCGAGGCCGTGTGATCGTATCGCGGAGCGAATTGGACGGGAAGTATCGATGGTGGCGTAGATGTTCCGAGGAACATTCCCATACGAGAAGACGTGGGACCGGGAGTCACAGACCGACTGATGATCGGACCAATCGACGCATAAGAAGAGCGGCGTTGTCAAGCAGAACATCCACTGCGACGCAAATCCGAGCTGCCGTTGCACCTGAGGTGACTGTGCGAACAATCCGCAACCGTCTACTGGATCTCCTGGTGTGGGGAGCGATCAGCTATCACTCCCGTACACAACTAGTGTTTGTACCGGTTACGTTAAACAGCACCTCCTACATCATTCAGCCCGTTGTAGTGCCATTTGTAATGTCGGTCCATCGTGGTGTTTTCCAGCAAGATAACGAACGCCCACACAAGGCACATGCACTTCAGGCTGTGAGACAACTTCCATGGCCTGCACGTTCACCGGATTTGTCCCCCATTGAGCACGTGTGGGATTTTATGGGACAACGACTTATCCGGTCTCCACGATCATCCACGATTTACGCGTCCAGGTTGAGGATGCTTGGAACTCAATACCCCAAACTTACATCTGTACGACAAACTCCATGCCAGAATTACACAGTGTGACGCAGCTCATGGCTGTTCAACCTCGTACTAACCATGTTACATGGAAATGTTATTTTTCAGTTTACTAGCAAATACAGCTGTATTTTGCCATAATGTTTTGATCACGTAATCCTCTGTATTCCGTTATTATGCTGTATAAATTTTGTTGGTATCAGACGTCTCCTTCTTGGTGTTCTTTTTTCACTTTCCGCCAGTGTATATACACCATTTCGGTAGTTTTTCATGTATGTAGTTATCGGCACGAGCTAAATTCACAGTAATTAAAATTACTATATGAAAGATGCGCTTTATCCCGACAATTCTTTATGGTTCTTTGACCTAGGATATTTGTTGTGAATCTCCCCCCCCCCCCCCAAAAAAAAAAAAAAAACTTTTCTAAATAGAATGCTACGGCAGCTTACAGCTGCCATCCTAAAGAGAAAAACTTTGGGTTGGAAAGACAGTAATGTCCTGGGGAGGTCTTCACAGGAATGATGGGTTCTCAAGAGAGTCCCGGCATGGCTGTGTATGAAAGTGTAATTGTTCCTACTCTGATGTATGGCAGTGAAATCTCGGTACTACAGAAGAAATATAGGAGTAGTTTGTGTGCTGGAGAAATGTGTTACTTTAGGGTGGTTTGTGGCAAGACACGTTCTGATTATGTGAGGAATGAAGATGTGTTGCAGTTGTGTAATGTGAAGCTAAATGTTGTTAGCAAGGTGGAGACTAAAATATGCTTCGGTGGTTTTGCCATGTTGAAAGAATGAGCAATGAGATGCTTAGTAAGAAAATCTTTTTAGCCCAAGTGGCAGGAAAAAAAGGCAGAGGAAGGCCAAGGAAATCATGGGAGGATCAGATTCATTAGTGTCTGCATGAGAAAAAGATTATGAAGAATAAAAAGAGCTTGTGTACGGCGTATGATGGATGTCAGTAAAGCCCGAGTTGTTTGTCAAGATCGCTGTAAATGGAGAAGTTCAATACGGCAACAGTAAGTAAAAATTATCTGGTAGTTTTTTTCTTTGTGGAGCTAACCTCTGAATCTCAGAGAGCAGCTTAGTGATATGTATGCATATACGTAGATGCGTTTGTAAACATGTGCAAAACAGGTTATGTGAAGAACGACAGTTTCAACACTTTCTGTAAGTAAGTGAGTAAATTATACTTTTCCGCAAAGTCCTTGGAGAGAATAGGCTGGCAAATACTTACGAGAGTTTTTGAAAACCGGATGTTCCGCCATTAGCGAGGAGTGGAAGCTGTTCCTGAGCATATGCTGCTTACGTGCGTGTTGCAAATTGTGCTTTAAATAGTTCTCATAAGGGTCAGGTACTGTTTTAGACATGGATACAACATAACGACCCATATAAAAAAAAACGGGTATTTTCAAAAGTAAGTTAAATGTTTTGCTCATTGTTGTTCACAATGTTTTTGGCTGCAATTGCATAGATAATGCTTTTTACCAGTATGAAGGAATATAAGATTCATACATCATGTTCAAAATATAATAATTATCTATAGAACAATGTTTTTTTGGTTTGAATATAGGACTTAACAATTTTTTAACACCCTCTCTTGTTCATCTCAATTTTTTGTATTCAATGTTCAAAAAGTCAAACCTCGAAACACATGTTCGACATATAAATAGTCACATTTGGGTCCTAAGTATTGTTTGCAATTGAGGTTTTCGAACATGGGTACTAAAAATTTCAAAAACTATGCTTTGAGACATCAGAATTTTTAAATTAGGCCTGGGAGCACTAAAAAGGCAAATACAGTTCCTCGACAATCACCACTGTAAAAAGCGACTTGCTGTTCCTCCCCTGTGGAAAGAAGAAACATATTTATTGCCTCACATTTTTTTTAATTTGCTGAAAAACACAAGTTGGAAACTATTTTCTCCTATGGATTAAAATTTTTAATCATTTTTTTTAATAAGATTGCCCAAAACATGATTAAATGCCTTTAAGGGTCTCTGCGTAAACATCCTTTGGATGCTCCATCTCTTTTGGAAAGAATATATAAATTATTACCCTACTTTCTTTTTAAATTTGGGGAAACACACCACTTGGAAACTAATATGAATTATGGATTCAAAAATTTTAATCACATTTTGAATTAAATTGCCAGAAACGTTGGGAGAAACATAAGGAAAATTCCTCCGCTTCTCTGGACAGTGTATCAACAACGTTCATTGAACATTTCAAAGTCCGTCTCCCCTAGGAAGCTAGAAATACATAGCATCAGTGACCCCTGAAAGCTAATACATAATTGCAGGAAGAAAAAAAGCTTGTTTACCACTATTTCAGTGCCTATCCTGTGCTATGTTCTCCTTTTTGATCTTTCACAAGATAATTAAAAAAAGTGTTTATATAGTCACCTCTTATTAGCAAAAAAAAAAAAAACTGTCCCAAAAGGTCTGTAGGCAAAGAAAAATATAAGGTAAGAAAAGGATTTTTGTATGCATGTATCAGTTAGGGGGAGTGATGTATTAATTGTTCATTTGCTTCATAAGAACATAGTGTTTACTGAGGCATAGAAAGTGCTTGGTTAGAAAATTAGATGTGATATAGTGCTGTGTTATTCTTTCAAAGTATACGTAGGAATAGCTTTTAAAATTAGTTTATTGAGTATGAATACAGCACTGCAATTGACAATAGATATAAAGAGCTCTGCATGTCTGAGGGAAAGCAGTGATTGTTTTGTAAACATAATATCTGTAGACCCCCTTTTTTTTTTGTTTTATGCGATATTCATTTTTCATGAGCACATGTGGTAAAAATATATTTCAATAAAACAATTTGAGGTACAAAAGTGGGTGATTAATGGAAATATGAAGGAACGATAATGCGGTATATTTAAATTCGCATTGCTGCAACTTCACGTATCAGGTGCTCGTTGTGTATAACGGCGTATTTTCGATTTCATAGCTGATTTTCCTCGAAATTGCGAACTTGCTAATTAAATTTTGATCTGGGAATTTGTTAGTTCGCATTCGCACCCAAATATTCGCTCTGCGCTATTTATACGATGTATTATGCGTTGAATCAAACACTGTATGTACCTTTCCAATAGCTATGAATTTCTCACCAACTCCTCGCGGTAACAGATGGCGCTGCTGTCTCAATTGCTGTGCGTTGCTTCCGAAGCGCAGCATTAGATTTGCCAATCTATTATCTCCAAGGTCTTTGCTTTTCCCTAATACATTATATGATTTCTATATAAATTAAGACCATATTACTTACGATACCCACGGTGAAGAGACTTTTTGAACGCCCTATGCATATATACACTGAAGTGCCAGAAAAACTGGTACAGACAAGCTTATGCAAAATACATAGCAACGTCACTTATGCGCGTACTCTGTTGCGTCCGCCAGTGCGTATATAAAGCAATAGACATCTTTGCCAGCTGTCAGAGCTGTTTTCGGCATGCGAATGACAAGTAATGATTTAAGCGATTTTCAACCAGGTGTCATAGTTGGCGCTCGTGAGATGGGCCATAGTATTTCGAAGGTAGAAACGAAGTTCGGATTTTCACGGACGACCACTGCATGAGTGTACGTGACTACAAGAATTCCGGCAAAACCTCCAACCAACGATACTAGTGTGGCCGTAAAAAGACATTGGGTGAACGTGACCATCGTCGGCTGTCAAGAATAGTTTCACGCGATAGGCGTGCAACCCTCTCGCAGGTATAATCGGAATTCAATGCTGGAGCCTCAACAAGCATCAGCGTCCGGACTGTGCAACGTACCCTGCACGATATAGGCTTTGGGAGCCGACGCCCAACTCGAGTCCCCTTTATGGGTGCACGACAGAGAGCTATGTGCCTCGCCTGGGCACGGCAACACTGCCACTGGACACTTGATGACTGGAAACAAGTAGCCTTGTCTGACGAGTCGCATTTCCAACTGTATCGGGTAGACGGAAGCATTCGTGTGTGGCGCAAACCCCATGAAGCCGTGGATCCCACCTGTCAACAGAGAACTGTACCGGCTGGTGGGTGTGTGTGTGTGTGGGGGGAGTATTCGTAATGGTATGGGGTGTGTTTAGCTGGACTTCACTGGGACCCCTGGTACGTCTACAAACGTTTGTGACAGGCCAACGCTATGTGCGCATCCTTTTCTGACGAGGTACACCCGTTCATGTCCTGCATTCATGTTGATGGGTTGGGCCTGTTCCAACAGGATAATGCACTTCCACACGTAAGTCTGGACGCCACATTATGGTTAGAGGAGCATTCATCTGAGCTTGGGGTATTGCCATTCCCCTCTAAGTCCCCAGATCTGAACGTGATAGAACACATTTAGGATGCCATACAACGCGCTATCGAACACAGGAATCAGAGACCTCGGAATACACTCGAATTGTGGAACGCTCTGCAGGAAGTATGGTGTGCATTGCCTACAGCATATTTCCAGAACTTGTGGAGTCCATGCCCCGTCGTATTTCTGCAGTCCTGCGCTCCCGTGGGGAACCTACCAAGTATTAGACGACTGGTGCACCAGTTTTTCTGGAACTTCAGTGTATATGTTTATGTACAATTATAAATTGTGTTTCGAATTTATAGTTCTTAGCATATTTGTCCGGGTCCAAAATTTTTGACCCGTTTTCAGCTCTGCTTATTAGTCCTTAGAGTTGGTCACGGTAGTGGATATAAACCCTCAATCTCCCTCAAAATAGAATCCCACACGCCCTGCGCAATTGTATATAAATTCGTGAATCCAGGATTTTCATACTCCCTCATGGGTTTGAATACGTTTGGAAACAAAGAAGTCTCCATTAAAAACTTATTCCATATGAGGCTACCATGAAGATCATGTCAAACTGGGACAACTCGTGAACCTGCATTGAAAGTCATGGAAATCTTGGAGGTAGCACAGCCTTTGTTTTACAAAGGTACACAATCTGTGCATTTTGACATGTCAGGCAAGATGATAAACATTAGTTCAAAAAATAGTACAGCAGTGGACAGTTTGTCCACTTTTAGTACGCATACGAATTCCCTTAGAACCTATTAAAATTTGGGCCAAAAGACCATGCATGGCGCTGTTATCCACATGATTCCCTAGTCTTTACACTGCGCTGTTTTGAGTGAGATGTTAGTTGATGCTTGTTCAGGACATTACACAGCATGTCAACACTTAACTCAGAGAAGCTTGCATTCTTAACTGACAAGCGAGCCGTTTGATTTTCGAACGTCATTTTGACAATCTTTGGATAAAATAGGGAAGGCGTGAAAATTTGGTTTGCATCAGTGTGTTCTGAGCGCCGTGAAAAGCTTAGCTCACTTATTCTTGCACTGAATGGTTGATGAATACAGGCACTTTGTTATATTTCGGATTACGCATTCATCATGGAAAATCGCAGAAAAAGCACTCGCGAGGTATCCATCGGTAAATCAACTTGAACAAATATTTCGAGGCACGTTTAAGAACAAAGAACGAAGAGGCAATCTCAGATGATCGTTTAACCATGATCTTAGTGAAACTGTGGATTAACACAGAAACGACGAGATCCAAATCTCAAAATCTTTCGAGTGAAAAGATTTCCGTCCGGTGATTTGACATATGAACGAAGTGACATGCTTGTCTAACAAAACGCGTGAATCACTAAACCTCTTGTAGAGGTTTAAGCTCTTTGTTTCTCTCGCGTGACGCTTGGGATTCCGTTTCGCAGTGAAAAGCCAAATACAGCGAACGATCTACTATTGGAAATGAAGATTTCGCTCGAAGCGCATCTCGCTCCCCAGTGTGACGTTCAATATGAGCGATGGTATCCAAGATATTGTTCCACTCTCTGCTGATAAAGCACGTAAAGGTTGTCACGTACTCTTAAGGATTATCGTACGACCAAACACACGAATGAATGCGTAAGAAACAAACGCCGTTAGGCATGACAGCTTGTTATGGTTATTTATTCGCCCCTCAGGCGATGTAGCTGGTAGGCCAATGGAATGGATAACAACACTTGTGCGTTATAAAGGAAAATATTGAAATGGCGATATGTTGACAACATAGTGATCCGTTTGTAGTATCAAAGGAGATTATACCTGAGTATAATACTTGTCATGGGCGCTTATTTGCATCGCTGTGATGTTTATTCTAACGTCAAGCCTTCCATCTCTTATAAGTTTGGTTTACGTCTTATAATATATATATATAAATCAAAGGCAACAAGTAAAAATGAACTGTTTTGAAATTCTAAAGCGCCAAAGGCTGCATCAAATAAAAATCAGAATTAATACTGAAAATCATCTTAATACTGAAAAATACAAATACTGACAAAAATGCTACTGACCACCGTGAGAAAAAGAGGGATATAGAGCTATAGTAGGCTGTTCTCCGTGGATTTGTCAAGGGCCATTTAGAATTTCAAAACAGTTTATTTTTACTTGTTGCTTTTGATTTATATATGGTTTTTCAATTTTTTTATTTGCATCTCTAGCGCGATTTTGGTTGAAAACTTTGTTTCGTTCCTAAAACAGTTATTTAAAAAACAACAACTGGTAATTAGTTTCCACACATGAGAGAAATGGATTGGGTACTGGAACTCTGGGCTGTTTTCCTCATAAAGGAAGGATATGTAGAGAAGACACTGGCTGTATTAAGCTGAAACTCATGACGTCATGAAGTCGACTGCAGCGCACCAGTGACCTAAAACAGAACTACAGTTGATTGACAGCTGGTTTCCCAGGTAACACCCACGAACCACGTGATTTTTGTCCGTTAATGTCATGTTTTTTACTTAGACTGTTGACTTTGGCTTTGGCTTGCTATCCGGCAGTGTTGAAGATTCTTTTTGGTTTTCATTTCCTCTAGCGTTCTAATAAGTGGTATTATTTTGCTTATTACTTACTGATCGTAAACTTTTCCTTACAGAATTCATAACTTTTGGGTTTTTACGTGTCTGTTGTTCATTTGATTGTTTCTTCCATATTGCTTCACTTTCAATTCTAATTTGTATTCAATTGTCATCTGCTTCGATATCTACGTTATTGGCTTCGTTAGCTTTTTGGCTTATCTTTTTTACTCGGCATTTGTGTAGCCTGTATTTCCATAATTGGCCAACATTTGTGAAAATTGTTTTCCATCTTCGTAATTTTTTTGTTATTTCTGAAGTAAAGGCATGTCTTCCAAGATGGTGCGGTGGCGCTGCTGTCGCCTGCGCTGGGTTGCCGTAGCAACTATTGCCGACGTCACGGGTTACGTCACATTTTTCTTCAGTTTTAGGTCCGTGGGGGCGCCACTTTCTATGGGAGGAGTTTCCATGGGCTCCTATGTCTGTTTCCACTCTATAGATCCTTCCTTTATGGTTTTCCTTTTTGGCTGATTGTTGCCTGGCCCTTGACAAAGCCACGGAGAACAGCCTACCATAGCTTTATATCCCTCTCTTCTTCTCACGGTGGTCAGTAGCGTTTTTGGTCTGCAATTCAGTATTTACATTTTTCAGTGTATATATATATATATAGTGTTAATATACGTTAACACCTTTCCTTATAGTATGTTTTTTTCTGTCTCTTCACGGAAAAAGTTCTTTCCCTGTGAAGAGACAGAAAAAAAACTAACATATTTCAGTCTCTCTCTCTCTCTCTCACACTCACACACACACACACACACACACACACACAATTTATATATATATGAAGAAATATGTAAATTATTTATCATAAATCATTTATAATTAATATTTTTTTTTCGTGAAGTGACAAAAAAACCCCCATATATATATATATATATATATATATATATATATATATATATATATATATATATATATATATATATAGTATTATATTATAAAGGTTGAATCATATTCCCGATTCAACCTTTTCTGTAAAGTGACAGAAAGAAACCTGAATTTCTCGGGTTTATCATACGTGAACTGGAAGAAATACTCCTATTTATTTTTCTCTGGTTAGTAACGGAAAATTGCAATGTCTAACCGAAGTTAACGGAAAGTTCTGGATTTTCAGAAATCTTTCTGCAATCACTTTCGTATATTAACCGTTCTTAAGCAGCCGTTAACAGATTTTTTTTTTGAATTTTTAGAAAACGTTCCGCAGTTCCTTTCGTATTACATTAACGGAAAATTACCATTCTTAAGAAGTGTTAACGGATATTCTGAATTTCCAGAAACCTTTCTGAAACTTTGCGGAAATTGGAACGGTTCCCGGGAATATTTAATTGTCTAACTACTAAATTTCAACAGTTTGTCGGAAGCCTGATTTTGAAGTTCTGTAGCAAGATCGGATTTTGTGGATATCATATCGCATGATTATTTTAGTTATTGTGACAACGGATATTTCTCTCCTCCCGCCAATTGTTGCATCAAGTATTGTATATTGTACTACCGCGGGAAACCAAGTACTTAAAGTATCTTACAGGTGGTATAGTACACTGCTGGACAATTGCTAAGGACTGATCATAAACGGCTATATAGCGCATAAAAAAGTAAGTGTGGTTGGATGCCAAGTGAAATAAAATAATGTCAGAATGCCAGGACATTACAAGAAAGACAATTGATTGTGCTCTGAAATCCAGAAGACTTTGGAACGTGTTCAAGGGACAAACAGGCCATTTTGTGCAGAATACGTAAACGTGAAAAAAATGCAATTACCGTCCGCAGGCGTTCCGGCGTAAGATGTCAATACGGGATATGGCCACCATGGAGGGCGATGCAAGATTCCACACGTCGTGTCATGCTTTGCACAACATTATCAAGCAGCTGTTGGGGTAATTTATCCCATTCCTCTGTCAGTGCACGGATGAGGGTGTCTTTGTTTATTGGAGGGCATTGGCGACCAGCAAGACTCTTCCCCAAAGCACCCCACACATTTTCAATGGGATTCAGATCTGGAGAACGTGCTGGCCATACGAGGCGTTGAATATCCTCGCTCTCAAGACACTCCTAGACAGCGACTGTTCGATGACACGTTGCGTTGTCGTCCATGAAAATGAATCTATCACCGACAGCACCACGAAACATGCGAACATGAGGTAGCAGAACATCATTAATGTATCGTTGGGCAGTCAGAGTCCCAGTTGGAAGCACATAGAGAGACGTACGGCCATTGATCATGATGCAAGCCCATACCATGACACTACATGTCGGATATCGGTCCCTTTCCTGTATGTTTGCTGGACAATATGCAGTACCACTATCACGCCAGATCAGTTGTCGTCGACAATCAGACGATAGACTGTATCTACTCTCATCTGAGAAGAGGACAGCAGACCAGTCGTTATCAATCCAATTGCGATGTTGCTGGAACCACTGCAAACGGGTGGTACGGTGACGTCTGGACAATGGGATGCACACAACAGGACGGCGGGCGTATAGTCCTCCTTCATGCAAACGTCTGGCGACATTTTTTCGGGAGATCCGCTTGCCAGTAGCAGCCATAAACTGATTTGCTATCTCACTAGCTGTGCTGCGCCGGTGTCTTTTTGTTGATAGCACTATGTACCGATCTTCTGCAGGTGTCGTACTGCGAACACGACCTCCCCGTGACGTTTGCTACACTCTCCATTTGTTTGAAATGATTTCCAAAGCCTTGAAACAACACTGTGGCTGACGTCGAACTCCCTGGCGACATCTGTTATTTTTCGCCCTTCTTCAATCTTGCCAATAATACTGCCACGCGTAAAATCATCTAGGTGATGTCGGGAAGACATACATACTGAAAATTGCAAGTTCGTCAATTGATTCTTTCCCTTTCAACTTTGCGTTTGAACAACAACGGTCAATACGCGTCGAATCCTTTATATCTCTTATCAGCGCTATGACGTCACGAACAAGTTCGTCAATCTAAAATTTGCATACGCACAACACGTCTTACTGTATCCCGCACTTATGCTAATTTCCACAATTTCCTGCCTTCCATTTTATGGTTGCTATCGTTGCTATTGTCATCCGTCCTTAGCAATTGTCCGGCAGTGTATTACGTCTATGAATCAGTCCTTGTATCCCTTTAACACAAAAGCTGCTATAGATATGAAGGGTAAATTTTACATTTAGCGGTTTTGTGAAATACTATGAAATTGTACGTTTCACCTTTTCTTAAATATAATTTAAAGTAATTGTCAGATTAAAAAAATAGAGTTCCAAAACATTCAAGAGCTTTGAAAAATCATGATGAAAACAAATACGATATATCTCGCATAAGACTTGCTATAGAAAAAAATTTGTTATAAACCGAATTTCAAAAATAAGCTTCTATAGAAAATAACTAACCCTCATTCACAGCGAAAAACATTTCATCATTCCGCGATTTGAGGGCGCTTCGTACCTATCAGAGGTGGTCAAGTGGTACGTGTGTAGTTCAGTAGGTAGAGCTCTTAACTGGCGTCCAAGCGAAACCGGGCTCGATCAGGGGTAAACGGAGAGGGTAAAATGACTGCAAATGTCGAAATCGAAATTTTTAGAATTTCTGTGTAAAACCGGACAAAAACTCGAAACTGACTTTTCGAAAATAAACAGAATTAGTGACAACGGAAAATCTATCAAAATATACAAGTTTCTTAGCTTTTAAAAACGGAAGTTTCATTAAACGTAATGGACTTACAGTCAACTTGTCGCGAGATTTACCGTAAATCCACGGCACTTATTTTTTATAGTTTATGTTTCTTCATGTTGAAATCGTCCAGTAAAAATTTTTAATCTGTTGACGTCCGCAGAAAAAGATGTGTGACAAACCATATTTACGTTAAACAATCCTTTTGTTTTCCCAATTAAGGATTCTTTTCAATCTTTTCAGTAGCGATGTGAGCCTTCCGGACTTGGAAGTAATCACTACCCTATACCGCGCATCTGTTAAAGGGCGATTACACCGCGTGGGTTCGTTAGGCTTTGCTTGTAGAAAATTTAGGAGCTCTGGGGGTTTAAACTAAGTTTTTCTCAGATGCTGAAAAAATAGATTTCCAACTAACATCACACTAACACACCACCCATGCCTCATATGAGATCCGGGCGGCTAGCCATAAGTCTCCCCTGTGCTCGCTCACCCGTAGGGGTAGAGAGCTAGGAGTTAACTGAATTCCCTCAAAGAATACTTGAAATATGTTCTGTAATAATTTCTTGTCCCTAATTTGTGCTACTGGTTCCAGGGAAGGGAAAGAGCAAGTGGCGTAGGACAAGCACACCTCCAGTTCCTCATTCCAAGACTGGGACCCGGACCATGTACGACGACTAGCCAAAATCCACGCCTCTGACCACTCTGCCCCTACGCCGGAGAAGTAAACTTACTTGCGCGAAAAAACCTTTCAAATACGTTCTTTTATGATTCTTACATACTAATTTATGTACTGGTTCCAGGAAAGGGAGAGATCCAGCACTTTAAGAAAAAACTACACTCGTGGCTCATCAGAGACCTGAACACTGGCCTATCTTGAACGACTAAGCAGAAGCCGCAGCTCTGACGACTCCCCATACAGGGAAGAGAGCTAGAGTTAATTGACTTCTGCAAGGAAGACAATCAATGCTTTAATAATCTGAATTCCGTAAATTTGTGCTACTGATTCCAGAGAAAGGAGAGAGCCATCGCAGTAGGACAAGCAATTATTTATACTTCATCTGGGACTGGAGAGATCCAGCGCCGTAGGACAAGCACATCACTCATGCCTTAAAAGCGGAACTGGTGGGAGTCCGCGCCGGAAGACAAGCACATCACCAATGCCTCATCCAGAGCTGACGAGATCCAGAGCAGTAGGACAAGCACATCACTCATGCCTCAAAAGCGGGACTGGTGAGAGTCAGCGTCGAAAGACAAGCACATCACCAATGCCTCATCTAGGACTAGAGAGATCCCGCGCCGTAGGATAAGCACATAACCCATGCTTCATCTAGAACTAGGGAGTTCCAACGCCATAGAACAAGCACATCACTCATGCCTCAAAAGCGGGACTGGTGAGATTCAGCGGCAAAAGACAAGCACATAACCAATGCCTCATCCAGGACTGACGAAATCCAGAGCAGTAGAACAAGCACATCACTCATGCCTCATCTCCTACTGGCGAGATCCAGAGCAGTAGGACAAACACATCACTCATGCCTCAAAAGCGGGACTGGTGAGAGTCAGCGTCGAAAGACAAGCACATCACCAATGCCTCATCTAGGACTAGAGATCCCGCGCCGTAGGATAAGCACATAACCCATGCTTCATCTAGAACTAGGGAGTTCCAACGCCGTAGAACAAGCACATCACTCATGCCTCAAAAGCGGGACTGGCGAGATTCAGCGGCAAAAGACAAGCACATCACCAATGCCTCATCCAGGACTGGGGAGATCCAGCGCGGTAGGAGAAGCACATCCCCAATGCCGCATTCGGGACTGGAACCGGGAAACATCTTGGACAACTAGTCAGAAACCACGCGTCTGATTGCTCTGCCGGAGAGCTGCAGTTATTTGATTTCCGCAAAGAATCATTTGAATACTACAATCCATAGTCCTTAATTCCTGCTATGCCGCCTCGGTGGCGCAGTGGTCTAAGGCGATGGCCTCTGATCATTCGTCCAAAAGGGGTCCGGGTTCGAATCCCGGTGAGGCATGGATGTTGTGTTTGTCTTACGGCACTGGCTCTCTCCCTTCCCTGGAATCAGTGACCCTAAATTAGGGACGAGCGACTACTTATAGCCCATTGAGTTGCTCACGGTGGTCGTTAAACCTCAAAAAAAAAAAAAAAAAAAAAAAAAAATCCTGCTACTGGTTCTGGGGAAGGGATACCGAATGCTGTAGAAAAGCCACGCCCCTCATACCTCGTCCGGAACTGCAACTCAGGCCCATCTCGGACGTCTAATTATTTCGCAAGTGAGGCGGAGAGCTACTAGTGTTAACTAACATTCACAGAAAGAAGCCTTTCAATGCTTTAGTAACAATCCTAAATCGTTTTCTTTGTATCTTCTTACGAATTTATTTTTATCCTTTCCAATTTCCTAAGCGACAACAAATTAAATGCGTTCAGAGGAATAAGGAACTAGCATTCAATTTGAAAATGAGAAAATTTTGGGTTTAGGTACACTCGCGGGGACAGAACTGGAACTGATTGGTACTGGAATTGAGAGACCTCTTCGGTTGTCAAAATCCGTTGTTTATTCTGCATCTGATCCTGAAGTAACTGCCGTTCGAAGGAAATTGTCATCGTAGCGACGAAATTCAAAATCCAACCTCTGTCTATTCATTAAAAAGATAATAGAATGTCGGAAGGAAATACAATCACAGAAGTTAGGAACAAATAGAAATCAACGACCAAAACCCATTGTGCTTCTGGGGATTCCCGAAAGGAGAAGAGATGCATCAAAGAATTGTCGCTTTCGATCTTCAATATGACAAATAAGAGCATCAGAATGAAAAAGGCAGAAGCGGCACCTATGGCAGAGCAGTCAGAGGAGATGATTTCGGAATATGGTGTGATTTGTGCCGGTGTTCAGGTCCCAGATGTGGCAAATTTTTCGGCGAGTTTTTACTTAAGGCGCTAGTTCAGTCCCTTTTCAGGAACAAGTGGTCTTAAAATATACTGGAAAACTCTTTGTAGTCACAGATGACAATTGTTAGACTCAAATGAAGCTAATATAAAACCAATAACTTTCAATTTATCTTTATGAAACTACGCATTTACTTAACCCTTTAACGACCATGAACCTAAACTTTTGTATAACTCTAAATACCATAACGACTAAAACTACCAGTTGGTTCACTTCTTTGTTGAGTAACAATAATGATGACTGAATGTGACCCCTGATGATCCCTCATAGGTCGTTTAGATTTAAAGAACAAGGTAGGAAATCTGACTCACTTTAGACAGGCGTTTTGGGCGTCTATGGTCGTTTATATGTACGGGCGTTTTGGTCGTTAAAGCATTCACAGTTCAACGCATTCTGGTGCGGATAATTAGATCTGTTTCGTAACAAAATCGCATTCCTTCTTGGAAGATACAATGAAGAGCCAAAAACATTATGGCCAGCGCGTCTTTATGCAAATTGAATCAACTGCAGGAAAAGAACGTCGCGTGTAAAGATCATGAAACGGTTAAAGTAATACCAGATACTGAGGTCTGTTAATCAGCGTTGTTCTTCAGATGGGAGAGGCTGCTGATTTGAGCGAGTTTGACAAAGGCCAAATTTTTAAGGCTAGACGACTGGGTCAGAGAATTTCCGAGACACCAAAGCTTGTGGGGTTCTTGCGGTCAGCCGTGGTTACTACCTTGAAAAAGTGGTACGAGGAGGGATAAACCACATAGCGCCGGCAAGGTGTGGTCCTCATCGATGCTAGAGGTCAGCAAAGGATATCGCGTGTGGTACGAGCCAACACAAGAGATACTGTGACGCAACTCGCCGGTAATTTGAATGCTGATGACATAAGTAATGTGTCACACAGCTTACAGAACATCAAACCCTGCTGAAAATTGGACTGCGTGGAGTGCTTACGTTAATATGACGTGTACCGTCTACCTAAACATCACTGCAGACAAGGTACATCTTTTCACGGCAACGGTATTTCTCTCTAGTAGTGCCTTCTTTTCGGAGAATAGTGTGCCATGCCACACTACCCAAAGTTTTCGAGAATTGTTCGCGGTATATGAGGAAGACTTTCAGGTATTGCCCACAATCGAAGCAAGCACCTGTAGTGGCGTAGAATAAACTCCAGAACTGCAAAGCAGTTGATTGGATTAAGTCAACAGATTTTCCCGTTGTGACAGGTTTCTATAGTCGGAACAAATGGGCACATTGGAAGTTACATCAAAAGACCAAATGACACCTGTGGGGTTGAGCTTCAATCTATTTTTCGGATAAAGTCTGTCGTCGAGTCACATAGAGCCTCATAGGTAAAGTGGCAGAAAGATGGCGGACTTGACTACACGATGTACTCCTAACCGACGTCAATACCATAAGTCATACTACCCAGAGCCTTACAAAACAGCAGTTTTTATGATCATGGTTCAAAAGAGACTTCACCATTGCTCTCCACTATGCAAGCGAGGGATGCAGAAATCGAAAGCTCTTTCAGCGACATTCTGCAGATCGAAGTTGGAGAGAGAGAAATGCCAAAGACCCCACACTCCGAGACCATTTTGAGAAATGCCAAAGACCCCACACTCCGAGACCATTTCGAGAAATGCCAAAGACCCCAGACTCCGAGATAGCTGTACAACTAACGCAGACTTAATTACTCCGGATCTGTGATTTACCTGGATGTTTTCTTTCTTTCAAAAAGTTTATGAAGAGATTTGGAGAGGTGTCGGATTTAAGTCGCATAAGTGTTCATATCAGATACCATAAAGCGAGGTCACGTGCCTTCCGGACAGAGGAAGTGACTTATGAAACAACTGTAAGCTACCCAGACCACTCTAAGGAATCTTACATGGGATGACAGAAAGATCCGTCAAAAGCAGCACTAAGGAAAACAAGAGAGTCTTGAGAGAGTCAACTGGCTACAGCTCTGTGTAAGGAAGTAGCGAAGAACGATGCTATACCGAAATAGAATGAGAAAAAAAGACTGGCACCCCCTTCTCCGTCTACCGTACACCATCTATCAGGTCACGGTGGCACGGAGTGTGTGGAAATTCTCACTAATCACCAACCGTGCATCGAGAAATTCTCTTCGAAATTTTCAAGTGCATGGAGCAATCTTCTGACAAAAGTATCGTGGTTTACACCAAGTTGCTTAACACCTGATATAATGACTTAGTATTCCACGTGCCTTCATTTCTCTCTCGTCACTAACACGTGTTCATCATAACTGGCGAGAATTCAGTTTTATGTACTTGTTCTATCTTCAATCCTGCTCCGGCTTACTGTCTTGAAAAAGCCTCCCTATGGAGAGTGAAAGCTTGGTAATTCTTGAGCATATTCTACCCCAATAAACAAATGATTTAAGATATCATCGGAAGTTGGGGCTTTTTAAGTTTTTTTTTTTTTTTCCATTCCTATATTAGCTTCGGACCCAATAAAAGTTTGAGCTCTTCCCCGTTTTTTTTTCTATTTTACGCATAAAGCTAATGTTTTTCTCCTTATTTTTTTCCTAACCCAATCAACTTCCAACAATAAATGCTGACTCAATAATACTCTTAGATTTCCATGTCCATGGTTTCTTTTTTCGAGCTCTTCATTGAACAAGTATTAGACACCAGTTTTATATCAGCATCGTCAATTCGCAATCCACTGCAAGATGGTCTCCAATTCTCTTCCGCAAATTCCCTCCGTACCATGCTATGGAAATTCAATCACCTACTTAGTAATCTTATGTTTCTTGGTATCTAGTCTAATATTCCAGTTAGCCAACAGTGGTCAGTTCTTCCAAAAAAAATATACCCATTTCATTGTCGCTTAAGGGTCCTTATTTTGATGAAAAGTTTTCCTAATCCACTATTTTTTTTTTTTTTTTACTATTTTTCTGCGATAAACCACGCATGCATTTCTCCACGCTTCTTAGTCGTTCGCAGCCCGGCATATCTTTTTCATTTAAGGTCCATGTCTCTGATGCATAAGTAACAAGTTTGTAACATCATGCAATGCATTGATTATAATACGCTTTCCAACATACCGGAAATCATTACTCAAGTTATGAGGATAATGGCTGTAGAACAAATCTCGCTCCTGTGTCCTGACCTTTGACCCCATTTCGATCATATTCAACAGAACCGGTAGAGTATACTTTCGGAACAACATGATAAAGTGTCGTCTCAATCGAAGCACTTTTACTTAAGTTATAATGCATAAGGGCGGTGGAATGGATCCCGATCCTATGTCGTGAGCTTTGACCCAATTACGTCCATTTTAAATAGAGTTTGTCCCCAGATGGTCCCCTACAATATACAAAAATTTAATCGACATCGAACTATATTTACGCAAGTTATGACGCATAAGGGCAATGGAATGGATCCTGCTCCTATGCCGTGACCTTTGACCCCACTTCACCAATTTTCAGTAGGGTTCGTCTCCAGGTGGTCCTCTACCACATACTAAAATTTCATCGAAATCGAACAATTTTTACGCGAGTTATCGTGCCGACAGACGGCCGGACGGACAAAGCTGGAGCATATACACTTCATCAACCTACGGTTGGAAAGCGTTAAGAACGGGAAGGATGCATTGATTAAACACTTTTCTTTAAGACATAATCGTAAATTGCTCTTGAAAATTTCACTGTTCTTTCTAGGAGCAGTGAGCTAAGTATTACAAAACGCTTATTTTATTCGAAGAGATCCTCACTTCATATCTGTGGTCAGAATTAGGTGTAGACATCAGTTACTTGTGAAGTTGCCTCATCAATCTAAATCTTCAATTCTTATAAAAGCATTGTATATGAGTTTTGTGTGCTCTAAGTTTATCACCAATTCCACTTCTTTGCCAATTTTCAGCAAATTCCTAGATCATACTACTCAGCTCGGAGGGGCTACTCGCAGAAATGACTTCCGCAAAATGAAGGTGGATTAAAATATCTCCATTACACCTTATTCCTTCGTCTACAAAGTTGTGATTGAAAGGATTTCTTCCACTATGAATGTGGGTTTAAATGCCAAGGATGCTGTGTTTATTGTTCAGTATTCGTTAACGCAATTGAATCAGTAACCCTAGGTAATAGATGAGCTATTTCCTAAATCATTCGCTGCTGCAGACGGGAGTGATCATTAAGGCATCGTAGCTGCAAGTATGACTCCACAAGATTGCTTAATTTTAAACAAGATGAAAAGAAAAATAAATTTATAAATATCCCCTAAGGCAGGACGAATCCCACGGGCATAACCACTTAGTTCACTTACACTTATCTCCATAGGCCGACAAAACGCAAATGCGCTTCAATCCCTGTGGCGACCTATATCAGAAGTCTTTCTGAGAGAAAAGCGGTGACATAAAATACAATAACGTGTAACCATGCATATTCATTTCTTCAAGTAATCAGAGGTCTGATAATGTGATTGATGCAGGAAAACTAAAACGCACTTCCGTGACTGCAACCGAAACCCCATACATCAAATGCCATGAATAATGTAAGTCTTTTTAGCATGATGAATTATGTATCGCATTTTTCCAAATCCCTTTGTTCTTCACCGCTTCTGCGACTCAGCGCTATTTCTGCAGATTCCCCGTTAAGGTTAAATACGAATCGTCTGATGTCACTACCCTCTTCATCCTGTCCTCTCTTCTTCTGATTTTACATGCATGCGCCACAAATGAATTCCATAAAAAAAAATATTGCAATCGTAGGCATTAATTTGGATCCTAACATTCTGGAACTGCAACTGTCATAGCCCAAATCGCATCAAATGCTGAGAGTTTTTCGACGCATGATACAAACATCAAAGTGGAACTACATTTATACATTTTGAAAGGAACAAGTAAAATTCACATAACTAAAAAACGGTATAAAAGCATAATTCCGTCTCTAGAAGACAGCACAGTATCCTGTTGCAACGTATGGTGCAGCCGTTAGTGTTATTATAGTAAGTAGTATTGTTTTTATAATGTGTTTTTTATGTTTAGTTGTTTTTTCACAGCTTCCTTTGATTTTAACTTCATATAAGCACAACGGACAAACAATTACGGAATGCTGTCATCCGGAGGAACAGTTGGTAAACTGGTCAGGCAGAGAAAAATGCATGTATATAATGGAATGGAAATTATTGTATGTATGTTACTTGTAACTTTTTCAGCATTGTAAGACGTGCATGCCTAATCAGTTTTATTGTTGCTTACACCATGGGTAGAAAAGGTAACGTAAGAAAGTGGCAAAAAGGAGCTATATCGTCTTTGGTCGTGAACATGGTCATTTGCTGAGGGATGTGGCGCAGGTCGTTGGCGTGTCCAAGTCCACAGTCAGTAGTGTTCATTTAGCGTGGAAGGAGTCTGCCAGAGACAATTTCCGTCAGAGCAGCCGCGGCACAAAGCCCATCATGAGCAACCGTGATCGTCGACGTCTGGGGCGATTATCAACCGCGAAACGGTTCCAAACCCGGCAGGAATTGCTGTTTCCGAACGAACGCTTCGACGTGAACTGCATGGTGTAGGAATATTCAGTCGTGTAGCTAGGGTACGCCCCAACAAGCTGTCTGCCATACACAAGAAAAAGAGGTTGGAATGAGCGAGGGAACACCGACACTGGACCACAGAACAGGGGCGACGCATCATCTGGTCAGACGAAGCCAGGTTCTACCTGGATTCTAATGATGGTTAATTCAGGGTCATGAGGAAGGCCAGAGAATCCTTCAAAGCAGAGTGTGTGCAAAGGGCTGTACAGAAGGGGGTGGAAGTGTCGTGTTTTGGGGGTGTATATCCAGTGCTGCGGTGGGTCCCTTAGTTCACATGTCTAATGACATGAAAGCGGTAGACTATCTGAAACGGTTGGACAAAAAGGTGTTGCCATATTACCAGTTCCTCCAAGATGCCGCAATTCCAGATCCACGTTATCAAGACGTTAACTGCACTGTCCACTGAGCTGCCATTGCGCAGGATTAGTTTGCAGAACATGAGGTCGACATCCCACATCTCACCTGGCCCGCCAATTCGCCTGATCTCAATGTTATAGAGAAAATTTGGGACATGCTCGAATGGGCCGTTAAGAAGAGACAACAACACCCTCCCAATTTGACTGCTCTGCGGGAGCAGTTGTTCACGGCGTGGGTCAAACTGGACATTAATGTCATCCGCTCCCATATTGACAGCATGCCAAAGAAAATCAAGGCTGTGTTTAGAGCTCGTGGTGATGTAACCCAAAATTAACCAATAAAATGAGCATTCCGTAATTTTTTTGTCCGGCGTGCTGAATTATAGCCTTTGGAAATACGGTGTTTACACTACTGTTTGTGAAAACTCGCAACACCATGAAGACCTGCTGCTATTAGCTTGAAACTTATAGGATATGTGCAACAGGTTGGGACATGCAAATGATTAAAACCTCAGTGAAAATGCGCATGCGGTTTCGCAGCAGATCTACCTGAACTGTCCGGTCTTGGGCATAAATAGCTGCCCCAAAGGAGGTGTTGCAATCAGTGAAAATCCAACACCGAGTCGAAAGGGCGTTTCTTGTGTTTTCACTATTCTGCATCGCCTAAGAAGATAGCACTATGAACACTTGTCGGGCTGAGCGAGGAAGGATTGTTGGGATGAAAGATGTTAGATTTCCCTACTGCGAAATTGCTACTAGCACGGGACGGAACGCCAATGCAGTTATGCGAACGCGACGTCAGTGGTCACGTGACGTTCTGACGCACAGAAATCTGGGAAATGTATCGCAATATCGCACTGCTGCATGGCAATGACCGAACGTACGGAGACATTCACGGTGTTGGCGCAGCAGTGGAGCATTAACACAGGCCAGGCTTTGTCCACCAGCACATTTCGACGTATTAACAGTGTTCCTCCCCCCAAATAAACAAGTATTCACAACTTAAATCTTGACCCTCAGCAGTCTCTGGCAGTTTTTATTTTTTGTTATTAGGAATTTAACGACCACCGTGAGCAACTCAGTGGGCTGTAAGCAGTCGCCCATCGCTAATTTAGAGTCAGTGGTTCCAGGGAAGGGAGACAGCCAGTGCCATAAGACAAACAACATCCATGCCTCACCGGGATTCGAACCCGGACCCCTCTCGGACGAATGATCAGAGGCCATCGCTTAGACCACTGCGCCACCGGGGCGGCCCAGTGCGATATAAAGGCAAAGGGTGCTGAGAATCGCCGGAGGACGGATAGCAGCCTATTAGGCTGCTATCCGTTGCTAACCATGGCTTCGTTTAATAGATGATCTTGATCTTCAGATTCAAGGCTCCTTGAATTGGAGTAGGAACTCCAAAAATTCAAGTGAGACATCGTAGGGCTAGATGAGGTAAGAAAAAAAGGAGAAGACCTCATTGAACTGAAAAGTGGACATCTCTTCTACAATCGTGGAACACATACAGGCAGGACTTGTGGTGTTGGATTTATAATAAACAAGAAACTGAATGACAATGCTTTAGAAACTGAAATTTCCTTGGACAGGAGCTGCGCAATTTCTTATCCAACTCTGAAAACCATACCAGGCTCAGTTTATTCAAACTTACGCACCCACCACAAGTCATCCTGAGGAGGACGTTGAAGAATTTTATGAAGAAATTCCGCACCTAAATAATAAAGGCGAGCAGCACTTGATAATTATGGGTGATTTCAATGCGAAAATAGGGCAACAGCTACAGAAAGAAACTTCGGGGGTAAATTCGGACATGGGAACAGAAACCAGCGTGGAAATACTCTCAATGAGTTTGCAGATGCTGAAAAGTTTTTCTTAATCATCTCCTTTTTCAAGAAAAAACCACATGAGAAATGGAGACATTCCAATAGGACAAGTGAAATTGATTTCATTATGTGTAATAAGAAATTTGTCATTGAAGACTGTAGTTACCTGAGCTGGTTCAACACAGGGAGTAATCATAGAATGGTGAGATGTAAGATGCGCCTCAACATTAAACTCGAACGTGGTAAGCTCATAAAACAAACAAAATGTATTGACATGACCAACATGAAAAATAATCATACCTTCAAATTGGAACTCAGGAACAGATTTTCCGCTATAGACTAACATCAGAAGTAACAGACATCTCTGAAGTTAACAGAAAACTTTCCAAGGCTCTTATGGAAACAGCAACAAAAATTGGTGGTACTAAGAACAAGTTGTACATAAGAAGAAAATATCAGGAACAACAAAAACGTTTATACAAAATCGAAGGGAGATGAGGACTAATACATATATCACTTTCAAACTGGAATATATAGAGCTATACAAGAGTGCAAAAAATTGTCATTGAAGACCTAAGGAAATTCAATGGTGAACTAGTGAGAAAAGCAATTGAAAACAACCAAAGCCTGAGGAGAGCAATGGGTCATCTCAGTAAGGGAAGAAAACAGATTATGGCACTGAGGAAAGAAGATAACACTGCAATAAGAAATAGAGGCGATATTTTGACAAGAGTGAAATAATTCTACTCAAAAATTTATGAAAGAAATGATACCTTTCGTAATGTATAGAGTAGATGTAACAGTACCAATGTCCTTCAAATCCTCCCGGCAGAACTTGCATATGCAATTAAAAGCATGAAACGGGGAAAAGCTTCAGAAAAAGATGGAAATACCGTGGACATATTAACAAGCAAGTGGAGAAATTGAAACTAGACTCGCCCAAGCTTTCACTAGATGTACCCAGGAAGGGAAGATTCCTAAAGATTAGAACAAAAGGTACAATGATCTTGCTACATGGAAATAGTTACACTCAGTATCTCAGGACCTACAGGCCCATCAGCCTCCTACTAGTGGTTTATAAAGTGTTTAGTAAGGTTCTTTCACATCGCTTGAAGATACGCTGAACATGGCTCAACCGAGAGAACAAGCTTGATTCAGGAGTGGCTTACAGCACTACAGATAATATATATGTGCTGGGAGAACTAATTGAAAGAACGAGAAAATATGAACTCCCATTATACATGACTTTCGTCGATTATGGAAATGCGTTTGATTCCGTGAAACTATCAGCAGTTACAATGGCTTTGAAATCCTGAGGTACTGAAGATGTTTACATTAGCATTATTATTAAACTTCAATGAAAATGAAAGTGCAAAGGTTCGGTTATTTGAGGATACAGCACCAATAAAATTGGAAAGGGAGGGAGACAAGGTGACACTATATCTCCTAAACTCTTTAATATGCCACATTGGAAAATATCTTTCAATCACTGAACTGGGAAAATAAAGAGATAAAGATTAATGGAGATTATCTAACTCACCTTCGTTTTGCTGATGACAGTCATTTTTGCAACTGACTCTTCGGAACTACAGAGTATGATCCAAGAACTTGCTGACATGAGTAAAGAAGTGGAATTAAAAATGAACTTTCAGAAGAGAAAACTGATGTACAATGCTGTTACAAGAAATAAATCGACTGATAGGAAGAAAGCTGGAGATATCAGATACCTACATTTACCTTGAACAGCAGATATCAAGGAAAGGTTTCACTGATGATGAAATTAATCGACGTATAAAATTTGGTTGGAGAGCTTTTGGAAGAAACAGTACACTTTCTAAGAGCAATATGCCATTATGTCTTAAAGGAAAAGTGTTTAATCACTCCATCCTTTCAGGCTAATGTATGGATCAGAGATGTGGACCTTAACAAAAGACAGACAGACAAAGACAGTATATAACTGAAAGGAGCATGGAGAGGTGGCATGCTTGGTGTGACCAGGAGAGATGAAATGAGGAACTCGTGGATCAGAAAAATGACATGACATCGTGATCAGAGTAAAATCCCCATAATGGCAATGGGCTGGACATGTTACCAGAAGAACGGACAACTGAAATTATAGACAGGATTCCAAGGAATAGGAAACTGCCAAGAAGACCACATGGGAGATGAGTGGGTGAAGTTCGAAACCAAGCGGGAGTGGAATGAAGGATACTGGCGCAAGACAGACCGTTGTGGAAGGAATTTGAAAAGATCTTCATCTAGCAATGAAGTATTAATGGTTGATATGATAACACACAATTAGCAATGACATAAAATTAAGTTTTGAGAGGCATGACTACCGTTCCGAATGGAAATTCTGTTTGGCGCTTTTTGAAAGCATGAGCGAAACCGACGAAAGAAAGCCATCGAAGCTGAAATCAGTGTGTCAAATTACATGTGTCACTCGTGGAAAACGATAAGGGATAAAAAAAATCAGAGAAACCCATCGAAACAAAACGGAAAGCAATATTGTTGGAATATTTTTACGGCTTTTGTTTACGGTCCAATCCAAATATCTCCTCCGGCTTTGTCACGTACACTACCTTCCACACTCCAATATACATGACCTTCACTGTTCCCAATTACTAATGCTACCAGGTAATACTGAGTTCAGAACAAAATACGTGCATTACTTTTCACAATCAGAGAAATTCTATTTTCACTTGCGCTATGTGCTTCCCCTCTTTCTGAACGTTTTTTTTTCTTTTTTACTAGCTGTTGAAGCTAGAACAGAACATTTTATCTCGAAATTCACAGCAAATTCCAATTGTTATAAAACCTTTTACGAAATTTTTGCACTTTTTATGATCATTTTTTTAAAGTGCAGTAATTGCTTACGAACATTGATCTTCAGTAAAAAAAAATAGCTTTAGAGGGGTGGCAATCGCCCTTGTCACTCCCTAATAGATCCGCTAATACCTCAGAGGCGTGAAAAGTGGTTGGTTGGTTGGTTCATTGATTTTAATGGCGCAAGGACCATGGTTGGCCAAAGAGCGCCAAACAAAAGACATCAAAACGAAACAAAATCAATAAAAAACGTACACAAGGGTAAAAACAGGCTGATGCGGTAAAAATGAAAATGATAGTGAACAAGTTAAAATCTAGATTAGTTTAAAAAAGCCAATTTCCTGTAAAAATGAAAACACTGCTCTCGTGTCGCAGGCGTCGCCGATAATAGTTTGCAGCGTAGCTGCTCCTTCGTCCAACAAATGAGAGTGAAAATGACGAAAACGATGATCACAAAACCGAACACAAGTACACAAAACATGAAGGACAGTGAGACGACAGTTGCACGCCTCACACACCGGGACACCCTCGCCACACAGCAAAAAGCGGTGAGTAAAACGACAGTGCCCAATGCGGAGACTTGCAAGAACAACTTCCCCACGACGGTTCTTCCGCAAACTAGACTTCCAAAGTCCGATCTGTGGTTTGATAGAATGCAGCTTATTGCTGCCCTGCTGAGACCACAGGGACTGCCACTCGTCCAAGAGAAATGTCCGGATCAAAGGTCTAAAATCGCGGAAAGATAGTGGCAGCCGAGCTGGTGACATGGAGGAAACAGACCTGGCAGAGAGATCTGCCAGCTCGTTACCCCGGATCCCAACATGGCCAGGAACCCAACAGAATCGGACCAGGAAGCCATCACCCTCCAAAGTTCCAAGAAGACGACAGACATCACGGATGACAGGTGAGTCCGTGTCCTCTGGAGAAGATAAAACTTGGATGACGGACTGGGAATCAGAGCAAACCATAGCGCGACGATGTGATCGAGACTGCATGTGGCACAAAGCGAGGTGTACCGCATGCATCTCTGCCGAAAAAACGGTGGATTCAGGCGGAAGCCTCTCAGCTTAAGAGGCATCGCCACACACAAAAGCGGATCCAACGACATCCCCGGACTTCGGGCCACCGGTGAAGACAGGCACGAAATCCGGGTAGACAGACTGTAATTCAGCAAAGAGCTGCTGGTACACCAGAGCAGGAGTGGAAGACTTTGGCCACACACAAAGAGAAAGGTCAGCCGTTGCTTGAACGGGCTGCCAAGGAGGTTGGTTAAAAAAGGTGGTCAAACCAATCCCAGACAAGTTTAGACCAGCATCGCGCACTATGGCAGACATCCGAATCCCGAACGTCGGAACACAGGAGGAGCGGTGGGAAAACAAGCGGACACAGTCCGGTTGGAAAATGGAACCATGCAGTGGATGATCAGGAAGAGATTTCAGTTTTGTATAAAACTGAAGAGTCAGCTGCTTACGACGGATGCATAACGGCGGCTTATGAGCCTCCGCATACAGGCTATGTACGGGAGAGGTACGGAAAGCACCAGTACATAGCCGCAATGCCTGGTGATGGACGGGGTCCAAAGGTTTTAAAATCGATGGACGCGCTGAACCGTACGTAATGCATCCGAAGTCTAACTTTGACCGAATGAGAGAGTGGTAAATGCAAAGCATTGAGCACCTGTTAGCCCCCAAGATGTTCGGGAGAGGACCTTCAGGATACTCAATGACTTCGTGCACTTCACCTTCAAAGACTGAATGTGAGGCCGGAAGGTGAGCGCTCGGTCAAAAGTTAGCCTTCTGACACCATGGGGATGGTAGAACACCCCAGACGGAGGCTGGGGTCTGGGTGAAGACCCCGTTTGCGGCAAAAATGCACGCAAACGGTCTTCTGCGTCGAGAAGCCAAATCCATTTTGGGAAGCCCAGTGAGAGATCTTGGTAATGGCAGACTGGAGCTGTCTCTCGATGGTGCGCATGTTAACAGAGGCGCAAGAGATCTGCAGATTATCCACGTACATGGTTCCACGAACCGTCGGAGGAAGCAGTTGGAAAATATGGTTGACACGAAGGATGAACACAGTGACTGATAAAATGGAGCCTTGAGGTACACCCTGTTCTTGCGGGTACACCGCAGAGAGGGTCGACACGACACGCACACGGAAACTCCGGTCCTGGAGAAATCCGGCGATGAAAGATGGTAAGTTTCCCCGCAATCCGCACTCGTGCAGATCACGGAGAATGCCGTATCTCCAGGTGCGGTCGTAAGCTTTCTCCATATCGAAGAACACGGAGACCATGTGCTGACGCCGGACAAACGCCTCCCTGACAGATGTCTCAAGGCGAAGATGATGATCGGTGGTGGATCGAGATTTGCGAAATCCACTCTGATGAGGTGAAAAAATGCGATGAAACTCCAAATAAAAAATGAGACGAAAATTAATGATACGCTCAAGTACTTTGCAAAGGCAGCTCGTCATAGCAATTGGCCGGTAGTTGAACGGGTTGGTGGGATCTTTACCAGGTTTGGGAACAGGAACGACAATGGCAGTGTGCCAAGATTCGGGAAAGACATGCTTCCTGCCAAATCCTGTTAAACAGGATTAGCAGACATTCAATAGAGGACGGAGAAAGGTGCTTCAACATCTCGTAATGGATGTTATCTGGTCCGACAGATGTCCGGCTGGACCTATTCAGAGCAGTCTTCAGCTCCACGGCAGTCAGCGGGCTGTTATACTCTGCCGAAGAAAAAGGTCCAAAAGAAACCTTGGCTTTCTTGAAAGCAAGTAGGTTCGCGTCGGTGGGGTACCGACGAAACCTACCCCAAGCCCGATGTTGGGCCTGACGAGCTGCCATGCAAGTGGAATTCCACCAAGGTCGCGGGCAACGTGGAAGATTAGTCGACGTCCTGGGGATGGTAAGTTCTGCCGCTTGCACAATACAATCCGTTACCACCGAAACAGCGTCATTAACCGTTCCCGAGGTCACCATAGCTGGACTAATACTTGCCGAAGCCGTGAATGTGTCCCACTTGGCGCGATCAATATTCCATCTAGCAGGGCGAGTAGGGTAACGGTACCCGCCACTCGCTAGACGAAGAAAGATGGGAAAGTGATCGCTGCCAAGGGGATCACCAGACACGCTCCAGGACCAGGCAGGATATAATGATGGTGAACTCAGAGACAAATCAATGGCTGAGTACAAGCGGGTGGGTTCATGAAAATAAGTGACTGCCCCGGTGTTGTGGAGGCAGAGGGACGTGTTGGAGAGAAGAGACTCAACAACAACGGCCCCTGGAGTCTCGAGTGGTAGAACCCCACAACGGATTGTGTGCATTGAAATCTCCTAAGATGAAGAAAGGAGGCGGCAGCTGGTCAACTAAATCTTCCAGATCCAAAAGACTTACAGTTTCATCTGGTGGTATGTAGATGGAACACACCGTGAACAGAGTGTTCACAGATAGCCTCACTGCCACTGCCTGCAAAGTCGTCCGAAGGGCAACCGCAGTGACAGGAACACCATGAGGAACAACGACGGCCACTCCTCCGCAGGCGATAACACCGTGCTCATGATCCTTGCGGAAAATTGAATATCTCCGCAGCGGAAAAGTGTCCGTTGTTCGAAGCTTTGTCTCCTGGAGGCAAACGCACACAGGTGTGTGCGAAGACAGTAAGCCTTTCATATCATCAATTCGTGGTCACAGACTTCAGCAATTCCACTGAATGAGCGTAGCCATAATGAAAAATAAAAGGAAAGGATGAAAAACGAAAATGACAGACGACTAGAATGTCTCCGAGTCGTCCATCAGCTCCTGACCATCTGCAATGTCCGGAGGCAACACAGGGCTGTGCTTACTCACACAGGGCTGCGCTACCGGGGTTTTTGGAGGTTTTACCCTGCTCTGTTTTGAGGGGGAGGATCCTGGCTTCACCTTTTCCGGCTTCTTCTTAGTTGCGCCCTGGGCCTGGGTCCCAGTGCTGGCAGAGGATGTTTTCTGCACAGAGGATGTTTTAGGCGTCGATGTTGATGGCGCCTTGGATTCAATGCGGCGAGACTTCAGTGTCTCCAATCCGGCAGCAACGATGTCCTCAAAAACATAAGGACACCGCGCTGGGATGGTCACCTCAGTCTGCACCGCAACAGTAGCCTTCCGGACCACAACTGATGCATAGGAGCGCCGGCCTGGTGGTAGAGGAGCTATCCGCCGTCTGGCTTCAGGATAAGACAGATGTTCGGTCGTCTTCAAGCGCTAGATATCCTGCTCCTCGATCCACTTTGGGCACTGCTTAGAAGAAGCCGTTTGAGATCCCTCGCAATTTACACAATGATCCGCGTCAGCGGAGCAGTCCGCCAAAGAGTGTTCAGGCGACCCACGGCGCCCACACTTTGCTACATTACGGCAAGACTGCTGGGAGTGACCATAATCCTGGCACTTGAAACATCTCAAGGGGTTGGGAATGTACGGTCGAACATCGAGACGCAAGTACCCCGCCTTGATGGAAGTTGGCAGGGTAGGTGAGTCAAATGTAAGCACGATGTTCCGGGAGGGAATAGACTTCCCATCCCGCCGGAAAAGAATACGCCGAACCCCAGCGACATGTTGCTCCCCAAGTTTTCCAGCAATTCCTCATCGCTGCATTCCAGCAGATCGCGGGAGTTGATAACACCGCGAGAGGAATTGAGGAAACCATGAGAAGATATTCTGACTGGAACGTCCAGCAGAACGGTCGTCTCCAGCAAGGTGGCACTGTGGCGTGGATGTGATGTCTCCACAAGAAGATTCCCTGACGGGAGCTTCTTAACACTCTTTGGTGAGCCCGCAACGGCCTGAAGAGCCTTATTAATCCAAAAAGGACTTTTCGAACTGATCAACAGTATGGATTAGAAGAAACAGAGCATTACAGTTGGAGCTGAGTAGTTTCTTAGTGGAGGAGGGTGTCCCATCCTTCACACGGCGCTTCAAAGGTACAGCATGGGAAACACTTTGTGTTGCCATGAGGGAGAAAAAAGATTCATCCGCCAACCTCCCCACCCACTACCGAGCCCAACGAGGGAGAGTCGGAGGTCCGCAAGCCCAAGAGGACGCAGGACACGGCCCTAGAGATACTCAGCGGATATAGCAAGTTGCTAGGGCAGACACACGCTCAGCGTGCACCCAGACTTTCCTGTGCCCGGGGAACACCCCTTTGGCATGCCCATCCTACCCCCCAGACTCACCCAGCCGAACAGAACGACAAGCCGCTAGAAGTCTGGAAGCCACTCGGCCACAGACTTCCTGACTAGGAGTGGGTTAGCTCCCAGCCTCCCGTTTAGGGTGAATCAGAGGGCAAAGAGGAGTGTTGGTATCTGGAGACACTACAACCCGGCCCCCAAATACCTCAGCCTCCAGCATCCTTATTTCCACCTGTACGGGTCACCGCACACGGCAAACATGCAGGTAGGTCTAAGCGAACCAGCTCCGGAAAAAACAGAAAAGGGAACGAGGAACAAAACCCGGAGCTGGCGCCTCATCACAACCTCAGCAGCCTACAACTGAGGCGGGTACATGTCAATAAATGAACTAAAGACGAAAAAACCAAATGATAAGAGAAAATCGGCTCGGGCCGTGGGAACGCCATCCCCCATCAGCTGGATGAACAGCTGTCCCTTCGGTTATGTAATCGTTAAAGCCGCAGAGGCAAGAGAAACCGTCACAAGGTTAGCTCGGGCCGTGGGGGCGCCGCTCCCCAAATAACTGGAAAACCAGTTATCTCCGTGCGGGGGCGTGAAAAGTGGTGGAAGAGAAGAAATAGGAAGGAAGAGCGACAGACAAAAGGGGGAGGGGGCTAAGACGACTGAAAAATGAAAAACATAATTCGCAACAACGGGGAAGGGTGGCAAGAGAGTTCGGTAAACTTGAATTTTTAATTCACTACAACACCGAAATTGGACTCTAAAATGAGAAAAAAGCTAATTCGATTAACGTATAATTCAATAAAATTTAACATTGAGGGAAATTCAGAATTTTTGTTCCGGAGAAACTATAAATCTGAAAAGCATGAAGGTGAGAAACGCATATATGGAGTTTTATAGCATACTTCGAGTCTAAATCACGGAAACGTAACGTATGCTAATAGTGCTACTTGATATAATTCATTCAAGAAGTGTTTAATATCAAGTGAAACTTTCGGAACCTGTCATTTACATCAGAGTGATCTAACTGGGGGGCCAAGACAACAATGTTTCTGACACGTGATGACGACGACCTTAAGCGCAAAATATTACCAAAAGTAGAAAGTGCTGACTTCACACAATTCTCAGAACACATTGCAGAGCTCTAGGAAGAACTAGAATCTATGTTTTCCGACTCTGAAGGCTTGAAGAGGTACTGCACTGGCGTGCAAAAATTACGGACGAGACGGTTTTTCGAATGTAACGTCGTGCAGAAGTGCTCCACATCGACTCAAATCATACCATAAGATCCCCAAGATGTAAGAATATGGGACAAGTGAGACAAACTGTCCAAACAAGGAATCCAAAGGATGCAAAGGCACTTTATTGAAAAGGTAGCTTCGAGCACAACTGGACAGAAGACAGAAACATCCATGTGACAGGCAGCTGCCAAGAAAAAAATCCAGTCTTTAGTAGGGGACATGATCCCTCCTGACAGCGTTGCTGGATTTACAACGTCTGTCCATGCTGAGGACGAGGTTGTCAAAGAGCTGTTGAGGCATCGCGGCCCATTCCTCTTGTAGCGCCAATCGCAGCTGCGTAATCGTTGCTGGCGGTTGGTGACGTGCTGCCAAGCGTCTCCCGAGAAGGTCCCACACGTGCTAGATTGGATTTAAGTCCAGGGATCTTGCGGGCCAATCCATGCTTTGAAGATTTTCACTATCCAACAGCACTGCGACAGCCACTGTACGATGAGGCGCAGCGTTGACGTCCATGAAGAGGAACTCAGGACCTACAGCACCTCTCAACAGACGCACGTGAGGCAGGGGAACCTCGGTACAATAGCGGACACCAGTGACTGAACTGCCTTGGACGATGTGGAGGTTAGTACGGCTACCAAGCATGATACAGCTCCAAACTAGAATTCCGCCACCTCCAAATCGGTCCCTTTCGATTATGTTGGTGGTGTGACTGCGTATTCCCTGCTCTCTCCAGATGTGTATACGTCCAGAATCGCTCGTCAGACTAAATCGGATCTCATCCGTAAAGAGAACTCGACCCCATTGCTGATGTGTCCAGTTCTTGTGTTCCTGGCACCACAGAAACCGCCGTCTCCGACGAGCAGGCGTTAATCGCACACACCGTACTGGTCGTCGTGCAAAAAGACCACCTTTGTGAAGCCTCCTGGCCACGGTAAAACGCGATAACGGACGTCCAGTTGTCTGTTGCATGTGCCTTGCGATTTCTCCCGCCGTCTGTCTCTTCTCGCCTGTAGGACAATATACCGGTCGTCTGCCGCCGTGGTTGCTCGTGGACGACCACTGCTAAACTCTCGGACAGATATTCCTGTCCTTTGAAATGCTCTCCAAGCTCGTAAAACGATGCTGTGAGCGATCCCGAACTCCTCGGCCACACTAGTCACACTTCGACCTTCTTCCAACTTCCCAATGACGCGACCTCGGGTAAAGTCATCCAGATGTCGTCGACTGGATCGCCTGTTGGCCATATCACACGGTGCCACTAACTCGACATCGTTCAAACCGATATACACCGTGCAATAGCTTTCACCGAATTGCTGAGCGTAATCTGCCCGTGTGCTTTATATCCTTCCGACCCCCTCTACGTCAAGCTGCATATATATGCGCATACCCTACCGTACCGGACCCTAATCTATCTCCTGAGTGGTCTTTCGGTCCGTTCTGCCTGCTCGTTCCGCTGTTATGCTAATTTCTTCTCTTCGTCCTTAATTTTTGCACACCACTGTACGTACGATTGCTTCACTAGGTCTGGTGCATTTTTCGGAAGTTTCAGAAAAAGTATAAATGACTTGGTAAATTGAAGTAATACGGCTGAGATTTTAGAGCATTGTTATATGGAATTATTTAAAATATAAATAGTAACTTTGGTTATTCTGTGTGCGAACAGCAGCTAGAAATTCGTCATCAGTTAAAAAAAAAGGGGGGGGGGTTCTACGAAAAGAAAACAGACTCCTTTCTTTCCTCCCTCCCTCTATTCCTATGAAGGCTGTAATTCGATACTTCTGGGTAAAGTTCAGTGGGGAATAAGTAGGAAATAACTGGGAATATGCTTAAGGGTGCGAAAACTATGCATGCTGACAGCATCATCATCATCATCATCATTGTCAACCATTATCAATCCACTGCTGGACGAAGGTCTCCCCAAGTTCCCTCCACAACGGTCTGTCTTGTGCCAGTCTCCTCCATGTCACCCCTGCATACTTTCGAATTTCATCCACCCATCTCCCATGTGGTCTTCTTCTGGGTCTTTTCCTGTCCCTTGGAATCCAATCTAAAATTTCGGCTGTCCATCGATGATCTGTCCTTCTGGCAGTATGTCCAGCCCATTGCCATTTCAGGGATTTAACTCTGATCATGATGTCTTCCACTCTTGTCATTTTTCGGATCCACGAGTTCCTCTTCTTATCTCTCCTGGTTACACCAAGTATGCACCTCTCCATGCGTCTTTGAGTTGTCTGCAGCCTTTGTATGTCTATTTTAGTTAAGGTCCACGTCTCTGCCCCATACGTAAGCACTGGAAGGATGCATTGATCAAACACTTTTCTTTTAAGACATAATGGCATATTGCTCTTGAAAATTGTGCTGTTTCTTCCAAAAGCTCTCCAGGCAAGTTTTGTACGCCGATTAATTTCTTCATCAATGTGACCCTCACTTGATATCTGCTGTCCAAGATAAACGTACGTGTCTGTTATCTCCAGCTTTTCTCCATCAATCGATAAATCTTCATTTCTTGTAAAAGCATTGAACATCACTTTTGTCTTCTGAAAGTTCATTTTTAATCCCATTTCTTTACTCTTGCCAGCAAGTTCCTGGATCATACTCTGCAGCTCTGATGGGGTAGTTGCAAAAATGACTACGTCATCAGCAAAACGAAGGTGGGTTAGATTATCTCCATTAATCTTTATCCCTTTATTTTCCCAGCTCAGCGACTGAAAAACACCCTCCAATGTGGCATTAAAGAGCTTCGGAGATATTATGTCACCTTGTCTCACTCCCTTTCCAATTTTTATGTGTGTTGTATTTTCAAACAGCCGAATCTTTGCATTTGCATTTTCATAGATGTTATTAATAATATTAATGTATGCATCTTCAGTACCGCAGGTTTTCAGAGCCATTGTAACTGCTGATGGTTTCACCGAATCAAAGGCTTTTTCATAATCGATAAAAGCCATGCACAATGGAAGTTCATAATCCCTCGCTCTTTCAATTAGTTCTCTCAGTACGTGGATATGATCTATTGTGCTGTAGCCACTCCTGAATCCAGCTTGTTCTTTCGGTTGAGCCATGTCCAGTGTTACCTTCAAGCGGAGTGAAAGAACTTTAGTGAAGATTTTATAAACTACTGATAGGAGGCTGATAGGTCTGTAGTTTCCGAGATCCTCAATGTCACCTTTCTTATGTAGCAGGATCATTGTAGCGGTGTTCCAATCTTCAGGAATCTTTCCTTCATTAAGGCATCGAGTGAAAATTTGGGCGAGTACTGTTTCGATTTCTCCACTTGCTTCTTGTATGATGTCTACAGTAATTCCATCTTCTCCTGGAGCTTTTCCCCGCTTCATGTTCTTGATTGCATATGCAACTTCTGCTGGAAGGACTGGAAGAACTCTGGTACTGGTACCTTTCATGATGTCTGGAGTGCATGTATCATCCCTTTCATATAATTTGGAATAGAAATCTTTCACTCTTGTCAAAATTTCGCCTCTATTTCTTGTTACATAACCATCTTATTTTCTCAGTGCCATAATCTGTTTTCTTCCCTTACTGAGATGTCCCTTTGCTATCTTTAGGCTTTGGTTGTTTCCAATTGCTTTCCTCACTAGTTCACAGTTGAATTTTCTTACGTCTTCAGTGATACTTTTTCTTACTGTCTTGCATATGTACGAGTAAATGGTGTTTTATCGAAACTGTTTCTGCGTTCGAATTACCCAGTGGTCCGATGGTCATTGGCCAGTAAATATTCCACTGGGCCAGTGAACTATTTATGTTACTGGCCCAGGTGACCAGTAATTTTTTTAACCCCATTTATTTCAGAATTTGCAAGTTCAGGAAGAACAGAACCAAATTTCAAAATATCCAGATTTGGCAATGCGAGTTTTCGGGGTTTTTTTGGAAATTCAGATATTTACTACTCAAAAACTGAATATCAGAATTTCAAACCATACTTTAGTTTTATGAAAATTTTGGACTGTGGGAAACAGTGGTCTGAATCAAAATATTTGGATTTAGACACCACTTTGTTCTGACCCCAGAATATGGGTCTTTTATACTGCTTTCCAATTGGAGGTTGAAGAACCATTTATGCTCTGGCTTTGCCCATTTGTCTTTCTGTCCACGTGGGGAAACCTCCTAGCTTTCACACTAAAGCAAGGTATTTCATGCAGGTGGCTTTTGCTATGTTGCAAAATGCTTCATAATCAGTACACTGTATGGTTTTCCTCTTACTTAGTTTTTTCCTTGCAACTTTGTGTGCTGTGCAAGCCCATGTATATGCATGCATTTAATTTCATGGTTTCTGTTGCTCTTAGTTTTTGACACACAGCTCCGATGAAATGATACGTTATTTTTTTTAATATACTGTAAATGTGCAAGGTTGTTCTTTCACAGACCAGTGGGCATTTCGGCGCACCAGTGATTTGCAAATTAGAGTGGTCTGCTGGGCCTGTAGAAGATTTATTTCTAATCCTAACATTGCTGCTTTCTATTTGTGCAGGGCTCAGACAAGATTACGTAATGCCACCGTGGCTGTTAAATATACGCTATATTATCAAAAGCATTCGGAAACCATAATGTTTTGGGACAAATGGTTTTATTAACGCAATTAGTCAGTCCGCTTTTTGCTTGAATGACAGCGACAACACGTCGAGGCATGTTTAACTATCAAACAATTTCTGGTAGGTCTCGACAGCTAGTACCAGAGTGGAGAGCGAAGACGGTCGTTGAGGTTGATTTCGTATCCGTTGCACCAGTTCATCCCAGAGGGGATCTATGGGATTTTGATCAGGAAGCACAAGCAGGCCAGTCTAACAAGTCCACCTCTTTTTCAAGAAACCAGTCCTGCACACGCAGTGCAGTTTGGCAGGGAAGCTCAATCGTGTTAGAAGAGACAACGGTCATTTCTATAATACCGTCACATTTTTGATAGAGCAGAATTATCCAGAACGTCGAGATACTCTCCAGAGTTCATCGTTTGTAGCATAATTACCAAGGGGCCGAGTTCTATCCATGAAAAATAACTCCATGCCATCGTACAGACTCCGCAGAATTTAACAGTTAGAACGCAGTCCCGAAGAAAATCGTTCGCCGGGCTGCTGCCAAATTCAAACACGCTCATCAGATTGGAAGAGTGAAAAGCGTGACTCATGACCCCAAAGGACAGCTTTCCAGTCTCTCACTGTCCAGGAACGACGGGAGACCACTCCAAACTGCGCTTCGTATTCACAGTTGTGATGTGTGGCTTGTATGTCTCTGCTTTACCATAATAACAACCCACACTGTGCAACTCTCTGCGGATAGTTATGGTACTAATCGAGCCATTACAGCATTTCTTGCTTAAGCAGCCATGGAAACAGTAGAGGGAGAACTGGATACTTAACGTCTCTCACCATGGCTGTTCAGTCACCTACCGTTAGTTCCTGCTGCCTTCTTGAACTTTTTTTTTTTTTTTTACTGTACGACTAAGTGATTTCGTGAAGATGGAAGCAAAGTCCTGCTTCCATCTTCACGAACTAACTTAGGCGATTTTGGTATGTTTAGTTTAGTAGCAGTGCTCCTTATGGAAACGTTCCTTAGATGACATCCTATGACTAGCCTACGCTGGAACTCCGAAAGTTCACGTCCACGCTGCATATCAGCCTCAAAGTTACTCATAACCACGACAGAACATCCCAACTTCAAACAGAGCCGCGGATGGCTTAGTGGTTAGTGTTTCAGATTATCGATGCTGGGTCCCCAGGTTCTAGCCTGGGCTGATCTTTCAGAGATGGTGTGATTTACTAACAATCGCTGAATATCCGCCGTGCATCGGACGAGCACGTTAAGTGACGGCCCCCAGGGTGGACCCACTGGTTAAATGGGTATCCTTTCCTATGTCCTCCCTGAAATTCTCTCACCCATCTATGTGCAATATCGTACTTGTACGGTGGCGCCATCTACTGTACTCTAATCTCACTACAAACTGTTGTCAGAAGTCGCTAGACTTGCTCTCATTCCTTCCGTTTCTGTGTCCTGCCCAAAAGGCGATCTCGCTGTAGGTGGCTGGGACCTAAACTCTACTCCCTGTGGACGGAAGTCCTACATGAAAATGACAAATGCTCAACTTCAAACACGTACCTTCCCACTCACAGCGCTCGTACAGGTGCAACCGTTCTTTACACTTATGCAGATATTTGGTAGTGTACGAATACTTTTGATAATGCAGTGTATATCAAAAACATTAAACGTTTAATTTGCGTTTTAAATTTAAAATCATTCCATGTCACAATCAATACAAGATCATCAGTTTCAGTACACTACTTTTAGCGCAGCATTAATATTCAAATGTCGATCTTTCCCCCAGCATCAGTGGGTTTTTGAGAATATTTTAATGTACGTATCTCATATTTTTTCAGTCATTTTGAAGATCTCCAATTAACCTTCCTTTGTGTTTGTATGAAAATTTGGTTTCTTCTCGTTAAACGTTTTATGCCTTAACGACACATTTTCCCTGTCGAGTTATCTAGGAAACAAATATAACGTAGTAGAAAATAGTAACACTATACTAGTGATCCAATTTATTGGCGTAGAAAATAGACACATAAGCGTTTCCAAGATTTCGCACATCAAACCAGATGGCTTTTTAAAGGAAATCAGACAGAAACTGCAAACTGAAAAATAGAACACTTGACAATTTGAACGCGGGAACTTGACAATAAATAGATGCAACGTTATATTCATTTAAAAGATACGAGGCATCACGTTGGTTGCACGGATCCTGGTAGAGAAAAGGCGTTACTTGAAAAATTGTTTCCAAATTCGTGGCAACTCGAGTGAGACGCCATCATTGCAAGTATCGCTGTTGGTAACACTAGCTGATGACTTTACCTGCACTGTCAAAGTGCTGACTTCGCAGGGAAATGCGGAACTCTCTCGAATAGTTTGGGATAGATAGGATCCCTGACGGCGTTCCGCCAGCTAGCCTGTCAGTCACCGGAAACCACAGTCTTCTACTCGGACAGATTCGGTCTAGAGACCTGTGGGGATCTGCCTCCCCCACGGGACCGGTACCTTACACCCTTCTGTCACAACCCGTGTGTGCGACGTGCTATGGGCAGTTGGGGCAAGCAACTTTTTCAAAATATCTCATCTCGTGGCCGGGAGATCGCCCGCCAACGCGAGTTTTTTGGGACTACTGTCCTTTTTTTCAAAACTCAGCAAAATTACATAATGATCTCAGAGGTTTCCCGAATGGCTGTACATTTAGGGGTAAATGTACAGACCAGGCTCAATTTTAAGAGCACGATTTTAAATCGCAACGTCGATTCCAGGCCAGAAAACTACGACTAACATATTTAGGCATTGTAAATGTTTTAGAGACTCCCAGTATTCCTTCATACACACCATTTTCTTTGACCATTAATTTCTTCCTGAAATGCTTAGGGTGCCTGGGCATCCGAAAAAAATCTGTAGCTACAGCAATCGTGAGTTGCTGAACATATTTAGCAGAGAGCTGCCTCTTGTAGGTGACGTTTCCGTTTACAGCAACACCTGCAGGATTAAAAACCAGAGTGAAAAACCTTTCAGATACTACTAACTATGCAAACTGTGTGCGTATTTTCTTCCCAAAATTATGCACAGTTCCCCCGCTAAGGGGCGCAAGCTCAATCTGTTTTTCTCAATATCTCTACTTCTAGTTGTGCGATTTAAAAATTTTTTTCAACACTGGATTGCACAAAGGCACATTAGCCTGCTAGCCAGTAATGGTGTGGCAAAATGGTCGACCGTGTTATTGGATATTTTCCTTTCAGGAAGCGACCGTGAGAGCTGATAATTAATTACCTGGACAGATTGAGCAGTTTGTGTATCTCTAGTTGGATGAACTTGCAACTCCCGTTCATTTTCCAACAGGATGGGGCCCCACCTCATTGGGTTTTGATTGTGAGGAGGTCTCTGGATACCAAATTTCCCAGTTGATGGATTGGGCGTGGAGGTCCCATTGCATGAACCCCACCCACGTTCGCCGCACTTAACACCCTGCGACTTCATTTTGTTTTATTTTATGGGTATTTATCAAGGGTGAGGTTGTTGCAGGCATTGCCGACCAAAAGAGGATTTCACACGCACTGCAGAAAGCTATAACGAAAATTCTCGAACGAACATGGTTGAAACTGGAATACCGTTTAGACATTTGTTCGGACAACAAGTAGTACCCATGTCGAATTTCTATAAAACTTCACGATCTGTTCTGTCAATTAACACACGTTCTGTATTGAAATCATTTACAAAGGCCGTTCCATGAAAACAGAGTAATTTTTTTCAGTCGGCAACATTGCGAAGAGGAAAAATAGCCATGCAGTCGCCTAACTGAATTAAGATAGTATGGCAACAGTTATTAGCCGTGGCATACGATTCTGGTTTTGTTATTGTGCAGTTGCTTAAGGTATGTCTGCATTTTGCCATATGGCTATGGAGGTGAGTGATTCAGAGTTGAAAAGTGAAATGCGTTGTGCGATAAAACATTGCTGTCCTTTGAGTAAAATGGATCCAGAAACAGTTGATTTAATGACAAAAGCTTAAAGATAAATGTTTGGGGGTGTCAACTATTTTCAAATGGCACCACGCTTTCAAAAAAAGGGCGTTTGTCGTCAGAACTCGCTCCTAAGCCTGATCGACCTGAAAGTGTTGTTACGGAGCGTATTGCTAACACTGTTTGGGAAATACTGCAAAAAGATTAACGAATGGCGTGTGAAGACATAGCGGACTCAACTAATACTTCAAAAACGTCGGCATTCCGCATCCTACGCGGCAAATTACTGCTGCATCGTGTGTGTTCCAGATGGGTACCTCATCACCTGACGAGAGAACAATTGTTAGCCAGAGTTAAGGTGTATCATGAATGGAAACAAATGATTGCAAAGGATCCAAACTTTCTAAACACAATAATGCTGAAACATGGGTCCACTATTTCGAACTCTTCACGAAGCACGCACAGAGTGTCTCCGAAAAAAGTCCGTCAAACCAAATCAGCTGAGAAGGTGATTATAATTTTCTTTGTTCATAAAAGGTGTAGTCTACCAGCATGTCCTTCCTCTAGAAATTTCTGACAATGCTGAGTATTACATTTCAGTCTTGAAGCGCCTGCGACGACACATATCGATTAAACGACCGGAACTGGTGGGCAACTGGACCCTACACTACGATAACGCCCGCCCACATGGGGCGCCTTGTGTTCAAGAGTTTCTTATGAAATGAAGTATTAAAATCATGCCACAGCCTGCCTACAGTCCTGACCTCACCCCGTGCGATTTCTGGTTGTTTCCAACAATGAAGTTTCGTGGCGCAACATTCAACACAGATGCTGACGTCATTCAGGCTGTACAGGGGTCGCTAAAGCAGCTTCCACAAAATGCCTTCGCCACATGCTTTGAAAAGTGGCCTGAACGATGGGACCGTTGCATGCATATCATCCGAGGGAAGATTCTTCCAAAAATAATAACATATTTTTCTGTACCTATATTTCTTCATTTTATGTGATTTTTACTCTCAATTTTTTATAGAACGGCCGTTTTATATTAAAACTTATTTGAAATTAGTTACACCTTTATACGACACCCTGTATATTAGTTTAGAAATATCCAGTGGCACCCGAAGGTCCCCGGATTAAAACCCTGTGGAAGTTCTCTGGGGTGCCGCGGAGCAGAACAACTGATCCATGGATTCAAATAATCATAAGTTAATAAAAATCAATAAAATCTGCTTGACCGACGTCTCGGGCCGAGTAATAGTAAAATCTGCTGGACCGACGTCTCGGGCCGAGTCATAGTAAAATCTGCTGGACCGACGTCTCGGGCCGAGTAATAGTAAAATCTGCTGGACCGACGTCTCGGGCCGAGTAATAGTAAAATCTGCTGGACCGACGTCTCGGGCCGAGTAATACTAAAATCTGCTGGACCGACGTCTCGGGCCGAGTAATAGTAAAATCTGCTGGACCGACGTCTCGGGCCGAGTAATAGTAAAATCTGCTGGACCGACGTCTCGGGCCGAGTAATAGTAAAATCTGCTGGACCGACGTCTCGGGCCGAGTAATAGTAAAACCTGCTGGACCGACGTCTCGGGCCGAGTAATAGTAAAATCTGCTGGACCGACGTCTCGGGCCGAGTAATAGTAAAATCTGCTGGACCGACGTCTCGGACCGAATAGTAAAATCTGCTGGACAGACGTCTCGGGCCGAGTAATAGTAAAATCTGCTGGACCGACGTCTCGGACCGAATAGTAAAATCTGCTGGACCGACGTCTCGGGCCGAAATTAATCGGCCGTTCATAAAAATCAGCAAAATCTGCTGGACCGACGTCTCGGGCCGAGTAATAGTAAAATCTGCTGGACCGACGTCTCGGGCCGAGTAATAGTAAAATCTGCTGGACCGACGTCTCGGGCCGAGTAATAGTAAAATCTGCTGGACCGACGTCTCGGGCCGAGTAATAGTAAAATCTGCTGGACCGACGTCTCGGACCGAATAGTAAAATCTGCTGGACCGACGTCTCGGACCGAATAGTAAAATCTGCTGGACCGACGTCTCGGACCGAATAGTAAAATCTGCTGGACCGACGTCTCGGGCCGAAATTAATCGGCCGTTCATAAAAATCAGCAAAATCTTGCTGGACCGACGTCTCGGGCCGAGTAATAGTAAAATCTGCTGGACCGACGTCTCGGGCCGAGTCATAGTAAAATCTGCTGGACCGACGTCTCGGGCCGAGTCATAGTAAAATCTGCTGGACCGACGTCTCGGGCCGAGTAATAGTAAAATCTGCTGGACCGACGTCTCGGGCCGAGTAATAGTAAAATCTGCTGGACCGACGTCTCGGGCCGAGTAATACTAAAATCTGCTGGACCGACGTCTCGGGCCGAGTAATACTAAAATCTGCTGGACCGACGTCTCGGGCCGAGTAATAGTAAAATCTGCTGGACCGACGTCTCGGGCCGAGTAATAGTAAAATCTGCTGGACCGACGTCTCGGGCCGAGTAATAGTAAAATCTGCTGGACCGACGTCTCGGGCCGAGTAATAGTAAAAGCTGCTGGACCGACGTCTCGGGCGGAGTAATAGTAAAATCTACTGGACCGACGTCTCGGACCGAATAGTAAAATCTGCTGGACCGACGTCTCGGGCCGAAATTAATCGGCCGTTCATAAAAATCAGCAAAATCTACTGAACTGACGTCTCGGGCCGAGTAATAGTAAAATCTGCTGGACCGACGTCTCGGGCCGAGTAATAGTAAAATCTGCTGGACCGACGTCTCGGGCCGAGTAATAGTAAAATCTGCTGGACCGACGTCTCGGGCCGAGTAATAGTAAAATCTGCTGGACCGACGTCTCGGGCCGAGTAATAGTAAAATCTGCTGGACCGACGTCTCGGGCCGAGTAATAGTAAAATCTGCTGGACCGACGTCTCGGGCCGAGTAATAGTAAAATCTGCTGGACCGACGTCTCGGGCCGAGTAATAGTAAAATCTACTGGACCGACGTCTCGGACCGAATAGTAAAATCTGCTGGACCGACGTCTCGGGCCGAAATTAATCGGCCGTTCATAAAAATCAGCAAAATCTGCTGAACTGACGTCTCGGGCCGAAAATAATCGGCCGTTCATAAAGATCAGCAAAATCTGCTGGACTGACGTCTCGGGCCGAAAGTAATCGGCCGTTCATAAAAATCAGTACTATCTTGCTGGACCGACGTCTCGGGCAGAATTGTGCAGTGAAAGTAAAATCCATTTTATTCATGTCGAAAAACCTCAGCTGAAATTTGTTCAGCAGTGTATTTTACAGCCAGAAAGAAACGCGTTCAACTTATGTTATTTAACTCTCCCCGGAATGCACATATTTACGAAATTTTTCCTGTTTTGTTTTCCCAAGTTATGCCTAGATTATTTATTTACAAAATCATTTAAGACTTTTCCGTATGTAACTAACTCCTCTCTTCTACACAGAAAATATTCAATTCAGATTTCGGAAAGGCAGCTGTCGAAGACATTCATGCTGGACAAAACAAATGCAAGTATCGCATTAACTGCAGTAAGAACGGAAAAAAGACCTAACAGTAAGAAAAAAAGGAAAAAAAGGAGACACAAAGGGTGAAAAAATAAAAACAACAACCTCAAATATATTGTGAAAAAAGAATAACTGATGTTGTTTGTCTTTGAAAGAGTTTTGCGTTTTTCTTTTAGATACAGTATTGGAACACAGCCGAGTAGGATAAGAAAAAAAAAAAAAAAAAACAAGAGGTAGGGGAGAGGAACAGTTCTGTAATGAAATAAAATAAAACCCAAAAAGAGAACAAAGCGAAGTCTTTTGAATTACATGAAGTTAAACAAAAAAAAATAAAAAACAATATTGCAGGCAATTAAGAAAATTTAACGCCGTGAAATTAAAACTAAGGGAATAAAAAAATTACTTAATCCAGTGACAACTGCTCGTAATAAAGTATGAATGTCTCAAAATCCATGGTGAAAAAAAAATAAAAGAAATGCACGGACAGCGGAAAATTCGACGAGAACATTTTTTTAACATGCATACCAGTTGAACAGATTTTATTAGGCGTTAGGAAAGCAGCAAAAGGCGTACATTTATCCCTACGGCATACAGTTACCTTCAAAACAATCAAACAAAGTTTCTAAAATACTAGTTTTTTTGGAGGAAAATTCCTTAGAGATAATCGCGTTCCACGCGCGAAATCCTGAGAAAGGCAAAATATCATCTGCGGGGGGGGGGGGGGGGACCTGTCATCTACATCTTAAGTGCGCGACAGGCTTTGCCACAAATTCGAAAAAAATATAGGCATTGAAATATCGCCGCGTTGTTTTATTATAACTTTTTAGTTATAGTTCAGAAGCTTCGCTCGCATGCAAAAAGTGTAAATAAAAAATATAATTGCAGAAATTGATGCTTCGTTATGTTTATCGGAGTAATCTCTTGGGATATGGCGAAAAACGTAGTGTTCCTAAGAAAAATACTAAGCAGATGCGTCATTATTCTAAACTCAGTAACTGTTCAGTTTTTTTGAATACATTGATCTGCGAAGATATTGCAGCAAATAGAAAATATTAATATCAGTCATGAAGATTTATACAGCGTAAGTAAACATACTTTAACAGAAGGATTTTTATAGCGATATACGTACAATAGTTATATCGATATATGTTTTATATCGATATATGTTTTATATCGATATATGTTTTATATCGATATATGTTTTATATCGATATACGATTATAATAAACTATTTTAACCCTCCTGTTTTTCACTAAGCAGATAGAGAGGGGTTTGCCCAGAGTAATGTAAACATCACGCTCAGAGACGTGACTTTTAATGCATTTACGTCGCAATACACGCAAAGGTACCCACTACATTTTGGTTATAATAGCTTTGTTTAGAACCTCAAGGTCCTGTGCATAGTCGTATAAAAATAAAATGTATCTGCATACACAACCATTGAAACAGAAAAATTGCTCCACACCTACGATTCACGGCAATTAAATACGATAATTTAAAAAAATTAATAAAACGATAAATAATTATTAGAACATTACAGATCCCTGTTAGGACAAAATAAGCACATTACAACTGAATGTGTGTCAGTGTGTATGAAAGGGACCTTTAGGGAAAATATTGGACTATAAACCTCATAAAGAGACTAATTAAAGAAAGTTTTTATATCTAGAAAAACAGTTCCTTTAGTGAACCTTCAAAAATTATAAATAGCATTTTCAGCAACTTAACTAAAAAATAGATTAAAATAAAAAAGAAATATTTTAATTTAATAGCTGTAGCCTGCAAGAGGAACTTGGCAATGAAATTTAAATTCTTTCTGCGTAAACGAAACCTTTGATACAATTCCTATACATTGAGAACAAGGTCACGTGATAAAATCTTAGGCCAGGGACATCTGTTAAGATAAAAGAACTCAGAGGATGTGAAAAACAATTGAAAGTTCTTCAGGTTAAAATAGAATGAAATATATTAATCTGAGTGACGCCTTGATTAAGTATTTTAATCGCTGTAAATTTCCTTTTTTTAATCTAAAAGCAAAAAACTATCTGCAAAATCTGCTAATAATTTGGAAACACGCGTACGGCGTACGTGTGTACGTCTACATTCTGGTCCTGTGTTTAAGTGCATTTAAAGTGTCTTGTTGCAAAATTTCTTTCAGGTAACGACGAAATGAGCGACCTAATGGACTTCGAAAGAAAGCTAATTGTTGGTGGAAGGCTAGTTGGTGCCTCCATGGCAACAGTTACCAGGGTAGTTGGGGAATCGAGAACTACAGTGTCTAGCTATCGTCATACCAGCATACCGTGTTCGTGGCAAAACCTCGTCTGCGAAACACAAGAACGGCAGGAAAACGACCCTGACTGATAGAGACAGGAGAGCGTTAAGGAGGATTGATAACCGTAATAAGAACACCAGGGAGCTAAAAATTAGTGTGGAGCTCAATTTGCATCTCCTGACCCCAGTATCAACGAAAACAGTGCTGAGGGAACTGCATAAACAAGTTATTCATGGCAGAGCTGCTATTTCAAAACCTCTGGTGAATAGGTTGAATGCACAACGGTGACTGCAGTGGTGCCAGGAGCATGCGCCGTAGACTGCCGATGCATGTAATGTGGTCGGAAGAATCCTCATTCACACTATTTCCCACGGCAGGACGTGTTTACATGCCGAGAACACAGTCAGAAGCGTACAACCCAGACTATCTGTTCCCAAGAGTGCAGCATGGTGGTGAATGTCATGCTGTGGGCGATCATATCGTGATTTTCACCAGGTCCGTTGGTCACCATGAAAAGGACGGATGACTGGCAGTGCGTATGAAACCATTTTGGCCGACCAGGTCCATCCAATGGCTCAAGCATTGTTTCCCGCTTCTATCTAGGTGATAACGCCTCAATTTACAGAGCTCGGAATGTCCAATTGTGGTTTGAGGAACACGACGATGAACTTTCACACCTTCCTTGGCCTCCCCAGTCACCAGATTTAAACATCATCGAGCCACTGTGGTCTGTGTTGGAAAACACAGCATACGATTCCGTTATCCTCCTGCATTTCATAAGGATCTGGAGCAGTTTCTGCATCTGCATGAAGAATGGTGTAACAGCTCACTAACCACCATCCATGATTTGTATTAGTCCATTCCAAGGAGAATTTAGGCGGTTCTGAATGCCAAAGCTGGTCCCATAGCCTACTAGGTACGTAAAACCTTTCCCTAGGTTTTTATATAATTCTGTCCAACCCCTGTAGGTATAATACAAAAGTCAGAACACTTCTTTTTTGGCCGGGGGTTTAAAAGGAGTCGCCCGTTCCTAATTTAGGGCCATTGGTTCCAGGGAAAAGAAAACACAACATCCATGCCTCAACGGGATTCGAACCCGGCCCCTAACTCGGACGAATGATCTGCAGCCAGCGGTCGTTTATTGTATATGCATAGCCTAAAAATATATGGCATCTCGGAGATAAAAATTGAGTAAGTTCTGCAGATTACGAATACAATTAGCACATTTATCCATGTAGTCATATATAAATTGATACATTTCGAGAGGAGAGCGCGGGTTAAATCTAAAATGTTTTTTTAAATTAAAAGGGACGGAGGAGAATAAAATAATTGAAGATCTAAATGCTGCAAATATGTAATGCGATTTTTTCAATGCACGTGGCATCAAACAGTGACATTAAAAATAAAGTAAAACCTGGTTTATACGGTGCAGTTGGAAAACCGAAAATTCCGGGTAATCGGGAACACTAAAGAGGTAACATTCGCTAGCCCTCAGGTCAAAAAAATAATTTTAAATATGTATGCCTATTTACATTCTCACGTGGAATTTATTTGTTCGTGCCATTTTCGGGCAGAGAGGACGAAATAAGCATGTCTAAGGCCGTTGCTGTCAGATACACGCGATTAGCAGACCTACAACCAGCTTAGTACACAAGTATTTGAAGTGTATTGTGTGGCGATGGGATTATCTCAAGAGCGCGTTAAGGAATTAAACAAAAGCTATGACAGGGAGAACCAGTTAGGGGAGATTTACCCGAAAATCCGATAGCGGAGCTTTTCTGAAGTTTTAAGAGAGAACTAGCACTTTTCACATTGGTAGTGGAAGCGAGACAGACGGGACCTTAGTTTTGGAAAGAGCGGTTGGGTCTTGAAGCTGACGTAGGAGACGATTTGTTTCCGGAGAGATTGGTATTGCGTTGCGTAGCTGCAGTTTACGGAAAACACGAAGTCCTGGTCTAGTGTTGATAGCACGGACAGGAAAGAAGTCAAACAAACATCCCATTAAGCTACACTTCGAGAGGTCCAAAGTCATACGTAGTTTTAGAGGAATAAACCTTTGTTATTGTTAAACAGGGGCCTGAATTCTAGTTTTCTTCGAGTGCGTGATTCTACTACGGAGCGAACCAATCTTTGCCCAGCTGAGTCAGACTTATGTATACAAAGTTATGTCTACGTTTGCTGTCTAACTTGTTTCCGTTTCGAAAAATTCTGCCTATAAATGGAGGAAGAAAGTGAGTCTGGTCGTATCTCGCGTAGCGACCCTACATTAAAATTGAACCTTTACGAGGAAAATCCCCTACCGAAATTCATAAAGCTTTGTGTTAAGTTTATGGGGTTAGTGTAGTGGATCGTAGCACAATGTCCCGGTGGTTTTCTTGTTTCCGCCAAAGTCGGAAAAGCATCAAAGACGACCCAAGAAGCGGCCGGTCATCAGCAGCAACGGCCGGTCATCAGCAGCAACGGACGGTCATCAGCAGACGATCATTAGTCCGTGGTTATCGTCAAACGCATTTTGGAAGAAGATCGACGGAACACATGTGAAGAGATTACATATGAAGCAAACATGTCTACCACTGTAACAGCGGAATACTACAGAAGGTTTCTGCAAAATGTTTTGTCCCCAAAAATTCGCGAAACAAGGCCAGACATGCTCGAAGCTAGTGTCATCGACAACGCGAAGCCGCATTTTGCCCGGACAGTAAAAAACATTCTGGAAAAGTATGGATGAAAATTGCTTCCCCACGCTCCATTAAGTCCTGACATGAGCCCACCAGACCACGACTTGTTCCCAAAACTAAAGAAGCTACTCTGCGGGAAACTATTCAGTACAATTCAGAATGTTTCCAATGCGGTCATCCGAGTAATCCGACGCCTCGACATTGGAGGTGTCCAGACCGGAATACAAGACTTGCTCAAACGTTGGGCTGCTGTCATGAAGAAACATGGAGATTACTTCGAAGGCCTATAAAAATATGTTGTGAAATTAATTCGTTTTTTAAGAGATAACCCACAGTGTGCAAAACTTTTGAAACGACCCTCGTACAATTGACGGCTCTCGCTGGGTCGTGGCTATGTTGAGAAAGAGCTAGAAAGGAGTGAGGCTTGCAACTGAGACTGAAGCTGGTTTCTAAAATACAATAATTGAGAAAAGAGTGGCCCCCACCTTGGAGGAAAGAATAGGGTGGAGATGTCATCAGCTATGTCTCTCGCAACTAAGGCAGCAGCCGATTTCTCAACTGTAATACTGGAGAAAAGAGTGGCTCCACCTTGGAGGAAATAATACGATGGAGATATCATCAGCTATGTATCTCGCAACAGAGGCTGAAGCTAGTTTTTCAAATGTAATACTAGAGAAAAGAGTGGCCCCAACCTTGGAGGAAAGAATTGGGTGGAGATGTCATCAGCTATGTCTATCGCAACTCAGGCTGAAGCCGGTTTCTCAAATGTAATACTGGATAAAAGAGTGGTCCTAGCGTGAAGGAAAGAATAGGGTGGAAATGTCATCAGCTATGTCTCGCAACTGAGGCTGAAGCTGATTCCTCAAATGTAATACTGGAGAAAAGAGTGGCCCAAGCTTGGAGGAAATGATAGGGTGCAGATGTCATCAGCTATGTCTCTCGCAACTGAGGTTGAAGCCGGTTTCTGAAATGTCCTTGGGGTGCGAGTGGAGCTAAACGGGAAAGCCACACCCCTTATCTGCCCAAAACAACAAGTTGGTCCGTATTTTGCTGTAGTAGCTGCCATTTTCTTGTAGGACTTCCGTCCACAGTGAGTAGAGTTCAGGTCCCAGCCACCTACAGCGAGATCGCCTTTTGGGCAGGACACAGAAACGGAAGGAATGAGAGCAAGTCTAGTACGATATTGCACATAGATGGGTAAGAGAATTTCAGGGAGGACATAGGAAAGGATACCCATTTAACCAGTGGGTCCAGCCTGGGGGCCGTCACTTAACGTGCTCGTCCGATGCACGGCGGATATTCAGCGATTGCTAGCAAATCACACCATCTCTGAAAGATCAGCGCAGGTTCGAACCTGAGGACCTTGCATCAATAGTCTGAACTGCTAACCACTAAGCCATCCGCGGCTCCTTCCGTATTTTGCTTGTTTGGAGACAAGTTTACATAACCTAAAAAGCATGCGAAAGGGACTGAATGTTCAACACTTTCGGTTCAACTATTTGCTGAAATCGCTAAAATAACACTACGTTATAGTAAAATAGATCAAACCAGAATGTTTGCTTCATTAAGCGGCTATTTAAGATATCGAACAGGTGGTTCATAATTTTAAAAATTTTACTATTGCCTGCGCGTTTTTAAAATGTTTAGGTTTAATTCCTCGCGTAATCCTGTAGCATCAGCTACTGACTTACTTAGAAGTTGAACAGCTAATTTAACATTCATTTTACAGAACCATCACTCGACATGTGGTTTTCTTAAATGATTCCCAAAATGTAGTCCTTCCTGATCTTGAAGGTTTTGTAAATTTTCTACGTTCATCCAGATAATTTTGTTTCTATCTTCGTCTACTACATGTCCCTTATAACTCCTAAAGTGTTTCGTACCAATTTAATCATGACACGGATTGAGCATCACGTAGATGGGTTTCTTAAGTGACTGGATGAAAGAAAAAAGGTTTTAAATTCCGAATCAGGATTTTACATCGCAATTTTGATGTCATTTTAAAATTTGTTGCATTTCCATCAAAAGTAAGGTTTACTACTTAAGCTCTTGACTCATTTAGTGCCTGATTTACGGAATTTGCCAGATGTGATCTTGATAAGCCATTTACAAAAAAGTAGATAATAGGTATTTTGAAATTGGTATTTATGCCTACGAGCATTACACAAAGCATTTTTTGCCACTGGCAAGACTTCCATATCAAGTTCAGTCCCCATATGAGCAAAACCATGATACCCTTGAATAAAAAGTTACAAATTTGTACGTAAATGTTCGAAAAGAGCATCATTTTTGCACTTGGTTCCCGTAAGGCTGTTGGACTCTTTTTGAGCTAATAGGGTGTGTGGCCGAAAACCTATAGTGGTCCATGGCCGCCGGCAAAACTTACTTTAGGGATCAGACGTCTTAGCACCTCCACTTTGTGCTTTCCTCTAAGGGTCCCACAGATCCAGAAAGACGAACCCATCTTCCAACAGGATGTCCCCTCCCCCATGCCATACTTCGACAAGAAAGTGTTTTCAAAAATCACAACATCCAAATGCTGGAGTTGCAAGAGAACTCTCCTGACATTAACCCAATAGTGAAAACAAGTTAGTAAAAGCATGCAATGCGTTGAGATTATGATACGCTTACCAACATGCCGGAAATCATTACCCAAGTTATAAGCATAATGGCTGTGAAATAAATATCGATCCTGTGTCCTGACCTTTGACCCCAGTTCGAAGATATACAGAACCGATTAAGTATACCTCCGGAACATGATAAAGTTTTGTCGCAATCGAAGCATTTTTACGTAAGTTATGACGCATAAGGGCAATGGAATGGATCCCGCTCCTATGTCCTGATCTTTGACCAAATTTCGTCTATTTTCAATAAAATTTGACCCCAGATGGTCCCCTACCACATATTAAAATTTCATCGAAATCGAAACATTTTTACGCAAGTTATGAACTATAAGAGCAATGGAATGGATCCCACTCCTATGTTGTGACTTTTAACCCCATTTCGTCCATTTTCAATAAGGTTCATCCCCAGGTGGTCCCTCACTACATACTAAAATTTCATCGAAATCGAACAATTTTTACGCTAGTCATTGGGCGGGTGGACGGACGGACAAAGCTGGAGCATACACACTTTTTCAACCTACGGTTGGAAAGCGTAAAAAAAAAAAAAAGACTGAAAACAGTGATACAAAGGATAACTTGACACTTGACAGAGCTGCCGTTGCATTGTTATCAAGCTTGGTCCTAGGGACCCACAGATTTTTAAAAAGTGGTTACTTTGCAAGATATTCTGGGTCCTTTTAAAAATCGAAAGTATCAAGAGATAATGAACATTATAGCGTAACCCTTTTTCGTGTGCGTAATTGGTGTTACGCTATTTCTAAAACAACGAGTAAGGAAATGTTAAACGAAATGAGAATACGATGCAATAGTTCCTAATTAAACTTTTACAGCCATACGAATCATATACAGATCAGACTTACGATAACCTTTTATTCGTCCAGTACGAACGATGACATCCAGAATATAGCACTGCTAATATTACAATTCACGTATCTTTTGACAGTGATCACACACACACACACACACACACACACACACACTAAGCAACTGCTGTATCGTCCTTTTTATCTATCGTTCTTGTCACATTCATACGTCACTCACTCTGACCTCAATCGTGTTGCCAACCTCATTCATGTGAGAGAGAAGATATCACGTTAAGCTTTTTTTTTTTTATTGTAGGTTTAACGACCACCGTGAGCAACTCAATGGTATATAAGCTGTCGCCCGTCCCTAATTTAGGGTCACTGGTTCCAGGGAAGGGAGAGAGCCAGTGCCGTAAGACAAACAACATCAATGCCTCACCCAGATTCGAACCCGGATCCCTGCCGGACGAATGGTCATAAGCTATCGCTTAGACCACTGCGCCACTGGGGCTGCCACGTTAAGTTTGGAAAGTGTAAACGAGAACAAACTCAAATTTACATAGGAAAAGGAACTAAAAATGAAAGCTATTTTAGAATATCCGTTACGATACTTTTACTTACTTAGAATATAAATAGAAAAAAAAATGTAATGTACGTTGTCCGACGCTTTAATTTATGCTCTTTGAAAGCAATCTTAAAAAATAAATAAATTAAGAACTGACAGTTAAATTGTATCATAATGGAACTATACAAAGACAGTGCATTTTAAATCAGCTCAGAACACCAGAGCAGTTTTTATTTTTCAGAACATAGGAACTGTGTGATGACTACTCTTGAACAGTTTGACTTTCAACGAACAATCATTGAAGTAGATGTACAACGTTTAGTAGATGTACAACGTTTAGTAGAGTACACGTATGATAATCGTTCACAGTGCTCTCATTAAACGTAAGTTTATTCGTTTTCCAAACTTTAAATTTCAACTGTTCCAACATTGATTAAAAGAGTTGAAAGGTTTAATAAATTAATTAGGACATTTGTAAATTTACATAATCTTATATTGTATATTTACATAATCTTGACGGTCGGTGTATTGCTGGCTGTTTCGTTCTTTCCCTAATCCTCACGAATTTGACTTTTGCCAAATGCATACATGAAAAACTACCGAAATGACACGATAACTATTTTAACTCAAATGTTAAAATATTTATTATACAGTATACATTTGAAAAGATATAATAAAATGTGTACACACGAGATCTTTCGGTACCCAAAATGGGCACCATCTTCAGATGCTGTTAAAATTCACCAAACGAACGTGACAAACAATTATAAGACATGCAGTCGTAATGACGTAACTACTATAAAATGGGCTTAACCAATGAGAGTATGGGACAACATTTGTTGCTGGTCAAACATAAAATTAATAGGTATAATTTATTGATTTATTAATACCTAACCCGACAAACCCAAGAATGTTTCCCACGGTATAAGGTATAAGTTCTTGAAAATTATCATTACATGCTGTATCCCCATATTTCATAATGTACAAACTCTCAACAAATCTTAAAGTTGATCTAGATTTTGGTGTGTTTAGAACTTTAATCTCGTTCCAGGCAGGAAGATAATTACATTGGTTTACAAGTCGTGCTAAAGCTGTGGTTGTATCTCTATTTTTAACATCATATTTATGTTCTTTTAATCTAGCTGATATTGATTGAGAAGTGGAGCCTATGTACACTTTTTGTTGTTCATTTTCTTCTGTACTGTTAAGAGGAATAATATATACACACCATGCTTCATATGAAAAGGCACAGGGTATCTGTCTTTCAGAAGTAAGGACTTAATATTGATTGTGTTTATTCCAATATCAAAATCGTATTTATGACATCGTTTTCATTAATTTTTGCCAAATGGCATGCTAAAAAAGTCCGGAATAAAATGTGGGTCTCAAAGGACGTGTAGAATTTGTAGTTATGGGTCTTTTTTGGGGGGGGGGGGGGATTTACCCGCTACAGCGCGTCAGTGGCAGCGATGACTTAATACAATCCATTATGAAGGTATGGTGTAGAGATGCAGAAATAAGAAAAAATGCATTCTACGTTGGTAGCGTCCGTGCCTAAGCGAATTAATGAACTTATTAGGAACAGAGTAGCACACATAAATCATTAGGTAAAGTTGGAGTTTAATTTTTGTACTTATTTTCTTGTGAAATTACCTTTTTTTTTCAAATATGAGTGTTTGGGTTTAATTTCTTTGCTACTGTACCTGCCATTCATAAACATTTTCATATGTACCTTCATAAGTCGTCCAGTGTCACAAATAAAGTTTAAATTTTTTAATTGCGAATTCAGTAAGTCAGTGCTTCAAAGCCGATACAGGTGTGACAGCTTTGAATATCTCTTAGAATTCTTCAATTTCTTAAATCTCTTCATTATAATTGAAAGACTTGAAAGTTATTCTTCTAAACATTTTGTTTCCTGGTAGCTAACGGCAGAAAATTCAACTTCATGGTTTGGAATAAAAAGGAAAAAGAAATAACGGTACTTTGTTTTCTTCTGATAAAATATAAAGAATTTGAAATAGATGGGGACAACGGGAAACAAAGAATGATGAAACATTGTTTCGCGATGCCTCGAAATTTTCCAAGAACGAGAGAATAATGGTAGGCTGAATGTAGTGACCTACTTATTTACAACATGCATTACTATTTGTATGTTCCTTTGTTTTGTGTGCACACAGAAAGAAATATGTTACGTTATGAAACCAGTTTTCTTTCGGTGAATATTTTCCACACAAGGGATCGCTAGGGACTTAAATCCTCCTTTCTCTTTAAGAGCGGATATAATTTAACATCCTGACTTTATAAATCAAACCACAGTGCAGTTCTTCAGATCTTTATTTCTAAACAAATTATGAATAAGTCAAATCACATACTCCGGAAACTATTTCGAGTTCAAACAGGAAAAAAAAATCAACTGACATTAATTCCGACCATTGTTTAACAATGGCAATCAGAAACAACCACCGTACCTGTGTGGCTTTTAAGTGGATATGAAGTATAAGTTGAATGGATTAAATTCCACAATTTCTTTATCTTCATTCATAGTTAAGTCGACCCTGAGAATAAGACGACGTTAGAACAAATACAGTTAGTGTCGCGATTTCCTGTATTTGTTTAATCTGTACATATAAAACTGAAAGCCCTCACTGACTTGCTCACTGACTAATCACCGAATCTCAGAAACTACTGAACTTAGAACTTTCATATTTGGCAGAGATTTTCCTGTTACAACATAGCGGCGCACTAAGAAAGGAATTTTTCCTACGATAACTTTAAGTGACTCGAAATGGGTTTTTAAACAACCCAGCTTTGATAACGCTATGACGTGTTGCAATAATCGAGCCATTGTTGCCCAGCAACTGAAGCGCCGCCCTAAGTTTTGAATGACTTGAGTTGACCTGCTCAGCATTTATTTTGTTCGGAATTTATTTTTTCTGAATTTATTTGTTTTAAATTTATTTAACAAAAATACCTTAAAAATTACGTAAAAAGTGCTATATCATAATATGCTTTGCATTTAAGCATTTATTATCGTTTGACAAACCGAATGTCAAAATTTTTTCAATCAAAATCAAATTACCAACATTCGTTTTCACCGAAGCAACGGTGACTTCATATAAGTGGTAAGGTGACCAATAAATATAAATTTGCGGGTAGATTTTCATAGTAATGATATAATAAAGTTATGGACCGATCAAGTGTATTTATTAGCATATTAATTTATAGCATGGTATAAAATCCTGTATTATAGAAATATTTTTAATATCACGTTCGAAGAACGAGTATTTGAGTTAGTGTTTCAATAAATACACAGGCTGATCAGATCAGATCATATCATATGTAGAAGTTTTTAAGAAGGGAGTACCTGACCACAGGTCTTAAACAACCCTTAGAAATAGGAAGCTAGGAGATTTGGGTTAGAGTGCCCGATAGAAAAGTGACACGGAAGCGAGCTAGAAAGGGGAAGAAAACGCCCTTATTTATTACCGGAGGGCCAGTACTCTGGGTCCGATGGCTTAACGTGCCCATCCGATAGCTTAACGTGCCATCCGACGCAGGGCGGATGGCACATTAAGCTGTCGTTAAGCGTTCGTACCTGCCTGGGATCGAACCTGAGGTTTCTGCGTGGCAGTCAGAGGATGTTCAGAAAGTGATGCCGCCGTATTTATATGCGAGCCCAGCGTCAATGTATCAAATTGAAATAAACAAGAACAAAGTTTAGAAATTCTACTTCGATTTACTTTTTTTTACTTCTACACACAGCGCCCCCCCCATCACGCTCGATATGGATATGCCAAGGTTTAACAAGTTTTTTAAACCAATTTCTGTAAAAATCTTCAGGTTGTTCTCGGAACCCTTTTCCTCGTACAGGCTTGAAAATCTGCGTCACAGGTGAACTGAATTCCTTTGAGGTGTCTTCAAAGCAAAAACTAACCAGAATTCGGACCGCGCCAAATCTGGGGTGTAGGTGGGATTTTAAAGAAATTAACACCGATTTGCTGTATGACTTCTGAAGGGAAAGTAATGGCGTGGAGTTTGGTGTTGTGTTGCAGAATCATTGGCTCCCCCGCCCCCTACCCCAGCACGCACGAGGTTTATTCTTTGCTCTAAGGTATACAGCAGCTCTCAGATTTGATAGTCGAGAGCTGCTGTATACCTTAGAGCATACAGCAACTCCAGACTATGCTCTAAGATATACAGCAGCTCTCGACTATCAACTCTGATAGTCGAGAGCTTTGACTATGCTCTCGACTATCAGAGTTGATAGTCGAGAGCTGCTGTATACATACAGCAGTCTATACATACTGCTGTATGACTACTTTGACTATGTACCTTTGCTGAATAATGCCTCTGTAGTCTCAGAACACACCGAGCATACACTTACAGGCAGAAACTTGAGTTTTAAATTTTTTTCGCTGAAGGTGAAAGATGGGTATCGGTATTTCACAGATTGATTTTTCATCTCCGAGTCACAACGGTGAAGCCCCCAACTCTCATCACCAGTCACAATGCTTTGGAAAAAATCACTTCGATACTTTTCATAGCGAGCAAGCAAGCTTTGGCATGTTTCAAGTCTTTATTTCTTTATTTCAGTCGTTAGACGGACACACACTTTGTTGTATCCTAAAACGTTAACAATGTCATTGACACTGCCCAAACTAAAGTTCAGCGTATCTGCTATCGTTCTCTTGAGTTATTCTTTGATTCTCCATGATGACATCGACTTTTTCCCTGTTCAAACCACAAGTTGAAATTACGGGCCTCCTGGTCCGTGGCTGATCATTTACGGCCAACATTCCTCCACTGTCGTTTGATTTTCTTACCCAACGACAAGCAGTGATTATGTCCGAAGTTCCGGAACCGTAAACTGCCACAACTCTAGCGTGAATTTCTTTGGGGAGGTACAATTTCATGAGTTAAAAACTAACTGATCGTTGAAATACACAGGGGTTCAGATACACTTTCAAATAATTATTAATATACTAGCTAAATAATCGTTTTTCGAACGTGATGATATTAAAATATAGTTGAAATACAGTTGAAATGGCCATACACTGCATATGTCTTCGCTCTTTTGAGAAACATACGTCCGACTGACTTATTCTGTCAGACGACAGGTAAGCAATTTCGTTCTTAACTGTAAATTTAAAACTTCAAGCCCGCACGAAACAAATGAAAATACGTCGTTACTCTTCACTCTCATCGTTCAAATATTAATAGACAACAGAACACGTTGTTACTTTCAGCATAAATGTAAAAATAACCTTGCTTATAAACAATTTCGTTCGAAACTGTATATATTTAAAAGCTAGCAAGTCAGATGTTTTTGGAAGCGTGAGCAAAATTGGGTTGCCATCGCTAATATCTCAAGCGGGAAACTTTTGTTTTTCAAATTTCAATTACTATGAAACTCTACCGGCATATTTATTGCAGTCACCTTACCACATATATGACGTCACCGTTGCTTCGGTGAAAACGAATGTTGGTATTTTGATTTTGACTCAAAAAACCTTGACATTCGATATGTCGAACGATACTATAAATGTTTAAATGCAAAGCATATTTTGATATGACGCTTTTTACGCGATATTTTTGAAACTTTTTTTTTGTTAAATAAATTTAGAACGAATCATAAAACCTTGACATTCGATATGTCAAACGATTATAACTGCTTAAATGCAAAGCGTATATAGCGCTTTTTACCCGTTTTTTAAGTTTTTTTGTTAAATAAATTCAAAACAAATAAATTCAGAAAAAATAAATTCCGAACAAAATATATGCTGAGCAGGTCAACTCAAGTCATTCAAAACTTAGGGCGGCGCTTCAGTTGCTGGGCAACAATGGCTCGATTATTGCAACACGTCGTAGCGTTATTATTATTATTTTTTTTGATTGGAGGTTTAACGACCACCGTGAGCAACTCAATGGGCTATAAGCAGTCGCCCGTCCCTAATTTAGGGTCACTGGTTCCAGGGAAGGGAGAGAGAGCCAGTGCCGTAAGACAAACACAACATCCATGCCTGACCGGGATTCGAACCCGGACCCCTTACGGACGAATGATCAGAGTCCAGTGCCTTAGACCACTGCGCCACCGGGGCGGCGTAGCGTTATCAAAGCTGGGTTATTTAAAAACCCATTTCGACCCACTTAAAGTTATCGTAGGAAAACATCCTTTCTTAGTGCGCCGCTATGTTGTAACAGGAAAATTTCTGCCAAATATGAAAGTTCTAAGTTCAGTAGTTTCTGAGATTCGGTGATGAGACAGTGAGGGCTTTCAGTTTTAGATGTACAGATTTGTATATATAAAGTACAATTTCCGTTTCTAGGTGTAATACACTACGACATTAAAATTGCAAGCTTTCGCACATAAGACCTGAGCGACAAGAAAGATTTTTGGGGTCAATCCCTTACATCCCGAGCGTAGCTTATACACTGAAGAATGCCCTAAAGAGTTATAAACTTGGTGTTGCGCTTAGAACCTCGAAACCTCTGGCCGCTCTGCTATCGGCGGTATGGGAGAAAATTGAACTGCCCAACCAAGCAGGATTTTATTGGATTCCCTCGGAATTTCCAGACACGGCTAGGAAGCTATATATAGGAATGACCAAACGGTCTTTCAGAATCCGCTGGCTAGAGCACCAAAGAGACGTCAAAAAGAAGACGTTAAATACAGCTCTGGCCAGAGACACTACATCCAGAGGGGCCCATTCCTCTTTGGGGCAGCATGCGGAAGCTAGCTAGCTCCCTACGATGGGCCCAGAGCTACAGTCGTCAGAATCTTGAAATATTAACGTGCGACGATACGTCGAAAACGAATGTTACCACGGACATCTCCCCTATCTGGTACAAGATTCTCAACATCTAGCAAAATCACTTACGGCGCGAGCCATGATAAAATTCTAGTTCGTGCCGATTTCGCACGCGACATATTGCAATTCTGTTTTTAAGCTTGGGTTCCTTTTTCAGATTCTGTTGTCGTTTATATTCCTCAGCCTGAAGAAGCTGCCCGTGGCAGCGAGAGTAATGTATTACACCGAGAAACGGAAATTGTACTTGTTATGCAAATACACTGGCGGAAAGTGAAAAAAGAAAACCAAGAAGGAGTCGTCTGATACCAACGAAATTTATACAGCATAATAACGGAATACAGAGGATAACGTGATCAAACATTATGGCAAAATACAGCTGTATTTGCTGGTAAACTTAAAAATAACATTTCCATGTAACATGGTTAGTACGAGGTTGAACCGTCATGAACTGCGTCACACTGTGCAATTCTGGCATGGAGTCTGTCGTACAGATGGTGGATGTAAGTTTGGGGTATTGAGTTCCAAGCATCCTCAACCTGGACGCGTAAATCGGGGATGGTCGTGGCTGGCCGTGCAGACAGGATAAGTCGTTGTCCCATAAAATCCCACACGTGCTCAATGGAGGACAAATCCGGTGAACGTGCAGGCCATGGAAGTTGTCTTACACCCTGAAGTGCATGTTGCGTTGCACGTGCCGCGTGTGGACGTGCGTTATCTTGCTGGAAAACACCACGATGGACCGACCTTATAAATGGCACAACAACGGGCTGAATGATGCTGATGTAGGAGGTGCTGTTTAACGTACCCGGTACAAACACTAGTTGTGTACGGGAGTGATAGCTGATCGTTCCCCACACCAGGAGACCAGGTGTGGGCCCTGTGTGTCGCTGGCGGATGCAAGAAGGGTGGAGACGCTCCCCTGTGCGTCTGCGAACACGCATACGGCCATCGGAGGCTCCCAAGCAGAATCTGCTTTCATCGCTGAACACAACAGATCGCCATTGCGTTCTCCAGTGCAGACGTTGGCGACACCACTGCAGCCGTTCCTGACGGTGGGCTGGACTCGGAGGTACACATGCCAGAGGCACACGTGCACGTAGTCCTGCATCCAGTAGACGGTTGCGGATTGTTCGCACAGTCACCTCAGGTGCAACGGCAGCTCGGATTTGCGTCGCAGTGGATATTCTGCTTGACAACGCCGCTCTTCTTATGGGTCGATCGGTCCGCTCATCAGTCCGTCTGTGACTCCCGGTTCCACGTCTTCTCGTGTGAGAATGTTCCTCGGACCATCTACGCCACCACCGATACTTCTAGTCCAATTCGCTCCGCAATACGACAATACGACCACCCGGCCTCGCGGAGTCCGACTAGACGACCTCGCTCAAAGTCCGATAACTGCTGAAATCGTACACGTCTTCCATGTCCAGACATTGCAGCTTCTTCAGGGTCTTCGTACGTGTCCGTACGCCGATGACTGATTACATTCACTTCGCCGTACTCCTTAAATACCACCGACGATAATTTGCATATTATGCCGTGCTGTAGCGTAAGCGTTCACCGGTTGGTCCCGAAATTAACATCACACATACTAAACTCGACCCCATTAACATATGTAAATTTCATGATCGTCCGCCAACTCTTTCTTGGTGTTCTTTTTCACTTTCCGCCAGTGTATATTAATAAATAGATTAACTAATCGTTGTTTGACACCCGTCGACACTGTTGAAAAATCGTATTCCATTTTAAAAACGAACAAATACATGTACGGAATTCTGTAACTCAGTAAAACAAAGCTAATGGCACAAAGAATCATTTATTGTATGACTGGTTGCTAGGCAACAAGTTAGACGAGAGACACTCGCGCGGAGGAATGACTTTTTGGAACATTCCTCGTATTAAAAAGAGAAAGTGAGGTACCCTACCGCATTTTTCTTTTCAGCAAAAATTTAAACTTTGTGCGCTTATTTTTTCCTCACAAACTTATTCTACCGTATTCCTTCCCTTCGACCGACCAGTAGGAGAATCTGCCGTGCAAAGGTGAAAAAAAAAAAAAAGGAAGTTTGCCAAATTAGAGTGATGCTCGCATCGCTCTCTGCTTTCTCATAGAATTTGGTTGTAATCAAAAGAAAACAGAGCTTTTGATTTCAATCAGAAACATGGAATAAATTTAGGTAGGCATAATAAATTGAAGCAATCGTTTATTTTTATTCAATTGAGATGTGCAATTCAGAGTTTGACCAAGCGAAAGAAGACCGTCTTCGCTAGCCGCTGGTCATGCTGTTTTTAAAACACATACGCCACCAGCTGTCGACAAGACTGTCACCAGCCACGCAGCACCCATTGTAGTTCTGGTGGCTTTACAAAACCAGGGAAAATGTCACATACGGGATCTTGGAGAGATCGCGAGGGGGCTGCAATTAAGATTTGACAGTTGCCGCTCCAAATCTGTCATGAGCTTTTGATGTTCTAGCAAATGGAAATATGAGGATTTATTTTTTTGTTTTTTATTGGAGGTTTAACGACTACCGTGAGCAACTCAGTGGGCCATAAGCAGTCGCCGGTCCCTAATTTAGGGTCACTCTCTCCAGGGAAGGGAGAGAACCAACGCTGTAAGACAAACACGACATACGTGCCTCACCGGCATCCGAACCCGGACCCATCTCGAAGGATGATCAGAAGCCATCGCTCAGACCACTGCGTCACCGAGGCAGCATATTACATTTCGAACGGTTCTTTACGAACGTAATACTACGTTTCGGGTGTTAAGATAATGACCTCATTTTGCGCTAAATATTACTTTTCATTGATAAATTTCAACGACCCATCAATTGATAAGTTGATGTACCATATCATTAGAGGCCCGAATTTCTGTAGAAAAAAAAAATATCGAGTTATACGTCGAAAAGCATGGTTATTGATTTAACCTTTGTAACCTAGAGCAGTGTTTACAACACCATACTTCTCAGAAATACCAGTTTTTCGTAAAATTATATTCAATAATAAATTTAAGAAACTAAAAATTAATTGAATTTAAAATTAGACCAGTTTCTGTAAAATTATATCCAATAAGAAATTAAAGAAACAGTAGAAAAATAATTAAATTTAGAAATAACCCCCCCTGTTATCATGGGTTGCAAAGTTATGTTATTTTAAAAATTGTCACCAGTTTCCAAAAAGCTCAGGGAAGCGCTGACATACAGTGTTGCCGTTTAAAGTTCATAAAATCCTGTGCGATGCCAAAAATACGCCCCAACGCTTTAAACTGCCATTTTCCTCCCACCAAGTGTTGTTTGGTAGGGTTCAAGCAATAACCCATATATACTGCAAACTAATTAGAGGAGCATGCTACTTTGGAGACATTATACAAACCAGTCGATGCGATATCTTACCGAAATGTTGAAAAACGCATGTTGAATGTGACAGCAGAATCATACATATCCTATATGCGAATTGGCGTATGTGACGCCAGAATGCATAAATCACAGATTGGGATAAAAACGAAGTCTTTCCGGGAGCTCCTTTATTCTGTCGCGTGACATTTCGTTTCTTGAAGTCTTCGATTCGAACATTGTCTCAACAGCATGATATACGTACAGGAATCAACGGTGGAGATCTATTGATACATATCGGGTGGTAGCAGAAACAGTTGCAGTGTTACGAAGTGTCTATATCCGACTGCGTGCAAGATTCCAGAATACAGGAGGTGTTCAAATATGGCAAGGTAGTCCAGGAGCAACCACAGAATGGAACGACCGTTACTTGTTCTTAACAGCCAGTTGGTACAGGAGGCAAAATGCAACTCAGCTCCAGCGAGAGCTTTTCGTGTCAAAGGAACGCAGGTTGTTAGCTCAAGCTATCCACAATTACCTTCCCCAAGGTGGCCTTTCTCCACATAGACCAATGGTGTATGTGCCTATAACCCCACGACATCACATGGTTTGCAGAAACTGGGCTGAGAAACTACGTAGTTGGGAACATGACGAGTGGAGCCAAGTTCTCTTCTCTGAGAAGTCGCGATTAAGTCTCGAGTCTCGAAATCGAGGAATTCCATCTGGAAGGAACCCGGCACACGAAAAAACAGAACTTTCCTGCAGGAAACCTCACATTACGGCACACATAGTTTGATGGCCTGGGTAGGTATAAGTATTGGTGGACGTACCGGGCCTGTGCTTCATGCGAAACGGTAGTCTGACGCCCCAGATATACATATAGAGAAGAGATTCTCTGACCTGCTGTCATACCTTGTGCTGCATCCATCGGTGCTTCGTTCCTTTTCATGGACGATAAATCTAGACCTCATAAAGCTCGGCCAGTGGCAGTGGACAACATGTTTCAAGGAGGGAATCTAGAGTATGGCGTAACCAACATGCTCTCCTGATTTAAATTCAGTTGAGCATGCCTGGGACGCAAGTAGACGCATTGCAGCTTTCCCGGTCGCTCCGTTGATTCTTTGGAACTGGAGAATGCCTTCATTGAGGTGGGAAGAATTACCCCCCCCCCTTCCCCTCGTAAAAGAATCTCTTCGATATCGAGGCCACGCAAGTGTTCAGCGGTTAGTCATTCGAGGGGATCACACTCCCTTCCAAAGTCAGTTGCCACCTTTAAAAAGTCATATTCCCCCCTCCTTGTCCAGATATGCATATTGTTGTATAGCCTATTGTATCGTGTGCATTAAATTATAACGTTGCATAAAAATTTGCTAATGTGTGTTTTCTTACACGCACATTACAGAATATTCTACTGTATCTTACATAAAAAATAAATTACGTTCAACAACGTTAGTCGCACATGATTTTCCTTGCAATATCTCCTGCTCCCCTAATTCTTTCGAGCAGTGAAGCTTTGAAAACTATGTACTCGCCATGACGGAAGCGAAAACTTTCATTGTAGTATAGTTAAATTTTCATTACAATATATGTCAACACTACCAGCAGTTTTAACGACACAATAATTGCGGTGATTGACATTAGCATGATGTTCATAATGCACCAAAGCGAGCTTTTGGTTTACATATTTTCAAAGTCCGTAGAAGAGGTTGTGCTCATCTTTGGTCCTGTCAAGACTCTGGAGACAGTTTAGCAGGAAGATGTTCGTCGTCGACCAGGAGAATGACGCTCAAGAGACAACTGCTGCAAACAATTGTAATATGAGTTTGGCTTCCAGGCGGAACATCAACTAGGCAACTCTCATTGGAACTTTCTGTAGCTACGAGAATGAGGGCTTCAAATCCTACTGTTTGTAAAAGACTACGTGGGCAATGCCTTTATGCAAGGAGACCAGTTACTTGAGGCACTCAACTTCCACCACACAGCGAGCTCGTTTAACGTGGAGTCCCTAACATCACACCTGGAGTCTAAACCAGTGGACGAATGTTCTTTACACAGATGAATCGCGATTCAACTTAATTACTGATTCGCAACAGATTCTGATTTGAAGAGAAGCGGCGATCTATTTTTTTTTTTTTTTTTTTTTTGATTGGAGGTTTAACGACCACCGTGAGCAACTCAATGGGCTATAAGCAGTCGCCCGTCCCTAATTTAGGGTCACTGGTTCCAGGGAAGGGAGAGAGCCAGTGCCGTAAGACACACACAACATCCATGCCTCACCGGGATTCGAACCCGGACCCCTTTCGGACGAATGATCAGAGGCCATGCGGCGATCTATAACAGTCCCTCTAACATCAGAAGAAGTGATTGCTCTGCCAGCGTGATGGCATGGGAAAGAATCAGGACGAACGGGCGCACAGACCTACACATCTTTCAGAGTCGCTCAGCTATTGCCCTGAAGTAGAGAGGCAAGATCCTGCACCCATATGTGAGACCATTCAGCGGAGCCATCGGTCACTATTTTATTCTTAAGGACTAACGCCTAACTACGTCGAGCTCATCTGGTCGAAGATTCTCCCGAAAAGGAAGAGATTTGACGAATAAAATAGCCACCCAGATCCCCTAACCTCAATCCCATTGAGCATGGAAATGATACTCAAAGGAGACACATTTAAGGTTGCCAGCCCCTGCCAGAATGCTTCACACACTCTTGAATGCTTCAAGGGCTTATGTTGTGAAGTGGTATAATTAATCCCTCTGGAAGACTAATCAATACCTGCAAACAGTACCAGAAATCATTTCTTAAGCTGAATGGCTGTCAGGCGTGATCATGCTCCATATTAAATTAACACCTGTTTTAAACAAAAGGCGTTAAGTATTATTCCGAGGAATTTCACATAAATTACAAGGCTACGACAGAAGCACATGCAAATTATGAGAATATGCTTTTCTTGTGCTTGAAGGGTTACGTAGGTAACGACAAATTGCTGTCAAATTTTGTTGAATTTTCTCAGAAATACTTCGAGTTATGTAGGAATTTATAAATTATCGTTTTACATTGTGTGTATAATGTACAAGTTTGTCCGAGCCGGGCATCGAAGCGGGGTCCCCTCACTCCGGAGTAAGTCGCTCTCCCAACTGGGTTACGCGGACATGTGCTATCACTGTTATTTGCATTTATCTCATGTGCCTCCTGCGGGGCAGGCACGTCACAAGTGTCACGATAAATCAAAATTCTTGGACGATTTTCAACGACATGGCGACCATACTCCATTTCGCTCAAGCGCGTGGAAATAACTAAATTCGCTGACGTTCATCACATCTGCTGATACTAAAACGGTTTGACCATTTACGCGCCATTCCTCCTGACGAAGTTTGGCCGCGCGTACAGAGAATCTACTGTCTGCTGGTAAACCACTTTCGCTACGGAACACTATTGCTGTCCGGCGTTTGTTTTTATTACTCCGAGTGAATGGACCATGAACTTATCGTTTTATAGCGGGAGTGTATTTTAAGCACATAAACGTCGTTTCTCGCATCTTCAGGTTTTAATGAGGGATTTATCACGATGAGTCAAATTGGCGCCAGCGGTGGGATATAAAAGAGGGTCAAACTGACAGTGGAACTTACGGGAGGGTCGCCAAAGTGACAGTATCCTGCTGGTTTTCTCAAGGAAGTTAGAAGACGTAGGAGTCTGGATATAGCGCTTGAAGGGAAAAGTTACGGGTAATATTTCTTCGTGAGAGGAGTGTTCAGGGTCTTGAGAGAAAATTAAGGTTTATAGAATGTCCGGTGTCGAAATGGGAGATTAAAAGAGAAATCAAATGGGGGAATAAATTTAGCAACGAAGTAACTAAGGAAGAAACCTGATGGAATTAAAAACATCAATGGGTTAATAATTTAAATAAACAAAGATATCAGGCTAGAACTCGAAAGTCACTTTCTCCATATTACAGCACTGAATAAAGAGCACTTTCAGAGAAGAGCTAGTTCTAACTTTAGTTGCGAATCGATTCTTTTCATCATCGGGGTACCGGGGTGCAGGGATACACCGGAACTTCTAAATTTCCTACAAGCGAAAGCCTAACGAACTCACGCGATAGGGAACTGAAAGAGAAACCGCGTATCAGCCCTCTAACAATTCAAAAACATTTTATTTTCGTAGTAATCTGCAGTGGTGTTTTTTTTTTATTTTTTTGGTTGGAGGATTAACGACCACCGTGAGCAACTCAATGTGCTATAAGCAGTCGCCCGTCCCTAATTTAAGGTCACTGGTTCCAGGGAAGGGAGAGAGCCAGTGCCGTAAGACAAACACAACATCCATGCCTGACCGGGATTCGAACTCGGACCCCTTACGGACGAATGATCAGAGGCCAGCGCCTTAGACCACTGCGCCACCGGGGCGGCGCTCTGCAGTGGTGTAGCGCTAATTGAAAAAGTACAGGAACGCGCAGTAAAGAGTTGGTAACTGGTCAAACATTTTGGACCCTGTCGTCACATAATTGGGCCTGACCCGATCAAATCTGCTCTGAACTATAAATATACATATAAAAATGCAAAACAAAGCAAAATTTTGAACAGAAAAACAAAGAAAGGAAAACGAGCAAAAGAACAACATTTATTGGTTGAGTTTTTTATTACCTGGATTTGTGTTAATGCGGAGTCTGGCTCTCTCTCTTTGATTTTTATTTTATTTGTTGTAAGGTCGGGCAAATGTGTTTTAGTTTGCTGGGTTCGGGTTTTTATTAGAAATCCCTTTTATTGACATTTTCCCCTAAATTTAATTGGTCCCTATAGCAAACTAAAACAGCAGAAACCCAGAATTCTCTGGTCTCAGTAGATTAGTGAGTGAATTTCTTGTCGCTTGCCCTTGACGAAGCCGACAAGGAGTCTGTCATTAATATGCTTCCCTGCAATCTTATGTTCGGTATATTTTCATTGCCTGAAGCTAGCCTGGTTTGGGTGAATGGATTTGGTGATTGTTGTTCTTTTTCTAGTTTTCCTTTTTTGTTTTTATGTTCAAAATTTTGCTTCATGTTTTGCATTTTTATGTTATCTGATCTTTCTCCTATGCAGCCTCGGGCGCTTTGGAATTTCAAATTTGTTCAAGGGTTTTTTGTTTATTTTGTATATACAAGACAGACCGTTGTGGAGGAAACTTGGAGAGACCTTCGTCCAGCAGTGGATTGATAATGGTTGACAATGATGATGATATAAAAGGGCGTTCAAAATGTCTGTCCGAAGTGGGTATCTTAGGTTATATGGAAACGAAACAAATGTATGATAGGAACGTGTAATTTACTCTCTTACAGAAAATATTGAAACTGTAGTCCTTCATTTGCAAAACATAAAACTGTTTTACACATGTTTTCAAATACATCTTCGAAAGTCAAGAAGTCCCTGGGTAGTAACGTTAAGGCTGTTCCACCTAATTTTGATAGCGATACAGTCAAACGTTTTTAATTAAGCAACTCCTTGAATGTGTAACGTATACTCTATATTCACTTTCCTTTTGATTTTACTATCTCTGGTTATTTTATTTTACTATGTAAATAATCTTCCTACTGAACGAAATATTATTTCACCCGCTGAATGAGATCTGGCAATGAGTGTAAGTCATGACGTGGTGGTAGCTAGTATATAGGCGCGTTCATCGAGACTTGTGTGTTGAGTGTGTTGTGTTGGTTGTAGCGTTGGAGAGCGTTGAGGTTGATGTGTTGGCGTTGCGAGGTGTTGTTATGAGAGTGTGTGTACTATAAGAGGAAAGTTTATTCATTATTATGTACAAGATATATGAGTGCCTTAGTTGACCAAGAGTCTTGGAAATAAACAAGTTTTTCAGTAAGTTCAGTCTTTCTCAATTCATAGTTTTTGTCAGACCTCTGTCTGGCTGTTAGGTTTATGACTTTGATTACTTAATATAAATAACCAGCGTTGAGACTTTGTTTAAGTTCATAATTAACGAGTAACAACACCCTTTTGGGAATTCATTATTTTGAAGCTTAAAGCATTATTCATTCATAATAATTAGCTTAGCAAAAAGATTATAAAGCTAATTCATTATAAATGTTTAATTTCAGGTTTTGTTGTTTTCCTGATAACATATCACGCTTCTGAATGTTTCAGGGCAACACTAATTTTCACAAGTTTATGATGAGTTGAAAGTTTCCAAAATGTTTTTCTTAATACTATATGTTATAAAATTAGTTTTGAAATGTAATAGTCAAATGTAACCCCAATAACGAAATAAATGAAATGAAAATGTCGATGTTATTTCAATCATTGCTCCTCTGAAGGAAGGGACACTTTTTTCTTCTGAGGACACTCTTCCTTCATATTGCATGACAAATCATTCTTCAGTCCGCGGACACCAGTAGCTAGGGCAAAATTCCACAGTTTTTTTTCTTTGAAACAAAAAAAAAAACATTATTTTTACTTTTCAAAATTAAACTGAAATCAAACTGGGTCAAAATCGGATCAGGAACACCTTAACCCAACCCGTTTGACCCGCTAGAAATTGTTCACCCGTGACCATCTCTGGCGCGGTGCCTTTGCGTCTCCAATACCTTTCTCATCCATCCCATTCCTAATCTTCCCTTTTTTCATTCTTATATTATAAGAAAGTGCAGTGATCGGTATGAGAAAGTGCAGTGATCGGTGGAAATAAAACTTCCGGATTTACACGTTTTGGCATTCAAGGAAAAAGATTTCACCATTTGGGACTGCCAAGTGAGAAATGATTTTGATACTAGCTCTACCTTCAAACAAATACGAGAAGTTAATTCCAGTAACTGTGCAGATTTTCTGTTGATTTTTTTTTCATTGGAAAAAAAATAGGACATCCAGATTTCAAAAATTAAAATTATGCTGTATAGGGTTTACCAAAAGCATATCGGCTAGGAAAAAGAAAAGGACCTGAATTCCGTTCCTGCCCCATTATGCCAATGGCAATCTGCCTGTTTTGAGACATGCCGGATTTCGAAATACACTGGCATGCAAAAATTAAGGACGAGACGGTTTTTCGAATGTAACGTCGTGCAGAAGTGCTCCACATCGACTCAAATCATACCATAAGATCCCCAAGATGTAAGAATATGGGACAAGTGAGCAAAACCGTGCAAACAAGGAATCCAAAGGATGCAAATGCACTTTATTGAAAAAGTAGCTTCGAGCACAACTGGACAGAAGACAGAAACGTCCATGTGACAGGCGGCAGTCTTTAGTAGGGGATATGATCACCCCTGACTGCGTTGCAGGATTTACAACGTCTGTCCATGCTGAGGACGAGGTTGTCAAGGAGCTGTTGAGGCATCGCGGCCCATTGCTCTTGTAGCGCCAATCGCAGCTGCGGAATTGTTGCTGGCGGCGTGCTGCCAAGCGTCTCCCAAGAAGGTCCCACACGTGTTCGATTGGATTTAGGTCCGGGGACCTTCCGAGCCAATCCATGCGTTGCATATCTTCACTCTCCAACAGCTCTGCGACAGCCACTGTATGAGGAGGTGTAGAGTTGTTGTCCATGAAGAGGAACTCAAGATCCACAGCACATCTAAACACACGCACGTGAGGCAGGAGAACCTTGGTACAATAGCGGACACCAGTGACTGAACCTCCTTGAAAGATGTGGATGTCAGTACGGCTACCAAGCATGATCCCGCCCCAAACGAGAACTACGCCACCTCCAAACCGGTCCCTTTCGATGATGTTGGAGGTGTGATTGCGTGTTCCCTGCTCTCTCCAGATGTATATACGTCCAGAATCGCTCGTCAGACTAAATCGGCTCTCATCCGTAAACAGAACTCGACCCCATTGATGATGTGTCCAGTTCTTGTGTTCCTGGCACCACAGAAACCGCCGTCTCTGATGAGCAGGCATTAATGGCGCACACCGTACTGGTCGTCGTGCAAATAGACCACCTTTGTGCAGCCTCCTGGCCACGGTAAAACGCGATAACGGACGTCCAGTTGTCTGTTGCATGTTCCTTGCGATTTCTCCCGCTGTCTGCCGTCTGTCTCTTCTGGCCTGTACGACAATATACCGGTCGTCCGCCGCCGTGGTTGCTCGTGGACGACCACTGCTAAACTCTCAGACAGCTGTTCCTGTCGTTTGAAATGCTCTCCAAGCTCGTGAAACGATGCTGTGAGCGATCCCGAACTCCTCGGCCACACTAGTCGCACTTCGAACTTCTTCCAAATTCCCAATGACGCGACCTCGTGATGGCCATATCACACGGTGGCAGAAACTCGACGTCGTTCAAACCGATGTACACCGTGCAATAGCTTTCCCCGAATTGCTGAGCATACACCGCCCGTGTGCTTTATACCCCTCCGACACCCCCCCTACGTCATGCTGCATATATGCGCATGCCCTACCGTACCGGATCCTAGTTCTATCTCCTGAGTGGTCTTTCAGTCCATTCTGTCTGCTCGTTCTGCTGTTATGCTAATTTCTCCTCTTCGTCCTTAATTTTTGCACACCACTGTACGTACGATTGCTTCACTAGGTCTGGTGCATTTTTCGGAAGTTTCAGAAAAAGTATAAATGACTTGGTAAATTGAAGTAATACGGCTGAGATTTTAGAGCATTGTTATATGGAATTATTTAAAATATAAATAGTAACTTTGGTTATTCTGTGTGCGAACAGCAGCTAGAAATTCGTCATCAGTTAAAAAAAAAAAGGGGGGGGGGGCGTTCTACGAAAATAAAACAGACTCCTTTCTTTCCTCCCTCCCTCTATTACCTGCCGTTGGAGGAGCTCGCAGAAGCCCGTTAAGCGACAATTCGAACTTAGAAATTAGCAACAGTCAACTTCTTACGTCAGGAGCATCTTTCTTCGATCGGGAGACATTAAGAGTAAGGAAATGATGTTGAGTGGTCATAAACGGGGAATCTTGTACGAGTTTTCAGACAGGAAGGATTTTGCTCGGACACAAGGTAGGGAGGAACCCTTTTGCACAGAATGAATCCTTTTGCACAGGATGAATGAGAATAAATTTTGGCGGGAAACACATAGAAAAAGCCATCCCAAATAACCATCTCCCGCTGGAAGTATATACTACATTCAAACCCCTATTTAACGGACTGCGATTTTACGTACATTTTTTATGGTACGGGTGGAATCCCATTAAAATTAATGCTTGGTGTTTCCCGATTTAACGAACACATTTCCTCAATTTAGCGAACATTTAAAAACATTTTTAAACCACCAAACTACCCAGTAGCACAGCCTTGCAATCTAACGTAGGCCCAATACTGATCCACCGACTTTTAGGAATAGAAGGCGGTGGTTCAGTGTTGGGCTTACGTTAAATTGCAAGGCTGTGCTACATGGGTAAGTTAACTAGCATTTTCACGTTAAAAGTTAACTAGAAAGGGAGCCACGCGTAACAGGAACATTTTACGTATGCAGTTAACCAGCGTTTCAAAGAACACCATCTGTGACACAGCTTGACGGAATCATAAATCAGTTCGCCTTTTCTGCGACTATCAAGCGTAAGCTTCTTATAAGGGAAAGCAAATGACCAACAAGTTCCAAAGGAGTGGCAACGTATCTTTGCGTGGTTGGGAAGCTGGAAAAAGAAAGGCGGTGTGGGTGAGCAAATCTAGGGTACTCTGGGAGATTCTTGTTTTCAGCTACAGACAGAACAGTAGCTTTCTGTAAACTCAGAGGACACACATTGTACGTACCCATCCCTGAACCTGTGAAATTCTTCCCCAAATTGCACTTCTTTTCTTCTCAATGTTAAATCTACAGGTCAAATTAAACAACACATCTCGTTATTCAACTTATAATATTGAACTCATTAAATAAGTATGAAGGACACCGTCTCTGTACGAACAAATGAACAAGCAAATCAAAGAACCAATAAAATTAAAAGCCGTAAAACTTCCAATCCATTAGTTTAACCTAAAGAGACACATTAGTAATTTCGGGCCACTTTGATCCCATCTTCAGATGTGAAGTGAACATTTGAACAGTGCTGCTGTTTATACAAACCAGGGCAGTATAGGTAAACACAGTATGTGTGTGTTACGTCAGCGATGTTTAAGTACTAATGTGTATCTTAAGATTAAACTAATTGATTGAAAGTTTTACGGCTTTTAATTTTATTGGTTCTTTTATTTTATCATTCATTTGTTCGTACAGAGACGGTGTCCTTTATACTTATTTATCAAGAATGTACGAGTGAGTGGTTTTATATTGAAATCATTATTTAAGAAGTCAGAAAAAACCAACTATCGTATTTTTCTCGCAATTTTAAAGTACGCTTATATTTTGATGCTACATATTGAAATCTAATATCTACGACTTATGTATGTATGTAATATGCAAAGTAAGTGTACGTATTATAATATTTTTGATAATAAATGTCATAATTAAAAGTACTATAAATAATTTAAATTTCACTGGAAGAAAGAACGGAACTGCTTACGTATTCTGTTATGAACACTAGCTTTATTCGAATACTCCATTCGAAAGGCTTCCTCGATTTAGCGAATTACGCGATTTTACGTACAAGACTGTTGGTCCTTCGAAGTTCGTTAAATCGAGGTTTGACTATTTATTTTGACAAGCTTATATTTCCCCTTCCCCCAGTCTGCAGAATAAAGATATGTGCGGACGAAATCCCCTGTCGTTACATTCTATTTGTTTAAATATTTATTTATTTACTTCCCTGTTCCAATGACAGGTACCTGCGAACAACGTTTCTTCTGATAAGTTGGCATCCATTTCAATACTTAATAATAACGCCAACATCACGCGCAATGGTTGCTTTAATTTACGGGATCATTCGAAGTTTTAAAACATTGAATTGCAAGTCTAGGTGGTTTTATTCATGGTTAAGCCAAAACTGTATTTTCCTGCATGCGTGGTAAACCTTAAATTCCGCGACACTAGATCATAGCATCTATGATCCGATATTTTCATTAAACATTCTATTTTTATAATTAAAACTTTAAATTTTCTTCTGTACCTTTCATTGAAAATTAATCAACTTGTTCCTGAAGGAGCAGAAAAAAATCTAAAACAAAACTTCAACGAAACAAACTTTTTTACTCGCCATGCTTCAATGAGACTTTTACAGTAACAAAGCAGAACTTAATGACAGGTTGTGACGGAAATTACTTTCATGGGGAAACATAATTCGAGGATGCGTTTTTTGGAACAGGAAAATTTGTTCACGTAAAAAGGGATGAAGTTGCCAGAAGTTCAGAAAATATTTTTTAATAAGAGGGGAATTTAATGCACTGCAATCGTGTGGTTCGTGGCAACCTAGATGCCCAAAAGTATTGTGAACGCCTACGAAACAGAAAGCTGTTACCATCTGTAAAAAAATCACCAAATAACTGAATTCACATGAAACAAAGTGAAATCCGTCAGCGTAACAACAAAATAACTATACCCTTCGCTGTTACACCATTAAACGGTTTCGAAAGAATTATTGGGTTTAGTTCTGAACGTTGTTTCTATTAATTACAGAAAGCAAAAATGCGTTTAAATGATTTTACCATCAAAACAACAGAAAAATAAACCAATTTCTACAGTCGGGTATGAAATTAAAATTTCATAAAATAATGCAAGCACTTTTCTGAACCAGAATGCACGAGTGCTGTTGGATATCATATGAAGGACTATTTTCGTGCGAGCTAAAAGAAAAATCACAAAATTAATTTTCACTGAAATATCGGTAAAATATATTGAAATAAATCAAATTTTCTGCGGAAAAATTTGGAATGCTTTGCTAATGCTGAATCATTGTTATTAACAAATTTTGAAACACTAAACAAATTTAAGAAAACATGTTCTTAAAAGTCATAACTGAAGGAGTTAGGGGATATAATTTTCAAGTTGAGCACATTTCGTTGTCTCATATCCGATTTTTTATAACAATCCCGTTATTTAACTTATAGTGAAAACTCACTGTAAGGTACACAATGTGCTATATGTAAATTTTTACGTGGAAGTTCAGTATGTTTTTTTTTTTTTGATTAGAGGTTTAACGACCACCGTGAGCAACTCAATGGGCTATAAGCAGTCGCCCGTCCCTAATTTAGGGTCACTGGTTCCAGGGAAGTGAGAGAGCCAGTGCCGTAAGACAAACACAACATCTATGCCTGACCGGGATTCGAAACCGGACCCCTTACGGACGAACGATCAGCGGCCATCGCTTAGACCACTGCGCCACCGGCTCAGTATGTTTAGCTATGATTTTAATTCTCAAATATAGAGCTGCGTGCGTAATCATACTGTAATTCTTTGCCAGTAAGTTCAGTATGGTTTTTTTTTTTTTGATTGGAGGTTTAACGACCACCGTGAGCAACTCAATGGGCTATAAGCAGTCGCCCGTCCCTAATTTAGGGTCACTGGTTCCAGGGAAGTGAGAGAGCCAGTGCCGTAAGACAAACACAACATCCATGCCTGACCGGGATTCGAAACCGTACCCCTTACGGACGAACGATCAGCGGCCATCGCTTAGACCTCTGCGCCACCGGCTTAGTATGTTTAGCTATGATTTTAATTCCCAAATATAGAGCTGCGTGCGTAATCATACTGTAATTCTTTGCCAGTAAGTTCAGTATGGTTATTTTTTTTTTTTTTTGATTGGAGGTTTAACGACCACCGTGAGCAACTCAATGGGCTATAAGCAGTCGCCCGTCCCTAATTTAGGGTCACTGGTTCCAGGGAAGTGAGAGAGCCAGTGCCGTAAGACAAACACAACATCCATGCCTGACCGGGATTCGAAACCGGACCCCTTACGGACGAACGATCAGCGGCCATCGCTTAGACCACTGCGCCACCGGCTCAATATGTTTAGCTATGATTTTAATTCTCAAAAATAGAGCTGCGTGCGTAATCATACTGTAATTCTTTGCCAGTACATCATTTTATAGCACCATTTTAATACTAAAATCAATCAAACTGTTTTCATTCCCATGTGAACATTGTTAGGAAATACATTTGCTTAGCAATAAAATTTTCTTAGAATCGAATCAAAAGGACTCGTGTGATGTCAGCTGGGAGAAATACAATTATGCCACAAAGCATTTTTCCAACACTCGTTTAAAATACGGAGTGGAAGAAATATACTTCTCACGGTCGGAGAATATTCCGATGCGCTTAACACTCAGATACTTGCGAAATCGCCGTCGTGGGTGGTGAAACTGATAGCATGCTCGAACGGTAATCGGGAGATGCGGGTTCGATTCCCGCTCCACGGCGATTAAATTTTAAATTCTTCTGATGTGATTGATTTCACGTGTGAAACAGTAATTAGTCAATTCAGCGATGTCTGATTGCCCTATTAATTATCACGACTCGTTTAAAAATTGAAATTTGGAGCAAATTAATTTTTTCAATAAATATTACTAGTGCAAAAACAGTGAAAAATGCAGGTGATATGCAAAATTGGTAGCCCGTTCGCACGAACAACAAAACGAATGATGGAAGGTAGCTGTGACAGAACAAGCGAAATTACTAACACAAATGCGTTTCCTTAAAGATTCACACGTTTTGCCGTTAACTATTTTTAAGTTTAGTTTCAGCTCTATGTCTTAAAAGAAAAGTGTTTAATCAGCGCATCCTTCTAGTGCTTAGGAACGGAGAAAAGACGTGGATCTTAACTAAAAAAGACATACAATGACTGCAGACAACGGAAAGAAGCTTGGAGAGATGCATGCTTGATGTAACCAGGAGAGATAAAAAAAGGAACTCGTGGATAAGGAAAATGACTAGAGTGGAAGTCATCACGATAAGAGTAAAATCCCTGAAATGGATATGGTCTGGACATGTTGCCAGAAAAACGAACCAACCAACCATGGACAACAAATTCTAGACTGGATTCCAAGAAACAGGAAAAGACCCAGGAGAAAACCACATGAGAGATGAGTGGATGAAATTCGAAAGCATGCGGCAGTCACATGGAAGAGACTGGCATATGATAGACCATTGTGAAAGAAACTTGGGGAGACATTCATCCAGCAGTGGATTGATAATTGTTGACTGATGATAAAGCTTGCTATATGCTCAGACGTACAAGGATCCAAGCAGTGGGACTTATATTTAGGCAGCTCCCAAACTTCTTCAAACTGCATTGCGTCGAACAAAAACATTGTGGTTTCATAAAATGTAATGGTCCTCGATTTGCAAGTAGGCCCAGCGGATCTTTATATCTAAGTCGAGCCCATTTGACGCGGAAGGAAAAGAGAAATAATAATAATAATAATAAAAAAAATAAAGACAACAAACTCAATAATAAACTTACAAATATTTGGCTTAATAGTTTCCTTTCGAATGTTTAATTTAACAAACTCGTCGTGTGGCCCGTCCGGCTTTTAATACATCGTTTGCGCGAACGGGAAGTATGCCACTTCGTGAGGTAGTCAAGTATCTCATCCTACGAAACTTAATCGTCGAAAGAAAATGAGAAAACGAGCTTTGAAGAAAGGACTTAATACAAATAATGTTTGAATTCATTCATGATATATGCAGACGACCACGCAAGCCTTAGCATCATCCTGTAATCTAAATAACCCAAAAAAACAGAAATCTAGAATGCACGTGTTTAACTTTTCAACATTCCTTAATTGTTTAGTAATTAAAATATTACGAAGTTATATTTGTCTTCAAGAATAAGGGGCCATTACACATTAGCAGAAAAAACATTTTTTTTTTCACGAGCAGAAAAATGTAATAATGCATTCCAGATTTACCTTGCGATTTTTCAAGAAATACGGAAATTGTTTGGAAGTTTTAAGATGGGACCGACTACCCTCAATATTTTTTGGGGACACGGAAGATATCCGTCTCCAATGTCTTAGATCATCATGAAAAAAGTTACCCAGCAAAATCATTTAAAATAGCATGTATATTTCTGACCGTTTACTTCATAAGGTTACGAAGTATTATTTTTTAAAAAGCAAAAATCTAACGCTTTAATACGAATAAGGTTAAATCCAGTCACTGATAAAAACAATTCTCTCAGCGTACACCATTCGAAACCAAAATAGTAAGCATCGTAGCATGCACGTGTTTAGCGCAGCTGTTCGTTTTTGTCGATTTCACCATTGCAAACTGTTTTTAAAACAGACTTATTAACTACGGGAAAAGATACTACGCCAATTTAAACTTAAGCGTTAATGGTCGATCACTTTTAAAACTTAATGTCCTGCCAGCTAGCTGTACTAGTCAATCCCTAAACTGTGGACGATGGAAGCATAGGATCCCGTCTCTTATGGGACGGTATTATATTTCTGGGTGACGGTTAGGGAGGTATATATGCTTGCGTTTGGGGCTAAATGGTCATTGTGAAGGTTACTGAAGGTTAAGTGAAAATAGGGTCACCCGTCAAAGACACTAGGTCACTTTAATGGCGAAACGGCAATTCGTGTAAACACACGATGTGCGATCGGAGAGGCGAGAGACCCTCCGACTTGTGGTGGAATCCGTCCTGTAAAGAGAACTGCATCTCACCCTAGGAAATCAACACTTACCCCTTTTGAGCATCCACCTGCACCAAAAACCTGATGACAGTATGGACTGATGAAGTTAGTTCATCCTTTATATATGCATCACATATCTATCGAAGAAGCGATTTTAAGGAAACCACGAGAAAAGTTCTGAGCAAGTGTACACGGCGAGGCTCTTCTCGCAATATAGAACCTCAGAGCGCGGAAGGCGGATCAATTCTGATGGTGAACTACTGGAGAACGACCCAGCGCACTGTTCAAGCAAGAGAGTAAAGGGAGGAAGACATGGGGAAGGGGGTGAGAGAATTGAATCGATAAAACACAGCACCGACCTTACCCCAACAACACGTCTCTGGGCAGCGCAACTACGTCACCATGTCACGTGGCCATACATTTCTCGCCCACCCTGTCCGTCCGCCTCCCGAGAGTATATACCACTCCCTTTTCTGTCATCGAGAGACGATTGCCAGGTGCCCGCATCCATCGGGTCAGAGGTCAAAGGGTCGGCCCGTTACACTTGTCTGTGCAGCCCTACTTTGTCGCCCCACCACCACCACCCGATTACTAGTAAATGGTGGCAGTACTCTACAAATTATGAAATCTAAGTTCCTTCATCCCATCCTTACTCATCTGCGGCATCACTTCTCCTTACGGAATGTGGGCTGCAATTTATTGTTTCGCTTCCGATTCAGAGCTACGTGCGCTTATGTAATGACGAGAAACTGACTTCTTGGTGCACTTTCCCTCGTTCTAAGTTTCTGTCGCTCCAGTCTTTTTCTATGAAGCGTCTTACTTTTCAATTTTCGTATGCGTAGTTCTAGTTATGTTTCGCTTCATTACTTTTTCTTACGAGGTTTAACCGATCATCATGAGAAAGTCGGATGCAGGTAAAAATACCCCCGGGAAAAAAATACCACCGGAGAAAATACCCCTGAAAACTGAAAAGCGGAAAAAATGCCCCCAGAACAAACGGTTCACTGTAAACTGCCACACAGGAACACTAATGTGTGGCAGTGTTCCGGTGTGGCAATTTACCGGCAACCCTCTCACACATCTTCAGCAACTTGACTAGAAAAGTTCAAGGGGGGGGGGGGGGGCTATAAAAATTGCCGTTTCTGGGTCTATATTGAGAACTGAATTGGGAACTCCAAACAAATTTCGCGAAAACGTTCCATGCATGTAAGCCAAGCGAAAATTGTACTTTAATTTGAAGAAATAAATTGCCGAGGTACACTTGGTTGGGGGGGGGTGCTCTACCCTGAACTTCCGTAATATTATATTCTGGGCCGCTGGAGTCTGCCAGTGTATCCAGGAAGTTCCCCTTGAAGTGTCCGCGAGGTCCATTAACTGGGGGGGAGCTTTCCCCCAAAATGTTAAAATGGACGTAGAGCTGTAAACATTAGTACCATGCTTTATATAATGATTCTGTACACGACCACGAATTTTCATGAGGTTGGGGTAACCCCCCCCTCCCTTAGTTTCTAAGAGCTATTCAGGGGTAACATCGAGGATACACTGACCGACTCTAGAGGTTCAGAATATAAAATTACGGAAGTTGGGGATAGAGCCCTCCAATCCAAGCACCTCGTATCCCTTTCACAGGCTTCACCAAATTTCTGTGGGAGGGAGGAAAGGCATACATAGTTTGCCATTAAACACAACATGAAGCATAGAAATTGCGAGCAAATCCCTTACCTTGAACACTTGTCTGCGCTCTTAGAAACTGGGGGGAGGGTGAATTTACCCCACTCTCCTGAAAATTCGTGGTCGTGCACAGAATCATTATGTAAAGCATGGTTCTAATGTTTACAGCTCTACGTCCATTTTAACATTTTGGGGAATCCCCCCCCAGAGCTCACGGACACTTCAAGGGGAACTTCCTGGATACACTGGCAGACTCCAGCGGCCCAGAATATAATATTACGGAAGTTCAGGGTAGAGCACTCCCCCCCCAACCAAGTGTACCTCGGCAATTTATTTCTTCAAATTAAAGTGCAATTCTCGCTTGGCTTACATGCATGGAATGTTTTCTCGAAATTCGTTTGGAGTTCCCAATTCAGTTCTCAGTGTAGGCCCAGAAACTGCAATCTTTGTAGCAATCCCCCCCCCCTTGAACTTTTGTGGCCAAGTTGCTGAAAGATGTGTTGCAGGGTTGCCATTAAATTGCCACACCGGAACACTGCCACACATTAGTGTTCCTGTGTGGCAGTTTACAGCGAACCGTTTGTTCTGGGGGTATTTTTTCCGGGGGCATTTTTTCGCTTTTCAGTTTTCGGGGGTATTTTTACCGTTTACCAAGAAAGTCCCAGGGCTAAAAGCACCCCCCCCGTCTTTAATTTGGAGCAGATGGATCCAGAGAGGCTACGCGCACAGCTTAATTTTCAAGAGGGGGGGGGGGTAAACAGAAATTGTAACTATGAATAACAAACACCATATGTAAATTTACACTGCCATGTTATCTAACAGTTTACCACACTCTCAACACGAATTTAATTGGAAAACAAAAAACCCCAAAACTAAATAAACAGATAGTAACTATACTATTGACCCGATTTATTAGCGTAGGAATATTTACATGAACGTTTCCAAGCTTTCGCATATCAACCAGATGGCTTTTTCAAGGAGGTTAGACCGAAACTGCAAACTGAATAATTGAATGCTTTAAAATTTTAAACGCGGTGACTTACCAATATATAGATACGATGTCATATTCATTTAAAGATACGAGGCATCACGTTGGTTGTGCACGCAATATCCTGGTAGGGGGTGGACAACGCGAGCGAGACGCTATTATTGCAAGTATCACTGTTGGTGATGATCTCCAAGATTTCCCGAATGGTTGTACGTTTAGAGGTACATAATTTCTTTATATCATTCCACAGCGTACTTGAATTTGACTTCTATTGATAGGGCCGTGGCTACTTTACCGTATTTTACTAATTGTTACAGCGTTCTGTTATTCAGTTTGAGTCTAACTTCCTTGAAGAAGCCATCTGGTTGATGTGCGAAAGCTTGGAAACGTTTATGTATATATTCCTACTCCAATAAATCGGATCACTACTATAGTTACTATTTTCTACATAATTGGTGTACTGTTCCTCGTTATCAATTTCTATATAAAAAATGATGAGCAAATTAAATTAGATATAGTATAAGAAAATCTTTCTCGTTCTTTTGATCATTTTGGTTACGTCTGTCACATGCGCAACGAAACTCCAGAGATCACTGAACTGGTTGCTATCGGACTCCAATGCCTGCTGGTGTGTGCACTGGTGATAACTATTAACAATAAGGGTAATCCCTCGAATTTCAAAAACTATGTTTTCCCAGTATTAGAGAAAACACAGGCTCGCTATTCGAGGATGGGCGTTGTGTTTCACCCAGCCGACGTTCCGTGTATCGGGGTCCGCTGAGTGCCGCAATGTTTGTAAGTAATCGTCTAGTTTTTTATTTCACTTTTATTTTAGTTAACTTAGAAATTTTGAATTTTTACTTGCACTGAGGTGAAAGCTACTCGGTATTGAACCGCAGGATATTTTCTGGACATTCATTTCCCAAGCACTCACTCACAAACCCAACTCTCAATCGTGGTTAACATCTTACTTCACAAAATTGGACACTTAAATGAGATTTAGGAGACTCATAATAACTTGAGAATAAAAGGTTTATTTGCCTATTGAAGGCTTGAAATTTAAAAAATACACTCAGTCATATAAATATGCTTGAAGACCCCTTTTATCAAAATTATTTTACAAAAAGTTATATTAAACTAAAATAAGAAATTAAAGTTATCTCCGAAAATTTCGAAACATAATTTAGGTAAAATGATTCCTTATCCTACACAATTTCCTGCTTTGATCAATGTATTTACTTTACTCAACCATTTCATTTCTTCTTATTTCCGCCCTTCTTTTCTCAGCATTAATTTAGAGCTGGTTTTATTTCTTTTCTTTTTTTTTTTTTTTGATTGGAGGTTTAACGACCACCGTGAGCAACTCAATGGGCTATAAGCAGTCGCCCGTCCCTAATTTAGGATCACTGGTTCCAGGGAAGGGAGAGAGTCAGTGCCGTAAGACAAACACAACATCCATGCTTCACCGGTATTCGAACCCGGACCCCGTTCGGACGAGTGATCAGAGGCCATCGCTTAGATCACTGCGCCACCGGGGCGGCGGTTTTATTTCAGACACTGACTTAGGTTCTACTATGGTCTTCCTTAACTTTCGGTTCAATATACTAAATATATAAAAAGAGAGGAAACCGCTATGGTCGAAAATGTCCTACCTTCTATCCTACGATAAGGGCTGGCGAACTATTTCCTCCAACTGGTTCCTGGATCCTTCAGACAGGTTCTTTCCTTGGGTGTACCACATATTATTTTATGAATTTTCACTTGTCACTTATCTCAGAGTCAAACTTTTAACTTTTTTCACTACGGCAGAAATATTTCTAATTTGGGCACATGCTCGGTCCTCGGAGGTACTAGGCTAAATCATCAGCGAGAGCGAGGCTGGGATACAGCCTTCCCGTATCATTTCGATTTCCTCCATTCTTCCCGCTACTTAGTTCTCTCTCAACTTTTTTTCACCATGCTATATCTTTCATTTTGTGCTCTTCTTCCAGTCCTACGCAAAATTGTTCTCCCCGGATCCTCCCACCAATTTGCAGATTGGTCAAATAATTATCATTTCCCGATCTGATTTGCTCTGTGCTTCCCGCCAATACTCTGAAGTGCCATCTTCGCCCCGTCCAAAAATTGCGTCCGCCCCTGAATTCTAGGAATTTCGTGCCCGTGGATCTTCCTGGGACGTAAGTTTCCCCACCATATAACTGCTATGGTTATTCCTTGCCTGGCGCCACGCTATTCTTTTCACCAAACTTGGTGCAGCAATTCTCAAGACGACTGGCGCCGGACTCCAATAAAATGTCTACCCGCCATTCATCCTCTTTGTAGAATTACTCCACCTTAACCCAATATTGCTGGCTCGCGGGGACCGATGAGAAGAGATGCCCCGCGTCTTACGCTACAGCCAGTGGGCTGACTGTAAGTTTCCTTCGACTCAGAGAGAGAGAGAGAGAGAGAGAGAAGGGAGGAAAGAGGGGTACTATCCCGAACCCTGCCTCAGCGCGAATCCACGAAAGAAAATCTAAGGAAAAAAATTAAATCGCGAAATGTAGAGCACCTGAGGAGCGTGAAGTTTATAAAATCCTAAATTTATTAATTCTTACACCAGCTCCCCAAAATCTCTCCCATTTATTTGATTAATTTTAAAACCCCATTTCTTTTTCGCTTCTCAGATTTATTCACAACTTCCAATACAGGGAAAAGGTGCACGCTCGCTCACGAGCGCTGCAACATGGTCATCCAGAATGAAAACATAACCAAGAAAACGTTCGGGAAAAAATTCGAGAGATCTTTATCCAGCAGTGAATACCTGCTGCAGAGGATGACATTTTTTCATTTCTCCTTTTATATGTTTCCGTACTGTAGGTATGTATGTTGTACAACCCGCAATGGGAAATTTTCTGCTTTTCTAACTTGAATTTCTTAACGTTTTTCCAATCTTTGTTGCGTACACACGCATCTAGAGGTTCTACAAAAAAAAAATAGCTATTAGAATTAGTATTACCGCGGAAGTCCCTGTAATGCCATACAAGAACAGACAGGGCATGTCCGATTTCTAGGAAAGCACAAATAGTCACTCTTGCCCCCCTCCCCCTCATATTGACGCCGATCCCGTACCTCATGCAGGGCATGAACCAGGGCGCAGTGCGAAAGACTAGCAAGAAACTAGCTTCTATTAGCCTCTAGGCGACGATAAGTGTTAATTACATTCTTTTTACTATAACTAACGGCCACAGATGTCCTATTTATTGAGCGTTTTCAGGAGACAGAAGGTTATCTGTATGTTTCCAGCTTCTGTTACGAAACCACCGTGGTTAAGAAACTACATAAGTTGTTATCCCGGGACAGAAACTGCTTACATATATTCCACTTTTAAGAAAACCCTACATGAATAAAATGATTGGCAATCGAATTTCATTTCCGAAATAAAGAACTCTTCTGAAGTGCTTTAAAAGTTAAAACTTTTATATTTTAGACATTGAAATTCACAAGTGCACGGAGATAACTGATAGTCTCGTAAAAAAGAAATATCTTGGAAATTACATTTTTGCTGGAATCCAAACCACATCTCCCGATTTCTCTGATCATACGACCGCTACAGTACCCAGGATGTCCTCTTGTGTTTTCCATGTATTAAGGACGATTATTTTATTAATGTGATATTTCCTTACCATATTGTATCCAACTCAAAACAAAAATGTACATATCTGGAAAACCGAATAGATGAGTTAGCGTGAATTTTCATCCCCCCCCCCCCCAGAGAAATGGATTAATAACGAAAAATATATTCAGGTATTTTACAGAAGCACTCATGCTGTGGTGAGGCATGAAATTACAAAAAATAAATAAACAGAAACAGGATGCTGATTATCCACAAGCTTTCTACGTCTTTCTATCCACACTGCAAGATTTCCTTTCTTTAAGTTATTAATTACCAACGATTCATTTTACGTAAAATCAACCTCTCTACGTCTTTCTCCTATTTGCGACTGCACAGTGCAATCATGCTTTTTTTTTTTTTTTTTTTTTTGATTGGAGGTTTAACTACCACCGTGAGCAACTCAATGGGCTATAAGCAGTCGCCCGTCCCTAATTTAGGGTCACTGGTTCCAGGGAAGGGAAAGAACCAGTGCCGTAAGACAAACACAACATCCATGCCTCACCGGGATTCGAACCCGGACCCCGTTCGGACGAATGATCAGAGGCCATCGCTTAGACCACTGCGCCACCGGGGCGGCCAATCATGCTTTGAATCGCAAATTATTTTTAAACACTTGTATTTGGTGTAAAACTACGGAAAACCAAAACAAAAGCCAGCAAAAACACTTTAGATACATAAATAATTTTTAACATACTTTTAAATAAAATATACTATTCCATAGTTTTAAAGTCTTCAATTTCTTTTAAGGAAAATCATGACAAAAAACAAATCAGAAGAAAAGAAAGTTGAATATGCTATGTTTGAATTTCATGCGGAGAACACAATTACTGTATACTACCACAAATATCAAAACATTTCAGCCTAAATATTGCTATAGAATGTTTTCCAGCCTAGCATCTGAAGATGGAGAAACATGATTTGAGTAGTTTGCCATTCGTTGTTTTTCGTAATAAATATCCAAGAAATTTATTAGAGACGAAGAAAAAAATAACTGCCGATAGAGTTGACCATGCCGCCCTGGTGGCGCACTGGTCTAAGGCGCTGGCCTCTGATCGTTCGTCTGTAAGGGGTCCGGGTTCGAATCCCGGTGAGGCATGGATGTTGTATTTGTCTTACGGCACTGGCTCTCTCCCTTCCCTGGAACCAGTGACGCTAAATTAGGGACGGGCGACTGCTTATAGCCCATTGAGTTGCTCACGGTGGTCTTTAAACCTCCAATCCAAAAAAAAAAAAAAAAAAAAGAGAGAGAGTTGACCATACTCGTGCAGAGCGAAGAAAAATTGCAAACAAGCAAGTAGTAATTGATACGTGTACACATGCCAGGTAGAAAAGGATCACTTGTGAATTGTGACGTGCCTGCCCAGCAGGACGCACACGACATAAAGGCAGATAGCAGCGACAACGAACGTCCGCGTAGCTCAATTGGTAGAGTGACTTATTCCGGAATGAAGGGACTCGGGTTCAAGCTCCGGCGTGGACAGAAATGACAGAGAAATTTAGTTCGTTATAGAATCGTATAAAGAAGTGGAGAAACAAATGCTGATAGGTGACTATGCGTATTATCCCGCACAAAGAGACAGGAAGGAAAGATACACACGCCCTCGTGTTCTGGGCTTTCTATTCGTACTTATCTAGCTTATGTAATCACGTGTGGCTTAAATAAAGGGACGAGGAGCAACTGTCACCAATACTTTTTTTTTTTTTTTGATTGGAGGTTTAACGACCACCGTGAGCAACTCAAATGGGCTATAAGCAGTCTCCCGTCCCTAATTTAGGGTCACTGGTTCCAGGGAAGGGAGAGAGCCAGTGCCGTAAGACAAACACAACATCCATGCCTGACCGGGATTCGAACCCGGACCCCTTACGGACGAATGATCAGAGGCCAACGCCTTAGACCACTGCGCCACCGGGGCGGCTCACCAATACTTGCCATGAAGACTACACGCATCGTCAAATTAGGATTCCGTTAGCCTCCAGAACTGAATGTTTTCCTCCTCTTAAGCTGTAAGAGAGCGGAATTGCATTGACCCAGTATCGGGCAGCTTCCTTCATTTGCATTTTTTGTTACAGTGAGCTTGGAAGGAAGATTTTGAAGTTTCCTTTATGAGAGCACTGCACGCGTAGTTAAGGTGAATTCTGAAAATTTTAGATCTACGGTTTTCACAATGTTTGCAAAACAGCTCAAAATATCAGGTTCTCGTGCGGAATGAGTCAATCATAAAAACTTAAGGTAGCATTCTTAAAAGCACGATAATTAAAATACTACGCAGGCTTCCGATGAAGTGAAGAACTTATTTAATGTATAAGTTAAAAAAAAAATCTTAAGCCATAAGAACTTTCGATCTTCCTAAGGACCGTCTTCAGAAGGAAGTACAGAAGAAACATTTTTGGGTAGGGAGACATAAGTAACTTACAGGCGTGACGTGCAGAATAGGTGATCATGTCGGCAATCCAGATATTATTTTAAATCGATATATGAATACATACAATCAAATGGTCAAATTATCAAAAAATTAACATACAAGACAAGTAAGACGTAGAAAAAAGAATAAATGAATGAAGTAAGGCAAATACAGAAAGTAAGGAGACAATGTTACGCAACTTACTTACAATAACCGGATAATATGCTTACTTAAGTCTAATAATGATTTTTTTTATATATATTAAATATTTTCATTCTCCACAACTTGAGGGGAAAGTTTTAATAGTTGTGTCCAAGGTTTTGGTATGTAGACTGAAGTGTTGTCATTACAACATGAAGTTCCATGTTCAGCAATTATCAAACTTTCGGTGAATAATGAGGAGGAGATAGTACGTGGTGGTGTAATGATATTTGCCTCTTTCCAATTAGGATAGTGTTGTCCTTCGTTCACTAGTCTCGCAAGGGCAGTATATTTGATAGGCCATTCTTAACAGCATATTTATGTTCGTTGAGCTTAATTCCGAATGAACTTGGGAATTAGGCTCAACGAACATCTTTTAACTTATACATTAAAGAAGTTCTTCACGTCATCGGAAGCCTGCGTAGTGTTTTAATTATCGTGCTTTTAAGACTGCTACCTTAAGTTTCTATGATTGCAAAACAGCTGTTGAAACAGAAACGTCTTTCATCGGCCTGCTACATCTGTATGAACTGCATTCTAACTGAACTGCTTTGGAACACGACTGCTGGAATTTAAAACTGTAGGGTCGTTTCAGAAAATGTTAGATCGAAGCCTCTTCGATTCGGATATCCACATCGAGTGAGTTTCTCCTGGGATTTAAAATGACTGAGGTTACATGAAACTTCTTGGGGTTATATAAACAGCCAGAACTGATCTCTTGTCCCGATTTCCGTGTCGCTGGCGTCAATAAAACGAGGTTGGAAGAAAACTTCTAGGATGGGAATTATTTCTTGCAGATCATGAAGCCGGACTTAATACGCCTCAGCCAACTCGACTGCCGATAGAGTGCCGTGATCATATCAATTTCTAAACAGGTGTATCTTTTTTTTTTTTTTTGATTGCGGGTTTAATAACCACCGTGAGCAACTCTATGGGCTATAAGCAGTCGTCCGTCCCTAATTTAGGGCCACTAGTTCCAGGAAAGGGAGAGAGACTGTACCTTAAGACGAACACAACATCCATAGCTCACCGGGATTCGAACCCAACTCCATCTCAGACGGATGGTCAAGATACATTGCTGAGACCACTGTGTCATTTACCTTTCTTTTTGATTCGTAATCTTACACTGCTCGAGTAAGAAAATTCCAACCCACGCAGGAATGCACGAAATAAGACAAAACGTGCCACATATGTAGACAAATAAGTCTTAAAGAAATGACAATTCCTCAGGGACGAAGCGACAGTATAATGTGACAAGAGTGAATAGGTCGCATGCCCGCCATGCTAGGCTATACATTCGGCAACACGGCGTGGCATCGAGTGAAAGAGTCCCGGATGGTGTCCCAAGGTATAGCTGACCATGCGTCGTTGATTTGTAACCACAATTCATCAACACTGTGACTGAGTCGTGCAGAGGCGTTAAGTCGTCTGGCAAGATAACGTCCCACACATTCTCTATTGGAGAGAAGTCTGCGGATCGCGCTGGCCAAGGCAGTACTGCCTGCTGATGTTGGCAGCGTGCGGTCGGGAGTTATCTTGTTGAAACTCGGCACAACGGATATACAACATAAAAAGGACCTCATTGAGGTATCCTCGTGCTCTCATACGGATGAATGGTGATCGACTTATAAAATTGGAAGACCCCCCCCCCCCCCCCACACACACACACAATTATTGTGAGCCATGACGCTCGCAGGATTGCAGCAAGACTAACGGGTGAACACTCAGTGATTGTCGATGCTTAGACGGAAGCGAGACTCGTCGCTGAATACATGGTTCCATTCATCTTGGCACTTATGTCTAGTACGGCACCACCGCAACCATTACTGGCCGTTCAGAAAGAACGAAAAGTAATGGTGCTGAAGCAGAAAAAGGCAGTGTCAGCTAGTTTCTTTCATTAAAAATGCTGAAAACTGGGAAAGGGACAGGCGGAATGCCTCCCCAAGAACATTAACGTAAGAGAAATTCACTTTTAAGATTTTATTAAAACAGGTTATTAATATTAGCTTTCACTGAAACTAATGAGCCCAGATTCGTGATTTCAAAGCCTACAGTCTTGTGAAGATTATATAGTATTAAAATAATACAACGCAGTTTGTCACAAATATTTATTTTTTCAAGCCAACCGTGGTTTCACTGGGTATTGACCTAGCTTCATCAGGACGAATGGCACCTAAATATTCAAATTGTATATGATACAATAAATGGTGTTCACAGTCACGTGTTTTGGGTAAATGCTTCCACACGCTTTATAGAAACGGGGTGGATGCCATGTCATTAACAAGTTGCGAAGACTTCTGATATACGTGGAAAGTTTCCAAATTAGCAAGTTTGGTGGTTGAATCTGGCTTGTCAATTAGTTTTGCTTCTTCAAAGAGAAATTTATGGTCCTTTTGGTAACAGTGTTTAGCCATCGATGACTTTCAATGATCATGGTCGCCTTGAAAAAATAAATATTTGTGACGTTGTATTATCTTAATATACACTATTTGACAAAAGTCACCGGACACCTAGAAGATAAACATAACATATCTGTTATTGACATACATTAGTACGGTGTCCATCCACCTTTGGCCTTAATGCATGCACTGACCCTTCGAGACATGCTTTCGACAAAGGTTTGGAACACAGCGATATATATATATATACGCTTCCATTCAGTACATAATGCTGCCACTAATTGTTGCTTAGTACTAGACCTCGATTCCAAACTTCTTATGCGGCGCTCTAATTCATCCCATAGGTGCTCTATGGGATTAAGTTCAGGGCTCTGTGCTGGCCAGTCCAAGGACGCCGTAACAGTCCTTGCTTCATGGCTCGGTGCATTATCCTGCTGGTAACAACAAGGCTTGGTTCCATAGTATCGCCACAAAGTTGGTAGGGTATAATTGTTCAGAATATCGAGGTAGACGTGTTGGTTAATAGGTTTGTCCACGATAACCAATGGGCCGGGACCACACCACGAAAAACACCCCCACACAAGTACACTGCCAGCTGAACACTTAACCGTAAAAACAGTGCACTGTGATAAATAGCGTCCTTCCGGTTGCCGCCATATCCACACACGGCCATCAGACTGATGGATCGTGTATCTGAATTCATCAGTCCATAGGACCAGTTTCCATTGATCTACGGTCCACGATATATGTTCTTTACACCATGCTAAAAGACGAGTAGCATTCCCAGTGGAGGTGAAAGGCTTATGAGCAGCCGCACGACCACGGTAACCCATGCAATGAAGTTTTCTGAGAATGGCATGTGTACATACAGAGGCTCCAGCATTTGTACTCACCTGTACACTGAGGTCTTGCGCAGCACTCCGTCGATAAGCTGTAACGACTCTCCTGAGGCTTCGACGTCCTCTGTCAGCGATTTTCTTTGGTCTGCCGGTACATTTTGCTGCTTCAAGCACGCCTTGTGTCTTCTACTTTTTCAGTGCATCCAAAATAGTTGACTTGGGTATGTTTAAACGCCTCTCGGTTTTCCTTATGGACAACCAACTAATATAACACCAAACAATCTTTCCTTTCTCAAAGTCAGTTCAGTGACATTTTCACTCAACCTCACAGTGCGATATGAACGTGGTCAGCTGCAGGCTTGTTTTTATATACAGTTTGCAGCTGTACCGCGCATCTTAACAACGCAACGGATCCTTTCATTTGTTTTTGAAGGGGTGTCCGGTGGCTTTTGCTAATATAGTGTATATAACGAGCCCAGGTTTAAAATATCATAGTAACTATATATGCCGACAATTCAGCTGTATTCATTAGATCTCTGGATGAATCGATAAAGACAACTAACTCAGTTTATGCTTGAACATCTGGTATCATCATCATCATCATCATCATCATTGTCAACCATTATCAATCCACTGCTGGATGAAGGTCTCCCCAAGTTTCCTCCACAACGGTCTGTCTTGTGGCAGTCTCCTCCATGTCACTCCCGCATACTTTCGAATTTCATCCACCCATCTTCCATGTGGTCTTCTGGGTCTTTTCCTGTGCCTTGGAATCCAATCTAAAATTTCGGCTGTCCATCGATGGTCTGTTCTTCTGGCAGTATGTCCAGCCCATTGCCATTTCAGGGATTTAACTCTGATCATGATGTCTTCCACTCTTGTCATTTTTCGGATCCACGTGTTCCTCTTCTTATCTCTCCTGGTTACACCAAGCATGCACCTCTCCATGCTGCTTTGAGTTGTCTGCAGCCTTTGTATGTCTCTTTTAGTTAAGGTCAACGTCTCTGCACCATACGTAAGCACTGGAAGGATGCATTGAACATCTGGTATAGTATCAAATAAATGTGATGTATTGTAGTGCGGTTGTTTGGGTCCCTCGTGGTCGGCGTCGTTGATCAGCGCAAGTTGGGAAAGTTTGGAATTGTATGATCAACAACTGGAACAACCTGATAGGAAACTTTAGTGCTCAGTTAAATTCGTGGCACGCTTTGTATCACTCGTACATAGCAGTAGAGTCATTGTAAATTATTTCGGACCGCAGCTCTTATTGAACATGTTTAAAGTTTCAAACTCATGTGATCACTTCTTCAGCCTCAATACATGTATTCAAGAGTTCACAAGATATCGGCTGATAATTTATCCCTTCCTACTGACACAATCTGTGTGCGTAATCTCTCTCAAAATAAAGGTCAAAGTGTTCCGCAATCAGGTATTGTCAATGCAACTGCTACGTTACAATGAGGACATACATACCTTATTAAATGCATACTAATGAGATGAAACTGTGAATTTGATTTCCCCACTTATCTTCGAACAGATAATTACCAAATTGTCCCTAAGCATTTAAACAAATTCTACAAATATTCGCTCCATTGTTGCCCTTCTGATATAATCGAACGCCAAGGTCCTACTACATTAGCAGATTTATTAACAGGACCTGTATTATACTCAAGGTTCTTGGTGTCAGCTCACTACTAGTCTTTCTATTGTCATGAGTGGATCTCTTGTCGGTAGTTGCTGGTTCAAGTTTTACAGAAGATTTCGCCACGTTTTCGGACAAACTGTGAAAAGCAAATCTTTAATTGCTTAAAACTCTGCAGTCTGTACGCACAAACGTCCTGTCCTTCATTGAGCGGAGCTCTCTTTACGAGACTAGAGACAATTAGTTGTTCGGGCATAGGTACGAGATGACACACCGTGATTTTTTGCATGCGATTAGACATCGTCCATGGTCAGGTTTTGACGCATTCCGCTTCCCAAAATTCCGGGCCATTGAGGAATTATCGTCCAAAAACTTGCATTTTTAAGAGGTTTTCCGGGTTTTGAGAAGGGGTAGTTTGTTACCTATCTCCTCCAAAGATTTTCAGCCGATCGTTAGAATGTTTCGTACTTTTGTTCTGGAAGTCAAATTTTACGCGTTCGTTTTTTTAGAATCTGCTATAATAGATGCATTATTGAGCTTAGATTTTTGAAATAGCTTCGCTGAAAATTTGCTAACTGTACCAGTTATCAGTTACCTTTGGCGGCTTGTCGTAGTTTACTATCAAGAATACTCCTGCATCTTGTAACTGTAGTATGCGAGATGCCTGATGAGGTCTCAGAGAACCGTTTCTAGTGTCAGGTAAAAGATACTTCCGCTCCTCTCACATGAAGGTACACTAACTACCAACAAGTAATTGGACACCTGTGATAGCAAAGGAAAACAACGTTTATTCACCTTCAATAGTTGGTGGAGCCTCCACAAGCGGCGATTACAGCTGTGACCCTCCCGGGCATATTCTCAACCAGGCGTTGTACGACGGCTAGCGGTATTTTCTTTCACTCGGCTTGGAGAAGACAGGTCAGTTTCTTCACCGATTTCGGAAGGTGGGGACACCCCTTAAAACGAAGCTCGAACTCGTCCCAGACGTGCTCGATAGGGTTAAGGTCCGGGCTCTGCGCAGTCCAGTCCATTCGATTCGATTAACCCCATTGTTACCATACCAAGCCATGGTGGACCTCGCAACATGACAGGTGGCATTGTCATCCTGAAAGTAACATGGGTCCACCCTGTAAAACTGCCACAACGTAGGAAGTGCATGGTCATCCAAAATGGTGCAGTAGGTCTCGGCATCGAGTAGTCTACCAGGAATTGCGACCAAGGGTCCCGTGCCGTACCAGGAGAAACCCCCCCCCCCATAGCATAATTCTATCGCCGCCGAACTTCACAGTTGGCAAAATACATTCCGACAGGAGGCGTTCTCCAGGCAGACGCCAAACCTATACGTTGCCATCCGAACGGTAGAGGGTGAACCTTGATTCGTCGCTCCAGAGAACCTGTTTCCACTGTTCAACGTTCCACTGTCGACGTTCTTTGCACCACGTTAGCCGAGCAGCGCTATTGGACTTTGTGATCAAAGGCTTGTGGGCGGCAGCACGTCCACGATAACCGAGCAGATACTGGCTTCCTTACGGATGGTATTCATCGAAAGAACACTCCCCGATGCCTGTTGAAACTCCTCGCGGTTGTGGCCCATCGATTTGTTGCGGTTCTTCCGAATTTCTCTGGCCGGCACCTGTCGGTCTCGAACTCCCAGTTTTGTGGGTCTGCCGGGTCGGGCACATTCCGACAGTCACCTCTCATCTTCCACCTGACAATCACATAGGCCACTGTCGATTTTGGGTATTTCAACTCGCTGGATACATCACGTATGGATCGGCCATTTCTGTGATACCCGACGATTACACCTTTCTCGAAATCAGAGAACTGCGTGGCATCTTGCATGCGACTGGTTGCGTTGTTGTTTCCCACACGATATTTCACGGCGGCGGCCGTGAATCAGGACCGCAGATATTGTCGATTGCAGGGGTGTCCAATTACTTGTTGGTAGATAGTGTATGCATATTTCTAAAATTCACCTTAGCTGTGACATTTTTAGTTAAACTAGGACAAGCCGCCAACGGTAACCGATAACTCGGGTACAGTTGGCAAATTTTGAGCGAAGCTATTGCAAAACCTAAGCTCATTAAGGCGTCTATTATAACAAATTCTAAAAACGAAAGCGTAAAATTTATGACTTCCAGAACAAAAATACGAAGCATTCTAAAAAAGAAATGCCTAAAATTTATCATGATCTACTTTCCTTCACGCTGGTTGTGATCAGGTTGCATGCAAACAAAGCGGAAAGATACACTCAGATCGGGAACCACGTTTTTCATTTTGTATCGCGGAAGACAGACACACAAACTTTCTGTTATTATTATAGATTAACCAAGTGTTGAGCTAACAGACGGAGTCTTTCCATTTTTTCGTTTTTCAATTCAAACTTTTTTTTAATTAATGTTAGTGAGCCAACATTCGTGAAACTGTTCAATTATAAAAGCCCATCTAGTTTTAATCGAAATTCTTCAATGACACGGAATTTCGGGAATCGGAAGGCGTCAAAACTTGACCAAGGACGATGGCCAACCGCATGCCAAAAATCAGGGGTTCGGATGTGTCATGTAGCTATGTCCGAACAACTAATCGTCCAGAGTCTCGTATAGAGAGCCGGGTTTTTTCAATTATTATTAAAATTGGCCAGCTTTTTAATGGTCATTATTTTCATACAACACGGCCAATCACCGTGATACAAACCCCATGACACTCACCATGTCCTTTCCTTTCTATGTGGCAAGTGTCACCGTGATTAGCTGAAGAACTTTGGAGGAGATAGGTAACAAACGACCCCTTCTCAAAATCCGGAAAACCCCTAAAAATGCAAGTTTTTGGAATATTATTCCTGAATGACATGGATTATAGGGAATTGGAAGACGTCAAAGCCTGACCATGGACGATGTCCAATAGCATGCACAAAATTACGGTGATCGGATGTGTTATCTCGTACCTTTGCCCGAACAACTAATTGTCTCGAGTTTCGTAAAGAGAGCTCTCGCTCGGACTTCGGCTTCGCTTAGCTCAACAATAGTCATTGAAACACTTAAATCTGGCCAACGACTTAAACATTTGAGTTTAACTTATCACTTAAAAAGTTGAACCCAACGGTCAAAAAACTAGCAAATGAACTGAATTTCAGTTAAATGACAAACATTCATTTTATTTTTGATTGGAGGTTTAACCACCACCGTGAACTACTTAGTGGGCTATAAGCAGCAGCCAGTCCCTAATTTGGGGCCACTGTTTCCAGGGAAGAGAGCTGGAGGGTGCTAGCACCGTAAAACAAAGCATTCATGCCTCACCGGGTTTCAAACCCCAACCCATCTCGGATGAATGATCACAATCCGTCGCTTAGGGTCGGCCAAACACTTTTTATTGTTTCAGTAGTACACACGTGTGGCAGAACCACAACGTATATATGATACAACACACATTATTGTAGTTTTGGAAGAGAACCTATTATTAGAACAAAGACTAAATACATAGTATAATTTTCTAACAAGCGAAAGAGAATACTCGTGCTCAAACGCGTGAAGTCAACTCTGGGAACATCTTAGCCTCAGTTCACACACAGTACTGCGTTTCTGTTTGGTGTTCAAGGTGGATATAATTAATTATCCATTCGTCTCCTAGTTATTTGTTCAGTTGCTGCTTTCCATCTTTGGTGAATCCCACGCATTGTGAGGGGCTCCATGAAGCAACCTGCCATGTTGTTTGGAAGTTAATCACATGCGAGTCTGGAGAATTCGAGGCCGCTGTGGTGCAGTGGTAGCTTGTCCAGCGTGTGACTGGAAGACCTGGGTTCGATTTCCTGGTGGGTCCGATGATAATTGTTCCGTGACTAACTTATTAACGTGGAAAGAGCGATGATTTCTGTTTGGTGCTCCTGATCCACGTCGAGTGTTTGAATAAATTACACCTTTAATTTGGCTTCCAAGAATTTACACTTCATTTACTCTAGAAGTTCTCACTTAAAACGTCAGACTGATATGTTGGAATCCCCAATTGTTCAGTCACATAGCGATCAGCCCCTTCTATCATTACTTATACTTCACTTGGGTAACCTGTTTTTCGCCGGAACATCATACGTATTACACAGGGGCTAATTGAAATATACGGTTATTTTTGCACAAGTTGTCCTCAACTAATTAGCTGATGTCATATTCATTCTTCCACTATTTCTACCCCTAACACAATAAGATGTTCCAGTGGCCTCTTCTGCCATTACCACCAATTTTCTGGTTTTACGATCGAAAACACCCCCTTCCAGCCCCTTGGGCAAAATTTGGCCTTTCATTCATGGTCTGACTTCTCTCAACAAGTCTCTCACTTGGAAAGTATGTTATTCCACACAAGATGCAACACAGGAAAAACACCATTTCTTCGATTCATCAACCCTTTAACGACCATGACTCTAAAATCTAGTATAATTATAAATACCATAACGCCCGAAACTGTGTCTGTTCACTTCTTTGTTCAGTAACAACAATGGTGACTGACGGGGACTCCTGCTGATCCCTCATAAGTCGTGCAAATCTAAAGAACACGTAAGGGTAGGAAATCTGACTCACTCTAGACAGGCGTTTCGGACGGCTATGGCTGTTTGTACGTACGGGCGTTATGGTCGTTAAAAGGTTAAAGATTTCTGTTTAGCTCTATTTTTTTTTATTGGGAAAACAAAGGGATAAAGATTAATGGAGATTATCTAACCCACCTTCGTTTTGCTGATGACATAGTCATTTTTCAACTACCCCATCAGAGCTACAGAGTATGATCCAGGAACTTGCTGACAAGAGTAAAGAAGTGGGATTGAAAATGAACTTTCAGAAGACAAAAGTGATGTTCAATGCTTTTACAAGAAATGAAGATTTATCGATTGATGGAGAAAAGCTGAAGATAACAGACACTTACGTTTATCTTGGACAGCAGATATCAAGTGAGGGTCACATTGGTGAAGAAATTAATCGGCGTACAAAACTTGCCTGGAGAGTTTTTGGAAGAAACAGCATAATTTTCAAGAGCAATATGCCATTATGTCTTAAAAGAGAAGTGTTTGATCAATGCATCCTTCCAGTGCTTACGTATGGTGCAGAGACGTGGACCTTAGCTAAAAGAGACATACAAAGGCGGCAGACAACTCAAAAAAGCATGGAGAGGTGCATGCTTGGTGTAACCAGGAGAGATAAGAAGAGGAACACGTGGATCCGAAAAATGACAAGAGTGGAGGACATCATGATCAGAGTTAAATCCCTGAAATGGCAATGGGCTGGACATACTGCCAGAAGAACAGACCATCGATGGACAGCCGAAATTTTAGATTGGATTCCAAGGGACAGGAAAAGACCCAGAAGAAGACCACATGGAAGATGGGTGGATGAAATTCGAAAGTATGCGGGAGTGACATGGAAGAGACTGGCACAAGACAGACCGTTGTGGAGGAAACTTGGGGAGACCTTCGTCGAGCAGTGGATTGATAATGGTTGACAATGATGATGATGAGGATGATGATTCAGGAGTGGCTACAGCACTATAGATCATATCTACGTACTGAGAGAACTAATTGAAAGAACGAGGGAATATGAACTTCCATTGTGCATGGCTTTTATCGATTATGAAAAGGCCTTTGATTCAGTGAAACCATCAGCAGTTACAATGGCTTTGAAATCCTGCTGTATTGAAGATGCATACATTAATATTATTCATAACATCTATGAAAATGCAAGTGCAAAGATTCGGCTATTTGAGAATACAGCACACATAAAAATTGGGAAGGGAGTGAGACAAGGTGACACCATATCTCCCAAGATCTTTAATGCCACATTGGAAAATGTCTTTCAATCACTGAACTGGGAAAACAAAGGGATAAAGATTAATGGAGATTATCTAACTCACCTTCGTTTTGCTGATGACGTAGTCATTTTTACAACTACCCCATCAGAGCTGCCGAGTATGATCCAGAAACTTGCTGACAAGAGTAAAGAAGTGGGATTAAAAACTAACTTTTAGAAGACAAATGTGATTTACACTGCTTTTACAAGAAATGAAGATTTATCGATTGATGGGGAAAAGCTGGAGATAACCAAAACCTACATTTGTCTTGAACAGCAAATATCAAGTGAGGGTCACATTGATGAAGAAATTAATCAGCGTATAAAACTTGCCTGGAGAGCCTTTGGAAGAAACAGGATAATTTTCAAGAGCAATATGCCATTATGTCTTAAAAGAAAAGTGTTTGATCAATGTATCCTTCCAGTGCTTACATATGGTGCAGAGACATGGGCCTTAACTAAAAGAGACATACAAAGACTGCAGACAACTCAAAGCAGCATGGAGAGGTGCATGCTTGGCGTAACCAGGAGAGATAAGAAAAGGAACTCGTGGATCAGAAAAATGACAAGAGTGGAAGGCATCATGATCAGAGTAAAATCCCTGAAATGGCAATGGGCTGAACATACTGTCAGAAAGACAGACCAATGATGGAGAGTCGAAATTTTAGATTGGATTCCAAGGTACAAGAAAATACCCAGAAGAAGACCACATGGAAGATGGGTGGATGAAATTCGAAAGTATGCGGGAGTAACATGTAGGAGACTGGCACAAGACAGACCGTTCTGGAAGAGGCTTGGAGAGACCTTAGTCCAGCAGTGGATTGATAATGGTTGACAATGATGATTATATCTACAGTATATATCAGTGGCGTCGCGTGCTCATTTAGCTTGGGTGTGCGCTGTTATTTGGGGGGGGGGGGGGAACACGTAAAACTTTTATTGTGTCCCGAACTGCAAAATTCGCACATCGATTTTGAACACACGAAATCATTTCTTTCATTTAGCTGTCGTCTAATAACTCGCGGTAAAGATCTTTACATACACTCCGTTGTAAGAAAAATCTGAAAATCTGATTTCCTGTGCAAATACTAGAGAGATGAACGAATTTTCGATGTTTTTCTTTTTTTCATATATAACTTAAAAATACAGGGCTTACTTTCTCTAACCCGCTTTACACAATGTGCAGAATCTGACAGAAAATTGGACACTTAGAACACCATCAACATAAATGAATGTCAAAATTCAAATTGTATATTTAAATCTGTGCTCATAAACACACCGATTCACAGAGCGACGAAAAAAAAAAAAAACAGTATCTCGCAGCAGAACGTTTAAGTGTGTCTATAACTCACATCCTGGGAATTTAAACCTCTACGTTGGATCCACGAGGAAATAAAAACATGACCTGTACCGCCATCTGGAGAGCTTTGAATTACAGCTGCTTTAACGACTTAGGGTGTCCGCTGGTAAAATAGCACTGCAAATATTTATTACGTTTTGTTTACTGCACAATGCAACGAACCTTTTTACGAAAACGATGTACAAGGGAATTAAGTTTAGCGGACAAACTTCAGCGAGTCTTATTGGAAATACATAAAAAGGAAAAAAAACACAGAACTGATTGCACTGATGTGTGGGACTCAAGCGGTACTCATTTTGGGTAGCACACCCTGAGAGTTTTGTTGTTACGTTTGAAACCAATGGGAAATAAGAACATGTCCTGCAGCGCCATCTGGGGAGCGCTTGTACCAGAGCTGCTTTAAAGTCGTCGGATGTGCGCACGCGAAACAGCACATCAAAACTAGCGAAAATGTGATATGCTTACTGAACGAACGTTTTCTTCTTAATGAAGACATTATGTGGGGAAATTAATTTTAACCACCACTGGAAGCCTTAGGGCAAACTTTGGTGAGTTTTATTAGAAACAAATAATATCGATAATATAGGTTAAATTGCCACTGTGTGGGTGTGCGGCGCCTAGCATACCCCGAATATTCGCCCTATGTGTATACACACTGGTGTTCAAAATTAAGAGAATTTGCACATTTTGTCTATTTTCATAAAAAGTACGGAACCAACCAAAGGTACAAATTATGCCGCCGAATAAGAATGCAAATTTGTAGTATCGAATACGTAAGCGTACACATAGCATGTGGGGGGAGCTGGAAGGCATGAAAAGCACACGTGGCTTTTTCCGCTATTAGTTCGCTCGTACTCCTCGGCGACATTCGTTGTGTTTCTTGCAGGAGTTGGTTCAATTTCATAAGCAATCAGGTAAAATGAGTTGCCACGAACGTATTGATGACGGAATGAGGTGGAGAATCGTCGGTAGATTGGAGGAAGGGCAATCGCAAGTGCAGGTTGCTACAGAGCTCAATGTAACGCCCAGTGTCGTCTGCAATTTGTGGAAACAGTTTAAGGACACCGGATTCATATCAAATAAGGCTTGGGGAAGGTCGTCCAAGAGCCACGACGGCCAATGAATATCGTTATTTGGCACTTTCAGCGAGGCGCCACAGGACTGCTACAGCTGCACAACTATCTCGTGAGCTGCATGCCGCCACTGGAAACCGAGTTTCAAGGGTTACTGTTTCCCGAAGACTTCATGAGAGAGAGAGAGCTTTTTGCCAGAAGATCTGCTGTTTGCTTCCTGCTCACTTCAGCACACAAGAGTATGCGTTTAGCATGTTTCAGAAAATATGAGTCTTGGACCAGACTTCAGTTGGGTGACGTTCTCTTCACAGACGAGTCGCGATTCAGCCTGGACACTGATTCACGACGTACCTTCATCTGCAGAAAACCTGGGACCAGATACCTTTCCTCCAACATCCGAGAAAAGGACCGCTATGGCAGCGGAGGTGTCATGGTCTGGGCAGGCATCATGTTGGACGGCAGCACACCTTTTCATGTGTTTGACAGAGGCACCCTGACTGCTGAGAGGTATAGGGATGGGATCTTACAGCCCTATGTTTGACTTTTCAGGGTCGCAGTTGGCCCTCGGTCCTTTTTTATGGACGATAACGCTCGTCCACATAGGGCTCACCTGGTCTACGATTATCTTGAAAGTGAGGATATTCGCCGGATGGAATCCCAGCCAGATCGCCAGACCCAACCCCTATCGAACATATCTGGCACGCTCTTGGGAGGGCAATGGCAGCTCGCCATCCCCCTCCGAGAATCATCCAGGAGCTTAAAACTGCGTTGCTGCAGGAGTGGGACCGACTGACACAAGGACTCATCAACCGTTTCCAGTATGACGTCGCGATGTGAGAGCTGTATGATTGTGAGAGGGGGGGGGCAATACCCCATATTAGAGTCATTTTATGTTCGATCTTGCAACGTGGATTTTGGCATTCCTGTGCTGATGAGCCTTACTGACGATCATGAGTGTGTACCATGATTGTTGTATGGTATAGTTTTTTCTTTTATATAACTGTGTATCCATACCAAATTTCATTAAAATGTGTCCATTAGTTTTTCAGAAATTCGACAAAATGTGCAAATTCTCTTAATTTTGAACATCAGTGTATATACACACACTGTTTATATACACGGTAGTATCACAATAATATGGTCATTCCCGGAACCAGAATGTGCCCTCCCAGAAGCATCACAGAGTGCACGTGACAAGGTTGCCTACACGGAGATATAAGCTGCTTACAAAGACAGATGAGCCATAGTGCGTTACGTGAGCACAATGGGCAAACTTAGTGATTTGACGGTCATTCAAAGAGACATATCATCGGCTTCCGCGCCAAGGGTGGAAGAATCTAAGAAGACTTCCTGGGATGTTCCAGAGGTGCTGTAGTAAGGGTGTACGAAGAATGAACCGCTGGCACACCGAGTACCTCATGACGTCATAACCGTGGATCCCCAAAGGCCATCGACACCAGAGGAGAACGTCGACAACAAAGGGCAATTGACGCGCAACAGTGCAGCAATTGACCACGCAAATGAACACTACTGGGGCACCCAAGTACGTGTCCCCGATAACAGTAGAGCGAATCCTGTTACGCATGGGTCTCCGGAGACGATGCTGCGTCAAGGCGCTCATGTTTACTCAGTCCCAACGGCAACGACGCTTTCAGTTCGCATGGGACTACCGTCATTGGACAAGGTGGGGAAAGGTTGCCTTCTCCGACGAATCAAGGTGTCTACTACACAGAAGTGATGGGAGGTGTCGAATACGGCGTCAGACACACGAGAACCAACACCCAGACACTCTTGTCGGTCAAGTACAGGCCACAGGTAGCGGTGTACATGTCTGATAGATGTTTTCTGGAATGACCTGGGAACTCTGGTACCACTGGATAGGTCCCTGAACGCCAATAGCTACCTGTCCATCCTCGCTGACCACATCCATCCCTTCATGTTGGACGTTTACCATGGGTTAGGGTGTCTACCAACAGGACAATGCGACCTGCCATGTCACTAAGGGGGTGCGTGCCTGGTTCCAAGAACACGACAGCGATATCTCCGTTCTCCCTTCGCCGGCGAAATCTCCCGACCTCAATTCCACAGAGCACTTGTGGGACTATTTGGACCGATAGGTTCGACGTGCAAACCCAAAACCACGTTCTCTCCGGGACCTCCTTGCACTGCTGCAGTACAAATGGGCACGTGTGCCTCGGGTAACCGTCCAGGGCCTCATTGCCACACCGTCTTGCCGCTGTCATCCGGGCCAAGGATGGTTATATTATTTTGATACGACTGTGTACACTAATTCATAATTCACACATATATTCATATTAATTCATAATTGGTTTGGCAGTTAATCTCATGTGAGTCTGGATAATTATAGGCCGCTATGGTGCAGTGGTAGCATGTTCGGCGCGTTACTGGAAGACCTGGGTTCGATTCCCGGTGGCGGCCGCTGATAATATTTCCGTGACTCACTTATTAACGTGGAAAGAGCGATGACTTCCGTTTGGTGACTGTGTATATACTGTATATGTAACACATCACGCCTCCCCTCCCCCTCTCAACAGGCAGACGTTACAGAATTGCACCAAATACTGTAATTCGTAATGTTTCAGAAGTGGTTTTCCTTTAAAAGTTTGAGTGCGTGTAATTGTTAGCTTTGCGTTCCAAGTCATGGTCCTCACATCGTAAAAACGTGAGAATTTGTTGGAAAAGTTAACGTTTGCTAAAATACTTTATTTACCGACATTCGCTGCACCAACGTCAAACTACCCTTTTACGATTAATCACAAGATGGATTTCGTGTAAAAGATACTTTTATTGCTGCCAATACATTTTCAGTGCTCCAACTGTTTTACATTTCTTTTCAGAACGATGTTCCGTGTATACGTGCTTCACATCGTCTATTGTTGCTACTTAATTTTTCTCAGTTTTATCCCCGTCGGTCAAATTTGATTTGGACTTTTTTTCTCTGAACTTGTTTGTCATGTCCTTCACAACCTATGTTTTCTGTCTTAAACTATGAATTTTCTTACACCATTTTTCAATTTGCTATTTTCCAGGTTTCTGCTTCAGTCTGTCTAGTTTCGTCTATCGCATGTTTTTGCAATTCTCTGTCTCTCTAATTTCTCTCAGTTTTATCCCGTCACTGAAATTTTCTCTGTACTTGTTTTTCATGTCCTTCACAGCTTATGTTTTCCTCTCTTAAACTATGAATTTTCTTACACCATTTTTCAATTTGCTATTTTTTCAGTTTTTTTCTTCAGCCTGTCTCGTTTCGTCTATCACATGTTTTTTTCAATTCTCTGTATCTCTGTCTCAATTTTATCCCCGTCCCTCAAATTTTCTCTGAACTTGTTTTTTCATGTCCTTCACAACCTATGTTTTCCTCTCTTAAACTATGAATTTTCTTACACCATTTTTCAATTTTCTATTTTCCAGTTTTCTTCTTCAGTCTGTCTCGTTTTGTCTACTGCATTTTTTTTTTTTGCAATTCTCTCTCTCCAATTTCTTCCATCGTCTGCAATTGTTTCTTCACCCCAACAACTCTAAGTTTTCTTCTCTGCCTCTGTCAATTTTATCGCAGACTTTGACATTCTGTCCCCATACAGGGTGTTCTCAAGTTCGTGCGACAAACAAAGAGGAGTGATAGTACACATAAAGACCAATAACTTCTGCAATATAACGTAGGGGGGCACTCCACTCCTAGTGCTCGAAAGTTCCATGTCCACGTTGTTCCATCAACAGTGGAAAAAAACAAAACTTACGTAAATTATGTGTTGTAACTTGCGTTGGTGAACGTTGAGGCAGAGCAGGACTCAAAGGAGGAGCTCCAAGTGGCGTCCGAGGGCGTCGCTGCATATCCCACACCGACAGATGAAGGACTGTCGCATTCTCTCGTGGACTCCCCCGCTGTGGTGGTTATCTGCTCTGCAGCGACAACGATTCTCACGGCCAGATCTTCCGGTGGCTTCACAGGCGTTTCGTACACCAGTGTTTTCAGGAGTCCCCCAGAAGAAGAAGTCCAGTGGATTCAGGTACGGAAAGCGTGGAGGTCAAGCTACCGGTCTGCGCCGTCCAAAGGATACGTCGCATTCAGGAAGTCCCGGACCGTGGTGAAAAAATGTGCATGGCCGCGCCCCCCCCCCATCATGAATGAACCACATGTCTCTCTCCGAGCATTGTGATGAACAGTGAAACACACCGGGAAGTACTTGCTCCAGGAACACAAGGTAAATGGCTCCTATCAGACGTTGTGGCAAGATGTACGATCCCACAAGCCAATCACCAAGGATACCTGCCCAGATGTTGACGGCAAACCTCTGCTGGTGGTGGTGACGAGTGGCGTGCAGATTATCGTTAACCCAAATATCCTGGTTGTGACAGTTGAAAATGCCCTCCCACGTAAATATCGCCTCATCACTGAATATTATTAAGGCGGGAAAGTGTGAATTAGCAGCGTTCTTCTGAAACAGTCACCTGACGAACTTTACCCAATGGGGATAGTTACCAACGCAAGTGTGCAACCCATAATTCATGTAAGTTGTGGTTTTTTTTTCCGCTGTTTGGGTGATTAACGTGGACATGGAACTTACGTTTTCCGGGCACTGGGAGCGGGGTGCCACCCTACGTTCCATTGCAAAAGGTATTAGTGTTTATGTGTACTATCATTCCTACTTGTTTGTCGCACGAATTTGGGAACACCCTGTATATCATGATATTTTTCTCAACTTTCTTATTCGTTTCATTTCTCACTCAGTCCTGTTGCACGCTCTCAGAATTTTCCTCGCAGCCTGTCCTTTCTCACACGCGCTCACGTTTTTCATCCTCAACCGCTCCCTTCAGTCTCCCTTGATCCCATGGTTCGTACGTGTCCTGGAAAAGTCCTGGAATCCCACTTTGTCCTGGATAAGTCCTGGAATTCCACTTTTGTCCTGGATAAGTCCTGGAATTCCATTTTGTCCTGGATAAGTCCTGGAATTTCATTTTGTCCTGGATAAGTCCTGGAATTTCATTTTGTCCTGGAAAAGTCCTGGAATTTCATTTTTGTCCTGGAAAAGTCATGGAATTCCATTTTGTCCTGGAAAAGTCCTGGAATTCCATTTTGTCCTGGAAAAGTCCTGGAATTCCATTTTGTCCTGGAAAAGTCCTGGAATTCCATTTTGTCCTGGAAAAGTCCTGGAATTCCATTTTGTCCTGGAAATGTCCTAAAATTCTGTTACATGTCCTGGAAAAGTCCTGGAATTCCATTTTGTCCTGGAAAAGTCCTGGAATTCCATTTTGTCCTGGAAAAGTCCTGGAATTCCATTTTGTCCTGGAAAAGTCCTGGAATTCCATTTTGTCCTGGAAATGTCCTAAAATTCTGTTACATGTCCTGGAAAAGTCCTGGAATTCCATTTTGTCCTGGAAAAGTCCTGGAATTCCATTTTGTCCTGGAAATGTCCTAAAATTCTGTTACATGTCCTAGAATTTCATTTTGTCCTGGATAAGTCCTGGAATTTCATTTTGTCCTGGATAAGTCCTGGAATTTCATTTTGTCCTGGAAAAGTCCTACAATTTCATTTTGTCCTGGAAAAGTCCTGGAATTTCATTTTGTCCTGGAAAAGTCCTGGAATTCCATTTTGTCCAGGAAAAGTCCTGGAATTCCATTTTGTCCAGGAAAAGTCCTGGAATTCCATTTTGTCCTGGAAAAGTCCTGGAATTCCATTTTGTCCTGGAAAAGTCCTGGAATTCCATTTTGTCCTGGAAAAGTCCTGGAATTTCATTTTGTCCTGGAAAAGTCCTGGAATTCCATTTTGTCCTGGAAATGTCCTAAAATTCTGTTACATGTCCTGGAATTTTATCCATTCAGACCTTTTTGTCCCTGTGCGAAGTTTTGTAGTTGAGGATTTTTCTACTGATATACCGTAACTTGTCTGACAAATTTCCCTCCCCAAACCTTGCAAAATGCGGGTGGATGGGCTTTTGTTTTTTTTATCTGTTAAAACTGGAGCTGCGTTATTAGCATCTTTTGCAATCACTTTGTCCGGGCAGGGAGACCATATCTCTGCAATTGGTTCGATTTGCAAAATTACTTTTTGGTTTGGGAACTTTGAAATGTGAAAATGATGATCCATGCGCTCCGGTTTTATTTTCGATGCACAACTTCGGCGCTAGAGGGCGCAAATGGAGATCGTATGGAATTGAAAATGCATTTTATTTTATATATTTGCTTCTAAGGTGCGTCGCATAAATATAGAGACAGTCGACTTTGCGCCGTGAACGCAATGCGAATATAATTAGGAAGCTGAAGTGGTACCTAATTAGACATAACCCTACAACAAACGTTTCGATCCGTCGAGATGACCGGATTGTGTGAAAAGAACACCACAAAGTGAAATAGTGTAATTTTAGGTGTCTAATAAATATAAAGACAACTATGTAAAGTAGCTACATGTAAACGAGGTGTACAAATTAGCATGTTGTACGCACGCGCATGAGCCACAATTCGGTCCAGCCTTCAAAAGACAGCTGACCTGCCGTCAGACATTCATTTGCCAAAATACCACGCAACAGTCTACTTTCTGGTGAGGAGGTGCAGAAGACTTGGAGACAGAGCAAATGGATTACCTGTAGCGAAAATTTGTAAAACCATGGGGAAGAGTAGGGCAGTCATTTATAAGACTTCATCGAAACGCGGTGCGTTAACTGCCAGAAAACGGCCTGGAAAGCCTCGAATAACAACCAAACGAGATGATCGTGCCATCATGCGTTTAGTTTCATCCCAAAGGTTATCACTACGTCAAGTTTCTTGGACTGTTGGTGTCACCGTCTCAAAGGACACAGTTTATCGAAGAATCAAGGAAAGTCGCAACATTGTGCTCCGTAAAATGCGCCAACTACCACACCTCACGCGGCACAACAAGGAAGCTAGATTGTTATGGGCAAGCAGCCACATGCACTGGACGGACGAGTGGATCACAACTATTTTCTCCGATGAGAAAAAATTCAACTTGGACGGCTCTGACGGTTGGAACTGCTATTGGCATGATTTACGACGCGAGCCACTCACCTTCTTCAGCAGACAGAAAGGAGCGGGATCTGTGATGGTCTGGGGAGTTTTTGCGTTCAATTGGACAACGGATATTGCTGTTCTACAAGGCTGGCAAAACTCCGAAACGTATCAGGACATACTCAGCAGCCACCTTCTGCCGTAACTCTAGATGGCGTTAATTATCTGTTCCAGCAAGACAATGCCTCTATCCATTGGTCTACATCAACGAAAAGCTGTTTTAACACTCATCATGTGACCGTAATGGATTGGCCAGCACTCAGTCCAGATCTGAACCCTATCGAGAACCTCTGGGGGTATCCTAGCTCGTGATGTGTATGCGAATGCACGGCAGTTCTCAAGTGTGGTGGCATTGAAAGAGCAGATTGAACGAAGCTGGTACGCACTGCGTCCAAAACACTTACACCACTCGTTGGACAGCATGCCCAATCGGGTTTTCAGTGTTATTCTGAGCAACGGCTCTACTGTTCGTACAGGAGGTGCTCATAACTAGTAAGTCTTTATATTTTTGAGACAGCGTATTTCTGTTTTTTCTTGTACTTGGCGTTGGAATTGTTATGTTTCCGTCAAACTATTGTGCAGCTGCGTGTCCTATACTATTTTTGCTATAAATATGAGGTGTACATTTCAGCTCGTTGTTGTTTCTTTTTTATTCGAGAATTTGTTCTGTCTCTATATTTATGCGACGCACTATAAATATCCACCTTACCATCTTTGGTGAATCCCCATCATTGTGCTGGGCTCCGAGAAGAAACCTGCCATGTGGTTTGGCAGTTACTCGCATGTGAGTATGGAGAATTCGAGGCCGCTGTGGTGTAGTGGTAACATGCCCGGCGCGTAACAGGAAGACCTGGGTTCGATTCCCGGTGGCGGCCGACGAGAATTTTTCCGCGACTCTCTTATAAACGTGGAAACAGCGATGACTTCTGTTTCATGTTCTAAATATCAAATTAAAAAAAATCTTCCTTTCGATGACGTTTATATCGAAGACAGTACTTTTTTTTTTCAAATAATGCATAAATATTCCGCTAGGGGCGTAACGGTAAATCGCGATTTTTCCAAGATTTCAGCTTCTAAGAATTCTTCCTGCGTTGGATACAACTCTTGAGGGGAAATGTTTTGCATACAAGTTCTTTTTGGTAAAGAATGGCTTGGCCACCAGGTGGCGTAAGTGTTTATTTTTGCTTCTGATGTATTTGTAACAAAATCTGAGCTGGAATCTCAATTGAAAAAATTCCTTCGGGAACAGATACCGCTCACCTCGGAAAACTTTGCGATTACCTCCTGCTTAAAATATTGCATAAACTTTCCACAAGGGGGGCGGCGTACACGTATATCTTATTTTTGTCCATATCTCTGTTTATAGAATCCGATTTGAGAAATTCTTTGTTGGAAAACATTTTCGGTGCAAAATGTTTCTCATAATTTTAAATATTTTTTAACGCACAATTGCGCCACTAGAGGGCATAAGTCACTTTTCCGTTTACAGCAATATCTGCGGGACTAAATAACCAAGTTTCTGATTAGCTGCAGCGGGCATCATTTTTAGCATTCTGTATTAAGTTTGCCCAAGCATGTAGAAAGTAGTTTGTTGTAGGTTACAGGTTGAACAGACCTATATATTATACACTGCTGGCAACCCAAAATGCAACACCAAGAAAGACACGAGATAGCAAAGCCAAATTTACTCTGGACACATAACAACAGATACAAAGATGAAACGATTGAGCTTACAGGCCCATGCGACTTGCGGAAGACACAGACATCAATAGTTCGTGTGACCCCCATGGCTGGCAATAACGGCCGCTACATGCCGCGGCATCGAACGAAAGAGGCTTTGGATGTGGGCTTGGGGTATGTCGGTCCAGGCTGCTTCCACACGTTCCCACAGTTCATCAGGCCTAGCCGCGGGTGGTGCTTGCCGGGCCACTCTGTTGTCAATCAGCGACCAGACGTGTTCGTTGGGCGACATATCGGGAGAACAGGCGGGCTACGGCAGCAGTGACACCTGGAGGGCCGTGAAGAATTGTTGCACGATGAGTGACACGTGCGGGCGCGCATTGTCCTGCAGGTAAGGGAGGACTACAGGCTCCAAAACAATGGAGATGTAGCGGTGGCTATTGAGTGTACCAGCGATGCGTACCGAAGGGGTGCGGGTGTCATATCCAATTGCGCCTAAAACCATAACGCCAGGCGACGGACCGGTATGGCGATGCATAATGCAGGCGTCATACAGTCTCTCGCCACGGTGCGCCACACGCGGATCCGACCATCGTGTTGTTGCAGGCTGAAGCGGGATTCGTCGGAGAAGACAATATCGTGCCATTCCGTAGTCCAGGTGTGGCGTTCAATGGCCCACTGCCGCCGCACTCGCCGGTGGTGTAACGTCAATGGTAATCGGAGCTATGGGCGCCGTGCGAAAAGTCCCCGCTCCTGCAGACGACGTCGAACGGTACGTGCTGACACAGGTTGTTGCGCAACACACCCTAATTCCTACGCTAACGTTCGTGATGTGGCGGTGCCAGCCGTCAATGCCCGCCGCACAACATGCCGGTCCTCTTGTTCGGGGGTGTGCCGCGGCTGCAGCAATCGCTTACGTCGGTCCGTCCGTCCCTCCTGCACCCACCGAATCCATACTCTCCTCACGTGGCTGAATGTCGTCCCACACGGGCGCCGATGTCTCGGTACGATAAACCGCTGTCGCGATAAGTCACTATTCCTCCTCTGTCGAACTCCGAAACGGGCTGGAATGACTGCCGTATTCTGCGATGAGGCATCAGGAAGCTTCCCACGCACAGGTCCGGCAGCACAACAGATTTTCACTACTTACACCCCCGCCTTCTGTGCACCCTTCTTATAGTGCTTCTCGGTGGCGTGCCGGGCGCATATGATTTGCATGTCCTCTCGCGGACGACTCATGCTGCGAATCCGAGGCCAATCGGACGATTCCTTGTTGGTGTTGCATTTTGGATGGCCAGCAGTGTAGTTTCGCTATATTTTAAGTAAGAACATTTCGATTGTATGTCCTGGAAAAAAAATCCCGAAGTCCTGGAATTTTGTGATTGAAAAAGCGTATGAACCATGTAATCCTCTGTTTCATTCAATTTTTGCACTCAATTTTCACCCCTCACTTCTCGGTCTCTGAATGTATACCATGGCCCTTCTTTTTCACTAATTTATATACTTTTACGCTCTAAATGTCCTCTACCTTTCTGTCGTTCTGGGTAAATATTTTTTGCTTTGTTTCTTTTCTTCTGCTTGCTATGGAGCAAGTATATTTTTTTTATTGAAATGCTTTCCAAAAAGCTCATTTAAAACGCATAAGGAATTTCAAATTTCTGCAGCTAACCCAGAACCTATTTAACAAGTAGCCGCCGTCGTGATATGCTTTGAATATTTCTAATATGTTACAAATAACATTTCTTTACTCTTGACCATTTTTAACTGGTGAAGAGAGACACTCGAGAGTTTTAAACCAAAGGTACTAATACGTCTCTAATTGCAATTAAGATATTCTGAAGATCAAACGCCTTACTGGATTATTTTCTCCATCTCAAGCACTTGAAATGTATGAAACCAACGGCAAGAGAATATTCGTACAAAAAGGTATATCTAAGAAAAAACTTCAAAGTATGATAACGAAAACAAAATGAAGCACAAACTCCCTGAATATATGAACGCATTGTGACAACCTCCAATAAAGTATTATATGTATGCAAATGCGAAGGACTCGATAACAACAACACCGAAACTAAGGTTGAAGGTATTTCGGGATTTCGCCGCCGATTTCATCATAGTATAGCTTTGGGGACGAGAGTATTTCTCGTTTGCTTTGAACTTCCTCATTTGAATTCTGCACGCATATTACCCGAGAAACGTTGTCCGTTTCTTTATTATACATGAGAAGCGAATTCACATTAATATTCATACGATCAAAGTTTAAAAATGTAAAGGCGCAGCAAGCAGAGCAATTTTTCTCAGGGAATTCAAATAGGAGAGGGATAAATTATACCGAAGTTCGGTTTTTCAAGTGGGCTTTTTGAGTACATCAAGTTTAGCATTTTAAACGTTGGCGAGACCTGTATAAGGGAAGGCATGGAATTAAAGGAGATGTTATGCAAAAGCCGCTGCTAGGCGGAGGTCACGTCATTCTTCGGTAATACTTCGCACGTGACCTAAAGTTCGTAACCTCGTAAAAGGTTCGACGGATTATCCCAGAGGCATTCTCCATTTTGAAACGTGTTATAACGAGAACAGGCTATATTCCACTTATTTCACATATTATGTACAAAGTATCTTTTTTCCATTAAGACACAGGTTGAGATTTTCTGTAATCAGAAAAAGGTAACTTTTTTCGGAATTTTTAGTTTTCACACCTTGCAGAAATTGATCTTGCAGCTCTCAAAACCCCTTGTAGCTATATTTGTGTACATATCACCCGTAGAAGGGATTCTCTACCAAAAATGTTTCGATTAATCAAACAATATCCATCGCTTCAGTATTAGGTATATCAATCATATACAGTAAAACTTCTAATTCAGAAACATTTATCTTTGCCCGTAAAAAAAAGGGGGGGGTCCTCACAAAGAATTTTGCGTTATTTCCAGGTTACTGCGCAGAAACAGCATTCAGATTCTTCATTCCTACGCTGGCCCAACTAAAAATGGCGTCCAACCACCAAAATCAAAATGGCGGTGGTCCTGATGAGCAGCCACTTTTTTCAGGTAACTTCAATTTCGGGGGGGGGGGGGGAGAGTTACATTTTTTTTTTCCATAATGGACCGTTTAAAAATAGTTTTCATTCGTGGTAGACAAGTGCGAATAACTAAAGTTATTACCAGTGCTTTTTTTCTGAAAAAAAAAGCAAAGTGAAGGGGTGGTGGGGAGATTGATCTAATAAAAAGTAATTTTCTGAACTTAGTTCTTTAAGCCTTATTATTAATACAAACAGTTGACGGGGATTAAATACATCAAACAGAAGTCATCGCTCTTTCCACGTTTATAATTGAGTCACGGAAAAATTCTTAAACTTATGTTGTATTACACTGAAGAATCTGAATGCTGTTTCTGCGCAGTAACCTGGAAATAACGCTAAATAATTTTTGCGACACCTCTATTGTGCTGCAGTGGTAGAATGTCCGGCGCGTAACTGGAAGACACTGGGTTCGATTCCCGGTGGCGGCCGGTGAGAATATTTCAGCAACTCACTTATAAACGTGTAAAGAGCGATGACTTCTGTTTGAAGCCTTATTGTTATGCGATATAAAATTCAGAAACAATTTACGGGCTGGTATTATACTAAATTACTATTTAAAAAAAACTATTATTCGGCAACAGTTTCACAAAAAACAAACGCTGAATTTTTTTTTTGTCATGATTATCCTCAAGTAAGAGACATCTGCGCTAAGGATTACTTAAACTGAGGACATAAGGGAAGTGCATTTTGTCCATAAAATATAGTCCAAAATGTATTTTTCAACTCGAGAATTTTCTACCGTTTTAGTCAGCTTCTTACTTTTCGTATCTACTGCCGAATGGTGTCTTCGAAGGATCCACGACCAAACGCATGTTGTAAAATCAAACTGGTTTAGCGGAGGCCAAATAATTTTTTTCAATAATGATGTTATTGCTGTGAATAAAAGAGACCTAAGCTGAGGTTATCAAATTCATCTAAGTAAACCATTTTTCACATTAGCTAGAAGATGCAGTTTGCGAAGTTCGCTTCAGCTGTAAAGGTTTAGATATTTCTTTTCCTTGATGATCATATGTAGAGGATTTTAGGAATGGAGTGTCTGACCACAGGTCTTAAACAACCCTTAGAAATAGGAAGCTAGGAGATTTGGGCTAGAGTGCCCGATAGGAAAGTGACACGGAAGCGAAGTAGAAAGGGGGAGGAAGACTCCCTTATTTATTAACGGGGGCCAGAACCCGGGGTCCGACGGCTTACCGTGCCCATCCGACGCACGGCGGATATTTAGTGGATCGAGCATTCGTACCTGCGTGGGATTGAACCTGAGGTTCTTTCCGCAGCAGTCACGAACGTTGCCCACTAGGCCACCCGCGGGAAGCACCCGACTGCTAATAATCCCATCGAGTTGCAACTCGATGAACTATAAGCAATCTCCCGTCTCTAATTTAGGGCCACTGGTTCCAGGGGAGGGAGTGAGTCAGTGCCGTAAGAAAAACAACATGCAGGCTTCACCGGGTTTCGAACCCGCACCCATCGCTGACAAATGATCAAAAGTCAGCCTTTACACTGTTAAAAATTAGTGCTTAGAAATAAGCAAAATGTACTCGTTTTTGAGTACATTTTGGACTTATAATAGGTCTGAGCATTTGTGTCTCATTTTTGGAAAAGACGTGTACTCATTTTTGAATACATATATCGCATATGTAAAATATATATGTGCTAAAAAGTATTAGTACATATAATATATATTTTGAGTACTATTTTCGAACATCTCACTTTTGAGTCCATACATTTCAAATATATGTGCTCTAACTTCATTCAGTTTCTGTGCGCTTTCCGGCAGGGCACAGAAACTGAAGGATGTTAAAGCGATTCTGACAGAATAGTTTGTAACAGAGAGAGAGAGAGAGAGAGAGAGCACTAGATGGCGCCACTGCACAAGCGTACGAATTTGCACATAAAATTTTGAATATTTCACAGCGTTTGTGATGATGTAAAAATATTGAAGACAGGGAAAATGGAAAAAAATCCAAAATGGGAGGTGGAACGCTATTTTTCCCTGTAGGAAGAAAAATGACTTGAGGTCGGCCATATTGTGTGCCCAAAGTCCCACGTAGAGGAGAAGGGGGAAGGAAATTTTTTCCATGTGAATTCCACGCTGAGGCAGGAGTTCACAGAACATGGGGATGTCTTCCTAGCGCAGAAAGTTTCAAGCAGCTAGAGACAGCTGAGGAGGGAAGAGAGATTTACCACATGGCCTCTTGCTCCGAAGATGTGCACTGATGGGATTGGCTGTGCGTGGTCCGGGCTGCAGAGAGTTTAAGCGGGAAAAGTTATAACGAACTTTTAGGACACTTTTACTTTTTGCTCGAATAGGAAGAGGACGGTCGTTTTGTAGTCGTCGCTCGAGATGTACGTATGCTAGTCGGCTGCGGCTGACTAGAGTTAATTAGGAGCCTACCTGTGGGTTAAGGCCACTAGAGTATATGCATTGCATTACCTGTGGGTAATTGTGTAATAATACTAAATGCCAGACTGCTGTCTGCCAAGGAAATCCTGCACCTGAGAAATCTAGCCACCTGTGAAGAGCATATAATTGCTATGTATAAATACCTTCTTGATGTATGTGCACAAGTATAATGCAAAGACTGGACTGCGAATGAACTGTGATCGTGCTGTAATGTCGACTTGCTTGAGTTCAAGAACAGTTTTTATCGTATGACATGTGTCGTCATCATTCTCATCACCAAGCTGTAAATAAAGGACTATCTAATGTAGTACTGCTCAGCTCTGAACTCTACAAGTCATCTTTTTCTTCACCATGCCTCTGAAGAGCAACACAACAGCGTAAGTGACCGGGACAGTGATATCCTGGTCTGGTGGCAACGAATTACCATAAGCAAGTATATTGAATATACGTATAACCATAACAACCCACACGCGAATATGGCAGCGTTAAACGACGATAAGCGCTGTGAATTGTTGGCACCGTAGCGTAAAGCGAACGCACTCAGCTAGTTATCGAGAGATCTGGGGTTCGATCCCAGCGGTGTCGCAGTACAATTTTTCAGTTGCTATTCGTTGTTTATAAAAAATAACGTGGACAGAGCGATGACATCGTATATTTTGCACATAAAAGGCAGAAAGAAATTAGAGGGTAGGGGGTTATGAATGGGCACCTTTATATGTAACCGGGCGATTCCTACCGGGAGGCAGTCACTTAACGTGCTCGTCTGATGCACGGCGGATATTCAGCGATTTTCAGAAGTTCATACCACCACGGCAGGTTTCAACCTAGGATCCCTCCATGAGTAGTCTGAATCTCTAACCACTAAGCCATTCGCGGCTCGATTTTAAATTTGGAATACGGGTTCTCCATACACATTCATTTATTCATAGAATCAACTGGAAGTATATTATTCGATGGCAGATCTGAGATAATAGATGTACTCGTTGCCACATGCTGGGCAACTGGGTCTCACAATTTTATGACAAAATATAGTGATGAAGCGACAATATATTATTTATGAGATTGACACAAATATAGTTAATCTAAAAACGGACACAAAGATATTTTATGCGTAATTAAATTACTTGTTATCAGTGACTGTTGTACTAATTATTTATGTGTGCCACTTTACACATCTATTAAATAATTATCTTGAAATCTACACTGCTGGCCATCCAAAATGCAACACCAAGAAGGACACGAGATAACAAAGCCAGATTTACTGGATACATAACAACAGATACAAAGATGAAACGATTGAGCTTACAGGGTCGTGCGACTTGCGGAACACGCAGACATCAATAGTTCGTGTAGCCCCCATGGCTGGCAATAACGGCCGCTACACGCCGCGGCATCGAACGAAAGAGGCTTTGGATGTGTGCTTGGGGTATGTCGGTCCAGGCCGCTTCTACACGTTGCCACAGTTCATCAGGCGTAGCCGCGGGTGGTGTTATCGGGCCACTCGGTTGCCGATCAGCAACCAGACGTGCTCGATGGGCGATATATCGGGAGAACAGGCGGGCCACGGCAGCAGTGACACCTGGTGGGCAGTGAAGCATTGTTGCATGATGAGTGCCACGTGCGGGCGCGCATTTTCCTGTTGAAACGTGGCCGCTGGCAGGTCCTGCAGGTAAGGGAGGACTACAGGCTCCAAAACGTCGGAGATGTAGCGGTGGCTGTTGAGTGTACAGGCGATGCGTACCAGAGAGGTGCGGGTGTCATATCCAATTGCGCTCTAAATAATAACGCCAGGCGACGGACCGGTATGGCGATGCATAAGGCATGCGTCATACAGTCTTTTGCGGGTGCCGCTACACGCGGATCCGACCATCGTGGTGTTGCAGGCAGAAACGGCATTCGTCGGAGAAGACAATGTCATGCCATTCCGTAGTCCAGGTGCGGCGTTCAATGGCCCACTGCCGCAGCACTCGGTTGTGTAACGTCAATGGTAATCGGAGTAATGGGCGCCGTGCTACAAGTCTCCGCTCCTGCAGACGACGTCGAATGGTACGTGCTGACACAGGTTGTTGCGCAACACACCCTAATTCCTGCGCTAACGTTCGTGATGTGGTGGTGCGAGCCGTCAATGCCCGCCGCACAACATGCCGGTCCTGCCGCTTGTGGGGAACATCTGCGCATCTCTCTGGAGCATCCAGCAAAAAATCTGCTAACAGCATTCCACTTTCCTCTGTATCGTTGTTCCATTGCAGAAATGTCCTGGTGCAACCGCTCCCCATGTTAATCACTGAAAGCACCACAGTTCTCAGGGAAGACATCGATATGTGAATGTAGGAAGTGCAGCTTGAGTCTCATGTTGCAGCCAAGATTTTCATAAGCACGTAATAGTTCTTCCACAAGGTCCATGTAGTTGTCAGCTCTCTTGTTTCTCAAGAACAACGTTGCAACATTCCGAAAACATTGCCAAGCATGTTGCTCATCAGGATTAAGAATACGCACAAACTGTTGGTCTCCCAAGAGCAGGCGTATCTGTAGTCCAATGAATATTCCCTGTTTGATCTTCTCAGTACTTAGTCGTGGGAACTTTTGGCACAAGTATTGAAATGCAGATTAATTCTTGTTCACAGCTTTTACAAATGCCTTTATGTGTCCCAGTTTTATATGCAATGGTGGCAGAACAATTTTGCTATCCTTCACCAGAGGCAACATTTTTTTGTGTCAGGCAACAAAGCTGTTGGTCGTGGTTATTCATTCTGTTTGTAATGTAGATCTCTTGTGCGGCTATTCCACTCACAGATATAGCAACAGTACTTTGTGTACCCTCCTTGCAAGTCAAGGAAAAGCGCAATAACTTTGAAATCTGCACATATCAGTCATTCATGTTTATTGTAGCTGATGATGCTTAGAATACGTTTCAACATGGCATAACTTTCTTTAGCTAAGGCTGCATATGCAACAGGGATAGAAGGCCTTTTGTTACTATTATGTAGTGGCACAGCCTTAAGGCTTGTTTTGGATGCATCTATAAAGAGACTCCACTCTTCTGGTTTGTACAGAATGTTTAGTTCCTGCATCACACCAACATTTTTGCAGAATGTTATTTCATCTTCACTGCTAAATCAGCTTTCCAGTTGCTTCTGACGATCACATAAAAAGGACACTCTTGCTGTATCGGCAAGAAGGTTCCACTGTTGCAATCGTGATGCTAACAGTTCAGCTTCACACTTTGGCAGCTCCAAATCCCTAATAAAATCACTAAGTTCACATTGTACAATTTTGTGTGGTTCACTGGAGGAAGATGGTGGCACATACACGGACGAGCAATTGAATTAGAGACACCTGTCTAGTAACGTGTAGCACAACCTTTCGCCCTGATGCCGGTGGCTATTAGTCTCGGCATGGACTCGACAAGACACCGGAAGCGTTGGGAAGCCATGCGGATCCACGATCGTTGAACAAGCTCCCACAATTCACGAAGATTTGATGGAGGGGGAGGTCTCGAACATCTCTCTTGATGGCATCCCAGATGTACTCGATGGGATTGAGGTCAGGTGACCTAGCTGGCCAAGGAAGCGAGGTCACGTCGGTGGAGTGTTCATCCAACCATTCGGATACAATTCCGGATGAGGTCCCCAGTGGAATACATGCAGGATGAGGTCCCCAGTGGGATGTTGAAGACGCACAAACGGGAGCAAATGGTCATCCAGGATATCCCGGTAATGTTGACCTGTGAGGGACGATGTCACACGTACCAGGGGTCCCATTTCAGTCCACGTAAGCAGTCCCCAGACGAGAATGCCACCTCCACCAGCATCAAAAGTAGCCTGCTGGCAAGAAGGATCCATCGCTTCATGTGGTTTGCGCCGTACTCGTATCCTGCCATCCGCATGTACCAACGTGAATCTCGACTCATCAGTCCAGACAACATTTTCCCACATGTCTAGGGTCCAGTGGTGCAATTGCTGCGCCCATGCTAATCTTTGCACCCTGTGATGTGCGGTCAGCAGCGGTATCCTCGTGGGACGATTGCTTCTGTACCCCATAGCGAGGAGATGGTTCTGGATGGTGTGTGGCTGCTTACACCTTTTTGTGCACCAGCGTTGAATTGCGAAGTGATTTCTTCCACTGTGGCCTGTCTATCCGCTGTTACAATGCGAGCTAGCCGACGATGATCCCGTTCATCCACACGCTGTTGTCAACGGCAGTTGGCCCTTGCAGGTATGGTTTTACTGGATTCGATGTACTCACTGTGCCCCCGTGACACAGTGGCTCGTGAAAATCCCAGTGCCTGCACGACTTTCGAGATGGATTGACCCATTCGTCGGGCCCCAACAATTTGCCCATGATCAAATGCGCTTAGATCCTTCTTCTTACCCATACTGCGTCCGACTCTTACTGATTCCCATCGCATCACTCCTTATATTGTCGGATCGCTGCATACGTCATGTCGCTTCCTTTTACAGGGCCGCCCACAGCGCCCCATTTGCGTAACGCGAGCTGTCTCTAATTCAATTGCTCTTCAGTGTATATTTCTGATCCACAACTAACTGGAAAGGTTCATCGATTAAATTAGTTTCTTTTAAGACGTAACTGAAGTGCTCTTGTCTTCTAAATGCACTCCAGCTATTTTCTTCGACGTGACCGTCGCATGATATATGCTGCCCAAGGAAGATTTAGACATCAGTTACTTCTAAATGTGCCTCATCAACCAGTAAATCATTGCTTCTTGTAAAAGAATTGCACATAAATTTTGTTTAATGTAAGTTCATTTTTAATCCCACTTTATTCTTGTCAACAAGTTCCTGGATCACACTCTGCAAGTTTTTTTTTTTGGTTGGAGGTTTAACGACCACCGTGAGCAACTCAATGGGCTATAAGCAGTCGCCCGTCCCTAATTTAGGGTCACTGGTTCCAGGGAAGGGAGAGAACCAGTACCGTAAGACAAACACAACATCCATGCCTCACCGGGATTCGAAAATGGACCCCGTTCGGACGAATGATCAGAGGCCATCGCTTAGACCACTGCGCCACCGGGGCGGCCTCTGCAACATTGAGGGGGTATTTGCAAAAATACGTAGCTGTTCTCAGCAAAACGAAAGTGGGTTAAATATTCTCCACAAATCATTATTCGGTTGTTCTTCCTCCTAGTTCAAGAAAAGTCATTTTGTAATGTGACCTGCATATAGTTTCCTTTAATCTTTTAACAACCATACACCGCCAGAACGCCATCGCCACCCGATTCGCCAGTCTCGAGTGAGTAGAATTTCCTACCCCCACATGTTCTTTAATTTTTTACGGTAATAGCAGAAATTACCCTCAGTCATCGTTGTTATCATTAAACAAAGAAGTGAAACAGAATAATGTTAATAATTAATACACAACATTGACGTGGATTAGGAACATCAAACAGAAGTCACTCTTTCCACGTTTATAAGTGAATCACGGTAAAATTATCATTGGCCGACACCGGGAATAGAACCCAGGGTCTTCCAGTTACGCGCCGGACATGATACCACTGCTTTCACTTATAAACGCGGAAAGAGCGACAACTTCTCTTTGATGTTCCTAATACACGTCAATTGTGTGTATTAATTATTCATTCGCCTCCTAGTTATTTGCTCAGTTGCTGTTTACAATCCTTGGTGAATCCCCAGCATTGTGCGGGGCTCCAAGAAGCAACCTGCCATGTGGTTTGACAGTCGTATGCGAGTCTGGAGAACTCGATGCCGCTGTCCGGCGCGTAACTGGAAGACCCTGGGTTCGACTCCCGGTGGCGGCCAATGAGAATTTTTCCGTGACTCACTTATAAACGTGGAAAGAGCGATGCCTTCTGTTTGAAGTGAAACAAACGTTGTTTTTTTCACGGCCGTTACCGTTGATTCTCATTGCATTGCATTTTTTTCTCCATGGAAGAATGTAGTGCTTACCCCACGGAAAGACCTAAAAAGTTCAATGCATATTTAGCGTACAAATAGGAAGTTTCGTGTGGTGACTCAGCACTATAACATGCAGTTCCTGGCGTTAAGGTAGCCTGGACGACACACGATTTCAAGTCATAGCGACCGATTTTAATCAGACTATGGATTCACTTTTAGGCATTTTCACAATGCAAAATACCAGTACAACAGGGTCTATGAGGATATGCAGTATAGGTGCCGCATTTCACCAATTTTTGTTAAAAATTTATCTTACCGGATCGACACATGGATTAGAAAAATGATAAGCCTTGGACGACAATTGTTCGTTTCTGCAACTTTTGCTTCCGGAAATGTTTTTTTCGTTGGATGTTCAGCAACACACTCGCGAATTCGGTTTTATTAATTCAGATACACGGTACTAGAGCTAAAAGTAAGAGCACTTTAATTATGAAACATGAACACAGTCCTTTACACAAAAATTTTGGTTTCCTTCCACGGGTCCTGATGCTATTTGAGTCACTCATTAAGCCCGTTGGGAAGTACTACAAAAGAAAATTGTGTGTGTGTGTGTGTGTGTGTTGCCGGACACTCGGGAGTAACTTATTAAAATGTTGAGCGCCCGTGCGACGTTTATTCAAACCGTTAATAAGATTGGTGGGTCGACTTACGAACGTAGCTACAATAACACTTATCCAAAACCGCAGAGAAAAGAAAAATGAAGCGTGTAAGGAAGCCTTGGTGCAAACTGATCATGCTCTGTGCTGAATTTGAAATGCTTTCCGACATATTAAACCTGACTTTCATGAGACAGCTTTTCGGACGCGGGGAGGATGTGTGGGACTCTTCTCACTTCTATTTAATTAATTTACGGGCAGCAAGATATTTGTGCATCCAGAAACACCCGAGAGTAAGTTCGTTGAAAAAAAAACTTATTTTGCCCAAGTGGTTGAACAAGTAATTCCGTGAATGACCTTAAAAAATAAGAGCCAGTGAAAAAATAATTTCCCCGTACAGCCCAAATTTTAAGTTGTACACCATAGTGGATTTTTGTTTTAACAAAGTGCACTTGAAATAACAGTGAAACCAACAGTTACTTTCAGTTTGATTAAGATTTAACATTTTATGAAAAAACGGAAAATGGCATACTTCTAAAAACTTTCTGAAAGGAGTTATTTAATTAGATACACTGCAGTATCTTCTCCGCCAACGGTTTCTTTACTGAAAAACGCAAGCGGGTGATGAAATCAAGATCTTTTGAAAAAAAAAAAAAGTGTTGAGAGACAATCAATTGAACCGGTTGCAAATCAACAAACAATAGTTTAAACCTACAATGTGCTAATTATTTGATTAAAAAAAACCCCGTAAAATATTATTATTTTAAATTCACCAGGTCGTGAATACGCAAGGAACGCTTATAGGTTAGTAAATCAGTTTATTGTCGTGGTGTAAATTTGTATGAAGATTCACAAAGCTTTCACACTCCACTGGGAGGGCTTTCTCAAGGCAATGTGTCTTGTATGAAGATTCAAAAAGCTTTCACACTCCGCTGGGAGGGCTTTCTCAAGGCAATGTGTCTTGTATGAATATTCACAAAGCTTTCACACTCCGCTGGGAGGGCTTTCTCAAGGCAGTGTGTCTTGTATGAAGATTCACAAAGCTTTCACACTCCGCTGGGAGGGCTTTCTCAAGGCAGTGTGTCTTGTATGAAGATTCACAAAGCTTTCACACTCCGCTGGGAGGGCTTTCTCAAGGCAGTGTGTCTTGTATAAAGATTCAAAAAGCTTTCACACTCCGCTGGGAGGGCTTTCTCAAGGCAATGTGTCTTGTATGAAGATTCACAAAGCTTTCACACTCCGCTGGGAGGGCTTTCTCAAGGCAATGTGTCTTGTATGAAGATTCAAAAAGCTTTCACACTCCGCTGGGAGGGCTTTCTCAAGGCAATGTGTCTTGTATGAAGATTCAAAAAGCTTTCACACTCCGCTGGGAGGGCTTTCTCAAGGCAGTGTGTCTTGTATGAAGATTCAAAAAGCTTTCACACTCCGCTGGGAGGGCTTTCTCAAGGCAATGTGTCTTGTATGAAGATTCAAAAAGCTTTCACACTCCGCTGGGAGGGCTTACCTCAAGGCAATGTGTCTTGTATGAAGATTCACAAAGCTTTCACACTCCGCTGGGAGGGCTTTCTCAAGGCAATGTGTCTTGTATGAAGATTCACAAAGCTTTCACACTCCGCTGGGAGGTCTTTCTCAAGGCAGTGTGTCTTGTATGAAGATTCAAAAAGCTTTCACACTCCGCTGGGAGGGCTTTCTCAAGGCAATGTGTCTTGTATGAAGATTCACAAAGCTTTCACACTCCGCTGGGAGGGCTTTCTCAAGGCAATGTGTCTTGTATGAAGATTCACAAAGCTTTCACACTCCGCTGGGAGGGCTTTCTCAAGGCAATGTGTCTTGTATGAAGATTCACAAAGCTTTCACACTCCGCTGGGAGGGCTTTCTCAAGGCAATGTGTCTTGTATGAAGATTCACAATGCTTTCACACTCCGCTGGGAGGGCTTTCTCAAGGCAATGTGTCTTGTATGAAGATTCACAAAGCTTTCACACTCCGCTGGGAGGGCTTTCTCAAGGCAATGTGTCTTGTATGAAGATTCACAAAGCTTTCACACTCCGCTGGGAGGGCTTTCTCAAGGCAATGTGTCTTGTATGAAGATTCACAAAGCTTTCACACTCCACTGCGAGGGCTTTCTCAAGGCAATGTGTCTTGTATGAAGATTCACAAAGCTTTCACACTCCGCTGGGAGGGCTTTCTCAAGGCAATGTGTCTTGTATGAAGATTCACAAAGCTTTCACACTCCGCTGGGAGGGCTTTCTCAAGGCAATGTGTCTTGTATGAAGATTCACAAAGCTTTCACACTCCGCTGGGAGGGCTTTCTCAAGGCAATGTGTCTTGTATGAAGATTCACAAAGCTTTCACACTCCGCTGGGAGGGCTTTCTCAAGGCAATGTGTCTTGTATGAAGATTCACAAAGCTTTCACACTCCGCTGGGAGGGCTTTCTCAAGGCAGTGTGTCTTGTATGAAGATTCACAAAGCTTTCACACTCCGCTGGGAGGGCTTTCTCAAGGCAATGTGTCTTGTATGAAGATTCACAAAGCTCTCACACTCCGCTGGGAGGGCTTCCTCAAGGCAGTGTGTCTTGTATGAAGATTCACAAAGCTTTCACACTCCGCTGGGAGGGCTTTCTCAAGGCAGTGTGTCTTGTATGAAGATTCACAAAGCTTTCACACTCCGCTGGGAGGGCTTTCTCAAGGCAGTGTGTCTTGTATAAAGATTCAAAAAGCTTTCACACTCAGCTGGGAGGTCTTTCTCAAGGCAATGTGTCTTGTATGAAGATTCACAAAGCTTTCACACTCCGCTGGGAGGGCTTTCTCAAGGCAATGTGTCTTGTATGAAGATTCACAAAGCTTTCACACTCCGCTGGGAGGGCTTTCTCAAGGCAATGTGTCTTGTATGAAGATTCACAAAGCTTTCACACTCCGCTGGGAGGGCTTTCTCAAGGCAATGTGTCTTGTATGAAGATTCACAAAGCTTTCACACTCCGCTGGGAGGGCTTTCTCAAGGCAATGTGTCTTGTATGAAGATTCACAAAGCTTTCACACTCCGCTGGGAGGGCTTTCTCAAGGCAGTGTGTCTTGTATGAAGATTCACAAAGCTTTCACACTCCGCTGGGAGGGCTTTCTCAAGGCAATGTGTCTTGTATGAAGATTCACAAAGCTTTCACACTCCGCTGGGAGGGCTTTCTCAAGGCAATGTGTCTTGTATGAAGATTCACAAAGCTTTCACACTCCACTGCGAGGGCTTTCTCAAGGCAATGTGTCTTGTATGAAGATTCACAAAGCTTTCACACTCCGCTGGGAGGGCTTTCTCAAGGCAATGTGTCTTGTATGAAGATTCACAAAGCTTTCACACTCCGCTGGGAGGGCTTTCTCAAGGCAATGTGTCTTGTATGAAGATTCACAAAGCTTTCACACTCCGCTGGGAGGGCTTTCTCAAGGCAATGTGTCTTGTATGAAGATTCACAAAGCTTTCACACTCCGCTGGGAGGGCTTTCTCAAGGCAATGTGTCTTGTATGAAGATTCACAAAGCTTTCACACTCCGCTGGGAGGGCTTTCTCAAGGCAATGTGTCTTGTATGAAGATTCACAAAGCTTTCACACTCCGCTGGGAGGGCTTTCTCAAGGCAATGTGTGTCTTGTATGAAGATTCACAAAGCTTTCACACTCCGCTGGGAGGGCTTTCTCAAGGCAGTGTGTCTTGTATGAAGATTCACAAAGCTTTCACACTCCGCTGGGAGGGCTTTCTCAAGGCAGTGTGTCTTGTATGAAAGATTCACAAAAGCTTTCACACTCCGCTGGGAGGGCTTTCTCAAGGCAATGTGTGTCTTGTATAAAGATTCAAAAAGCTTTCACACTCCGCTGGGAGGTCTTTCTCAAGGCAATGTGTCTTGTATGAAGATTCACAAAGCTTTCACACTCCGCTGGGAGGGCTTTCTCAAGGCAATGTGTCTTGTATGAAGATTCACAAAGCTTTCACACTCCGCTGGGAGGGCTTTCTCAAGGCAATGTGTCTTGTATGAAGATTCACAAAGCTTTCACACTCCGCTGGGAGGGCTTTCTCAAGGCAATGTGTCTTGTATGAAGATTCACAAAGCTTTCACACTCCGCTGGGAGGGCTTTCTCAAGGCAGTGTGTCTTGTATGAAGATTCACAAAGCTTTCACACTCCGCTGGGAGGGCTTTCTCAAGGCGATATGTCTTGTATGAAGATTCAAAACGCTTTCACACTCCACTGGGAGGGCTTTCTCAAGGCAATACAAATTTACACCACGAAAATAAACGGATTTACTACACTATAACCGTTCCTTGCATATTCCCGTACAAAATATTGGTAAAACTGCATAGTTTTAAATTTCTGTAAATATAGGTGTTTATAGAGTTTGATGCTAAAATAGTGCGCAAAACTACTGGGTGGTCGAAAAGTCCCCTAGGGGATTCCATTGACAACTGTAAAAAAACGAATAGATCTACAGCAATGTGATTTGCGGCATTTGAAAGAGTAAATATTCGAGTTTAATAATCTTACCTTAATACACCTGTACAGTACGCCTTTGGTGGCACATAACACATCCAGTCGATATTCAATTTCTTGCCATGTGCGCTCCAACAAGTCAGGATCGATTCCATCAAACACTGCTGTAATGCTCTGTTTAAGTTCCCGAAGGCTGCTTAATCTTTCCCGGTAAACCCTGTCCTTGACATAGCTCCAGAGGAAGAAGTCTAAAGGAGTGATACCCGGGCACCGGGGTGGCCAAGGAATGAGACCATCTCTGCCAATCCATCTGTCGGGAAACTCACGGTTCAGGTTTTCACGAACGTCAAGTCCCCAATGTGGGGAAGCGCCATCTTGTTGTAGCATGACATTTCGTTGCAAATCCTGTAGTTGAGGAAACGCAAAGTTCTGAAGCATGTTCAGGTAATTACCGATTAGCACTATGGGCTCGGAGAAGAAGAATGACCCAATTACACGATTATGCATGAGCCCACACCAAACATTCACCTTTGGACTGTGCGCGTCGTGCTTCCTGACTCAATGTGGGTTTTCACTACCCGATGTAAGAACGTTCTGAGTGTTGACTTTTCCGTGCACGTAAAAAGGTTGCCTGATCCGGGAACATTATGCGGCGTAGGAAACTTTCATCAACTTCCAGCCGCTCCAACATATCCCGAGCGAATGCTAAGTGCTGTGGTTCATCGTTCGGTTTAATCTGGTGTAGAAGTTGCACTTTGTATGCGGTTAGTTTCAGAAGTTTGTGAAGCACTCCCATTAGTGTGGATCGTGGAACATTCAGTTGTGAAGAGACCCTTCTCGTGGACTTACAAGGACTGCTAGCGAAAACCTCCTGTATGCTCTGCACAGTTTCTTCACTGACAGGGGAGGGGGTCTTCCACTTCTTTGCCGGTCCCAGGACGCCACCAGTATCCACGAATTTCTTCTGCCACTCCCTGATACTGAAATCACCCTGTGTATCTTTCCCATATGTCCGACGTCGATTTATTTGTACAGTAATCAGACTTCATCTCAAGAAACCAACGCACGCACATTGCTTTCTCCTGCGTCGACGACATTTTCAGTTGTTTTGCAGCCGGCGTCGGTATTTGCGAGCACGTAACGCCATCTGTTGGAAAGAGATGGCGTTAAAAACTCGAATTTTTACTTCTTCAAATGTCGCAAACCGTATTGCTGCAGATCTGCTAGTTTTTGTACAGTTGTCAATCGAAACTCCAAGGGGACTTTTCGACCACCCCACCCTGTGGATGTGTTACAGTCAGAATCCAAGTTAGAGTGAAAGAAATGCGCCTAAAAACGCCGAGATGATTGCTTAATCTTCTCGGTATTTACCACCCATATTTCTTCAGACCCCCATTAAAACATCTGCACGCCCCTTCCATTTGATGGTACACCTCAGTTATCAAAAGCAGTTAGCATTTTAATGAATTCCTCAGCTTCGCTTTGAAGTATTTCTACCATAACGCAATATTTTCTTTATATTTGAAATTTATGCACATAAGAATCTGGTTTTTAGTTTTTCTTGTTAAGCGCATGTGTTTATAGACAGCTATTGCTACCAAAAAGCGTATATCTTCATTTTAATCTGCTACAATTTTTGCAAATATACGTACTTCTGAATAATTTCAGCATGTGCAAGATTTGTGAAAATACCTGTTGCTACAGCAACCCATGTTAATACTTTGTTGCATTTGTTTAGGAAGCATTTAGAAATGAGAAATTAAAAAGAAAAGCAGCACCGAAACGAAATAACCGTGTGTGTTTTGAGGGGAAAATTCAGATTTTAACTATTCGTAACTATAAAAATTTCAAAAGGTCTCCATTTTTAGCACGTCTTTTGTAAAAAAAAGATCTTGATCATGTTACCGGTTTGTCCGTCAGTCTTTACCCACGATATCTCTGCAACTATTAGTCCGATTTGAAAAATTCTTTTTGCATTGGGAAGCTTGAAATATGCAAATGATGATCCTTTATTTCGTTTTTTTACGATGTACAATTTCGCCGCTAGAGGGCGTAAACGCTGATGTCGAATTCAAAAAATACGTTTTATTCCACATATTTGCTTCTAAACATCAGATTGAAAAAATTATTTTATTTTCGATTCCATTTATGTCGAAGAGTATTTTAGATATAGTTACTTTTTCAAATTACGTATAGATTTCCCGCAAGGGGTTGTAAAAGTAAATTACATTTTTCCTGATAACTCTTCTAAAACTCCGATTCGAAAATTTTTTTCTTCAGCGGATACACCTGATGGAAAATCGTTTACATATAATTTAAAATTTTTGGTAAAGAATACTTTGGCCACCAGGGGGCGTAAGCGTTAATTTTTGCTTCTGATGTATTTTTGCCATAAAATCTGAGCTAAAACAGATAGAAAAAATAATTTCGTGGAATGATGTCACTCACATCGATAAACCTTTTCGGAATGTTTTCTTCTTAAAATATTCCACAGTTTCTCCACCAGGGGCGTAGATGTATATCTTATTTTTGTCAATATCTCTACTTTTAAGAGTCCGATTTGAAAAATTCCTTCTTTGTTGGATAGTGTTTCCGATGCGAAATTTTCAAGTAAATCAGACTTTCCCGCAGCCCCGGTGGTGCAGTGGTCTAAGGCGCTGGCCTCTGATCATTCGTCCGTGAGTGGTCCGGGTTCGAATCTCGGTGAGGCATGGATGTTGTGTTTGTCTTACGGCACTGGCTCTCTCCCTTCCCTGGAACCAGTGACCAGGGAAGGGAGAGAGCCACTGCTTATAGCCCATTGAGTTGCTCACGGTGGTCGTTAAACCTCCAATCAAAAAAAAAAAAAAAAAAAAAGACTTTCCGCTAGGGGGCACAACGGTAAAATGCGTTTTCTGCGTTATTTTTGCTTCTAAAACTCCGATTTGAAAAATTATTCCTATATCGCATACAAGACGACTAGATGGAAAATATTTTACACATAATATCTAATGTTTGGTAAAGAATGGTTTGGCCACCAGGGGGCATAAGTGTTAATTTCTGCTTCTGATGTATTTGTAGCAAAATCTGGGCTCCTGAAAACTCTACTGATTTTTTTTTCTTGGACAGATACCGCTCATATGGAAAAACCGTTTGAGAATACCTTCTTCCTAAAATAATACATGGTTTTCCCACCAGGGGACGTAAAGTCACATCTTATTTTTGTCGATCTGTTTCTTTGAGTCCGATTTGAAAAAATATTTCTGTGTTGGAGAGCGTTTCCGGTGCGAAATCTTTCTCATATAAATTCAGTTTCTTTTCTTAACGCACAAGTCTGCAACCAGAAGGCGTAAGCCCACGATTCCGTTTACAGCAATATCTGAGGGATTAAAAACCCGATTGAAAAACTTCTTTCTTCCGTCAGATACTATTGTTTTCCATAGACTTTGAATAGCTTTAATAAATTTAATTTGCGCCAGAACGGATTCAAAAGACGTGCTTATTACACCCGAAAATTCGGTGTCATCTTTCTTGTTTGAGGTTCACCCAAATTTTCATTCTAGGTTTAAAGCCTAAATATTTCACTATAAAAAATCTCAGCCTTCGAAAAACTTGCTTTCATCCAACAACCCCCGAGAAGTTTTTTCTCAATCTCCTCTCCCAAATTTTCAGCACCCCTTGAGTTTGAAACTCCTGGACACGGTAAACAATAATACTTGCGGCATCTGTATGACGACTGTTATGCGTATGGTCATTGTTTAAGCAAAAGAAACAACCCGATTGCATGTCCTATTTCTCCCTTTACGTTGCAGTTAAATGATTCATAACTTTCAAATTCGCTTACATGCTTTTTTTTTTTTTTTTTGATTGAAGGTTTAACGACCACCGTGAGCAACTCAATGGGCTATAAGCAGTCGCCCGTCCCTAATTTAGGGTCACTGGTTCCAGGGAAGGGAGAGAGCCAGTGCCGTAAGACAAACACAACATCCATACCTCACCGGGATTCGAACCCGGACCCCTTTCGGACGAATGATCAGAAGCCATCGCTTAGACCACTGCTTTTTTAGGGAGAGGGTTCACTGACAAACATACAACCAACGAAAGAAAAGCATGAATCGCGTTGGGATGATGCTGCTAGTTGCAAACTTAAGGGGGATATCGGCAACGTTTTTGTTATACGCCTGAGTTACACAACAAATTCCAGAATCGCAGCGTGTCAAACGAAAATATTAGATCGTTGAAACTGAATTGACGTAACCTTCTACCTTGGTGACCTGATAAGTCATACGCCATGTCCCAAGGGATCCATGTGAATTCATCGACAACGAAAATATCGAAAGCTAATTTGTCAAAGGTGAAACATCGAAGTCATCGAACGGAGAACTCACCGCAGGGCAAGTTTTTCAGAAATTAGGAATTTGAATGAAATTGAGAGCGAAATCGCTAAAAAAATGTATTCATCGTAAGGCATACGATTTTAAAACTAAAGAGCACGGGAAAATGGAATCCTATCCGTAGAAAAATAGCGATAACTCAGACGAACGTACTGTGATATGATCCATTGCTTGGTTAAAGTGCATGAAATAAATAGTTTTGCACACGATTCTTACTTTCCCCCCTTCATTTTAAGAATATTCATTCCACTTACAGTGCACTGTTTAACGAAAGGAATAAACAGCTACTACTTGTGGAAGCTGAATCAATGATTAAACTTCATTTGCAAAAGTCTATAGAGAGATATACGAGAATTTGTTATGGACACGCTCATAGGACCTCGGGATGCATAGCAGGAAATCTGGCATCCATTGTTTCTTTGTTTCACGTTTTTTTTTTTTTTTTTTTTTTTTTTTTATTGGAAGTTTAACGACCACCGTGAGCAACTCAATGGGCTATAAGCGGTCGCCCGTCCCTAATTTAGGGTCACTGGTTCTAGGGAAGGGAGAGAGCCAGTGCCGTAAGACAAACACAACATCCATGCCTCACCGGGATTCGAACCGAGACCCCTTTCGGACGAATGATCAGAGGCCATCGCTTAGACCACTGCGCCACTGGGGCGGCGTTTCACGGTTTAACGACCGCTATTCAACTTTTTAGGCTATAAGCTGACGCCTATCTTTAATTTGGGGCTATTGATTCCAAGTAAGGAGCAGTGATAAGGCGCGATTAGACGACTACCAGCCAAGCTATATCCGGCACGCAAACCCGCCATCATCTCGGACAAACTGTCCCAAACCAGTACCTCAGACCATTTGGATACCGGAGCGGCAGTGTTAACTCGACGGGCGCAGATACACTTACTTGCAACACCATGAAGGAGCGGATACACTTACTTGCAACACCATGAAGGAGCGGATACACTTACTTGCAACACCATGAAGGACAGCTGATATCAGCTTGAGAACTGACAGAATATGTACAACATGTTGAGATGTGAAAATGACTAAAATGTCAGTGAAAATGCTCATGCGGTTTCGGAACAGCTCCCCTTTGAACTGCCCGGTCTTTGGTAGAAAGAGCTAGCTCAAACGAAATATTGCCATCACTGGAGAGCAGACATTTAATCGAAAGGGCGCTTCTTGTGTCTTACTATGCTCCGTCGCCGAAGGTGGTCACATTTTGAACAATTGACGGACTTCCAGCGTGGAAGGATTGTTGAGATGAGAGAAGCTAGATTTTCCTACTGAGAAATAGACACTCGTGTGGGACTAAAAGCCAGTACAGTGATTGCGAACAAGTCGTCCGTGGACACATAAGGCTCGGACGCACAGAAATTAGGGAAACGGACTAAAATTGTACGACTGCACGGGATAACAGACAGCTGTACTGCATGGCAGTGACTGATAGTACAGCCATATCCACTGTGTAAGCGCAGCAGTGGCGCACTGTAACAGGTCAGGCTTTATCCTCCAGCAGTTTGACGTCGCCTGCTTAACAGAGGACTGGTCGCTAGCAGACCATTTCATTGACTCTCAAACCACAGACGCCTCAAGATGCAATGGAGTCTCGACACAGATATTGGCGCGCTGATTGCCAAAGGGTCGTGTTTCCTGACGAGTCACGATTCAACTTGATGCACTATGATAGTCTCATACGTGTTCGAAGACATCGTGGTAAACGATACATTGTAGCGTCATATCGATCCAACTTCAAGCGTCATGATTTGGGGCGCCATTGGGTTCAATTCGTGATATTGCCCGACACGAATTGAAGGAACTCGACAGCTAGTGATACAGTAGAGGTGTTTTAAAGGCAGAGTTGATACCAGGGCCGGATTAAGGCCTTAGTGGGCCCCTAGGCTAAGACATTTGAGTCGGCCCTGGAAGAATTATGACGGGGAATCGTTATGAAGTCCGTTAAAACCCGGAACTGTAGCAATATAATTGTGATAATTAATGCCTAATACTTATTAGTTCTTCAAACTAATGATTTCCTGCAGAGTTTTCATAACAAGTCACAATATCTTTCATTGTTCTCATAAGAACATGAGTTAAAAGCTTAAGATTCCTAAATTTTGCCTTGGATTTTCTAATGATTTAGCATATCTTTTTTGTTATCTCATTTCTAGTGCATCTTTTTTTGTCCTGCAATGTAAAGTCACAGGACTTCAAATATGAACGGTTCCAAGTGCAAATTGGGAAGTGTGGGTGGATAACGTGAAAAAGCTGAAACTGTCTCGCCAACCCTGCTGTACCAAGCGACATGAATATTTGACCCTTGGTGAGTTACTGCCTTAAGATCTGTTCGTCTTCCAGCCTCTGTTTCTTACAAAGTGCAAATCATACAAGACAAAAGTAAAACTATTTCATAAATCTCTGTCTGTCTCTCTGACTGACCGTCTCTCTCTGGCTGTCTCTCTCTGTCTCTCTCTCTCTCTCTCTCTCTCTCTCTCTCTCTCTCTGTCAATACCTCTTTATTTGCCCAGGCATGCCTCCTGGGCCCTTGGTCATGGTGGGCCCCAAGACTATTGACACCCCTTTAATCCTGCCCTGGGTGATACCCCTTCCTTCAGAGGTTGTCCTGGCGCTGTATTCCAGCAGGACAATGCTTGGGTAAACATGGCTTGGAATATCCAAGACCTCTTCCATGCACCAAAGGTAGAGCTTCTTCCCTGGCCTGCACGTTCGCCGGATATATCTCCAATAGAACATGTCTGAGACATAGTAGCTAAGCGACTAGCCGGTCAAACGCTTCCTCCAGTCACCACAAATGATCTATGGTCTCGCACAGAAGCAGCATGGCAGGCTATTTCTCAGAACGATATCAAAAATCTCTGCCATTCAAGGCCAAGCCGTGTAGAGACATTGTTGCCCAAGATGGCTTCACACGATACTGAGTTTTGGAGCGAAAACATTTTGTATAGCTCTACAAATATAATTAGTTATCTCCAGTAATATGAGGATTCAGTGAAAAATTTCATTGGAATAGCTGGATTCTTTCTTGGTGTTGCGATTTTCACAAACAGTATTTATGTTAACAGTCGACGTACGCGATAATCAGTGTCGATATAGCTGTATAAGGAAACACTGGATGTTTGCTTTGCTGCTAAGCGTCTCACATACGCACCGCAAATGTATATCAAATCTATATTAATAAAAAATGCACTCAAAATAATTTTCCTCCCTAAAACGAAAAGCATTGACTGACGTGAAAGCATTCTGATAAAAAAAAAATTATTGCGTATGAGAAGTGTGTCGGTCTTAACATTTACACTGACTTCAATTGCTTCTCGTGCTACTTCGTTGTATTTTGAGATGTCTTCCATTGATTTTCCAAGAGGATATATATCGATCTAGACGATCACCCTCATTTATATGCAGTATATCTTAAAATGAGCTTGTATTTTTTGCTACTGTTTGATATGATTTCCATATCTCGTGTTCAAAATGTCGTTCCCGTGAATTATGCAGGGCACTAGTAATGTCTGCTCTCAGTCGTTTCACTGCTTTCGTGCTATAGTGACCAATATTTTTCGTTCGTGAAATACTTGATATAACTGTCCATCAACATTCAGCAATAAAAATTTATTACCTTGAAATTCCGGACTGGCAACAATGCTATTCATGAGTTGGAGTTATAAATTAAAAAGTCAGCCATCTCAAGTGCATGCTCATAAAACTGTTATACCAATCGCGTCCGTTTGCAACAACGTTGTTTATAGCGAATTTACGGTTTTATCCTTTTTCAGGTAGAAAACTGCATGATACACTATTTAAAACAAAGTCAAAATTCCCAGTTATACGAAAATCACGAAGTCTTCAAAACACAGAGGATAGTCACATATTTTTAAAACGATTTCCCAGCAATGTAATTAATGTTTAAAATAAAATTATTTCTTTCTTAAATGTTCTGTCTGAGAGGCTTTTTCTGGACTACGCAAAAACAAAATTATTTTTTTGTTATTGTTTCCGGTAGCCTCGTTGCCGCATTGTAGCAGAATAATTCGTGCAGAAACCCACACTCTTTAGGTCTCTATAGAGGTAGGAAAGGTGTTATTCGTGCCTAGCCCTAGATAAAGCGAAAGATAACAGCTTAACATAGTTTTATATCCCTCTCTTTTTCCTCCCTGTGGTCATTAAGTTTTACAAATCAGTCATTCAAATTTTCAATATTAGGGCGAGTTCAGTTATATATAGCTGGAGATAACAGACACGTACGTTTATCTTGGACAGCAGATATCAAGTGAGGGTCACATTGATGAAGAAATTAATCGTCGTACAAAACTTGCCTGGAGAGCTTTTGGAAGACACAGCATAATTTTCAAGAGCAATATGCCATTATGTCTTAAAAGAAAAGTGTTTGATCAATGCATCCTTCCAGTGCTTACGTATGGTGCAAAGACGTGGACCTTAACTAAAAGAGACATACAAAGACTGCAGACAACTAAAAAAAGCATGGATTGGTGCATGCTTGGTGTAACCAAGAGAGATAAGAGGAACTCGTGGATCAGAAAAATGAGAAGAGTGGAAGACATCATGATCAGAGTTAAATCCCTGAAATGGCAATGGGCTGGACATACTGACAGAAGGACAGACCATCGATGGACAGCCGAAATTTTAGATTTGATTCCAAGGGACAGGTAAAGACCACATGGGAGATAGGTTGGATGAAATTCGAAAGTATGCGTGAGTGGCATGGAGGAGACTGGCCCAAGACAGGCCGTTGTGCAGGAAATTCGGTGAAGACCTTCGTCCAGCAGTGGATTGATAATGGTTGACGATGATGATGATGACTTACTGCATGTAATTGTTTTTCTTTATGATGAAGTTGATATCAGGTTTCTTGGATTTTAGTTATAAACGGGCGTAACTACAGTATATGAGCAAAACTGGGTGGGCTTCAGGTTATCACTTCTTTTAAGTAGTTACGACTTTGCATTTATTGAAACTCAATGTTTAAGTAGAGCTACAACTCACCCACTATCAAGAAACAATAGAACTGGTTCAGCCGAAAAAGAAAGCCAATAAAAACGAAATCTCATGATTCTGAAAGTCTCTTTAGACTAGAATGCATTAAACTCTTTAACCGGAAGAAACGAGTTTAGTGACTACCAGAGAAAAACCCCAGGTTTAATCCCATGCAGGTACGAACGTTCGAACCACTAAATAAATATCCCCGTGCCTCGGATGGGCACGTTAAGCCGCCGGAGCCCGGGTATTGGACCCGGAGTAATAAATATGGGAGTCTTCCTCTCCAATTCTACCTCGCTTCCGTGAGACTTTCCTATCGGGCACTCTAGCCCAAATCTTCTAGCTTCCTATTTCTAAGGATATAAGACCTGGGGTCAGACACTTCTTTCCTAAAATCCTCTACATATGATCTGATCTGGAAATAATGAACTTGGGGTTATCTAATGGCCTGAAGTCAGCTTGTACGTATATATAACCTAGCAAAAACACAGGTGCAGGGAAACTGCTGGCCACCAGCTGGCAGTGCTGGATCACTGCTGGCTGAAATCTGCCGCTCACGGCCCGGTAGCGGTCCGTTGGTGGCAGCGCTATCAGTTGGCGAGCCATTGATGGACCTGCAGCATCGCCGTGAATTGTGGGCCTCCAAGCAAGTGCCACTAGTGGCCCGTTGCTGGCAACCAATGCAACCCCCAACAGCAGGTGGAAGCAACGGGACTGCGTATGCGCAGAAGCAACACTTGCTATGTCTCTCATGATACCAGTTAGTTGAACACGAAGCTATTGCCATCGGGTTATTTTAGTGGATGTTAAGAAAAAATTCATATGTAGAGAAGCGAATTAATTTCCTATGAAATTCTACGTCGACGAAGATATCATTCCATTCCCATGAATAACAATTCATGGAATGGAGTGGGTGAATGACAAGAAAAAATTTGAAACCGCTTGAAACAAATGTCCTGGAAAACCATTAAGAAAACGTTTGTTGGAAAAAAAAATTATACACGAACAAAATTAATTAATTATTTGAAAGAAAAAAAAGCAACGCTATGTGGATATAATGTACTCATCCGTGGGTTGAATACACAAAACTGGGAGGAATTCGAAGTAAAATAAAATATATTTCCTCTTTAAAACAAATGTAGCTTCGGACAACGGAAAGGAAAGATACAGCGTAAAAAAATGTAACAGAATGTGAAATGAACCCGGGTTCATCGTATATTAATTCAACAATCTCCTTTCAAGACGACAAAGACAGTACAAAGCTTTGGAATGCGACTCTAAGTATGTACACTCCTTGAAAATGAGTGAAGTTCCCTTAAGGTAAAAAAAAAAAACTATCGCTACGTTGAAAAAATAAATTTATGAATTACATGAAACTGACATTTACGAAAAATACCTCGCAATATTGTAAAATGAGAGGGAACCATTCGAATACACATTTCTTACGAAACGGGCAGCTTCAAGCGCACGCGTGACAAATTAGCCTGGTCGGTACAGGGCTCAGCTCCCACGCAAACGGCCTTGGTTCAAATCTACTTAGATCCAAACGGTCGTTTTTCCGGTTAGTTGAGAAAATTTCTCTACCGCAGTGCTATAATTTACAAGTTTCGTAAGGGTGGGGGGGGGAAGGAAAATTTTGGAAACAGCGGTTATCCTTGACTTTTTCTTTTTTCTATGGTTGCTACTGGGAAATTGGCGGATAAGATTCGCAATCCACCAGTTACGTCACATGGTTGCCGGCTGCCACTACCGGCAAACCAGCGGACCACATTAGGCAAGCCATCATTTCTGGCACGTGCTTGCAGGGCCACTGAAGAGCCACTTGTAGCATTACTGCCTGTGATGGGCCACTGATGGCCCTGTTGTGGCATATGACAACAGATGGGGTGCCAATTGTTGGCCAGCTGTTGGCCTAAACTGCTGGCCCTTCTGTTGGCCGCCCGGACATTTTATTGACGGTTCGGCTGCAGCAACATAGTGCTGGGCCATTGATGACAGTGCTGGCTGCCAGCAATGGCCCAGTGCTGGCCCAGCAAGACTGTATTTGCTGGTAAGTGGACCGAACACGGCTCTAACGAGTGAAACTGCGCATTACAAAGAGTTGCTTCCCCTTAGCTTTGTTATCCAAACTGGTCATTTAAGGAGATGATTAACATTAATGCTGTGACGTGCCTGCGCCGCAGGACGCACATGAGATAAGGGCAGATAGCAGCGAGAGCATACGTCCGCGTAGCTCAGTTGGGAGAGCGACTTACTCCGGAGTGAAGGGACCCGGGTTCGATGACCGGCGTGGACAAAAATGACGGAAAAAGAAACTTCGTTATATCTTTCTGACTGATTGCCTTCTAACAGGGCAATTGCGTAGAACTTTGTAAGGAAGTGATGTTACTTTTTTTCTTCCATGTATATACGTGTCAGGGGGGACTAGCTCGTCTCCATGTCCCAATCATGCTTGGGATCATGGAACAGAGAATAAAACGCAAACGAAAATTCTTTGGCACCATTGGTTCAGATACACCGGCCGCTTAAAAGGTTTAAACATGAATTGGAGAACAAATCTTTACTTTAAGTGCAGAACAGAAGTTCGCGGATGAAGTGAAGACATTACACAGATGGGGATCTAATGCTAATTTATTTTTGCAATTTTATCATTTACTGCTTTTTTTCTAAGATAAAGACATTCCAGAACTCTAAAAACTAAAGATGTCTGCTGATGTAGATTTCTGACTTGTCAGTTATATCCTCAGCCAAGACCCCCCCCTCCTCCGACATGGGAGCATAGCTATGGATAACTGGTACAAGCCGCCTCTGTGGTCTATGCGCTGACTTGTGACCATTCATTTGAGAGTATCTGGGTTCGAATCCCGGTGAAGCATGGATGCCCTGTGGTACACGACATTGGTTCTCTACCTTCTCTGGAACCAGTTGCCTTAAACTTCGGACGGGCGATTGACTGAGGCTTATTGAAGTTGCTCACGGTGGTAATTAAGCTCCCAAAAGGAAATAAATAAAAAAAATAGTTATAGGGGAACTACATAGTGCAGATAAATTTCTGTAAAGTGTGCGTTTTCTTATTGCAGAAGTTCTGTCCCTTGTAAAATGAGAATCGTGAGCTTAAGTTTGGAGCCACGAATCGCTGAAGTGCAAATGCGCTGCCAATCACAGGAAGCAGGCTTTCAAAAAAAAAAAAAAAAAAAAAAAAAGTGTTATGTTCTGAATTTCTTCCGTACTAAGGAATTGATTTTTCCGTGTAAAAAAAAAATCCGTGTTATTAGAATGCTGAAATTAATTTTCGATAAAGTTACTCGGCATTAGATTTATGCAAAGATAGTGGCTTTGGTGTATGTCGACTGGGTGCTAACATTTAGCAGCGATACATGCGAACTTTGAAAAACTTTTTAAGCGGCCTTTATCTGAATTCCATCCTTAAAAAATTCAGTCGTACAGTTATCGGACGATGTGATCGGATAATGACCAACTGAAACAATGATTCTTAGAACTCTATTGGAAATGTTTTAGAAGACGGACGGACTTTGTTTTGGGTGTACTAATTACAACCCAATGCATGCACATTTGGCAATTTATTCCCCGTTGCCTTTGAACATTTCCGCAAAAGGAAAAAATTCACGTGATCTTGTGTTCATTGAATTCCGTTAGAAATGTATCGTACATGCTCTGCAGAAAAGCAAAGGCTGGTTTGCTTACCAGTGCAGAGCTCGGGCTGAATTTTAATAGCGAGGAGTATATCCGGTTCAGGGCTCTCCCGACCCCGAAATTGTGACTAACCTGTTCAGGTATTAACAAGAAAAAAATATTTTTTGAAGAATTTCACACTTCTCAGCTGAGATGTGGGGATGGGCTATCTGTTTCTACAGTATAGTGTCACTGGTGTCTTCATAAAATGTATCGGTAGGCTGGATATCCGGTAACATCGGGCTGTGCTGCGTACTCTAATTTACGTATGCTGCTGAAAAAAGTTTGCAAGGAACAGCCGGGTGGGGGTGCAAAATTTTAATGGCATGGTATTTACTATCTATTTAGATCAGATTACGTGTCAAGGATTTTAGGAAGGGATTGTCTGACCCCAGGTCTTAAACCCTTGGAAATAGGAAGCTAGGTGATTTGGGCTAGAGTGCCCGAAAGTAAAGTGACACGGAAGCGAGGTAGAAAGAGGAAGGAAGATGCCCTTATTTATTACCGGAGGGCTTAACACGTTCCCATTCGATGCACGGCGGATATCTAGTGGTTCGAGTGTTCGTACCTGCCTGGGATCGAACCTGAGGTTTTTCCGTGGTAGTCACGAACGCTGACCAATAAGCCATCCGTGGCTCTTTACTATCTACTACAAGTGTGCACAACCTTTTAACACCCACGGGCCAATATCAGATTGACTGAACGGCGGGCCGTAGGGGGTACCTCCCAACAAAAGATTTCAAAAAGAAAAAAAAATCCCAAAACCAAAATATTAAAAATAAAAAGTGCACAGAAATTAAACAAAACAAATTACAGGCAGAAAAAATATGCTGACGTCACCTATAATAATAATAATAATAAAATAGAAAGGTTTAGGCATCTACTGAGGCATTTTACATTGCTTATGTTTTTTTCAATATGTGGCTCAATGTTGAACATAGCGATCCACAAGTTTCCCTCAGTGATCATCAGTTAGACAAGAAAGACTATTTCACCTGTTTCATTACAGAAAATGATTGTTCACGTAAGTAGGTGCTTCCGAATAATGCTACCGTTTTTTGAGAGTGGATTTTCAACCTTCGTTTCACAAAGCAAGTAATTTATGTGAAATTCTATACAGTAATGAAACGTATGAAAATCAACGGGTGACGTGTCAAATTGGTTGCGAATGGTATAAAAAACACTGCGTGCATTTTAATGTACCCCAAAAAACTGTTCATATATATATATATCATCATCATCATCATCATTGTCAACCATTATCAATCCACTGCTGGACGAAGGTCTCCCCAAGTTTCCTCCACAACGGTCTGTCTTGTGCCAGTCTCCTCCATGTCACTCCCGCATATTTACGAATTTCATCCACCCATCTCCCATGTGGTCTTTTTCTGGGTCTTTTCCTGTCCCTTGGAATCCAATCTAAAATTTCGGCTGTCCATCTATGGTCTGTCCTTCTGGCAGTATGTCCAGCCCATTGCCATTTCAGGGATTTAACTCTGATCATGATGTCTTCCACTCTCGTCATTTTTCGGATCCACGAGTTCCTCTTCTTATCTCTCCTGGTTATACCAAGCATGCACCTCTCCATGCTTCTTTGAGTTGTCTGCAGCTTTTGTATGTCTCTTTTAGTTAAGGTCCACGTCTCTGCACCATACGTAAGCACTGGAAGGATGCATTGATCAAACACTTTTCTTTTAAGACATAATGGCATATTGCTCTTGAAAATTATGCTGTTTCTTCCAAAAGCTCTCCAGGCAAGTTTTGTACGCCGATTAATTTCTTCATCAATGTGACCCTCACTTGATATCTGCTGTCCAAGATAAACATACGTATCTGTTATCTCCAGTTTTTCTCCATCAATCGATAAATCTTCATTTCTTGTAAAAGCATTGAACATCACTTTTGTCTTCTGAAAGTTCATTTTTAATCCCACTTCTTTACTCTTGTCAGCAAGTTCCTGGATCATACTCTGCAGCTCTGATGGGGTAGTTGCAAAAATGACTACGTCATCAGCAAAACGAAGGTGGGTTAGATAATCTCCATTAATCTTTATCCCTTTGTTTTCCCAGTTCAGTGATTGAAAGACATTTTCCAATGTGGCATTAAAGAGCTTCGGAGATATGGTGTCACCTTGTCTCACTCCCTTTCCAATTTTTATGTGTGTTGTATTTTCAAACAGCCGAATCTTTGCACTTGCATTTTCATAGATGTTATTAATAATATTAATGTATGCATCTTCAATACCGCAGGATTTCAGAGCCGTGGTAACTGCTGATGGTTTCACCGAATCAAAGGCTTTTTCATAATCGATAAAAGCCATGCACAATGGAAGTTCATATTCCCTCGCTCTTTCAATCAGTTCTCTCAGTACGTGGATATGATCTATTGTGCTGTAGCCACTCCTGAATCCAGCTTGTTCTCTCGGTTGAGCCATGTCCAGTGTTACCTTCAAGCGGTGTGAAAGAACTTTAGTGAAGATTTTATAAACCACTGATAGGAGGCTGATAGGTCTGTAGTTCCTAAGATCCTCAATGTCACCTTTTTTATGTAGCAGGATCATTGTAGCATTGTTCCAATCCTCAGGAATCTTCCCTTCATTAAGGCATCGAGTGAAAATTTGGGCGAGTACTGTTTCAATTTCTCCACTTGCTTCTTGTATGATGTCTATAGTAATTCCATCTTCTCCTGGAGCTTTCCCTCGCTTCATGTTCTTGATTGCATGAGCAACTTCTGCTGGGAGGACTGGAAGAACTCTGGTACCTTTCATGATGTCTGGAGTACATGTATCATCCCTTTCATATAATTTGGAGTAGAAATCTTTCACTCTTGTCAAAATTTCGCCTCTATTTCTTGTTATAGAACCATCTTCTTTTCTCAGAGCCATAATCTGTTTTCTTCCCTTACTGAGATGTCCCTTTGCTATCTTAAGGCTTTGGTTGTTTTCAATTGCTTTCCTCACTAGCTCACAGTTGAATTTCCTTACGTCTTCAGTGATACTTTTTCGTGTTGTCTTGCATAGCTCTATATATTCCACTTTGGAAGTCACATCTACTTTAGTTGTCCTCATCTCTCTTCTTTTTTGCATCAACATTTTGGTTTTTCCTGATAATTTGTTCACATGCAACTTGTTCTTAGACCCAGCTAATTTTGTTGCTGTTTCCATTAGAGCTTTGGTTACTTTTCTGTTAACTTCCGAAATATCCACTTCTTCCGATGTTAGGCCTTCTAAAGCAGAGAATCTGTTCTTCAGTTCCAACTTGAAAGTATTATGGTGTTTTTTAAGGTTGGTTATGTCAATACATTTTGTTTGTCTTATGAGCTTGCCACGTTCCAGTTTAGTGTTGAGGTGCATCTTACATCTCACCAATCTATGGTCACTACCTGTGTTGAACTTGTTCAGCACACTGCAGTCTTTGATGACGAATTTTTTGTTACACATAATAAAATCAATTTCACTTGTCGTCCCAATTGGATGTCTCCATGTCCATTTCCTGTGTGGCTTTTTCTTGAAAAAGGAGTTCAAGATGAAAAATCCTTCTGCCTCTGCAAACTCAACGAGAGTATTTCCACGCTGGTTTCTGTTGCCGTGACCGAATTTACCTACTGAAGTTTCATTCTGTTGCCGTTGCCCTATTTTTGCATTGAAATCTCCCATAATTATCTTCAAGTGCTGCTTACCTTTATTATTTAGATGACGAATTTCCTCATAAAATTCTTCAATTTCTTCTTCAGGATGACTTGTGGTGGGTGCATAAGTTTGAATAATCTGAGCCTGGTATCTTCTCGATAGTTGGATAACGAGTCGTGCAGCTCTGTCAGAGGAACTTTCAACTTCTACCACTTTATCCTTCAGTTTCTTGTTTATTATAAATCCAACACCACTAGTTCTGCCAGTATCTGTCCCACGATAATAGAAGAGATGTCCACTTTTCAGTTCAATGAGATCTTCTCCTTTTCTCCTTACCTCACTTAGCCCGACGATGTCCCACTTGATCCTTTGTAGTTCCTCTTCCAATTCAAGAAGCCTTGAATCAGAAGATAGGGAGCGTCCGTTATAGGTAGCCAAGGTCAGCATCAAATGGCAGCCTAGTCCGGTCCTCCGGGGATTCTTAGCACCCTCTGCCTTCATGTCGCACTGGCCGCTGCCTTGGCCAGGTACATTCCAGCTGCCGGAGACTGAGGGCCAAGATTTAAGTTGTAGAGTCATTTTGGAGGTGTTTGGCCATAACTCACCACGCTGGCCAAGCGGGTTGGTGAGTGTGGGATAGCATTTCCTCTGATCCCGATGGTATAGTTATACCGCTATTGGCGGTCGTCAGAGCCCCTTTAGTGGGAACAGGATGCACCACGAGAAGGCGGGGTTGACATTTGTCAAGGAAAGGCTGTGATGTTACGCATCACCTGACCTTACATCCCTGACCTTACATATATATATCACCTGACCTTACATATATATATATATATTCTATAAAGAAGATACCTAAGCAAAAAAATACATATATAATTTTGACTCACACCTAGTACAACATAGAAAAGGTTATGTATCTACCTGTGTGAGTAAAAGGAGAAAAGATAAAAAAATAAAATAAAACAACTGAATGTAGAAGGTGTCGAGAATACTGAGCCTTGGCTTTATCAAGGACCAGCAAAAACTCTGCATTTTCTCACTTCCACAAAGACCTAGTTGGAAATGGGTTTCTGCAAGGCCATAGATGCAAGTAACATTCCCACCTAAAATAGTTTAAAAAATATATATATAAGTCATGTCCTCCGTAGAGTAGCATGACCTAGCACTAGTTAACAATTTCGCTTGCATCCATTAACCTTCATGGCCCGACCCATGCTCTTCATCTGTTACTATTAAACAGAGAGAAGAAGATTAAAGAGAACTCAAGCTGTGAGAGTGACATAATAATTAGAAATGATTTTCAGCTATAACGAAATTCCAAGTTCGTTTGAGAGAGAATTTAAACCTGAAAAACAATGCAAAAAGAAATCCAAATTTTACATTGCAATTAAAAAAGGAAATGTTAATTTATAACGAACAGATTTTTGAAAGAAAACTTGAGTCTAAAACCCCCTACTCTACAACTTATGACAGCACGAAAACGAGAATAAGTTAAAGATAATAATTAACTAAAGAAAACTTTGTGAAAGTTATATACCTTAAACAGTTAGTTGCAATATGTACAAAGTATTTCAGCAGTGCTTTAAGTGCATAATTAATTAGTTATTAAGAACTTAACTACTTTGAAAAAACAGCGCATAGACAGCGCATAGAAAAGGAACAAGCCTAGCCATCTTCTGTTCCTAGGTACCCCAAAAGACGCTCAAAGTTACAAAGAAAAGTAAGAGTTAAAACCCGCATAAATGTTAACAGACAAACCAATGCTTAAAAGCTGAAAAGCTAAAAAACGACAGAGAAAAGGTACATGAAGTACAAACATTGAACTTATAAAACCTAGAACCCAAAAACAAGGAAGAGAGCTTACCTCTTGTGTGACAAAAACTTTTCTCCTCACAAGAGAAGAACATGGCTGACCTCTTCCGCCACTCCCTAGACGCTGGGGGGCAGTGAGGGTTAAGTATATATATATATATATATATACAGAATTTAAACTTAACCAATCTGCCTCTATCAGATATAATCACTACCTTTAAAGAGCTGTATGCAGAATTTAAACTTAACCAATTTGTTGATGTAGGAACTTGGAACTCTTATCTCAATTGCTGCATAAAAAATAACCATATCTTATATAATAATACTCTCTATAAGCAAGTGAACGGTATTCCAATGGGAACATCAACGTCCACGAATATCGCTAATCTATTCCTGTTCTTTAAGGAATATAAATTCATTAAAAATCACCCCACCTGCTCAGATAACTACCTTTACACTTTTAGATATATTGATGATCTGCTGTGTATCAATAATTCCGAAGTTATAGAGAGTGATTTTGATAATATCTATCCTAGCTCTCTTAACTTATGTAAAACCAACCACAGTAATCAGGAACTTGAGTTCCTAGACTTAAGCATTAAGCTCAACAGAGGTAACCCATCTATTAGCCTCTTTGATAAAAGAGTTAATTTTCCTTTCAAAGTAATTAAATATCTACACTGGAATAATAACATTTCAACCAAAGTAATTGAGAATGTACTAATTTCTCAGGTCCTAAGAATTTCAAGAATTTGCAGCAACAATTTGGACTTCAATTACCACATTAATATACTATTAGAAAGTTTTCTAGAGAACGAAATTCCTTCTTCTTTCATCAAAAGAACTTTAAGAAAAATTATTCTGAATAATAGAGTAAGGTTGGCAGATCTGCTTTAATTTTCTACACAGTTAATAATATGATTCTGACCAATCAAAGCCGTAAGGAAGTTGGCTAGAGGATGCCTATTAACTACCTAAAGGAACCTTAGTGCTATGGATATGACGGTCCTATTAAAACAAAAAAATTAAATAATATAAACAAAATCACAAAAAAAGCTTAAAAATCTGTTTATAAAAAGAAAATAAAAACAAATAAAAAAGAAAACTAGTTATTCATCACTAGGATAGCTATACTAAAAATAGTAAAACCAACATTAAAATTAATAAGATTCTGATTAATCTATAGAAGCTCACTAAGGTGATTTAATACATGCAAATATTATTAAATAAACTGCTCGTGTATTTTATAATATTTCTCATGTATTCTGGAGAGTTAATTCTGCTCATTCTGATCATACAGATCCACAGTCTTAAGTTTATATATTTTTTTCTCTGGTTAAAATCTCCGCGCGTTGGTTTCTTGCTGTATGAGGAGGCCATCAGCCCCACCCTCACTGCCCCCCAGCGTCTAGGGAGTGGCGGAAGAGGTCAGCCATGTTCTCCTCTTGTGAGGAGAAAAGTTTTTGTAACACAAGAGGTAAGCTCTCTTCCTTGTTTTTGGGTTCTAGGTTTTATAAGTTCAATGTTTGTACTTCATGTACCTTTTCTCTGTCGTTTTTTAGCTTTTCAGCTTTTAAGCATTGGTTTGTCTGTTAACATTTATGCGGGTTTTAACTCTTACTTTTCTTTGTAACTTTGAGCGTCTTTTGTGGTACCTAGGAACAGAAGATGGCTAAGCTTGTTCCTTTTCTATGCGCTGTCTATGCGCTGTTTTTTCAAAGTAGTTAAGTTCTTAATAACTAATTAATTATGCACTTAAAGCACTGCTGAAATACTTTGTACATATTGCAACTAACTGTTTAAGGTATATAACTTTCACAAAGTTTTCTTTAGTTAATTATTATCTTTAACTTATTCTCGTTTTCGTGCTGTCATAAGTTGTAGAGTAGGGGGTTTTAGACTCAAGTTTTCTTTCAAAAATCTGTTCTTTATAAATTAACATTTCCTTTTTTAATTGCAATGTAAAATTTGTTTTTCAGGTTTAAATTCTCTCTCAAACGAACTTGGAATTTCGTTATAGCTGAAAATCATTTCTATTTATTATGTCACTCTCACAGCTTGAGTTCTCTTTAATCTTCTTCTCTCTGTTTAATAGTAACAGATGAAGAGCATGGGTCGGGCCATGAAGGTTAATGGATGCAAGCGAAATTGTTAACTAGTGCTAGGTCATGCTACTCTACGGAGGACATGATTTATATATATATATATTTTAAACTATTTTAGGTGGGAATGTTACTTGCATCTATGGCCTTGCAGAAACCCATTTCCAACTAGGTCTTTGTGGAAGTGAGAAAATGCAGAGTTTTTGCTGGTCCTTGATAAAGCCAAGGCTCAGTATTCTCGACACCTTCTACATTCAGTTGTTTTATTTTATTTTTTTCTTTTCTCCTTTTACTCACACAGGTAGATACATAACCTTTTCTATGTTGTACCAGGTGTGAGTCAAAATTATATATGTATTTTTTTGCTTAGGTATCTTTATAGAATATATATATATATGTGTGTGTGTGTGTGTGTGTACCGCCAGACCCACAAAATTTTCATATCCCTATAATTTTTCATTTTTCCTATAAATGTTTGACTAATTTCAGTTTTGACCACCAGGGATTTTCTGCCCGCGGGCCACATACAATGAGACCGCGGGCTGTGCACGTTATTTACAAATCTTAAAGCTTTTTCTCCGCCGGCGAAATACAGTAATGCGAGGCCTATGGCATTTGCTTCCCGAGAATAGAAGTAGCCCTCCCCATTTCACACCCACCACCGTGAGGAACTCTATGGGCTATAAACAGTTCATCGTTCCTAATTTAGTTCCAGGAAAGGGAGAGAGCTAGTCCCGTAAGGAAAACAACATCCATACCTCACCGGGATTCGAACTCGGACCCCGTCTCTGACGAATAGTCAAAAGCCAGCTTTTAGACCATTGCACCACCAGAGTAGCAGTTGATTTCTCTTCACAACCGGGAAGTGTAACAAAGTCTCGTAAGCTAAATCGTAAGACTTATTTTACTAACCCACCCGAACCCAGTTTGTTAGAGGACTTGATCCGTCTCAGCTCTGCTGTTTACACATACGACCATCGAAACAACCGCAGATCGTGGGCCTTACACTTATGCAGAACTCGCCCCCTAACCCCACAAAGAAAGTGGGTGGGATTTAGTTGTAATGAAACTAGCAGGTGGCCAGCAAACCTCAGGAACTGAGCTTTCTTCAAAATGCGTTATGAATAGCTGGTTAAGTTTGACATGGCGACCTTTGAAATGAGTACAAATCAATCGAAAAGCAAACTTTAGTTTTTTGACTTTTTGCCAGTTATATCCCAGCTAAGCCTCGTCCACAAATTGGTGCTGCGCAGCTCTGGATAGTAATTGTTGCCTACCATTGTCAGATATTGAGTTTCTTGCAGAGCATGTTCGAAATATTTTAACGAATTTTTATGAATACAGAAACATGTAAAGTTATTTCGAGTATCGTAAATGTTTAAATAGCGTGAAGAAGTGAAATGACGCTCTGGTTACTTAGAATCCCTATTAACGAGTATCTCAGTCTTCTAAAAGATTACTTATTTATCTGATCTAGCTCATGCATAGGAAACTCTACACGTCAGTACCAAAGCACATGACAATAAGGCTGGATGCCGGAACGTTGGAAAAACATCAGACCACACACGTGTCGTAAATGATGTCGCTAGCTTATTAAACCGTTCTTTGCGATGTCTCACTATTTCTTATTTGGCTGCAATGTGTAATTAAAGTCTACGCAGCGCAGGAAATACTTCAGATGAAAACGTATCTCGTATGTAATGCGATATTAGAATCAGCTGTAACAAAGTTTCACGTGGATTAGGAATGTAGACATTGAATGTGATTTACAGTCACATGCAGAAAAGACCACGGCTCATTTACACGGAATGATATTTTTCAATATTTGGAGATGAAAAGCAACTGCTATAAGCAGCTCCTCTATGCTGTAAAAGATTCCTTTGTGATACTAGTTACCTGTAGCAGCAGCATAGTTTCGGTCTCAAACTGTCTTGCTCCTTCACAGACTAATGCGTTTGCTGATGTCGCACAACCTGCAGTCTTAGGTAATTAGGCTGAAAATTAGATTTATGAGGGGTAAGAGCTCTTTAGTATCTGGGCCCTTAACGTAAGGTAAGCTTTTCAAATTCCTTGCCGTTAAGCCCCCTTTTTTTAGTTAGTATATGTTAAGCCACGATTTTAGCTGATTCCCTATTTTTTTTTTTTTTTTTAATTGGAGGTTTAACGACCACCGTGAGCAACTCAATGGGCTATAAGCAGTCGCCCGTCCCTAATTTAGGGTCACTGGTTCCAGGGAAGGGAGAGAGCCAGTGCCGTAAGACACACACAACAACCATGTCTCACCGGGATTCCAACCCGGACCCCGTTCGGACGAATGATCAGAGGCCATCGCTTAGACCACTGCGCCACCGGGGCGGCACTGATTCCCTATAAACCACGTACATGGTTGTACTCCAATTTCGTGGATTGGAGTACATTCATGCTTCAAACAAACATGAAAGAAGTCTTATCTGCAGAGGGATACACATATGGCATTTTTGATGCCATTCATTTTTCTTGACAGTAGTAAATACAAAGTAAAAATTTGGATGTAACTTAGTCGGTGAGCCGCCATGGTTGGTTTTCTGAAATATCCCGAAAACTGCGTAGTAGGTAAATTTGGCTTTTTTTTTTTTTTTTTTTTTTTTAATTGGGGGTTTATAACGACTACCGTGATGGCTATAAGTAGTCGCCCGTCCCTAATTTTGGATCACTGGTCCGAGGGAAGGGAGAAAGCCAGTGCCGTAAGACAAACACAACATCCATGCTTCACCGGGATTGGAACCCGGACACTTTTCGAACGAACGATTAAAGGCCATCACTTAGACCACTGCGCCACCCGGGTGGCGAAATTTGGCTTCAGTCGACGCCCAAGGAAAGAAACCTGCTATTGACGAGAGCTTTGAAATTATGTATAACGTGACTTGTAGATATTCTACTTTAGACCCAAAATTACAGACTCCCTTCACTAACACACTTGTGATTCAGGTTTCTTACTATCATGATATCACATTTTAGCTTGCGTACTTCCGTTACTACATCTCATTTCATCGGTGTCAAGGACCTTTCTTGCTTTCGTCTTAATCTGGGTATATAATAAAAATAAATGTTTCTGAAAACGTAAACAGTCGAAACACATACTATTGCCCCCTCCCCATAGTTTAGGAAATACTTACTTTTATGACTCACATATCTTCTTTCATTGGTTTTACGACAATAACCTTCATTAATCCACGTACCAAAGTGCCGTTTACTGTCAGGATTTTTTTGTTTGTTTAGATTGAAGGTTTAACGACCACCGTGAGCAACTCAATGGGTTATAAGCAGTCGCATGTCCCTAATTTAGGGTCACTGATTCCAGGGGAGGCAGTGAGCCAGTGCTGAAGGGCAAACACAACATCCATTCCTCACCGGAATTCGAACCCGGACCTTTCACAGACGAATGATCATAAGTCAGCGCTTGGACCACTGCGCCACCGGGGCGACATCAGGAATTAGTAAACCTTTGTTATGATTCCATTCCAGTTAGTACGCACCGGACTCTGGCTCGGCGTTCTCATGAGTGACGCGAAAAACTGAGAGGTGGTGTACGTAAATAAATGAATATTCCCGAATCACTAGTTTCATTTCACACAAAGTTCTTGGCATGCCAAAGAAGCATAGCATACATTTTGTACAAAGAGTACCTGGGGATTCTCTCGATATTTTAATTTCCATTTCCGGGTTTTTTTTTTTTTTTTTTTTTTTTTTTTAGGGAGTTTATTTAACGACCACCGTGAGCAACTTAATAGACTATAAGCAGTCGCCCGTCCCTAATTTAGGATCACTGGTTCCAGGGAAGGGAGAGAGCCAGTGCTGTAAGCCAATCACAACATCCGTGCCTAACCGGGGTTCGAACTCGGACCCATGTCGGACGGATGATCAAAAGCCATGGCTTAGACCACTGCACCACCGGAGGAGCATTTCTGGGTTTAACCACAGTGTGTAATTCTGAAGGCTATAATAGGCAGTTGTCCCCTCCCCTACGGCAGTGAGAAATTCTGAAGGCTATAATAGGCAGTTGTCCCCTCCCCCTACGGCAGTGAGAAATTCTGAAGGCTATAATAGGCAGTTGTCCCCTCCCCCTACGGCAGTGAGAAATTCTGAAGGCTATAATAGGCAGTTGTCCCCTCCCCCCTACGGCAGTGAGAAATTCTGAAGGCTGTAATAGGCAGTTGTCCCCCCCCCACGGCAGTGAGAAATTCTGAAGGCTATAATAGGCAGTTGTCCCCTCCCCCTTACGGCAGTGAGAAATTCTGAAGGCTATAATAGGCAGTTGTCCCCTGCCCCCTACGGCAGTGAGAAATTCTGAAGGCTATAATAGGCAGTTGTCCCCTCCCCCTACGGCAGTGAGAAATTCTGAAGGCTGTAATAGGCAGTTGTCCCCTCCCCACGGCAGTGAGAAATTCTGAAGGCTATAATAGGCAGTTGTCCCCTCCCCCTTACGGCAGTGAGAAATTCTGAAGGCTATAATAGGTAGTTGTCCCCTGCCCCCTACGGCAGTGAGAAATTCTGAAGGCTATAATAGGCAGTTGTCCCCTCCCCCTACGGCAGTGAGAAATTCTGAAGGCTATAATAGGCAGTTGTCCCTTCCCCCTACGGCAGTGAGAAATTCTGAAGGCTATAATAGGCAGATGTCCCCTTCCCCCTACGGCAGTGAGAAATTCTGAAGGCTATAATAGACAGTTCGCCTTCTTACAGGGACCTGACCGAGGCAAGCACACCATCCCTGACTCGAACCCTGGACCATCACGTGCAACTAGCCAGAAATCTACGCCTCTAAATACTTGCCCATCGGTCTTGCCTTGAAAGGAGTTCTTCAGTTTCCTTCGCATAGATTCTGTTTTTGTCTAGGAACCAATTTCTAATCGTGCAGAGCTCCGCTTTCGGATCTTTTTATGCCTACAGGATAAAATATAAGGCAAATCCAAAACGTGTTCACCAGTTACATATATCTCCTCAGTTTGAGTTACCACCTTGAAACTGCTGCTCTAAATGGGATTCAGCTGACACCAGTAATGTCTCTAGCAGTTCCGTTTTGGCCCGTCGTATCGTTTCAGCTTAACTTATGTTGCTTTATCATCTGCTTCTTTTGCGAAATTACTTTTACTGCAGAAACTGCCTTCGTGTTGGAACCTGCGGTTCCGAGTAGCAACTCCGTTACTAAGAAGTGTGGGAATGCACAGTGAATATGTTCTAACCCTTTTCAGTAAATCGCGTTAAGTGCACAAAGCTGCTACTCTGATTTAAATTATTTTAGGTAATCCAGGAAGCGCTTTTTTTAGAAGAAAACCGCTTTCTGAACTTCAGTTTCCTAAATCTCTTAACATGACTAAATTTTTTGTAAGCACACAAAACTATCTTAAGATCTCCGTATTCCTTCCGATTATTAAACGAACAGTTATATTTTTCAGGAGGTGTATTTGAAATTATCACTGCTGGATGTCTTCTAGCGAGTGGAACATCGCTTAAATGTGTGCTTAAATCGAGGGCCACTTTTAATATCCTTTCCTTGAGTCTCCGCTCCTTAAATTAAATATTAGCACAACCATTAGTAAAGCCTGACACTGATACAGTTCAATTAACACAGTTGTTAGCTTCAGACAGAATTTTTTTTATGCTACGCAACTAGGCCAAATTCCTCTACGGCATAAACTATTTTTAAATTAATAATTTTTAATTCGTTCCGTCGCCTATATTTGAACTAGACGAGGGTTGCTCCAATATCGTTTCCATTAACAGGTTTAAGTCTTTGAAGTTTTTTTTTATTTTTTTTTTTAAGGTTTAACGACAACCGTTAGCAAATTAATGGGCTATAAGCAGTCTTTCATCCCTAATTTCGGGCCACAGGTTCCAGGGAAGAGAAAGAGCCAGTGCCGTAAGACAACACAACATCCCCGCTTCTCAGGGATTCGAACCCCGACCCTTCACGGTCATAAATCAGAGCTTAAACGACGGCTCCACCCGGGCAGCTGAAGTCGTCTCTGCTACAGCCTTCGATTCAATTTGCGAGTTTGAATTTAGCACTGAAAGCGAAATCTGATGGCTGCCAACCTGCGCACAATTATGAGACTGAAGAACAACATCATTCGCTATCTGCTAGAGATAAAAAAAAACAACAACAACATTGAGACAATGGCTTTATACTCCAGATCGCAAACTTGGCCGCTTCAGATCGTAAACAATAGAATGTAAAACTTATGAACATCAAAAAATTTGTGAAATAAATTACCTGGTAATATTTTTCAGGAACACTCTGTGAATCTTCACAGCCATGGCATATACGAAAACGCTAAACACACTTTTTACAAGATATCAAAATCCAGGAGATCTTCCATTGTGATCCATCAGTTGAGCTGGAAATCGCAATCTTTCGCGTAACATAAACATCACGCCATCGGCGCAAGGCAGCAGCCGATGTCAGTATGCAAATTGCAGCATTCCCTTCTAACCTCTGCTTATCACCGACCCAAAGTAGTACGACTGACATCGTAACGGAGAGTGTGAGAGGGACATGGGATTTTTTTTATCAGAGGTTTAAATTTTTTTTTAAATTAAATTATACACTGACGGAAAAAAAAATCCCAACACCAAGAAGGGGTTGTGTTAGATAAACGACAGTTGGTAGGCGGTGAGAGTACATCTGTAAGATGACGTCTATGCAAATTTCGCGCTCGGTACATACGTGTGGCGCCAGTAGCGCTCCTCGGAACATGCAAAGCACGTTTGCTGTAAATACGCGCTGTAACGTTCGTGAGCGTTAGTTATCGTTGAGATTCGACGTAGGGTGTTGATGTTAGTCAAGAATGCCTTTAAGAAGACGAAGAAGCCATTATCAACAGCTCACGGAGTTTGAACGAGGTCGTGTAATAGGGCTACGAGAAGGTGGATTTTCTTCCCGCAATATTGCGGAACGACTTTGCAGGAATGTAGCCACTGTGCATGACTGTTGCAGCGGTGGTCAAGGGAAGGTACTGCCTCAAGAAGACCGGGTTCCGGCCGGCCACGTGGCACTACTGAGAGGGAAGACCGCCGTGTACGGCGTATGGCCGTGGCGCATCGTACTGCGTCTGCGGTAGCAATTCGAGCTGCAGTTGCCACCACAGTGACACAACAAACTGTTACAAATCGGTTACTTGAAGGACAGCTCCGAGCCAGACGCACTGTAGCGTGCATTCCACTTACTCCAAATCACTGCCGTTTGCGACGTCAGTGGTGTCAAGCTAGAGCTCATTGGAGGACGGAGTGGAAATCTGTTGTGTTTTCTGATGAAAGCCGGTTCTGCCTGGATGCCAGTGATGGCCGTGTGTTGGTTAGAAGGAGGTCGGGTGAGCACCTGCAACCAACCTGTCTGCGGCCGAAACACACTGGACCTACACCTGGAGTTATGGTCTGGGGAGCAATTTCCTCTGACAGCAGGAGCACTCTCGTGGTTATCCCACGCACCCTGACGGCACAGTTGTACGTCGGTCTGGTGATTCAACCTGTTGTGCTGCCATTCATGAACAGCATTCTAGGGGGTGGTTTCCAACAGGATAACGCTCACCCGCATACCGCTGTTGTAACCAAACATGCTCTACAGAGTGTCGACATGTTGCCGTGACCTGCTAGATCACCAGATCGTTCACCAATCGAGCACGTATGGGACATCATTCGAAGACAACTCCAGCGTCACCCCCAACCAGCATTAACCGTCCCTGTTTTGACCGACCAAGTGCAACAGGCATATCCCACAAACTGACATCCAGCACCTGTACGACACAATGCATGAACGTTTGCGTGCTTGAATTCAACATTCTGGCGGTTACACTGGTTATTAATGTACCAGCATTTCACATTTAAAATGGCTCTTCTCGCGCTTACAATAAGCTGTGATCTTGAAACCATAATCGATTAAATATGTTACCTATACAAATGTATTGCCGCCATTTCATTCCTCTACAACTATTTTTTCGTGGTGTTGGGATTTTTTTTCCGTCAGTGTATATAGGACTTGCTGGACAGATACATTGACACACATATTGAACTTGGTGGACAGTTATATACAGTACAAACATTATGTGTTTCAAGGACAGCAATGTGCATAGGTGAACAAGGAACTCGGCGAACAAACCTCCGAAAGACAAACACAAACAACCATGCCTTACCATGAATTCGAACCCTGACCCCACCGTTGGACGAATAATCAGAAGCCATCGCTAAGATCACTGCGCCACCGGGGCAGCCGTTAGACAAACACAACATCCATGCCTCACTGGGATTCGAACCCGGACCATTCACGGAAGGATGGTCATAAGCCAGCGCTTAGACAACTGCCCGACGGCCCGGTGGTGCTTAGACAACTGCCCGACGGCCCGGTGGTGCAGTAGTGTAAGCGATGGCTTCTGATCATTCGTCCGAAAGGAGTCCGGGTTCGAATCCCGGTGAGGAATGGATGTTGCGTTTGTCTTACGGCACTGGCTCTCTCCCTTTCCTGGAACCAGTGACCCTAAATTAGGGACGGGCGACTGCTTATAGCACATTGAGTTGCTCACGGTGGTCGTTAAACCTCCAATTAAAAGAAAAAAAAAGTAATAACATCCGCCCCGGGACAAATTAGGACTAGACAGAGACGAACGTCTCTGTCCAATCACCCATCGGGCCGACAACCAGACTTTCCATATCGAAGAACTCGGGATGCAGAAACCTTTTAAACTATTGATACACGGTTACGAGAAACTGTTTTATTTACAGTCATTTGCAAATATTTATGACCACCTGTCAATTTATTGAAAATTAAGATTTTCAAAGAAACAGCTAAATTACTAGTCAGAGATATTTAAAAAAATAACGCCAAAGATGAATACTTAGATTCTTTAAAACACGAAAAGACCGAAATCAGTAGTTTGTGTGGCCACCTTTGTTTTTCATAGCAGAGAGAATACGATGTGGCATACTCTCAATGAGGGATTTGCAGTAGGCACATGAAACGTCTTTGCACCACACGTACTTTATCGCGTCAAAGCTTGGAATTTGATGGCTGTTTTTCTGCTACCTTGTCTTTTTAAATGGTCCATAAATTTTTGATGGGGTTAAGGTCGGGACTATTACCGGGCCAGTCAAACACACTTATGTTTTTCCTCTGCAGGTAGTCCTTTACTGTCTTTGATCTGTGGCATGGAGCACCATCTTGTATATAAAGATTGTGCATCTGTGCACTTGCATATGAGTTAACAGCTTCTCACCTAACATTTCCACATAAAAAGGACCAGTCATGGTAGTGCATGTCGGCAAAAGGGGTAATGAAGCAGTACCGGATGATGACATAGCGCCCCATATCATCTGACTAGGCGGATGTCTCACGGTGCTAACGGTGTATTTTTCATCAAACCTTTTGTCTTTTGGTCGTCGAGCTTGTGCTTCACGCGATTCAAATTGACGCGCTGTTGATTCATCGGAAAAAAGAACTTGGCTCTAAATTTCGGCAGTCGACGATTGATGACGCTTCACAAAAAGGAGTTTCTTCTTTTTCATGACAGAGGTTAGTCTAGGTTTGTGTGCAAGTTTATAAGACTTTAATCCAAAATCTTTGTTAGGAAGCCGGGAAACAGTGGTGATGCTAATATCAGACTCTTTTGAATGCCTTGATTTTCTTGCACTATTTCCTCGGAGAACGACGCATAAATATTCGCTTTAGGGTATTCTCATCACGTGGGGTTGTTTTCCTTAGCCGTCCACTTCTTTTCCGGTTGCTAAATTCACCTGTATCTCGATATTTCATGATTGTATTATGAATAGCAATCTTGCTCACATCCATCTTCTTGCTTATGTCACGTTCGGAGTATCCTTCATGATATCAAGTCACTATTTGTGCCTTCTGAGTAACACTTAATGTCGCTGTTTTGCCCATTTTTCGCTATATAGAAAATACGTACAAAACCTCTCAGCATGAAAACCAGAAGCAAACTGACGCTCCACGCTTCCCACAACTATATCAACAGCTGCCGCTGTAGGATGATACAACGCCGACAGGCAATTGAGTAATACAGACAGAAGCGGATGAAATCGGCAGAAACCTAATACCAACAGGTGGTCTTAAACTTTTGCAAATGACTGTGATATAAGAAGCAAACAACTGTGGCAGCCCAGAAGATAGTTTCTCTTTGTTCTTGTTTTGCTTAGGTGTTTAATGATCGGTAGCTAGTTGATGGGCTGTAAGCTGTCGCCCGGTTATTGGTTCCAAGGAAGGGAAAGAGCCAGTGCCGTAAGACAAACAGGACATCCAGGCTCCCAAAGGGATTTGAACCGGACCCCATTTCGCACGAATCCAGCTCTTAGACTACTGCGCCACCTGGGGGGTAGAAGAGGGTAAACACAAATGCCTGATTATTCGTCCGCGAGATGGATGAGGGCTCGTATCCCGGTGAGGCATGTATGTGATGTTTCTCTTACGGCCCTGACTCTCTCCCTTCCCTGGAACCAGTAGCTCAAAATAAGTGACGGGAGACTGCTGATAGTCAATCGATTCCTTGCGGTGGTCGTTAAACCCCCAAACAAACAAAAACAAGTCCATAGAACCCTTCAAGCCGTCTAGTCGCTCAGTTGCTTTAGCAAAGGTTTTTGACCCTTCGTCCACGATCAGCCCTCGTTCAAGTCCCAGAAAGAGCATACGGATGTCTTTTACTTCTGACCCTTCGTCCACGACCGGCCCGCGTTCTAGTCCGATAGGGCATACGGATGTTTTTGGCTTTTGACCCTTCGTCCGCGATCGGCCCGCGGTCAAGTTCCAGATGGGGCATACGGATGTTTTTGTCTCACGGCACTTGCTCTCTCCTTTCACTGGAACCAGTGAGTCTAAATCAGATCAGATCAGATGTAGAAGATTTTAAAAAGGTTGTGTCTAACCCCAGGTCTTAAACAATTCTTTGAAATAGGAAGCTAGGAGATTTGGGCTAGAGTGCCCGATAGGAAAGTGACACGAAAGCACGGTAGAAATGGGGAAGAAGACGCCCTTATTTATTACCGGGGGCCAGTACCCGGGGTCCGACGGCTTAACGTGCCCATCCGACGAGCGACGCATATTTAGTGGATCGAGCGTTTGTACCTGCTTGGGATCGAAACTGTGGTCCTTTCCGTGGCAGTCACGAACGTTGAGTGAATCTAAATTAGGGACGGGCAACTACTTATAGTTTGTAGAGTAGTTCACGGTGGTCGTTAAACCCTAGAAAAAAAAGAAGTGAATTCATTAGGAAATCGCTGCACATCCAGTGATCAGCAGGAGGCGAAAATCATTGTGTTGTGAAATGCTACACAGCAGGGTATGGCGAGTTCTGAGCACACATGTTCTGTGTCCTTACTACCGTCAACGAGAACTAGGAGTGAAGCCAAGTGGGAACCGTGGTGGTGCAGAGAGCTATTTTTTTATTTTTAGGATTGGCGGTTTTACGGCCATCGTAAGCAACTCGATGGGCTATAGACACTCCGTAATTAAGAGCCACTGGTTTCAGGGAAGGGGAAGAGCAATTACCGTAAGACTAACACGACATCCAGGCTTCCTACGAGATTTGCACCCAGACCCATCCCAGTATAATTATCAGAAGACAACGCTTAGATCTCTTCTGGGGCAGCTATTGCTACATTAAGCATATTGTAAGAGATTATTCAAATCAAATAAAATTCCATTGAATAATACGCTTAAAAATAGTAAGTTCAGCCTAGAATAGACTGCGAAACAAGAATGTTTGCTATGAATCAGTGAATCAGTGCCAGATTGAATCAAGGAACACCAAATCCGCGCAGCACCTAACAAAATGACAACCTAAAAAAATATCGCCATTTCGGTACTGTCTGTGCCTTTTGCTGCTGTTCATTCACCCCAGATGGTCCCGGGTGAGGAATGTGCGGTGCATTCATCTGTGACGTAGTCTCTTTCTCTTTCTTTTAACCAGTTGCCCAAAATTAGGGAAGGGTTATAACGAAGTGAATTTCTCCGTCATTTTTGGTCTACGCCGGGATTCGAACCCGAGGCCGCTTATTCCGGAACAAGTTGCTCTACCAATTAAGCTACGCGGACATTTGTTCTGATTCCTATCTGCCTTTATGTCGTGTGCGTCCTGCTGGCAGGTACGTCACATCTCCTCTCCTGGTACGTTACATCATCTCCCCCTTACTTTTTTTTTTTTTTTCGAAGTGCTGCTCATATTTTTCCTATCTCGCGGTGTGGAAATAACATCACACCAATGCGAGATTTTGAACGGTCGGGTCATCCGGATAGTTCGGGCGCCATTATAACGAAGTGAATTTCTCCGTCATTTTTGGTCTACGCCGGGATTCGAACCCGAGGCCGCTTATTCCGGAACAAGTTGCTCTACCAATTAAGCTACGCGGACATTTGTTCTGATTCCTATCTGCCTTTATGTCGTGTGCGTCCTGCTGGCAGGTACGTCACATCTCCTCTCCTGGTACGTTACAGGGTGACTGCCTGTAGCTCTTAAAATCTTAAAGTTGCTAATGATAGTCGTTGAAACCTAGAAAGAGCATACGGATGTCTTTTACTTCTGACCCTTCGTCCACGACCGGGCAACTACTACCGGTGGCGCAGTCATCTAAGCGATGGCATCTGATCATTCCTCCGAGCTGGGTCCGGGTTCGAATCCCGGTGAGGCATGGATGCTGTGATTGTATGAAACGCTGGCTCTCTCCTTTTCCTGGAATCATGCAGTGACCTTAAATTAGGGACGGGCGACTGCTTATAGCCCATTGAGTTGCTCACAGCGGTCGTTAAACTTCCAATAAAAAAAATAGTCGTTAAAGTCCGAAAAGAAGAAACGAAAAGGGGAAAAAAAAGACAAAGAAAGAGGTGAACATTCAATTGAAAATAAATAAATATCTACGTACGAAAAGTGCAAGTTTCCTTACTATAAAGTGTTACTTTGTGTGGCACATTTTCAACTTTAGAAGCAACATCATTTAAACACTTTCGGCTCTCCCATAGCCTGGATCCCGGGGGCAAGTGGCCATCCCTACCCGTCGTTTGTACTCAAATGAAAATTAAATCATGTTTTATCCGTGGGATAAACTCTGTCTGCATTGCTTTTGGACCACCCCAGACACACTATGGGACCTAATATGTCCCACGAGAAGGCACCCCAAACCATCACAGAGCAACTAGCACCTTGAACAAAACCGACGTGGCACAAATGTGCCGTCACCTTGATACAGCTGAAAATGAAATTCTTGTGACACACGACCAGCTGATGGCAGGGTGCTGGTCAGAAAATGGAATTCTTGAGACCACACGACCAGCTGACGGCAGGGTGCTGGTCAGAAAATGGAATTCTTGTGACCACACGACCAGCTGAAGACAGGGTGCCGGTCAGAAAATGGAATTCTTGTGACCGCACGACCAGCTGAAGGCAGGGTGCTGGTCAGAAAATGGAATTCTTGTGACCACACGACCAGCTGACGGCAGGGTGCTGATCAGAAAATGGAATTCTTGTGACCACACGACCAGCTGACGGAAGGGTGCTGGTCAGAAAATGGAACTCTTGTGACCACACGACCAGCTGACGGCAGGGTGCTGGTCAGAAAATGGAATTCTTGTGACCACACGACCAGCTGACGGCAGTGTGCTGGTCAGAAAATGGAATTCTTGTGACCAACGCCCTGCCGTCAGCTTGGTACAGCTGAAAATGGAATTCTTGTGACCACACGATGCGGCACCGCCCTGTAGAGGTCGAGTTTTGATGTTCCTGGCACCAGGCAAGCCGTAATTTACGATGACGAACAGTGGCATACCAGTAGAGAGCCAGTTTTCGTACCCCATGGTACACAGGGTGAGACGTACCGTTTGCTCGCTGACGCTACTTGGGCCTCTGACATTTAACGTGGGTGTGATTTGCGCCGCTGTTACCAAGAAGTCAGTCTGCACGAGCCTGGATACTCTATGTCGATCGCGGTCATCAGTGGCGTGTGGTCGACCACCGCTTGGTCTATGGGCCTTGGTACTCCCGTCGATGGTATACTCGCGGTACACCCTTGATACGGTTACCATCGGGAACCGGAGGGTTCTTATTACTTGAGCGATAGAATAACCTATCTGTCTTGCGCCGATAATTCGTCCACGATCAAAGTCGCTCAGATCACCACGTTTACCCATGTCCATCGATTGCGATACACTGCTTGGAAGCCCTGCTATCCGCCTACTTATCGCTTCTGTTCGGTTTTGGGTCTGTTCCACTGTGCTCGAGGAGATGCCCATCTCAACTGCCCATCACCCCTATCTCTGATTTTTTGTTTACTGAGTGTATAAAATGCTTTGAATCCGACCATATCTAATAAAAACATCGGTGTCGCACGATTGGTCGACACCTGATTGATCGACAGTAACGGTTGGTCGGCAGCAAGATTGGTCGACATAACGTTCAGTCGACCGTAACGACTAGTCGACAGTAACGACTGGTCGCCAGCACGATTGGTTGACACAAAGATTGGTCGAGATAACCATTGGTTCAGAGGATTATGGTTTACCTTCGCACCTGTACCTCTCAGAACGTACTGACCTCTCAAAACGTAAAGTCTCTTTTTGGAAATAATATCTTTTAGAATGTAGTCCTCAGAACGTACAGCATTATAACATACACTGGAGTGCAAAAATTAAGGTCGAAGAGGAGAAATTAGCATAACAGCGGACCGAGCAGAAAGAACGGACCGGAAGACCACTCAGGAGATAGACTAGGGTCCGGAACGGTAGGACATGCGCATATATGCAGGATGACGTAGGGAGGGGGGTCGGAAGGGTATAAAGCACTCGGGCGGTGTACGCTCAGCAATTCGGTGAAAGCTATTGCACGGGGTACATCGGTTTGAACGACGTCGAGTTGCTGGGACCGTGTGATATGGCCAACAGCCAATCCAGTAGACGACATCTAGATGACTTTACCCGAGGTCGCGTCATTGGGAAGTTAGAAGAAGGTCGAAGTGTGACTAGTGTGGCCGAACTTCTCGGCCACACTAGTCACACTTCGACAAACACAATGACTTGTTGACAGCTTGGGTCCATGGCCTCATGGGGTCTGTGCCACACCCGAACCCTAGCATCAGCTCGTAACAACTGGTAGCGTGACTCATCGGACCACGCCACATGTTGCCAGTCTTCCAGGGTCCAATTACCGTGTTCAAGAGCCCAGGCGAGACGCTGTGTCCGATGTCGTGGTGTTAACAAAGGCACTCTGGTTGGTCTTCTGCACCCATAACCCCATGGAGCTAAATTACGCTGCACTGACCTGATGGATATGTCTCTGGTACCTCCAGCATTGAATGTGGATATTATTTAAGCCAGGGTCGCTTGTCTGTTAGCATGGACAATCGTAGTGAGACGCTGGTAACGGTCATTTAGCACTAGTGGTCCGCGACTGCGCCCTCCGAGGTGGGTTGTAATGCCTTTCATGAGATACTCTCGGTACACACGTGATACCGTGGATCGAGAAATGTTGAATGTTCGCGCAACTTCCAAAATTGAATGTCCCATCCGTCTGGCTCCCTCTACCATGCCTCGTTTAAACTCCGATAATTCACGTCGGCTTGCCATAATCCTACTGGCAGTTGTTCAACCTCACTCAGGAAATTACACCTCGCAAATGATAAAAATCGTGGCATGCGTCGAAGCCTTTTTACGACGGCAGCGCCAGTTACAAATTTGCATACTGCTATTCCATGACTGTTGGCACTTCAGTGTATTCTTGATTCCGTTAGACTTAAGTGTCGGAATATTTTTCCATACATAGTGTATATCTCCCTTCCATTGGGGTTTCCTGCCCAGGCAATGTAGCCCTTCTGTGTATTTTTTGTTTTGTTTGATTGAAGGTTTAACGACCACCGTGAGCAACTCAATGGGCTATAAGAGTCGCCTGTCCCTAATTTAGGATCACTGGTTCCAGGGAAGAGAGAGAGCCAGTGCCGTAAGACAAACACAACATCCATGCCTCACCGGGATTCGAACCCGGACCCCTTTCGGACGAATGATCAGAGGCCATCGCTTAGACCCCCTACTGTACAGGATATGCATTACCCGGTTGAGGTTAATTAAATAGTAGAGCCGTCATCCAACTTTTTCTTCATTGCAACCGCCTGGGCATGATTTAGACTTTAAAGCAGTTAATCACTGTTGAAAAAAAATAACTGACCCACGAAAACGGAAGCGCCGCCCCGATGGCGCAGTGGTCTAAGCGATGACCTGTGATCATTCGTCCGAAAGTGGTCCGGGCTCGAATCCCGGTGAGGCATGGATGTTGTGTTTGTTTTACGGCACTGGCGCTCTCGCTTACCTGAAACCAATGGCCCTAAATTAGGGACAGGCGACTGCTTATAGCCCTTTGAGTCGCTCACGGTGGTTGTTAAACCTCCAATAAAAAAAAAAACAGACGGAAACACAGTTCGATTACATCAGCCCGTTGTCTTGAAAATTTAGGAGCATTCAGGCTTTCTTCGTGAGTTTTTCTAGTAGCTGCGGTCACTTAATAGGTCGTCTTAATCCAATACTTGAAATGACACGAATTCTCTGCACTTCTCTGGTGAGAGTTCGTTGCAGTGAATCTGTTTGCTTTGCCGTCGCTGGCGAAAGCGTTATCTAGCGTGAGTGTCTTGAACCTGAACATCCGTGAACCATGACTCAGTAGCATGTGAGTGATTAAAAGCGGAGAGAGCTCCTTCTGTCACTGACGGAAAAGGACGGCTCTTCGGCTGGAAGTCGCGGGATGTGGCGGAATTAATTGCCCAGTATTAGTCTTCCCTGCGTGATGCCGGAGGAGCTGAATGAGAAGCAGCCTGCTCTGCATCAAAGGATCCGGAGAGGAAGAGGATTATGATGATGATAAGAGATTGGACATCGGTAGCATGGACAAAGTCAATTGCTTCAGAGGTCAGAGGTCAACGCTACCTCAGGCGTGCGAAGAATTCGATTTCGATAATTAGATTCGAAAGTTTGTTCTCTGCTGCGTAGTGACATTTGTGTTAGTTGTTCCGTAGAGTCTGTAGTTTAACTGAACTCGAACTCCAACGGAAAGAAATTATTCGGATCATCACGCGACATAAAAGACCATCTGATCAACGAGAACGTGATCTATTGTAATAATGGACTACACTAGATAAAGCTGCAACATTACTATTTCCTCGCCAACGAAGAACTTCGAATCTTAAAAGAGTGCCTAGTACTTCCGTTGTTATTCTTCTAAGTTTCGAATGCTGTGAAAGATAAGGACTCATATATTACAGTATTCTAAATCGAAAAGCATTTAAATCAGCTCAAGAAATAAATATATTTCTAACCCGATTTTCATATTATGAGCCCTGACATTCACGTTTTTCGAAATCCTACGTTTTGTATGTAGTCTATATTACACACACACACACACACACACACACACAAAAAAATCCTGAAATTTCGCAATTGCATTGGTTTTCCTCAACGGTCAGTGATTCATACTTTTAAAATCAGAGTTCAAACTAAGCGAGCTTTATTTATTTATTTGTTTTATTTATTTTTGCTGTTACATGCTCTTAGAAGAAAAGAAAAAAAAAGTGGGAAAAGAAAAATTGACAGTACATAAATGATGAGCATAGACTGTAACAACAGGGAAGACAAGGGAAAAGGGCAAAATAGCCCTATACTACCCGTAGAAGAAACAAATGAAACAACAGATAGACACATCAAAGTCAGACAATCAGAAGACGTTTTGCCAATCTTTTCCTTTTTTTTTTAATTATTGAAAAAGATAGAGTTTGAATTTTTTTAAGTTAATCATGTTGCTAGGTAAAGAATTCCAGTATTGGGCCCTCCGTAATTTAAAATAAGTTTAATTGATTCAATTTTTGGAAAAATAGGTTGTAATTGTAGTTTATTCCTTGTTTCATACGAATGTGCATGTGTATTAAGAAATATGAGATCTGAATATAAATTATATTTAATTCGTTTGAACATAATTTTGCCAAGATTAAAAAAGTATAGTTAAGTAATAGTAAGTATATTATATTTATTTGGATATAATTTTGTTCTAAAATTTATTAAAGGTCGAGTATTAGGATGTGATTTGAGATCAATTAGTCTAATAAATTTATTTTGTAGTATTTGTAATTTATTAATATTGTATTGTGTCGTTTGTCCCCATGATAGTATGCAGTATTACTGTATTTCAAAATATACTTTATTGGCAAAAACATAGGGAATACAGGCGTACCACATATGGCAAAATAAACAACATAACAATGAGCGATACTGATGAAATATTACAGGTGAATGTGATACGGCAGTCAACTAAGGATGACAAAATGTTAAAATCGATAATAAGGAACAATATATGCTTGAGGAAGATGATGCACAAGCAAAAGTAATGATTAATTAATAAAGCATGTGATGACGTGCAGAGTGAAAGCAGAGCACAAAACAACAGGTAAATATATTTGCAAGAACATGGCTGTACAACGCAGTGCACAAAAAGAAGGGAACATGTAAAACACAACAAAAGCATATACTACGATAAAGGTACAGAAGTTCCCACAATCCAGGAAACCACACGATATGTGACAAAAACATGATAAGTATTACAGAACATAGTGGAAACTTGGGCAAACTCCCCAAGTGAAACACAAGGATACACAAAATACAAACAGCAAGCCGTGCAGTATTGCATCGGTCCAAAAAACAATGACATGGGACGAGCAAAAAATGCATGACGTCAAAGAATGTGAAAATGCAAGACAGAAATAAGGTATAAATTAAAAGATACAACACAATGCAGCAAGAAAAAACAGAAAGAACAAAGTATCGCAGGGCAATACCTCTCGTATTGCTCCTAGAGAACAAATACACGGTGCGCAACTCAATGAAGGTACAGGCAGCAAAAGCAGACACATGAGTGAATCAATATGAGTTTAAAATAGTGTGTAATACAATGAGATCAATGTTTTATTTGATAGATCAATCAGGATATTACTCACTATACCAATATTTCTAGATAGTTCAATTAAAAGAAAATCAATATGTTTATTCCATTTGAGGTCAAAATTTATTGTAGTTCCCAGGTATATATATATATCAATTCTTTTATTATTAAGGGATATTTGTACATTTAGTGTTAAAGGAGATAACGTATTAGAAAGAAAAATCTCTGCTTTAGTTTTATTAACACTAATTATTAATTCATTAGAATTTAACCAGTCTGAAATAGTTTTCAACTGTTTATTACATTGTGTTAGTATTTCACCTACGTTTTTTTCTTTTATAAGAACAGCTATATCATCAGCAAACAGAAAAAGATCCATATGAGTTGACAGCGAAAATAAATCATATTAAACAGTAAAGGGCCGATGACAGAACTCTGAGGTACTCCTGATCTCATAATTTGAAATGAGGAGTGGTAATACTCAATTTGTGTATATTTTTGTCTGTTAGTGAAGTAATTTTTGAAAAGTGGGTAAGTACTAGCCCTGATTCCTATATTTTGTAATTTAGAAAGAAGAAAATCATGATTTAAAGTATCAGATGCCTTTGATAAATCCAGAAATAAAGCTATTGTTGTATTTTTTTTTAATACAATTATTTTGTATAGCATTTTGAAGGTATAGCAATGCTAATTCTGTAGATCTATTTGCTAAAAATTCAAATGGATACTGACTGAGTATCTTATATTTTTTGAAGGTTGGAAATTAGTCGAGTACAAATAAATTTTTCAAGGATCTTTAGGCGTGAGGAATTTGTCGAGTACAGATAATTTTTTCACGGATATTTAGGCGTGAGGAATTTGTCGAGTACAGATAATTTTTTCACGGATATTTAGGCGTGAGAAATTTAGTAATACCAAAATGTTAGCGTCGAACGGTATGCTAGTGGTCAGAGTTAAGTTCCTCACTAGTCGTTCGAGAGGGCGACGGACTTTACCAGTACTTCGTTTGATTAAGAAGAACAATATCGAACGTCAGTACTATTACGAATGGCAAACAAAAAACATTTTTGATGAAGAAAACTATCTTCTACCTCTATCTGAGAACTTCTCGACTCCTGAAACAGGTTCTTCACGACGACGAAATAATTTGTGTTCATCAAGAAGACAATTGCTTCAAAGCTAAAGCCTGTTGAGGTTTAAGAACAATGTTTACCTTTTTGGACTTATAACTGCAACAGAGGTGATTAATTGGAATATATTTAACTACAAATTTTTATATTTTGGGGAAAGAATTGAAGGTTTCACAATTATTTTTTTTACCAAGAGATTTACTTTTAAAGATAAAAAATTGTGTTTTATATATAAAATACATTTGGTTCCCTTCTAGGAATAACCAAAATATTTAGTACACATCACTCAGATAAAAATAAGCAATGCATGTTAAAAATGTTCAGCGCATGTGTGATTGCGGCACATTCCAATTTTTTAGCTCTTTCTTTCTTTTTTTTTTTTGATTGGATGTTTCACGACCACCGTGAGCAACTAAAATGGGCTATAAGCAGTCGCCCGTTCCTAATTTAGAGCCTCTGGTTCCAGGGAAGGGAGAGAGCCAGTGCCGTAAGACAAACACAACATCCATGCCTCACCGAGATTCGAACTCAGACCCCTTTCTGACGAATGATCAGAAGCCATCGCTTGGACCACTGCGCCACCAGGGCGGCATTTTAGCTCAATTAATTAGTACAGAGAACTAATTGAAAGAGCGAGGGAATATGAACTTCCATTGTGCATGGCTTTTATCGATTATGAAAAAGCCTTTGATTCGGTGAAACCATCAGCAGTTACCACGGCTCTGAAATCCTGCGGTATTGAAGATGCATACATTAATATTATTAATAACATCTATGAAAATGCAAGTGCAAAGATTCGGCTGTTTGAAAATACAACACACATAAAAATTCGAAAGGGAGTGAGACAAGGTGACACCATATCTCCGAAGCTCTTTAATGCCACATTGGAAAATGTCTTTCAATCACTGAACTGGGAAAACAAAGGGATAAAGATTAATGGAGATTATCTAACCCACCTTCGTTTTGCTGATGACGTAGTCATTTTTGCAACTACCCCATCAGAGCTGCAGAGTATGACCCAGGAACTTGCTGACAAGAGTAAAGAAGTGGGATTAAAAATGAACTTTCAGAAGACAAAAGTGATGTTCAATGCTTTTACAAGAAATGAAGATTTATCGATTGATGGAGAAAAACTGGAGATAACAGATACGTATGTTTATCTTGGACAGCAGATATCAAGTGAGGGTCACATTGATGAAGAAATTAATCGGCGTACAAAACTTGCCTGGAGAGCTTTTGGAAGAAACAGCATAATTTTCAAGAGCAATATGCCGTTATGTCTTAAAAGAAAAGTGTTTGATCAATGCATCCTTCCAGTGCTTACGTATGGTGCAGAGACGTGGACCTTAACTAAAAGAGACATACAAAGGCTGCAGACAACTCAAAGAAGCATGGAGAGGTGCATGCTTGGTATAACCAGGAGAGATAAGAAGAGGAACTCGTGGATCCGAAAAATGACGAGAGTGGAAGACATCATGATCAGAGTTAAATCCCTGAAATGGCAATGGGCTGGACATACTGCCAGAAGGACAGACCATAGATGGACAGCCGAAATTTTAGATTGGATTCCAAGGGACAGGAAAAGACCCAGAAAAAGACCACATGGGAGATGGGTGGATGAAATTCGTAAATATGCGGGAGTGACATGGAGGAGACTGGCACAAGACAGACCGTTGTGGAGGAAACTTGGGGAGACCTTCGTCCAGCAGTGGATTGATAATGGTTGACAATGATGATGATGATGATGAATTAGTACAGACACTTGACGTGGACTAGGAACATCAAACGTCACCGCTCTTTCCACGTTTATAAGTGAGTCACGGAAAAATTATCATTGGCCGCCACCGAGAATCGAGCCCAGGTTCTTCCAGTTACGCGCCGGATAAGCTTCCACTGCACCGCCGCAGCCTCGAATTCCTCCAGATTCACACACACACACACACACACATTAACTGCCAAGCCAATTTGGCAATTTGCTTCTTGGAGCCCCGCTATTCATTCGCGTTCAAAATTATTTGTTCAGTTGCTGCTTACCATCTTTGGTGAATTCCCAGCATTGTACGGGACTACAAGAAGCAACCTGCCAAATTGGCTTGGCAGTTAGTGTGTGTGAGTCTGGAGAAATTCGAGGCTGCTGTGGTGCAGTGGAAGTATATCCGGCGCGTAACTGGAAGATCCTGGGTTCGATTCCCGGTGGCGACCAATGAAAATTTTTCCGTGACTCACTTATAAACGTGGAAAGAGCGATTACCTCTGTTTGATGAGGCATTTTAGCTCTTTAAGCAAACAGATTTAGAAACATTGTGTTCAATATATTTTCAGAGGAAATACACAAAAGATTTACAAAAAAAAAAAAAAAATTACACTGCAAATGGAAAAACATTTAACGATTATTTCCGTTATCCTTTCACGTGCCCTTGCTAATTAAAATTCAGTTCCTGGGTGATTTGTAATCAATACAGGGAAAGGCAGACAATACAACTGCGTCTCCTACGTATTTGTCAATTCAAGCGGCATATTCTGTACAACAACTTCGAGCACGTTCCCCTCCCCTCCAAATTTAGAATCTTAATTAATATTTCACAATCATTGAGAACCTTAGCAGAGGTGCTATCTCTTCCACATCCAGGATTACTAGGCTTTTGAAGACCCACAGCCAGCTGGGAGTGCTCTGTATGAACTGTACATTTTGATATTTTCCACTAAATACAGCTAGTAAGAATGGCCCTCACCACTTAAATGCAGTTAGTTAGGATATTTTTCCACCAATCAGATCTAGTAATGCAAAAGTCAACTGTAAGTGCTTTGTCAAGAACTGTAAGCTATTTTATTTTCCACCAGATACAGCAATTAAGGATTTTTCTCCACCAAATGGACTTAGTAATGCAACTGTTAGCTGCAAGATCTCTTTGCAGAATTACAAACTATGGTATTTTCGCACCAAATACGTCTAATAAGGGTTCTTTGTGCGTTGTTTAAAGGTATCTTACTACATTGAAATTTCTCCAAAAAGTAAAGAGTTTCTTCATACCAGTGCTGGAACAAGATGTTGGACTTGATTTATGTAAGAAAATCATAGTTGCTAAAAGTAAAGCGTTCTGTGTGTGAAAGACAGATGGCCCGATAAAATGTTTTAAATAAATGTAATTTTTTAACACAGATGTAATCGGGTTAAGATTTTGTGACGAGTACTGGTATGCACTTCATCCGTACCCGACCAGAAGACCCGGACTGCACCCAATCTGACACGGATCCGATTGATTTGAACTATGAATACAATTTGTTAAATTGTTCTATAACGAAGTGAATTTCTCCGTCATTTTTATCCGCGCCGGGGTTCGAACCCGGGTCCACTCATTCCGGAATAAGTTGCTCTACCAATTAAGCTACGCGGACGTTTTATTCTGATTCCTATCTGCCTTTATGTCGTGTGCGTCCTTCTGGCAGGTACGTCACATCTCCTCTCCTGGTACGTTACATCATCTCCCCCTTATTTTTTTTTTTTTTTTTTTTTTTTTTTCGAAGTGCTGGAGAAAGGATTCTCTTATTTTTCCTATCTCGCGGTGTGGAAATAACATCACACCAATGCGAGATTTTGAACGTTCGGGTCATCCGGATAGTTCGGGCGCCATTATAACGAAGTGAATTTCTCCGTCATTTCTGTCCACGCCAGGATTCGAACCCGGATCCCCTCATTCCGGAATAAGTCACTCTACCAATTGAGCTACGCGGACTTTTATTCTGATTCCTATCTGCCTTTATGTCGTGTGCGTCCTTCTGGCAGGTACGTCACACCTCCTCTCCTGGTACGTTACAGTTCTTACATGTCACTCACCTGGACGCAGGTTACCCATCTTAAAGAAGGAATAAGGAAAACTGGAAAATATATGAGCAGGCAGAACGAACCGAAAGACCACTCCGGAGATAGACTAGGGTCCGGTACGGTAGGGCATGCGCATATATGCAGCATGACGTGGGGGGGGGGGGGTTGTCGGAAAGGTATAAAGCACACGGGCGGTGTACGCTCAGCAATTCGGTGAAAGCTATTGCGCGGTGTAAATTGGTTTGAACGACGTCGAGTTGCTGCCACCGTGTGATATGGCCAACAGGCAATCCAGTAGACGACATCTGGATGACTTTACCCGAGGTCCCGTCATTGGGAAGTTGGAAGAAGGTCAAAGTGTGACAAGTGTGGCCGAGGAGTTCGGGATCGCTCACAGCATCGTTTCACGAGCTTGGAGAGCATTTCAAACGACCGGAACAGCTGTCTGAGAGTTTAGCAGTGGTCGTCCACGAGCAACCACGGAGGCGGACGACCGGAATATTGTATTCAAGATATTCGAGTTTTTCTTGAAGAAGCTTGACACTGATGTTTTCTTTCATGTGCATGGTGCATTGTACTGTTTTGAAGAGTATATACTCCGAGTGATCACTAAATTACGACCACCCATATCAAAAGTGGATGAGACCCGTTGAAGACATGATTTCTGAGAAGCCGCGATTAGTCGACCAACGTAGCATATATAATTTTGCTTCCTACTGCTCCATACTTAGTGCGATCAAAAAGTTCCGATACTAGGTACGTAGCGCGCCAACAGATGGCAGCACGCGGATGCGCGAGCAGCTGTCGAGGGAAGTGACATTCATAAGTCATTGTACACGGTGACGTAGCTCTGTGAACACCGGGTGCTATGCTACGCAACATTTGGTGGCCACGTGCAGAACACAACTGCGATTTCGGTATGGGCTGCAAACTAGAGCAGCGATCGAACTCTGTCAAGATCTTCGTCAGCAGGTGGTGAATAAACAAACGTTCCTGTCGCGGGTCATCACTGGGGGATGAGACTTGGGTCTACGATTACGACCCCGAGACCAAACAACAGTCGTCGCAGTGGAAGAGCCCGGCAATCTTCACGACAGAAGAAGGCCCGACAGGTCCACAGCGCAACCAACAGCATGTTCATCGTGTGCTTCGATATTCGTGGGGTTGTGCACCGTGAATTCGTCCCCCAGGGCCAGACTGTCATTGCGCCCTTTTTATTGCGATGTTCTGCGGCGTCTCTGGACATTCGCCGCGAACGAACTGAAATGTGGCGCAGGGGGCAGGGGCGTAAGTGGAGCAGTAGGTAGTAAAATTTGGAGCGTGATGGCTGAACGGAATTATTTATAGGACTTCGAGGAAGGACATAATCTCGGAGCTCGGATAGCGGGTGCCTCAATTTGCCAAGCGGCTTAGCTGCTGGATTGTTCGCGAGCCGCTGTAGTTAAAGTGTATCAGGATTGGCGTTAAAATGCTCAAACAACGACACGGAGGTAAAAATTGTACACGACAGCGAAAGGTTTATTTGACAGGTGAGGGCCGGGTCCGACGAATCGTACATGCCGACAGACGCAGAACTGTTGAACAGCTGACTACCCAATACAATAGAAGTCAATCCGGGACACTATCTATCATGACCCTGCGTCGAACGCTCGGACGTATAGGGAAGGTGTAATAGCAGACGACCCCGACGGCATCCTCTCCTAACCACAGTTCATCGGCGTGAAATACTCTCGTGGTACATAGATGATGAAAGTTGGAAGTGTGTTGACTGGTAAATAGTGTGCTGGTGTGAGGAGTCGCGTTTCTTCTCCACAATGTGGATGTTCGTTTACGTTTTTGGCAAAAAAACAAAACAAAATCAAAACATTAGGCATTCGGCCCATCCTGCATAGTCTCCACAGTGCAAGCAAGTGGAGGCGGTTGTATGGTGTGGAGCATGTTTACCTTTGCAGGAACTTGGTGCATGTGGAACAGCGTATGACTGGTGCTCACTATCGTGAATTGCTTGTTGACTCTGCACATTTTCTGGAATGACGGCGGTGCCTTTCAAGACGACAATGCGCCAAACCGCTGGTCCAATATTCTGCAGGAATGCTTTGAGGTACACACTTGAGGCTTCCAGTATATCGATTGGCCTCCGAACTCCTCCAATATCAACCCCATAGAGCGCTTGTGGGACACTATGGAACAGCATATTAGGCATCTGGATACGCCAATAACCTTCATACTCGCGCTGAAGACCGCATTACATACAACGTGGTTGCTCATCATAATAATTAACACAGCAATCAGAAATCTCTGAATTGACTGTATTTACTGTTCCACACGTAATATCAATCACATCAGAAAACCTGAAAATTTTCGTCGCCCTGTAGCGGGAATCGAACATTCATCTCCCAAATACTGTTCGAGTGTGCTACAGTACATATAGTCAATTCAGAGATTTCTGATTGCTCTGTTAATTATTATGACGTATTTTCCACGTATGAGGGGAATATTTCTTTCACATTATATACTTTGGCGACTGGTGATATACTTAACAACGCTAGATGATTAAGAATGTGGTCGGACTACTTTCCGATGCTCTTAGCACTCAGATACTTATGACTTTCTCGTCCTGGGTGGTGTAACGGATATCACACTCGAACGGTAATCGGGAGATGCGGGTTCGATTCTCGCTCCAGGGGGATGAAAGTGTCCAAGTTTTCTGATGCGACTGATGTTACGTGTGGAATAGTCAATTCAGAGAAGATTTCTGATTGCTGTGTTAATTATTATGACGTATTGTCCACGTATGACAGGAATATTTCTTCCACATTATACACTGAAGAGCAATTGAATTAGAGGCAGCTGGCGTTATGCAAATGTGGCGCTGTGAGCAGCCCTGTAAATGGAAACGACATGACGTATGCAGCGATCCGACAATATAAGGAGTGATGCGACGGGAATCAGTAAGAGTCGGACGCAGTATGGGTAAGACGAAGGATCTAAGCGCATTTGATCGTGGACCAATTGTCGGGGCCCGACGAATGGGTCACTCCATCTCGGAAGTCGTGCAGGCACTGGGATTTTCACGAGCCACTGTGTCACGGGTGCACCGTGAGTACATCGAATCCGGTAAAACCATCCCTACAAGGGCCAACTGCGCTGGACAACAGCGTGTGGATGAGCCGGGTCATCGTCGGCTAGCTCGCATTGTAACAGCGGATAGACGGGCCACAGTGCAAGAAATCACTCGGCAATTTAACGCTGGTGCACAAAAACATGTAAGCAGCCACACCATCCAGAACCATCTACTCGTTATGGGGCACAGAAACCATCGTCCCACGAGGGTACCGCTGCTCACCGCACATCACAGGGTGCAAAGATTAGCATGGTAGCGAGCACATCGCTACTGGACCCTAGACATGTGGAAAAATGTTGCCTGCACTGATGAGTCGAGATTCACATTGGTACATGCGGATGGCAGGATGCGAGTACGGCGCAAACAACATGAAGCGATGGATCTTTCTTGCCAGCAGGGTACTCTTCAAGCTGGTGGGGGTGGGAATCTCGTCTGGGGACTGTTTACGTGGGCTCAAATGGGACCCCTGGTACGTGTGACATCGTCCCTCACAAGTCAACGTTACCGGGATATCCTGAACGACCATTTGCTCCCGTTTGTGCGTATTAAACATCCCACTGGGGACCTCATCCTGCACACAAGACAATGCACCGTGCCATCGCTCTCGAATTGTATCCGAATAGTTGGATGAACACTCCACCGACGTTACCTCACTTCTTTGGATAGTTAGTTCACCTGACCTCAATCCCATCGAGCACATCTGGGATGCCATCGAGAGAGATGATCCCCCCACCATCAAATCTTCGTGAACTGTAGGAACCTGTTCTTGGGTCGTGGATCCGTATGGCTTCCCAGCGCTTCCGGTGTCTTGTCGAGTCCATGCCGAGACGAGTCGCCGCCGTCATCAGGGCGAAAGGTGGTGCAACACGTTACTAGACAGGTATCTCTAATTCAATTGCTCTTCAGTGTATGCTGTTGCTCATAACTTTTAACTACTTCCGGCATCTTATTGAATCGATGTCACGTTGGATAGCTGCTGTACTAAGGATGAAAGGAGGACCTACGCAGTATTAAGTAGGTGGTCATAATTCATTGATCACTCAGTGTAGTTCCATTGTGGTCAGACTTCTAACCGAACTGTCTATAAAGAGTCTTCATTCTTCAGGTATGTGACGAATGCCAATGTACTCCAAGAGCCCATTTGTATAGAAGCAATTGCAAAGAGAATCAGTCACAACATCACATTGTGCATATGTTTTATGTCTTTTCCTGTACATGGTCCATTTGCAGCTGGGATCCGATAAGTTCCACTCTTTCAAACGAGAAGTCAAAAGTTCTGCATTTGATTTTGTTAGGCTCAAGTCTCTTATTAAATCATCTAGTTCTTGTTGATTTGGAAAATGTGGGTGAGCACTGCAAGACGAAACTTGGAAGCCATATCTTTGTCGTCTTCACAATCACCACCAGACTGGACATTGTCTCCACACCTTTGATGGTTGTGGAATGGGAAGCTCATCGTAACGGAGAACTGGTGCAGTAGATGACGGTATGTTGGGGTATGTATTGGTATTGGGGTCTCTAGGCTTCTTGTACTTATAAATATCCACCATAATAGTGAAACAGTCATCAAGATGACTCTTTGGTTCCCTTCAAATTTGAGGAACGGCAAATGGCATTGCTTTCCTTGCACCACAAAGCCAACTTTCCAAATTTGATCTGCAACTACCACAGAAAAAATGCAGTGTACAAACCTTGCCTTGGTCACATAGGCTTTCTGAAGTAAGCTTGAAATCCAATGAAAAGCTTAGTCCCAATAATTATTTTAGGCCTGACTTGCTTAAAATCAATACAATACCCACAGATAAAACAGAAAGAGTTTGGGGTGAACTTACAACCTCTCGTCTCGGCCATGTTTACTCTGTAACAAAGAAGAATGATATTGTATCAATAAAACACAAAATGTAAGGTGACTGAAAGGTTTTGATGGTACAAAAAAGAACTAAGACCACCGTTGAAATCAACGCTAAAATTATATATTAAAAAAACAACATAAATAAGTTTTATGTTATACAAGGTAATTTTACATTCATTGTAATAAGAATAGTGAGAAACATGTAAGGTTTTAAAGAATGGGTATGATGTGAGAGTAATATCATATACGTATCGTATTACTGCTTTTTCCAGGATAAGTACAGTCAACCTCGATATATCTCCCCTCGATTTGATGCTACCCTTGCATAACAACACCAGCTGGCTCTAAACAGACGTGCTCTATATAAAACATGCCTTACACTACCACAATACTCTTGCCATCCTCCAACCGCCAATATACGAGTATACACTATATTGACAATAGTCACCAAACACCCCTTCAAAAGCAATCCGCTGCGTTGTGAAGATGTGAGGTACAGCTGTAAACGAAATAAAAACAATCCTGCAGCTGGCCGCGATTATATCGCACTATGAGGTTGAGTGAAAATGTCGCGGAGGAAGAGAACTGACTTTGAGAAAGGAAAGATTGTTGAGTGTTATATTAGTGGGTTGCCCATAAGAGAAACCGAGAGGCGTTTAAACATACCCAAGTCAACTGTTTCGGACTGAATAAGTGGAAGGCACATTACGTGCCTGAAGCAGCAAAACGTACCGGCAAACCAAAGAACATCAGTGATAGAGGACGTCGAAGCCTCAGGAGAGTCGTTACAGCTAATAGACTGCACAAGACCTCAGTGTACAGGTGAGTAGAAATGTTGGAACCTCGGTATATACACGTACCATTCGCAGAGAACTTCATTCCATGGGTCACCGTGGTCATGCGGCTGCTCATAAGCCTTTCATTTCCACTCGGAATGCTACTCGTCGTTCAGTATGGTGTAAAAAACATTTTTCCTAAGCCGTAGATCAATAGAAACGGGTCGTATGGACTGATGAATTCAGATTCACGATCTATCAGTCTGATGGCCGTGTGTGGGTATTGCGGCAGCCGGAGGAACGCTATTTACCACAGTGTACTGTTCCTACGGTCAAGTTTAGACCTGGTAGTGTACTCGTGTGGGGGTGTTTTTTCGTGGTATAGTCCGAGCCCATTGGTCATCGTGGACAAACCTGTTAAGCAGCGCGTCTACCTCGATATTATAGACAATTATGCTCTACCAACTCTATGGTAATAATATGGAACCCAGCCTTGTTGGTATCACAAAGATAATGCACCGAGCCATAAAGCAAGGACTGCCACGGCGGGGTTTGACGATAATTCCGTATCGTGTGTGGGCTGGCCAACACTGAGGCC